>OY728120.1:533004232-535504232 GCA_963277665.1 Viscum album | reverse complement strand
TAACCCCCAAACCAATGGTATGATTGATTTATGAGGAGTAAAAAATATTTTAGATGAGTTACCTATTAAGTGTACCCTTGTCGAGGAGTATGAATGAAAGTGTAACATCCCATGTAATTCCATAATTATACATATTCATATGTTTTAATATTTATGAATTAAATATTAGTTTTACTTTAAATGGAACTCTTTTTAAGATTGTGTAGCCAACACAAAACAATGTGATCCCTCTAAATCATATGTTGCACATATGATAGTGTTATACTAAAAAATAATACATTATTAATATTATTATTATAAATGGTAGTTTCCACCAAGATTTTATATTGAAATGAATGAATATAACAAGCTATATTATGTTTATCCATGTTTATTAAATATTTTTACATTATTCAAATGAATTTTAAAGAACTAAAATAAGAGTAAATTCAATTTTAAGATTAAAAATATTTAATATTTTTACCAACATCTAATAGTGAATCTTTTTAAAATCTAATTTTTAAAACTTATACAAGTTATATTTGAAAAATAACCATCTAATATGGAATCCAGACATAAAAATTTACTTTGGGTGAATTTTGGTATTTCACTAATAATATTCATGTTTTTAAAGAATACAAAAGAAATACAGTATTTGGAGACAAAACTAATTAATCTTCTGATTTCATTATATATTTTAATTTTCCTTTTAATTAGTTTTAATGTATAATTAAACATGTTTTTTCAATTAATCCTATTTAGGCTATTGTTATCAATTTATATTTCAAATTGGATATAAAAACATTATGAACTTTTGATCGTTTTAACTTTAAAACATTGTTTCCTCAATATGTAAATGAGATTAATTTTTCAATTTATTTTATTATATTTTGTGAATGGAATATTCAAAAATGGAAATATATTCTTGTAATAAGTATGAAAATTTTCATATAATAGTATAAATGTAATTTTGGGTGAATAATAAATTTAGTAATTTATTTAATATGGTTAAAGGTAAATCAGGTAATTTGAGGAGAAAAAATATTATAATAATAGAAAATTAAGCTAACACATTTGTTAATCTTATTGGATGAGTTATTTTCATCCAAGACAACAATTTGGCCAAAATATTGGCCATTGGAAGCCACTTTGCTGTGATTATGACGTTAACCACATTTTATTTAAATAAAAAACAAATATGTCATAAACATGTCTATTTTTACAAAAAAAATTAATATGGGGTTATATAAGAGAAATAATTGACTATAAATAGTTCTTTTAATGATAATAAAATTCCCTACATAATAATAATTTATTTATAATTTTTATACATTAAATAATTAAATTTAATTTTAAGATAATAATGATGAAGTAATAGATATATTTTATGAAGAATCAAATAAATGCTATTAATAATATTAAAATAAATATAAATTGAAATATGTGATAACATAAACGAATTTACTAGATGTCTTAAAAATGTTTTTTATGATTTGAATGTGTTTTTTATAAGTAATAAAGTAGTTATGAATTACGAAAATGTCAAATAATGAATAGTGTTCACATTGACATAATTTATATCTTAAAATATAACATATTTAATTAAATGATTTAAAAATTCTATAAAATTATTATTTCGAATTTTTTTTATTAATTTCACCAAGAGATATTAATGACTCATTAATTATTCATTTTACAATTTATTATAATTATTTAAACTCTCAAAATGTAAATTACATAACAAAATCTTAATATAAAAAAGGAATAAAATATAAAATATAAGGATTAAAAAATATTAAAACTTATATAATATTTATTTTATGAATTTATTTCTACCCATACACATCCAATATTAGAAAAAAACATGAACCATTATTTAATATAAAACTAATTTATATTAATTTAATACTTTTCATAATTCAAGAGTGCCACATCACTCTCATATAAAAATGCACTCTTAATCTATATTCATTACACAAGATCACTTTTTGGCCAATATCATTCCAAATCCCTTACTATAAACCCAATGCACATTTTGGAGGCCTTATTTATGGTAAAATACTCTTTATAGAGCTGTTAAGGTGTTACGAAAGGTGACCATCTGAAGGAATTGAATTTTTTCAATTTAAGTGTTTCAATATTATTTATACTTCTAATTTTATCAAATATTCTCCAACCATAATGACATAATAGTATCATAAATATAATGGGATATTATAATTTTAATATCATCACCTAAATCCATGTCCATGTCTATCAAATTGGAATGAAATCAATTGTTCATGCCTACATGTAAATTATCACTTCGAGGGACTGATATAATTTGTTTTCCATAATCGTCTATCATGACTAGTTAAAATGATGGAATTAATGATATTATGTGATATTCATAAAATTTTAATTATTATTATATATTAATATATGAATTATGTTCTTAATTTCCATGCACAAGAAAATTATAATGTCGTTCGGGAATACGTGTGGACTATCTCCTCTATAAAGCGATGTGAATAGTTTTTATTCGCCACATCACATGTATGTTATATATATATTTATTTTTAAATTATTATTATGATCTTATTAATATATTTATCATTATAAAAAAATTAAAATCAACTTTTTTCTATAATGATCAATTAAAAATTGAAATACTACTCATGCGTACGTATTGTGCACCGTCTCCTTGATTATAATGTTGTTAATTTTTTTCAAAACATAAATAAATGGGTTTATTTAAAAGTATAATTTAAATATAAATGTGAATATAATATCAGTAATTTTATTCTAGAGATGATGAACTTATGAAAACATGGACTAATGAAATCATACTGAGTTCATTTTTGACTCAATTACTGAATATCAATGCAATGTCTGATATGAACATAAATAATTATATAATATTTATAACATGGTATTAAGGGATATCAAATTAATAATAAAAATGAAAAAGGTTATCAATAAATTATAAATTAAACTAATTTTATTATTTAGTAATATAAAAATGTTATGTTGAGATTTAGACTCACAGTAAGGGACTTCATCTCTTTCTCCATTCACATAGGCCTATTTTGATATTATACAAAACATTATTTTATAAGGTGTATAATAAATCCCTTTGAATTTTAATTTCATTCACATGTTATCAAAAATAATATTTTTACATGAAGAATATATCTAAATAAAAAAATTTCATTTTTTTAATGTATACGATGACAATGACTTTTTTTGTTGTTGTGATCATTAATTGGAATTTGGATTCATCTACAACTCATATTGTTTTTTAAAGAAAAATAAATTCCATCATCCATATTAAGGTATTTTTGTATTGAAAATGGTATTAAGAATAGATTGACTATATCAATATCTTGAAATGATATTTTTTTATTGTAAAGTGGAAATGATATTTTTCTATTATTCTTATTTTATGCACAATTATTATGTTTGGGATCTTGTTAATTGCTTATGTATAATGGTGGTTATGTGATAAACTAATGGTGGGTGAACACGTGATAGATCTTCTATGTATTGTGTAATGAGAGGTATTTTAATGATAATGAACCTCTTAATAGATTTTGGGTATATAATTTCATGGGAATTCCAAACATAACCATGAAGGTTACTCCCTATGTAGTTGTGAAACCTAAAATGTATGTATGATATGGATTCCACAAGTTACCATTATGATTTGTTAATAATAATACATTTTTTAGGAATCATATGGTTTTATTAGTTATGTTAAGAGAATATTTTTTATGGGTGAAAAATATGATTTTGAGAAAAATTTTTACTGAGTTTACAATTTTCATGGACTAACAGTTCCATTTCATATTTTATCTCCCTTAATATTCTTTTTTTGTGCTAAAAACATGTTTTTGAAATTTATTACATAGGATATAAGGATGGTAAATAGTAAGTAAAAATTTAATATTAATGAATATTTTTATCACCAAATAGAAATAATGTTTAATGAATTTAATTTTTTGATAAAAATATATAGTGATTAGAAGTGTCGGTTTTGAAATGTTAATATTTATATATAATTGTTATGGTCTAATTTTATAAAACAGTAAACTAGAAAATATCCCCAATGTGAATTAATTATTTAACACATGATTATGTAAAATTTAAGGTTAGGGAATTATAGATGTTATCATAGTTTGGTTTAGATAACTTTAGGGGTTAGTATATTGTTAATAGAATATCTGTAAATGATTTTTACTTTATGGTCATATTAAATGTTATATCTTTTTAAGATTACCATGTTTCTTTAACTATGTTATATCTATTCCGAATGGCCTTACTCAGATGAAACAAGGTATCTATGATGGGATGACATCCAGGTGAAGAGAACTATCCAAATCAGCATGTTCTAATAGTCTAAATTAGTATTGAATTATTTGTCTCACTGATGGAACTGTTTTCTTAGGATATAAATAGTTGTGGTATCCGTGAACATGACCATATAGATCAACCATATTGTCAAATATTAGTAGTATATCATTTCATGAGGAAACACCCTCCATTATTTAGTAGATCATCTGGCCATTTATAGAGAAAAGTTAAGATTAAATCCCAAGAGAAATATTTTCAAAGTCTTGAGGTGTCTAAAAAATTATAAGGTTGGTCTTGATGTTTTCTATTTTTAAAGATAAGTCAATATGTGTTGGATTATGGTTATTCATTTCACGTAATGTGATGCTAGTTATTCTCGTGATTGTGATGAATTCAATAGTATATTTCTTGAGAAATATTTTCCTATGGTGGTACAAATTAGGATGTAAACAAATTCCTGGAATTGAGGAGAGATGAGGACTTAATGGATGTTTATAAAGGAAAATTCACTCAATTGGAATTTTATCCAAAACATTTCATCAGGGGTAATTATTTTAAAATCAATCATTTTCACTATGGATTAATTCCCAATTATTGATGGGCATTGGCTTCTTGGAATTTAAAATGTCATGAAAAAAAATGTTCGGTTCTAAGATAAGGTGGAAATGGTGTTTTTTGATGACCATTAGTTCTTTGAAGGAAAATAGAATATGAGGTAGAGGTGGTAGGTGAAATAGAATAATTCATCAATAAATTAATATAGTAAGAAAATTATATTGACAGTTTTTGATAATTGTGGAATAAAAAACTCTACACAATTACTTCAAAATTTGGTTAAGTGCATCTAATGTGGTAAAATAAGGAATAAGGCTCGTAACTGCACTAAATAATATAAATATACTATTAAGAAAAAATATTGTATAGATTCAGTAAAATGTTTTAAATGAAATTAGATGAGTTATTATGAAAACGAGTGTCCAATGAATAATTTGAATAGTGAGAAGCAGCAAGACTATGTGTAGAAAGGTGTGGTGAAATCTATTACAACTAAATCAGGGGATCTTAGTACATCAAATGATGTGGTATTAGTTAAAATGTTTATTTATTTATTTATACCATTGTGTTGATTGATTTTTGGTCAACTCGTTATTTCATTTTTGAGAAATTCTCTAGTAAATGGGAATTTCCAACTCAAGAAATGAATCAATGACTTATAGTAAAATAAAATGGAGAAATGTTGATCCAAAAAGAAATTATAAGTATATTAATTTCAATTTCTATTGAAAGAAACTACCAACAATCCATGTTTATTGACAAAATATTGTTATATTCTAAAATTAAATAGGAGCACAAAATTCAACTATGGGTCGATTTTCAAACCAAAAAAAGAAAAATAAAATTTATAGGAAACTTAGTATGAGTAAATTTTGGTTGCAAAAAAATTCTTTCCTTGGCCGCATTATTTCTAATGTTGGAATAACTGTTGATCCTTTTAAAAAAAAATTTGTTGAAGAATAGTCATGACCAATAAAATATTACACATATTTGTATATTTATTGGGTTAGTATGATATTACCAGAGGTTTGTTAAAGATTTTTCTTGTATATCTATCCCACTAACTTGCTTAACTAGAAAAGGTGTTATGATCGTCTAGAAAGAAAAATGTGATGATTGTATTCCATAATTGATAAGAAGATTATTGAATGATCCTATTTTCTCACTAACATTCCAAAATGGTGAATATATTATGTACAATGATTCTTCATAGAAATGACATGTTTGTATCATTATTCAGAATGATCAGGTAGTCTCTTATGGTACACATTAGTTGAAAACTCATAAGTTAAATTACTGTACACATGATTAGGAATTATATGATATTATTTTTTATTTAATAAGTTGGAGGCGTTATCAGTATGGAGTAAAATTTGAAATATATACTAACTATAAAAATTTGAAGAATATATTATCTCTGAATGAATTGAACATGAGATAGATAAGATTGTTGGAACTAATCAAGGAATATGATTTCATGATTCATTACCATCATGAAAAAGAAAAAAGTGGATGATTCTTTGAGTTTGAAATATAAAGTGACATTAACCATGATAAATTTGGAATGTCACCATTTGATTAATGATTTGATAAAATTTTCTATTGTAGTTTTTGGTGTAGGAAGATCCTTTGTTTTGATTCAGGTTTCCCTTAATTTATCTCCATCATAAATAATTAAGAAATTATAGAGGGAAGACCGTGAATTAAAAAAACATCGAATTATTGTAAAAGGGATTGTTTCAAGAATTTAACATTGATAAATATTGTATTTTGATATTATGGATGGGATTATGTGTGTCATGTCATTCAAAGTAGAAAAAAGAGTTATTATGTCAATATTATTGTTCTCTATTTTCATTTCATCCGGGAAGCACTAATATGTAAAAAACATCGATAGTATTACTGTTGAGATGGGAAGAAATGAAATATAATTCACTTTACCCTAATATGTATGAATTGTAAATTGGTTAAATTAGAGATTAAGTTACTGGAATGGATGATAGACACTTTTCTAGTGCCATAGGGGAAATGAGAAAATATATCAATAGATTTCATTGTAGGATTACCATAGACATCTCTAGTTAACAATGTGATTTGAATTATTGTTTATTAATTAACATAATCTTCTCATATTCATCCTATTCTTGATACATTTTATCGAGATCATCATTATCATTTGTATCTTATTTTGATAGTCATGTTACATGGTTTTCTTCTTTCCACCTAATCTTATCATGATCTCGGATTCAATTCTAAATTTTGGAATTGCCTTCAAGAGTCATTGGGAATAGAATTAAATTTCACAAAAACATTTATTCCCCAATGATATGGGTAGTCAAAATAAACAATTCAAAACATAGAGTGTATGATATAGGTTTGTTAAGTGAATTACTATGAAATTTGGGATAAACATCTTAATTTGGTTGACATTTCATATAATAACAGTTTTCATTCTAGTATACTGATGGCATTATTTGATGAAATATATGGAAATAAGTGTCGAACATTATCTTTTTGGGATGATGTGAGAGATATGATGTTTGATGAGACTAGAATTGGTTGAAGAGATGGTATAAAAAGTTTATTTTATTCAGAAATACATAATTAAAGCTATGAATAAGCCAAAAACTTATGAAAATAACCAAAGTAAGGGCCTTTCTTTTAAGGTCGGGGACAATACCTCTCTCATATTTCCTTTGTGGAAATTGTGATGTGTTTTGGTAATATAAGGAGGGTGATTCCAAAGTTCATTAGAGCTTATGAAATTTTTGATAAAGATGGATCAATTTCCTATAGAGTGGATTTACCTATGATTTCATCCCTGGTACAAAATGTATTTCATGTTTCAGTGTCAAGAAAGTATATTTTGAATCCAACTCATGTTTTTAGTCAAGATGTAGTTTAGCTATAAGAGAATATTTCTTATGATGAACCACTAGTTTAGGATCATTACCATAGAGAGAAATTACTGTAGAATATTTTGATTCATTAGGTTATGGTTTTATGGAAAACCCATATTGTTGAATAGATAATGAGGGAATCTGAAAATTAGACAGGGGAGAAATACCCCAACCTATTTTATAAGTGAATATAATAGAGAGGACACAATTCCAAAAATGGGGGAAGGATGTAACATCCTAGTTAATTAGAGAATATTATAGTTTTATATCTATTAATAGTTTTGAATTAGATATTAATTTTAAATTAAATTGGATAATTTTTGTGATAACATACATGACACGCTACAATGGGTTGCTCTGAAATCATACGTCGCACAGAAGATTCAGTTATATAGAAAAATAAAACATTATTAATATTATTATTTTAAATGGTAGTTATCAATTAGCCATTTTATTTGTATAAATGAACAGAACTAACTCTATTATGTTTATGCATGATGGTTAAATATTTTAAAATTCTTCCAATAAATTTTATGGGCTTAAAATAAAAATTAATCTAATTTTATGTATAAAGAGCTCTAAAAGTTTTACCGCATAATGATGGAAAACCATTATAAAATATAATTTTTGAAACGTTTATAAGGTATATTTAAAAATAGAACCTTCTTCTTTGGAATGAGAACATCAAAAATTCAATTTTTGAATTTTGGTATTTTTTATAAAAAATTATTTTTTAGTGAATAATGAAAAATACTGAATTTTAATTCAAAACTGTTATTTCATCTGATTAATTTAGATATTTAAGTTATAATTTTAATTAGGTTTTAAAGAAATTTAAAGAAATTTATTATCATTTAATCAAACTTTAGTTATTTGAATCAATTTCAAATTAAAATTGGATATTAAAACATTGTGAATATTTGGTCGTTTTTACATAAAAACATGTTTCCTCAATCTGTCAATGGGATTAATTTTTAAATTAAATTAAATAAATTATTTGAATTGAATATTCAAAAATTGGACATAAATGTTTTTAATAAGAATTAATAATATGATCTGATATGATTAAAATTATTTTTTGTGAAAAGTTACTTTATTATTTTATTTACCCTACATAATGTTAAATCAGGTAATTAAAGTTAAAAATAATAGTATACTAATATAAGACTACCCTAACACTAGTCCAAAGATTATTGGATTAGTTATATTATACAATGAAAATACACGGGGAGAAATATTTTCCTTTCAAAGCCACATTGATGGGATTATGAAATTCATAACATTTTATTTAAAGTAAAAACAAAGACGTCCTTACCATGTCTCTTTTTAATAATAAACATTAATATGGGGTTATATAAGTGATATATTAAACTATAAATAGTGCATGGAAATACTAAACTATTACCGACATCATGATAATTTATTTAAAATTTTTATACATTGAATAATTAAATTTAAAAATGAAATAATAATGATTCATTACTAGATTTAGTAAAGGAAGAATCAAATAAATGATATTTATAATATTAAAATAAGAATAAATTTTAAAATTTGATGCCAAAAAAATCTCATAAGGCATTGAAATTTTATAAATTATTTACTGTTGTTTTTTAGAATTAATAAAGTTTTTTTTTCAGTTTTTAAAAAGTCAAATATTGAATAGTGTGAAAATTGACATAATTCATATCATAAGTTATGAAATATTTAATTAAATGATATAAAATTTAAAAAATATAGGACTCATCCAAAAATATTACGTAAGACACAAAATGGAAATAATGAATCATTCGTTGTTTTTTTGGAATTTTAAAATATTTATTTTAACTCTCAAAATTTAAATTACATAATAAAATAGTTTGAGTTAAAATGTTTAAAAAATAAAATATAAGGATTAAAAAATATCCCAAAATTGCATAGTTTTTATTATATGAATGGATTTCAACACATACTCATCATATACTTGAACTAAATCAACTAGGATAAATTTTAAATATAAAATGAATTCATATTAAATTAATTATATTGATAATTTCCAGTGTGCCCCTCCCCTCTCATATAAAAAGGAACAATTATTCTCTATTCCTTACACACACTAATTTTTTTTTGGTTTGATCAAGATATTCCTATAACCTTAATATATCACCTAAGAAAATTCAATAGGCATTAATTTAGTATGAAAACTCTTATTATAAGTTTCAAGGTATTAAGAAATATGATAATCTGAATGAAATAAAATGTTTTTATTTAAGTGTTTATATTTTATTTCTTCTTCCACTTCATTCAAATCACCTATAACCATTATGAGAAAATTAATCTAGTATCATATATATATATATATATGTTTTTATTTAAATATCATTAACTAAATCCATCTCCAATTCTATCAAATGGGAGATAAATTAATCGTTCTTCCGTACGCCTGAGCTATCACATCCATGAACAAATATAATTAGTTATCCACAACTGTATATCATGAATAGTGGTAATTATAGAATTAATGATTATATTTGATTTTAATTACATATAATTATTATAATATAATAATATTTCAATTAAGTTCTTACATTCCATGAAAATAAAAATTATAACATCCTTCTTGCATACGTGTGAACTATCACATCCACAATGCGATATGAATCAGTTTTATTCACCACATCACTTTTATGATATATATTAATATATTTAAATGTTAATTATGATGTTAATAATATTATTATAATTATAGAAAATAATTATAATTACCTTTTTTCCCATAATAATCAATGAAAAATGAAACATTACTCATGAATCCGTATGGCCTAAAATTTACATGATTGTATCATTGTTCATTGGTCATATCATAAATAAATAGTTTTATTTAAAAGTATAATTAATGTATAATAATTTTTATTATTTCATTAATTTAATTTTAAATATGGTTGAATTATGACTACATGGGATATTGAAAACATGCGATGTTAATTTTTTACTCATGTACCAAATATCTTCAGAACTTATGATATGAACATAAATTATTATTTAATTTTTATAACACGGAAATAAGTGATATAAAACGAATAATAAAAATTAATAAATTTCTAACTCTTTTATAAATTAAACTATTTTTTTAAAATAAATATAACGATTTTACATGATAGGTCGGACTGACGGTAAAGGAATTTGTCTCAATCTCTTATCATGGAGGCATATTTTGATGTCATACACCACATTGTTTTATAAAGTGTATAATCAAACCCTTTGAATTTTAATTATATTCAAATGTTTTTAGAAGGAATCATTTTATATGAATCATTTTACAAAATCTGAATAGTTATTTATTAGGGTATACACCAATAATTATTTTTCATCCGCCATGACAATTACTAGGCATTTGGATTCCTCTACAAGCCATAATGTTTTTAAGGAAAAATTAATTCTATTTCCTTTTTCATGTATTTTTGGTCTTGAAAATAGTTTTGATAATACATTGACAATATCAATATCTTAAAATTATATTTTTTTGATTACAATGTGGAAGACTTATTTTCCATTATTCTATTTTATGTGTTATGATTATTTTATGGATCATTGGAATTGCTTCTGTATATGGGTGATTATATGATAAAATGATTTTGGATTATCATTTGATTGGTCTTCAATGCATCGGGTAATGAGAAAAAGTTAAATTATAAGGTTTAACGTATGAGAATTAGGCAATATAATGTGATGGGTGTTCCAAACATAACAATAATGGCTACTCCCTATGAAGTGTTGGAACCATTGATATTCTACGAGAAAATTGGAGTATGGTTTTTCTTTGTTTTCAATCCTCATTGGATGTTCATAATGTGTGCCAGTAAAGTGATCATACAGTTTATGTAGACAACAGTATTGAAGATGGCACTGTTTCCCAGTGTTTTCCAAGTTTTTGGGCCTCAAAATCAGAAAATTAAGACATGGATTGTTTGTAAAAGGAAGTGCACGCAAAGAGGAAGTGGTGTGCTAAAAAGGTGGACTGTGCGCGAAATATTTGAGTTGTGTGCGAAAAAAAGCGTTGTGCATGAAATAGTGGAGAGAGGATTTTCACGTAAATAGTGTTTTAGAATCAGAATGTCGAAAAATGGAAAAGGCATGGGCTGCCTGAAAAATATGGCGAAGTGCGCGAAAAATGATACCTGCGTGAAATATTAACCGCCAAATGAGATGTTTTTCATGCCACAGGGGGTTTTTCACGTGGGTGTCAGAAATTCCTATAAATAAGAGGTGACCCCCCTCATTCCGCACGACTGATGACCAAGATAATATCCAAATGCTGATGCGCGTAAAATAATCGCATAAAGGGCTTGTGTGAAAAATTCTGAGCTGTGCAAAAAACCTTGGCTTGCATGAAAAATTCTGAGCTATGAGAAAAATTTCGGGTTTCACGAAAAATTCTGGGCTACGCGAAAAAGGAATACCTGCGCGTAAAAATTAAGGTGGCACATAAAATATTCAGGTGCGTGAAAAGGGTATTGTTGTGAGAAATATTTTTCCACGCAAAATGGAAATATTGTGTGTAATAATAAGGTCTTGCGTGAAAAGGGTTGGTGTTGCGCGCAATTGTCAGTGAAACCTATTTGCATGTTCTGGTTATCTGGTCCAGTGGTTCAGTGCGTTCAAGTGCATCATTTATGGGCTCCGATTCAAGTAGAGTCTCGTGCTAAGTAGAGGAAAAGACATAAATGCGAAGCTATTGAAGAGACCTTCAAGTCTATAAACTAACTGGGACTTCACCAAAAGCAGTGAGCCAGGGGGAGTCAACGGGAGTGACCCGAGGGACGCAGTGGGATATCCCTGAACAGTTGTAAAGGTAGTGATCCTGGGATAGAGTGACTATTCCCAAACCTTTATAATCAACAACTAGTGAAGAAAAGTGGAATTTGTTGTGGCCGAAAACCTATCGGCGTATGCTCCCTGGACGTAGCCCTTAGTGGTGAACTAAGTAAAATGTGATGTGTCATCTTTTTGCATGTGAATGTTTGATTGCTTCTCATATCCATCATATAGGTTAAACTAGTTCCTACCAACGTGGGAACAAGATCCATCAGTTTAAAAGAAAAAGTTTACGCCCTGATTCACCCCTCCCCTCTCAGGGTGTCCCAGGGTCCTTCAAGTGGTATCAGAGCGAGGTTGTTGGGGTTTGATCTGTCTTATACCGCCATGGAAAATTCAACCAATGTTAGTTGAGTTCCCCTCTTTGATGGAAGTAATTTTCAGATTTTGAAGAACAGAATGAGATCTCATCTAAGATCCATAGGAATGGATGTTATTTTTTCCACTATGCAAGGTATACATGTTGCTGATCCAACGTGGATGGCTATGACTGATGCAGATTGGAAAATTCTTGATTGATATGCTAAATCACAGAATTCTCTCACCGCAACCCTTTCTAATCAGATCTATCTAAAAGTGATGAGTTTCACCCCAGCAAAGTCCATGTGGGATAAACATGAAAATATTTATGAAAGAGATAGAAAAGTGAAGGAGGTGAAACTACAAGTCCTGCACAATAGGTTCGATGATCTGAAGATGCATCCTGATGAGAATGCAGACTCCTTCTTCAATTAAATTATCGAATTGGTTGGAGTAATTCGGGGTCTAGGTGAAGAAATCAAAGACGTTGACATTTTAAAGAAAATATTGAGAAGAAATCCAACCATGTACAATGCAAAGGTGTCAGCCCTTGAGGAAATAAATCTTCCCAAACTTTCTCTGGATGATCTACAGAGAAGCCTGGTGGCATATGAAATGAGAGTCAAACCAGAAGATGCTATGACTCAAGTGAGAAAGGAAATGAAATTCAAAGCCATTGAGAAACTGAAAATCTCGAAAGATAATAGTGGCGACGATGATGAGGAAAAAGAAATTCCTTCTCTAATTTCAAAGAAGTTCGAGAAGGGAAAAGGGAAATTTAAAGGGAAGTTACCTCTATCTTTCTTTTATTGTTGAAAATTTGGTCACATTGCCTCTCAGTGCTTAAAAAAGATCGATAATGAGAATAGAGATGCTGAAAACATTAAGAAGCCCCAGAAATGGTTTTTCAAAAGGGGAGACTTCAAATCAAGAAAGAAGGTACCAAATAAGAGTTTTGTCTGTGAAGAGGAAGATAATGATAATGAATTCTGTGATGAAGTAGAACCCGAATTTAAAACTGGAAACCATGCTTCCATGATGGCCACTATTGAAGAATCTGAAGATACTAGTGAATAAAATCAGTTGACAACTTGTGTCAATCCTGAGTATCAACTTACAGATGCTGTTAGTAAGCTTAAGATTAAATGTAAGAGTTGCAATAAGTGTAAATCAATTGTAGAAGAATCTACTAAATATATTGATCAACCAGAAGCTAAAATTGAACGAATGGATAAATTTGTTAAAGTATAGTCTAAAATACTTGAAATAAATGATTATGTAGCAGATCTGATGTGGATAATTGAATAATAGGAAAAGGTCATCAATGACCTCACCATTGAACTAGAGTAAAAGACCAAGACCACTAAGCATATTGAGGAGGAAGTTGTTACTCTTAGGATTAAACTTGAGAGAGATTCAATTTCAAAAGAATTAAGGAAGAAAATATAGTTTGGAATGTTCTCAGATGCTGAACTGTTGGAGAGAGAAAAACGTGGCTCTAATGGAGTTGAAAAGATTTTGAGTGATCAAAGACCTGCTTCCATGGGAAATAGTGGAATTGGTTGTGAGGCCGAATCGTCAAATGCTGCAAACAAAGGGGACCAAAATAAAGGCAACCTAAAATTGGGTCGTGGAGAAAAGTCTCCTGAAGTGTTGAAAAAGAAACCTCCAATTAAATCTAAAAGAAGAGTAGAAGACTATGCTCGAGCCTCCATGAAATGGGGCATTCAAAATATTTTCCCACAAAAGAAGAAATGAGGATAAAAAAAGTGAGAAGACATTTCCTCTCATGAAGTGTCAGTTCTGTGGATATCTTCTCCATACCATGTCTTATTGAAAAGAGGTATGATGCTATTTGAATGAAGATGATATGGGAGTTCAACAAAAGAGAAAAAATTCAAATCCTAATTCTTTTAGAAGAAAAAATTTCTATGGATATTTTTATCATTGTATGAACTTTTTTCATAAGGCAATTGATTTTAGGAAGAGAAGGGACATGGACACCTCATACCGGAGTTTGAGACAAGTCAAAGCTTTTGAACAAGATAGTGTTTCTCTTGAAAACCGGTTTACTCCTCTAGAAGAATAATTCGACTTTGAATAACCCATGTACTCGGAAGAGAGAATTGAAAGGCCATCAGTGTTCTTCAATCAATGTAGTGTCTCATGGAAGGAAATAAAGAAAATTGAAAAATCCAACCTTGCAGAGGTGGATCTCAAAGCTATAAAAAGAAACAACACCTAGATTCTGGATAACGGTTGATCATCTCATATGACAGGTAATGCATAACTATTAACGAATATTATAAAAATGGTCGATGGAACAGTACGGTTCGGTAACGATGGTGCATTGAAAATAAAAGGTTGTGGAAGTACTGAGATAGCTAATGGAGAACTAAATAAAACCAAAGTACTTTATGTGGATGGTCTGCAACATAATCTGCTAAGTGTGAGTCAAATCTTTAACTTAGGACTTATAGTCACTTTCAATTATAATGGATGTTCTATAAAGGGAAAGACAAGAAAATCACTTATAAAAGGATGTAGAATAGAAGGAAACATGTATCAGGTTTATAGTAAAGAAAAGATCTGTTACATGACTTTTGAAGAAGAAAAAAACTTGTGGCATCGGAGACTAAGGAACATAAATCAACAAGACATGGAGAAAATATCAAAACTGAAGATTTTCATGGACATTCCCAACCTGAAGCGTGAACTTGAAAAGTCTTGTGATGCTTACATTCGTGGGAAGTTGGACTACAGTTCATATCGGCCAAAGAAGAAAAGGGCATCTCATCTACTTGATCTCATTCATACAGACGTATGTGGGCCGATAAAGTTTTCCAGATCACATGGAGAAAGGTACTTCGTCCTTTTCATAGATGATTACAGTATAATGGAATGTGTAACGGTTATATATAGGAAAATACAAGTACTTGACTGCATGAAAACATATCGTCGAATTGCTAAGAATGATACTGGATGAACTATCAAAGTACTGCGATCTGACAATGTAGGGGAATACACGTCCATTGAATTTGAAAACTATCTAGAGAAACATGGGATACAACATGAGGTAGCAGTAGTGAGAACTCCAAAAAAATGGAGTTGTTGAACGTAGGAATCGATGGGTTAACAACATGGAATGAACTATGCTGATTGAGAGTCATATTCTATGAAATTACTGGAAAGAGGTTGTTCAAGCAACAGTGTATATTCAAAATTGAACATGACTTTATATGGGTGAGAACAAGACACTATATGAATTGTGGCATGGAAGGAAGCCCTATTTGAACTATTTTTGTGTTTTTGGAAGTAAATGCTTCATCAGGAACACAGAATTAAATCAAGGGAAGTATGGTGACAATAAAGATGAAAGTATTTTCCTTGGATACTCAATGAACAATAAAGCCTACAAGTGTTTCAACAAGAGATTATGAAGGATTGTGGAAAGCAGTGATGTTAAGATCATTGAAGAGAAAACCAAAAATTCTTCAAGGATTTCATATGCTGATCTGATAGATAGCGAGGAAGAAATTGAACGTGGAGAAAATACAAATACAGAAATAGAGGAAGGTGTACAAAACACTCAACAATCACATCATGATGTTGACTTAGAAGAAAAATCTGAAGAAGAAACCTTGGATAGAGAGAATGCAACTGAACCACAAAGGGGAAATCGAAGAGTTGAGATTGATCCATCTAACATAATTGGGGATAGGAGTAAACCCATAAAAAAAGGAGGATGTGGAATAACACAGAATCTGCATTTTTATTTATTGTGGAGCCATCCTCATTTGAAGAAGCAGCAAAGGATGAATCATGGCTGAAATCCATGAATGGAGAGTTAGATCAGATTGACATGCATCAGACATGGGATCATGTCCAGAGACCCTAAGTTCACAATGTGATTGGTACAAAATGGATCTTCAAGAACAAGTTTGATGATCATGGGAGCATTATTATAAACAAGGCACGAATGGTATGTAAAGGATACTCCCAGATTGAAGGTGTTGATGTGAAGAATCCTTTTCTCCTGTGGCTAGACTAGATTCAATGAGTAATTTCCTTACCATGGCACTACAAAGAGGATATAAAGTATATCAAATGGATGTTAAGACAACATTCTCGAATGGTGTACTCGAAGAAGAAGTCTACATTGAACAACCAGTGGGTTTTCTTCTTGGTACTAATGAAACAAAGGTTTTCGAACTAAAGAAAGCATTATATGGTTTGAAGCAGGCACCACAAGCATGGTATTCCCATATGGACTCTTATATCAAGAATATAGAATTCAAAAGAGGAGGAATAGATCACAATCTATATGTGAAGATTTATCTAAAACACCAGTTCATGGTTCTAGTCCACGTTGATGACATTATATTTGGTGGAAGTAAGCAGAAATCATTGGATGAATTTTTCAATCACTTGAATTCAGAATTTGAAATGCCTATGATTGGGGAGCTCACATATTTCTTGGGGCTTTAGGTGATTCAAAAGAAGTATTACACTTTAATTTCTCAGGAAAAGTATGCAAGAGAGCTGCTGAAGAAGTTTAATATGCATGACTCCAAACCGATGTCAACTCCGATTGAAGTTGGAACCAAACATGGAAAACATGAGGATGGGACCTCTGTAGATCCCACCATGTACAAGAGTATAATTGGGAGCCTACTATACCTGACAACAACACAACCAGATATTGACTTTTCCACATGTCTAGTAGCCCTCTTTCAGAGTAATCCAAAGGAGGAACATATGAAATCTGTAAAAATAATCATGAGGTATATTCAAGGTACTCGAAATTGTGGATTATACTTTGCCGTAGGAAGGGAAAATTAATTATCATCATTTTATGATGTTGAATGGGCTGGCGATGTAGTTGATCGAAAGTCCACTAGTGGTGGAGCATTCTATATTGCGAATAAATGTGTTGGTTGGTTGAGAAAGAAACAAGAAAGTACTTCTCTTAGTACTGCTGAAGCCGACTATATCTCTGCCACAAAGGCATGCACTCAACTACTTTGGATGAAGGAACAACTAACAGATATTGGTGATGAGGTGAAGTAACCAATAGTGATTTAATGTGATAAAAAGAGTGCAATTGATCTTACGAAGAATCCGGTTCTGTATTCTCGTACAAAACATACTGAAATCAGGTATCACTTTATCAATGAAAAAGTTGAGCAAGGCCTGATTAGAATGGATCATGTGGGAACTGATGAGCATGTGGCTAATATCCTGACCAAGCCACTGTCAGCGGCTGTGTTTGAGAAGCATATATTGAACCTCGGTGTTCATCCACCTCCCAGTGCATAAGGAGGTTACAAAATACCCATCTCCCCAGTTATGTTAACTGCTTTTAATCTGTTTATGGATGTGATGTTGGTTTGTGGGGGAGATATTATCTAGGGGGAGTGAGCTTTGAGATGAACAATGAATAATTGCCGGTCTTTGGGTTTATTCTCAATGGGGGAGAAAGTAATAAATTCAGGCATGTTCAGGCATGTCATGGACATGTAATGCTTCTGTGATACTTTAAGAGAATTGATTGGGTGTCATTGAGAATTCCAAAACACGGGATCCCAATTCACACTTCCCCTCTTGTTTTCTACACCGTGAATTGCTCACATAGACTTAGAGTTTTGGCTGAGTTGATTCTTGGGTTTTTGGTTTACAAGTGGATGGGGATCTATTGAATTTATTTTGTGATTGCCAACAAACCCAAAAGGGGAGATTGTTTAACCATGGCTATTCTATGAAAGAATTGGAGTATGATTTCTGTTTGTTCTCGATCCTCATTTGAAGTTCACAATGAGTTCCAGTAAAGTGATCATACAGTTTAAGCAGACAATAGTATTGAAGATGGTGCCATTTCCCGGTGTTTTCCAAATTTTTGGGCCCCAAAATCGGAAAATGAAGACACAAATTGTTGGTAAAATGAGGTGCGTGCAAATTAGAAGTGGTGCGCGAAAAAGGTGGGTTGTGCGTGAATTATTTGAGTTGTGTATGAAAAACAGCGTGGTGCATGAAATAGTGGAGTGAGGTTTTTAGCGCAAATATTGTTTTCGAATCAGAACGTCGAAAAATGGAAAAGGCAAGGGCTACACGAAAAATCTGGAGAAGTGCGCGATAAACGATACATATGCAAAATATTATGCGCGAAATGATATGTTTTTCGCGCCACAGGGGGTTTTGCACGCGGGGGTCAGAAATGCCTATGAATAAGAGGTGAACCCCCTCATTCCGCATGACGGATGACCAAGATAAGATCCAAGTGTTGATGCACATAAAAGGTTCATGTAAAGGGCTTGCACGAAAAATTCAGAGCTATACGAAAAATCCCAGCTTGCGTGAAAAATTCTGAGCTGCACGCAATATTTCGGGTTGTGCGAAAAATTACAGGCTACACGAAAGAGGTATATTTTCATGTAAAAATTGCGGCAGCATGTAAAATATTCAGTTGTGAGAAAAGGGTTTTGATGCGCGAAATATTTTTCCACACATAAAGGAAATATTGTCCGAAATAGTAAGGTATGGCACACAAAGGGTTGGTGTCACATGCAATTGTCTGTGAAACCTGTTCGCACATTCTGGTTATCCGGTTCAGTGGTTCAATGCGTTCAAGTGCATCATTTCTAGGATCCGATGCAAGCAGAGTCTCATGCTAAGCAGAGGAAAAGACTTCAATGTGAATCTATTAAAGAGAACTTCACATTTATAAACTGACTGGGACTTCACTAAAAGCAGTGAGCCAGGGGGGGGTCAACGGGAGTGACCTAATGGATGCAGTGGGATATCCCTAAATAGTTGTAAAGGCAGTGAGCCTGGGATAGAGTGACTGTTCCCAAACCTTTGTAATCCACAACTAGTGAAGAATAGTGGAATTTGGTGTGACTGACACCTGTTGGCATATGCTCCATGGACATAGCCTTTAGTGGTGAACCATGTAAAATGTGTTGTGTCATCTATTTGCATGTGAATGTTTGATTGCTTATCATATCCATCATACAGGTTAATATAGTTCCTACCAACATGGGAACAAGATCCATCATTTTAAAAGAAAATTTTGACACTCCGATTCACCCCTCCCCTCTCAGGGTGTCCCGGGGTCCTTCAAAAAGTTGTGTAATCTTCCATGTAAGTGTCATATGGATGCCCCAAGTTACCTTTTTGATTTATAATTTCTATGAAGTTATTAAGGAATCTAATTTTTTTCATGATTTATGTTTGGAACTTAGGTTTTATGGGTGAAATTTAAGAATTTTGAGAAATTGTTTTCACAGGATTAAAATATTATTGGAAAAAGGATTTCATTCTTTATTTTATATCACTTAAAGAGATTTTTATCTCATTCTAGATTTTTTAATTGTTTTCCACAGGGTATAAAGATAGCTATGATGATGGAAGAAATCAATATTAATGAATATTATTATCATGAAAAATAAATCATATTTAATGTGTTTTATTTTAAAAAAATACATAGGGAGTAGAAGTGTCTACATTGTAATATTTTAGTTATTATATAATAGTTGTTTTTTAATTCTCTAAAAATCTAAACCTAAAAATAACCTAAATGTGAATACTTGATGAAACATAAGATTATGTATTGTTTTAGGATGTGGACTTATAGTATGGGTATACCATAACTAAAATTTCTACTTGATAACTTGAGGATATATCAAATATTAACATAGACACTATAAAACTAAAAGAGAATAAAAAAACATAACATCAGCACATCTTAAAAACTAGACAATAATTTTTTATGACATCTTATTTCATTTGTTAAAAATAATAATGGTTGATATGTTAACTATATACAAAATTCATATATAAAAGGAATATTTGTATGATGTGGATGATACATAATATGTATTCCACATATGAATTCATATCTCATAAAATCATTTTTAATGTTATGTGCCCTTAAAAGATAGGTTATCTATGTATTATATGAATCTGAACACAATATATTTTATCATATGAAATGAATGACATTCAATAATATGAAGACATTCAAAACTGTTTTTTTAGGAAATAATTATTCTATTTCCCATACAATAAATTAAAATAACTAAACAATAAGTATCATTCTCAAATAATTTTTAAAAAATAGAATAAAATAGTTCCTCATAATAATAGGGTTTTCCCTATCACTAATCAACAAAAACTTATAATTTTTTTAAGAAACAATCTTTTGTATTTTTTTAAATATTTAGTGATATTGTGATATTTTAATTTGAATGAAGAAGGGTTGTAAGAAAATTATTATGGGGAAATAAAAAAGTTTTTTTGGTTGTATTTGATATAGAATTTAAATTTCGTCTCACCTACCAAGGATAAAGAGTTCATTAATCATTCCATATAGATAAAATTAATTTATTGAAAATATATTTCAGTTATATAAAACTTTTAAAAATATTATAATTTTTTAAAAAGGTTTTTATTCTAATTAACTCCACCAATTTATCATCTAGTTTTAATGTTATATTATATTGTTATTGTTTCAAACATGGGGTTTCATGTGTCATAATATTTAAATGAAATTAAATAAATTTAAAAAAAAATACATCATAAAATAGTAGTTTCATACATTATATAAATAAATTTCATCAACTAATATTGAATACTAAATATTAATTTTTTTACAAAATCCTATGAAAAATAGTTAAAAATGGACTTGATGAGCTAATAGCCTAGTAATAGTCAATACATTTGAAAATTGATTCACCTGAATATATAACATGAAAATGTTAGAATTTTTTAACTATATAGAAGAACATGATATATCAAACAGTTTTTTACAAATTATAATTGAGTATTACTTAAATATAACATTACATGTGTAATAGTATACAAATTTTGTATATACATAGTAATAGTGAAATGAATTTTACTATTATCTATTTGTGTTGTTCTATAATAGATGGTTTCCCATGAATGTGGTACTAAATCCATTTTTAATTTATGGATACATTATATTAATTTGATTAATAAATAAATTTTATATAATTCGAAGGATGTTTTGGGGTTCAACATGTCATATAGAGGAAAAATATTTTATTTTAGGTTTTGGAAGAAGCAAGATGATAATTGGTTGTTAGCATGAAGCTATTGGAACCCCAAGGGAAGTTTAATAGATGTTTAATAGTCTACAAAATCACATATATAGGGATTTGTATTTTTACATTTTCTGGTTTTTTTATTTATGACCCATTTTGGATTTTTTTACTCCATAAGCCATGATATGTGAAGATTTTACTTATATCACATATGGTGGTGTTTTATGTTTTTATGGACTGATAAAATATATTTCCCCTATTAATTTATTTATCTACCATATTTAATTTTCCTCTAGTTATAAAGTATCCAATAGAGTTGTTGAGAGACTATTTCTCAAGATCATTTTGAAATAATACCACATTGTTGGGGAATTTTCTATTAGATGTAGATGTTGGATTTAGGAGGATGATAAAACTAGTTTTTACTCAATTTTGTGGATCTAAATCATCATAATTTTTATAATTTCATTTTCAATTTTTTTTGAAACTAGTAGAAAAATGAAATGTTTGAGTTTTTTTACTCTACAATGGTATGAAGGCATATCAGTTTTGGTCTGAACATTGGTGAATGAGTATTTATTTGTGGGAGGTTTCCAGGTGAAAAATATAAAAATTATTATATAATTATAAATTTCTCAAAAAATAGTAAAATTGTTTGTTATATTTTTATAACTAAATATTTTTTTAGATGTATTGGATTAGGGGAAGTGAAAATGGTTTCATATGGTTAATTTAATAATAATGATGCTATTTTAGGATTAGTTGAGTTTATAACAGAGGTAAGTGGTGACTAATATTACCTATTTTGTATTTGTATAAGTATGGAATATGTGAATTGTATGTGAGGGTATATAGGTGTGGTTGAACCAGTATAGAACCCTTCATGAGTTACTTTATATGTTGTTGGGCCACACATTTTCTTACTCTTCACAGTTCCAAAATATTATTTTGTTCATACTTTATATATTAATTGGTATGTATCCTTTTTACATATATATAGTAGAGTGAAATTAGAACCCATGGAGTGTTTCAACATTTGAGTGTTGGATGTAATAGCATAGGGAGATCATGTTTTTATGTGATTTGACCATAGGAAAATCGATTGGTGAGAGAGTATATACAATTTTTAAATTAGTTTCATTAAATTTGAGCATAATATTACATGTGTGGACAAATTGAAATAAAAAAACAGTTATTAAGTTTTCATTAGCAATGAATATGAAATATCAAGATCAATAAATAACTTTTAAACTATATTATTAATTAATATGACTAATGATTGTCTGGTCATATTGATTAGGTGTAAAGTTTCATTATGGAATGGACCCTATGGTATACCCTTGTTCTTTCATTCATTTATTTTTTTTCCATTTTGAATCCATGAGAAATTCATGTTAATGGAATTCATATGTAATGATTAGGCTAGTAGTGTATGGGCCTAATAATGTGAATTTCAAATCAATAGTTCTATTTTTACATAGAATATTGAATGTTGACAATTATGAAGGAACCAATTAATATAGAGTGAGTATGGACACAATACATACTTCAATGACATTCAGTGTCATTGGAATTAGTGTCCTAGTGTGTGTTTGGGTTCAGTTGAACGAATGACTTATATAATAAACCAGTAACCGTGTTTATGTAAATATTTTGATTATACTATTTTTCAAAGTGATTATAATTTCACATATATAAGAAAATTCATTTCGGGGATATATTAATCAACCTTGCTTTTGATTTTTTATGTAATAGAGTCATCAACTTGAAATTGTTCCATCCTGCCAAATTTTATCCAAATTACAGGATTACAAACCCTATCCACCTATTTTACTTATACATATTATATGAGGGGATTCAATACTCAACATGTATAATTTGTGATAGATCATTCACTATATGTTATATATAATTCATATTGGTTTATTGAATAAATGCTCACATTTTTACCACATTTTCATGAATTAGTGATAATTGATTCGCTATTGAAAAATTTAATAGTGTGAGATAACCCAATTACCTTAGTTAGTCATCATCAGTGACATCACATTAACTACTACTGAGAAATAATTTACCTTTATCATTGGTAGATTTATTATTTACAATTCACCCATAATGATAATTGGATTTTTGAAAGCCCATTAATTATATGAGATATCATATCATTAATATTTTATTATGAGTGGTGATATCATTGTCATCAATTTTAGTATTATATTCATGATAGATATTATTATTATTTTCGATAACACATGAAGTGTCCCATATCCACATATCTTAATCTAGTGAAACACATAAAAATTTATGTTGTGTCCTGAAATCTTTTCAATGGGAATGTAAATACTCCCATAATTTTAGAAATAGAAGGAAAACTAATTTGATGTAGTTTTTAATGAAGAACATCAAAGAATCCTAATTCAGATAAGGGAAGGAGAGGTGTCACAATCTGAATTTCCATCACAGAACGATGCTCTTCAAGGTGGTCAATGGCCTCGTAATGCAGTTGTGAACCAAATGGTTCTCGGAATAGAGATGATGGCACTAACTACTACGAACTATGTTGTTGGTGGAACATAAGTGAAAAAATTGGCCCTGCATATTGGCCCAATGAGTAACATTATTTCCTTAATTGATGTGGAGAAATTTTCCCATACAGATCATCCCTATGAACTAAATAGCCCCCATGTGATAGGAAGTTGGCAGTGTCCCACAAACGAGATGATGTCATTCGTGGAATTGAGGTAGTGATTTCCACCACCACAAACCATAACCCCACTGGCCTCTATTGACTGAGTCATTTGTGGGCTAGGTGGTTTCCCTGTGGGATGCCCAAAAGGTATCATCCAACCCATAGATCTATATTCCCCAAAATTATATGAAATTATCTTGAGTAGAACCATGAATAAGAGGATACAAATGGAAATAAGTACTCTTTGGGGAAAAGATACATTCATACTTTTAGGCTTTAGAGGGAAATTTTTAGAATATGGCTGATGAATTGAGGAAGCGATAATGATTCCAATAAGTTATAAATATTCCATAATGTAAAAAAGTAGGAAACACAATATTAATTGGATTATCATGAACCTAATTGGAGAAAAAGGAACAATATACCAATGGTGGTTGAACTACCAATGAACTGCAGGATCAATGCCCCTTCTTCAACCTAGAATCCTGTATAGTGAATTAATATGCGAAGGAAACACAACCCCACATAGAGTCTCGTTACATAGATGGAATCCATCTCTTCATAACATGACACAATTAAAATGGAACATAGGGAATCATACCACCACGGTACACAAACCACATCAAGGTAAGAATACCTCTTTGGTACATGAAAAACCACTCCACCAATATATAAACACACTATTTGTGGGATAACCCATCTCACATGGAAAAAAAGTATGTGGAATAGGTTTCTTTGGGGCATTATACCCTCCAGCTTCGATCATCTCCTTCTGTTTTCATTGCAACATCTATATTCCCTCTATGAACCAGTCAAATGAAATTAGGCCAAATCCTCTTCCAGAGGCACTAGACACATATGATAAAAACATCATGTGGATCCGCACACCCTTTTGAGTGTACATAACCATGGTATGTAGAGTCATGTGGGTAATTCATGCAATGGTGTAGACCCCGAAAATTTCCATAATTTTACATTCCCATGGTAGCCCGTGGTCCAACATTTGTTACTGACGTGAGCCTTCCTATTCTATGGATCAAGGGTAATCAGTGGACTATCCCTTTTATGGGGTTAAATGATATCTGAGGGAAATCACGCTTTATTTTCCCATTTACAAGAAGAAATGTTCCTCCCCTTTCTCAAAACCAATTTTATGGCACTCTAACTAAGGTAATCCCATAGCATTTCTTGCAGGAGGTTGAATCAATGATCCTATATACGTCCAACTAGGGAATATCTTGATGGTTTATTATGATTATACTGTGTATGAAAACAAATGTGGTGTTTCCACATTCAAATACCCCTCTCTCCCCCTTTCGGGTCCAGTTCAATCTATCAGTGGATGATGTGGGACGTTTGATCTTCAGATTTCTACCTTCTCTTTTTTCTCACACTAAGCATCAATCATGTGGTATTAGACATTGTTGTTGATTATGACATCTTAATAACCCCAATGTGTGGGCCTCCCCCTTGGTGTATGCCCCGAATGCATCGAACTATGAGAACTTTGATTCCTACTCCAAATATGATACACAGGACACCTATATAATGCATGTTCTCAAACGAGATCCTTTTGAATGGTCAACCCTAATCTTGAGTCCCCAATTTATCAATGCATGTTTTATTGTTTAAGTCCCAATTCTAACTCATGAAGGGCCTCCTTTTAGTGTAAGCCCCAAATGAATTGAAATACAAGAACTCAAATTCATTCTCACAATAGTATATGTAGGATTCTTGTGTAAGTCCCATGCTCATGAGAAATTTTCCATAGAAGTATGTCCCAATAAATTTTCCAAAAATTCAATAGGGTGCTCTTTTCTAGAATTCTGAACCAACTTATTTCTCTCGAACGGTATTCCTTTCTGATGTAGACCAAATAATTCTCCCTCGATGGAATTCATCAATGATGTGAGTCTTGATGAAAAACAAACTACAATAGATTTTATTACCAATCAAGTGGGATATATAGAAAGCCTTCATGAAGTCCAACTCAGTACCTATATCACCATTATGTTCTCCGGGAAATTTCCACGACAGGGTCAAATCCACCTAGGATACTAAATATCTTCTTGAAATACTAGGACACATTGGATTAATTCCCGCACCAAACCTTTACAAGGATACTTAGGCGTATATGTCCTTGTGACATGAAATTAAACTGCATGGGTGGGTCCTTATCACATGACCTCAAATTGTGATACACCAATTTAAAAAACACTAAACTACATGGGTTATTATTCCTCTCACATGGATATGTTGGGTGACCATCTTATTAGTTCAATCACAATATCCAAACAAATCATGTCCCCCTGGATGAAGATAAACTCTTTATTTCCTCATCACATTTCCTAAGAAAGCGTTTTCTAGATAATTCTTGAACCTTGTATATCCGTATTTAATATTATGACCTAGGAGTAATCCATGGACACATTCATGGGAACAAACCAAGGATTCAGTAAAATAAAAATATATCTTATATCTATATGAGAGTGTCAGAATATTCAATAATTCCCCCAAAAGGTTGTTAAGAACCCAATCTCTCATTCTCTCAATTAATGGATTCCAAAATTTTCATTTTTCAAATCATCCAATGAGAACCTTCAATTGAAAATTATTTCCAAGAATCAAGGATAAAATGGTATTTGGGTGTTTCATGCTCCACAAAAAAAAACTCATTGGAGACAATCTAAGGGCAATGTACTCAACGCGGGCTAATTGTACCAACACTTAATCCCCTGTAATAGCCCACCATGACCATTCAATTATGGAACCTACATCAAAAAATATAAATGACACAGATCCTAGTCCCCATGGGACTATCTCAGTACATAAAAGTGGTATAACCCGAATCTAGTTGAAACAAAAATGGTGACCTTGACATGATTGATTCACTAATGTGGAGATATTACCCCACCGCAAGGCCCTTTCATCCAAAAAGTAAATAGGTCCACCCATGATCATAAATAATAAATGGGGAAATGAGATGCTACATTAATGTTTTTTTTCTGTAAACACCATATATTTTTTAGTAATTTCAGAGAGATACCTTAAATTTAATGTAATACTGACAACTTTCGCTAACATGAGTGACATCAAACACACAGGTAGTCGGGTCCCCAAGGAAAAATTGGAAACCATTGCCTACCCAGTATCTTCAATGTGGGGTTCCAAAAATGATGATCAAGGAGTACCATAAAAATAGTGTTATCCTCATAGTGGAGGCTGCAATATAGGCCCTCCAATTGGTGAAATGTTTCCCTCTGCCACTTCAGTTGTGGCCAACATTGCATAACCTAATGGCTCCACTAGTTTTCTAGAATCATTTCTAGAGAATATCCCCAGAACATTAAAATATTACCCACCTTATCAAAGGGAGACAAATGGTTTTGATATTGATGAATTCATTCTATATGAACAAAGTTCATATGCAAATACCTTAGTCTGAAGATACCACCTCCAAAGCCACGAAACCCAGTGTCCTCATTCTGAAGAGGATACAACACCGGGGGCTCTAGAATAATCTAGAAGACACTGGCCATCAGACTACCTATTGAGGGATGAAAATATACAATCCATAGAAACTCATTACCTTGGTTCCTGAGCAAGAGATCTTTCATATAAACATGAAGACATACCACAGGATGACATAAAACTCTACCTCCTATATAGAATCCCAACACTAAAATATGTAAAAAACCTACAGGAAGACTAATATTCACCCTCATTATTTTTAATCCCACCACATATATACAGTCCCACAATAGGAGTTGGGGAAAATTCCCACCAATGATCGTCGGTCCTTCCATGCTGATAGGGATGAAAATTATAGGCGGAAGCAAATCCCTACCGATGCGCAAGAATCCCATCATCCAAATTGGGAAGCAACCGGTTACAAGAAAGCACAAATTCCTAAAGATGGATAAAAATACCACCATCCAAATGGGGAGGAAAACTGTGGGGAGTTATGCAATACTGACAGGGCATATGAATTCCACAAATTAAAATACGGTGGAAATCAACAAGAAGATTCAAATTCCAGTATACCACAACAAATATCCCCACTCAAATACGGTGGTAACCAGATATAAGTGGATTCAAATTATTATATATGCATATCATGCATGTGAGAAAAATATTGTGTTAATGAGAAAACACAAATTATTTATCAAAAATATAAAGTTCACAAGACAAAGATGGTGACGACCTGAAAAATAAACTATCTTATCCCAGAAAAAAGTCAAGTGTAGACTCATTCTTCTTCCCTAGTAAAGAATAACTACCATCACCCACTAGAAACACATGTAGGACTAGAGCAGGACCACACTCCTTCCCCGACAGAAGAATGAGAATTTATACACATTCCAACCAATGACTTATATCAACACATCCGGTATATGATGGAGGATAATACATCGATTCCAAATCATATTATCATGACCTATCTGTACCTATTGAATCTAAAGAAAATGCGAGGATCCTGGCCCATGACCCGGTCTCCCAGAGTGGGTCAACTAATCCAAAAAATTAGAAAGTCACCCTAGAGAAAACATGAATCGTTACTCTATACTAGGAGGGTCGATAGAAATATTCATTAAATTAAGGACTACCAAATCCGGAACAAATACATGTTCCAACTGGGGGACAATGGTCTGACATGGTGTCCGCATGATGGAAGGCACATATCCCTTATAGAACTCATGATTCCTATCGATATGTCCTGGAAACATCACAGGACCTAACAAAATAGGTACCCACATATGATGTCTATCACCAATAGTTGGAATCCCATGTTGTCTGCATGAGATTGAATAAAATTGAAATGCACCAAAGCTAACAAAAAATGGAGATCATACTCATGATTATGATATATTGGAATATGGAGTTATTGATTCTATTAGACATCAATCAAGAGAGGCCCAATATCCTATCAATCCACTACCAAATTATCTGAGTGGAATTAGTAGATGCGAAGGTCCTTCGTGAAATTTTTCTACCAGTAGCTCTCAAGGTACTCCCCAAAGAAAATATGGGGACATACTCCATGGTCTAGAATTGATCGATCATGAGAGCCTATCTCTTGATGTGTGTTAGGTTATCCCTCACATTAAATAGAAGACATAACAGTAAGAATGTAATACCCATTTTTTAGTCCTCTATGATGATCCTCCCCTTGTTATACGATGTAGATATTATTCTTCCTATAGTCATATGTCAAGATATGACTGTATTCCAAACCATGATGGTAGACTCTGCAAAGGCCCTCCCCAAAATTACATCATGAAATGAGAAGGACCTCCCTTCATTATAGTGCATCTTGAGGGTCCTCCAGGAAATATAGAGTACAAATATTTTCCCTCCATCCAGATATCAATCCATGATGGTAGTCCTCACCATAATGGAAGTCGATGTGATTGTACTCCCCACAATGATATCCTAAAAAGAGATTTACCTACCCTCATTTCATTACTTACTAATGGGTATCCTCTTAATGTAAACTACAAATATTATCCCTATATCTAGATATCAATCCATGATATTGGCCCTCTCCATAATGACAGTCGTTGGGAAGGTCCTCCCCACAACGACATCAAGCAAAAAGAAGTCCCTCCTCTCATTTCATTACACCATAATGGTCCTCCCTAGAATGTAGAGTACATATATTCTCACTATAGCTAGATATCAAGCGTTGTTTTAGTCCTCACCATAATGGAAGTTGTTGTGAGGGTCCTCCTCACAACTACATCAAGTAGTAAGAATGGACTCCCCTTATTTTGGTCCGCCCCAAAGGTCCTCCCTAGGGTATATGTAGTAGGGATACTACTTGTGGTTTGATAGTAAGATGAAATGGCATCCCCCATTACTCTAGCAGAAACTAAAAAGGTCCTCTATTCATTCAATGTCTACACTGGAAGAAATGTCCTCTCCTTGCCGAACCAAATATGAGTTATCCCTCATATGCTAAGGAACTCATAATGATGGAGTCAGACATGTTAGACTCTCTTTTTTATGAAGATAGACCTCCTTTCTCAACCAAAGTATGTTTCATGGACATGCATGACCTATAATACACCCTAGTACCACTCACATAGTACTGAATCTTCTACTTTCCAAGCTGCATGTAATGAAATTACTAAGAAGTAGTCATATAGTTCATATCATGTAGAAGAATCCCCAGTGGAACAACCACTTGATTTTTTGTTCATGAGATGGAATCTAGTTTGGGATGAAATTTTGGTGATGTATTGGACTATGAAACCTTCTCAGTTCATCATACTAGGATAGTTTTTAGAATAATGCATACATAACATTGGCCATAATATCTGGAAAAATCTATACCAGTGGAATGAAAAGTTTTTTACCTATGACGGGTATGCATACCCTATAAATATATTAGGGGAGATTTTACATCAAATCAACCTAGATGATATCTCATCAACATGGATGTCGTAATTAGAGAGGCAAAAGAAAGTCCATGAACTGTCCTATCTCCTTGCACTACACAAGTGTTGTTGTCTCATTGTCGACACATTGTATGGTGTTCATATTTGGGGATGGGAGAACATGCATCGTTACACATCACCCCTTCCACATATAGTAGATCCCTTAGGAGATTCCATAATACAATATCATTATCCCCAGATGGAAATGAAATGAAATACCTATTCAGGTAAGACATGATTCTTGGAATGAATCGACCTTGAGTTAGTATCAAAAGCATTAGGCCCGACAAGAGAAAGCCATCAAAAATTCCATAAACTGTGACAACCAAGGAATTCACAAAGATTATCTATGAAGGGAATACAATCAGAAATAACTTATCATGTCCTCAGAAGAATGAAATTCAAGTAAATACCCCACACTATATTTAGATCTCCCTCGAATGGAAATTTTTTATAATATGAAATCATTCATATTAGTAGAAATGACCATAGTACAATATCAACAACATACCCTTGTTATGGGATCATTTTTAATAAAAAATATCCCCATAAAACCAAAAAAATGTGAGAAAATTTATACTGATTAATGGATGGGAGGTACCCCTTATAACATTGATTGGGGCATTTTTCCTCAACAACATGACTAGAACATGTCAACCTTGTCCTGCTTGGGAAGAAGTGTGAAGAGAGAGGTTACCCATTTTTTCCAATATCATGAATCAAATTTCCTAGAAAGGATATGTAAAACCATGTCATGTAAAGTTTCCCTTCGAGTTACCCCATACCATGAAACGAGAAAAGCACCTTGAAATGAAAGGAGAAGACCAAACAAAGGACACAAGAAGCTATCCTACCGTTCAACACTTGGTACGCCAACCCCAAATGGAGTAGGAATCAGTTAACACCAGGTATATCAATCCCACAGACCTCACAAAAGATAATAAAAATGATGAGTATGTAAGAGAAGATGGTTCAATCAACTAGGCATCCCACACTGAGCATAAAGGTGTGTGTACCAGTAACTAATGAGCCACCCAAAATTTGGTTCTCCATCAGTAAATCCCTAACTACCTCCCCTACGAATCCTCAATTACAAGAAGAATAAGATAATGTTTCCCTAAAACCTACCTCCTCCTCCCAATGAAAATGTATCCTTGATGCTTGAATATATATTCTCTCAGTGAGATGAAGTAATAAAAGAGCTATGGTGAATCAAATTTTTGATTATACAAGTGAGACATGATACCCGATATGTTCCTCGGGTAGTGTGTCATCACAAACTTCCCAAAGAGGCTCCTCTACCACTAGGGATCATCCTGATAGTATATGTAAGGCTGGAAATCTCTTCTACTGTAGTTTCAGGACCATAAATATACTTGTTCCCAATCTGGATAGGATACCATGATTTGCATAAATTGGGGAAGAAACTAGATCATATTCATACAAATCGATAAAATATGCCCCTAGTTAGGTATCCACCTCATGTTACAGTAGTTCTGACACATGCAATCCCACCCCAAATAAGTCCACTCATGATCTGGATCAATAGGACAAGCATTAAGGGATCATGATTAAGATCATGTCATTGAGAACATGATTAAAATCCATGCAAGTATGAAAAACTTTGTTACAACTGGAATGGATTCCCTACCACAACTGGCTGAGCAGCATCCCACCACCAGGAAAATTTGGTAAACACATATTCCCAGTGTCCAATGGATTAGGGGTATTTAAAAAATATATGATGCACTATGAATATTACTCTGGTCCCTTGTTGGGAACTCCAAAACATAAAAAAATAGTTAAACATTGATTCTTCATTAGAACCATTCAAGTTTCAGTAATTGTATGGTATACCTAAATTCCATCTAATTTGAAAACAGGCTGGGAGGACCTCATACAAAAGTTCCTCTTCCAGTTCAGTTCAACTTTTCTTAAAATGAAATTTAGTGACCTCCAGAATTAAAAATGTGGTAGAATGAAAGAGTTTCAAACTACATTTTCATATCAAAATGTGCTACTTACTCCCTCAATCGTTCTCTCCTCCAGGATGGAATGCTTTTCCTTTTGCATCAATAATATATGTGATATGATTTAAACACCAATCATCCTAAGGAAGTATAAATATGGGTTCTAAGATTTCATTTCCATATCTAATAGAATAGTGGATTCCAAGAAACAAACTAATATCATGTCCCGGGATAAACCATTTTTCCTAGGTAAAATGCTGGGAAGGGTTGAAGCAGCGTTCGTTATGATTATGCCACCCCCATAATGAGCTCTAACAATATGGACCACACAAAACCATGTAGTTTCCCTAGATGTCAAAAATTCCCCCACCTTGACCTGGAAATTTAAGGGGATCCATAAAAAATAATGTCGAGTAGTTGAGGAATAAATTTTATTCATTACTGGTGATCAAGTTGGTGGGTACTTTGTTGCTACCTTGAATTGCAATTTACTTAGGCTACCAGAGCTGAAGAGGGATGATGAGTTGGGTATTGATGTCCCTCCAGATTATTGTCCCTACCACTAGATACTAGGGCACACCATACAATTGTGTTTCATCATTAAATACCTCTTGGAAAGGATGATAGATTTTTGAAAAATCAAACTGGGACCACCACCATCACAAATGATGTATGATACCACAACAGACCCGGGTGAAGATGGGGAATGGGAAAAAGTAATTAGAAAAAAGTATCATATGTCTAATGGTTGGATGACTCTACTAACAGTCATCCATGACCATGATTTCCTCCATGAATAATTGAAGCAAACAAATGTGCCCCAAATAGCTCTTGATATGAACAACTAAAATCCTCATCCCCACGACCCTTCACGGGTAGAGAAGATAATGTTCAAGAAGGAGAATATTCACCCAGAAAAAAGTTGGATTTGAAACTCTTTGATTTCATGCCAATGGATCTGAAGATATAGACACCACCCATGCCAAATTGTAATATAGGAACCGTCCCACCAAATAACATTATTAGAATAAGTTTTTCAAACAAAGTCATCATCAGATGATGTACTGATATTCGGCTCTGTCAATGTCATTACCCTAGTTGATTATTTCTATGATGAAGATTATGGATGTATGCCTAAATTACCCACACAAAATTAGGGAGCTAGAGGGAGAGTATTTCTAATCCAAATATTCCTGGATAAATGCAACCATTGATTAGAAAAAATCACTTTCTATATCTCTAGTAAAAGATTCAATGTTTTTGAAACTCAAGAAAGAGGCCTTTAGTGGACCAAACAAGAACATGAAAATTATCCTACCCCCATCAGAAACCACTTTTTCCTGATCATACTGGAGTATCCATCAATTGAGAAATAGATTTATAACCTCTTGTGGCATGTTTCTAGACCTACTCATCCAAATACACAAAGTTTAGAAGTATCAACAACTCCTCACTTAGGAGTTAGTCTTTCTGCACTGAATTATCAGTCCTCTAAAGATCCTGTGAAAGAGTATCCATGATCATGGAATCACCAGAATTTAGAGCAGAAATTTGATTTCCTAAAATAGTTAGACTTAGTACCATCCAAACTGTCAATACTTGATGCATAGAATATATCAGCAGACCTTAGGGAATCCCCCATCAAAGCTCTATTGAGCCCCCATGAGTTTAAATCCGATGTAGCTGCGTCAGAAGACTATCAGACGGAGGCCAGTCATACTAAATTCTATGTAGTCATATCTATTAAATATCATGATAAATATTCAATTATGAAATGGACCGTAAATTCCCAATACATGTATCATAGGATAAACAATGATAATTTTCTAAAATTATTCATTTTCAACGTCTCTTGGGTCAATTTCATTCCACTATGAATCTTTTTTTGGATGGGTTATAATGAGGAAAATATGATTTCCAACAAGAAAACCCTATATGGTCATGATAAAAGTGAGTAGAATACATTGGAAGAATATTCTTAAAACATGGCTTGGTGACCTCAAAGTAGACTCATAATTTTTGGTGGTCTATCAAAACATGGTGTTCAATGTCCTTCTAGAAAGGCCCTAGCTACATCAGAACACAACAATCATCTCATCGTATCATCAGTGCATCAAATATAACATTAACGGAAATAATGGGAAATATTATAATGATAAGGCCTAATTTGAATAATTCTCTTCATAGTAAATCGATGCATCATCTTTTGAACAAAAAGTGAAGCAACCTATAGTCGATAGGTTTGATTGGGTCACTTCTCCAAATAGACTAAAGGTGGTTCCCGCTGACCCACTCAGGTATCTCAGTAAATAATACAAACATCCCGTCAATAATGTGGAGTGAATGGGTCACATGTAGACACATATTTAGACATATTCATGATATTGGTCATGGTTTCCAATCCCAACAATGTTGAGAAGTGCATTGGATCCCAGGATGATGGAGAGTGATCAAATAAAAAATCCATTAACAAATATTCAAGGCTCCAGGTGGTTCTTGCCTCAACCAAAAAGTTAAAGGAGTATTCATCATCACCAAAATAATTTGAGGACACTCTTCCACCTATTACTCAACCCTCTCTAGATAATTCCACAAAGTCAGTCGGGACTGAAAAGTAGCTTCAGTATCCAAAACCCAGAATTGGGATTCCTCTCCTAATTATGAAGAGATCATCTCCAGAATAATTTCCCCATCAGAAGGGGATGAATATGATTAGAAGGATATATAATAGGATGATGAATAAGATCCTAGGTATTCCCCTCCAACATTAAAGGATTGTATCTCTTCTACCATTGATGAACTTATGGAGGTAAACCAGGGTACAAAAGAAGACCTGTGACCCACTCTAATTAGTGTGGCCATGTCATTAATTGAGAAAGAGATATATAGTTCCTTCCCAAAGTAGAATCAGGATTTTTTTGACCTAGAACTATATAAAAATTTCATGTCTTGATCCTGAGGTGTCCACTCACCACCTGGGCCTGCCGGATGACCATCTTGATTATAAACAAGCCTCCATAAGGAATCACCTGACACATGCTTCCAAAATAGTGTCAAAGGTCGAAAATATAATAAGTTATAACTTATTTTGTGAGTCAAAATATCTCATATGTAAATAAAATATTGTTTTTATTAGAAACAAAAAAAGGAAAATCGGAGTTTGCATCGATTTTAGGGATCACAGTTGTTACTGCCTGAAAGATGATTTCCCTATCCCAATCAAAGAATTTCTAATTGATGAAACATTCAAATAAGAGTATCTCTCTTTTAGGAACTTATATTCAGGATATAAACATGTTTGAATGGCCCATGATGATGAAGAATAAACATCTTACAGGCCCCTCAGGGTGTATTTTTTCATAAGGTAATGCCCTTTAGATTGGAAAATGTCGACGCCATAAATTAATTATCCATTAAACAAATATTAAATCCCTTTTGGTGAACATTATTCAAATGATATGTGGATGATTTGGTATTTTTTTCATGACATTTCTCATAAAATCTATCAGATATTGAAACATCCTTCACCAAAATTTTCCAGCACAGTCTAAAAATGGACACCCTAAAATATGATTTTGGAATAACCTTTTGGAAATTCATCAACATCGTCACACACCACCATGAAATCAATGTAGATCATGATAAGGAAATTGATATATGTGGAATTACTCCTCCTAATAACCTCACTAATTTAGGAGGACCCCAAATACACATGGACTACATTCTATTCATTATTTCCAAATTCATAGGAAAATGTTTTTCCTTCACCAGGATGATGAAAAAAGGGTAAATATCTATGGACTGATGATTATCATGGAGAATTCACCAATCTCAAGAGATATATATTAATCCCACTAGTTTTAATGCCACATATATATGGGATACCACTCATTCTGTATGTGACAACTTTGGTATAATCTCTTGTCTCCTTACTAGAACATATGAATGATGTTGGTTGTGAAAATATTTTTTCTTATCTATATTAAACTCTAGTTAAAGATGAGAGTTTGTATTAATATATCAATAATAGATACATGGATATGATATTTAGAGTTCACAAGATGATTCATTACCATCATCACCACGATGTCCACCCAGTCCCTCAAAGAAACCCTCTCAAGCATATAATCAGATGTCCAATGTTGTTTGGGAACCTATCACGGTGGGCGGTAATCCTACAGTTGTTCAATATTTTGTTCATACTGTAGAAATCTATCAGAGACTAGGGGATGGAATATTTATGGTAAAAGCATCCCTTAAAAATAGTGGCTCTATTAGATGTTTTCATACCATATGGTGATTTGTACCATATTCAAGAGAAAACCCAAACATGGGTAATTCACTTCGATGTATCATCTAGAATCTAGATAAGGAAAAGGATAGAAGATCCCCAGCTCAACAAATTTGGCTTCAGATTCCTACACATAACTCAAGAAAAGGTAGTTTTTCCATAAACCTTCCTACTGTCAGAATAGTGAAAAAATAGTGAAGTAGAATACTAGGACCATATTAGAGGCCAAGAGCTGGCACTTCATGTCCAAGACAAACACATAATATTTAAATGATGAATCAGAAATGGTCATCAATTAATTAATTATTGATAATTTTATCAGGAAAGAATAGTTGATCCTTTTGATTAACCATGCTCAAGAACTTATGGTATAATTCCCTTCAAAACCTTCAATGACTTTTGTCCCTTGGTCTCAAAATGTGCAAGTTGATGCCTAAGAAAATGTTTCCAAAGCACTAGATGAATTGGATCAGAATGAAATGGTTATTATAATTTTGCACTAACAAGTGGTTTTTTTATATGCCTAGGCCATGATAGAAGAAATCAATGAGTTTAGTACAATATCTATTCCACATGTTATTACCACCAGTTTGATGGATCCCATTGCATATTACCTCCAAAAGGGAGAAATAAAACCAGGCAAGGCAGGAAGGGGATAGATCCCTAGACATGAAATAGATATCTCCATGTATAATGGAATAATCTAGCAAAAGGATATCTACAAGCGAGGCCTCGATGGAGTCATTCTCAGGTTCCTTGATGGAGAAGTGACCACCACCATCATGAAAGAAGTGAATTTCATATATTGTGGAGTCCATCAATCAGTATCCATGCTCTCTTAACAAACTCATTGTCCTTGGTACTAATGGACCACTATGATACAGTATTGTGCTCAGTTCACCATGAAATTCCACTCCTTCCATGTTCATGGAAATTTTAATCCACAATCCTCCAAAGATTCTTGAGATAGACAAGTACTTTTAGACATTTTCCATATCGGTAATACATGTATCGGGACCATATCCTCCCACCACGGCCATAAAATTCAAGTATATTATCAGGAAAAACAAGTTCTTTTGAAAATGGAAGGAGTTTGTACCCCTTAAAGTGGTTAGAGAAAGAAGCATTGTTAGATTTTTGAAAGCTAACATCATCACCATATTTAGTGTCCCTCATACAATATTTATTGAAAATGGTACAAATTTTTGATCTCTTGAATTGGGAAAGCTATATCAAGTGTCTGGCATCAAGGACCACAATTCATCCCACAACCATGTAGTTTCCCACATAGAGATAAAGGAATTCAACAAGACATGAATCAATATACTACCGAAGATGTTAGATAAGGACCAGAAATCAGGGTTGGATATACTTATCCATGTGTTTTAGTATTACCAGACCATGACTCACACCACTAATTAATCAACACCATACCCATTAGTGTATTTGATGGAGGTGGTTATATCCATTGATGTTCAAATAGCATCGCTCTACACCTTCATCTTTGATCAACTATCATTAGATAAATAATCCCAAAAATTATTCAATGAATTGGAGTGATAATATGTGAAAACATTACACACTCTACACCATTTGGATGTCTACCAAAACTAGAATGAACGAGCCTTAAAAAAGGTCATCCTCCAGTCTTTCCTCGATTCTTAAAAGGTGTTGTTCCTTTTAACTCTAACAATAATATTAAAGAATCCATGGAAATCAGATTAAAAATGGGAAGTACCATATTTCTTATACATGGTCTACTCGAACAGAGCATATTCTTTGATTTCAATGGATGTATAGCTCACTAAAGCTCCCACCAATGCGAGGTTACTGAAGAAATACATTATTTAATTATTTAATCATTATCTTAGTGGCATGATGTTAAACTACATAGCATCATGTATGTCAATACTATATGAAAATAAACTACTCATCACCATTGTCCTAATAATTTGACACAAAAATACATGATTCAATTTCAAAACCCCAAGAAATTAAATTGAATGAATACAACATGACCTTCCACCCACATCAGTTCAACATCATCATGATTACAAGATATAAATATCATGATTGAATATCCAAACCACATGAAATGAAATTGCATACCATATATCATATGAAACATAATACATTAAACTTTATAGGTTCCATTAGGTTCTGGAAAATGATTCACTACACTTAAGTCATATATGTGCTAGAGAGTGGTAACGTGCCCCCACCTTCCCTGTAAATGTACCATGTGAGTGCCAAATCCACAAGGCAGAACATTATTCATTACTATATGTTTCTTGATTCTTGCCCCTATAGGATACATAGTAACGCCCGAATCTTATGTCCTAGACCATCCACACACCATGGAACAAAAAAATTCCATTTATCACTACACACATACTAGAAAAATGTAGGTACTTTCTTCAAAAAAAATATTTGTATCTTGATTACTCTCTATATAGGATAGGTAGTGACAACTTTCCCAAGCTCACCCACCAACCATAACCAAACAGAGATTCTCCCCTTACTTATGTATGGACCAGGCTTATGGAAGGCAGTATCTTCACAGAATAATATACGACTTGGTTCCCATATTCATATGGGAAACATAGAGATGCATGGATTTGTTTCCTTGGTCCATCCACAAAAAGTTACACAATTCTTTAATAACACCTCAAGCTTCCTCTGTATTTTGAGAATAATCCCTTGTTATTCCTTATTTATCACACCAAAATTAGCTCACAAGATTATAGGAATGGAGATAAAGGTGCCCCCCTTGTACACACAAATTGTTAAGGTACTCCACTTGTTCATAAATAATGTAAAAATTACCCTCCCTTGTCCATGGGATCTACTGATATAGGGATCCAAAGAAATATATATGGATGGATTCCTGAACTCTCAGGATACGTAATGATGCCCGTATCATACCTCTAGGTTTATATGCCACAAAAAAATTCACATTTCCCCTATATATGGCTCAAACCAATACACGAGCATTACCTCTAGAAATACATATCAATTGATTCATTCCCTGGCATGATACATAGTGATGTCTGGATCTTATTTCATGGCACATCTACAACCTAAAACTATAGATGCTCCCTATCAGTGCATGGGTCAACCAGTGTAATGAACATCCTTTTTAGAACTACATGATGCGTGATTTGTGTCATCACACGATACATAGTGATTTCTAAATTACACATCCTTGGGCCATCCTCCATTAGATAAAAATTACCTTCACAACATGCATGTTCTACATGTGATGGGAAATCCATAAACATTCATTCAGTTTGATTCCCATCCTTCTAGGGTATGTAAGAAGCACTTGGGTCATCAAAATTGTTCATGGTTGGGGGAATTTATTCATGTAAAAAAGTACAATGTCCTTCTCCATGCCCCCCTTTGTGAAAGAATATTCCTTTTTCGTCCTATTTTTCTCACTAAGTGCTACTCACATAGGATCAGGAGTTTTATAAGTGTGTTTCTTGTAGATATATTAAATAAATACATGCCCATGTCCTTATCGCATGATGTAAAACGACATGGCCTCAGTCCTAACCACGTGACGCTAAAAATAAAGGTACCAAATAAACCATGTGTTGATTTATTATTAGTATAATGATATACATTGTGACTTCTAGATATAAAAACCTAAGTACTACCAGGAAAAATAGTAAAATACAAATGTCCCCATCTCTCACATGAAAATTCATACTCGGTAAGGATGTTCCAACCCTTAATTCAAATTGTAGTGGATTCTCAAAAGATCATACTCCCATCACATATAAGTCAAATCTATGCATTGGATCCCATGATTCACAAATAACATTTTTATGGATATTCCCCTTATACCCATACATTCCACTTTTATCCATAAAACTATATAACTAGGTAAATTTTGGATCCCCAAAATCACCCAAAGCCATTGGAAATGGAAGGTATGTGTCCTTCAGACACCTTTTTTTTGACTATGCACACAATTCTATGACAGTTATGAATATGTTTCATATGAAAAGGCCTATCAAAAAAAGAAAAATTAATCCTCTTGAAAGACTTTTCCTACCTAAATACACCCAAAGAATCCCAAGCCCCATATCATTCCACCATATTTGAGGATCCCTGTGATCATGGTTTACACTTTCTTCCCCCCCACCTCAAATTTGGGGCATGTCATAATATCCATTCCAGGTTAGCACATACTTATTCATGAACATTATCTAATATTTATTCCCTGCAACATCATGTTAAAATGTTCTACCAATGTCCTTTCTACAAGACATGAAACTCCACGGGGATACAACATCTATCTCATTCATATTGAGCAAGAAATGACATCACTGCATGGCCCAACAATGTTCTCACCTGAGGGGAAATTTCCTCTAGAATCACTCACCTACAATTCCATGTCATAGAAATATTTTTGTCTTGATTCATTCCCTTACTAGATACATTTAGGTTCCCAAAATATCCCCCTCTCAAAACAACATCGAAATAATAAAATGACCTCTCCATTCATATTGGTCTGACCTACGAAGAGTAATTTCTATAAGAAAATAGGTGTGGTTTGATTCTTAAAAACCCATGGGATATGTAGTCATAATTTTATCCTATGACCCAGATCAAACAACAAAACATTGAAAAATATATCAAATGTCCCTTATGTATGCAGACTAGGTCAATGCGGAAGGCTCCCAAGAAGACACTACTCGTAGAATAGTCTAAAAAATTATTAGATATCCTCTTTCAGATCAGTTCACATACATAATTTTCAGATGAAACTAAACTATATGAAAATGGACCTAATAATATGATATTTAACTATATGATGGAACATCCTGACTGCATGATGATAAACTACACAACATCACACCGAGAATAAAAAGATCATTTTTATGATTATTTTGCTGCTAGTGTGTGAATTGAAATGATTTATTCCCCTTGTTTCTCACACTTGGAATAGACTAACTGATCATAGGGATTTTATTAGGTTATTAACAATATATACATGGAAAATAAATCCATTATAAGTTCTCTAGATGGTACAACCATAAAATGAACGTTATGGTCCTTTTCCTCATGATAGAGGTCCCAATGTTATAATTGTACGACATTAAACTACACGACACCCAAAATATAGATAAAATTACCTTCCACATATGAATGGATAATACCATTGTAGGAGGTATAATTCTTGGATTCCTAGATCTTGAAACCTGAGTCTAGCTCCACTAGTATAGTTATAATGTCCCTCCCTACATTTGAGTTAGATCTATGCAGGGGAATTCCTATCTCTGTTGATTATCATATCTTATATGTTTCATGAATATATTGAAAAATCAATTACATTCTCCAAACTCAAAATTTTGAGTGATTTTGGGTGTCCATAATCATCCCTAGATATTGGAAATTGATATTCATTGTCCTATGAACACATTTGTTTGAAAATGAAGACAATGCCTTGGTGGATCTGCATAATTGGCCCAAAAAATGGCATGTTAACCAAAGGAAAATTATTATTCATGTGATTATTTTCCTAGTTATGTATTTTTATCTAAATCCAAGCCTCCAATAATTTATATGGATCCAAAATACCTTGAACCCATGACTTACACTTTCATTCATACTAATTTCCGGGATATGGTAGAATACCTAGGCCTGATTATCCTCCTATTACATGGGGCCTCTGTATCAATAATCAAATCATAGAAAATTAAACATATGTGATAACTGACACTAATCTTCCTTTATCTATCCACGATACACCATGTAATGTCTTTCTATCGTGATCATGTGCATGAATTAAATCATCACATGAAAATCTATTATGGGTCACACCATATCGGTGAGACAATATACAAACCAAATGCAGCACCCAAACGTGTGAATCAGATACAGAAATGAGAAAACATTAAGAAATAAAATTTTGTTTGGATTATTATAATCTTAATGAAATGAAGTGACACCCCATTCCCATATCCCAAGCATATCCATGCATCAAAATTGTCACCACCCTTCAAACATAAGGGTCATAACTATGTAAGGGGAAACCTCTAACATGTATGAAAAGAACAACATTACATATTTATAGGATATTTCAACTTGAAATGACCCTTTCTATGTATAGGAATCCCTTATTCACAACCCATAATTTGTGTACATAAACGTCTGAATCCCTATAATCCACCATGGAAATCAGATATGGAAGGTCAGTGTTCGGCAAACACCTTGGTTTGACTATGAAAAAAATCACCCGATGGGTCTGTATAAGTTTCCCAAATAATGGACCATCATCAAAGGAAAACTCAACCCCACTAATTTCATTTCTTAATTTTGTACAACCTATGACATTTACTTCTCATATCATTCCTTGGTTTTCAAAACCCCCTAGATTACAGTTTACATTCATTCCCCCCTTTCATTCTTGAATATTATGAAGCATTTCTGGTTGAACTACTATAGATTGGATGTGACATTTAATACTCTTCATGGTCAGGTTAATTTTACTGTAAATCACGAGTCTCAAATTTCCTTGTTGCATGATGTTAAATTGCACAATGATTTGGACCCCTCTTTACATAATTAAAATTTATGTACGTGAGACATTATCATTTAAAACCAATAAAAATTACCTTAACTCATTAAAATATTAATCCATTAAAATTCCATCTATTTTGTTCTTAAAAAAACAAAAATTCAAGTTTTTATAGATCTTCCTAGAAATATAAAATGGTAATTAAGTGTCATAAGAACACCTTTGTTGGATTAACGTGCATAATGCCTCGAAGGATCTCTATAAATGGCCCAAAAAAATGGACTATTAACCAACCAAAATATTTTACCTCATATAGGCTTCCCCTACTTCCATATTCCAAATGGATTTCATGACCTATATGATTATCCTTGTCTAGGAACAACAAATTCATCATTAAAAAAAATCCCTTATCGATGTCTGAAATTTTTTAGGAACTTCTCTATTAAAAAGTCTTAAATTAGGACCCTTATCCTGAAAATCATGTTCAATTACATTAAAACTAAACTATTAGTCATGCTAGTCTAGCTGGGAAGACAATAAACTTTACATGAATTAGAGACACAACACTCACGAAGATGAAGACCATCAAAGGGACCCTGAGATAAAAGTCATCTTCAAGCTAGATAAATCTATACTACGTATGGTATAAGAAAAATTATTCAAAAACCAAAAATCAATAGACAAAAATGTTGTTAGTCAAAAAACTAGAAGGGTCATCCTATTAAATAGTCATGTTATACCCACTAATTCCACAATAAAAATGTCTTAGAAAAAATTAGGGTAATAAAAGAAAAGATGCAATTTTTGTAGGGTTTTCCATGTAACTATAGAATTATATAAAATATTCTTTTTGAATCCATTGGTTTAAAAAACTAGATAATGAATAAATTATTTTGAATTAATTATCCTAGATTTGAATTCAAATTGACAGTTGGTGGAAATTAAAGTTTAAATTTGTTCAATTTTGATTTATTTAAAGTATATGAAAAATAAAGGAGAAGCATGTGAGAAGAAAATGATTCTATGACATCAAAAGAAAAAATAATGGGGGAACATCCACAATCTGGTGTGTCTCCCTAACATAAAAAAATTATGTATAGGGTGACCTAATGGGTTCCAATGAAGCCTGACATTCTCTTTCAATATGATTGATGATCTCCTATCATGGGCTATCAAGGGAATGTTTCAAAGTAGTCCTATGTTTTTCTTTATATTCAAAAACTGGACAAACTTCATTCATGATAGCCCTAAGGTATTTCCCTTTCAGTTTTGCACCACGTAATTGGATATTGATGATGCCAATTTCACATTTAGTCTATCCATATGATTCTATCACTTCCATAGTTATTCTATTTGAGTAATCACCAAATTATGATCATGTTCTACCTCAGCCTCTACATGGTGTTACTCGTCTGTTACATCTTGAATGGTATTATTTTCATGGTGTGAAGAGTTGAACTTGTCATTGTTAAAATCAATAAATTCCAAATCCTCTCAATATATGAAAATTTGGAATAGAGGGTGATTAATGTTTTTATTTTCAAATCCACCCAATCCCATGTTGATGAATAGTTTTCAAAAGGACATCTCCTAATTAGAAAAATCTTCCAAGGGTATTTTGGTGGAAGGAGTAAAAATTTGATACCTTGTGTTTCTATTCATGGATCAATACCTCTTAATATCATTGGAATTTTATCTTTTCCCCTCAACCAAAGTGGGAATATAATCTGAAAGAGTCTTCATAGGAGATGAAGGCACCATGAGATGAGTCACCTAAGAGGAATGACTTTCCCTCCTACTATATGGTTTGGTCTTTAGGACTAGGCATGGGGACTAACTACAACTTCAGGAATTTCTGACAATTTCATACTTTAACCAACATCAATGTGGTCATGAACCATATCAACTTGATATATGAAGACTGAGTCACATTCCATGGAGATTGGAAGTGCAGATGAATCCTCCTCAAAACATTTTTTGTGATGAATGGAACACCTTACTATGTAAAAAATGTAGGGATATGGTGTTGCCAATACAATTTGGATGGGATAGAAGGCAATAAATGATATCTGAAATCACCAAAATGGACTCTCCAGTACCGTATCAGTGTAACAAGATACCCATGGATGATCATATTCTAGTGGTCGGTAAAATAAAGCCACTATGGGACAAATAATGACATCCATATTAGTAGAATCATGCATCATCATCAACTATATTTAGAGAAGGATTACAGGATGAAATTCAATCTTTAACAGAGTTTCATTGAGAGATGTGATCTATTGAAGGAATCCAAATTGTATAAATAAACTATAAGAAATGTAGATTCTCAAATAGTGACATTGTCTATTGGAGCGGTGAAGATTACATACCTATGTGTAGTTATGTAAGAGAGTTATTTGAGGGACCGCTTCCTATTATCCATTACTATTCCATGGGTCACATCATATAATGTAATGGATAACTAGGAGACATCACTCAGTAGTTCAACCTCACCGTGAATGCATAGAGAATGATTAAGAATGATAATGTTATTGAGAGGAGCTGGATGAAAGTCCGAATAAGTAACCTTTGTTGTATGCTGATACTCATAACAATGGAAGTACTTCACCTTCCATCCTTGAACTGAAAAAGACCACTAAGAAAATGTATAGGACTTCCCCTATGTATCTTACCTAATAGTTCATTTATATGGGAATGGATAGAGATATCATGATTGATGGGTTGTCCCTCTATAATGTATATTTATTCATTAAAGTGTAAGCTCAGTCAATGTTGTACACATCATTGGAATGGAAAATCCATCCACTTAGAAACTTGTATAAGAAAACTACCAATATGAGCCCTAATGATACATCTCACTGAGTCTTCTAATACGATGTGGAGTATTATCCCACATCGAGGGTTGCACAGTTTGTGCTAGGAATATGTCATGATTGTTGTGAGGGATATGTTTGGTTGCAGTGAACTATTGGGTTCAGTCTACTCAACATTAATAATAACCATGTCTATTCCAGGAATGAAATAAGTGAGCGAGCAAGGAGAGGATGACAAAATATCCCAATGCCATAACAGATAAATCCCTTGCATAAGGAGATACCTATTTGATATTCTCCGAAGTATTGTTCACTAGTAAGAATTCATCATACATGTCATGGATAATGTAATGTACCCCAACCTAGTAAATATCACAAAAACTTATTCCCACTTAACCATATGATAAGTGGGTTGTAATAGAGCTCTAACACTAGTGTATAAGAAGGTTAGGGGTCATTTCTCCAGGTTAATAGAATGGAAAACTGGTAGCCCATACTACTTGATAAAGAATGATATCTTCTAGCTGATTAGGGGACTCTATGTACTTTTGTTCACCCAAAAGGCCCAATTATATTTATTAGAGAAACACCCTCCTTATATTAGGTCCCATTTATAGCTGTATCCACCTTTGGGTTTCCTCATTAATGATTGAAAATAGATGATAGTCTCATATGATTGATTATAAAGATATTTTATGGGTGTGTCGATTGATCTGTATCTGCGTAGAGCTATTCTTAATAAATGTTTATTCCTAGATAAAATAATCAATGATATCCCCATGAAAGATATATTCACTAAATCATGCATCTATGATGCTTCAAGGTCAATAGTCAGGCAACATCGATCAACTGATGAAAAAGAAGTGTTATATTGGAGACCAAGGCCATATAGTGTTAGCTGATTAGATATTGGGTAGGCAATGAGTTCAAGTGGAAAGATATATTTTAGAACAACCTCTTAGAAACAACATAGGATCTAATGTTTTCCTAAAAAAATTATCATAGTATCCTTCCTTCTAATCACAATTATTGAAGAAAGAGGTAGATCCATTATATTTTTGCATCAAAATAACCTTACAAAAGGTCAATCCAACAAAAATGTTTGGGAATGTATTGAAAAAATTGTAATGACTAAGAAATGTCTTCATAAAGAAGCAGCCTGCATATTGAAAGGTAAAAATTGTATGTGGAAGGTGTTATCTTCGATTCAACATTGCACTGAAACCCATGAGGTGATACCAAGCTGAGAGTTGTCCAGTGATCCAATAGTTCGTGGAACAAGTAAGCTGCACACTGATGCTCGCTATGTTGAAATTATAAATCAACATTTGAAGATTTAGCTTACATTTTGAGGATTTAAAATTTAGTTCATGAGAAAAGGAAATCATGATAGGCATACAGTTCATGGGATGCAAGGTTATGTGCATGGATGAAGGTGATTCCAATGATCCATGGTTCGCGAAATCATTGAGAGTGAGAGGAAATCTAGAGCACTGAGTTCTCTGAGAAAAATTGTAAAAGACATATGAGAGGGGCCTCCATTACATAGATTTGGCCCCCTTTAATGGTTAAACATTTATACAGAATACTGAATTATGTCAAGATGACTTTCAACATTAAAATAGGCTCCTCTTCATCAGGATAAGATTCCATTCCGAAGAAGGTCATTTTCTAGGTCTAGATAAAATTTCAAGGGGAATGTAAATACTCCCATAATATTTGAAATAGATGGACAATGAATGGGATGAGGAATTTAAAGGAGAACAGTGAAGAAGATAAATTTAGAGAATTAATAGAGAGGAACTGTGAACTAAAAGTTATTCACGAACCATAGGTAAACATGGAATTCCACGAAACAAAAATAAGTTGTGAAATAAGTGCATCTTATAATAGAGATGACTTCATTGGCTCATGAGAACTATTTAATTGTTGGAATGGAGGTGAAAAATTCCACTATGTATACAACACCCCCACCAACGGAATTACTAGTGGAATGAAGACACATAAATTATACCCCACATACAATCCCCATGAACTAAATGGTTTGTGTGTGAGGATATGCTGGTGGTGTCCCACGAATAAGAAGAATTCATTTGTGAAATTGATGTGGTAATTTCCACTGCATTGAACTGCAATCTCGTGGACCTCTGTTGACAGAGCCATCTGTGAGTAAGGTGATTTACCCATGGGATTCTACAAAAGGCATTTTTCAACCCATATAACCATCTTATACAACACTCTATAATTGGATCCTATGTAGTTCCACGAAAAGGAGGAGAAAAAGGAAATATATATATTTTGGGGTAGATGGAATTTCGGACATTGACAATTCAAATGATGATTTTGAGAAAACGACTAATGAAGTGAGGTACAATAAAAGATTCCATACTTTTATAAACACACCAAATATCATAAATGAAGGAAATATTATATTAATTTAATTAAATGGAACATAATTGGTAAACCGCGAACCATATCCCAATAGCTGATGAACTTCCCGTGAACCGCAAGGTCAATTCCTCTTATTTAATCCATCGACCCACATAACACAATGTTATGTGGAGGAAAACCTTACCAATGTAGTGTCCCACTAAATTTTGGGAATCCGGCACTGCATAACAGCATGCTATGAAGACAAAACCTAGGGTCACGTACCACCACAGTATGTGGAACACATATAGGTTTCTGTAATACATTGTTATACAGAAAACCTATCCAACTACATAGAATCATGACTTGTGATGGATAACCAATCCCTAATGGACAAATGGTGTGTGGAATAAGGTAAATTTGGGGGTTCCACCATATGGGACTGATAATTCCCTTCCATTTCCACTGCCTCGTGTGTAGTGCCACTATGTAGAAGTTTAATGGAATTAAGCCAAATCCTCTTATGGATCCACTAGACCGGTATAATAAAATGGTTCAGCGCATCTGTTCACCCATTTTGTGTTTAAAAAACCATCGTAAGCTGAATCACATGGGTAATCCCCAAAAGGTAGCGGACCCTATAATGGACATATGTTTACATTCAGATCATATCCCGGGGTCTAACTGTTGGTTACTAATGTGAACCTCCCCATTCTAAAGATCAAGGATAATCACTATCCTTTCTATTCAATTAAGGACAGTGATATTATAGGTAAATCATATTTTCTCTTATGTTGGAAAATAATCAACATTACTCCCCTTTCTTAGAAACAATTTGAGGGAACACCCACAATGGTATGCCCTAGAATTTCTTATAGGAGGTTACATCAGTGCATCACTCTAACTCCACCCAGGGCATAAAAGTATAGATTAATCTGACTATCAAGGGTATAAAAGGGTGGGTATTGGCACATTCAAATCCATCCCTCTATCTCCCTTTAGTATCTAGTATCATCTATCATTAGATGGTTATGGATGTGCGATCTTGAGATCCACTACCAACTCTTGTTTCTCAAACTGAGCATGACTCGAGTTGGCATAGAGGTTGGTAGTGATCATGACATATAAATAACACTAAAGTGCGGTCATCCTCCTAGGTGTAAGACCCATATTAATTAAACTAATATAAATCTAATTATTGTCCCCAAAAGGATACATGGGATACCTTTCTAAGGCCTGATCTCAAATGGGGTCATTTTCAAAGGAAAACTATTATCAAGATCCTCCAATTCATCAATTATTATTTTACAGTTTATGTAAAAACTCTATCTCAAGAATATAATACTCAAAGGTATAATCACAAAAAGAATTGGACTATGAAAAATATGATTCCTTCTCTCACCAGGGTATATATGACCCTTATCTTGGGCCTGAGAACAATGGACATTCTCTTAAGAATTCAGTCCTAATAAGTTCCCCGCAACTCACTTGGGAAACCTTTTTAGGAATAAGTCCTGGCTTATTTCTCTACGATGGGAATCCAATTTTATTTAAGCCCCAATAAATCCCACATTATGGAATTCCTCAAGGGTGTGAGTCACTAATAAAAAAAACTATGAGTGATTTGATTCCCTACCAACTGAGATATGTAGGAAGCCTCCCTAAGGTTCATACTCGACACCCCGGTCACCCTAATGTTGTAAATTCTATATCCACTGTAGGTTCATTTAAACCAAGGAGACCATATAACTTTTTGGATTCCTTGGCCTCTTTGGTGTATGCCTCACAAGAAAAAATGATAAGGAACCTTTCACCTAGAAGTTTATTCCACATGTCGTTAAACTACATATATTTTTCCTATCACAAAACCATAAATGGAGATATGCCTAGTTAAATGGTTTCGAACTACATGGGTTCATATTCCTATTTCTAGGGTTATTAGGATGCAAATATTATGGGTTGGATCCTAATATCGAAAAAAATCATGTCCCACAGATGAATATAAACTCTAGAGTGTGTCAACACAAGTCTTAATCTATAGTTTTCTTAATAATTCTAGGCACATGTACATCTCTAGTTTATATTGAAACCCAAGAGTAATCATTTGACACATGCTGGGGATTAAACCAAGGATTTTTGAACATATGAACATATTATATATCTATATGTGAATCCAGAAATAGATAATAATTCCACCTAAATGGATATGTTGAGCCCAACCTCGCATCCTCTATATAAATGGAGTCCTTACGTTTCATGGGCCAAATCATCCATCAAGCGATTTCCATTGGAATTTATGTCCATGAATCATGGATAAAAGGGTTGATGGGTGTTTCTGGATTGGAAACAAACTCTTTAGATACTATTTGAGGATAGCGTACCCAATGTTGGCTGATTTCACAAAAAAATTATCCCCTATAGTTACCCACGAGGACAATTCCTCTATGGAACCTCCTTTAAAAAATAAAAAAGGATGCAATAACTAGTCCACTTAGGACCATATCATCCCACAAAATGGTTACGACACAAATCGGTTTGTCAAAATATATTATACCTATAATTAATTACATCCAACTAGTTGAATAAGAAGGTTAATGTCTGGTGATAGGGAAACAAAATCTATCATCATCTAGTAAATTTAATATATATTTATTCATTTCAATTTATTTCAAACCTATATATATTCTTTAAAACACGTTTTCATTTATGATCACCAGGAAAAAATGGGGATACCTATGAAATGGGTGGGTTAAAAGATCATTCTGTGGTAAAATTTAATTAATAATACTTGTGGATGTTATAAATAATTTAAAATAACTATGAGATGAAATAATGATAGAATGTTCCTAACTAATATAAAACTATTCTCAAAAAATAATAAAAAATCATGATTCGTGATAAATTTTAATTTATCAAATAATAAAATAAATAAATATTTGGAATTGAAAGAATACAACATTATATTGTGTAAGGATGAGAAAAAACATGAAAATATTTCTGATTCAAGGTGAAATAAAAAATAGACGTGACACATGAATGTGAATAGAATATCATTATATTTTTAATTGATAAATCATCATTGTAATCATAACACAGTTGACATGGATTACTCCATAAATCCATAAACATAGTGGATTTGGACTATTACCTGGTCATTTATCCAATGTAGATTTTTTTACCCACTATTGAAAAAATTATTGTTATGTTATGAGGTTGAAACTGTTTCCTAATTCATTTTTAAGGAATATCATTCTCATCCCATTGATAACATGAGAATATATCAATATATATTTCTATCACATAAATAATATAAAGATCATAAACCCATTAAAATCATATAATGATTAACCAATGAATGTAAAAATTATATCTTGATAAAAAAATGTAATATATATGTATACACCATTTTTAATGGCCTGGACCTCTTTGGTCCATTCCTTTGTGAAAATATGATGTTTGAGGTGATTCCGGAGGTCAAAGGGACTTATCCCCAACACTTTTCCAAATTTCTAGTTCGGTGAACAGTTCCAATGGTAGACAGTTGTGAATAGTGCAATAGTAATCTTCTGTGAATAGTGTATCAGTGACCTTAGGTGAATAGTGTCATCGGTAACCTTCTATGAATAGTTCTATTAGTGAACAGTTCTATCGGTATCTTATAACTATGACCTTTTCTTTCCTTTGCCAAATTTTGAGTTCATGAATAGTGTTTCCAGAGTGATGACCTTCTAACTATGACCTTTTCTTTCCTTTTCCAAATTTTGAGTTCATGAATAGTGTTTCCAAAGTGGTGAGCTTCTAACCGTGACCTTTTCTTTACATTGCCAAATTTTGAGTTCATAAATAGTGTTTCCAGAATGGTGACCTTTTAAATGTGACCTTTTCTATCCTTTGGAAAATTTGGAGTTCATGAACAGTGTTTCCAGAATGGTGACCTTCTAACTGTGACCTTTTCGTTCCTTTTCCAAATTTTGAGTTCATAAACAGTGTTTCCAGAATGGTGACCTTCTAACTGTGGCCTTTTCTTTCCTTTTTTGAAATTTTGAGTTCATGAACAGTGATTCTATAACGGTGACCTTCTAACTGCAACCTTTACTTTTCTTGGAAAAATTTTGATTTCATGAATAGTGTTTCCAGAACGGTGACCTTCTAACTCTGACATTTTCTTTCCTTTGCCGAATTTTGAGTTCATGAACAATGTTCCCAAAATAGTGACCTTCTAAATGTGACATTTTCTTTCCTTTTCCAAATTTTGAGTTCATGAACAGTGTTTCCAGAATGTTGAGGTTCTAATGGTAAGCTCTATTTACTTTTCCATATTTCGAGTTTGTGAACAGTGTTTCCAACATCCTACAATTTCATCCCTTTGACGTTGCCTTTGACGTAAAATTCTTTTAAAGCTTTGTTTTAAGGACTTTAAGGCCAATTCAAAGGCCATAACTCCTATATTAATTATTCCTAAGGCTCGGGATGTTTTTAATTGGACAAACTACACGGTTTAATGTGATCTGTATTTAATGGGAAATCAAGCGTATCTTAAACTGCCGCTCCGTTAAATCTTCTAATGGGACGAGATATCTTCTTCCCTATTTCTCCCTATTTGTTCTCTACTATGAGATTCTATAACCTTTCAATCCTTCTCCTTGGAGTTTCACAATCAAACTTTCCTCCTCATATTTGTTCTGCTCTGTTTTGATGCAACCAAGAAGCATCAGTCAATCTTTGATATAAGGTGCGTTTTATCATCGTTATTTTGGGGTTCATCTTCTCTTGTTTCTCCTTTCCATATTATACCATGTAATCTCCGTGATTCTAATACTATTTTCTGGGGTTTTGGTTGGTTCTTTCATACCATGGAATCCTCAGGTGGATGCAGTTGTCATGAGAGAAGGATTGTGAAACATTGTGTGGATAAAGAACGTCAAGAAATATTTGAGGTAGGGGATTCGTTGCTTCTATTTTCTTTTACGTGCAACTGTATTGTTAGCTTGTTTTATCCCACTTGACCACAATGGAATTGAAATAATAAATATTTAAATAGGATAAAAAATTGATATCAGTCATATGTTATTGCCCCTTGTTTTCAAGATAGTGTGATATCCATGCTTTCTTCATTTACTTGTTCGTTGTTGATGAAAATTAGTAAAGAACATAAACGAGAATTAATTGATAACTATTGGCTATGGATAAAGAGGCATGTAAATGAATTTGGTTCTTCCTATTTTAATTTTATGTTAATCAAATTGGTGCAGTAAGCATGTTTAATTATTTTTGATAGCTTACTGATTAGGTTTCCCGAATTTTAGAACCTATGAATAATAAAACTGTTAATTCAAGATGGATTAAAGAACTGATTGTTTGATAATTCCTTGAAGGGTTCTGAGTAACCCTCTTGATTGTTAAAGGGCCAAGAGCCCAATTGATGTGATGTTTGTTTCCATGCTTCTTATGCTGTGATGTGAGGCTGTAAGGCTATTATGATATGTGGGGGCATGGAGACTTTGGTTGTGGTAGAAAATGATTCCTAGGGTGGCGAGATGCATTAGTTTTTGCATGTGGGTGTCAGGGAGGACACCAGGGATGATGGAATGGGATGGATGTGTTAGTTTGATGCTTGCTATTTATTTTCGTCGATTATATGTTTTACATTTCCCCACTGCCTAAGGCAGCTGGTCATGCTTACCCTTCTTTCAAATAGAGGCGAAGACACGCGGGGTATTCCACGTGCTTTCCGTGTTTATCTTGCCAAGGGAGGATGGGTCTACACTCTCGCTATAGGCGACAAAGAATCGACGGGTAGTACATCTACTCACCGTGTTGAGACCCCTTGTGTTTAGTAGCATAGAATGTTTTTCTAGAATTCCTGGGAATGTGGGAAAATAATTATGTAATGAATAATTGAATAAATGGTGTTAACCCATGGGGTTGGAGTTTGCTGGAACATAATGACGAGGTTGTAATTTTAATGGGATGGTGGAATTTGTGTGTGATGTTAATGAAATTTAATGTGGAATGTTATTGGTTAATTAATGTTTAAATAATTAATTAACGTAAAATGAAACTGATAAAAAGGGAATTAAATAATGTATTAAAGCTATTTAAATGGTTTTGTGCTTATATGATACCAAGTCTTAGAAGTAGAAACCCGAAGTTCAAGAGATGTAAGCTGTAGTTTTGTATAAGACTAGGTTATTCCCATACTGTGGTTGTGATATATAATATATTATGTACTTTTTGTGTTTCTATATGCTACTCCACCCTGTTAGTAAGGGAAACTGACACCCCGGGGATTCTAAGACCTGGGGGGTGTTTTCCACAACATTCTGGTGGGAGGATAGATGGCTGACTACCCCCTTTGGCCCCTCTCTCTTCTCTTGGTAGTTACTTGTGCTGGTAGGCATAGTGGTTAGTTTTCCCCATATATGTGTGTAGAGGTATGTAACGACTTGTGGTTATTCACACACATATATTCTGGATATAGTATCCTATGGACTACTATATGTCTAACGTGTATAGGCTATGATGGATTGAGGATCCTTACTCGGGGTATGGTCTGTAATGGATTGAGGTATAATACTCGACGTATGATACAGGTTATGCGAGCTATGGTGGCTCCCGAAAACTACCTGGTTACTTTCTTGTGTGGACGTGGTGGTTTTGTTACATAGGGTGCATATTGTGGTGCTTCTCCCAGGTGTCTGCGGGAAATAATTTTTGGAGAGAGATTCTTAGGACATACGACATTGGGGAAAAGTGGAAAACCAGTGGGGAAGTAGTATTGGGGTACCCTTGATATTTTTTATTATATGATATATTCTTGTATGGGTTACTTGGTGAGAGTAGTCAGGGTGTGGTTGGGAACTTAGTATACTAGTTTAAGGGATGAGTTAGTTTCACTTGTTGTTCACTATGCTTTAGCATGCTTTCTTTAATTTTTCACGAGAGGCATTAGGGAGGATCCTTCTGAGTATACTTTTATAATCACCCTATGTATATACAAACTATTTTTCAGGTCCCTTGGAGTAGGTTGGATATCAGGCTGGTGTTTACTAGCTTGGGTTTGCAGGAGATGTTCGGGCTTGTGGTTGCTGCTGTTTTACTTTCTTTAGGGTACTTGTAGTTTTTTCCCTTTCAGTTGTAGTAGTTTTGCATGAAATTTCATATGTGTACTTGGTATTTCTTTTATATTACTAGTTGAGTTGGAGTTGGTTGGTGTATATCTTATCTCTCTCTTCCGCATGTGTTCACTTAGAGGGAAATGCCTCCCATTTGTGTGTTTTCGATACCCTCGGTGATATTCGCCAACCCGGGGCCTACTAGAGGTGGGACTTAGGGGTCATTATCTCCCTTCTCACATTGTCAGCCCAAAAGGGGTACACTTTATGGAGATGGTGTCGTAATAGAGTGGTATCAGAGGGAGGTTGAGGGATAGGACAGATTTTGGTGTTAGGCACCAGTGAGGTTGCATGGGTTAGTAGAGAAAAATTTTCATTCTTGTTTAGCAAGTGATGTAAAGACTGGAGACCATCTGAAGCCTAGGTGTTTACGATCCCCTATGATCTGATGTAAAAACCTTTAAGTTTACAATGGATACTAAACAAGGTGCTACTAGTTTCAGGGTAGAGGCCTAGAAAAGGATCATGTATCATTTTTCTTTATGTCTTTGTTTTAATGGGTAGACCTTGGGATAGGTTAACATAAAATCAATGAAAGAAGATAATTAATTAATTAAGGTTTAGTATTCCATATTCTAGGTTTAGGAGCTCTAAAGGTTTATTATTTTATAGGTATGGCTCCAGGTCAACGTCTTCATCAGGTTTGCGCAGAAAATGTCCACCAGGATATTCCAGTAGATTGTTGTAGGGTAGAGGTTGACAACAATGAATCTTAGAGGAAGCCTCTCTGAGAGTTTCAGAACCATAGTCTGTAGAAGTACGAGGGCTCCATTTTAGATGCATTCACAAAATACTGGTTGGAGGAGGTCGAGATAGGCTTCAGTTTGATCCGTTCTTAGAAGGAGCACTGGGTGTCCTTGGTTGTGAATATGCTGCGCGAAGCAGTGAGGTAGTGGTGGTTCTTGTTCCTCAGGGATCATGAGGAATCAATGATCTCATGGGAGGAGTTCCAAGACAAGTTTATAGTCGAGTTTCTTTCTTCGACTACGGAGGCGTCCAATCGCCAGGAGCTTCTTACCCTACGACAGGGGAGCTCCAGTGTGCAAGAGTTTGGAATCCATTTCCTGAACCTTTTATGATATTCTTCAGACCTGTTTCCAGATGTGGAGGCCAGGGAGAGCCTTTTCGAGGAGGCTTTGTGTCCAGAGATCCAGTGCCAGGTCACCCCATTTATGCTAAAGACATATCTTGAGGTGCTGGAGAGGGAAGAGGCTGTCGAGAGGGATTTGACCAGAACTAGATCATCATGAGATGAGAGTAACCGTGATTCCTCACGAAGCAGAGTTGTGGTATGGGGTTCTCAGTTTTCAGGGCAGAAGAGTTTCCGTTCAGCTAGGGGTAGGTCCCAGCCCTTCACATCTCGTTTCACTGGAGGCATCAATTCTCAGGACTATGCCAAAGGATTAGGATCTTGTTTTTCATGTGGTTTTTGAGGTCATCACCATTGGGATTTCCCAACCTTTCAGAGCAGTCATTGTGCACCAGGTGCTACACTTCAGGTTCCCCCGTTGAGGCAGTTCCAGCTGAGGCAGCAGTAGTAGGTTGCACCAGCTTTAGATAAGCATAGGGTAAATGGGGCAGGCATGGGGCAATCCCATGGAACTCCCCATCCTTAGAGAGTATAGAGTGGCTATGGTGGTGGTTGTAATCAGGGACATAGAGGTCGTGTAAGAGTTAGTGGTCAGATTCATGCTCTAGCATTGCCAACTCCAGGTGACCCAGATGTCATTTGAGGCAACCTTTTCTTGTTTTCTACCTTGGTGTATTCCTTGTTTGATTTAGGAGTGACACACCCCTTCATATCACCTACCCTTGTCCACGCATTGGGAATTGAGTTAGAGAGGCTTCCAATGCCCTTGGTGTGGGCTACGCCAGTTAGAGGTTGAGCTGTCTTGTTTGAAGTATGTAGAAAATGTGAGCTAGTGTATGGGCAGCACCGCTCTTGGGGAGATTTCCTATGTTTAAAAATAAAACCAAATGATGTCATCCTCGGCATAGATTGGATGTATTCAGTGCATGCTATCGTGGATTGCTTTAGGAAGAATGTCATTTTTTTGGTGCAGATGGAGAGTCGGTGGTGTTTGTTGGCGAGTGACATCCTCGAATGGGTTATAGGCGCATTCCGTATTTATCATCCATAATGGATGAGATGATTTTGAGTTCTTCAGAGGTTCAATAGATGGTGTTTCCTAGGGTTGTAGAAGAGTGCCCTGATGTCTTTTCAGAAGCAGTTGTAGCATTACCCCCTCGACGAGAGATCAAGTTTGGGATCGAGCTACAACTAGGAGCGTATCCTATCTCTATGTCTCCATATAGGATGTCCCCTTATGAGATACAAGAGCTACGTATATATATTGATGGTCTGTTACAGTGTGGTCTTGTTTGGCCATGTGTGTCACCGTGGGGTGCACCAGTTTTGGTTGTGAAGAAGGCTGAAGGTAGTTTGCGGTTGTGTGTCAAATATCATCGCTTAAACAAAGTGACAATAAAGAATAACTATCCTCTTCCATGGATTAATAATTTATTCAATCACGTGAAGTGTGAAAGTTGGTTCTCAAAGAACAACTTGCGTTCATCATATCATCAGATGCGTGTGACAGATGAGGATATCCCGAAGACTTCTTTCTATTGTCGTCATGGGCATTATGAGTTCATTGTAATGTCGTTTGGCATGACGAATTCTCCAGCTATATTCATGGGATTGATGAATGTTGTATTTTGTGAGTTCATAGACACGTTCGTGGTAGTTTTCATCAACGAAATCTTTGTGTACTCCACATCTGAGTAGGATTATGAAGAACATCTACACGCTGTTTTGAGAGTTCTTCATCAACATAAACTATTTGGGAAGTTTTCGAAGTGTGAGTTTTGGTTTGGAGAAGTCCGTTTCTTGGGGAATGTTGTGTCTCAGTAGGGAGTAGCTTTGGATCCATCGATGATAGATGCAGATGTGTCTTGGGCAGCCCCTAAGACTATGTCATAGGTGCAAACTTTCCTTCATCTCACAGGATACTACTGGAGGTTCATAGCTGATTTCTCACGAGTTGCAACTCCTTTAACAGCTTTGAATAGGAAGGATCAAGTGTTCATATGGACTGATCAGTGTCAGGAATCTTTATAGTATCTAAAGGAGAAGTTAGTAAGTTCTCGATTTCATCGTCTTCCAGCTAAGGGAGTTCAGTTTGATGTTTTTCCCGATGCTTCGCATCTGGGGTTAGGCTGTGTTCTGATGCAGTAGAGATCAATTGTTTCTTATGGGTCTCAGAAGTTTCATCCCCATGAGCATAACTATGCCACCCATGATCTTGAGTTGGCAGCCATAGTGTTTTCTCTGAAGTTATGGAGACCTTACCTTATTAGCGAGCGCTTGGTGGTTTTCACCGATCATAAGAGTTTGAGGTATGTTTTCTCCCAGCGTGACTTGAATATACGATAGTGTCGGTGGATGGAGTTCTTACAGGAATATGACTTTGAGATATGATATACACCTATAAAGGGGAATGTTGTAACAGATGCACTGAGTCGAATGTCACGTAGTGATGTTGTGCGTGAATGTGGTGATTCCTAGAGAGTAATGGAAGAACTGTCATCATTACATCTTGATATGGGAGAATATGGGGGTAGAGTTTATCTTTTTCAGATGATGGTACAATCATCCCTGATGCAGAAGGTGGAAGAGTCCCTGTTGGGGGATCTTAAGGTGGAGGTCTGGAAAGACCGGGTTTTTTGTGTATAGGCCCCTGATGGTTGGACTGAGGATGAACAACACCATGTGATGAATATTGGAAGGATTTTTGTTCCTTTGATGATGCATGAGACAGTTCTCAGAGAGTTCCAGAGTTCTCCTTTAGCAGTGAATCCTGGCATGACAAAGATGTACTGATCCTTGGGGAGTAAGTTTTGGTGACCTGGGCTAAAGCGTGCGGTTGTAGAGTTTGTGTCTTGATGTTTAGTCTGCAGAAAGGTGAGGGCCAAACTCCATATCCCTGGTGGTATACTCCAGCCATTAGAGATTCCTGAGTGGAAGTGGGAGGACATCTCAATGGTCTTTGTTACTGGTTTACCATGAGATTTAGGAGGAAATTATGTTATTTGGGTGGTAGTGGATCACTTAACAAAATCATCCCACTCTATAGTGATCAAGGAGTCGAGCTCAGTGGAATTTTTGTCAATGTAGTATCTAGAGGAGGTGGTGAGACTTCATGGAGTCCCCAGGACAATCATTTCTGATTGAGATCCTCGATTTTCTTCTAGGGTGTGGAGAGGTCTCTAGCATGCTTTTGGTTGTTATATATGCTTTAGCACTTCTTTTCATCCTAAATTGATGGTGAGATAGAGCAAACCATCCAAAATATTGAAGGCATGTTACACTATTGTGTTCTTGATTTTGGAGGTTCTTGGATGAAGCACTTACCCTTGGTGGAGATCGCTAACAATAATAGTTTTCACTCAACCATCGGTATGGAAAATTTTGAAGACTTGTATGGCTGACCTTGATGTTCTCCAATGTGATGGACTAGGGTCGAAGAGTCAGCAATTCTTGGACCAGAACTAGTGCAGAATATAACATAGATGGTTCAGGTGATTCTTGAGAGGATGAAGACAGAAAAAGATTGCCAGAAATCATATGCCAATAAAAGGAGGAGGCCCTTAGAGTTTGATGTTGGGGACCACGTGTTTCTGAAGGTGACTCCCAATCATGGGAAGCAAAGGTTTGGCTGTGAGAGTAAGAATTCTCCTTGCTTCTTTTGGGACTTCTGAGATGTTAGATCATGTTGGAGATGTGGCGTACTGAGTTGCACTTCCCCCGCATATGAGTCAGATACATGATGTTTTCTATGTATCATAGCTCTTTTGTTATCTTCATGATGACTATCACGTCATTGATTGGGGAGAGATCGATGTTGATTAAGATGAAACCCTTGTGGAGTGAATTGTGGATATCCAAGACCGCAAGGAGAAGGTGTTGCATGGGCATTCCATCCCCTTGGTTCGGGTCTTCGGGCGACACGGTGGCTTGGAGTAGAGTACCTGGGAACGTGAGTTATAGATCCATGCTTAGTTCATAGAGTTTTTTGTTGTTTAACTATTTTCATGTATCAATGTAGTGTTTCTTGTTATAAACCTTTTGTGTTTATGAGATGGCTCCCTTTTTTGATTTTTTGGCTTGCTCTCTTTTGACAGGTATCTCGATGGGTGGTTGTTCAGACCCCGTTTCGTTTTCACTTTAATTGGGTTTTGAAATCTTGGGGATGAGAATGTTCTAAGAGGTATCTAATTTAATAGATCAAACCTCTTTGGCCCATTCCTTTGTGAAAATATAGTGTTTTAGGTGATTTAGGAGGACAAGGGGACGTATACCCAACACTTTGCCAATTTTCCAATTCGGTGAACAGTTCACATAGTAGACAGCTGTGAACAATGCAATGGTAACCTTCTATGAATAGTGAATCAGTGACCTTAGGTGAATAGTGTCATCGGTAACCTTCTATGAACAGTTCCATCAGTGAACAGTTCTATCGGTAACTTCTAACTGTGATCTTTTCATTCCTTTTCCAAATTTTGAGTTCATGAACAGTGTTTCCAGAATGATGACCTTCTAACTGTGACATTTTTTTCCTTTTCCAAATTTTGAGTTCATGAACAGTGTTTCCAGAATGGTGAGGTTCTAACTATGACATTTTCTTTCCTTTTCCAAATGTTGAGTTCATGAATAGTGTTTCCAGAACAGTGAGGTTCTAACTATGACCTTTTCATTCCTTTTCCAAATTTTGAGTTCATGAATAGTGTTTCAAGAACGGTGACCTTCGAACTATGACCTTTTCTTTCCTTTTCCAAATTTTGAGTTCATGAATAGTATTTCTAGAATGGTGACCTTCTAACTGTGACCTTTTCTTTCCTTTGCCAAATTTTGAGTTCATGAACAGTGTTTCCAGAACAGTGACCTTTTCTTTCCTTTTCTAAATTTTGAGTTCATGAACATTGTTTTCAGAACAGTGACCTTCTAACTATGACCTTTTCATTTTTTTTCCAAATTTTGTGTTCATGAACAATGTTTCTAGAATGGTGACCTTCTAACTGTGACATTTTCTTTCCATTGCCAAATTTTGAGTTCATAAATAGTGTTTCCAGAATAGTGACCTTCTAAATGTGACATTTTCTTTCCATTTCCAAATTTTTAGTTCATGAACAGTGTTTCCAGAATAGTGAGGTTCTAACGGTAACCTCTATTTCCATTTCCAAATTTCGAATTTGAGAACAATGTTTCCAAAATCCTATAATTTCGCCCCTTTGACGTTTCCTTTGACGTAAAATGATTTTAAAGCCTTGTTTTAAAGACTATAAGGATGATTCAAAGGACATAAATCCTATATTATGTATTCTTAATGCTCGGGATGTTTTTACTTGGTCAAACCGCAATGTTTAATGCAATCTGGTTTTAATGGGAAATCAAGCATATCTTAAACTGCCACTCTATTAAAACTTATAAAGGAACAAGATATCTTCTTCCATAATTCTTCGTCTTTGATCTCGGCTATGAGATGATAGAACCTTTCAATACTTCTCATAGGAGTTGCACTATCAAACTTTCCTCCTCGGATTGGTTCTGCTCTGTTTTGATGCAACCAAGCTGTATCGGTCAATCATCTATATATGGCATGTTTTATCGTCATTATTTTTGGGGTTCATCTTCTCCTGTTTCTCCTTTCCATATTATAGAATTTAATCTCCATGATTAAAATGGGGTTTTCTTGGGTTTCGGTTGGTGGAGTCGTACCATGGAATCCTTGGGTGGATGCAGTTTTCGCGAGAGAAGTATCGTGACTCGTTGTGTGGATAAAGAATGTCAACAACTGTTTGAGGTAGGAGATTCATTGCTTCTATTTTCTTTTACATGAAACTGTATCATTAGCATGTTTTATCCCCCTAGACCATAATGGAATTGACATAATAAATATTTTAACAATATAAATAAATTGATATCGGTTGTATGTTATTGCACCTTGTTTTCTAGATAGTGTGATATCCATGCTTTAAATGCTTAGCTATTTTTTCTTGATGAAAATTGATAAAGAATGTAAACTGAAATTAATTGATAACTATTGGATATGGATAAAAAGGCATGTAAATGAATTTTTACCTTTTTCTATTTATTTGATGTTAATAAAATTGGTGCCGTAAGAATGTTTAATTATTTTTTATAGCTTACTGATTAGGTTTCCCGAATTTTGGAACCTATGAATAACAAATATATTAATTGAAGATGGATTAAAGAACTGATTGATTGATAATTCGTTGAAGGGTTCTGATTTACCCTCTTGATTGTTAAAGGGCTAAGAGCCCAATTTATGTGATGTTTGTTTTCCTGCTGCTTATGCCGTGATGTGAGCTTGGATGGATTTTGTGATATGTGGGGGCGTGGAGACTTTTGGTTGTGGCAGAAAATGGTGCCTAGGGTGGAAAGATGCATCAGTTTATGCATGTGGGTGTCAGGGAGGAAACCAAGGATGATGGAATGGAATAGATGTGTTTGTTGGATTCTTGTAGTTTCTTTTTGGCCGATTATCTATTTTACTTTTCCCTACTACCTAAGGCACCTGGTATTGTATAACCTTATTCCGAAAGATATGAAGACGCACGAGGTATGCCATGTGATTTCCGTGTTTAGATTCTTAAGGGAGTATGGTTCAAAGCACTTGCTATAGGCAGAAAAGACTCGATGGGTATTACATAAACTCACCGTGTTGATCCCCCTCATGTTTAGTAGAATAGAATGTTTTTCTACAATGCCTTGGAATGTGGGAAAGTATTTTTTTAAGGAATAATTGAATAAATGTTGTCATCCAATGGGGTTGTAGTTTTCTGGAACATAATGATGAGGTTGTAATTTTAAAGGGACATTTGACATTGGGTGTGAAGTTAATTAAATTTAATGTGGAATTTTATTGGTTAATTAATGTTTAAATAATTAATTAACGTAAAGTGCAACTGATAAAAAGGGAATAAAATAATGTATTAAATCTCTTTAAATGTTTGTGTGCTTATAGGACACCTAGTCTTAGAAGTATCATCCTAGAGTCTGAGAGACGTTAGCTGTAGTTGTGTCTAAGACTAGGTTATGCCGATAGTGTGGTTGTGAGATATAATATATTCAATACTTTTTGTGTTTCTATATGCTACTACACCCTGTCAGTAAGGGAAACTAACACCCCGAAGATTTTGAGCCCTGATGGGGGGGGGGGGGGTGTTTTCCACCACATTATGGTGGGAGTATGGATGGATGACTAATCCCATTGGCCTCGCTCACTTCTCTTGGTAGTTAATTGTGCTAATAGGCACAACGGTTAGTTTTCCCCATATATGTTTGTAGAGGGCCGTAATGGCCTGTGGTTTTTCACATGCATATATTCTGGATATAGTATCCTATGGACTACTATAGGTCTAACATGTATAGGTTGTGATAGCTTGAGGATCCTTACTCAGTGTGCGGGCTGTAATGGATTGAGGTATAATACCCGACGTATGATATACGTTATGCGAGCTGTGGTGGCTCACTGAAACTACCTGGATACATTACTTTGTGGACTTGGTGGTTTTGTTGAATGAGGTTCATATTGTGGTGCTTCTCCCAGGTGTCTGAGGGAAAGCCTTTTTGGATAGAGATTCTTAGGATGTACGACATTGGGGAAAATCAAAAAACTAGTGGAGAAGTAGTAGCGGGGTACCCCTGATATTATTTATTATATGATATATTTATGTATGTGTTACTTGGTGATAGTAGCCATGGTGAGGTTGGGAACATAGTATACCTCTTTAGGTGATGAATTAGTTTCACTTGTTGTTCAATGTGCTTTAACATGCTTTCTGTACTTTTGCACGAGAGGCTTCAGGGAGGATCCTACTGGGTATACTGTTATACTCACCCTATGTATCTATAAATTGTTTTTTAGGTCTCTTGGAGAAGGTTGGAGATCAGGTCGGTGTTCACTAGCTTGGGGTTTCAGGAGTTATTCGGGCATGTGGTTGCAGCTGTTTTACATTATTTTGGGTACTTTCATTTTTTTCCTTTTCAGTTGTATCTGTTTTGCATGAAATTTCATCTGTGTACTTGGGATTTCTTTTATATTACTGGTTGAGTTGGAGTTGGTTTGTGTCTATCTTATCTCTCTTTTCCACATGTGTTCTCTTAGAGGGTAATGCCTCCCATTTGTATGTTCTCTATACCCTCAGTGCTACTCTCTAACCCGGGGCCTACTGGAGGTGGGACTCGGGGGTCATTATCTCTCTTCTCACATTGTCGGCCCAAAAGGGGTACACTTTGTGGGGAGGGGGTCGTGACCACATTCAATCATAATTATAGATTTTAGGGTGATATAAATTAATATAATCAAGGTTATGTGGTAATGTGAATTGATTTCAATAGTAAATTAGAATATCTATAAATCTATGTTAACACTATTAAATTGTATGATTGTAGTATAAAGTATTGATGGTTTAATGGTATTGATATAAATTTAATCATTAAGTATAATTTATTATATGCTTTGAAAATGGTAGTACATTATCAATATGCTAATATATAATTAATTTCAACCACCAAAAAAAATTCTAAATACATGGTACAAAAATAGAGTACTATTTAAATAAATTAATTTCATATGAAAAAATTATCATGTGAGGCAATTTGATAGAATAAATATTCAATGTAATGAATATAAAATTTTATTTCATCATTGAAATTTATTTTTGTAAGGAATGAGATTATAAAAGAATAAAAAAAATCATTTTTATAATAAATTTAATTAATGGAAGTTTATATATATTAGAAATAAGTAATTTTAATATTGTATTGAGATCTTTTTTAAAGGAATATTTATTAAATTATGTATTACTAATATTTTCTTAAAAAAAATATTTATAACAATACAGAATAAATTGGGTGAAAATTCATAAAAATAGTCATTTTTTAAAAAAGATAAATTTATAGTCCAAATAAAAATATATAAAACATTGAAGGTCAATTTCAAATAGTAAAACAACATAATTTTTAATTATTATTTTTTAAATAAAATATGAAAATTTGAAACTTGAAATGGAGTGATGATAAATCTAAATTATCAATGAAAGGATAAAAATAATTATATCTAATATTGAATGGTATATATTCCATTGTATTTTCATTGTGTTTTGAAATTACCCTTATTCACAAAAATATTTTTAAATATATATTTTAAATTAATTAAAAAAATAAAATATTTCATATAGAAAGCAATACATATTTCAATTTTAAAAAATTAAAATTAAATTTTATATTATGAATGTATATTTATTTGGATTAGAAATATAAAAAACTAAATGTATGAATTTCCAATTTATATGTCATATATTATAGGTAAATAATACAGAAAAATAATTCAAAGAGATATTAATTCCATAAAAAATTATAAAAATGATCATGATACTTATTTTAATATATATATATATATATGTATATTGATATATGATTAGAAAATGTAATTGGATAATAAAGGAAATGATCAACATAAAATTCAAATGGAAATAATATTGTGGTATTCCCTTACAGAAAATATAATTAATGATATAGAAATATGTAACATATAGAAGTGAAAAGTAATAAAAATGGCATGATAATTATTATGTATACATTTCAGGATTATGAGATAATACATAAAATGGAATATGGGAAATTTAAAAACAATCCATTAAAAAAATAACAATTAGAAAAATCAGGATACATCATGTTATATATTACAGTAAATGTTAGTTTGGATGTAAAATATGTATATATCACTATTAAAATTATTCTATTTTTATGTAATTATGAATTTCATTTTATTTATGATGATTAGTTTGTGTTCTTTGGTTTATACATCAAAAAATTATTCAGAATATTAATATTAACCAGTGGTTCTTTTAAATTGGTTTCATATTCAACAATGGTTTTATGGTATTGTATTCATGTCACTACATAAACAATGGATATATAGATTTCATTACATAGTTATAAATAAAATAAAATATTTTATATGGATCATATTAATGACATTAAATAGAACATTATAACATATTGAGAAGTTAAAAACATTCTTCAAACATTTTCATTATAAAATTTTAAATATTAAAATATTTAAAATTAATGCAAAATTTATTATCAAAAATATTTTAGAATATTTACAGTATGGAATATGTTATAATCAAAAATCATAATTCATATACATAGTATAAATTTAAAATGGGTTTTTATGAGTTTAATGGGACATTAAAATCTGTTAAAACTAATAAATATTTTATTTTTAGAAACAGAAAATATTATAATTACACTATTATTATATAGTTTATTTATCTATAATCTATTGTATTGAAAATGATAGAGGTGTATAAAAACAAATATACTAGGATTGGAATCACATACCCTCTTATTGATGATGCATCTTTTGAGTGAAATAGAATCATTCATGGATTGATATTTTGGTAGATAAATTAACCATGAAAATTATTATATGGGATTATGTTAGTTTTGTATATATTTTTAGAAAACCAAGTTTTTTTAAAGGTGGCATGTAATTGGTTGAAAATTGTTTTTTTATAGCCAATAGAGTGGGGTATAACTGAATATAATGTATTAAAATATATTATTTTATATCAATATGAAGAATAATATTGATTAATATGAATATTATTAGTATGGGATTAAAAAAATAGTCTAATAAATTTTGAATACACCTATAACTAAATGTATTAATTGAGAAAATCTAATCAAAGTATAGATTAAGAAATAGTTTTAGATAAAAAAATTAAAAATTAAACATTCAAATTGTATTAGTATGTTTTGAAGTTATGTATAATTATTTTATACTAATTATGGTACTTTATTGTAAGTGTTTATGTCTTACAAAATTTTATATAAACTATTCATAATGTTTTCAAATTATTTTTGGATATATAAAAAATATTTATTTTTCAGAATTCTACTAAATGTAAATTTTTCTCATAAAAAATAGAATAATTTCACCCGAGGATAATGTTTCACACAATTTCCAAATTCATATTTCATTTTATCGAATGAGATTCTAAATATATATCATTTAAATACTATTTTTTTATCAAATTCATAAAAAAAATATCTTTGATGAAATTATCTTCTATCCCACATGTGATCAAATTACGTTTGTACTTAATTAAAAGGAATATGAATTAATTAGTTTTTATAAAATAAAAAATAGTTATACAATATAATACTTTTTTTATTGAATTAGTATTTTTATTTCAAATAATTATATTTTTCAATTACATCATTATGAAAGTTACCTTTGATGAATAATGTAGGTATACAATAAAATAATTTTTAAATTTAATATATCTATATATATTTAAATTGAATATTAATTTGGATTCATTAAATTGATTATTTTTTATGATTAATAAAAATTTATATACTTTATAGATTATATGTGTATCCCATTCATAAAAATATTCAATTCCCGGAACATTTTTTTACTTTTAATGATAAAATTTATCTTTTTATATGATTAAAGGAATATTATAGGAATAATAGATTATATTCATTTTATAATGACATTAAATATAATAGCCATTATATTTATTTTGTTTTAATTTTTTTTATTATCTATTGATTTAGTCCATATATGTATATAATTATATAAACAAATATTTTATTCTATAATCAATTCAATTATTTAAAAAAGAATAAATAAATTTATTCATAGAAATTTGATTTTAATTTTATTTAATGAATATATGATTAATAAAAAACATTTAATGAAACAATGAAATTAAATGGAAATATAAAAATAATATTTTGAAAAAATTAAAGGATTGGATATAATATTCACTCATTCACATTATATAAGTGGTGGTGATATATTCATTAATAGTAATTATTAATTGTGATACCCAATTAACATATGTGTTATTATAAGATGTGATAATTCATTCACAAATTTCTTCAAAAATAATTGTTCACCCATTCAAATTATTTTTATTATAATCTTTTGGGTATCTCCATCATAGTTATACTATAAGAAAATGTTGTTATTAGTATAATATCATTATAGCACCATTTTAACTAAAATATTCAATAGGGGTTTGTTTATTATTCATGTATGCATTTATTTTCTCTCTATATAAGAGTGCTTATATATGATTATTTTTTTAGTGAAACATTTAGTGGTGAAAAAATATGTTCCATGACCATGCCTTATACACGTGTCTCCATTGGCCTAATATTCTCCCAGTTGATAAGAATTCTATAGAGATGAAATAGTAATGTTTGAGTGATAGAGGATCTCTATACCGAAATTTATAATGCTTTTATTGTATTTATGGATAGTTCTTAGGTTATCATTTTTTATTTAATTTTAATATACCTTTTTATATATATCATCTCATTTGGTGATCATGGAATGTTGTGTGATTATACTACCATCATGTGTATTTTTTAGTATTATATTATTGGTTTAATATTAGGGAATGGGATATATTTTAAATAATTTATTTCTATACGTTGATTATCTATTATTTATTATATTATATTCATTAATTGTTACATGTGATGATACACAATATATAATTTCATTATATTTATTTTGATATTTTACTTTATTAGATTACCTCAAGTTTTGAGGGAAACATAAGTAATGTACACAGCCTTATAGTTTGAGAATTCATAGTGGGATACAAGTTTAATGTGAATAAAATATTATCATTTTAATGTTTTATTACCATTATCTATAATATAATATTGTAATTACTAGGAATAATATCGTATGAGAATTATTTTTATTAATGTAGAAAACCTTCAAGATACAATTTTCATGGTTTAAATATATTTTGATAAAAAATCATTTGTTCAATTTTACTTTTATTATATTCCCAAATACAATATTCAATATCAATTTTTCCAATTTTCCACTGATTTTGAATGATTATTGGTTTATTTTTAGGCATTATTCAATCTATTTTTGTTTGTAGGATTTGTTTTTTCTTTTCCATTATCGATCAATTTGGTTAGATGAAGTAAATGAATTTCTGGTTATATAAAATTTCAATAAAGAACATTTTTTATTAACAAAATTAAATGTTGGTGAATTTAAATATAATTTATCTTGTGATATAATGAATTCATATATATGATTTTATATAGGGACATAATATCTATAAGAAAATATTTGTGTAATAAAACAATAGAGTGGCTTGAATGTGTATGTGGATACATAATATGAATGGCATCCTTAATAATTGGTTATTTCACATTATTATTCCTGAAATATTTTAGATCTAATCATTAGATACACATAGTTTTATGTGACCTATTTTTCATAAAATCAAATAACATGGTAGATTATACTAGTGAATATGATATATGACTTAAGATATTAGTGAATCATTTTCCATAATAGTGCAATAATGTGATAAATTTTTTATTTTTGGCAGAAGTGTGATATATGAGAGTATCCATAGAGTGATAAAAATAATTTAAGGAACATGGATTCCAAATATACACGAATAAATTGTATTATTTTGAGTGATAGAGATCATACATATGTGATATGTTATATGTTTTTGGTAATTCTGGGTAATTATCCAGAAATATATGGATGTATGTGGTATTATAGATCTATAATTTTGTGCATTAAACATTTATATAGATATTGATTGTATTCTATAAGTAATGGGTGTCATGTAATATATTTGTTTTATAAATTTTTTTGTTATATTTGTAAAATTTCTTTTCTAAACCATATAGTTATCCAGAAACACATCTATCTATATCATTACTACTCAAGAGTACCTCTACCACTTTCTTAATGTTTTTAATGATTTCAATAATCTTATCTTATTATGGGGAAATATTTGTGGGATTATATAAAATAATGGTGGATGGTGGGATATAGATGTCATTTTATTATCCTAATGATGGTGAATATAGAACATGATCTTCTTTGATTGTCCTTGGGTCTCGACATGGACATACTGATTATATATTCTAGTTGTATATCTTGTACTCCTTGTATTAGGACATGGTGAATATGGATGTGAGGATGGAATTTCATGATTTACTGTCTTGGTATGTGGTTTATAGTTTCTTGCGATGTGATATCAATCCTTTATTTCTTTAATGGGTCTCATTATATTTACATATGAATGATTATAATAGTGTATTCCACAATTCCATTTTTTTTCTTGACTATGTACTACTATGTCATGGTTTTTAGTTTACAGTTTATGAATTACATAAATTGATTAATCATTAGTTCTAAGACCACACATTTAGAGTTGTGATAAATATTTATTTATACATGGCCTTTGATTTAATAAAAAAAAATTTATCTAAGTATTGTGTAACTATATCCTTTTGATGATTATGATATATAGGGAAAATATTAATATTTTTTTATTCCTCTAGGCTGATTAGATTTCTTCTCTTATGATGTATGATATTGTACCATATAAATATTGAGTTTAAAACACGTAGATTGTTAAATAATGATCGATGTATAGTGGTATTAATTAGTATATAAACATGAATGTCATCTAATATTGACTACGAATACTAATGTTGTGATATAAAGTTTATCTTTGGATGTTCAAGTGCTAGGTTATATAAATAATTAAAAAGTATTAACATACAAAAAAATTTATATAATATTCTATAAAATGAGGGTAGTTTTTTGGGGTTATTTTGTAATATTATGTATTATTCATGATTATTAACTACTAGAAAAGGTATAATATTGGATGGTTATTTTTGATTAAGAAATAGTAAATAAAAATCTATATTTAGGAGTAAAACATTAACTACTTTTAGTTAAAACCACTATTTTCATGTAATATTTTTCAAACACTATAGTGATGTGTTGGGAAAAGTATATATGCTAGCTTTTATATGTCAATTAATGGATATTAGTGGACAACATGTATCAACATAAGGGATACATATTATTTCATGTGTGAGATAATTAAAAAAAATTAGGTCATCTCATTCTATAATTTAACAATGTGGATGTACATATATATACTGATAGATGGATTTTGACTACTATATTATGGTACTCAAGGGGGTGTAGGATGTTTTGTTTCATAATGGATTTTATTATTTTGTAGAGTGGTCTATGCTATGATGATGTGGTTTTGGTGAAGTTATATTTTGGATTTATGTGGTCACATCATGTGATTAGAGTTTGATCATAATAAAATGTAATTTACTATTTTTATTAAGACATCTACTAATAGGGATTTTAGGATTGACTCTTGGAGTTGTAAATAATCATAGAGAAAATAAAGTATTAAGGATAATTATTCTCACACCATTGAACACTCAGTGGTAGGATGGTGACTAGTTTACGGAGCTAAAACCATGTGATTAATTCACTTGAGATATATTATAATGAATTGGAAATCAATAGAAAAACATCATTTCAAGAAGGATTTATTTCCATTGTTTAATTTATTTAGAAACATTGACCCCATTAGCCTATAATTTGTGTCTTCTTTATTACAATGTAAATATGATATAAGGTGAAACATCAAGAAGGATTGAATAGTTTTTTACTCTTCGTAAACTAAATACATAATTGGGTTTTATATTAATTTTTATTAGAGAAACTACAACCAAGTTTCTTTAAGAAATAACATTATTCATCTTAGCATATCCATTAATATCAACAGAGGTATAATTTTTGGATTCATGGGCTAGGATAAAAAATAATGGTGTGAAAAATTAATCTATATGGTTATATATAAAAAAGCTATTATGAATATATAAATAACAAGAAAAATGGAATAATAAATAACTAAAAACTCAGTCCATTTAAATTGATTTATAGTCATGACAAGATAAGGAATAATCAATACGATAAGGTAAATAGCTTATGAAACATTCCATTTTTTCAATAAAAAGTTTAAAATGTATCCAGAGATAATATGTTAACTAAAATATGATGGATAATAATAATAATATAATTATTAATGAAGTGAACTGTTATTGGTCTTCATGATCTCAGGATCATGATTCCTCTACCATCAAGACCATTCAGAAGACTATATAAAACTAATGGGAACAAACCCAATGGGTTTTGACATTAGATTTTATTATGTATCTAAAATTCCCCTAATGATACTACAAGTAAATTGATTATGTATTTATAACTAGGCCCCACCAATGAATTTATGTCCGAATAATTCAAAATATATCAAATAATTGATTTAATTCTCGAACAATGTGAATTACAATTGAATATCTATGTTGAGTAAAAAGTATTTATCAATGTATCCCATGTCAAGAAAATAACATTCAAATTAAAACATAATGTATAGAAGTTATATATGGTTTTATAAATAAGTGAATCCATTTAAAAAATAAATTTAGTGGATCATTAACTTCAAATGACCATATGAATGTGAATATTTAAAGGGAAAGTTAATGACTATAATAATGAATCAAGACAATGAAATAAAAATAATTACTTTGTGAAAATCGTTATAATAAATCGATAGAAATAATATGAGTGGGTAAAATAAATCATTTAAGTAATATAGAAATAATAAATGGTTTTTTCATTGATGAATAAAAAGACCATAAAATGATCCATAATAAAATTCATGGGGAAAATATAGTTTTGATTTCAAAAATAACCTTGTACAAATAAAATTTCACTAATCATTTTGAAAATAATTTCTTTTCTAAAATAACCTTGAAATTATATGAAATATTATATAAATTATTTTTATGGTCATGATGGCTGGAGATTATGTTCATGTAATGCACTTTAAAAAATATTCATTTCATATATTCGCTGAAATACAAAAGGGCATTGTTTTGGGAACAACATGTTTGTTCCTTTGAATAAGTATTATTAAAAAATGGAATTGTATAAAATTATATCTAATAAATCATTTTTAAAATCATTAAAAAATGTTTAAATTAATTATAGAATTCTGGGATTCATTATAAAAATTATTTCCAACCGTTGAGACTAAGGAAGTCATATGTCCCTAAAAAATTTATTATGTTATTTTTCGGTACCAAATAGTTTAACAATGGTACAATAATGTGAAAATGTTCAACAATAACCTTAATAGAAGAAAATAAATTTATTTTTTTCAAAAAATTATAAACTTATTCAATGGAAATTCATGTACAAAAATCATAATTAAAATGATATTGTGTAATAAAGTATTACAAAGACCACAACATTGAAGCTAATATTAACCAATTCATTGATTATATCAGAAATATGTAAACCCACAAAAAATATTATGATATAAAAACAATGAATTCAAAATTCAATTCATGAACAATCTTATATCCTCATAGATGAAGAATTAGTAATATAACATAATGAAATGGAATTGAGTTATGATATTTTTTAACACACGGTCAAATCTATGTCAAAACCACTAGGATGAAATATCAAAAATTGAAATAAAAAAATACCACAAGTTAATAAGTAATAGTGATATTACATGTGAATGTGGATTTATAAACACCATATAAATGTATTTGTTTTCTTAACATTACCAAATGCCTCAATGAAAGGAAATTGAGACGAAGCCCCTTACCTCTAGAAACATTTTGGTTGAACATGATTTAATATAATGTATAGTGATTTTAATAATATTATTCACATATAAAAGATCCATATTTATATTTAAAATTTCATATATGAGCCATTTATAGTATATTATCACCCAATATTAATAATCATTCAATATTTTCATTATCTTATGGCATTAATTATCTAGTTTACACAAGCATGTTTCCAAATGAAAGATCTAGTTCATTCACATACTATATAGTTATATAATCTGTCAAATAATAATAAAATAATAACAATAATATATTTCTATTAATTAATTTTTTTAAATAAACTAATAAATATTTTAAGGAAAAATTAACTGTGTTAAAGTCATGGAGATGATGGGTCGTTCATAAGCGTGAGTAATGATAACATTTTTAAATTATCATTATGGAATGGAGGTGTTTAATATTTTAAATTCCATAATAATAAAAAAATAATTCATAATACATAATATCATTAAAAATAATTTTATGTGGTATTTTTGTGGTGTGGTGATGTAAATATATCTATATTCCTTCTTGAAGGAGGTAGTATATAGGTATATGAATTATGATATCATCATTATTTGAGTTAAACGAAAAGAAGGAAAATGATATATCAACTTTTTAAAAATTTTAAATATGTCATTAGTATAATTATTTTGTTTCTTATATCACGTATATTTATTAACATTATAATTATTGTTTTCCATGAATACAATTAGTGGAAAACAAACAACATCACTTTATAAGGTGGTAGTCTCCAATACACACCATTTACGTTATCATATACCCTTTGAAATAGAATTTAAAAATGTATATGTTTATTATATTAACTCTATATGAAAAATTATGTTAAAATATCATATATATATATATATATATTATATCCATAATCATATAAATCCTTGATAGATGGTAATGGAAAAATGAATTACATCAGTTTACGAGATAAGAGTCCATCATAAACATGAATGATGATTTCATTACCCATTTTATGGAAGTGGATATTGTAATATGTCAAGTAATTAAACTAATATAAAATATTTATGTGGAATATAATTACATTATTAAATCATTATGTAAAAATAAAAATTAATGGAGTTTCATGAATTTATAAAATAAACATGGTCACTGAAGAACCTTACATCTTTTTTTTGGGTAACCTTATTAGGATTACTTGGAAATCCATAAAATATATGATTTCATCACTATGTAATACTTATAGGATGATATTATCAATGTTTTTATGTGATCGGGGAAGGTATTTTCGGATAAAATATTGCTTTATGGTGTTATGAATATAGGATATGGGTGGCCTCTTATATGTGAGATGAGTGGAAAACATGTAGTTTTTTAAAAGAAAAAAGTGTACCCACTCTTTTCATAGGAGAAGTGGATAAAAATTATTTATTATAGACATTTATACCTTATAGGAAAAAATAGGTCTAGAAAAATTATTTTAGACGGGTTAGAAGTCATTTTTTTAGTTTAACCCAAGGTTAATCCATTTTTACCTTAGCTATGGTAAATAATTTATACTATTATCAGTATTCATTTGGGTAAAATAATAATATAAAATTATTACATAATATAATTCGTTTTTATTCCAAAAAAGGAATAAATATTTCAAATTTCCATTCATCAAATTGGTAAAAATAAATTTAAAATAACATTCTCAGACGTGGTGAGATAGAATGTTTTCGATGAGAAAAAGGTAAACTATTTATAATGATTTTATATTAAAATTATATATTAGAATTATTCCTATAACCAAAACTGTATTACTCTATATATAATTGATCTAATTTATTAAATAAACAATTTATAATATAATTTTTCATTATAAATAATTGAAATGATAAAAATGTAATCAATTTAAATACAATATTTTTCACAGTTCATAGAAAAATGAAACCTATCATAGAAATTCCATAACATAATTCTTATAAAATTTTGATATTATGATTTAAAAAATGATATTATTATTTTTGTAAAAAAAATTATTATAGTGGTAAATTTTAAATTTAAATAATTTATGAAATGGGAAACTAATCCTTAATTTAGAAAAAAATATGGTTTTTAGAAAACATTACTCTTTATTTAAAATTAATAATATTTAATTTATAATCAAATCAATATCATAGTTTTCAAATTTAAATTTTACGATTAATACCCACCAATTTATTTGTTATTTTGTAATTATATACTATATTGTGGTTTATTTTGACTCAGTGGTTTCACATTTTGAAGTGCTGTGGAATATATTATATTTAATGAAATATATTTCATGGGTTGTTTAATGTTTATTTTTGATGTCACACATTCCTTAAAAAATTGTAATTATTTTTTAATCATTGTGTGTTACATTTAATTAGTTTAATCCACTATTTTTATAGCCTATGTTTTTTAGTTTTAAGGATGTAAATCCCTAAACATTTAATATATATAAAACATGATCCAAAATTTGATTTCAGTGTCTAGAGAAGATACTAAATGATGCATAAATGTGATTTCACCTGATGATATGTTCTATAATAGGGATTTATTAATGATATTATCTTATATTAGTCAATGTATTTAGATAATAGCAGAGGTCCAATGTATTTTGAATCCTAATTATATTAAATATTTTGGTTTGGGTCATTAATTTAAATTAATATATATGTACTAAATAGTCAATATTTGGTTTATAAGGTTTCATTTTTCTTTTATAACACATCATATGTTAATGTATGTGTTCATATAATGAGTTATATTGGGTGTATAGAAACACTAATCCATTATAACCCTCGTGTCATTACACAAATATTCCATATGGATAGAAATAGGATATTCAACACTATATAAACAATTGAATGGCTATTGGTTCTCAAAAATAATTTCAATTTCGTCCCCAAATCCTATTAAAATTAAGTTTATTTTATGTTTTTAATTGATTTATATAATAAAACACCATTAATTTTTTGATTTGCTTAGAATAATTTTGATAAATTATTCTCCCAGTAATATATCCCCTTTTCTCGCCTTTATACCCTTCAATCCTAGGAGATATAAATTTATTGATGTTGCTAAATGTGGTAGGTTTTCAATTCATCACCTCATCCATTTTATAAAGACACATTTCTTTTATTTAACATGAAATGGGATAGGGAATAATGGAATATTTGGTTACACTACATTTAAATCATAATTCCATTATGATGCTTTGTAATTAGATCCTATAAGAAGATTAAAGGGGGTTAAAGAATAGGATTCTAATAATTATAATGGATATAAGAAAACATTATTCTTTTTCATTAGTTTTATTAAACTGTGGAGAAATTTGCAACATATTATATTTCATATTACTCAAATTTTATATATAATTGGTATGAAGGTATGTCAGAAGTATTCCAAAATAAATACAATGATGATTCAACCAATGGGTTCACATGGTGAGTTCTACCATGATTAACCCATAATGAAAAATGATGAATTAATTAGGTAAATGGATTATAATTTAGTTATAAATTATTATGTATTTAATATATTATAGTATGTGTTTGTGGAAAATTATGGTGACAAATGATGTTTAGGTTAAGGATGGGGAAGAACAATCTTGAATGGTTATGTAGATAAATATTATATGTGGTACATATTTTTACCTTACCATATGTGATTATGTGTGTTCATTAGGTGATTTTTATACAATGGTAATATAAGGACCCATCTTAAAAAATTACATAATAATGAATTAAAAGAATAATTCACATTGAGGAAATTTTCAGGTTTAGAGTTTTAGAGAATTAGGACATAACTATTACATCTCAAAAGATTACAAAGTAGACACTGCTACTCAGTTTCCATTTTTTTCACAAAATAAAAACTCTTAAAAAGAAACATGTATAGTTCCATGTTTTATATAGCATGTCTTTCCTTGATCTCATCCTAGACCCAATTCATCTGTATGTCCTGTGGAAAACATTTAAAAAACTTGGGATGAGAATAAAAATCTTAGTAAGGGATATAGAAATACGGAATGAAAACATTAGTCCATGTATACATAAGAATCAATCAAATCATACTTTACTCATAAAACATATGCACTTAAAAATACCATATGAAATCATAAGATTTATGATTAACTCATAGAAATCATAAGACATAAAGGTAACTTAAGGCATTCATAACATTCTTACGTAGGGAGTAACCCTCATGGTTTTGTTTGGAATACCCATCACAGTATATTCCCTAAATCTCTTCGAAGAAACCTTAGTGTTTAACTCCTTCTCTTTACCCAATGCATTGGAGAGATATATCGGTCTCACCCGCCCTTAGTTTATCATGGAACCACCCGTCTTTATAAACAATGCCGAATAACCATAACATAATCGTATCACATAAAACATGCATAAAGGAAACATAAAATTTCCACATTTCAATCACAAGATATCAATACAACACATTGATATAATCACAAAATTATCAAAACCATTTTCAATACAAAAATAAAACAAAATTAAAACATTGTATTTATTTTTCATTTTAATGAAAGTTATGGCTTGTAGAGGAAGCCGAAACTCAAATAATGGTCATGACGGCGGAGAAGTCGTTGTCGCCGCATACGTAAGGCAGAACATTCCTTTTTTCATTTATCAAAACGCTTAGTATAAAAATATTTCTTTCGAATAAAAGTAAAATTAAAAGGGGTTTATACACCATATAAAATAATGTTGTGTATAAAACAAAATATGTCTCAATGAAAGGAGATTGAGACGAAGTCCCTTACAAAGATGGTATCCTTAGATTAAGGATAAATCAATTACATAATTATGTGTGAAAAATATAAATACACCCAATATAAGTGGATATTAAGTGTAAAAAAATCAGAGGTCATCCACACATATTCATAGCATGACATAATCAAGAAGTAGAAGTTTAACCCAAAGAATCGAAATTGGGTTAAGAAGTTCCCTTGAAAAAATTCGATAGGCTAACGACGTCACATCCAATTTTAGAAAAAGAGTTGATGAGAGAGATAAATGGTATCTAATCACTTGGACATAAAATTTAAAGCAATAAGGGTATATAAGAACATATCCCAACATAAGGAGATGTAAATTAAAAGACAAAACAAAAAGATATCTTTTAAAAAATAGAAGGGTGAATGGTTCCCTTACCGACATGGGTAACTTTCGAAACGTACACCCCATGAAATAAGGAATATACAACATAGATGTAAATACCCATAAACTAAAGTATATTACACAAAGAGTAGAATAATGGGCAGTACATACACCACTCAAAAGAAATAGTGGCAAATGTAGCATAAATCTCACGGGAATAAAAGTGAGATGAAAAATCCCTTACAAAAACTCAGCAGCTTAACGGCGCCACTTAAAACTTCCAAAAATGGATTTATGAGACCAAATAGGGTCTCTCATAATATGAACATAAAAAGTAAAGTATGATTAATATATAAGAACATTCCCAAACATAATAAAGATGAGCTTAAAAGAAATGACATAAAAGAGAGTACTTAAAAAGAAAGAGAGAGGTAGGATCCCTTACCTCAAGTCCGACTTGTCGTGTTCATTTCTTTATATTCCTGAATAATAAACTTTGGTAAATTTATAATTTCTTAATTACCTCCTTTAATTTTTATTATTCAATTCATATCACATATTATAATGTTATAACAATTAGTTAATTATGTGAGTTCATATCATACGTCTTTATCGATGTTCGGTACATGAGTAAAAAATGAACTTGTTTGAAAAGAATTATCCATGTAGTTATAAGTACATCATCTCTAGAATAGTATTAATGATTTAAATATCATATATATCCAGTATATATTCATTTTATACTATTCCATAACATTTGGAGATAAAGATGAAATGCACCGTTCATGGAGATGGTAGGCCGTACGTACGCATGAACGCTACTTTAATTTATTTGACATATTAATGGAATTAAAACTAAATGAGAGAGATATATATTATAATTCCAGAATGATATTATATATCATGTATATCTATTTTATATATTTACTTATAATAGTACATAACATTTGGAGATAAGAAATGAAATCCATCGTTAATGGAGACGATAAGCCGTACGTACACATGAACGCTACTTTCATTTCTATTTCATACTTTAATGTACTGAAAACAATATGATACATAGGTATATTATAATTAAATTATAATATCATATATTATATCATTAAATACATCCTTTATACATCCAAAATATGGCATTAATGATTCAAATCACTTTGAGGGGGCGGTAGTCCGCACATCCTAAAATGAAATTATCGTGTTTACCCATTATGGAAACCATAAAGGTATGGAATAAAATAAAAATACATAAGCATAAGGAAAAAATAAACATAATATATATCATATATAAATATAGTGAAATCTTAATGGCCACCATGAGAGGTGTTAAAAAAAGATTGAACAATCATCGTCTCGTGAGGCAATAATTCGCCAGCCACAGAAACAATATGTTCTTAACCATTAGATGGAGGTGTGTGTATGTGTAGCTCAAATAATTCTCATAAAACATCCTAGTATATTGAAGATACTGTTGTTGTTACAAAATAAAGTAATAAAAATATTTTAGTGGGTGGGATAAGCAAAATAAAACAAAAGAACATAAGAGAAGACATTACCTTTAAATTGGGTAACTCACTTTGGTTTGAACCAAAAGGGTTTCTTGAAGAGCTTTCTGCCTAAGGTAAGGATTCTAGGATGAAGATAAGGACATGGAGAGATAAAATGAGCAGAGTTGGGCCGAGCCAATGGCTTTAGAGGTGTGTTTAAGGGGGTAGAGTTGGGGGCATTTTATAAGAGGGAGGATGGGCACTCTTGGAAAGTCTTGAAAAGTTACTTTATTATAAAATGATTTTAAGATATTAAAGGTCCCACAATTATATATTTCTAGGATAAGGTGATAAGGGTTCGAACTCCACCCTTCCAAAAGGTTTTAGACAAGTTTAATCTTATATTTTACCTTATCTTTCTATTTTATTTAAATCGTTTATTAATGAGGTAATCACTGCATCATCACGGTGTCATAAATAAATTTATTTATTTAATATCTAAAAATTATAAAAAAATTACCATCATGTAGGAAATATTTTTATATTTCTAATTACTATTTATAGTCTAAGATATCATTTATTTAGACAAAATTAAAATTGTTTTACTTAGGTGTTACAGAATTTTGTTACATTTTTCTTTCTTTAAAAAAAATATGATAAAAGGTCACTATCTCACTAAAGTGATTCCATGGGGTCCCAAGGTTGGAACAAGGAATCCCATGGTCGGAAAAGACACCAAAAATAGAATTAGGACACATGTTGGGGTTATATTATATTTTTATGATATTATTTTATTACCCTTAACTACCCGATTACTAATTAAACACGATAATTAAAGATAATTACCGCTGTTACTATTCATAATGTCCAAAAAAAAAGAGTCTTAATTACATAATTTGGACCTTCTGATTCCAAATATGGAATAAATTTTATCAAATTCTAAACACCAAAATTTCAGTAATTAATTTAAAATAATTCCCATTGTCAAAACCAAAGACGAGTTTTTAAGAAGTAAAATCTATCAAAAGATTGATTGGTATTTACATCCAATTTAAAAGTGAAATTACATACAATGACCATAATTTTATTAAATGATAAAAAATAAATAAATTAAAAATTAAAACCAGTTAAAATTACAATCTAACTATATAAATAAATTGGATGAAAATGCAGTTTTGAATTAAAATGCTGTATTTTTCACTATTCATTAAAAATGAACATTTGTCAGAAAAATACAAAAAATTCACCCTAATATTTATTTGATATTCCAAACTCAAAAATGATATCAAACTTACCAAATTCAAAACATAGAAGTTGCATTAATAAATTTTATAATCAATTCCCGTTGTCAAAACAAATAGCGTGTTTTTAAGAAACAATATCTATTAAAATATTGACACTTGTTTATGTCCAATTTCAAAGTGAAATTAATTCAAATGACCACAAATGGATTAAATGGTAAAAATATATTTTAATTACACTTTAAAACCAATTAAAAGATAATCCGACCATATAAATAAATTAGACTAAAAGGAGGTTTTGAATTAAAATACCTTATTTTTGCCATTCATTAAAAAAATGAACTTTATTGGAAAAATAACAAAAATATACAAAAAGTAAATATTGATGTATTTATTATAAAGAAGGATTTTATTTTGTCAAATATAACATATAAAATTTTCAAAAAGTGGATTTAAAAAGGGTTCTCCATCAAAAGGCGGTTAATCGACCTTTTAAAGAATATTAGAATATTTACGCTTAAAAATGGATTCATTCTCATTTTAAGCCTCTAAAATTTATTGGATAAAAGTAAAAATATTTGACAAACATATATAATAATATTTTAGTTAGTTCTGTTCAGTCCCTCCATTATAATGGCTAGGCGTTAACTACCATTTCAAATAATATTACTATATTATTAGTGTGCAACGTAAGATTTCAAAGAAACTCATTGTTGCGTGTTGGGTACGCCATCGAACATAGAATCCCATTTAAAGTAATATTGATATCTTATTCAAAAATATTAATATATACGAAAATGTCATATTCTTTATTTATCTGGGATGCAACATCCTTCCCCCCTTTTGGGAATTGCATCCTCACAATTTTAAAATTGGGCTCGGAAAATTCATTGAAAGTCCCACATTGGAACAAGATTCAGTAAAACTATCACTTTAAAATAAAGAAAGATAAGTAAAAAGTCACCTGAGTTAACCCATACAAGGATTATATGCAGGAAAACATGGACATGGAAGAGAAAAAAAAGGTTCATGTTCTGATGGAGAGTGATAGAAAACATGATTAGGAGAAAGTTAACCCCAAGAAAATTACAAACATGTGATGGGTTAAACGGTATTTGATTCCCCAGTAAGAAAAGTTAACAGACAATATTTTAGTTTTAAGTTACTTTTCATTGAGGAATTTATTTATGAGCATAAATAAATCACAAGGAAACATACTTACTTGTCGTGTAGACTTTCATCTCTTACTAGATTTATTACACAAACTCATTTTTTCCTCCAAAAGACAAGTATTTAGGATGACTTGTTCACATTAAGAGCGCTATAATCAACTTCTAGAGAATCACTGAATCCACAAAAGAGAACTATATATTTCCAATGTCTTTAGTCCAAAACCAAAACCAAAATTTTTTAGTACGAGATCAGATAATACCCAAAAAGGATATTCCTTTATAAAAAGAAAATCTATTCTTAATATCCATAATTTGTCCAATAAAACCCAATGTTCAACGAAGACCATTCGATAAACAATTTGTCCATAAAATTCTTCAAAGTAAACCAAACAACGATTGATACCCAAATCTTTGAAGGATTTAATCACATAGTCTTCCAAGGTAAATATTAACATTTATCTCTAAATAACATCAGTTTCTCTTAAAGTCTCATATTGAAAATTAATTAACCTAATCATATATCCTCCATGATAGGTCAATAATTTCCTAGATAACCCAAAATCAACTTATTCTTTATTCATAAAATTATATAACTAAAAATAATTTTTCATACTAACCAGGGACTTCATGTAGTCCAGTGGTAGGCGATAAATACCAGTCACACTTTTTTTGTGGGTTCAATTCCCACAGCTTTGTCCGACGCGACGAGTTGTCACACGGTCTGCGTGTTGTCCTTTTTCCAAAAATATATAATTTTTAAAACATTCCCCAAAAAGAGATAAAATCATCAAAAATAACCATAACATAATTTAACCTCACGTTTATATCATGCATTTATTTTTCCATAATAACATATAGTAACCCCTAATTACCTCAAAAGTAAGGATCATATAAACCCTAATGGTTACCTTTATAATTATTACCTGAACTTCCACATCGAGTTGTTCATCTCGTACATGATGAATTAGAGAACTAACCAAGGTTCAAGTGGTTAATCATAACTCCTGATAGTTGGTTTAGAATAACCATGAGATTTATCATTGAATACCACATTTCATCCAATCTCTTAATCAGAGAACTACCACAGTTTCCTTCAAACCCGTTGTCACTTTGGTGCCTGCTAGATCCATCCATTTACTAAACCAAAAAGGTCAGTGTGAGTATATCATTAGAATCATCATATAATACTAAGATATAATTATTCATTTTATCTTAAACTCATTCACTTTATCTAAAACTATGACCCTTTCTGAAATCCTAACCATTATGGTAATGTCACTTATGCTTAAATAATACCATAACATCTAAAGTTATCTAAACTGACCTTTAATACCAACTATAATGACCCATCCTTAAAACATTACATAATAATGAATTAAAATAATAATTCACATTGAGTATCTTTTCAGGTTTAGAGTTTTAGAGAATTAGGAAATAACTATTACATCTCAAAAGATTAAAAAGTAGACACTCCTACCCAGTTTCCGTTTTTTTTCACAAATTAAAAAGTCTTAAAAAGAAACATGTATAGTTCCATGTTTTAGATAGAATGTCTTTCCTTGATCCCATCCTTGACCCAATTCATCTTTAAGTCCAATAGAAAACATTCCAAAAACTTGGGATGAGCATAAAAAGCTCAGTAAGGGATAAAGAAATACGGAATGAAAACATTAGTCCATGTATACATAAGAATCAATGAAATCATAATTTACTCATAAAACATAAGAACTTCAAAATACCTCATGAAACCATAAGATTTATGAATAACTCATAGAAATCAAAAGACATAAAGGTAACTTGAGGCATTCATAACATTCTTAGGTAGGGAGTAACCCTCATGGTTACGTTTGGAATACCCATCACAGTATATTCCCTAAATCTCTTCAGGGAAACCTTAGCGTTTAACTCCTTCATGTTACCCAATCCATTAGAGAGCTATATCAGGCTCACCCGCCCTTAGTTTATCATGGAACCACCCATCTTCATAAATAATTCCCAAGAACCATAACATAATCGTATCACATAAAACATGCATAAACGAAACATAACATTTCCACATTTCAATCACAAGATATCAATACAAAACATTGATATAATAAAAAAATTATCAAAACCATTTTCAATACCAAAATAAAACAAAATTAAAACAAGGTATTTATTTTTCATTTTAAAAAAATTTATGGCTTGTAGAGGAATCCGAAACTCAAATAATGGTCACGACGGTGGAGAAGTCATTATCGCCGCAAATGTAAGACAAAAAATTACTTTTGTCGTTTAGTAAAACACTTTGTATAACAAGATTCTTTTTTAATAGAAGTAAAATTAAAAGGGGTTTATACATCGTATAAAATAAAGTTGTGTATAAAACAAAATATGCCTCAATGAAAGGATATTGAGACGAAGTCCCTTACAAATATGATATCCTTAGATTAAGGATAAATAAATTATATAATTATGTGTGAAAAATATAAATACACCCAATATAAGTGGATATTAAGTGTAAAACAATCATAGGTCATACACACATATTTATAGCATTACATATTCAAGAAGTAGAAGTTTAACCCAAAGAATCAAAATTGGGTTAAGAAGTTCCCTTGCAAAAATTCGATAGCCTAACGACATCACATCAAATTTTAGAAAAAGAGTTGATGATAGATATAAAGGGTATCTCATCACTTGGACATAAAATTTATATAAATAAGGATATATAAGAACATATCCCAACATAAGGAGATGTAAATTAAAAGAAAAAACAAAAAGAAGTCTTTTAAAAAATAGGAGGGTGAATGGTTCCCTTACTGACTTGGGTAACTTTCGAAACGTACACCCCATGAAAGAAGGACTATACAACATTTATGTAAATACCCATAAATGAAATTATATTACAAAATGAGTAGAATAATGGGTAGTACATACACCACTCAAATGAAATGGTGGAAAATGTAGCATAAATCTCACTGGAATAAAAGTGAGATGAAAAATCCCTTACGAAAATTCGGCAACCTAACGACGCCACTTAAAACTTCCAAAAATGGATTTATGAGATCAAACAGGGTCTCTCATAATATGAACATAAAAATTAAAGTATTAGTAATATAAAAGAACATCCCCAAACAAAACAAAGATGACCTGAAATGAAATGACATAAAATAGAGTACTTAAAAAGAAAGAGAGAGGTAAGATCCCTTACCTCAAGTATGACTTGTCTTGTTTGTTTCTTTATATTCCTGAATAATTAACTTTTTTCAATTTTTAATTACTTAATTAACTTCTTTATAGTTTATTATTCAATTCATATGACATATTATAATTTTATAATTATTTGTTAATTATGTGAGTTCATATCATACGTTTTTGTCGATGTTCGGTACATGAGTCAAAAATGAATTTGTTTGAAAAGAATTGTCCATATAGTTATAAGTGCATCATCTACAGAATAGTATTAATGATTTAAATATCATATATACCCAATATATATTCATTTTATACTATTCCATAACATTTGGAGATAAATATGAAATGCACAGTTCATGGGTACGGTAGGCCGTACGTACGCATGAACGCTACTTTCATTTATTTTTCATATTAATGGAATTAAAACTAAATGAGAGAGATATATATATTATAATTCCATAATTATATTATATATCATGTATATCCATTTTATATATGTACTTATTATAGTACATAATATTAGGAGATAATAAATGAAATGCACCGTTCATTGAGACGGTAAGCCGTATGTACGCATGAACACTTCTTTCATTTCTATTTCATACTTTAATGGACTGAAAACAATATGATACATAGATATATTATAATTAAAGTATAATATCATATATAATATCATTAAATCCATCCTTTATACATCCCAAATATGGTATTAACGATTCAAATCACTTTGAGGGGGCGGTAGTCCGCACTTCCTAAAATGAAATTATCACATTTACCCATTATGGAAACCATAAAGGCATGGAATAAAATAAAAATACAGAAGCATAAGGAAAACATAAAAATAATATATATAATATATAAATACAGTTACATCTTAATGGCCACCATGAGAGGTGTTAAAAGAAGATTGAACAATCATCATCTCGTGAGGCAATAATTCGCCACCCACAGAAACAGTATGTTCTTAACTATTAGATGGTGGTGTGTGTATGTGTAGCTAGAATCCTTCTCATAAAAACATCCTAATATATTGAAGATACTGGTTTTGTTACAAAATAAATTAATAAATATATTTTATGGGGTTGGAGAAGAAAAATAAAACAAAAGAACATAAGAGAAGACATTACCTTTAAATCAGATAACTCCCTTTGGTTTGAACCAAAAGGGTTTATTAAAGAGCTTTCTGCCTAAGGTAAGGCTTCTAGGATGAAGAGAGGGATGTGGGGATATAAAATTATCATAGTTTGGTCGAGCCAAAGGCTTGAGAGGTGTGTGTAAGGGGGTAGAGGTGGGGGCCTTTTATAAGAGGGAGGAGGGGCACTCTTGGACAGTCTTGAAAGGTTACTTTATTATAAAATGATTCTCGGATATTAAAGGTCCCAAAATTATATATTTCGAGGATAAGGTAATAAGTGTTAGAAATCCACCCATCCAATAGGTTTTAGACAAGTGTAATCTTATATTTTACCTTATATTTTCATTTTATTTAAATCGTTCATTAATGAGGTAATCACTGCATCATCACAGTGTCATAAATAAATTTATTTATTTAATGTCTAAAAATTATAAAAAAAATTACAATCATGTAGGAAATAATTTTATCTTCCAAATTAATATTTATAGTCTAAGAGATCATTTATGTAGACAAAATTAAAATTGTTTTACTTAGGAGTTACATACTTTGGTTACATTTTCCTTTCTTTAAAAAAAATGATAAAAGGTCACTATCTCACTAAAGTGATTCCATGGGGTCCCAAGGTTGGCACAAGGAATCCCATGGTCGGACATGACACCACAAATATAATTAGGACACATGTTGGTGTCATCTTATATTTTTATGATATTATTGTATTACCCTTAACTACCTGATTTCTAATTAAACACAATAATTAAAGATAATTACCATCATTACTATTCATAATGTCTAAAAACAAAAGAGTCTTAATTACATAATTTTGACCTTATTATTACAAATATGAAATCCATTTTATCAAATTACAAACACATAAATTTCAGTAATTAATTTAAAATAATTCCCGTTGTCAAAACCAAAGACGAGTTTTTAAGAAGTAAAATCAATCAAAAGATTGAATGGGTTTTACATCCAATTTAAATGTGAAATTACATACAATGACCATAATTGTATTAAATGATAAAAACATAAATAAATTACACATTAAAACCAATTAAAATGACAATCTTACTATATAAATAAATTGGTTGAAAAGGCAGTTTTGAATTAAAATGCAATATTTTTCAATATTCATTGAAAATGAACATTTGTCAGAAAAATACCAATAATTCACCATAATATTTATTTGATATTCCAAATTATAAAATAATATCAATTTTACCAAATTAAAAACATCAAAGTTGCATTAATTAATTTTATAATCAATTCCCACTGTCAAAACCAATAGCGTGTTTTTAAGAAACAATATCTATTAAAAGATTGACAATTGTTTATGTCCAATTTCAAAGTGAAATTAATTCAAATGACCACCAATGGATTAAATGGTAAAAATATATTTTAATTACACTTTAAAAACAATTAAAAGATAATCTTACCATTTAATAAATTATACTAAAAAGAGGTTTTGAATTAAAATACAGCATTTTCGCTATTCATTAAAAAAATGAACTTTATCGAAAAAATAACAAAAATTTACACAAAGTAAATTTTTATGTCTTGATTCTAAAGAAGGATTTTATTTTTTCAAATATAAAATATAAAATTTTCAAAAAGTATATTTAAAAAGGGTTTGCCATCAAAAGGCGGTTAATCGACCTTTTAAAGAATATTAGAATATTTACGCTTAAAATTGGATTCATTCGTATTTTAAGCCTCTAACATTTATTGGATAAAAGTAAAAATATTTGACAAACATATATAATCATTTTTTATTTAGTTCTGTTCATTCCCACCATTACAATGGCTAGACGTTAACTACCATTTAAAATAATATTATTATATTATTAGTGTGCAACGTAAGATTTCAAAGAAACTCATTGTTGCGTGTTGGGTACGCCATCGAACATAGCATCCCCTTTAAAGTACTATTGATATTTTATTCACAAATATTAATAAATATGAAAATTTCATATTCTTTATTTACCTGGGATATTACAGGTAAGATGGTGTGAGATACCCTAGATGGATCTATTGGAGACATCTATTATTTTATATAGGAAAAATATTTATTTATGGAATCTAAATGATTCCCCCAGTTTTATGTGTTTACTATATGGTCACTGATGGAAATAAAAACTTTTTTGTAATAAATGTTATTTAAAATATCAAACAAATAAGGTTTATTATCTTTTATGTATTCCTATAATAGCATATAGAGTATATTTTATTTATGAATTACCACCAACAATGATGTATTAGTTTGGAGATATGAATTATTTTTGAATTAGATGCATGAAATGTGGGTATATAAGGACATGTGTGAAAATCCATGAATTAAACCAATAGTTGTATCTATTCATCAGGATATATGTGTTTGGAATGCATGTATTATGATAGTTCTCATACGAAATTTTCTGGAAGGGAAAGTCAACTAGAATTACTCTTATAATGTTTTTGTAATGTGATAGTTATGAAACATAACTATAGGTTATTCACATATCCATGACATTGTTACAAAATCATTTTGAGGCATCCTTGATCATTACTCAATGTTTATTAGAATAACTAAGATATAATAGTTTTATTGAGTAGAAATGTAAACTTAAATACATAAAAATTAATGACATTATGGAATGATCCTTCTGATATGGGTAAGTATATGTGATACCATGTCATGTTATTGGATGTTATGATTGGTGTATGTTTACAAGCTATTAATTGTCTATAGAAAGTGTAAAAATGAGTGTTTTTTTGTTGAAAAAATTATTTGGTTGATGATCCATTAACCATGTTCATGGTAATATTAGGGATCTATTTATTTTTATTATGATTATTCATTTGAATTTGTAAATGTTATTTATTATGGTGATAAACCATCAACCCAATTTTTTCATTTTCTTAATTCATGAAATACTTTACTAGAAAATATCTTATCTAGTTGTCCTTGATCATAAATCATGGATTTCAGAATATATAAATAATAATTAGTATGATGCCATTCTTTTATAGGTAACATGTCCAACATGTACTTTTATTAAAAACCAATTTATCTATATGTGATGACACATTAAAATATTTTTAGGGATGTAATTATGATGACCCTTTTACCACAACCAACAGGATACGTGATAACCAAATCACCATTACATTATTTTTTGGGGGTAAACTACTCATTATATTTAGAAATGATTGGGAATGTACCATTTACTATAAGTTACCATATATTTATTAAGATAATTATTGTATTTCTTATTCCATTTTCACCAAAACTCTTATTGTTAATAGTTATTTGACATTCACTATTTGTGAAATCCTATTTGGAATTTGTAATAATGAGTGGTTATTACCCATTAGACATAATTGAATATCCATTTATATTATATACTATTATTATAGTGATTAATAATCCACAAATTATATGGATGTGAGTGGTGATAACCCATTCACATATGATCGTTATTACTATTGATACATACCATTTGTTTTATTATTTATGGTGATAATCTAGTTAAATATGTTTATTATGAGAGTTTTCATATCCATTATTTCATTTTTAGTTATGTTATATAATATATGATTGTTTTATATTTGAAGGGGTAGAAAATCGTTTTTATGAACATTTTAAAATGGATAGTTATAGAGAACACTTCTCTAATCATAATTATAATCCATATGTCTTAGTAAAAATATTCCCATAAACATTCTAATATTTGTGCATTGCAAGAATTTTTTTTCAAGTGAACCATGTTAGAAATTATATATGGTGCCAAATTAAACATTATGGTTTGTATGTGGTTAGAAAAATCATTTGACCAATCAATACTACTTGATAAAAAATTAATTTTCTTAATTTTTTAAATTTTAACAGAGAAAATTTTGGATTATTTTCATATTTAATATAAATATTATTCCTCTAAGGAAATATGTCATTGAATCCCCATTTATCACTTCAATATTTCTTTTACATTTGTCACATTCTTCATCAAACACATTCATCTATGTGGTTACACACCTATTCTATTTTATTCCCCATAATTTTTAGTGGCTTCATTATTCACCTATGGTTGAAGTGGCATAATGTACATTATGTAGAAAATTATACATATTCCATTATTTTGACATCAATTATTTCAATGGAATGGGTTCATAATAATTTTTTAGAATAGAAATCTCTACATATGATCACATCAATCTATGGTAGTTCAATTCCTTCGTTTCATTTTTTGAAGAAGAACTATTAATACTATTTTTCATTATATTTTTTTAAAAATTTTCAGAAACCAACATAAAGGATTTTGAGATATAAAAAAATTACTTTTAATATTTTTCATTTATTTTATGCGTATTTATATTTTTTTAGATAATATTATTAATATTAAATTTTTATATACCTATTGTTTTTTAATTGATGTATGTATTTATATTCTATGTAATTATTAGAATGTCCTCTTAAAATATGATTTTATTAATACTTTTTATTAAAGGTCTAGTAATAAATAGGAAATATATAGAATGAGACTATTTATATTGTGAAAATTATTTTTATATGAATATTGAATTCATTGAAAATAGTTATGCTTTATATGAATGAAGGATATTTTTTTGGGAATAATAGATTAGTACCTCAGTAAGTATTAATGTTATTATTCACATTATAAATTATATTACATCACAAATGATGGATTATACTCATACTAGTGATTATAAAATATATAACAAGATGTGAATATATTTAATATATTATACACAATTTATTACCGACAAAGAATAAAAAATTCATTTATGTTTGGTCTACTATTAAATTCATTATGTGTTATGACCTAGTTGCCTAGGAATTTTACCATGCTTTTTACATGTAGTTTTAAAGGATCAAAAGTTTCTTTTCATAAAGACACCTATGAAATTGTTATTTTAATTAAATTCTTTCACATTAATTATTTTCAAATAAAAGAATAAAATGTGACTTCTTTAAATATAATTTAAAAGGGTATGTAATGATTTATCTAAATGAAATTTTATATCAATAACATAGGTGAATCATATTTGGGTAGCTTTTCTCACACATTATATACATAGTCTTGGTGTATATAGACAATTTTTTAATGATTTATGTAAAATATATTTGTCAAAACATGGTGGTGGTGATTCTTGTTAGGTTGGATCATATTTTTTTAGGGGACATAGATTAAGGTGACCCTAAGGTCACATGGATTTTGTAACAAAAATAAATATGTAATTTACATTTGGGGTTTATATTATTCCCATTCATTTAAATTTATTTTGTTCCCATCATGTTTCCTAATTAGTTTGAATCTTTTTTTTAATGTATATACTTTTTATTGAAGTATTAATAAATTATTATTAAATGTTTACTTAGTTTAATATTTATATTATATCCTTATATGAGTTTAAATCTACATTTTACATTATATATTTAGTTTATATTATAAAATATTCTTATTTACAAACATGACATAACAATATTTTGTATGTTCATCAATGCTTATTATTTTAAAACCATTATTAAAAATTACTCCCTTATATACTGAAATCATTCCCATTAGAGAAAACCTAAGGCTCTATAATGAGTTATTATCTTGTGGTTATTGAGAAAATACATCATAACATGTCATTATTCCAATTAGAAAAATTATGTATTAGGATGGGTTTATTTTTCGATAAATGGAATAAGGGAATGACCTTTTATTTTTTTATTGGTTAAAAAAAGGTATAAATGAGAACTCATCATATAAACATTATGGATAAGACGAACACATTTATCTTACAAATATTCAGCAAAAGGATCATTAAGTTATCATGAGTTATATAAAAATGTTTATTTTTATGTTATATGGAATTTTGAGTTTTATTATTGAATTTCATGGTAATGTTAATGAAATCATAGTAAACTCCCATGATCCATGGTTATTTATAATGAGATATAAACTATATTCCAAACAAAACAATTATAGTATGGTTTTGATATACCGTGTAAGGTTAAAATTTGTTTTTGAAAACCTAGAAACCCAATAATACTTTTATAATTATAAATGGTGTCTTAGAAAAGAAAAAATACTTGTTACCTCAAATTTTGTATATATATAATCAAATAAAATGGGAATGAATATTTTCTAAAAAAAATAAATCATTGATACATCATCATTATTTGAAGGATTATAAATTTATGAAGAATAATTAGTGATTTAATTATTTTATTTTATAGTATATAGCGATTCTAGTAATATTTACTAATTAATATAAAGATATCATGACTATTCGAGTAGGAAATTCCATCCAAACCATAATTATTTTTTGTTGGTGTTCTAAAATGGAATGTTCATTTATTCTAAATCTGATGTCAATCATAATAATCATATAAAGATAAATATAGGATCTCAATATGATCAGTTCTATTATATTAATCTATCAAGGTGTATCAGTGGTTCTAACAGGTAATTTTCTTGTGACATATTGTGTAGAAACAAGGAAATTCTTGTGATAATGAAATGATAAACATCTTTATACCAAGGGATAAACCAATGAATATCCTAGTGATTCCAAATATTATGTGTTTATATGGATATTATTAGTGATTCAAAAATTATTTCCTGAATATAGAATCAATCAAGACCACTATAAGTTAATCCATTATAAAGTTATATATACTATTTTTCAATTCATCAAAAAATAATGTAGTCTATGTGTACATGTTGGGAGAACCTATTGTAGCATATATTTGTCAGCATCATCGTCCATATGAAATGAAATAACTAACTGATGACTTTCATCTAGTGGAAATCATATGATCTCCCAAATATTGGGCTGATAATAAATTTTTTGATCAATTCTCAATGTATTATTATTATTAAATAGATGATATATTCTCTCCCAAACCTAAGGTAATCTCTTATCAATGATTTTATTCGAGTAAATGGAATAATATTTTTTGTATCATTGATATACATAGGGGGTGGAAATTTTTCCTCTTAATATCTCAATACTATTATTATATTAAAAAAATTGAAATATTCTAGTGAATGTTGATAATGATTAATCACATTTCCCAAATACATATCTAGGTTATGTAATAAAAGGAGGTGAAATTACAAGAAATATTTAAAATTACAACATCACATCAAAATATTATTCATTGGGATAAACATGGAAAAATTAGTCACATCATATTAGAATTGTTATATATGGTCTGTAAACATGAAACGAGTTTCAGTTGTATCCACATGGAATAAGTTTTTTTAAGAATAACTATATTATCCTTTTACGTATTAAAAAATACGGATGAAATAGTTCAATCACAATTATTGGTAATTAAATCCATGTTATATAAAATTATATTTTTCTTTGAAATAATAGTATTGTTTTCCTAGAATAATGAAACACAATAAAGATTTGTTGAGGGGTTATGGCCTCAAATGAGTGAAATTTTTAAAATTAGATACATTTGAAAGGATTCAGATGCTAACAATATGTATTATACAATTAGAAATATATCCATATATTTCATAATTATATTTCCACATACAAGTCTTTGGATGAACATTGGTAGGTTAATTATTCATCAAATTACAAAATCATCCCTTTTTATACAGTTCAGTTATAATTGAATAGTGTTGGATCTTTGTCTTTCTTGAATTACATTATTAACATTCTTAGTGTTCCTTTTGAAATTATGTTTTGGTAGGAAACCCCAACTAATAACACAATTACGTTAATTCCATTTAAAGTAAATAGTAACATAAAAATTGTTATAAATAATATAAAAATCTTTAATATATTTGAAAATAGATCCATTGATATATATTTTTTAAGACAAGACACATGATTCAATATTGGACTATAAAAGTACAAGAATACCCTTTTTTCATTGCATGAATTTTCATATTATAGAAATTAGAATTATTTAATTAGAATAGAACCATTCTTAAAATTATGAGTTCATCTATTATAATCTCATATATTTTAAACCTTAATTATGAAAAATTATCTAGTGGTACCATCTATAATAGTTGAGATAGTTTATAATATTTTACTAATTACAAAATGATTTGTTATGTATCAATTATACTAGAAAACCTATGCTGGTAATAAAAACTAACCCATTTATTTTTCAGTTTGTGACATTGTATTTTTGAAGGTAGGAAAATGTTTATTAAATTTATTCTTTTGAGGATAAGTTAAATTAATTTCATTGTATGGAAGAAATGTTTAAATCACTATGATGATAGGTAATAATATAAACCATTTTTTATATCTAGTATAGACGATGACAATCATTATTATAATATATGTATCCCGGTTAAGGATGAATCTGCCCAAACCCTCCAATGTATTGAGTTGTGAAGAGATAAAAATTTATTCAAATGTATCCATAATCCGTAAACCATTTCATTTTTTTATTGGAATAACATGATACATAAAAAATTTATTCCATTAGTCTCAGTCGTACAAATTTTTAGTAATTTCACCCATGAATTATTGTGGAGTAAATAATATATAAGGTGGTTTTTAACTCACCTCAATAAATATTAAAATACTCAGGGTTGACATTATAGTGGTAGAAAGTCATATTATGGTGAAAATTGTGAATCGTGCAATTCCATTTTATAGTAATTGTTTTATTCTTTACTGGTTTTATCATTTACTTATTCATTTGATCAAAAAAATTTATATTTAAAATAATGTTTCTATTACTTAAGTTCAAGGTCAATATATCCCTAAATAATCTTTTTATATCGTATTATGAACAAAATAAATCATAAAATGTTCTAACGGATGGTTCATAGTTGTCCATATCATTTGGCCAAATGATTTATGTTTATTGTTATCATTCTAGAACCCACAAAATTATTGAGGCATGGATAGACTAACCATGCATCGTTATATTTTTTAAATTATTTTTATATTATTTAATTTATATTAAATGTTTGGTAATACCAATTTTTTAAAATTACACATAACTTCAATCACAAATATTAAATTAAATTACATGAATATTCAACGTATTTCACTATATTGCTGGGATGTGGACCATAAATGTTTATAATATATTTAAATCTTTATATATAAATAAATTCATAATAGAAATCAAAATTATTAAAAATTAATAAAATTATAAGGAGAACCCATCATTGACCTATCATGCATAAAACAATTCTCTATAAATTGGGAAATAGAAACATAACAAAGTGTGATCTCGGATGTCCATTAATGGTAAAATTAAGATATATCAATTCATAATTATATGTTGGAATATGATTATAATAATGTTATGATAACCTAATAAAATATTAATTTAATCATACCTTATTATTCAATGTCTAATAATCCTAATACATGAAGTAAGGATTTTTTTTTTAAAAAATTGATATATGACATAAGATTGAATATACTACTATAATAAATCATAATCTATTAAAATAGATCATAATAATAAGAAATAATTTCTTTCATTCACATATAAATCTAAAATCATACCCTTAGTCATGGAACATGTCAAATACTGTCCTATGGGATAGGGTTCACTCAACATTCCACTACCTCCTTAGTCATTGTTCACACCCTAGATGGAATTCATAGAAACATTCCATTTATAAATTTCATTCACTCCGTATTTCAGTCATTATATTACCTGATATAAAATTCATTATCTAGTTAATTTTATGTCTAAAAATTCTTGGTCAACCTATAACATAATATAACCCACTATAATGTGTTCCAGAAGATCATAAAATAATTATTATATAATCAAATCATAAACTATGGATTGGATAAAGTTTAATAAAAATATTATAACCATAATCATAACCCACAAAGATTATTAATAAATATATAAACATTTAATAACAACCTTATTAAATTATATGAAACATTAATGGATGTTGCAATATATTAAATTTCCCTTAAATGTTCATTTCAATAATTATTGAGGAAACACCCTTTCATTTCAAAATATCTAATTTAAAATATAAAAATTAAATTATATAAAGGAACAAATCAAATATTAAAGAGCCATGTAAACATATAAATTACTACTAAATGAAAAAATTATTCCAGATGATAGTAAATTTTTTATGTGGTGCACATTAAAACACATATTAATTTCTCATTTTCACTAAAAAGTTTATTGTATCATGTATGGAGAATGATAAATTCAATTCAATTAAATTTTATGAAATACATTAATATATAGTTTTAAATTAAATAATATAATATTTTCATTATTCTGAAAATACCATTGAAATTGTTTTAATGAAAATATTTATTGGGAATAAAATATTCATGACTGAAGAGAAATACCGTGTCAATTTCCATAAAAACATTATTTTGGACTCTTGAGTACATTGGGAGGTGAAAATTAATAGATAACATATAATAAGTAGAAATAAATATATAATAATAAAATATATATGAATTTGGAGTGATAAACTCTATAATATTAAAATAAAAAAAAATTATGTAAAGATATTACAATTAATAATGAAATTGTAATATAAAACCCATAATGAATTAGTAATAATTAAGTAAAAAAGTAATTTGATGTTTAGAAATAATATATATATTTAAATCCCATTTCCCAAATAATATAATATTACATTAAACATTCGTGGGATGTACATACATGATAAATAAAATAAATTTCCAGATAACATTAATGCCTGCATAAATAAATAAATATTGAATGCAAAATGATACATAAAGTAAATCATGCATTGTATGATGTATAAAATCATTTATAATATATATAAATTAATTTTTATCATATATAAATAATAATAATTTTTAAAAAACAGTAAATTTAATACTTATAACTTTTTTTTTCACATTTCTATTAATAATATTTCATTATCATCATCAATTTTGGTGTTAACTACTTCATTTGTCCCTTATTTTGTCATTTAGAGGATATGGACAATTCAAATTCATCATGGTTCATTCATCTAAAAAATGATAAACATGATATAGATATATTATATATTAATTATATACATATTTGTACACATTCTTAAATTTATGTGATGTAAAATGTGTCACAGAAACATGCAGATACAGTAGTTTGTATATACGCATGAGTGATGTTCCATTTTTTGTAATGGATGGAATGAAAAAATGTTAAATATGAATTAAACATTAATAAATCATTATTATAACCTAAATATAAAGTATAAACATTATTTTTGGTTCTAATTACAAACAATTAAAGATTATATTGGGAAATTAATTATTTCAATATATTGAGACATTCATCTAAATAAAAATTTGAGTGAAACATTCATATCCCATTATATAAATAAGTGGAAGTAAATTCTAGTGAAATAATCATAATAACATCTCAGTTTACTGATAATACTATATCATTCATATTTTTATGGATATATTACATTTATAGGATGTATATGAGAAACAAAATTGAGAGAGCTTGGTTAAGATTTATACCTCTTCAATTTGAGATCCCCTTTAGCTTAAACTTTAAGCTATGCAGGATTGGTATTAAGACAACACATGAAGATTTATGATGAAATTAAGTATTATAGAAAGAAAATTTAAATGGGTTAACCAATATAATAGGACCAAAATATTTTAATAATGGAGAAGTAGAGGTTCTCTTCTATAATGGAGGGGAGGTACACACATTGAAGTTCATAAAAATCATCAATGATATTGTTTTCACATTCATGGAGGGAACCTTTAATTGGAAATATATTAAATTATTTATATGATATGTTTGACATATCTTCCAAAAAATATGTATTTTACAGGATTTGTTGGAAGCCATAACCTTATATAATGGTTTAACCCTCTAGTAAACTTTTTTTAACCATAACCGATGTATTTATTTATTTTCCTTAATTTTAACTAGGGTACAATTTAATTTTACCCTCTTAAATTATATTAATTATAACAATTATAAATATTTAATATTTTTTACATGACTTAATTTCTATTATTGGTATAATCTAATTTTAATTAATCATACACACTATAATGAAAAAAAAATTAAAAAAAAAATAATGTTTTAGGCATAAAACATAATTTAAATCCACTAATTGCAGTGTAAAAACCATAACGTGATTTTTATATTTTGATATTGAACATTAAATATATTAATTTCATTAATAATATGAATCATTAGTGATTAAATTAACATAACATGATACAAACATTATGTATGTAAAAAAAGTTTTATAGAAAATTGTGTTATTAACCTTTTAAAACAACTTATTCCAAAATCATGTATAATGGTGATATATATATAATTTAATATAAAATTAGAAATTAAATTAGTTTTAGTTCAATCTATAAACATATTCAATATAAAATTGTACATTTACAAGTAAATAATTGAATTTTTAAAAAATGTATTTTTAACCATTCAATTAGTGGAAATGGTTGTAACAACACATAAAATATGGTACTCCATGGGAAATTATCACTTCTATAATGAATATTATTTAAGAATAATCAAGGGATAAAATATATCTGATATAAATAATGTTTTATGAGTTCATATGTTAGTGAAATACAACCCAAATATCAATACAACCATTAAATATTTTGTCGAGTCATATAAAAAAATACATGTTGATGTTTTCCCATATCCATTTGAGAATGGAAAATAGTTTTCAAAACCCCATAGAAGTATTTACCCTATCCATAACATTACGATATAATAATAACCAAGATAAATACCCCATAATATCACTCTTGTTGGTGTCACACCTTAAATAAAAATTCAGATCACTATATAGAATTTTACATCAATGATGAATAGATAATTATTCTATATGATGTTTTTCAAATAATTCAATAATTACATCTAGTATTAAAATAAAACATACTTGGTTATAGATCCTTATCATTCCATCCCAAACATGGTTGAACTATGGATCATTTCATGCCTTATTTTGTAGCTATACTACCCCCTTTTCACCACATTAATCTCTACATTGATAAATATCTGAGCACACATTTGGGGAAAAAAGATATATCCCTTTCATTATTGATTTCATGGTCTATTATTTGAAAATACAAAAAATATTTTATAATATTTTATATTCATCATATATAAGATTCAATTACCCTTTCATATTAATGTATCAACCTCCTTATTCTCATTGCAATGGTGGAACTGAATTGATAAATAATTATAATTTATCAACTCCAACAATCATCTTTGTTGCATATTTAACACTTTCTAGGTGAATTTGTACATTAAAAATTTATGATCAGTATATATAAACATCTTTTATCCATAACTATAATTCCTCTATATCATTAATATGAAGATTATATCTTGTAACTAAAAGTAATAATTTTTTAAATTTTATCCAAAATTTGCAATTGTAATTATGAATAATGTATTACATAATCATCTTTCATTAGAACATTTCCTACCCATTTCATGGATGTAACTCTATAAATCAAAAAACCTTCTCCATTATAGAGTATTATGAGCTTTGGTGAATTGACCAACCATTTTCATAGTTCTCGGAATTTTTATCACACTCCTCATCCTAAAGGAAAATTACCACCTTCTAAGTTAACATGGTGACTATATTATATATCCTTGAGAAATCCATCACAAATAATTAATATTATTTAGAAAAAATAAGAAAACTATTGATTTTAGTCAGAGTAATTGATATAAGAAATAATTTAAAAACATTTACTATTATAGATCCATCAATATATCCTATATTGTTCAGATAAAATGTCATAGGATTAAAGAAGGTTCTCTTACATTCACGTACCTTGGAGTTCCCAACATCTGGGGAATTCCTAAAAGAACATAATTTTACAATATTGTCAACTAGATTATTAATCAAATCTCAAAATGGAATGAAAATCATTATCATAGGAATGATGGATATGTCTTTTGAAATAAACCATTGTTTCTAAAATGATTTAGGACATAATTTTCTGTAAATGTCCTATTTAATTACTTAAAATTTTTAACTTTAGAATTAAAAAATATGTCTATAGTGGAATCACGCTTTATAGGAAACTTGTCACTTCCCCTTGTAATAATTTTTTTAAACCCCTTGACAATAGTGGTCTTGGTATTAAGAACCATTACCTCTTTAATGAATCCCTTCATTCTATGCTCATGTGAAACCTTAAAAAAATAATTCCTCAGCTATGTAATTTCTTAGAGGAATATTTTATAACCATAAAAAAGGTAGGAATTTGAACATGGACTCTTCTATCTGTGCTTCCATTAGTCACTCGTTTTATAAAATCAAGTCTCACTATGGATGGATTTTCAATAAAGAATATTTGTTGAAATTTTGGCTAGATAACAGTAATGGGTTACCTCTTTCCTATGTGATAGATTCCATGCACATATCTAATGATATTAATATCTCCATGTATTACATTCTTTTTTATTTGGATATATATTTACCTAATGAGAGAAAAAATTTTATTACCCATTACAATTTTGTTAACACTGATGATTTTTTGGTTTGGGAATAGACTCATATAGGTGTTCTAAACTCTAATCTCTAATAAAATCATAATTTTGGTAATGAAATCCCTTATTTCTCCTTGGATCAATTTTTTTAGCAATCCATGGGTTAGACCCTCCAGATTCATTTTGGTTAGGAGAACTACACACAATTGAGTCCCCAATTATTGTTTTTTAGTTATTTTTCATTCAAATCCTTTCATAATGTGGAATGTGTAATCAATAATGGGAGGATGATAACAACTTATGCTAATATTTTTCACCTTCTCTTGAATTATGGAATTATGTATTTTAATTTTTTGATCTCATATGGACAAGGTTGGACACCATTAAGTCTCATCTTCAAAGATGAATAGTTATGGATACCTCTCATCAAGACGAACAAATTTTTGCTAATGCTATTGCAGAATTGATACATGTCATCTGGTATGAGAGGAATTAAATCATTCAAAAAATTAATACTTTCAATATTCATGAAGATGAAGTGATTATCTTCTTTGCTATCAAGGAATCTATAATTATGAAATCATGGACCTTCTCCAACTCCATCAATGATCTTATTGTTCTTTATCAGATCAAAATCAAAGGAAGATTCCGTCAGATTAAAGGTATATTGGATGTCTTCTAGAAATCCATTCCTACAGGTTGGATGAAAATAAATGTTTTTGGTTCCTCAAATGGATTCTTATGCCCTACTGGAAAAAGAGTAGTTTGCAGGAATCACAATGGGAAAATTTTAGGATGCTGCTACTACACATATGGTTTGGCATCCGCCCTAGAAGCTAAAATGTAATCCGCCATTATCTCTGTCAATCTCATCATTCAAAAATGATGACATAACATAAAGATATAATGTGATTCCAATGCCACCATTCATGCTCTTTTTCTTGGGGTGGTTCACATGGCTTGGACCCTCACGACAAGTTTAATGGTGTGCCTCCAAAATCTGACTGAGCACAATCACATTATATCTCATGATCACCATGAGGAGAACAAGGTAGAAGATTGTCTTTCAAAAATAAGAGTTTACAATTATTTTGCGTGGATAGATGACCTTCCAATAGATCTCATCATTCTTTATGGAAAATATTGTAATATATTTCCCCCTTTCAGACCTTGTTAATTCTATTTTCCATCCTTATATATTTTCATACATTTATTTTAACGCCCTAAACCCAGTTACCCAGAGTCAGTGCATTATTACATAACATTGGCATGATCACAAGGGATCAAAGTCCCGAAAGACCGATCAGTTTAGTAGCCTTGGAAGTACTAGATACAATCATAAGTTTTACATTACATTATAAAATGAAAAACAACAAAAACATTGTCTCCATTGACCACATTTGTCCCTTATATTATCTCTACAGGTCAGTAATAATACACTTCTTTGCATCCTGGGAAAAATAAAACATAGAAAGGGGTGAACTCAGATGCTCAGTAATGATAACAATATAGTGGAATCTTTCAAGAATAAGCATAAACATTTAAGGAAATGTATAAAAATAAAAAACAAGCCATTAAATATTAAACATCATCATAATATGGAGAATCTAAATCAAATAATTCCATTTACTTATTCATATGTATATTATACAAGTTGAATAATCACATGTAATATCAATTACCGTTTTCATAATGTTGGAATTCATAATGATAGACTTCATAACCACATAGTCAAGGCCTAATTCCAAGACTACAAATAAAATTTTGATAATGAATTGTGCCCAGACACTAGTTTGTCTTATGAGATCTACCGATGTATCAGGGAGCAATAGCAAGATCCACCCGTCACATATTAAGTCCAATGCATTCCTCTTATGAAAAGGTTGAAACATATCATAAACATTTATATTAAAACTAGCATATGGAATGTCAATACATTATCTATAAACCATGAATGGTGTAAAAATAACACATCCATAGTTGAACATATCACAAAACCTTCAATACAATATGGAAGATTTGTAACATAATAAATCAACTTTAAACAAGCTTAAAATCCATCGATGGATGTTGAGATAGATGAAATCAAAACTTTTTGTAGATAAATGTATATTTCTATTTTTAAATCATTTAAAAGTTTTATAATTTTAAAAGAAAACATTTATTTTTAAAATATTCTCTTAATCTTGTATGGGAAGCTTCAACGATGTTATAATGGCAGAATATAGCCGCACCCACGATATAAGTTAAAAAATACATTCTTACCTTAATTTTGTCGAGAATGTCATAAAGTACCTTATTTGGAAAAAAACATAAAGATTCATGTAAAAACATATGTGGTTAAATAAGGGTATAAATTACTTTAATCCATAGTCTAGTAAATAGTAAAAATGTTTTGAATTACATTTTTACGAAAAGACGGATGTGGATGATAAAGAGGTCCCAATATATACTTATGTATTAACAACCTCAGATAAGTAAAGAGATTACAGAATTAACCCTTACCTTATACCTTTACTTAGCTGATGGTATGTTAACCTACTGTATAATAGTTAAAAAATTGTTATTAAATTATAAATAAACTATATTAATAAATATTATATCATATATGATCCTATAATATTTGTTTGTTAATAATATTTCAGTAGTATCATCATATCAGGTGTTAACTGATTCATTTTCTCTTATATGATTGGTTATGTAAGCCATGTTAGTTATGGATAGGATATATTTGATTCATATATATAATGATATTATGTTCATAAACATTATTTTTAATCATAAAATGAAAATTATTCTTGAATGATTACGATGGGGAATGAATCTCATCACGTTAAAGGAGACTGTAATCCATACGTACGCACGAGCGACAATATCATTATATTGATGGTGATACCATATGTAATTGGATGGTATATCATATATAAAGAATCACTAACATGTTATATTTATTATTTACATTATTTATACTCATTATTATACCAATCCAAATAATTAAGTGTTTGAATAACAAACTACTCCACAATGTGGAGACGGTAAGCTGTATGTACACACGTATGGTGACTTTGTCATTTATAGGATTCATAGAATAACAGATATGGTTGTAAGATATTTATACTAACATCAATTTATATATAAGGTACTGGAGTTATTATTTTGGTATGGAAACAACAAAGAAAGAGGAAGTGGAAGAAGAAAAGAATTTGAAAGCGGGTGCTGAAATTATTACCTCTTCTTTTGGTGTTTCCTTTTGAGTTGATCAAAAAGGCTCCATAGGTTGGATTTTTGATCAAAGTAAGGCCTATAGGGTGAATTAAGGATAGTTTAGAGGATATTTGTGTAGGTTTTGTCCGTGAAAAATGGATTTGGAGGTGTCAAATTAAGAGAAGGGGAAGTACCATTTTATAAGAGAGGTGAGGGTCACTTTAGGAAAATCTTGAAATGTTATTTTATAATAAAATTATGTTTGATTTCTAATGTCTCCAAAATGATTTATTTTGAGGTAAAGGTGGGGATGATTTGAAAACATCTCCACCAATAGGTTTTAGATCAGTCTTGGTCACCATATTAACCTTATCTTTTAGATTTAACTCTTAGTTAAATAGTATGACATTTACCAAGCCTCTTTGTATTTTTATATTATATGGTTAATAAAACTAATATAAAAAGCCATGTGAACCCCAAGTGGTTCAGTATTAATATTTATAAGCTTATATAATTCCTTTCTCCAATCCATATATTTTTAAGAATATTATATTAATTAATAATATAGTATTTGTTTGAAACACTCAATTATGTAAAATTTGACACTATTTAGTATTTGATTTTTTTGAAAGCCATAAAAACATTATAACTTAGAATAAAATTTATTTAATAAACCATAAAATGTCATATTAACCTAGAAAATTAGTGGAATTATTTCACGCCCCCCTCCCCACAATGTGTACCCCTACTGGGCCGACAATGTGATAAGGGAGATAATGACCCCCCCGAGTCTCACCTCCAGTAGGCCCCTGGTTGGCGACTAGCACCGATGGTATAGTAAACACACAAATGGGAGGTATTACCCTCTAAGAGAACACATGCAGAAGAGAGAGAAAGGATAGACACCAACCAACTCCAACTCAGAACTAAAGTATAAAAGAAAAACCAAGTGCATATGTAATGTCATGCAAAAGTACTATAACTGAAAGGGAAAAAATGCAAGTACCCAAAAGAAAGAAAAACTGGCAGCGATCACAAGCTCGAACAGATCCTACAACCACAAGCTAGTAGTAACCAAACTGATCTCCAAGTGACCTGAAAAATAGTTTATATATACGTAGGGTGAGTATAACAGTATACTCAATAGGATCCTCCCCGAAGCCTCTCGTGCAAAAGTAAAGAAAGAATGCTAAGCACAGTGAATAACAGTGAAACTAACTCATCACCTAAACAGGTATACTATATTCCCAACCTCACCATGGATACTCTCACCAAGTAACCCATACAAGAATATATCATATAATAAAGAATATCAAGGGTACCCCGATACTACTTCCCCATTGGTTTTCCACTTTTCCCAAACGACATACGTCATGTGCATCTCTCTCCAAAGGCTTGCCCGTATAAATTTGGGCTAAGCTCCACAATCTGCACCACGTGCATCACAAAGGCTTGCACGCAGACACCTGGGCTAAGAACCACACTATCATCACAACCAAAAGTAACCAGGTAGTTTTTGGGATCCACCACAGCTCGCATAACGTGTATCATACATCGTGTATTATACCTCAAGCTATTACAACCCATACACCGAGTAAGGATCCTCAAGCCGTCACAGCCCATACACATTACACCTATAGTAGTCCACAGGACACTATATCCAGAATATATGTGTGTGAAATAACCACAATCCATTACATCCCTCTACACACATATATGGGGAAACTAACTGCTGTGCAAATGGAACTAATATCTACCAAGAGAGGAGAGCAAGGCAAAGGGGGTAGTCAGCCATTCAACCTCCCATCAAAATTTTGGGGAAAACACCACCCCCCAAGGCTCAGAATCCCCGGGGTGTCAATTTCCCTTACTGATAGGGTGGAGTAGCGTATAGAAACACAAAAAGTACAGAATATATATAACTCACAACCACACTATGGGCATAACCTAGTCTTAGTCTCAGCTGCAGCTAACATCTCTCGGACTCCGGGATGCTATTTCTAAGACTAGGTATCCTATAAGAACACAAACAATTAAAGAACTTCATTAGGTTACTTCATTACCTTTTTCATTAGTTCCACTTTACGTTAATTAATTCTTTTCACATTAATTAACCATGAACACAACCACATTAAACTTCATTGGTATCACATTCAAAATCAATTATCCCTTCAAAAGTTCTCAACCTCATCATTAAGGTTCAAAAAACTCCAACCCCATGGGTTAACATCATTTATTCAAACATTCATTATAGAATTCCTTTCCCATATTCCCGACATTCTAGAAAAGCAACCTATGCTACTAAACACAAGGGGGATCAATACGGTGAGTAGATATAATACCTGTTGAGTCTTTGCCACCTATAGCAAGAGGGTAGACCCATTCTTCCTCGAGAGGCTAAACATGGAAAGCACATGGCATACCCCGCATGTCTTCACCCCTTTCGGAAGAAGGGTAAGAAAAACCAGGTGCCTTGAGCAGTGGGGAATGTAAAGCAGGTAAACAACCAATCAAACCACAAACCATCCAGTCATCTCATCCATCCCATACCATCATCCCTGGTTTCCTCCCCGACACCCACATACATAAACCTATGCATCTTGCCACTCTAGGCGCCATTTTCTACCACTACCACAGGGCCTCCCTGCCTCCACATATCACAAAACCCCTCCAGGGTCACATCACATCACAAACAGCAGGAAAAAAAACAAACACCACATCAATTGGGCTCTTATCCCTAGTTCACAATAAGAAGGTAACTCAGAACCCTTCATGGAATTCAATCAATCAGGTTCTTTAATCCATCTTGAATTAACAAATTCAATTCATTGGTTCCAACATCATAAACTAAATTAGTAAGCTATCACAAAGATTAAACATGCTTACTATGTCAATTTAATCAACATCAAAATTACAACAAGAACCAGATTCTTTTTCACGCCTCTTTATATTTAGCCAATTAATTATCAATTAATTCCGGCTTTACGTTCTTTATCAATTTCATCAAGAAAAACATGCTAAAAAGCAAGGCATAGATATCACACTATCTAGGAAAAACATGAGGCTACAACATACGTTCGATGCAATTTCTTAATCCGGCTCAAATATTTAATTAGTTCAATTTCCTTGTGATCCAAAGGGATAAATCATGCTAACTCTACGAGTTCTCATAAAAATTAGAGAAGCCACGAATCCCCTCCCTCAATTGTTTTCGAGGAAAACCACAACGGTCGATGAACGCCCAAGAAACTGGGTCGATTCTCCACGGATCCTCCTTAGATCTCCTCTCCTAACACAACCAAGAACAAAGCTCATCATAAACGACATCCACACACTTAGATCTACCCATAACGGGAATAGATATAAGACCCTGAGAGAAGAGGAGAAGTAGATCTACGTAGATCTAAGAAACCAAACAAAAGGATCACATACCTCGAGAAAATGGCTTCGATTCGTGAAGAGAAGCCTCTGGATATCCTCAAAAATGCTTGGGAGAGGTTCTTCTACCTCCAAGGAAAGGTAATCCTGAGTTATGGCCGATTAGGGGCTTAAACGACGTGATTAAATGAAAAACGAGTTAGATCCACAATTTTAGGATCTAACTTTATGTTCCCACACTGTTAGTCCGCACGGTTTAACAAACCGTTCTCTAACCGTGCGTTAGCTTCTGCCTCACCAAACACTCCTCACATTGTTAGTCCACATGGTTAGACAAACCGTGCGCTAACCGTGCGTTAGCCACTGCCTCCAACACCCACCATGCACGGTTTGGCCACACAGTTTGGGCAAACCGTGCGCCAACCCTACGAAAGCTATTCCCATTTAGCTTTCTTAAAAGTGCACCCAAACACACCCCCAAGTCACCTTGACCTCTCGGAACACCTCTATCACCCCATTTACACAAAGGAATGGATTAGAGAGGTTCGATCCATTACATCAGATACCTCTCAAAACATTCTCATCCTCGAGAATCCAAAACCCACCTAAAGAGAAAATGAAACAGGATCTGAACAACCACCCAATGAGATACCTCTCAAAAGAGGGCAAGCCACCAAAGCAACAAAGGATTCCATTTCATAAAAATGAAAGTTCCAAAACCACATAAGTTACAACGATACACAAAAAGAGTTAAAAATAAAACAACTCTGGGTACTGAGCGCATATTTGTGACCCACGTTCCCAAGTACTCTGTTCCAAGCCGCCGTGTTGCCAAAAGACACGAACTAAAGGGATAGATCTCCCGCACAACACCTTCTCCTTGCGGTCTTAGATCTCCACAGGTCACTCCTCAAAGGTGGAATCATCATCAACATCGATCTCTCCCCAATCGATGATGTGGGAGTCATCATGAAGATAATGAAGTAGCTGTGATACATGAAAAACGTCAAGTATCCGACTCATCTGAGGGGGAAGTGCTACTCAATATTCCACAGGTCCAACACGAGCTAACACCTCGAAAGGCCCAACAAAGTGGGGAGAAATCTTACTCCCACGACCAAACCATTGCTTCCCATGACGGGGAGTCACCTTCAGAAACACATGATCCCTAACATTAAACTCTAAGGGTCTCTTTCTCTGATCGGTATATGATTTTTGACGATCTTGTGCTGCCTTAATCCTCTCACGAATCACCTAAACCTTCTCTATTGTATTCTGCACTAGTTCCGGTCTAAGAATTGCTGACTCTCTGACCCCAGTCCAGCACAACAGAGAATGGCAAGGTCGACCATACAAGGATTCAAAAAACGCCATACCGATGGTGGAGTGAAGACTGTTATTTTAAGTGAACTCCACCAAGGGTAAATGCCTCATCCATGAACCTCCAAAATGAAGAGCACAAGAGCGTAACATGTCTTCAATAGTTTGGATGGTTCGCTCTGTCTGACCATCCGTTTGAGGGTGAAAAGCAGTGCTAAGGCATAGTTGAGAATCGAAAGCATGATGGAGACCTCTCGATACCCTGGAGGTAAAACGAGGATCTCAATCAAAAATGATCGTCCTAGGGACTCCGTGAAGTCTCACAAACTCTTCCAGATACTGCCTCGACAAAACTTCCACTGAGCTTGACTCCTTGATTGCTATAAAGTGGGATGATTTTGTTAAACGATCCACTACCACCCAAATAGCGTCATGTCCTCCTGGAGCTCGAGGTAAACCTGTGACAAAGTCCATTGATATGTCCTCCCACTTACACTGAGGAAACTCCAATGGCTGAAGAAGACCTACTGGAACACGGTGTTCAGCTTTCACCTTCTGGCAGACTAAACATCGAGACACAAACTCTGCAACCGCACGTTTCAGCCCAGGCCACCAAAACTGACTCCACAAGGATTGTTATATCTTTGTCATGCTAGGATGTACTGCTAAAGGTGAACTATGGAACTCTCTGAGAACCATCTCGTGCATCGCGACGGGAACAAAAATCCTTCCATGATGCAACACTCGGTGTTGTTTGTCCTCAAACCAACCATCAGGGGCCTCACCACAAACAACTCGATCTCTCCAAACCTCCACCTCTAGATCACCCAACTAGGACTCTTCAACCTTCTACATCAGGGATGACTACACCGTCATCTGAAAAAGACAACCTCTAACTCCAACTTCTTCTATATCAATATGTAAGGCTGACAATTCTTCCATTACTCTCTAGGAATCACCAGATTCACACACAACATCACTATGTGACTTTCGGATCAGCGCATCAGCTACAACATTCCCTTTTCCAGGTGTATATGATATTTCAAAGTCATATTCCTATAAGAACTTCATCCACCAACTCTACCGCAAGTTCAAGTCACGCTGGGAGAAAAAATACCTCAAACTCTTATGATCAGTGAAAAACACAAAGCGTTCACCAATGAGGTAATGTCCCTATAAATTCAGAGAAAACACCACGACTTCCAACTCAAGATCATGGTCAGAATAGTTACATTCATGGGAACACAACTACTGAGACCCATAAGAAACAACTGACCTCTGCTGCATGAGAACACAACCTAACCCCAGATGTGAAGCATCATAGAAAACATCAAACTGAACTCCCTCAACTGGAAGACAAAGGACTAGAACACTTACTAAATTCCATTTTATATACTAGAAAGATGCTTGACAATGACCAGTCCATATGAAAGCCTGATCTTTCCTAGTCAAACCTATCAGAGGAGTTGCAATTTGGGAGAAATTGGCTATGAACCTCCTGTAGTATCCTGTGTGACCAAGGAATCTTCGCACCTCTGAAACTGTCTTGGGGGCTTCCCAAGACACAAATTCTTCCATCTTCGATGGATCCACAACTACTCCCTATTGGGAGACAACATGCCCCATGAAACGAACTTCTCGAGCCCAAAACTCACACTTCGACAACTTCCCAAACAACTGATGTTGGTGAAGAACTCCCAAAACGGCTCGAAGATGCTCTGCATGCTCCTCTTCAGATATGGAGTACACAAGGATTTCATAGATTAAAACCACCACAAACTTGTCCATGAACTCACAGAACATAGCATTCATAAATCCCATGAATACAGCTGGAGCATTCGTCATGCCGAACGACATTACAACGAACTTGTAATGCCCATGATGACAACGAAAAGCAGTCTTCGGGATATCCTCATCCTTCACACGCATTTGATGATATCCTAACCACAATTCAATCTTTGAGAACCAACTTGAACCTTTTAGTTGATCCAATAAATCATAAATCCGTGGAAGAGGATAACGGTTCTTTATTGTCACTTTGTATAAGCGACGATAATTGACACACAACCGCAAACTATCGTCGGCCTTCTTCAAGAACAGAACTGGTGCACCCCATAGTGACACACTTGGACAAACCAAACCACACTGCAACAGACCATCAAGCTGTATACGTAGCTCTCGTAATTCAGAAGGGGCCATCCTATACAGATATATAGAGATAGGAGACGATCCTGGCTGTAGCTCGATCCCAAACTCGATCTCTCATCGAGGGGGTAATGCTACGACCTCTTCTGGAAAGACATCAAGGTACTCCTCCACGACCCTAGGAAACACCAACTGCTGAACCTCTGAAGAAATCAGCATCAACTCAGCCATCAATAATGATAAGGATGGAATGCGCCTATGACCCATCTGAGGGTCTCGTTCACCAACAAACACCACTCTCTCTCCATATGCATCAAAGAAAACAACCTTCTTCCTGTATCAATACACAATAGCCTGCACCAAATATAACCAATCCATGCCATGGATGACATAATATGGTTGTATTTGTAAACATAGGAAGTCTCCCCAAGAGTGGTGTTGCCCTAACACTAGCTCACATTATCTACTTACTTCAAAAAAGTTAGCTCGACCTCCAACTGGCGTAGTCAATGCCAAGGGCACTGGAAGCCTCTCTACCTCAAGTCCCAAAGCATGGACAAGGGTAGGTGATATGAAGGAGTGTGTTTCTCCTTAATCAAACAAGGCATACACCAAGGTAGAAAAAAAGAAAAGGGTACCTATAATGACATCTGGCTCACCTGGAGCTGGCAACGCTAGATCATGAAGCTGAACACGACTTCCTCCATGGCCTCTCTGAAACTGATGACGTCTAACACCATGGACACACTCTAATCTCTGAGGACTGGGAGCGTCATGGGGTTGTCCTCTGCCTGCCCCATCTACCCTCTGCTGATCGAAAGCTGGTGCAACCTGCTGCTGCTGCCTCGGTTGGAACTCCCTCAACGGAGGAACCTAGAGCGGAGCGCTAGGGGCACGATGACTGCTATGAAAAGTCGGGCACTCCTGCTGCTGATGACCATGACCACCACAAGAAAAACAAGTGCCTGATCCCTTGGAATAGGCATGAGAGTTTCTGCCTCTGGAGAAATGAGATGGAAAGGGCTGGTACCTACCCCCAGGTGAACGGAAACTCTTCTTCCCTGAAAACCAGGAACCCCGGACCACCGCTCTGCTTCGTGAGGAATCATGAAGATTCCCATCTCGTGATGATCCAGTCCTAGAAAAAGTCCTCTCAACAACCTCTGCCCTCACCAACACCTCATGATATGTATTCAGCATAAATAGGGTGACCTGGCGCTGGATCTCTGGATGCAAAGCCTCCTCAAAATGCCTCGCCCTGGCCTCCTCATCTGGAAGTAGGTCTGAAGCATATCGTAGAAGGTTCCTGAAATGGATTCCAAACTCTCGAACATTGGAGCTCCCCTGTCGAAGTGTAAGAAGCTCCTGGAAACTAGACACCTTTGCAGTCAAGGAAAGGAACTCGACTCTGAACTTGTCTCGGAACTCCTCCCATGAGATTGCTGACTCCTCACGATCCCTGAGGAACAACAACCACCACTTCCTTGCTGCTCCACACAACATCGTCACAACCAAGGACAACCAGTGCTCCTTCCAAGAACGGATTGAACTGAAGCCTATATCGAACTCCTCTAACCAGTCTTCCCTGACTGCATCCAAAACAGGGCCCTCATACTACTGCAGACTCTGGCGCTGAAACTCTTAGAGTGTCTTCCTCTAAGTGCCGTCGTCGTCAACCTCTACCCTGCGATGACCTGCTGGAACAGCCAGCTGAACATCTTATATGAAAACCTGACGAGGACATCGACCTGGAGCCATACCTGAAAAATAAAAAACAATTAGAGATCCTAATCTTGGAATATGGAAGACTCAACATTAATTAATTAATTGTTTTCTTCTATTCGTTTTTGGTTAACCTATCCTAAGGTCTACCCATTCAAACATAGGAACAAAGAAGAATGATGCATGATCCTTTCCTAGGTCTCTACCCTGCAACCAGTGTCACCCTTTTTAGTAGTCATTGTAAACATAAAGGTCCATACATCATATCATAGGAGGCCCTAAACACCTATGTCTCAGTCTGTCTCTAGTGTTTACCCCACTTGATAAACATTAATGACACCGTTGTCCTACCAACCCATGCAACATCACCTGTGCATAACTCCAACCATCATCCTATCCCTCAACCAGACCTATGATACCACTCTGTACCGACCCCCTCCCCACAAAGTGTACCCGTCCTGGGCTGACAATGTGAGAAGGGATATAATGACCCCCGAGTCCCGCCTCCAGTAGGCCTTGGGTTGGAGACTAGCACCGAGGGTATAGTAAACACACAAATGGGAGGCATTACCCTCTAAGAGAACACATGCAGAAGAGAGAGATAAGATAGAAACCAACCAACTCCAACTCATAAATAAAGTATAAAAGAAAACCCAAGTTCATATATAATGTCATTCAAAAGTACTACAACTGAAAGGGGAAAACTGGAAGTACCCAAAAGAAAGAAAAACCGGTAGCGATCACAAGCCCAAACAGCTCCTGAAACCACAAGCTAGTAGTAACCAGCCTGATCTCCTAGTGACCTGAAAAACAGTTTATATATACGTAGGGTGATTATAACAGTATACTCAATAGGATCCTCCCCAAAGCCTCTCAAGAAAAAGTAAAGAAAACATGCTAAGCATAGTGAATAACAATGAAACTAACTCGTCACCTAAACAGGTATACTATATTCCCAACCTCACCATGGCTACTCTCACCATGTAACACATACAAGAATATATCATATAATAAAGAATATCAAGGGTACCCCGCTACTACTTCCCCACTGGTTTTCCGCTTTTCCCCAATGACATACGTCCTGTGCATCTCTCTCCAAAGGCTTGCCCGTATAAACTTGGACTAAGCTCCACAATCTGCACCACGTGCATTACAATGGCTTTCCCGTAGACACCTGGGCTAAGCACCACACCATCCTCACAACAAAAAGTACCCAGGTAGTTTCCAGGAGCCACCACAGCTCGCATAACATGTATCATACGTCAGGTATTATACCTCAAGCCATTACAACCCATACACCGAGTAAGGATCCTCAAGCCATCACAACCCATACACGTTACACCTATAATAGTCCATAGGACACTATATCCAGAATATATGTCTGTGAAATAACAATAAGTCGTTACAACCCTCTACACACATATATGGGGAAAGTAACCGCTGTGCTAATGGCACTAATATCTACCAAGAGAAGAGAGCGGGGCTAAAGGGGGTAGTCATCCATTCAACCTCGCATCAGAATGTTGGGGAAAACACCCCCCAGGGATCAGAATCCCCAGGGTGTCAGTTTCCCTTACTGACAGGGTGGATTACCATTGAGAAACACAAAAAGTAAAAAATATATATAACTCACAACCACACAATGGGCATAACCTAGTCTTAGTCTCAGCTGCAACTAACGTCTCTCGGACTTCGGGCTGCTATTTCTAAGACTAGGTATCCTATAAACACACAACCAATTAAATAACATCATTACATTACTTCATTCCCTTTTTCATCAGTTCCACTTTATGTTAATTAATTATTTTCACATTAATTAACCATGAAAAAAACCACATTAAACTTCATTGGCATCGAATTCAAAGTCAACTGTCCCTTCAAAAGTTCTCAACCTCATAATTAAGGTTCAACAAGCTCCAACCCCATGGGTTAACATCATTTATTCAAACATTCATTATAGAATTACTTTCCCATATTCCCAGTCATTCTAGAAAAGCAACCTATGCTACTAAACATAAGGGGGCTCAACACGGTGAGTAGATATACTACCTGTCGAGTCTTTTCCGCCTATAGAAAGAGCGTAGACCCATTCTCCCTTGAGAGGCTAAACACGGAAAGCACGTGGCATACCCCGCGTGTCTTCACCCCTTTCAGAAGAAGGGTAAGCAAAAACAGATGCCTTTATCAGTGGGGAAAGTAAAGCAGGTAAACAACCAATCAAACCACCAACCATCCAACCATCTCATCCATCCCATACCATCATCCCTAGTGTCCTCCCCGAAACCCACATGCATAAACCGATGCATCTTGCCACTCTAGGCGCCATCTACTGCCACAACCACAAGGCCTCCCTACCTCCACATATCACAACACCCCTCCAGGGTCACATCACATCACAAGCAGTAGGAAAAAAAACAAACACCACATCAATTGGGCTCTTAGCCCTATTTCACAATAAGAGGGTAACTCCAAACCCTTCAGGGAATTCAATTAATCAAGTTCTTTATTCTATAATGAATTAAAAAAAATTCAATTTGTTGGTTCCAACATCATGAACCGAATCAGTAATCTATCACAAAGATTAAACATGATTACTATGCCAATTTAATCAACATCAAAATTACAACAAGAACCAGATTTTTTTTCACGCCCCTTTATATTTAGCCAATTAATTATAAATTAATTCCGGCTTTACATTATTCATCAATTTCATCAAGAACAACATTCTAATAAGCAAGGAATAGATATCACACTATCTAGCAAAAACATGAGGCAACAACATACGTTCGATGCAATTTCTTAATCCGGTTCAAATATTTAATTAGGTCAATTTTCTTTGTGATACAAAGGGCTCAGTCATGCTAACTCTACGATTGATCATAACCATTAGAGAAGCCACGAATCCCCTACCTCAAAGGTTTTCGAGGAAAACCACAATGGTCGATGAATTCCCAAGAAACTCGGTCGATTCTCCACGAATCCTCCTTAGATGTCCTATCCTAACATAACCAAGACCAAAGCTCATCATAAACGACATCCACACAGTTAGATCTACCCATAATGGATATAGATCTAAGGCCCTCATAGAAGAAGAGGAGTAAATCTATGTAGATCTTAGAAACCAAACAAAATGATCACATACCTCGAGAAACTAGCCTTGATTTGTGAAGAGAAGCCTCCAGATCGCCTCCAAAACGCTTGGGAGAGGTTCTTCTACCTCCAAGGAAAGGTAATCCCGAGTTATGACCGATTAGGGTCTTAAACGAGGTGATTAAAGGCAAAACGATTTAGATCCACAATTTTAGGATCTAACTTTAAGTGCCCGCACGGTTAGTCCGCACGGTTTAACAAACAGTGCGCTAACTGTGCGTTAGCTTCTGCCTCACCAAACACTCCTCGCACGGTTAGTCCGCACGGTTAGTCTGCACGGTTAGACAAACCGTGTGCTAACTGTGCGTTAGCCACTGCCTCCAACACCCACCTTGCATGGTTTGGCCACATGGTTTGGGCAAACCATGCACCAACCATGCGAAAGCTATTACCCTTTAGCTTTCTTAAAAGTCCACCCAAACACACCCCCAAGTCACCTTGACCTCTCAGAACACCTCTAGCACCCCATTTCCACAAAGGAATGGACTAGAGAGGTCCGAGCCATTAAAAATTCATCATACCACTCAATTTAAATTTATTTGGATATTTATAATATCAATAAATTTAATATTTCATTATTAAGGTAATTACTGCATCATAATTGTGTCATCAATAAATCAAATTATTTAATGTCTAAACTTTATAAAAAATACCATTATGTAGAAATATATTTATATTTATAATGAATATTTATAGTCAAATTTATATTCTGTGTAACCCTATATTAAAAATTGTTTAGTTATTAAACATTGAATTTAACTCTTTTTACTCTTATATAAATAAAATATTAATAAATGTCCTAATCTAATCCAAGTGGACCAAAGAGGATAATATTTTATTCCAAAGGTTGTTTTTGTTGAATTACACTTATCCAATATAATTAGTACACGCGTTAGGGTAATTATAAAACCATTTTTACCCTTAATTACCCTATTTACTTTTAACCGCAGTAAAAAAAAGTCAAAAGCTGCAATTCACCAAAAATTATTTTCATTTCATTGAACCACATTTTACTTACGGATGTCAACCATGTCTTTAGGTTTTTTGAATTTAAACTCACATAAGTGGTAACATTGTGCTTTATGAAAATTTACCAATTCTCGTAGAAGGTGGGTAAAAGACAGTAAGAATATCAATAAAATATTATACATCTAAAATTATTATAAAATGAATCCAATGAATTACATTGAACATATACAGGTATTATGTATCTATTTTGACCTAAATTAAATTAAAATAATATAACTAATTACATAAATAGAAATTTGGTTTAAAACAATAAGGTAGTGTTTTCACTATTCATTAAAAATTGAATGTTTTTAGAAAAATACCAAAAATTCACCGTAAGATAATTTCGATATTCCGGATTCAAAAATGAAGTCCATTTTGAAATATAAAATTTATAAAATTTTAAAAATTCGGTATTACTATTCTTAACAACTATTTTGATTGGTCATGGTGTGTTAAAACTCCATATTGCGTACAACGCGAGTTACTAAATTATTCAAAGGAAAACGTACCATGCAAGTTTGGGTTGTTACATTTGTCTTTTAAAAAATGAATCATTGTTTAAAAAAATATTATATAACCAGATAATAAAACATCATCTATACAAAATTCACCCATGGTAAATTTTTCATACAACATCCCCTTATATAAGGTCTTATATAAAATCATCTAGTGATCATTATTAACTTATTTTATCACGGAATAAATATGAATATATTATATAAAGACAAAAAAAATTGATCTTGGTAATCTATAATCATAGTAATAATCCAATTCGTAGTGATATAATGGACACTGGTAAAAAAAATTCATTACTATAGGATCATATAATGCAAACCTCAAATGGAAATTGTTTTTTGGAATGTATTTTGTTTTGACCATCAAGTGATAGTTTTGAAATTAAAAATCAATCTCATATAAATATTTGGGAAATCATTATTGACTAAAAAAATTACCAATATGTGGAAGATGATTTTTATTATTGATAATGATCATATTAAATTGATGATAATCAGTGCACATTTTCATTGATCCATATTTAATCATAAAAAAATAATATGTGTCCCCAATGGTGATAATATTGGACGAATGAACCCATTTTCAAGATTATAATGGAGTTTCATCTTAATTAATTGAAACTCTATTAGAGACACATTATATGATGTATATGAAATAAGTGTAGAACTTTTTTTTCTTCTTTTAAAAATTGAACATTATGGTTTAGAGGATGACTTTGAGACACTTTTAGAAGGACATAATGAAAATCCAATTAAATATTCATATCATTGATATTTACAATATTCACTAGACATCATTGATAAATACACACATTAAATAGGATTAAAGTCCCATGAAATGTATGTAATATATATTTAATGTTCAAATTTATCCTCACATTGACATTGCATCACAGGTGGGTTAGGAATTTCAAATGTGGAATCCCTTCCTCGGGAATTTATTTTTGATTTATATTAAAAACCATTCATCACTGATATAATAATAAATTTAAATATAGGAATAATATTATTTGGTGTTATAATCAAGTTCTCAAATACTTATATTGGGGAATATTTATAGATTTAAAATTATATCAACTGACCATTAATATTTTTTACTTATATCTCATCATCTAATCATTATTGTTATGAAATAACATTCCTAGAGAGTTTTAATGATATAAATGGAATTTATATAACTATACTAAAATGGGGTACTTAAATATTTGAGAATACATATTACTGCTTAATCAATATCATTCTATGATTAATCCAATTAAAAAAAAAATTATAGAATGACCCTTAGATTTTGTTAAATTTATTAATAATTAAAATATTATTGAAAATCATTTTATAGGATGTATATATCACAAAACCATTAATTAAATCAATGGTACTATAGTTTAAGGGATGGTTATCCATGGTCGTTATCTATTCAAATATTTTATAATTACTCTTAATGAAAATATTAGTAGTCATTATAATATAGCCAAGTATTACTTGATAAGGTGAATGGTAAGTTCCCATTAACTATACTCTGGAATGATAGATGGGATATTAAACCACCTATTTTTAATGCTATTACAACTAAATACATATTTTATAAAACAACATAAACTGAGATGGTCCTTAGTAGAACATATTTTCCTTGGGAATCCACTGTCAATTCATTATAATAAAGAATATGTACACCTAAATAAAATATTTCATATAATTAAAAAAGTATTTATCATCACTGAAATCAAAATAGATAAAGGAAATTTCATGAAACAGTGATTCTCATAAAAAATCAAGGAAAGGAAACATCTATCTCCCTTACACATATCTTTTAATAAAGAAGAATATGAGCAGAGCTAAGTGGAATAAATCAATATAGGAAAATGACAAAAAACCATCATATATATATCTCAAAAAAATCTAAAAGTAGAAACATAGAAATGTAACAAAAGGGAAATTCATAATATATGAGAAAATGTGTCAGGAATTCAATAAAAACCTTCATAAATATCATTTACATATTAATAAATTGGTATAATGTCATTTTCACAAACCGTTTTGCGATACTATCAAACCAAACACCCATACAGATTTAGGGAATGACATGAAGGGATTTCCTTATCCCCACATAATGGAAAATAGTGAATCAGAATCATTAAATACACATTAGGAATTATTTCATCCATTTATATTCTCATAAAAAATCAATAATAATAAGAACCACAATTTTTTAGAAACATAACAAAATAAGATACAATAAATTTGAGTTCCAAAATATTCAACATTAATCAATTCCAAATGTACTTCATTAAAAAGATAATGAAAAAGAATCCCAAAAATATCCATGAAACAAGAGAGTAATCACCATCAATCCACCCCACAAACATTTTCATGAAGTATAACTATAGAAACCGGATCAACCATCACCACTATGACGTATCTTGCCATTACGTGGGACACACAAAACAAATTCTACAGACACAAAAAGGTGTATACAGGGTGGGAGTATATTAGTAGTAGGATTAATAAAAATATACAACATTCCATTAATATACCATTAGATGAAAAATTAACATGAAGTTTTCTATGATAAAATATGAAACATTTCCAAGAAAAAAATTAAGGAAAAATTTATCAAGTAAAACATTTTAAGGAAATTCATTTTCATAAATACGATTTGTAGAAATAAAAATATACACATTGTCTACTATATGCCGAAGGATACAACCAAATCATATAATCATAATGTAAATAGTCAATAATATTGGAAAATCCAAAATTGTAACTGGATCTAATGAGACTCTATGAACCTTGTACTACCGTGATCAAAATCCTCCAAATCAACATCCTACAATGTTCGAGTGAATGATATATTTTAGGGGATCCCATAAAAGGGTAAAATGGTGTATATATCATAAAAAATACGAAGAGATTCCCCATGAATGATCCTCTAGATTTTAATTTGTCCCACAGTCTAGTGGTCATCGATCACAACACAAGGTTATTTTGTGTTGTAATCGTAAATCATGTGTGTTAAATCCTGGCACCAAAATTTTGGAATCAACTTGAATAGTTGGTCTAGATCAACAAAAAATATACTCAAGATTACCTATGTGCTCAAAATCTAATTCAAACATCACATAAATCAACACATTAATATACATATGAAAATCTTCATATAATGATTAAGAAATAACCACTTTATATAAGAAATACATTTTTTCACTTCACACATGAGAAAATCATTTGAAAAAACAATCTACTCCACTTGAAAAATTTATGAGTACCTTTTGGAAACCCACCAATACAAAAACGTATGTAATCATCCATTTCCATGGAAAATACCCTTTCAAATTAATACCCACATAAAAACAATTTCTCAATATGCAACATGTTACTTTCACAATTAAAAGACACATTAAATATTCAAAACAAAGATTCTAACATGCCACAAACAACCAATTATCTAGGTAAATACACTTTCAGAACATTTTCTCATTTAAATCCATTAGAAAACACATTTATTACCTTTTACACATGGAATAAAAACTTTCAAAAAATAGTTACATGAAGCACACAAGGAATACAATCCATTTCTGTTCAGAAAAGAACTTCCACCACATGTTCATTCTTAACCATTTCATAAATAGTTTCTAAACCAATTAAAAATATATATAACATATATAAATAATCAAACAGGTGTGATAAACTCATCTAATAATGTAAAATCATGGGACACACTACCCCACACATGGAAACATCTAAAAATTTGTGTGAAACCTCAACCACACCTCCAAAAGAACCCATAAAAGAATCACCGATAATTAATAATAAATATTTTCATAACACACATGATCGTAACCTATTTATGTCAAACATCCCACTAGAAAACAATAAGTTTTGAAAGTGGGAAGAAGGTCCCTACAAATTGGTAGAAAAAATGATGACAAATTATGTTTTGATTCCATAAATATTGAGGATCAAAACAACCCATGGATTGGGGTTATAAGGCTTTAGGAAGGCATGGTGAAACCCCTAAAGGATTAAAATCAACAAATGGGGATGATGGGAGGTGTTTTACATTAAAAATAAAAGTGGGAAAGGGGGAAACATATAGTTTTTATGACCTGGACAAGTCACATGGTTAGCCCGCATGGATTCCTAAACCATGTGGAAATTGTGATAACCTCACATTATAAGATGAACATGCCTCATGGTTTTCATTCATGGTTGGAAAACCATATACAAAGTGTGTGGTCACCACTATCTAAAATGACATGTGGCTACACAATTACCCGGAGTTGGTTACATGGATTCCCCTAACCATGTGCCAATGGTGTACCACCTACTATAAAGCCCAAAATATCTATTTTTCTCTAAAAACAGAATTTAGACCCTATTGATATAAACTAGACATAAAATAAACCTCAAGGATACCTCAAATTGAAAACCGAAATGTTTTAATTCTCCACACCATTAAAAAATTCCACCCTTGGAATTTCAACCTGATTTATGATCAGAAAATAAAAATGGATATTTCTTCTCAACCTAGGATATCTTCTCTATTACATCATTCACATAATTACAATGATTCCAATGAACTTAGACCAACATAATGTACTTCCCATTAATTACATTTTCTAGATAATCAAAAAGCAATACCATCCATTGAAACAATTCCAAAATCAGACTCCAATTCCAATTCTTCCCATTTAAATACATGATAAATATCTAGGTTTTAAGTTTTTAGTTGTGAAACATGGAACATGTCATGGATTGATGTTAGTAAAGAAGTACATGATAACTTTTATGGAACCTTACCAATCCACTATGTAATATCCAAAACCCCAACAGACCTCCACATTATCATTCCTTTCATACAAAAATGATGATGAACAAATAGTTGTGCCTGTTTTACGAACACCCAGTCCCCCCAAAAAATCGAGAGCTTAGTGCCTCAGATACACATAAAAATACTTGAAATGTTGAGATGTTAACAACCATTTAGAGGTCATATTGACTTTATTTGATGTTTCTAGAAAAATATTAAAACCTAATAATAAGTTCTGATCCACCACAAACCAACATAACTGATAATGACACTTCTATCCATAAATCATCTCAAAGGGATCCATTTATATTGATTGTTAGTAACTTTTTTATGCTAAAACTCAACAAACAAAAAATGGTTATCCCAAAAAACTCATAATTTCAATACACAATCCTAGAGAATATCTTTCAGAATATGATTTTCCCAATTCATTGGATCATCTGTTTGAGGATGGAATGACACAATCAAATTGATTTCTGACCCCATTTGTAAAATGACGATTTTTGTATGAGATAGATGTTTTGTTTATTTTAATTATTTGATGTCTTGTATTGTATACTACACCAATATATTCTTTTTCTATACATAAATACAGTTTATCTTGTGATCTATATAACACTATGATTGGATTCTTTTAATATAATGCCTTGACCCCAGTTACCCAGAGTCAGTTCTTTTTTACATAACATTGTCATGATTACGTGGAATCAAGTCCCAAAGGACTGATCAGTTTAGCATTCTTGGAAAATATATTACATACATGAATGTTAAATTACCCTTAAGAAAATAAAACACAACATAAATGATCCTTTGAGAATTCCATTAATCCCCTAGCTTAACCCTGCTTATCAACCATAATACACTTCTTGGAATCCTGGGAAAATAAAACATAGGAAAGGGGTGAGATTAAATGCTCAGTAAGGGTAAGCAATACAACAGAAGGTAATATAAACATTAGGTATGGTGAATAATTTAAAACGCATGACTTTAGAAATAATAAATATGAACACATTATTTCAGTAATATGAGATGAGTAAATAATTCCATAATAAAACATAGTCATGGGTATTCTACTAGTCGAATGACCACATGAACCATCAATATTATTTTCCTAATAATGGAATGTATAATTCTAGACATTCTAATTCATTTTTTCCAGGCCTCATCAAAGACGTCTAAAAATGATTAATGCCTCGGCCAAAACCATATATAAAATTGGGAAAGGCCTCAACCAATTCCATGTGTAATTGTCTCATGTGACCTACCGATTTATCGGGGAGCTATAGCAGGCTCCACCCGTCACTTACTATGTCCAATACATTCCTCATATGAAAATTTTGAAAAATAACATAAACATTCATATTAAAACTAGCATACAAAATGTCAATAATTTATCAATTAACCATGAATGGTATAAAAATTACACATCCAGAGTCAATCATATCACAAAACCTTAAATACAATATGGAATATTTTTATCATAATAAATCAACTTCAAACATGATTAAAATCAATCCAAGGATGTGAAAAGGATGAAAATTATTTGTAAAACTCTTTGAGATAAATATCCCTTTTTGACGAAAACATTTAAAAGTAACTCAATTTAGAAATGAAGACATTTAAAGACATTTTTGAATCAAAGTGTTCCATACCACTATGAAATTTTTGATTGGAATTAAAATTTTAAAAACATTCATGTCCATATAAATAAATCTTTAAAAACCCATTTTGAAAACATGGACATTAATGAGAATGATTTAAAAGAATAAATATTTAAAATATTTAAAATGATGTATTAATAAAAGAGTACCTTAAATTAATCCCTTTGAAAACACTTTTATGAAACATGGAAATGGATAATAAATATGTCCCAACAAAAACATACTCATAAATAATCTTGAATAATAATGGGATTGTTGAATTAACCATTACCTTGTACTTTCCATTTGTCGAGGGTACGTTTAACCTCCTGTATAATGACCGTAGTATGTTATTAAATTTTACCCAAAGAATATTAATATTTATTTTATCATAAATGATTCATTTATGAAATTATACTACACATTAAATAATGATTTCCACATAAAATTAACATTTCGGGTAATAATCGCTTTCCTTATCGTATGTGTTCTAACTTGTTATTCTAGATCGTATAATTTAGATATTTATTTACATACTTCCAGGTTATATCACATGATTTATATATCATATAAATTTAGAATATAAATATGTATAATAGATAGATATATAAAATGGAAAACACCGTTTATGGATATGGTAAGTCTACATACGCATAAACGTTGTTTCCGTTTTCACATCGCATTGAACATAAGTAAGTATATAAGATTTATGTAAGTAAATAAATAAATATAAATATATATCTAGTAGAATTATTATTTAATTTATTACATACTTATTAATAATATCTTTTTCTATAATCATCGTTGAGGGGTGAACAGGGAAATGAATCTCACTGCGTCGTGGAGACAATAATCCGTACGTACGTACGGGCGACAATATCATTATATTGATGGTGAAATCGTATGTAATTGGATTTTATATCATATATAAAGAATCATAAACATGTAATAATTATTATTTAAATTATTTATACTAATTATTAAACCCATCCAAATAATGAATTGTTTGAATATCAAACTACATCACAACATGGAGACAGTAAGTCGTACGCACGAACGTACGGTGACTTTGTCATTTATAGGATGGATAGAATAAAGATTATGGTTGTACCATATTTTTAATAACATTACAGTATGTAGGAGGTAATGGAGTTGTTATTTTTTTATGGAAACAACAATGAAAGAGGAAGTGGATGAAGAAAACAACATAAAAGAGGGTGGGGAAATTATTACCTTTTCTTCAGGTGTTTCCTTTTGAGTTGATCAAAAGGGATCCATAGATTGGATTTATGATCAAAGTAAGGCCTATAGGTTTAAGGGAGGATAGTTGAGAGGATATTTGGGCTAGGGTTTGCCGATCCAAGTGGCTTTGGTGGAGTGAAATTAAGATAAGGGGAAGTACCCTTTTATAAGAGTGGTGAGGGTCACTTTAGGAAAATCTAGAAATATTATTTTATAATAAAATAATTTTCAGTTTCAAATGGGTAAAAAATGATTTATTTAGAGACTTATGTGGTTAAGGGTCTATATACTATAAAAAAATAGTGTTTATACAAGTTTAGCTTACCATTTTAATGTTATCTTTTAGATTTAACTCTTAGTTAAATAGTTTAACTTTTACTACGTATTCTTGTATTCTTACACTATAAGGTTAATAAACATACTCTAAACATCCAAGAGAACTGCAACTAGTTAATTAATGAAAACTATAATATTATTTAAGCCCTTTTTCTGAACCTTAGAGTTTTATGAATATTATATCAAAAATTAATATAGTATTTGTTTGAAAAAATAATTTATGTCAATTTTGACACTATTTGGTATTTTGTTTATGTGAATGTCATAACAACCTTATCACTTCAAAAAAAATTATCTAATCAACCATAAAATGTCTCATTAAACTTTAATATTAGTTTAATTCATCAGAAGTCTCAATTTAAATTTATTTAGATATTTATAATATCAATTATTTTAATATTTTGTTAATAAGGTAATTACTGCATCATCATTGTGTCATAAATAAATTAAATTATTTATTGTCAAAAAATAATAAATAAAATAACATTAATTAGGTAATATTTTAGGATTTATAATGAATATTTATTGTCGAATATATATTGTGTGTAACCCTATATAAAAAATGGATTAGTTATTAAACATTGAATTTATCACTTTTAACTCTTCTTTATATAAAATAATAATAAATTTAATAATCTAATATAAGTGAATCAAATAGGATAATATTTTATTCCTAATGTTGTTTTTGGACGAATTAAATTTATCCAATAGAGTTTGGACATGTTTTAGGGTAATTATAATATAATTTTTACCCTTAATTAACATATTTACTTTTAACTATGGTAAATAAAAGTCAAAAGTTTCTATTCACCAAAAATTATTTTTATCTTATTGAACCACATTCTACTTACTGATTTCAACCGTGTCTCTATAATTTTTGAAATTCAATTCACAGAAGCGGTAAAACTATGTTTTATGCCATTTTGTAAATGCCCCTAGAAGGTGGGTAAAAATGTTAAAAAGTTCAATAAAAATTTTTACATATAAATTTATTATAAAATTTCACCAATTAATTACATTGAACTTATATAGGTATTATATATATTTTTTGACTTAAAATAAATTTAAATAAAATATATACTTATTTTAAAAAAAAGTTCATTTTAAATAATAACGTAGCGTTTTTCACTATTCATCAAAATTGAATGTTTTAGGAAAAATACCAAAAATTAACCCTAAGATAATTTAGATATTCCAAATTCATAAATGAAGGCTATTTTACCAAATTCAAAACATAGAATTTGATCTTATTAATTTAAAATTAATTCTCATTGTCAAAACCAAAAAGCGGGGTTTTAAAAAGTAAAAACTATCAAAATATTGACATGTGTTTATGTCAAATTTAAATGAGAAATTACATATAATGAACTAAATTGTATTAAATGATAAAAATATAATATAATTATACTTCTAAACCTTTGAAATTCTTAATTTAACACTATAAATTATTTTGATTAAAAAAGTTATTTTCAATTAAAACATAGTATTTTTCACTATTCATTAAAATATGAAAGTTATCAGAAAAGTACAAAAAAATTATCCAAACTAATTTTTTTTATCCCGCTTCTAATGAATAATTTAATTTCATTAAATTGAATATATAAAAGTGTCAAATATTGGTTTTAAAAAGGGTTCTCCATTAAAGGGCTGTAACATTGAATTTTTTTTAAAATATTTCTTTTATCTGAAAAAATGAATTTGTTCTTACATTATTTCTAGTAAATGCATAATATGGATGTTAAAATTATATATAATATATATGATTCAAAATACAGTTACTAATATTCAAAATCTCTTTTTTAACAGCTAGTTTGGTAAATTGTGGTGCGCTCGAACTCGGTGTTGCATGTATCACATGCTATTGAATTACTTTAATGGGATAACGTATTATGAAATATTGGGTTGTTACATTCCCCCCTCCTTAAATAAATTGTTTCCTCACAATTTGAATTTATTCTTCAAAAATAAAAGGATAAAAATAGAAAAATACCATTGTAGAAACCCCACATCGGAAATTGGGTTAATTAAATATAGTTTTAATAATAGATAAAGTAAAATAAAAAGTCACCCCCAAATTATGATATCGATTAGGAGAACATTGGTGGAAATTAGAGACACATAATTGTAGAAAAAATGTAAATATTTATATGGAGTGATTGATTTCATCAATCACATACATGTGTAAAATTGAGGGCCTCCAAGCCATCAATCTATGATTATTTAAAATATTTTAGGTTCAACAAAACATAAGGCATTAGGATAACATATTTTTTGGGTTTTAAGATTCCTTCCCTAAATTTTGAGAATTAATTTATTCATAGAATATGAGAAAAAAATATAATTGACATGTAGAGTTTCATCTTTCAACTAATTCCTACCACAAACTCATCTATCACTCCAAAAGATAAAAGAATTCAAAAATATTATATTTATCCAAACCGTATAGGTTTCCAAAAATAATTCATTTTTAATTCATTTTTCATAATATTTAAAAAAATACTAAATTATAAAAACTAGGACATCATGAATGACAGTGGTAGGTGATGCACCCTTGTCCCCCTTCAGTTGCGAGTTCAAATATCACAGCCTTGTTGGAGGTGACAGGTTGTCGCCCAACCTCCAAGCTACCCTTTTTATTACAAACCAAAAATAATCTTAATAAAACCATTAACCTTAACAATTGTATCCAATGTCAAACTTAATCCATTCTAACCATTAGTCTTATCCAAAATACTTCTCTCCAAACTCACAGTCAAAAATTAAAGAAGGTAAACATAGTAAAGATCTTTTTTCCATGTTATAACATGTGAATACCTTCATCATGTAATCTTTTAAAACACGGTAACACCCTGAATTACCTTAAAACCTTATTGAGTACATTCATGATCCCTTATTCTTATAAAATACTGGATATACACCTTCTATCCAAAAATGTTGTAAACTCCAACAATTATGGAATATACAAATCATTAATCAGTTTCAAGGTAGTCAAGAATATTCAATATAATTTATCCAAATCAATAATATATTATTTCAAAATCACTACCTTAGTATCAGAACCATATTATGGTTTATCTTTCACTCAACCATATATTTTCCAAAAACATTAACCTGCAATTGAGTCACTTTTCTTGGTTCCACACAATCTCCTGTCCTTAATGAAATAGAATTTCTGTATAATCCTTATATACTCTATAATTCTTATAACATGTACATCATTAATAAAATACTCAAATAAACCAATGCATTAATAACAACATAAGAAATCTAATCATTACTCTTCATCATTGGTAGAATCATAACTTGATTATTATCAAATAGTATCATTTAGAGTGTACTCTGATGATTTGGACATTGATTCGTGTAGTGTCTCATCTCCTTGCAGATGAAGCATTGTACATTTGAAAGCTTTTTCTTACCCTTGTAATCACGTATATGGTGAACATTTTCTCCCCACATATAAAAAACTCCCATTCCCTTCATGAATTTACTATGGTGATTCCTTTCATAGTTATCACATACGAGAAAGTACTTCTTTCCCCTCTTCCCTTTATCGATATTTCTCTCTTCCATCCTTTCCTTCTATTTCTTCCATTCAAAGCCATTGGACTCAAAGAATTATTTACTTATCTTATTAACACATGATACTTTTTATTCATATGATGAGAATACGTGGGAGACTAGTTTTCTTTCAAATGTTCACCTAAGAACATGAAAAATATGATCCTTCTTAATCCTTCAATCAAGTGTATTGCATGAATTCTCATTTATTCTACTAGGAGACATTTCTAAACAATGGAATACACTAGGTTAGTTTATGAATCAAAATACATAATTCCAAACATTTAAAACACCTAACATAAATTGAAAATATTATGCATATAATCTATAATCATAAAATGTCTTCTTTGAGGATGTATTTTGTAACAACCCAAGATTTTATGAGAATTATTATTTTTAATTTAATTTATGTCTTGTGTTGTACACGACACCAAAATTAGATTGTTCTATATGCAACACCATATTAGCTTGCAGTATACACAACTCTAATCTTGGATCGTGTTACAAACAATTTCATGTTCGTTTGATAAATGTTATTTTACACAACATTGAGTGTATATATATATATATATTCAATGTATAAATGAAATATGGTTGGATTCTATTATATGCAACAATAAATGAATCTTGCACTACATGCAACCTTGACTTGTCTTTCATTACACGCAACTGCGACCTTCCACGATAGCGTGTGTTATACGCAATACCAAGTTTCACTAAATGAGATATTATTATGAACTATCCATTATGAATAGTAATACCCACCTTTTGAAATTTTATGAATTTTATCTTTCAAAATGAACTTCATTTTTGGATTCGGAATATCGAAATTATCCTTGGGTGATTTTTTGGTATTTTTATGAAAACTTTAAATTTTTGATGAATAGTGAAAACATTGGGTTACTATTTAAAAACCGAATTTTTATTTAAATAAATATTTATTTTATTTAAATTTATTTTAGTTCAAAATTAATACATAATATCTATATATGTTCAATGTAATTCATTTGAGTCATTTTATAATAATTTTAGATATACTAAATTTTTATCGATCTTTTCACCGTCTTTTACCCACCTCCTAGGAGAATTTGAAAATTTATATTAAAGATAATTTTACTGCTTCTGTGAGTGGAATTTAAAAAATTTGAGATACACGGTTAATATCAAGGAGTAAAATGTGGTTCAATAAGATAAAAATAATTTTTGGTGAATAGTAACTTTTACTTTTATTTACCATCGTTAAAAGTAAATAGGGTAATTAAGGGTAAAAATGATATTATTATTACCCTAACACATGTACTAATTCTATTGGATAAGTTTAATTCGTCCAAAAATAAACCTTAGGAATAAAATATGACCATTTAGGTCCACTTGGATTAGATTATGACTTTTAATATTATTTTATTTAAAGAAGAGTTAAAATAGTTAAAATCAAAGTTTAATAACTAAAACATTTTTAATATAGGGTTATAAATAATATAAATTAGACTATAAATATTAATTATAAATCTAAAATGATTTAATACCTAATGGTATTTTATTTACAATTTTTAGACATTATATAATTTAAGTTATTTATGACACAATGGTGATGCAGTAATTACCTAAATAATGAAATATTAAAATAATTGATATTATAAATACCCAAATAAATGTAATTTGAGACTTTTTATGAATTCCACTAATTTTATAGGTTAATATGACATGTTATTACATATTTAATTAACTTTTTTCGAACTAATCATGCTGTTATGAGTTTTACAAAAATCAATTACCAAATAGTGTCAAAATTGACATAAAATAGTTTTCTAAAAACATATTATATTATTAACTGTTATTATATTCCTAAAAATATAATGTTCGACAAAATTAATTAGATAAGGTTATATATATTAATAATGAACCACTTGGGGTTCGTTTGGCTGGTTATAGTAGGTTTATTAACCATATAGTGTAAGAAAACAAGAAGACAAGCTATAAGTTAAATTATTTAACTTAGAGTTAAATCTAAAATATAAGGTTGAAATAGTAACCTAAACTTGTCTAAAACCTATTGGTTGAGATTATTTCGACCCATCCTCACTTTATCTTCGAAATAAATCAATTTGGAGCTATTATAAACCGAATATTACTTTATTATTAAATAATATTTTAAGTTTTTCCAAAGGTGCCCCTCTCCTCCCTTATAAATAGGGCACCCCTTCCCTATTCTATTCACAACCTTTTGAGCCTTGAAGCTAGGCCAAAACCTGCCCATTTCTCTTATCCACTTCCCTAGAAATATTCTGGAGGTTCTGGTCTTCTAAAAAGACCAACTCTACTTCCTTAAGAGGAAGCTTAAAAGAGGTGCGTCGAAGAAGAGGTAATCTCTTCTTCCGATTCTCTCAAGTTTCTTTCTTATTCTACTTTTTCTTCTTTAGTTGTCTCATTATAAAGTAATAAAATCAGTATTAATTATATACTGATATGTTATAATAAATATTAAACAGCCCTATTTCACCCTCTATCCATCCTACGGAAAACGAAATCATCGCACATGCGTACGTACGGAATACCGTCTCCACGCCGTGGTGTAATCTGTTTTTGACCACCACCTTACTTGGATGGGAATAATGGTGTAAATAAATAACTATATATGATTATTTTAAAGTGATATTGATTCTGAAATATTTTACATACAGTTAAATACAATTCCACGATCATGAGAATGATATTATCGCTCGTGCGTACGTACGGACTACCGTCTCCACGACGCGATGAGATTCATTCTCAATGTTAACCATTCATGAATGATTATAAAGCATATATAATGAATAATAATTAAATATATGACATAATAATGATATTTTAATTATGTATATATATATATATTTATGTCATCTATTTAATTCCATTAAATTTAATAAGGAAATGAAAACATCGTTCATGCGTATGTACGACCTACCTTCTCCATGAACGGTGTATTTCATTCCATTTATCGATATATCATATATATATGTATATGATGAATATATATTATATCTAAATCATGTTTTAAATTCTGGAATTATGTAAATCATGATATAAGTAATAATATCAAGAACAACAAGTCGAAACACGTACAATAAATGAAACGATTTTACCCTAATCGCTGCTTTTACATCGAATTTACAAAAGAAAGGGTAATATAAAGTCATAAGTAAACTATATATGATATCATAACAATGAATGAGATTCTTTAATAAGTCAATGAAATTATTTAAATCATTATACAGGAGGTTCAGATACATTCGAAGCATATCGGACATAAGGTAAGGGATAATTATTCCAATCTCCTTCTTAACTGAGATTGTTATTCGTAAGTATTTACTGGGTTTTTTGATATCATCCATGTCCCTATTTTCTAAAAATGTTTTCATGTATGTTTAATGGACTTTTTACCCATTTTTTAATTTTACCACATGTTATGAAAGGAATCTTACTTTTTTTTACCACACGAGGAACTTTTTTTGACTTTTCCGACAAAAGTACGAGAAGAATGTTATTTTTAACTTATACGGCGTGAACAGATTTTTACAGTTTCATAACGCATCATTTTCATGAAGCTTACTCTACAAGATTTTATAAATATTTTCAACAAAATACTTCTCTTTTAAAATTTCATGGAAATTTGTGAAAAGAAAATGATTTTGAAGAAGAAAGGATATTTTCCTCAAAAATTCATTTCATGTTTTTTATCAAAACCATTTTCCATCTAAGATGAAATTATTTCATATGTGTATGTTTCAAGTATAATGTCTCTATGATTTACATGGTTTCACTTTTCTTATGGTGAAATGATATCCATTTGTTTTATATGGATTATGTTATGATGGGATGATGTTTATGAATCCCATTTTTTTTGGGTTATGATGAATGTTTTAAGTTTATTTTGTGGTAAAAGTAAGAATGGTTTCATTATGTGATGGGTGGGACCTATATATACATCTAATTCATTGGTTAAGGATTTATATCTCAGGAGATAGACATTTCTGGAATGGTAAGTTAATCCAGTTCAGTGTTACAGGACTGAAACGAGGAGTGAACTCGATTCAGAAAGGGACTTTGTCCACTAAGATGGTCATGACAGTAATGCCTTGGCTACTATGGAAATAATAACATGTGCTTAATGGTTTCCACAATTACATGCTTTATTCCCATGCTATTTTATCATGATTGATGATCCGTTATGATATATGCCTTACGTACTTCCAAGATTTATGTCTTTGCTCAAGATTTTGATGTTTAGATTTTATGTTCAAGTTTTTTCATTCAAATGTTTATGGATTGTTTTATGTTCACTATGTTTACCCTTAATGAGCATTTGTGCTCACCCTTTTAATGTTTCATTTTCCCCAGTATATAAAGAAAGGTTTTAGGTAAGAAAACCAAAAGAGGAAGATCTTTATGGGAGATGTTGAATATCTTTCACCATGATTATAAGATTACGTTCTGAGTTTCCAAAGACACTAAACTAATACGATATTTGGGCGTCTGTTTTTGCCATGTATTAAATATTCCGCAAAAGTAATGTAATGTCCATGTACATCAAGATTTGGGTCTCTATAGTTGGTATCAGGGGGAAGGTTGAGTTAACCTTTGGAAACTAGGATGTGAGAACTTTAGTGAGATTCCTAGAGATATTTATAAGGTATGTCTAGGGATGTCTCTAATGTTAAGTATACATATAGGTTATAGTCCTAGAATTATGGTAATGATATTCGAATTAAACCTAAGGTATTATATATTGCAGGTAATCCCCCTTTATTATGCTGTTTTCCTAGAATGATTTTTCCACTCACACTATTCTTTTTGGGTTTTAGAAAATGGATGGAAACAGGAAGATTCACAATAATGGAGGATATGATGGAAAATGGAATGGTATTATTCATGAGAAACCAATTGAAATTGGATCTGGAAGTCCAAACATCATTATAATACCTAATCAGCAACTTCATAATATGATCAATAATCTCAACTTTGGTAAGTATCATGACTCAGCTAAAAAGAGAAAGATGGAGTTTCATGATGATCATTGAGGAATGAAAGTTCAATTCCCCTAATGTAAATCATGTGGGGAGAGGCATCAGGGAGAAGTTTTCAAAGGAACCAGAAGATGCTTTGGGTGTGGAAAAGAAGGACACAAAGCCAGTAATTGAAAAGGAAAAGGTTCAGTTAATACCATGGACAAGGATAATGGTATTCCTAAGACATCAATAATGGTTAAATGTTTTAAATGTGGAATGTACGGGCATTATGCAAACCAATGCCCTAAGGGAAAGTCTCATGAAGAGAATCAGCATGGTCTTATGGGTAGTTTTTATGTTGATGATGATGAAGAAACTACAAATGATATGTGAGATGAAATAATTTTTGAAGCTCGTTCAATGGTTTAAGAAGGTAGTGGAATGATTGCATGTTTATCAAGATTAATGTTGTATAAGTAATCTCATGGTACTATTGAATAAAGAGAAATCTAAGGATTGTTACACTGTTGTTTTTCCCAAAGTATTTGAAAGTATATGTTGAATGGTACTAGTAACCATGAATGGTTAATTCATATATTTTTGGAAAGTAGATGATATGTGCATAATGAAGGGATTAGAAGATAATGAGATGTTTTATAGTATTGATGAGCTCATGGCTGATATAAGGACAATGTGATATCATGGTTTGAGTATGTAAAAATTTTGGGATTTTGGTATGTGGAAAGAGTTAACTTTTGACAGCATTCATGTTTTCACTAAGGTTCAATGGTTATTCATTTTTCAAGAGAATACATGATTAAGGTATTCACATGTTTGGAATGTGACCAATAAGATATATCTTATATGGGGGATAAATGATGGTATTCACATGCTTGATTGATGAAATTTCTAGTAATCGTTTTCTTTATATGATAAGATTGGATAGAAGTATTTTCGATAAGCATAATGGTTGGAATGGATTATGTTGGACATTAGATAGAATTGTTTAATGCTAGAACTTTTTTCTATATTATTTATGGAATGTTATAATAATGTAGTTTTAGAAAAAGGACAACCTGTAGGATGGGCGACAACCCATCGCGTCGGACAAGGCTGTGAGAATTGAACCCACAACTGAAGTGCGACAAGCCTTTATCGCATACCACTGGCCAACAGGAAGTCTCTGGTTAGTAGAAAATAGTTTTATTTTATTAAGAGGTATGATAGATAAAGTATAAGTCCATTGTTGGAATCATATACTATTAGTCTCACCATAGATGGAATTATGTATATTTAATAACGTATGCTAACCTTTTTGTGATATAAACAGATGGGATGACTTATCATTCTATCGCATGACCTGCTAACACTTCATGAATGAAAAATTCAACTTCATTTCTTTAAATAGAGATGAAGTGGAAATTGTTCATGGAATGACCAACAATGATATCACACTAAAATCAAGTAAGTATTTCTCCTTATGTAAAAGTTCATCAACGTTAGGGAAATGATCTTGGAAAACAAAAATGTTGTTCTAGTACTCTCATATCTGATGAATCAGATGGTACCTTAAGTCATCACAAATTTATGGCTTTGTGATTGTTGGATTTTTTATATCCATGTTCTCTACCACTCTCCATCAGAACTTGATGGTTAGATTTCTCTTCCATATCCATATTTTCACCTATGTTCTCCTATGTGGAAACCCAGGGATAAGTTAATTTGGGCAACCGTTACGTTTCATACATTAGTTTTTCAAATTAAGCTTTAGTATTCCTTTTTACGATGTGGGTTTATATTAAAGAAAATTTCAAGTAGTAAACGATTCATAACCCCGACGAATTTTGAGGGCGAAATTCATTTTAAGGGGTGTAGAATGTAACAACCCGAGATTTTATGAGAATTATTTTTTTTTAATTTCATTGATGTCTTGTGTTGTACGAGACACCAAAATTAGCTTGTTCTATACACAACACCATATTATCTTGCAGTATAAACCGCACTAATCTTGGATTGTGTTTAACACAATTTCAAGTTCGTTTGATAAAAGTTATTTTACGCAACATTGAGCGTATATATATATATATATATTCAATGTATCAATGAAATATGGTTGGATTCTATTATACGCAATAACAAATGAATCTTTCACTACACGCAACCCTGACTTGGATTTCATTACACGCAACCGCGACCTTCCACGATAGCGTGTGTTTACGCAATACCAAGTTTCACTAAACGAGATATTAATATAATATTATTATGAACTAGCCGTTATGAATAGTAATACACAATTTTTAAAATTTTATAAATTTTATCTTTCAAAATGGACTTCATTTTTGGATTCGGAATATAGAAATTAGCCTATTGCGAATTTTTGGTATTTTTCTGAAAACTTTCAATTTTTGATGAATAGTGAAAACACTGGGTTACTATTTAAAAACCAACATTTTATTTAAATAATTATTTATTTTATTTAAATTTATTTTAGGTCAAAATTAATACATAATACCTATATAAGTTCAATGTAATTCATTTGATTCATTTTTTTAATAATTTTAGATATATTAAAATTTTATTGAACTTTTAATCGTCTTTTACCCACCTCCTAGGAGAATTTGAAAATTTACATAAAACTTAATTTTACCTCTTATGTGAATGGAATTTCGAAAATCCGAGAGACACAGTTAATATCAAGGAGTAAAATGTGGTTCAATAAGATAAAAATAATTTTTTGTGAATAGTAACTTTTTACTTTTATTTACCACAGTTAAAAGTAAATAGGGTAATTAAGGGTAAAAATCATATTATTATTACCCTAACACATGTCATAATTCTTTTGGATAAGTTTAATTCGACCAAAAAGAATCTTAGGAATAAAATATGACCATTTAGGTCCACTTGGATTATATTAGGACTTTTAATATTATTTTATTTAAAGAAGAGTTAAAATAGTTAAAATCAAAGTTTAATAACTAAAACATTTTTAATATAGGGTTATAAATAAGATAAATTAGACTATAAATATTTATTATAAATATAAAAAGATTTAATACCTAATGGTATTTTATTTACAATTTTTAGACATTATATAATTTAAGTTATTTATGACACAATGGTGATGCAGTAATTACCTAAATAATGAAATATTAAAATAATTGATATTATAAATACCCAAATAAATGTAATTTGAGACTTTTTATGAATTACACTAATTTTATAGGTTAATATGACATGTTATTACGGATTTAATTAACTTTTTTTGAACAAATAATGCTGTTATGAGTTTCAAAAAAATCAATTACCAAATAGTGTCAAAATTGACATAAAATAGTTTTCTAAAAAATATTATATTATTAACTGTTATTATATTCCTAAAAATATAAGGTTCTTCCAAATGACTTAGATAAGGTTATATATATTAATAATGAACAAATTGGGGTTCTTTTGTCCGGTTATAGTAAGTTTATTAACCATATAGTGTAAGAAAAAAAGAATACACAGTAAAAGATAAATGATTTAACTTAGAATTAAATATAAAAGATAAGGTTAAAATAGTAACCTAAACTTGTATAAAACCTATTGGTTGAAAGTATTTCGAACAATCCTTACTTTAGATTCTAAATAAATTAATTTGGAGCTATTATAAACCAAATATGACTTTATTATTAAATAATACTTTATGTTTTTCCAAAGGTGCCCCTCTCCTCCCTTATAAAAAGGGAACCCCTTCCCTCTTCTCTTCACACCCTTTTGAGCCTTGAAGATCAGCCAAACCCTACCCATTTCTCTTATCCACTTTCCTAGAAACATTCTAGAGGTTTTTGTCTTCTCAAAATACCAACTCTACTTCCTTAAGAGGAAGCTTAAAGGAGGTGCGTCAAAGAAGAGGTAATCTCTTCTTCCGATTCTCTCAAGTTTCTTTCTTCTTTTACTTCTTCTTCTTTAGTTGTCTCATTATAAAGTAATTAAATAAGTATTAATTATATACTTATATGTTATTATAAATATCAAACAACCCTATTTCACCTTCTATCCATCCTACGGAAAACGAAATCACCTCGCGTGCGTACGTACGAAATACCGTCTCCACACCGTGGTGTAATCTGTTTTTGACCACCACCTTACTTGGATGGGTATAATGGTGTAAATAAATAACTATATATGATTATTGTAAAGTGATATTGATTCTGAAATATTATACATACACTTAAATACAATTCCACGATCATGAGAATGATATCATCGCTCGTGCGTACGTACGGACTACCGTCTCCACGATGCGATGGGATTCATTCTCAATGTTAACCATTCATGAATGATTATAAAGTATATATAATGAATAATAATGAAATATATGACATAATAATGGTACTTTATTTATGTATATATATATATATGTATGTCATCTACTTAATTCCATTCAATTCAATAAGGAAACAAAAACAGCATTCATGCGTACGTACGACCTATCGTCTCCATGAATGGTGTATTTCATTCCATTTATCGCTCTATCATATATATATGTATATGATGAATATATATTATATATAAATCATGTTTTAAATTCTTGAATTAAGTAAATAAGGATATAAGTAATAATATTAAGAACAACAAGTCGAAACACGTACAACAAATGAAATGATTTTACCCAAATCACTGCTTTTATATTGAATTTACAAAATAATGGGTAATATAAAGTCATAAGTAAACTATATATGATATCATAACAATGAATATGATTCTGTAATAAGTCAATGACATTATTTAAATCATTATACAGGAGGTTCGGATACATACGAAGCATATCAGACATAAAGTAAGGGATAACTATTCCAATCTCGTTCGTATCTGAGATTGTTATTCGTAAGTATTTACTGGGGTTTTTGTTATCATCCATGTCCCTGTTTTCTAAAAACTATTTCATGTATGTTTAATGTCCTTTCTACCCATTTTTTAATTTTACCACATGTTATGAAAGGAATCTTACTTTTGTTTACCACATGCGGAACTTTTTGACTTTTCTGACAAAAGTACGAGAAGAATGTTATTTTTAACATATACGGCATGCACAGATTTTTACGGTTTCATGACGCCTCATTTTCAAGAAGCCTACTCTACAAGATTTTATGTCTATTTTCAACAAAATACATTTCTTTTAAAATTGAATGGAATTTTGTGAAAAGAAAATGATTTTGAATAAGAAAGGATATTTTCCTCAAGAATTCATTTCAAGTGTTTTATCAAAACCATTTTCCATCCAAGATGACATTATTTCATATGTGTATGTTTCAAGTATAATGTCTCTATGATTTACATGGTTTAAATTTTCTTATGATGAAATGATATCCATTTGTTTTATATTTATTATGTTATGATGGGATGATGTTTATGAAACCCACTTTATTCTTTGGGTTATGATGAATGTTTTAAGTTTATTTTGTGGCACAAGTAAGAATGAGTTCATTATGAGAAGGGTGGGACCAATATATCCCTTAAATGCATTGGGTAAAGATTTATATCTGATGAGATAGAAATGGCTGGAATGGTAAGTTAATCCAGTTCAGTGTTACAGGACTGAAACAAGGAGTGAACTCAATTCAGAAAGGGACTTTGTCCACTAAGATGGTCATGGAAGTAATTCCATGGATACTATGGAAATAATAACATGTGCTTAATGGTTATCATAATTACATGATTTATTCCCCTGCTATTTTATCATGATTGATGATCTGTTATGATATATGCCTTACGTACTTCCAAGATTTATGTCTTTGCTCAAGATTTTGATGTTTAGATTTTATGTTCAATTTTTTCCATTCAAATGTTTATGGATTGTTTTATGTTCTCTATGTTTACCCTTACTGAGTATTTGAGCTCACCCTTTTAATGTTTTGTTTTCCCCAGGATATAAAGAAGGGTTTTAGGTAAGAAAACCAAAAGAGGAAGATCTTTATGGGAGATGATGAAGATCTTTCACAATGATTAAAAGATTACATTCCGAGTTTCCAAAGACACTAAACTAATACGATCTTAGGGCCTCTGTTTTTGTCATGTATTAAATATTCCCAAAAATTAATGTAATGTCCATGTACGTCAAGCTTTGGGTCTCTACAGTTGGTATTAGAGTGAAGGTTTAGTTAACCTTTGGAAACTATGATGCGAGAAATTTAGTGAGATTCATAGATATATTTCTAAGGTATGTCTAGGGATGTATCTAAGGTTAATTATATGTATTAGTTATAGTCCTAGAATTACTGTAATGATATTAGAATTAAACCTAAGGTGTTATATATTGATGGTAATCCCCCTTTATTATGCTGTTTTCCTAGCATGATTTTTGCCACTCACAGTATTCTTTTTGGGTTTTAGAAAATGGCTAGAAATAGGAAGATTCACAATAATGGAGGATATGATGGACAATGGAATGATATTCTTCATGAGCAACCAAATGAAATTGGATCTGGAAGTCCAAACATCATTATTATGCCTAATCAGCAATCTCATAATATGATCAATAATCTCAACTTTGCTAAGTATCCTGACTCAACTAATAAGAGAAAGATGGAGTTTCATGGTGATCATTGAGGAAAGAAAGTTCAATTCCCCTAATGTAAATCATGTTGGGAGAGGAATCCGGGAGAATTTTTCAAAGGAACCAGAAGATGCTTTGGGTGTGGAAAAGAAGGACACAAAGCCAGTAATTGTAAAGGAAAAGGTTTAGTTTACACCATGGACAAGGATAATGGTATTCCTAAGAAACCAACAATGTTTAAATGTTTTAAATGTGGAATGTATGAGAATTATTCAAACCAATTCCCTAAGGAAAAGTCTCATGAAGAGAATCAGCATGGTCTTATGGGTAGTAATTATGTTGATGATGATGAAGAAACTACAAATGATATGTGAGATAAAAGAATTTTTGAAGCTCGGTCAATGGTTTAAGAAGGTAGTGGAATGATTACATGTTTATCAAGAGTAATATTGTATAAGTAATATCATAGTACTATGGAATAAAGAGACATCTAAGGATTGTTACACTATTGTTTTTCCTAAAGTATTTGAAAGTATATGTTGAATGGTACTGGTAACCATGAAAGTTTAATTCATATATTTTTGGAAAGTAGATGATATGCACATAATGAAGGGATTAGGAGATAATGAGATGTTTTATAGTATTGATGAGCTCATGGTTGATATAAGGACAATGTGGTATCATGGTTTGAGTATGTAAAAATTTTGGGATTTTGGTATGTGGAAAGAGTTAACTTTTGACAGCATTCATGTTTTCACTAAGGTTCAATGGGTATTCATTTTTCAAGAGAATACATGATTAAGGTATTCACATTTTTGGAATATGGCCAACAAGATATATCTTATATGGGGGATAAATGATGGTATTCACATGCTTGGTTGATGACATTTCTAGTAATCGTTTTCTTTATACTATAAGATTGGATATAAGTATTACCGATACGCATAAAGGTTGGAATGGATTATGTTGGACATTAGATATAATTGTTTAAGGATTGAACTTTTTTCGATATTATTTATGGAATGTTATAATAATGTAGTTTTAGAAAAAGGAAAACCTGCAGGACGGGTGAAAACCCGTCACGCCGGACAAGGCTGTCGGAATCGAACCCACAACTGAAGTGTGACGGGCCTTTATCGCATACCACTGGCCTACATGAATTCCCTGGTTAGTAGAAACTAGTTTAATTTTATTAAGCGGTATGATATACAAAGTATAAGTCCATTGTTAGAATCATATACAATTAATCTCACCATAGATGGACATATGTATATTTAATAACTTATGCTAACCTTTTTGTGATAGAAACAGATGGGATGACTTATCATTCTATTGCATGATCTACTAACACTTCATGAATGAAAAATTCAGCTTCATTTCTTTAAATAGAGATGAAGTGGAAATTGTTCATGGAATGACCAACAATGATATTAAACTAAAATCAAGTAAGTATTTATCCTTATGTAAAAGTTCATCAAAGTTAGGGAAATGATCTTGGAAACCAAAAACGTTGTTCTAGTACTCTCATATCTGATGAATCATATGGCATCTTAGATCATCAAAAATTTATGGCTTTGTGATTGTTGGATTTTTCATAGCCTTGTTCTCTACCACTCTCCATCAGAACTTGACGGTTAGATTTCTCCTCCATATCTATATTTTCACCTATGTTCTCCTATATGGAAACCCAGGGATAATTTAATTTGGGTAACCGTTACGTTTCATACATTAGTTTTTAAAATTAAGCTTAAGTATTCCTTTTTATGAGGTGGGTTTCTATTAAATAAAATTTCAAGTAGTAAACGATTTATAACCCCGACGAATTTCGTGGGAGAAATTCATTTTAAGGGGGGTATAATGTAACAACCCAAGATTTTATGAGAATTATTATTTTTAATTTCATTGATGTCTTGTGTTGTACGCCACTCCAAAATTAGCTTGTTCTATACACAACACTGTATTAGCTTTCAGTATACACAACACTAATCTTGGATCGTGTTACACACAATTTCAAGTTCGTTTGATAAAATTTATTTTACGCAACATTGAGTGTGTATATATATATTCAATGTATAAATGAAATATGGTTGGATTCTATTATACGAAACAACAAATGAATCTTGCACTACACGCAACCCTGACTTGGCTTTCATTACACGCAACTGTGACCTTCCATGATAGCGCGTGTTATATGGAATACCAAGTTTCACTAAACGAGATATTATTATAATATTATTATGAATTAGCCCTTATGAATAGTAAAACCCAATTTTTGAAATTTTATAAATTTTATCTTTCAAAATGGACTTCATTTTTGGATTCGGAATATCTAAATTAGCCTAGGGTGAATTTTTGGTATTTTTATGAAAACTTTCAATTTTTGATGAATAGTGAAAACACTGGGTTACTATTTAAAAACCGACTTTTTATTTAAATAATTATTTATTTTATTTAAATTTATTTTAGGTCAAAATTAATACATAATACCTATATAAGTTCAATGTAATTCATTTGTGTCATTTTTTAATAATTTTATATATATTAAAATTTTATTGAACTTTTCACCGTCTTTTACCCACCTCCTAGAAGAATTTGAAAATTTACATAAAACTTAATTTTAACGATTCTATGAGTGGAATTTTGAAAATACGAGAGACACAGTTAATATGAAGGAGTAAAATGTGGTTCAATAAGATAAAAATAATTTTTGGTGAATAGTAACTTTTTACTTTTATTTACCACAGTTAAAAGTAAATAGGGTAAATAAGGGTAAAAATGATATTATTATTACCCTAACACATGTGCTAATTCTGTTGGATAAGTTTAATTCGACCAAAAACAACCTTAGGAATAAAATATGACCATTTAGGTCCACTTTTATTAGATTAGGACTTTTAATATTATTTTATTTAAAGAAGAGTTAAAATAGTTAAAATCAAAATTCAATAACTAAAACATTTTTCATATAGGGTTATAAATAAGATAAATCTGACTATAAATATTCATTTGAAATCTAAAAAATATTTCTTACCTAATGGTATTTTATTTATAATTTTTAGAATTTAAATAATTTCAGTTATTTATGACACAATGGTGATGCAGTAATTACCTAAATAATGAAATATTAAAATAATTGATATTATAAATACCCAAATAAATGTAATTTGAGAATTTTTATGAATTTAACTAATTTTCTATGTTAATATGACATGTTAGTATTTATTTAATTAACTTTTTTCGAACTAATCATGCTGTTATGAGTTTCACAAAAATCAATTACCAAATAGTGTCAAAATTGACATAAAATAGTTTTTAAAAAAAATATTATATTATTGATTGTTATTATATTCCTAAAAATCTACGGTTCGACCACATGACTTAGATAAGGTTATATATACTAATAATGAACCACTTGGGGTTCGTTTTTCTGGTTATAGTAAGTTTATTAACCATATAATGTAAGGAAACAAGAAGACACTGTAAAGGTTAAATTATTTAACTTAGAGTTAACTCTAAATGATAAGGTTAAAATAGTAACCTAAACTTGTCTAAAACCTATTTGTTGAGAGTATTTAGACCCATCCTCACTTTAGATTCTAAATAAATCAATTTGGAGCTATTATAAACCGAATATGGCTTTATTATTAAATAATATTTTAAGTTTTTCCAAAGGTGCCCCTCTCCTCCCTTATAAAAAGGGTACCCTTCCCTCTTCTCTTCACACCCTTTTGATCCTTGAAGCTCGGCCAAACCCTACACAATTCTCTTCCCCACTTCTCTAGAAACATTCTATAATTTCTGGTATTCTCAAAAGACCAACTCTACTTCCTTAAGAGGAAGCTTAAAGGAGGTGCGTCGAAGAAGAGGTAATCTCTTTTTCTGATTCCCTCAAGTTTCTTTCTACTTCTACTTCTTCTTCTTTAGTTGTCTCATTATAAAGTAATAAAAACAGTATTAATTATATACTGATATGTTATTATAAATATTAAACAACCCTATTTCACCTTCTATCCATCCTACAGAAAACGAAATCACCGCACGTGCGTACGTACGGAATATCATCTCCACACCGTGGTGTAATCTGTTTTCGACCACCACCGTACTTGGATGGATATAATGGCGTAAATAAATAACTATATATGATTATTGTAAAGTGATATTGATTATGAAATATTATACTTACACTTAAATACAATTCCACGATCATGAGAATGATATCATCACTCGTGCGTACGTTCGGACTACCGTCTCCAAGACGCGATGAGATTCATTCTCAATGTTAACCATTCATGAATGATTATAAAGTATATATAATGAATAATAATGAAATATATGAAATAATAATGATACTGGATTTATGTTTATATATATTTATGTCATCTACTTAATTCCATTGAATTCAATAAGGAAACAAAAACAGCGTTCATGCGTATGTACGACCTACCGTCTCCATGAATAGTGTATTTCATTTCATTTATCGATCTATCATATATATATGTATATGATGAATATATATTATATATAAATCATGTTTTACATTCTTTAATTAAGTAAATAAGTATATAAGTAATAATATCAAGAACAACAAGTCGAAACACGCACAATAAATGAAACGATTTTATCCAAATCACTGCTTTTACATCGAATTTACAAAAGAACGGGTAATATAAAGTCATAAGTAAACTATATACGATATCATAACAATTAATATGATTCTGTAATAAGTCAATGACATTATTTAAATCATTATATAAGAGGTTCAGATACATACAAATCATATCAGACATAAGGTAACGAATAACTATTCCAATCTCATTCTTATCCGAGATTGTTATTCGTAAGTATTTACGGGGGTTTTTGTTATCATCCATGTCCCTGTTTTCTAAAAATGTTTTCATGTATGTTTAATGGCCTTTTAACCCATTTTTTAATTTTACCACATGTTATGAAATGAATCTTACTTTTGTTTACCACACGAGGAACTTTTTGACTTTTCCGACAAAATTACGAAAAGAATGTCATTTTTAACTTATACGGCGTGAACAGATTTTTACAGTTTCATAACGCCTCATTTTCATGAAGCTGACTCTACAATATTTTATGACTATTTTCAACAAAATACTTTTCTTTTAAAATTTCATGTAATTTTTTGAAAAGAAAATGATTTTTAATAAGAAAGGATATTTTCCTCAAGAAATCATTCCAAGTGTTTTATCAAAACCATTTTCTATCTAAGATGAAATTATTTCATATGTGTATGTTTCAAGTATAATGTCTCTATGATTTACATGGTTTCACTTTTCTTATGATGAAATGATATCCATTTGTTTTATATGGATTATGTTATGATGGGATGCTGTTTATTAAACCCATTTTATTCATTGGGTTATGATGAATGTTTTAAGTTTATTTTGTTTCACAAGTAAGAATTATTTCATTATGAGATGGGTGGGACATATATCTCCCTCCAATGAATTTGGTAAAGATTTATATCTCCTGTGATAGACATGGCTGGAATGGTAAGTTAATTTGGTTCAGTGTTACAGGACTGAAACGAGGAGTGAACTCGATTCAGAAAGGGACTTTGTCCACTAAGATGGTCATGGAAGTAATTACATGGCTACTATGGAAATCATAACATGTGCTTAATGGTTTCCAAAATTATATTCTTTATTACCATGCTATTTTATCATGATTGATGATCCGTTATGATATATGCCTTACATAATTCCAAGATTTATGTCTTTGCTCAACATTTTGATGTTTAGATTTTATGTTCATGTTTTTGCATTCAAATGTTTATGGATTGTTTTATGTTCTCTATGTTTACCCTTACTAAGAATTTGAGCTCACCCTTTTAATGTTTTCTTTTCCCCAGGATATAAATAAGGGTTTTAGGTAAGAAAACCAAAATGGGAAGATCTTTATGGGAGATGATGAAGATCTTTCACCATGATTAGAAGATTACGTTCCGAGTTTCCAAAGACACTAAACTAATACGATATTTGGGTGTCTGTTTTTGTCATGTATTAAATATTCCACAAAAAGTAATGTAATGTCCATGTACATCAAGATTTGGGTCTCTACATATTTTCTTCTAAATAATTCTTAATTTCTTGTAATGAAAATTTGAATTATCCTATGCATATCCCCCTGGAGTATCGTAACCAAGAGTGCAATTAGGCTCATTGTCGTGTACCAGGATACCCCAAGTCAAGCCTAAAACTCCTTGTCAGAGTTTTCACTCCAATTTACATCATTTCCTGAGTCGACTCTACATGATTGTATCTTGACAAGGATGTATTTCTTGGAAAATACAAAAAATCTCTACACTACCCAAATTCTAGGAAGTTCTTCTAAACTAATCCTCAATTTCTATCTTAGGGTAATGTTCTCTAATCAGAGGTTTTCTAAATCTATTTCCAAGGTTGTTGATAGAATTTATCAGATACTAACTATAACGCCCTTACCCTAGTTACCTAGAGTCGGTGATTTATTAAATAAAATTAGCATGAATAGAAGGAATCAAGTCCCGAATGACTGATCATTTTAGCAGCCTTGGAAAATAGATTACATGCATGGATGTTACATTACACCTTAAAAAATAAAACACAAAATAAATTATCCTTTGATAATTCCATTAATCCCCTAGTTTAACCATGCTTATCAACCATAATACCCTTCTCAGTATGCTTAGAAAATAAAACATAAGAAAGGGGTGAGCTCAAATGATTGGTAAGGGTAAGCAACACAGTGGATGGTAACATAAAAGTTAGGTATGGTGAATAATTTAAAACACATTCCTTTGCAAAAAATAAACATGAAAACCTTATGGAAATAATATGTGATGAGTAAGTAATTCCATAATAAAACATAGTCATGGGTACTCTACTATTCGAATAACCACATGAACCATCAATATTATTTTCATAATGAGGGAATCTATAATGCCAGACATTCTAGATCATTTTGTGAAGGCCTCGACCAAGACGTCTAAAAATGATTAAGGCCTCAGCCAAAACCATATATCAAATTGGGAAAGGCCTTGGACAATTCCTTGTCTAATTGTCTCATGAGACCTACCAATGCATCGAGGAGCTATAGAGGGCTCCACCCATCACTTACTATGTCCAATGAATTCCTCATATGAAAAGGACGAAACATAACATAAACATTCATATTAAATCAAGCCTATGAAATGTCAATACATTATCTATAAACCACGAATGGTATAAAAGTAACACATCCACATTCAAACATATCACAAAACTATCAATACATTATTGAATATTTATATCATAATAAATCAACATCAAACAAGTTTAAAATAAATCAATGTATGATGACATGGATGAAAATAATTTTTAAAACTCTTTGAGAGAAATATCCCTTTATCATGAAAACATTTAAGAGTCACACAATTTATAAAGGAAGACATTTAATGTCATTTTTGAATCAAAGTGTCCCATACCACTTTGAAACTTTTTAATGGAATTAAAATTTTAAAAACACTCTTTCCCATATAAATAGATCCCTAAAAACCCATTTTGAAAACATGAACTTTAATGAGAATGATTTAGAAGAATAAATATTTAAAACATTTAAAATGATGTTTTAATAAAAGAGTACATTAGTAATGATTTCCATTATAATTAACATTTCGTGTAATAATAACTTTCTTTATTGTATGCGTGTTAACATGTTATTCTTGATCGTATCAGTTAGATAATGATTTAAATACTTCTAGAATATAAAACATGATTTATATATCATATATATTTATAATATATAGATATATTAATTGGAAAACACTGTTTATGGGGATGATAGGCCGTACGTACGCATGAACCTAGTTTTCGTTTTCACATCGTATTGAACGAAAGTAAGGGAATAAGATATATGTAAATACACACACACACACACACACATATATATATCTAGAAGAATTATTATTTCATATATTACATAATTATTAATAATATCTATTTTTATAATCCTTGTTGATAGGTGAACGTGGAAATGAATCTCATCGGGTTGTGGAGACGGTAATTCGTACGTATGTATGAGCAACAATATCATTATATTGATTTTGAAATCATATGTAATTGGATGGTATATCTTATATACATAATCATAAATATGTTATAATTATTATTTTCATCAGTTATACTCATTATTATACCCATCCAAATAATGAATTGTTTGAATAACAAGCTACCCACAATGTGGAGAGGGTAAGCCGTACGTACGAACCTATGGTGACTTTTTCATTTATAGGATGGATAGAATAACAAATATGGTTTTAACATATTTATAATAATATCATAGTATGTAGGAGGTACTGGAGTTATTATTTTGGTATTGATACAACAATGAAAGAAGATGTGGATGAAGAAAAGAACTTGAAAGATGATTATGAAATTATTACCTCTTCTTCTGGTGTTACCTATTGAGTTGATCGAATGGGATCCTTAGGATGTATTCCTAATTAAAGTAAGGTATTTAGGTTTAAGGGAAGATATTTGAGAGGAATTTTGGTCAGGTTTTGGCCGAGGCAAATGTGTTTGGAGGTGTGAAATTAAGAGAAGGAAATGTACCCTTTTATAAGGGAGGTGAGGGTCACTTTAGGAAAATCTTGAAATATTATTTTATAATAAAATACTTTTCGGTTTATAATGGATCCAAAATGATTTATTTAGATCCTTAGGTGGCTATGGGTCGAAAACCTATAATTAAATAGGTTTTATACAAGAAAAGGTTACCATTTTAACCTTATCTTTTAGATTTAACTCTTAGTTAAAAAGTATAACTTTTACCATCTCTTCTTGTATTCATACACTATATGGTTAATAAACATACTCTAAACTTCCAAGAGAACCTCATGTGGTTCATTAATGACATATATAATATTATTTACTCCCTTATTCCGAACCTTATATTTTTTATAAATATTATATCTACCAATAATATAATATTTGTTTTAAAAATTAATTTATGTAAATTTTGACACTGTTTGGTATTTTATTTTTGTGAAAGTCATAAAAACATTATCTGTCACGACCCATCCTCAAGGCCCATGCCATGAATACCCCATGCCCGCCTTCTATAGGCCAGCGGCTGGCGACTAGCACCAATGACGTAAATCCCAATAAAAAGGGAAGACATTTCCTTTAATAAGTAATGAACCACAACAGAGTACGCAACAGGAAGTAAACACAAAGTAAAACTAAATACTAAAGAGTGTAATAGAAAGTAAATTGGCTAGAAATACAAGCACAACAGTAAAGTACAGGTACAACAGAATGCAAGTACAACTGAAAAAGGGACAACATCTAAAAAGGGCATCTCCTGGAATGTCCGCAGAGAATCCTACCTGAAGGGTAGGTACATATGTCCACCTCAGCACTCCACGTCTATCGGTCCACTCCGTGTACCGTCTCATCGTGTGGTCCACCTCCGGGTACCATCCAGTCCTGGATCTCTATCGACCTCCATCAATATTGTCCGCCGTCTGCATCCAACACAACGAAGTGCGGGCATAGCCCATGCAGGGGTGAGTATAACAATACTCAATAGGGACCCCAAGACCCCCGAAGGTCTCATAGAATCCACTAAGTATAAACCATAAAAGAGAGATAAAAACATGAAGTATCAACCAACCCTACTTAGGTATATGCCCATACATATACCTAAGTTATCAATCTCAGTTCGGCTCCAACTCTCGAGTCCAAGCACGACCCAGTCCACACAAAAAGTAAAGTCAACCACATCGATGATAATGATTGAAATTCAAGACTCATCTCACACATGTATACATCTTTTGTATAGCGATAGAGATGATCAGATGTAGCCACTGATTCTTCTAAGCTGTCAGACCCACACAAGATACAGGACCAGCTAAGCTGTCGGACCCACATAGGATACAAGACCAGCTACTCAATCGGACCCACACATGATACAAGTATAGAGCTCAAACTGCCGGACCCACACATGATACAAGAACATTAATCATCTCCGTTGAACCCACAAAGTATTCCAGAATAGTATTCATCGCTATCGAACCCATGGAGGATTCCAGTACAGTTGTTGTCCCTGTCGAACCCACGTAGGATTCCAGTACAGTAGTCTTCACTGTCGAACCCACGGAGGATTCTAGTACAATAGTCATCGATGTCGAACCCACGGAGGATTATAGTACAGTAATCGATGTAGTCGCAGCCAACTCTAGGGTTCCCGCACACAACACGCTTGATTATGGGAGGGTCTGCTCCTCGAGCAAAGGGGTCGAAACATAAACTATCACGAAGTCTTGAGTTGATTTATCCCAAAGATCCATCTCATCCTAAGGGACCCAACGTGATAGACAACATGTCAATCAGACGCCCGGTATGAGAGTTATTGGCCTTTTCATTTCAGGGGCCTGGTTGGAATTACGATCGTTCCAAACCCAGCTGTTTTCCAAATTTATAAAAATCTCCCTTAGAGTATCTCAAAAGGACCTCCTCACCTCAAGGGTTCTAGTGCCGTAGACGGCACGTTGATCGGATGCACGATGAGGAAGTTATTCGCACATAAGCGAAACGGGCCCGACCTATCAAGCCCGGTGGGCTGGCGGGTCGGCCCGTCCTGGCTCGGCGGGTATGAACTGACTAGGGGGTTAGCCCGGTCCGGCGGGGTGCAGCCCGACCTGGTGGGGTGTGGCCCGACCCAGTGGGCCATGACTCGGCCAGCTGGCCGAGCGGTGCGGGGGGCACGACCCCCAGGTTTCGTGAAATGGAGGCGCTGAGCGGCACCGCCCCTACTGACCGGCCGGTCGAAGCCGACCGGTCTTCCTCGGCGTGAGCGGCCCCCACATGTAGGCCTCTATTCTCCCACGCGACACCATCATGTTTTGTGGCCTTCTTTAACCCAGCTGAGCGGCCTGTCGGCCGGTTCACCCGCCGAAGCGGCCCGCGGAATCGGGCCCAGTCTCCCTTCCGCGCGGCACCCAATGTCACAGTCCACTTAGGGCCAACGCACGACCGCCATTGTCGCCACTTCCTTCGTTCGTCGCCTCCACCTTTTCCCACACTGTCTCCATCGTGAATAAAAACAAGAAACAATAGAGGGTCATCGGGCCATGTTCGTTCGGCCCGCGCCCTCCACGTTAGGCGGTAACAAATGGACATAGATGATCACTTGCATTCAACAAGAATGAAGGTATAATTTATTCAATTTAAATTATAAAGACCCCCTACCTCGTAATTGACGTCTCATGTCGATGAGTCGCGGGAGATGAGCATCGTGGTAGTCGGGCATCACAAAATACGGCATCACGGAGAACTGTGTCATCCCGTCAATGTTGGAGGAAGAGTCTTTGTTGTGACACGAGAAGTGAATCCGAAGACGACGTAGATTCCTTGAAGTCGGGGTGCGTTCGAGGAAGAAGTGTCGTTGGAAGAAGTTCTTTGCATTATTCATCAGAGACGTTCTTCATTGAAGAATAGTGTTCTTTGTCGAGAGAGGATCAACTTTCTTCTAATTCTCCAGAGCCTCCCCAATAGTATATTTGCTAACCAAATGAAATAATTGGCTCCCAATATTATAAACTTGTCATCTATTTCAAATTAATTCAAAAATTGATTAATTAAGTGGCATTAATTAATCTCAATTGTTGGCACATTCATGAGAGGAGGGAGGTGGAGAGGCTCCACCTTTAATGAGGGGAGGTGTCAAAACTTAAGAGGAGTTAAAGGGAGTTTAGGGGAGGTGAAAGGGTTTGGGTTCATGTGGGCCCCACCACACATTATCCTCTCATGGGAGGTTATGTGGGGGTGGGACCCACTACCAAACTTCCTTTGGAGATTATAACCACCCACCACATAAAAATATCTAATTCATATTTTTATTTATTTTAACAACAAACCCCAAAAATTAACTTCTCCTCCAAATATAATCAACTATGATAAGGGTCCCCTTAGGTGAATACCGGCACTGCGAGTTCATCGATGCCCTCGGATTTAAATTCTGAGCACCTATTAAAAAGTTATAAAATCCTACTCGTACATCTACTGAACATACCTGAAAAAAACATCAGAAAATTATTCTGAGCACACCGGGCTTCAGAATCAGGTGCCGTCAGAAACTGTGATTTCAAAAAATTCCAAAGAGTTTAAGAAAAAAATAATTTTCCTTGAAATTTCCGAGTAATTACATTACCCCCACCTCAGGGTTTTATGTCCCCGTAAAGCTACAACACACACTAGGGAAATAAATGAGGGTACTAAGCACACATCTGGCCTCCCACTCCCATGTGCTCTCCTGGAGGTTCCTATGCTGCCAGCGAATGTGCACCAGAGGAATCAACCATCCATGTAGGACCCACTCATGTAGATCCTCGATCTCTACTGGGACCTCTGTTAATTTCACCCCATCATTGATGTCCATCTCCCCATGGTCGATAATGTGGGACAGGTCATGCATGTATCTCCTCAGCTGAGATACATGGAAGATGTTGTGTACCCGGTGCAACTGAGGTGGAAGGGCCAGGAGGTTAGCCACCTTGACAACCCTGCTGAGGACCTGAAATGGTCCGATGAATCTTGGAGATAACTTTTCGCCTTAGCCAAATATTCGTAGACCTCATCGAGGTGAGACCCGTAAGAAGACATGGTAGCCATCCTCGAACTCCAGTGGTCTCTGTCTCCTATCGGAATAGGACTTCTGTCTGCTGTGTGTAGTCTTCGTCCTCTCTTGACTGATATGAACCTTCTCTGTCGTAGCTTGAACCATCTTTGGTCCTACAAGTGCTAACTCCCCTGGTTCTGTCTAGCACAGAGGTGATCTTCATGGTCGGCCATACAGTGCCATGTAAGGTTCCATTCTGATCTTAGAGTGATAGTTGTTGTTGTATGAAAACTCCACCAAGGGTAAGTGATCCTCCCAGCTGTGACCAAAGTCGAGGACACATGCACGGAGCATGTCCTTGAGAGTCTGAATGGTTCTCTAAGTCTGACCATCCATCTGAGGATGGAAGGAGTTGCTCAAGCGAAGCTGCATCCGAAAAGATTCCTGTAATCCCTTCCATAGCCGGGAAGTGAAACGTTCATATCGATCAGAGACGATAGTCAATGGCACACCATGAAGTTGTACGATCTTCTGAATGTTGAGGTGTACAAAGCTCTCTACAGAGCCCTACTCACTGATCGGTAGGAAGTGGGCCGACATGGTGATTTGGTCTATGATCACCTAGATAGAGTCGTTTCCTCTGGATGTACGCGGAAGCCCCATCACGAAATCCATAGATATCCCATCCCACTTCCACTCCGGAACCTCTAAGGGTTGTACCAAGCCTGCGGGTACCTGGTTCTCTGCCTTCACTTGCTGACAAGTGAGGCATCGTGATACAAACTCTGCTACAACCTTCTTTATACCTAGCCACCAGTGTTGTCGTTTGAGGTCCTGATACATCTTCGCCACTCCTAGATGTACTGCTAGATGGTAAGTATGAAACTACCCCATCACTTACTCCTGTAATTCAACTGGTACCATGGTACATCCCCTGAAGAGGATGAAGTGCTCCCCTCCTTCAGAAAATCCATCAGGCTCCTGCCCTGTGGATATCTGAGCACGTCGTGTCTCACAGTCAGCGTCCCCACGCTGTGCCTCTCTGACTCGCTGAAGAAGTGGAGTAGTGACTATGAGATACTGAAGAAAGGCTGCTCCATATCTATCCACAGAGGATATCTGCAACACGGATAGTTGCTCTGTTGCCTCTCCCAGCAACTTAATGCCCGATCTCTTACTGAGAGCATCTGCTACAATGTTCCCCTTCCCAGGAGTATAGACTCTCTTGAAGTCAAAGTCCTGGAGGAACTCAAGCTATCAACGCTGTCTTAGGTTCAGGTCCTTCTGCGAGAAGATGTACCTGAGACTCTGGTGGTCAGAGTAGACTGTAAAATGATCACCCATCATATAGTACATCCACATCTTCAAGGCGAAGACCACTACTGCTAACTCAAGGTCATGGGTAGCGTATTTCTACTCGTTCTGTCTCAACTGACGTGAAAAATATGAAATCACTACTCATTCCTGCATCAGGAAACACCAAAGTCTGGTTCCTGATGCATCGCTGTAAACTACGTACCCTACGCCCTCCTCTGGTAGCCTCAAGATGGGCGAACTGGTCAACCTCTACCTCAGCTCCTGAAATCTCTGCTGGCATCTCTCTAACCACACGAAGGGTTTCCCCTTCTTTTTCAAAGCTGAAAGAGGTGCTGCAAATCTGGTGAAGTCTAGTACAAATCTCCAATAGTATCCATCCAAGATTAGAAAACTTCGAACCTCTATCACACTTCTGGGTGGCTCCTAAACAAGCACTGCCTCAATCTTCACTAGATCCACTGCTACCCCAGCCTCAGAGATGACGTGTCCCAAGTAGTGAACCTCTCAAATCTAGAACTGGAACTTCGAGAGATTACCATAAAGCCGGTGCTCTCGGAGTGTATCCAGTACAACCCACAAGTGGTAGGCGTGCTCCTCATCAGTAGTCAAGTAAATCAGTATGTCGTCGATGACGACCACGGAAAATCGATCGAGGTAAGGATGGAAGATCCGGTTCATGAGACTCATAACCACAGCTGGTGCATTTGATACACCGATGGGCAGAACCAAGAACTCATAGTGGCCATACCAACACCTGAAGGTCATCTTCTGCACATCCTCATCTTGAACTCTGAGCTGGTAATAGCCTGACCTGAGGTCTATCTTCGAGAACCATCGTGCTCCCTTGAACCGATCAAAGAGGTCTTCAATCCTTGGGAGTGGGTAATTGTTCTTCATGGTCACCTGATTCATGTGACGGTAGTCGACACACAGTCGTATGCTCCCATATTCCTTCTTGGAAAACAAAATCAGAGAAACCCATGGTGGAACACTAGGTCGGATGAATCCCTTCCCTTGCAAGTCCTCCAGCTGTTCTCATAGCTCACGAAGCTCAGCGGGAGCCATCCAATATGCTATAGTAGATATCGCTGCTATCTCAGGGTATAGGTCTATGTAGAAGTCTACCTCTCTGTGAGGACATAGTCTTGGAACATATTCAGGGAAATACACCCGCGTACTAATCCACCACAACAAGAAAACTCGAACTCCGCACATCAACTGCTCTGAGGATGAAACTAGCCAACTGATGTGTTCTCAGCTACCCCCTCCTCTGCGTATGTAAATCACACACTGCAAAGGATACATTCTCACCGGTGAAGGTTTACCTGGTCCCATCCGTGCAGACACACTGCACCTTGCACCTAATATAGTCAATATGAGCATGAACGGTGGATAACAAGTCCATACCCAAGATGACGTCTTAAGGTCTCGACGCCGCTACAAGAAGATCCCAGCCGAAGCTCTCTCCTCCTAAAGTAATTTCACACTGCCGGAACCAGTGCATAATCATCATGTCTGCTCCCATAGGAGTCTTTAGCCATAAGGATTGATCCAACAACTCCGTCGGAATCTCCGAGCTCCAAACAAGGGTAACGAAAATAAAAGATTGACTCACACCTGTGTTTATAAGTACTGCATAAAGGGTGGAGTAGACACAGATAGTACCTCGAATCATCTTAGGTGCACCGTGGTCGTAGGACTTGGCTGCCTGGAGCTGATCCCACCTTTTTCCTCTAGTTCCCTGTGGTCGGGGTGGACCTCCTGGTGGTGGTGGTGGTAGAGCCTTGAAACGTCGTCCACCACCCGCTACTCGGCCATCTCCTCTGCCTCATCCTCCTACTCCTGATGGACCACCACGATCGAACCTCTGCCACTGCCTAGGAGGTCCCTCTACCGTCTACTTCTCATCTGCATGGCAGGTCGTGCAGTCACGAGCCATGTCGCCCAGCCCATCCCACCGCATGCATAGCACTGCATGATCCTCATAAGGATGGCTCTGTTTCTTGTGCCCCACACAACTGAACATGTATCCTAAGGTCGCCCACCTGATGGCCTGGTCTGCTTGGACCTTTGCGACATCTGTCTACTGCCGCTGTAGAAGACTCCGCTACATGTCGCCCTGTGGAAGGGATCGCCGCTGGTGATTGCTCAGTGAGAAAACTCTCTACTAGAAGGGATCTCTCCAGCACCCCTGCCAGCATCGGGATGTTGAGGGGAATCATCTAAGCCCTGATATCATTCCTGAGTCCTTGCACAAAGGTCTGGGCCCTAAAGAATGGGTCTTGTACCATATCCGTGGAGTAGTGTGAGAGGTCGTTGAACCTCACTGAGTACTGAGTTGATGTCATGCTGCCCTGCTGCAGATGAAGTAACTCTTGAATCCGCACCGCATGAAGGGTGGATGGAACAAACTCTGAGTGGAGGAGACTCTCGAAGTCCATCCGGAGTAAATATGCCTCTTCATGCACCAGGAGCATCAGGCTCCATCATCTACCTACTGCTGTGTGCAGGAGACTTGTGGCAGGGATTACCATCAGGTCAGCTGGTGTCCCTACCAATCTGAAAACTCTAACAACAACCTCTAGCCAGTCCTCAACTGCATGTGGGTCTGTCTCTCCGTGGAACCTGGGCGGCCTCTATCATTGGAACTCATGCAATGCACTCAGGTAGCGTGCACTGTCTGCTACTAGGGCTGGTGGTATCAGTGGTCCAGTGGGTAGAGGTGCCGCAAGTACCTCCGCAGTGATGGGGCCCTACACCGAGGCCTCAACGCTCTATGGAAAACCATCTCGTACATCACTCGGAACCATAACTGGCTGCCTTTGTGGGGATATCCTGAAAAGAAACAGGTGTTCCACGTTCAAAACAGTATACCTGGTGAGCTGACTCAAATTAATCACAAAGAAAACTTTTGAAACACACATGCAACCAGTGTTTTCGTGCACTGAGTCAGAAATCAAAGGTCAGGGTCCTGGTGTATGGATACGTTGGCCACTGCACAAACACTAGACTCCATGGACTAAAAACCACACTAAGTACTCTTAACACTATTTATTCACAGAAAATAATGATCAAAGTCATGAGTTCTGTTGTTGAACCGACTCCTTTGATACCAATCTGTCAAGACCCATCCTCGGGGCCCATGCTGTGACTACCCCAATCTTTCCTTCCATAGGCCAGGGGCTGGCGACTAGAACCAAAGGAGTAAATCCCAATAAAAAGGGAAGGCATTCCCTTTAATAAGTAAACAACCACAACAGAGTACGCAACATGAAGTAAACACTAAGTAAAACTGAATACTAAAGAGTGTGCTGGAAAGTAAATGGGCCAGAAATACAAGCCCAACAGTAAAGTACAGGTACAACGGAAAGCAAGTACAAATGAAAAAGGGACAACAGCTAAAAAGGGAAGCTCCTAGAATGTCCGTCGAGAATCCTACCTGAAGGGTAGGTATAGATGTCCACCTCATCACTCCATGTCTATCGGTCTACTCCGTGTACCGTCTCGCCGTGTGGTCTACCTCCGGGTACCATCCGGTCCTGGCTCGCTCTCAGCCTCTGTTAATGATGTCTGTCGTCTGCATCGAACACAACGAAGTGTGGGCATAGCCCGAGCTGGAGTGAGTATAACAATACTCAGTAGGGACCCCGAGACCCCTGAAGGTCTCCCAGAATCCAAGAAGGATAAACCACAGAAGAGAGATACATGCATGAAGTATCAACCAACCCTACATATGTATATGCCCATACATATACCTAAGTTATCAATCTCTGTTCGGCTCCAACTCTCGAGCCCAAGCACAACCCAGTCCACACAGGAAGTAAAGTCAACCACATCGATGATAATGATTGAAAGTCTAGAATCAGCTCACATAGGTATACAACTTTTGTGTAGTGATAGAGATGATCAGATGTAGCCACTGATTCATCTATGCTGTGGGACCCACACAGGATACAAGACCAGCTATGCTATCGGACCCAAACAGGATACAAGACCAGCTACTCTGTGGGACCCACAAAGGATACAAGTATAGAGGTCAAACTGCCAGACCCACACATGATACAAGAACAGTAGTCATCAGCGTCGAACCCATGGAGGATTCCAGTACAGTAGTTGTCGTTGTCAAACTCATGGAGGATTCGAGTACAGTAGTCATTGCTGTCAAACCCATGTAGGATTCTAGTACAGTAGTCGTCGTTGTCGAAATCATGGAGGATTCCAGTAAAGTAGTCGACGCAGTCGCAACCAGCTCTAGGGTTCCCGCACACAACACACTCGATTCCGGGAGGGTCTGCTCCTCGAGCAAAGGGGTTGATACATCAACTATCACGAATTCCTATGTTTATGTACCATGAAGTTCCGTATCATCATAAGGAACCCAATGCGACAGACGACACGTCCATCAGACGCCCAGTCTGAGAGTTATTGGCCTTTTCGTTTCTGAGGCCCGGTTGGAATTATGCTCGTTCCAAACCCATCCATTTTCCAAAGTTGTCCAAAACTCACTTAGAGTATCACAAAAGGCCCGCCTTGTCACAAGGGTCCCAGTGCCGTAGATGGCATGTCGATCAGACGCACGGTCAGGAAGTTATTCACACTTAAGAGAAACGGGCCTGACCTGTCAGGCCCAATGGGCTGGCAGGTCGGCCCGCCCTGGCTCTACGGGTCCAACCCAGCTGGGGGGAGGCCTGGTCCGGCGGGGCATGGCCCGGCCCGGCGGGGCACGGCTCGGCCCAGTGGGGCGCTACCCGGTGCGCGACCGGCCACGGCTCGGCCAGCTGGCCGAGCGGTGCTGGGGGCACGACCCCCCGATTTCGTGAAACGGCGACGCCACCCCTCCTACCCGGCCGGCTGAAGCCGACCGGTCTTCCCCAGTGCAAGCGGACTATATAGGCGGGCCACTATTATCCCATGTGGCACCATCGGGTGCCGTAGACTTCTTCAACCCAGACGAGCGGCCTGCCGTCCGGTTCGCTGACCAAAGCGGCCCACGGAAGCCGGCCACGGTTCTCCGCAGCGCAGCGCCGAGAGGCGCCACGGTTCTCCCAGCCCGACCAGCTTTAGATGTCTGGTTTTTCTTTGGCCAAGCGGCCCGCAGTTGTGGGCCGCGGTCTCCCTTCCTCACGGTACTCGACATCATGGTTCTCTTTGGGCAGGCGCGTGTCCGCCTTTGCCGTCGCCGCCTTCGGTCATCACCACCACCTCTTGCAACACCATCTCCATCGTGAATAAAAACAGGAAACAATAGAGGGTCTTCGGGCCGTGTTTGTTTGGCCCATGCCCTCTGCATTAGTTGGTAACATATGGCCATATATTATCACTTACATTGAATAAGAATGAAGGTATAATTTATTCAATTTAACTTATACAGTCCCCCTACCTCATAATTGACGTCGCACGTCGACGAGCCGCAGATGACGAGCGTCGCAGTAGTTGGGCTTCGCAGAAGATGGCGTTGTGGAGAACTGTTTTGTCCCGTCAACATTGGAGGAAGAGTCTTTGTTGTGACTGTTTCCTATGGAAATGGGAATGTACTCGTTTTTTTAAGGTTCAAACATTCCAATCGATTTCTAACGGGTTAGTTCGTAGAACCGGAAACATACAATGATTCTATATCCATTTGGACCTACGTTCCAAAGGTAGATGCTCATTAGTTGTGAACCGATGGGGCTTAAGAATTTGCATTGGTCGAGAGGATGGGAGGTTGTACTCATCACACCTTTTTGAGGGGAATTATTGTCTACTCCGGGACTCTATTTATATATTTAAGTTATGTTCTTGAATCCTTAATGAATTACCAAGTATGAAAATGAGATTTCCTTTAGATATGACAATCAATGATGGATATGTATGAGATTTAGAGAATCTTTTATATGTTTTCGAGGTTCTTTATCGATAGAGAATCATTTGTATTTGTTAGAGATTCTTATTCAATGGTATCCTTCAATACATTATATAGAGATCTCTTGGTCATTATAACAACCATACTGGTTTTAAAGCCACTCAGCGGGGCACTTGAAGTGTATTGTCATTCAGAAGGACATGGATTATGTCAGAGTTGGGATCATACCCACAGATGGTCTACCTACGTATCCTTATTTAGAAAAGGAATCATAACCCACATAGTTTGAGTAAAGAAGTATGAAGTTTATGCATAATTGATGGCCCAAATAAAGATGTCATAGTTTCCTTTATGCTCTAAGCTCACGTGAGTCATTCTCAGTGTGAGAAACATGAGGTATCAGTAAAACTTGACGTTTGTGCCACTAAAGATGCAATCATATGGAATGATGTGGGGATTATGTATGTATGACTACCCATATAGATTAAGATTGAGATTTACTTCAGGGAAGAAACCCGGAAACAAGGTCCATAAAGGTATATGTGCATTACGAATATTTGGATACTTAACTTAGGACTTACTCCTAAGAAGGAGGCCTAAAGTAGAGGGGACTTATGATTGGGTTTTATTCCTGATAAGGAAGCCCAAATCAAAAGAAATTAAGACTGGGGATTACTCCTGAAAAGGAGGCCTATGTTAGGGGACTTGGACTAGGGCTTACTCCTGAAAAAGAGGCACAGGATAGGTAACTTGGGGCTTACTCATAAGGAGGATGCCCATATTAAAGATCTTCTCATATTAGAGGATGAGTTTGAAATGAATTAAATCTCTAACCTTGGTGACATAAAGATATGTAAATCACTAGGTTTTGAGAGATGTTTCCACAGAATTCCTTTCAGATAAGAATGCCAACAGAGGAATAATGTCATAAATGACTTTGAAAAGGGTTTTGAAGGCTAAATTTTGAAGAGGAGATGTGGATTTGAAGAAAAGAGGTGAATAAACAGGAGATCCAACGAAAAATTGGTAGGTGCGCAAGTCTTTGTGGGGCACACAAGTCTTGGTCGCCCAAGTACACTTGCATGACACTTGGGTACTTGCGCGCCAGTCAACCGATAGGGTAATAATTGAGAGAGTCTTGGCTCAAGCCTTTATTATTATCCCTAAAGACTTCCAAATGAGTGGCGCGCAGGTTTTGTTGAAGGTATATGGTGGTGTGCAGGTGTGACCATTTCCCTTAAGGGTTAGACACCTAGGCGCGCATGTGTTGGTGAATTTCAAAACTTAGGCCTTATTCCCCTTCTTTAGATCTTCCATTCTAGGTAAGAAATTACCTTATAAGTGTTCAGAAGACTTAAAGAAGAGACTAAGGTGCTGGGAGCTCAAATATGACTTTTGGAATTTTTCATCCTAGAAATGGGGGGCCCACAAGGGGTAGTTATTGGCTGCTGAAGACCGTGGGAGAAAATCAAAATAGGGTGCGCAAGTCACCTGCTCGCCCAATAAGTGGCGTGTAGGTATACCTGCATGACCATCTTAGAACTTTCGCGGCCCATGCTTAAAGAAATCCCTATTCATGACTTTGTCGATTTTTGATGTTTCTTCAAAGGATGAATCACTTTGTGTTTAAGGTATTTACCTTTTCATTCGTTAGACTCTGTGACGGAAAGGAGCATAAAAAAAGTCCCCCCTCAGAGTTGGATCCGAAAGGAAGGAGGATTTTACCCTGAGGTAAAGGATAAAACCAAGGAAGAACGACATGCAAGTCTGAACGCGCAGGTAGCGGCGCGCAGGTGTGAGCCGCGGAGGCCTCGACGCGCAGGGATATGGACTTGCCTATAAATATGTGTTCCATTCTCACGCAAAGCACCTGGTTTTGAATGATTCTGTCACGACCCGTCCTTGGGGCCCGTGCCGTGACTACCCTAAGCCTGCATTCTATAGGCCAGGGGATGGCGACTAGCACCAAAGGCACAAATCCCGATAAAAAGGGAAGTCATTACCTTTATATAAGTAAACAAACACAACAGAGTACTCAAGCTGTAGTAAACACAAAGTAAACTGAGTACAAAAGTATGTGATGGAATGTAAATGGGCCAGAATACAAACCCAACTAGAAGTACAATACAACTGAAAAGAAAGAACAACTGCAGTAATGTAAACTAGCAAAAACCGAATCGTCCTCCGGATATCCCACCAGAAGGGTGGGTACAGATGGTCTCCTCAGCTCCTCGGGTCTGGTCGTCCACTCCGTGTACGTCCTGCCTAGTGGTCCTCCTCTAGGTACTGTCTCGCTTCATAAGACTCCACCTCGATCAGTGCTGTCTGTCGTCTGCATCCAACACAACGTAGTACGGGCATAGCCCGTGCAGGGGTGAGTATACGATACTCAGTAGGGACCCGAGACTCCCGAAGGTCTCCCAGAATCCACAAAGGAAAAAACCATAAAGTAATAATAGAAACATGAAGTAACAACAAACACTACTTAGGTATATGCCCATACATATACCTAAGTCATCAATCCCAGTTCGGCTCCAACTCCCGAGCCCAAGTACAACCCAATCCACACAGGAAAGCACAACCCAGTCCACACAGGAAAGCAAGTCAATCATATCGATGATAATGACTAAAAGTCAAGACTCAACTCACACATGTATACTACTCACGAAGAGGGGTGAAGATGATATATGTAGCCTCTAAATCATCTTCCCTGCCGAACCCACATAGGATCCAAGTACATAAGTCGTCACTGCCGAACCCACGTAGGATCCTAGTACAGTAACCATCGCTTCCAAACCCACATATGATCGAAGAACAGTCGTCATCACTGCCAAACCCATGGAGGATCCAAGTACATTCGTCCTCACTACCGAACCCACGTAGGATCCAAGTACAGTCTTCATCGTCGTCGTAGTCGCAACCAGCTCTAGGGTTCCCGCACACAACATGCTCGATTCTGGGAGGATCTGCTCCACGAGCCAAGGGGTTCGATACATCAACTGTCACAAAGTCTAGATTTGATGTATCTCGAAGTTCCGTCTCATCAAAAGGAACTCAACGCAACAGATGGTGCATCAATTGGATGCTCGGTCTGAGAGATATAGGCTTTTCCGTCCCAGGGGCCTGGTTAGAAATATGCATGTTTCTAACCCAAAAAATATACAAAATTATCCGAAACTCACTTAGAGTATCGAAAATGGACCATCACGTTGAAAGAGTCCTAGTGCCGTAGACGACGCGTCGATCAGACGCGCGGTCTTTAAGTTACCCCGTTTAAGTGATTAATGGGCCTGACCCGTTTAGCCCAGTGGGATGACGGGTCGGGTTGACCCCGTTTGATGGGTCCGACCCAGTAGGGGTGTCGGACCAGTCTGAAGGAAATACGCAAGTCGGCGCGACCCAAAGTGGCACGGCCCGACCTGGCAGGGCGCGGCCCGGCCCGACGAGGCCCGGCTCGGCCTGGCGCGGCCCGGCTGGCTCGGCCGGCTGGACGAGTGGCTCGGCTGAAGCCGAGCGCGTTCCAAGGGGGGCCCCGGTTTTCCGCACCGGCGGTGCCGCCCTTCCCCAAACCTGCCGGCTAGACCGGAAGGTCTTCTACGCACGGGGCCCGCATGGGCGGGCCGCCGGTCCTCCAGCGCGGCGCCCTCTTGGCGCCGCGGTCCAGCAACACCCGGCCGGTCGGTCCTCTAATGCGGTGCCCTCCTGGCGTCGCGGCTCCTCTTTGCCCTGCCGGCCGACGGGCCGACAGGTTCTTCTGCAGAAGCGGCCCGCGTTTCGGGCCACGGTTCATTCCGCACAACTGGCATGACGATGTCGATTACCTTCATCACGATCCCGGCACGGCGCGACGACGCTGTGTTTTTCCTCCGCATCTGGTTTCCAATTCCAATGGAATAAATTTCCAGCGGAGGGTTGTCGGGCTGTGTTCATTTGGACCGCACCCTCCGCGTTAGATGGTCTCACATGGACAAGATTGCACATGGTTTACGAAAAGCAACGAACAATTTTATTCTCAATAAAATCGAATCAACACACCCTACCTCGAAATGATGTTCGCGGTTGTCAAGCGCCGTGGATTGCAACTTCGTTTCCATCGTCGTCGGTGTGCACCTGAGGAAGTGGCGTCTCCCCTTTTATCACGGAGATAACAAGAGGATTGCGCGTCATTGTTCTTCATGGAGTCGGTGCTCTACGTCGAAGAGGTGTTTTTATTTGCGGAGAGGATGACATTCTTCAACAAAGGAGGAGCTCCCTTCTCATTTCACACGAAATCTCTCTCTCAAAATCCTCACACAACAATCCAACCCCCAAAATAAAATATGGTCATCCCTTATTTTAATTAAGCAAGCCATGAATCTCAAAATGAAAAATTCAAACACTTAATTAATTAATGAAGAGTTTCAATTAATTAATTAATGTGTGTGTTGGCATGAAATAAAGAGGGAGAGAGGGAGAGTTACTTAGTTAAAGGGAGTTAACAAGTTTTAAAGGGGGAGTTTATGAGAGTAATGGTAATTTGAAGGGTTGGGGATCGTGTGGGCCCCACCTCACATTTATCCTCACATGGGTAGTTAGGACGTTAGTGGGTCCCACCCTAACTTCCCCATATAGGTTATAACCACTTAAGATATAAAAATAAAATTGTCCCACAATTTTATTCACTTCCACAAAAAATAACTTCTTCTCCCGTGCTAACACATCTTTGGTAAATGTCCTTGTAAGAAATTACTGGCACTGCGAGTTCATCGGTGCCCTCATATTTCAATTCCGAGTAGCAGTTCAAAAGATAGAAAATCCCGCTCGTTCGTTTACTGAATGTACCTGAGCTAAACTTCAAAAATTGATTCCGGGCACACCGGCCCTTGGAATCAAGTGTCGTCAAAAGCCATAGACTCGTAAAATTACAAAGTATTTAAGAAAAAAATTTACTTGAAATTTCCGGGTCTTTACATTACTCCCCCTCAGGGCTTTACATCCCCGTAAAGATACATCATAAACTTGGAAAACAAATTTGGGTACTATGCACGCATCTGAGTCTCCCGCTCCTATGTGTTCTCCTGGAGATTCCCATGCTGCCAAAAAATGCACACAAGAGGAATTGACCATCCACGTAGGACCTGATTCTGTCAATCCTCGATCTCCACTGGGACCTCTGCAAAAGTCACCCTGTCATCGATGTCCAGCTTCCCGTGATCGATGATATGAGTCGAGTCGTTCACGTATCTCCTCAGCTGAGATATGTGGAAAATGTCATGCACCCGGTGCAACTGAGGTGGAAGGGCCAGGTGGTAGGCCACCTCTCCTACCTTGCTGAGGACCTATAATAGTCTGATGAAGTGCGAAGATAACTTTCCACCCCAGCCAAATCTCCGTAATCCATGTTGAGGTGAGACCTGTAAGAAAACTTGGTCACCATCCTCAAACTCTAGTTGTCTCCGCCTCCTGTCAACATAGGACTTCTGTCTTCTCTGTGTAGTCCTCATCCACTCCTGGATGATCTCTACCTTCTCCATCATAGCCTGGACCATCTTTGGTCCTATGAGTGCTGACTCCCCAGGGTCAGTCCATCACAGAGGTGATCTTCATGGTTGACCGTACAATGCCTCGTATGGAGCCATCCTGATGGTGGAGTGGTAGCTGTTGTTATACGCAAACTCCACCAAGTGTAGGTGATCCTCCCAGCTACGACCAATGTCAAGGACGCATGCACGGAGCATGACCTCAAGTTCCTGAATGGTCCTCTCCGTCTGGCCATCCGTCTGAGGATGAAAGGCGGTGCTCAAGCGTAGCTACATCCCAAACTCCTCCTAAAACCCCTTCCAAAGTTGGGAAGTAAAGCGAGCATCTCGATCAGAGACGATAGACGATGGCACACCATGAAGCCGTATGATCTCCTAAACGTAGAGGCATCCTATTCTCTCTACTGAGCCCTGCTCTCTGATAGGTAGGAAGTGGTCCGACTTGGTGAGTAGGTCGACAATCACCCAGATGAAGTCATGTCCTCTAGAAGGATATGGAATCCCTGTCACGAAATCCATGGATATCCCGTCCCACTCCACTCCGGGACCTCTAAGGGATGCACCAATCCTGCCAGTACCTGGTGCTCCACCTTCACCTGCTGGTAGGTGAGGCATCGTGAAACGAACTCTGCCACAACCTTCTTCATACCCGGACACCAGTTCTTTTGTCTGAGATCCTGGTACATCTTCGCTACTCCTGGATGTACCTCCAATGGGGATATGTGAAACTCCCTCAGCACCTCCTCCTATAATGCAACTGGTACCATGGTACGTCCGCTGAAGAGGTTGACGTGCTCTACTCCAATAGAAAAACCATCAGGTGCCTGCTCTGGGGAAATCTGAGCACGTCACGTCTCAAAGTCAACGTCCCCACGCTGTGCCTCTCTGACCCGCTATAGTAGTGGAGGAGTGGCTGTGAGTGACTATATAAAGGATGCTCCATATCTATCCAAAAAGGATATCTACAACGCAGCAAGCTGCTCCATCACCTCTCCAAGTAGCTGAATGCCCGATCTCATACTGAGAGCATCAGCTACTACGTTCCCCTTCCCAGGAGTATAGACTATATCAAATTCATAGTCCTGGATGAACTAGATCCATCGCCGTAGTCTCAGGTTTAGGTCCTTCTGTGAGAAGATGTACCTGAGACTCTGGTGGTCAGAATAGACTATAAAGCGCTCGCCCATAAGATAGTGCCGCCACATCTTCAAGGCAAAGACCACTACTGCTAACTCTAGGTCATGGGTAGCGTAGTTATACTCATGATACCTCAACTGTCATGAACCATAAGCAATCACTGCTCTCTCCTGCATCAGGACACACCCAAGTCCGGTCCCTGATGCATCGCAGTAAACTACGTACCCTACGCCCTCCTCCGGTAACCTTAATATGGGCGCACCGTTCAATCTATGCCTCATCTCCTGGAAGCTCTGCTGACATCTATCTGACCTCACGAAGGGTTTACCCTTATTATTCAAAGCCATAAGAGGTGCTACAACTCTGGATAAGTTTGGCACAAATCTACGATAGTACCCAGCTAGACCTAGGAAACTCCGCACCTCCGTCACACTCTTGGGTGGCTCTCAAGAAAGTACTGCCTCGATCTTTGCAGGATCCACCACAACTCCCACCTCAGAGATGACGTGCCCTAAGAAGTGGAAATCTCGAATCCAGAGCTAACACTTCGAGAGATTACCATAAATCTGGTGCTCTCAGAGTGTGTCGAGTATAACCCGTAAGTGATAGGCATGCTCCTCCTCAGTATTCGAGTAAATCAGTATGTCGTCGATGAAGACTACGACAAATCGATCGAGGTAAGGCTGGAAGATCCTGTTCATGAGACTCATGAACACTTCTGGAGAGTTGTTTACGCCGAAATTCATATCCAAGAACTCGTAGTGGCCATACCGACATCTGATGGAAATCTTCTGCACATCCTCGACTCGAACTCTGAGATTATGATATCCTAAACTGAGGTCTATCATCGAGAACCATCGTGCTCCCTTGAGCTGATCAAAGAGATCGTCAATCCCCGAGAGTGGATTCTTGTTCTTTACGGTCACTTGATTCAGGCGACTTTTGTAGAAACATAGTCGTAAGCTCCCATAAGCCTTCTTGGAGAATAAAATTGGAGAAGCCCAGGGTGAAACACTGGGTCAGATGAGTCTCTTGCCCTGCAAGTCCTCCAGCTGTACCTGCAGCTCTCGAAGCTCAGCGGGAGCCATCTGATATGCTGGAGTAGATCTCAGGGCTGTCCCAGGGTAAAAGTCAATATAGAAGTCTACGTCTCTTCGAGAAGGTAGTCCTGGAATGTCGTCAGGAAAAACGTCCGCATACTGATCCACCATAACAGGAAAACTCGTACTCCGCACATCAGCTGCTCCTAGGATGAGACTATCCAACTGATGTGTGATCATCTGCCCTATCCTCTGCGCAAGTCCATCATGCGCTACAAAGGATCCCTTCTCCTTAGTGAAGGTGAACCCGCTCCCATCTGTGCATACACATTGTAATTTGTGCCTAATACAGTCGATCTGAGCATGGACTGTAGATAAACAATCCATGCCAATGATAACGTTGTAAGGCCTCGACACCACTATAAGAAGATCCCAGCTGAAGCTCTCACATCTTAGAGTAAGCTCACACTGCCGACACTAGTGCTTAATCATCGATTCTGCTCCCGTAGGAGTCTCTATCCGTAAGGATCAAGACAACGGATCTGTCGGAATCTCCAAGCTTCGAACAAGGGAAGAAGAAATAAAAGAATAAATCACTCCTATGTCTATAAGAACAATAGCAAGGGTAGAGTAGACATGGATAGTTCCTTGAATCATCTCATGTGAACCGTGGTCATAAGACTCCATTTCCTGAAGCCGAGCCTACCTCTATCTGCCAGCTCCCTGTGGTCGGAGTGGACCGCCTGATGGTGGTGGTAGAGCCTCAAAGCGTCGCCCACCACCCACTGCTCGACCAGCTCCTCTGCCTCGTCTACCTGCTCCCTACGGACCGCCATGATCGAAACTCTGCCTCTGCCTGGATGGTCCCTCAACCGTCTGATGCTCCTCTTCATGGCAGGTCGGGCAATCATGAGACATGTGTCCCTGCCCGCCGCATGCATAGCACTGCCTGCCTCTCGTATGACTGGCTATGCTGCATGTGCCACGCACCTCCGAACCAGTATCCTAAGGTCGCCCACCTGATGGTCTGGTCTTCTTGGACCTCTGCGACATCTGTCTACTACCGGCTGCAGAAGAATTATCTACTTGTTGCCCTAAGGTAGGCCTCGCTACTGGCGTAGGCTCAAAAAGGAAGCTCTCCACAAGAAGGGCTCGGTCCAGTACTCCTGCCTATGTCGGAATGCTGAGGGAGATCATCAAAGCCCTGATCTCATGCCTCAGTCCCTGCTCAAAGGTCCAGGCCCAGAAGAATGGGTCTCGTACCATGTCCGTGGAGTAGCGAGAGAGGTTGGTAAATCTAGCCGAGTACTGGACTACTGTCATGCTGCCCTGCCGCAGCTGTAGTAACTCCTGGATGTGCACCACATGGAGGGTGGCTGGAACGAACTCCGAGTGGAAGAGTCTCTCGAAGTTTGTCCAAATTAGAGATTCCTCGTCATTCACCTGGAGCATCAGGCTCCACTATCTACCTACTGCTGCATGCAGGAGACTCGCCGTAAGGATCACCATAAGATCTGTTGGTGTGCCTACCAATCTGAAGACTCGGACGATAGCCTCCAGCCAATCCTCGGCTGCTTGAGGGTCCATATCGTTGCGGAACCTGGACGACCTATGATGCAGAAACCCGTGCAGTGCAATCATGCAACGTGCACTATCCGCTGCTGGGGTTGGTGGTATCAGTGGACCAGCAGGTAGAGGTACTGCTGGTGCCTCCGTTGTAATGGGGCCCTGCACCGAAGCCTTGTCGCTCGGTGGGCTGCCACCTCACACGTAACTGGGAACCCTAGATGGCTGCCGTCGTGGGGCCATCCTGAAAAGAAACTGGTGTGCCATAGTTAATACAATATACCTGGTGAACTGACACAAATTAATCACAAAGAAAACTTTTGAAACACACTTGCAATCAATGTTTTCAGGCACTGAGTCGGAAATCAGAAGTCAGGGTCCTGGTGTACGGATACGTCGGCCGCCACACCAACACTGGACTCCCTGGACTGATAACCACACTCAATAATCTAAAAATTATTGCTTCATAGAGAAAATATCAGAGTCCTGAGTTCTGTGGTAGAACCGACTCCTCTGATACCAATTTGTCACGACCCGTCCTCGGGGCCCGTTCCGTGACTACCCCAAGCCCGCCTTCCATAGGCTAGGGGATGTAGACTAGCACCAAAGGTGTAAATCCCGATAAAAAGGGAAGGCGTTGACTTTATATAAGTAAACAAACACAACAGAGTTCGCAAGATTTAGTAAACACAAAGTAAACTGAGTGAAAAAGTAAGTGTTGGAAAGTAAATGGGCCAGGATACAAATCCAAATGGAAGTACAACACAACTAGAAAGAAAGAACAGCTGCAGTAAAGTAAACCAGCAAACACTGAGTCATCCTACGGATATCCCACCTGAAAGGTGGGTACATATGGTCTCCTCAGCTCCTCGGGTCCGGTCGTCCGCTCCGTGTACGTTCCACCAAGTGGTCCTCCTCCAGGTACCGTCTCGCTCCACAAGACTCTACCTCAATCAGTGATGTCTTTTGTCTGCATCCAACACAATGTAGTGCGGGCATAGCCCTTGCAGGGTTGAGTATATGATACTCAGTAGGGACCCTGACACCTCCGAAGGTCTCCCATAATCCACAAAGAAAAAAAGACAAAAGAATAATACAAACACAAAGTATCAACAAAATCTACTTAGGTATATGCCCATACATATACCTAAGTCATCAATTTCAGTTCGGCTCGAACTCCCGAGCCCAAGTACAACCCAGTCCACACCGGAAAGCACAACCCAGTCCACACATGAAACAAAGTCAATCATATCGATGATAATGATTGAATGTCAAGACTCAGCTCACACAGGTATACTACTCACGAAGAGGGGTGAAGATGATTGATGTAGCCTCTGAATCATCTTCCCTGCCAAACCCACGTAGGATCCAAGTATAGAAGTCGTCACTGCTGAACCCACGTAGGATCCTAGTACAGTAACCATCACTGCCGAACCCACGTAGGATCCAAGTATAGTCGTCATGGCTGCCGAACCCACGGAGGATCCAAGTACAGTCGTCCTCGCTGACGAACCCACATAGGATCCAAGTACAATCATTATAGTCGTCGCAGTCACAACCAGCTCTAGGGTTCCCGCACACAACACGCTCGATTCTGGGAGGGTCCGCTCCATGAGACAAGGGGTTCGATACATCAACTGTCACGAAATCTATAGTTGATGTATCCTGAAGTTTTTTCTCTTCAAAAGGAACTCAACGCAATAGACGGTGCGTCAATTGGACGCCCGGTCTCAGAGATATAAGATTTTCCATCCCAGGGGCAGGTTAGAAATATGCATGTTTCTAACCCAAATGATATCCAAAAATTATCTGAAACTCACTTAGAGTATCACAGATATACCGTCTCGTCAAAAGACTCCTAGTGCCGTAGACGGCGCATCGATCGAACGCGTGGTATTTAAGTTAACCCCGTTTAAGTGATTAACGGGCCCTGCTAGTTTAGCACAGTGGGCCGACTAGTCGGGTTGACCCTGTTTGACGGGTCTGACCTAGTAGGGGTGTTGGACCGGTCCGAAGGAAATACTCAAGTCGGCCCGAAGGGACGCGGCCTGGCCCGGCCCGGTGGGGCGCGGCCCGACGCAGCCCGGCGTGGCCTGGGGCGGCCCAACTAGGCGCGGCCTGGGGCGGCCCGACTGGGCGCACGACCCGGCTGGCTCGGCCGAAGCCGAGCCCATTCCAAAAGGTGGGGTGGGGGGGAAGTTTTCCGCACAGGTGGCACCGCCCTTCCCCAAACTGGCCGGCCAGACCAGCCGGTCTTCTGCGCATGCGGCCCACATGGGCTGGCCACCGGTCCTCCAGCGCGACGCCCTCCTAGCGCCGCGGTCCAGCACTACCCGGCCGGCCGACGGGCCGACCGATTCTTCCACCGAAGCGGCCCGCGTTGTGGTCCGCAGTTAGTTCCACACAACCGATTCAACGACGCTGGTTCCCTTCATCACGATCCTGGCATGGCGCGACGACACTGTGTTTTTCCTCCGCCTCTGGTTGCCAATTCCAAAGGAATAAAGTTCCGGTGGAGGGTTTTCAGGCCATGTTCGTTCGGCCCGCGCCCTCCACATTAGACGGTATCACATGGCCAAGAATTCACAAGGTTCACGAAACACAATGAACAATTTTATTCTCAATAAAATTGAATCAACACACCCTCCCTTGAAAGGATGTTTGCGGTTGTCCAGCACCATGGATGACAGCGTCGTTTCCGTCGTCGTCGGTGTGTACCTGAGGAAGTGGCGTCTCCCCTTTTATCACGGAGAGAAGAAGAGGATTGCACATCGTTCCTCTTCGTGGAGTCGGTGCTCTACGTTGAAGAGGTGTCGTTCTTCGCGGAGAGGAAGACGTTCTCCAATGAAGGAGGAGCTTCCTTCTTCTTTCACATGAAAGCTCTCTCTCAAAATCCTCACACAAAAATCCAACCCCCAAAATAAAATAAGGTCATCCCTTATTTTAATTAAGAAAGCCATGCATTTCAAAATAAAAAATTCAAACACTTAATTAATTAATGAAGAGTTTCAATTAATTAATTAATGTGTGTGTTGGCATGCAATAAAGAGGGAGAGAGGGAGAGTTACTTAATTAGAGGGAGTTAACAAGTTTTAAAGGGGGAGTTTATGAGAGTTATGGAAATGTGAAGGGTTGGGGCTCATGTGGGCCCCACCTCACATTTATCCTCACATGGGTAGTTAGGATTTTAGTGGGTCCCACCCTAACTTCCCCATGTAGGTTATAACCACTTACGATATAAAAATAAAATTGTCCCACAATTTTATTCAGTTCCACAAAAATTAACTTCTTCTCCCATGAAAACGGATCTTCGGTAAAGGTCCTATTAAGAAATTACCGGCGCTGCGAGTTCACCGGTGCCCTCAGATTTCAATTCCGAGCACTGGTTCAAAAGATATAAAATCCCACTCGTTCGTTTACTGAATGTACCCGATATAAACTTCAGAAATTGATTCCGGGCACACCGGGCCTCAGAATCAAGTGTCGTCAGAAGCCATAGAATAATAAAATAACAAAGTATTTAAGAAAAAATTTGTCTTGAAATTTCAGGGTCTTTACAGATTCTGAGCTCTCACCGAGTTGGTTGCATATTTTTTGCAGTTTCATTTGTTCTGTTTTTTGTCGCGCTTCTGTAGAGGTATTTTGATCTGCACGGTGATACCTGCGTTCCAAAACTTGCACGACGCAGTTACACCTGCGCACCAACTTTGGACTTGCACGCCTTAATTAATTAGCCATTTTTACGAATTTCTTCACAAATTTTATGAAAAATTAACTTACTTAAGAGTTAATTTTTCATAAAATTTGTACAGATTCAATGGCTCCTAGAAGAATCGGAATGACTGATGAACTGGATAGAAAGCGGATTGATGACATGATGAACATTCTATCCATGATTACTATGATATATGCGACAAAACTCTCCCAGATTTGGCCATGTACTCGAAGAAGTATCATCTTAATTTTCCATAGAGAATCTACTTGCCTCTATATGGGCATGGTCATCAGCAAGAATTCAATATTCAAGAGGCAAATAATTATCTCCCACATTCTTGGTTTCAGAATTACATCAATTTTGCTTCACCAAATATCTCAATTGTAGGATCTTTTGTTAACACTGGAACAGTGGAGAAATCCTACATAATGAATCATAGCCCTTGTGCCCGAGATCTGAAACCTCACAAGCCCGAGCTGCAACCACATTGTTATCCTTCAATATTCCGAAATTCTCAGATAGATCAATCCAAAGGCTGGTAGAAGAGTTGGGACTTATGTCCTGGAGGAGGTGTGAAGCCAACTTGGATGTGGGCATATTGGGTGCGACAAAACTGTGCAGATTTTGTCATGGATTTGAAAGGAGCTACAATATATGAAGCCGTGTGGGCTGGGCAGACATATGTTTATAGGAATGATGACTTTTTTCCAGAGGTAATCATCCACTGAAGCCCAAAAACCAATTCTTTCCATATGAATCATGGAGAAGTAGGCATCATTTTTTGGGATGTCTACAAGATCTCGGGGGCTCCAATTCTGGGCGATATGTATGATGAATTCATCCCCCCCAAGGTGACTTGGAATAATTCTGAGAAGACTCCGACTTTGGATCGGGAGTTATTGAAAATCTTCTACAAGCTTAAGAATTCCAAGACCTCTAAAACTCATTCTAGAAAGGATATTCATCCAGAGGAGTGGATGGATATGTTTCTTACCAGGAAGGAGGGGGAGTGGCCCAGCTGTACTCGTCCTACTATTTGCCCCAGAATAGAGAAGAGGGGTGCTTCTGGCACATTCTGGCCTACTCTAGAGAAGGAGAATTTGACAAGTGGGGGTATGGAGTGGACCAGATAATCCCAAAAAAGACCCTTATGGAGGGCTTTTTAGCCTTGTGGCTCAGTGTTTATCTTATTCCAGTCAGGGATTTGAAGGGAGGCGTCAGGACAGGGACCTTCGTTATGGCAGCCAAGTTTGCTGAGAAGAAAATGTTTGGGTCGCCCACCCCCATTTTGGCGAAGATTCACAGGATCTTACTCCATGTCATTATGGGTAAGTCTCCCTTGATAATAGTGGGACCATTCCAAGTTTTTTGGGGATGGATCACCACTCATTTTAGGACATATACTGTACAGAACGAAGTACAAGTTATTGGAAGATATTTCAGGGCATCAGTGCAGGCATTATCTAGAGTTTCTCTGTTGTCTCTCAATATCTATGATATGAATGTGAGGTTGAGCATGTTCAAGGAATTCAATTTCCTTCCTTATGGAAACCCGCCAACCGGGTGGTTTGTTGATGATGGAACAACCGGCTTGGAACTGAGGTCATACACGCTGGCTTGCAAAGATGGTGTACATGCCACCAGGATTTACAGAGAGATTATATGCGAGGCCTATGCTCCATATAGATTTGCACGCCAATTAAAGTGTCTACAGAAGACTGTTGTATCCCCTCTTGTGCATGTTAGGTCAGAGCAACATCTGATGGTTCCCCGAAAACTATGGTTGCTGACATCTATGGAGAAGACCGGGGTAGTGTTTGATCTAACAGTTGATAAAGCGGCGAGTAATATGACTACATGGTATGCCGAGAACCAGATAGCATCATACCCTGAAGGGGTGTTGAATCATCCGGTTAATTAGGTGGGAAAAAAGAAAAGAATTGTAGCGAAAGAAACCCTTCATCGGGAAGGTGACGCTTCCCACCGTAAGCTGATTCACCAAATTCCTCACCTAGAGCTGACTCGCCGGATTCCCAAGATGGGGATGATGAGGCACAACATGCGGACAAACAGAATCGTGCCAGATATAATCCTCCTGTCAGAATCTAGAGACAAACTCCATCAAATCATAGTGAGTTACTTCATTGGGGAAATTTAATCACCAGTACTCTATAGAGAAACATGTATTATTTTCTTATCCTTTATCTGTTGTTGCAGGAGCTGGGAAGAAGCTGAAGTATAAGATTGTAGGGACCTCCTAATCCTTCTGGTACACATGCTGAATATTTACAACCAGAGGCTTTCCAGACATGGAAAAGTTTATATTGCAATAATGAAACTGCCTGGCTGGATTTATGCGAAGGGCTACACATCCCTGGAATAGGGAATATTTGGTCTTCTGCTGATATCTTTTTCGAGGATAATCCCTATGAAGTGCGAGCTTACATCAGAGAGATGGATATGATCATATATGCCACTAATGATTCCATTCCTATCACCAAGCAGGTGAAGGAAATGATGGATCGTGGAACCATTGATGGGATTGGTGCTTCAGTAGATGAGGAGTGGAACAATTACATGGATCCTGGAGATGTAAGTTTCATTCCTTATTTTCTTTGCAACATGATTTCAGTCAACACTTTGTTACTCAAGTAAATTATTTTCTTCATCCTGTAGCTTGCAAATAAAGGAATTGCTGAGGTTCCTTCACCACAGTATAGCCCTGGTGGTACTGCCATCAGGGATAATGAATCTCCTCGTGAGCCGGGTGAGGTATCTCTAGGCCAGAAAGCCATGGATGAAGAATTATAAATGTCTTTTCACTCTCCAATACCTGTATTTTGAGAGGGCGATGTCAACACTCCCAAAAATCCAAAGAAGCAAAATCATTGAATGAGGAAGTCTATAGCTAAATGTTTCATCAGTAGTGGTAAGTACTTCAGATAGTCATGAGTCTTAACCCATGAAATGGGCATTGTCCAATATATTTAAAGATACACAGGACAATGCTAACCATAATCATGTTGTGGCTGGGTCCTGAATTGAGGTGCTGGACTTCACTACGTATCTCATAAGGATGAGAATCAAGCCATACGTAGTTCTTGAAATACAGTTTAACGTCATGTGGGACGAGAGTGTAGGAGATCTTAGTTTAGGTTCATAGTGCTCAGACCATAATAATGAATACATAGTGTGTGTTTTATGAACCTAATTGTGAATGAAAACTAGGGTTTTCATACCACATTCATGTTTTCCCAGGGGGACTTTTCAGCCAAGGGACTGAAAGTGAAATTTGGGGTTAGGCCCAAAGACTTGGGACTGGATTCGAGGGACTTTTGAACATTCCGAAGTATCTCATAAGGATGTGAATCAAGCTGCACGTAGTTCTTGAAATACCCTTTTTATAGATTCGATTCATACAAGTGAAGGGTGAAAGGGGACTTTAGTGCAATGATGGTTTGAGCCAAGATAAAAGGTTCGGGCATTGCCATGTATGCACATAGTCTTTAGAATAAAAAATGATTGGAGATCAATGTAAATAATGAATCCCTCTCAGATGAGGGTGTCAAATAATGTTGTAGTTTATTGTCATACAGGAAAAAGTGTGAATATTTTAATGTCATATAGCAAGGACGATGGCGAACCAATGTAAAAATATTGGTTTTGGGGACAGCTTCACGAATCAACATCATATGAGATGGAGGTGAACCGATGTGAAGAGATTGGTTTTGGGCTTGAACCTCGGGAGTTTTCCTACGTACCCAGCCTAGAAGGAAAGGATCAAAGTCCGCATAGTTCAATTGAAGAATTAACTGGTGATCAAGTTGTTTTTTTAGAACAACGACCTAAAAAATGGTGTTGAGACTTATGCATGGCTAGCGGCCCAGAGAGGGAGTTATGGTTGACGTTTAATCTAAGCTCACGTGAGTCATAATCGGTGTGAGAAACAAGAGGTAGCAAAACCCCAACGATGCATAGTTTAATGTCATGTTGGAAAATGGGGGATTATGCAGTTAAATTTCATGCAGTATGGACAAAAGAGAAGATTATGCAGTTTAAAGTCTTGCAGTAAGGACTTTGGGGACTGTGCAGTTTAATGTCATGCAGTAAGGACAACAAAGTTTAACGTCATGTTGGATGAAAGGGGAACAATACAGTTTAACGTCATGTTGGAAGATGGAGTGCTGTAAAATTTAGCGTCATGTAGCTAGGACGTATTAGGGAATTTTTCATAGTTTAATGTCATGTGGGATGAAGAGGTGCACAATTTAACGTCATATAGCTAGGATGATGGTTGTGCAGTTTAATGTCTTGTTGGACGTAAGGGACTTCTTTACAGTTTAGCTTCATGTAGCTAGGATGTCACAGTTTAATGTAATGTTGGACTTATAAGGGACTGTGCAGTTTAAAGTCTTGCAGTAAGGAAAACACTGTTTAACATCATGTTGGACAAAAGTGAAAATAGTTTAAGGTCATATGCATTGACCAATTCTACCCAGTTTAGTGCCATGTAGCTAGGATAACATAGGTTAACGTCATGTTGGAAGTATAAGGGACTATGCAGTTTAAAGTCTTGTAGCAAGGGAAACACAGTTTAACGTCATTTTGGACGTAAGGGTATTTGTGTTACACAAAATACTTCTTCAAGAATCTTGCATTGGTTGGATTCGTTATGAGTTCTCCATCCATTGAGATTAAAGAATAAGCTCCATTGGAGCAGACCTTATGTATTGAGTAAGGTCCTTCCCACTTTGGGTCAAGCTTGGGAGGTTTCTTTCCTGGTATCATTGGAGTTCTGAGAACTAATACCAATTTTCCCTGAATGAATAAACGAAGATGAACTTTTTTGTTGAAAGCTCATGCTATTCGATTACGATAGACTTCCAGGTGATGCAGGGTGAGCAACCTTTTATCATCTAATCATTAAAATTCATCCAATCTCTTTTGAGATTGTTTATATGTAGATGACTGATCCCAAATGACTACTCTGAGCGAAGGTAATTGAACTTCAATGGGAAAGACTGCTTCTATTCCATATACCAATGAATATAGAGTTGACCACGTTGCAGTGCGGGTGGTGGTTCAATAAGCCCATAAAGAATGAAAGAATTTATCAGGACATGATCTCTTTTATTTATCCACCATATTTTTTAGTATATTTGAAACAGTATTATTGAAGGCTTCTATCTGGCCATTGGATGCTTCATGATACCAAGATGAATGGTTGGATTTGATGCTCTATTCTTGATACAACTTCTTTACCTCGGATGAACAAAAGTTGGTTCCATTGTCCGTCAATATGGTATGAGGGACCCCAAATCTGGTAATGATGTTAGACTTGATGAAACTAAAAATGATTTTAGAACTAACTTTTTTGAGAGGTATTGCCTCTATCCATTTGGAAAAGAAGTCAGTAGTAGTAAGAATATACTTAAACTTCTCAGATGTAGCTGAAGGGTAAGGTCCCACTACATCCATTCCCCATGTGGAAAATGGCCATGAGTATTTAGCTGTATAAAGCAACTCTGGGGGTTAATGAATGAATTCAGCACATACATGGCATGAATGACACTTCTTTGTGAAATCAACACAAACTTGTATCATTGGTGGCCAAAAGTATCCAAGCCTTCAAATTTGATCAGATAGTCTATGTCCAGAATGATGGGCACCACAGACTCCTGCGTGTACTTCTTTCATGATAGTCATTGTCTCTTCACCATCAATTCATATAAAGAGAACTCCATCAAAACCTATTTTGAAGAGAATTTTTTCTAGGTGATCAGGGCTATCATAAAGAGTAAAATTGACCACCCGTTGCCAGATTTGTTCTTTCGCAGCTCTATCAGGTGGAAGTGTTCCATTTTGAAGTTATTCCCTGAAAGGTGTCACCCATCCTGTAGTACGAACATATGGTTCAGAAATGGGACTAATTTCATTTATTTCCTCTATTCTGGTTTGAACATAGGGTGAAATTGTACGACGATGGGAAAAATTGATGATTGTTTCGTCTCGATTTGGATCTTCTAGAGCTGTGGATATATTAGCCAGTGCATCATCTTGGGCATTTTGTGATCGTGGAACATAAGAAAATGTCGGTTCCAAAGGAAATTCTTCAATTAACTCTCTGACGTAATCATACAAATGGATTAACTCTTCTTTTCTGATGGCATAATCCCCATTTACTTGTTTGATTACCAGGTCTGAATCACCTTTCACCTTTATGTGATTCACTTGTGATTGAAGTGCCAACTCCAATCCTGTGATGAGAGCTTGATATTCTGCTTCATTATTTGTACCGCCTTCCCATAATTAGAAGGAATAAGGTAGCACTACCTTTTCCATAGAAATGAGCACAATTCCTAACCCAAATTATTTGAATTTAGGATCTTCCATTTTCTTCCCTGTTGGACTTCTGGAAGCACCATCAAAGTACATTTACCATGTTTGAAGTTTATATTGAATAGAAAAGACTTCCTTATCAGGAATTTCAATATCTAAAGATGTATCTTCTACCAAAGGATGTTCAACAAGTAAGTCAACCAGATCTTGGCCCTTTATTGCCTTTTGATACACATACTGGATTTCAAATTGCTGCAAAATAACTACCCACCTTGCCAGACATCCTGTAAGCATTGGACGGTTATGGATGAATTTGAGCGGGTAATTGCGAGATACAAATTGTACCTCCTGATGTTTCAAGTAGTGTCTCAACTTCTGAACAACAAAGATTAATTCTAGGAAGCACTTCTCAATACTTGAATATCAGGTTTCTACTTCAAGCATAGTACGACTGAGATTGTAAAGGCTGTTTTCATTCCCAGCATCATTCTTCTGGACAAGGAAGGCACCCAATGATCACTCTAAAGACGCCACATAAAGAATAAGTGGCCTTCCTTCAATAGGTGGCATTAATACCAGTGGACTCAAGAGATATTTCTTGAGAATATTGAATGTTTCTTGACATTCTTCATTCCACTAGTAAGTGACTCCCTTCTTCATCAAGTTGGTGAAGGGTAAACTTGTGCCTTCCAAATTGGCGATGAAACACCGAATATAGGCCAAGTGTCCTTGAAGTCCTCTCAATTCTTTCAAATTTCGAGGAGGTGACATACCAAGGATTGAATTTTTCTTCTCAATATCGACATCGATACCATGATGGTGTACAACAAAGTAGAGAAATTTTCCTGAGGTTACCCCAAAAGCACATTTTAAGGGGTTCATCTTCAAATTGTGTTGTCAATGTTTGTTGAATACAATTTCCAAATCATCCAAGTGATTAGAACATCATATGGATTTAACAACCAAATTTTCCACATAACATTCAACAAATTTCCCTAAAAGGGTTTGAAGATATGATGCATGGCACACTGATATGTTGTGCCTGCATTCTTTAGGCCAAATGGCATTAACCAATAGAAAAACACACCCTGAGGGGCTCTGAAGGATATAGATTCCTCATCTTCTGGATCCATTCAGATTTGATTATATCCTGAATATCCATCCATGAAGGAAAGTGCTTCATATCCAGGTGTTGCATCAATTAAGAGTTATATTATCGAAACTAGAAAATCATCCATAGGAAAATGCCGATTAAGATATCTGAAATCAATTAAAACTCTAATTTGTCCATTCTTATTTTTCATAGGGACAATATTAGCCAACCACTTGGGATATTGAACTTTTATGATGATGTTAGCTTTGATAATCTTATCCACTTCAGCTTCAATTTTGGAAGCATAAGTTGGGTGTGTTCTTGCAGCTTGCTTTAATCCTCGATGTTCTTCTGGAAATCCCAAACGATGAGTAGCAACATCAGGATCAAGACTTGTCATTTCTGTATATTTCCAAGAAAATATATCCCAATTTTTCTTCAAAAATGAAATATACATTTCCTTCTCTTCAAGATTCATGTCCACACTAATTAAAGTGGGGCGTGGATCTTCTTTTGTACCCAGATTTATTTCTTTGAGTTCATCCACAATGGTAGAGATACCCTCTTCAAATGCTAGAGGAGAATCCCTGAGATCTTCCTCTTCTTCTTCAACACGTGTTATTTCTTCTGTTTCTACTTGCATTATAGATGATGAAACGGAATTTCTAGGATCAAGAGAGATGTTAAAATTTGAACATCTTGAAGAAGAGGCTACGATTTCTGACCCTATTGATGATGAAGGGTCTTCCTTGGGTAATAAAGAGGAGATGATGGATTGAGAATCGACATCATCATTCACCTCTGATATTGCTATAACTTCTTATGGACTGGTTGGTGAAGTATAGACTTGCTAGATTTTAGCAGATGAAATGAAGACATCTCCATTTGAGATTTCATAATTGCTTGGTGAATCACAAATTTCTCCCATGCTGTCTGGATTGATTTCCGTAATTGACATTATGGAAGTTTCCATAAGAGTATTTCGATTTGGGTCTATCCTATCAATTTGACTGATAGGAAACACATAATCTATACTCACATGTATGAATGGGTTTACTGGAATCTTTTCCAAACCATATGGAGCATTAACTTTGGTAACCTCCCTTGTTGTGGATTTCTCATTACCCTCCATGTGATAGAATTCTGCCTCAATGTATTGAGATTCACATGTTTGGAATGGGTCTTTATCACCATACAATGTCCCAATTTGAGCATTGAAACAATATTTGAGACATTGATGGTATGATGAAGGAATAGTCGCATGTTGATGTAGCCAAGGTCTTCCAAGAAAAATGTTGAAAGCTGTGTCATGACGAACAACCATGAAATATGAATTAGATACAAGATCTCCAAACTGAGTTCTGAGTGTGATCTCGCCCAGAGGTTCTTGTTCATTTTTATCATATCCTTGCAACATCAAAGTAGAAGGAGATAAATCAGATTCAGTGAGGCCCAATTGACAAAGTGTACAAATGGGGATGAGGTTGTCTCCTGAACCATTATCAATGAAAACTCTTCAGATTCCTACATAATTTACCTTTCCAAATGAATAAAACGGTATAATATGTCCATGCACAACATCATCTTCATATTCATCTTTGAAAGATATCACTACATGGCATTTTGCAGAATTTTTCTCTACATGGTCGACTTCAGCCACAACAATTTCAGTTTCGAACTCCTGAGGACTTGACAAAGCCTCAATGATTGCCTCATGAAGATCCTTTAATAAATTCAAGGCATCCAGAATTGATAAATTGGCCGGTGCATGGGCCAAATGTTTCAAGACATCATATTTTTGATCCAAAGGTCTACGTTTTCCAATAAGAACATGTGGTTTTGCAAGTGGTTTAGAAGTTAATACTTTGGAAGTAGATGTATCTTGTATCAGGATAGGAGCTGGAAATACTCCTGGCTTTGGAAGATTAGACCGAATAGGTATATTTACTTGTTGAGAGGAAGAAGGTGGAACCTCTAACCAATCCTCCAGAATAACTGTGCCAGGACTGAATATGCCATGTGTGGAAGAACTTGCTTGTTTTTATTGAGCCCACTGAAGGGCTCTGCTATGAGTTTCTGCTGCATATACAGTTCTAGCACGGGTAGAATTTGAATAGTGGCTTCTGGGATATCCACGTCTTCCTCTATATCCCAGACTTCTGGAACTCCCTCAAATTCCTCTGTTTGATACAAGGAACTGAGGTTCATCATGATCGTAGCTGTGACTCGCATAAGGATTTGTTAAGTTATTCATGTTAACAGAACCAAAGATCAAATCTTCATCTGAGGAAGACTCTACCTGATTATCTTGTTTAGGCTGTGCCATTTGGTGGGATGGTGCCCGTGACATTGAAGTATATGGAATAAAATCTACCAGAGTCAAAGTCAACTTGGGATTTGACATGATCTCATCTTCTTCGAACTGCACTTCTTTCTTTGAATTATGCCGCTCCTTTGAGGATTTTTCTTTTGATGAAGGAGGTTTTTCTATGGCATTCATAGTAGAAGACACAATTGGGTTTTCAATTGCTTTTGCAAAAATGTCATGAGTTCGGTTGGTCATTTTCCTGACCATCCAATCATCATATTTCTACGCATTTTTGCTTTTTACTTCTTGCCACTCGCCTTCTTCCTCTGGATCTATAGCAGTAACACATGCTTCCTAAACTGAAGAACCTTTTAGTTTGACTTGTCCTGAGTCCACCATTTTTTGCAGGAGGTCATTGAAGACAAAACACTCCTAAATAGGATGCCCCAAAATCTAATGAAATGGGAAATAGTTGGGACAGTCTTCAGATCCTTCTTTGATCGGCTTTTTGGGCCATATAAATTGAACCAAATTATTTTCTAGAGCTGAAATGAAGTAACCAGGAACTTGTTCATTTCGTAAAGAATAAAATTGGCTCTTCAAATCCTCAAATTGTTTTCATCTTTGATCTCTTTGATCATCTTGACGAAAAGGCCTCTGTTGTTGATGATCAGGAGGTGGAGACCTTTGATAAGATTAAGGTTTTGAAGTAGAAGCAGGCACAGGTGCTTGTTTAAGAATAAATATAGCAGTCTCTTCTTTACCCATTCTCCTTCTTGGAGCTGATGTAATTACACAAGTTTTATCTTTAGTCTTTGTAAGGGAGTCTTCAATCTATTGACCGATTGAAGTAAGGTCTCGAAACCCACCCACGTATTTCCCAGGGATCAATGGTGTGCATAATTCATCATGCAAATTTTCCACACAGATTGGAAACAACTCTTCTTGAGGGAGTGCTAAGCCTAGGGAATATGTTAATCCCTTCCAGTGAGCAATGAAATATGAAACCATTTCATTCTCCCTTTGCTTAAAATTTTTAAGATAAAAAACTATTCTCTTTGGCATTGTTGAGCTGAATTGAAGAAAGAATTTTTGAAGGAGATCCTCCCATCCGGTAATTGACTGGGATTGCAAGATTGTATACCAGACAAAAGCAGGCCCTTGTAATGACTATACAAAACACCTGAGCTTAACTACTTCTTGTTGCTGAGAGGTTCCCATCATATGAACGCAATGAGAAACAAAATGTGTTATGTGTTGATCTGGGTCTCCCGAACCATTAAAAATTGGGAATGTGGTACTTGAAAAATTTGACGGGGGAGGAATTGCATCCACACATTCAGGGTAGGCTCTTTTCTCTGGTTGAATTGGTGAAAATTTTCCTTCTATAGCTTCCAACAGAGCTGTTAATGACTTAATGGTAGTCATTAAATTCTGAGAAACATCTGGTTGAGCTTGGACCTGTGCAGGTGTAATAACTAGAGTTTGAACAGTTGTAGCAACCGGGACTACCACTGATGGTAGTATTTCCAGTTTTTGTTGTGTATAACCCATAAGATTGGACCTGTGAGGGTGTAATAGTAAAGGAGGATATTCTTGATCCATCCCAATAGTTGCAATGAATCCCCTTGACTGACTAACTCCAGCACTCTTAGGAGGAAGACTACCTTGAAGTAATTCTACATTCAACGTCCTTAACTTCTTCATTTCCACCTCTTGTTGTGCGAAATTTCCTCTAATGAGAGTGATTGGCATTCTCTAGAGGTAGCGTGGAATGCAACCTGACTTTTTAACTTTCCCCTTGTTGGATGCCTTCGAGTGTGGGGGAAGTTGGTTATTGGAAGAAATACCTAAATTCTAGGTAATACTTTGATTTCATGTATGATCACATTCTTTATTTGTTTCAGTTCGTACAACCTCTTGATCAGAAATTTCTTCATCTGATCCTTCTGAGTGAGCCTCATGTTCTGGAGGATCAGCAATAATGGCATTGCTGACATTAATTGATGCATAACGCATTGCATCCCTTTTATCGGAATTTTTGTGATACAATATTTTTCCATGTCCTTGATGAGACATTTCCTTTTGTTGATTTTATCCCTCAGGAACTTCTTGAAGAACCGTAATTTGGAGGGAATCTCCTGATAATTTGGATCTTCGTTCCTCTTGTGTATTCTTCCCTAACCGAGAGAAGACTAACTTTCTCCGAGGAAGAGATTGAGGATTTGAAAAAATCCCCAGTCCGGTGGACTCGGGCTGTTGCTGCTGTTCCTGCTCAACTCCTCGAATCCTATTTGTTGATCCCAGGGGTTAGGTTAAAAGAGTCCCCAATCTAGAAATATGGGGTGTCTCTTTAGCTGCTACATCTGAGACTTTCTTAAAAGCTCTCCAGATATTGTGGACCTTAGTCCGGAAATTGGTTGGATGCATCAACCTACATCCACTCAAATCACCTGGTTCAAATGACTGTTGAATAATTTCTGACACTTATGTCACTTGATGATGTGCATGCGCTAAACGAGAAGCATGTTTGATATTCTCTTTTGCTTGATGCAAGAGTAATTCGACAACTTGATCTCTATATTCCAGATTATGGGAAGAACTAGTTGAGGCCTGTTCCTGAGAAAGCCTTTGATTACACAAAAAACCAATTGGTTGTGGCTGGCCATGGGCAATAACATTACATGAGACCATTATTGGCGGGATTTGTTGATTACAGAGTACAGTGAAATTCAATGCTCCATGAAAACCCCATCCCCTGAAATGAATACCAGATGGGGCATTGGAAATTAACTGGCACAATATTTTAAGTGTGCCAAGGCATGAATACTGAAGGGCTCTCAGCTGCTTTTCATCCTTCGGATATCGAGAAAATGAAAGATATTCCAAATCAATTTGGAATTGTAACCGTTATATTATATTCACATGATATTCATATTCATAATAAGATAATATTTTATTTTTCAACTGACAAAGAGTTTTCCACATGTTGAGACGAATATCGTGAATACAATCTTCCGTCAACATTTCTGGAATATCATACTAAGAGTCAGCCAAAGGCCAAAACATGACTGGTACTTAACCTTTTTCCGGTTGTTTTCTCATATTCATCATTTCCTCATTTTCATTCAATGAAGATTTTTCTACCTGATTAGACCAGAGCAGGTGCTTCTTTGTTGCTTTATCAGATTCAAAAATATTGGTAGATAATTCATTCATCAAACTGGAAGATAAATGACCCAGGGGTGGTTCGGAGAATGAACTACACCCCAAAATATCTTATGATTGAGAAAGTATTTCTCCTACTAACGGTAAAGCATCAGACATGACTTGCATCACATTTTCAAGTGCCTCAAGATAAGAGGGCTTTCTTTTCACTACATTGTCCATTGGAGCATTTTCCAGGCAATGTGAATTACTACTGCGGAGAGGACTTTCACAGCTAAATTCGTCGTCTTGGAGAGGACCACCATGGTGGGTTACAACAAAAGATGAAACCATTTGCTCCTTGATCTTCTAGCCACACAGAAGGTTATTGTGACTCTCATCTAAAGATGAAACTTCGAGATCGACCGAACTATCATGAAGAAAGCCTTCATTAGGAAGTTTCTGATGCAGTCCTTCAGAATTATTGTTCCCACTATTGGGAAATGAGAGAGTAGAATCTTGAGTTGCAACAAACAATTGTCTGAGTGCTTCAAGAACTCCAACATCGAGCAAGGCCTTATTATAGATTCGCTCTTGATTTCTTGACTGTGCAGAGTAGGTATTCTTCTTATATGCCTTTTTACTCACTTGAGGAACCACTTGTTGAAAAAAGTGGTTATTATGGGTAGGTGTATGTTCCTGCTCAATAGAAATAGCCAGGTTAGGCTGATTATCTCCATTCAAATCAGGTGTATGTGCCTGACTTGATTGTCTGTATGACATGGGGGAGTATGCCCCATGACCCTCTTAGACTGGAATAGATGTGTGTATCTATTACAAAATTATATGTTTATGAGTAACTCCACTGGCAGGGATATATTTGTATTTCTTTCCCTGTGATGCTGGTGAAGCTGTTATAATATTCTGACAGGCATCCAGAATATGAGCAGGGATTTGCTTCTGCTCTTTCACCATTGTCAGAATGTGCTTGGTGACTTCATCTCCTGGAACAGGAATACACGTCCATTCTGTATCTGGAGTAGGTGTATGTGCATGCTCCTTTCCACCTTTTCCTATCAGTGAATTCTGACAGTGCTCATGCATAGGGGTAGAGAGTTGAGTCTGCTCCAAATTTGTCGTCGGGGCTTTCTCACTGACTTCTCTGGGTGCTACCAAACGATACTATTGGTTATCTTGATGAACATTGGAAGGTGTATGTGCCTGATGTGTATTCTTTATCAAGTATGTTTGAAAAATTTCCTTCAACAATGGCAGATGAGACTGCTGACAGAATTGTTGATTGTAAACAAGTGTATGTTCCTATTTATCAGTTGTCGCCATATCAGATTGGCAACCTTCTTTGGTTGTAGTCAGACGAGCCTGCTGACTAGATGATGAGTTATAAATAGGTGTATATTCCTACCTATAATACTCTGCCAGAATTGCCTGGCAGGATTGGCGTGTTTCTTCCAGACGAGTCTGTTGGGTAGTAAAACCAGGATTGACGGGTGTATGTTCCCGCTCGTTGCTTTCCATCAAGTTAGGTTGGTGGACTTTTCCGGAGATGGAAGAGATAAGAACCTGCTTACTGTTGACCGGATTTCACCTCTGGCAGTTTGTCTTGCCTGCTCGGGTTCGAGGAACCTGATCTGAACGCCTGGAGACGACACCCTCATCATGTTGAGGGCGCACTACCGCACGAGTCTGGCGGAGATTGTTGGTGGGAGTCCCCTAGAAGGACTCATGAATCATTTAATGGAGGCCCTGAGTGACCTCCTAATCAACCTATCTATAGTATGGGAGGGACTATTCATTACCTTCTGGGAATAATGACCTGAAAAGGTTGGAGATAGTGGTTGAAACCTCCTTCTTCTTGATCGCTGGTCATCGCTTTCCGGAAAACCAGGGTAAATTATTAATCTGGAGGGCTTGTCGAGTCGCCTCCAGAGTTGGAATGGTACCATATTGACGGTATTCCTTAACCAGTGCATTTGATACGCAGTTTTGAAGACACTGAGTAGGTGATGTCGTCCTCAGAGCGGATGAAGATCCAGCAGGAGTAGCAGCATATGCATTCACATCAGAGGTATTCACGGGTGTGAACTTCATAGAAGCCATTTCTATAACGCAGAAGATCATGGAAAAGAGTGCATGTTTGATATAACAGACATAATCAAGATAATTTCAGCCACTACATCTTTTGGATTAGCACATATGTTATTGATTGTTTTGTTGGCCCTCTCATTGAGTTTAAATAGGGTCCTAACAAATAAGTAAAACATCAATTTAACTTGGTTAAGGATTCATGTCGGGTTCACCATTTTTTGTTTCCTATGGAAATGGGAATGACCTTGTTTTTTTAATGTTCAATCATTCCAATCAGTTTCTAATGGATTTGTTCGTAGAACTGGAAACATCCAATGATACTATATCCATTTCGACCTACTTTCCAAAGGTAGGTGCTCATTAGTTGTGAACCGATGAGGCTTAAGAAATTGCATTGGTCGAGAGAATGGGAGGTCAGACTCATCACACCTTTTTGAGGGGAATTATTGTCTACTCTGGGACTCTCTTTATAGATTTAAGTTATGTTCATGAATCCTTATTGAATTACCAAGTATGAAAATGAGATTTCCATTAGATCTGACAAACAATGATTGATATGTATGCGATTTAGAGAATCTTTTATATGTATTTGAGGTTCTTCATCGATATAGAATCATCTTTATTTTTTAGAGATTCTTAGTCAAAGGTATCCTCCAATACATTATATAGAGATCTCTTGGTCATTATAATAACCATACTGGTTTTAAAGCCACTCAGCAGGGCACGTGAAGTTTATTGTCATTCCGAAGGACATGGATTATTTTAGAGTTCGGATCGTACCCACAGATGGGCTACCTATGTATCCTTATTTAGAAAAGGAATCAGAACCCATGTAGTTCGAGTAAAGAATTATGGGGTTTATGCATAACTAATGGCCCAAAGAAATATGTCACAATTACTTTTACGCTCTAAGCTCACGTGAGTCATGCTCGGTGTGAGAAACAAGTGGTATCAGTAAGACCTGACGATTGTGCCACTAAAGATGAAATCATATGGAATGATGTGGGGCTTATGTATGTATGAATACCCAATTAGATTAAAATTGGGATTTATATCAGGGAAGAAACCCATAAACAAGGTCCATAAAGGTATATATGCTTTATGGATATTTGGTTACTTAACTTAGGACTTACTCTTGAGAAGGATGCCTAAATTAGAGGGGACTTATGATTGAGTTTTGTTCTTGAGAAGGAATCCCAAATCAAAAGAAATTAAGACTGGGGTTTACTCTTGAAAAGGAGGCCCAGGTTAGGGGACTTGGACTGGGGCTTACTCCTGAAAAGGAGGCCCAGGTTAGGGAACATGGGGGTTACTCCTAAAGAGGATGCCTAGATTAAAGATCTTCTCATCTTAGAGGATGAGGTTGAAATGAATTAAATCTCTAACCTTAGTGACATAAAGATATGTAAATCAATAGGTTTTGAGAGATGTTTATATAGAATTCATTTTAGATAAGGAATCCAACAGAGGAACCATGTCATAAATCACTTTGAAGAGGGTTTTGAATGCTAAATTTTGAATAGGAGAGGTGGATTTGAAGAAAAGAGGTGAATAAATAAGAGAGGCACCCAAAAAGAGGTAGGCATGCAAGTCTTTGTGGGGAACGCATGTTTCGGTCACGCAAGTACACTTGCGCGACACTTGGGTACTTGCATGCCAGTCAGCCCATATGGTAATACTTGGGCGAGGCTTGGCTCAAGCCCTTAGTATTATCCACAAAGACTTCCAAATGAGTGGCCCGCAGGTTTTGTTGATGGGATAAGGTGGCGCGTAGGTGTGATCATTTCCCTTAAGGGTTAGACACCTAGGCACGCAAGGGTTGGTGAATTTCAACACTTAGGACTTGTTCCGCTTCTTTATATCTTCCATTTAGGTAAGAAATTACCTTATAAGTGTTCGAAAGACTTCAAGAAGAGACTAGGGGGCCGGGAGCTCAAATCTGACTTTTGGAATTTTTTGTCCTCTAAATGTGGGGCCCACAAGGGGTATTTATAGGCTACTGAAGACCTTGGGAGAAAATCAAAATAGGGTACACAGGTCACCTGCGCACCCAATATGTGGCGTGCAGGTATACCTGCATGACCATCTTAGAACTTGCGCGGCCCATTCTTAAAGAAATCAATGTTTACGCCTTTTTCAATTTTTGATGTTTTTCCAAAGGATGAATCACTTTGTGTTTAAGGTATTTCCCTTTTCATTCATTAGACTATTGGATGGAAAGGAGCGCCAACAGTGATGCAGGATGTGAATCCGAAGATGATATAGATTCCTTGACGTCGGGGTGCGTCCGAGGAAGAAGCGTTGTTGAAAGAAGTTCTTCACGTTCTTCATTGGATATGTTATTCGTTGAAGAATGGTGTTCTTTGTCGAGAGAGGATCACCTTTCTTATAATTCTCCAGAGCCTCCCCAATAGTATATTTTCCAACCAAATGAAATAATAGGCTCCCAATATTATAAACTTTCCATCCATTTCAAATTAATTCAAAACTAGATTAATTAAGTGGCATTAATTAATCTCAAGAGTTGGCACATTTTTGAGAGGAGGGAGGTAGAGTGGCTCCACCTTTAATGAGGGGAGGTGTCAAAACTTAAGAGGAGTTAAAGGGAGTTTAGGGGTGGTGAAAGGGTTTGGGTTCATGTGGTCCCCACCACACATTATCCTCTCATGAGAGGTTATGTGGGGGTGGACCCACAACCAACCTCCCTTTGGAGATTATAAACACCCCCCAAATAAAACATATCTAATTCGTATTTTTATTTATTTTAACAACAAACCCCCAAAATTAACTTTTCCTCCCGATAAAATGCAACTACGGTAAGGGTCCCCTTAGGCGAATACCGGCGCTGCGAGTTCATCGGTGCCCTCAGATTTCGATTCTGAGCACCGGTTCAAAAGTTATAAAATCCTGCTCATACGTCTTCGGAACGTACCCAAACAAAACTTTAGAAAATTATTTTGGGGAAACCGAGCCTCGGAATCAGGTGCCGTCAGAAATTACGGTCTCGTAAAATTCCAATGAATTTAAGAAAAAAAAATTCCTTGAAATTTTTGGGTCTTTAAATTATCACTTCGAAAAAAATTTATCAAATCAACCCTAACATGTCATATTAACCAGTAAAATTAGTATAATTCATCATAAGTCTCAATTTACATTTATTTGGATATTTATACTATCAATTATTCTAATATATCATTAATAAGGTAATTACTGCATCATCATTGTGTCATAAAAAAATTAAATTATTAAATTTCTAAAAATTATAAATAAAATACCATTATGTAGGAAATTTTTTTAACTTTCTAATAAATATTTACAGTTGATGATATATTGTGTATAACCCTATATAAAAAATGGTTTAGTTATTAAACTTTAAATTTAACACTTTTAACTCTTCTTTAAATAAAATAATAGTAAATGTCCTAATCTAATACAAGTGGAAAAAATTGGATCATATTTTATTCCTATGGTTGTTTTTGTCCGAATTACAAGTATCCAATAGAATTAGGACATGTGTTATAGGAATTATAATATCATTTTTACCCTTAATTACCCTATTTTCTTTTAACCGTGGTAAATAAAATTTTGAAGTTACTATTCACCAAAAATTAATTTTATCATATTGAATCACATTTTACATAATGATGTCCACCATGTCACTTGGATATTTTAAATTCAATTCACAAAAGTCGTAAAATTAAGTTTTATGCAAATTTGCAAATGCCCCTAGAAGGTGTGTAAAAAACGTTAAAAAGTTCAATGAAATTGTATAAATCTAATTTTTTTATAAAATGACTCTAATGAATTAAATTGAACTTATATAGGTATTATATATCTATTTCAACTTAAAAAATTTAAATAAAATAAATAAATATTTAAATAAAAATACTATTTTAAGTAATAACGTAGACTATCATAAAAAATTGAATGTTTTCTAAAAAACACCAAAAATTACCCCTAAGATAATTTTGATATTATGAATTCAGAAATGAAGTCTATTTTATGAAATTCAATACATATAAGTTTCATTTATTAATTTAAAATTAATTCCCGATGTCAAAACCAAAAAGCGGATTTTTAAAAAGTAAAAACTATAAAATGATTAACATGTGTTTCTGTCTAATTTAAATGTGGAATTACATATAATAATCTAAATTGTATTAATTGATAAAAATATATTCTAATTATACTTAAAAACCATTCAAGTGAATAATTTAACACTATAAATTATTTCGGTTAAAAAAGTAGTTTTCAAATAAAACCTAGTATTTTTCACTATTCATCAAAATATGTAAGTTATCAATAAAGTACCAAAAATTTATTCAAACTAATTTTTTTGTCCTGCTTTTAAAGAAGAATTTAATTTCATTAAATTTAATATATTAATGTATCCAATGTTGGTTTTAAAAATGGTTCTCCATTAAAAGGCGGTAAAATTTCATTTTTTAAAAAATACATCTTTTATCTGAAAAAAATGAATTTGTTCTTATATTATGTCTAAGAAACACATAATATGAATGTTAAAATTGGATATATTATATAATTTTGAAAATGCAGAATATACTATTCATAAACTCTTTTGAACGACTAGTTTGGTAAGTCTTGGTTCGCTCGAACTTGGTGTTGCGTGTAGCGAAAGATATTGAGTTACTTTAATGAGATAATGTACTATCAAATCATGGGTTGTTACAATAAAATAAAATTCCAGGTATATTTGATATAATTCATTTCACATTTGGTCTTGTATTTTTGGACAACTAAATATGGTTATGTTACCTTATAACATATTCATTATAATGGTGGGTACGAGTAATATTAACATTCTTCTGAAAAAGATTTTTAATAAAAATAAGAGAATTTATAAAATAATAAAATCACACTTGATAAATTTTATTAATGAAATATTTGTTTAATATTATAAATATAATTTTTAAAATTCATCTTAAATGTTTCCTAGACATGAATGAAGAAAAAAATTCAATTTTTTGATAGAAGATGTATTTTTTATAAAATACAGTTATACAGGATTTTGATGGCGCACCCAAATAAAATATTGTTATTGACACTTATATATATTCTATTTAACAACATAATCACGTTTTTTATAATTAAGATATAAATATTTACTTTGGATGAATTTATAATATTTTTCTGATAACTTTCATGTTTTGATTAATAGTAACAATACACTAAATTTTAATTGAAAATTAATATTTCATCAGAATAATTTATATAGTTAAATTTTATTATTTAATGGTTTTATAATATATATGGAATATATTTTTATCATTCAATATAATGAATTCTAGTTGAATTATTTTTACATTGAATTCAAATGTAAACCATTTCAATCTTTTGTAAAGTTTTAACATTTAATAAGCTCATTCTCTCATTCTGAATATTTGATTGATTTTACATTAATTTCTGAATCTTATTAGATTTGAATTTTTATCAATGGACTCAATATTTGGAATCAGTATGTCTAAATTATGTAAATTGGATAATTTTATTTTATGGTATTATGAACTGTAGCTTCTATAATTTTTATTAATACAGTGAAAGGGTAAAACTGGCAATTAAAGGTAAGAATGTGATTATAAAATTACCCAAACACTTGTCCAAATCTTATTGGATGAAGTGTGTCTAACCAAGGTAACCCTTTAGATGAAATTTTTTAATTTTGAATCCACATGGGTGTGATTATATCACATATAACATTCAATTTAATGTAATAGAAAATATATTATAAACAAATATCTTCATACTAAAACATTTTTAATATGGGGTAATATAAGTGATCTCATTGACTATTAATACAATTTAGAAATATATATGCATTTCCTACATTATTGTATATAATTTATAATTTTTAGACATTAAATAATTAAATTTATTTGTGACATAATGATGATGCATTGATAACTTTATTAATGAATGAATCAAATAAATTATATAATAAATATTGAAGTAAATATTATATGGAAAAATATACACCATCCACGTTTTTTATGTTGATATGACACATTATAAGACTATTCAATTTTTTATGTTATCTCTCTAATTATATTTTATTTAAATTCCATAAATTGAATTGTGTAAAAGTTGACATAATTGATTTTTATAACAATATTAAATTATTAAATTATTTAAAACCCATAAAAATAATTTAAATTCAAAACGTGAATATTACAAGGTCTAAAAGGTCATTAAGTGTCCAATTAAGGGAAATTTACCCCATATAAATAGAATTTATAGACACATGAATTTAAAATGTTGTTACCACAATTTAAATTTTAAGAGAATAATTAATGGTAAAACAAAAAGATAAGGTTTAAAATTAATTAAATACATGTATAAAATTTTTTGGATGAGAGGGTTTAGAACTATAATCATCTTATATTTTATATATTGAAATTTGGAATCATGTGGATTAAAAAATTAATTTATTTTAATTATATTTTAGATGAATTTCAAAGGGTTCCTCTCATCTCAATTATAAAAGGGCACCTCCTCCCTCGCCTATTAAAATCAATTTGACACAAAAACAAGGAAACACCTTACCATTTTCACTTAAAACAACCCTAGTTATATTCAATAGTGAAAAACAGTATTTAACATCAGGTTTTTTATTTTTGATATCGTTTTTTAACTGAAATTTATAAAGGCGACATAATGAATATAATTTTTGGCATCAGTTTTTGGATGACCATGGCCGAAAATGATCTTCATTACGGGTTTTGGCATTGGTTTTGGAACAATGATGCTGAATCCCCCCACCCCCTATGCCTGAACTTTAGCATCAGTAGTTATAAAAACCAATTCTGTAATATGTGCATATGGGGGGTTTTCAGCGTCAGTATTTTTAAAAACTGACTCCGGAAGTTAAAAAAAATTAGAAAATTAAAAATGTTACACTTCCAAAAGTATCGAAACACTTATAATAAAAAAAAATTATATAAAAATCAAAAATAATTTATAATTGACTAAAAATATATAACATATATGTTTTATCTAATTAATCAAATAACTATCAACACATTTGTATTATAAAGTCGAATTATAATACGCGTACCTGAAATTTACAACATGCACATTGTTTTTTATTATTGAATAATTAATTTGATTATTACTATGTTAAAAAACCTATTATATCAAAAGAGTTAGTTATTTTAACACACATGTAATATTATTCATAAATATTAGAATATACATACCCAAAATACTAATCAAACATAATAAATAGTCCAAAAAATAGATTGAATATGTGTATTATCAGACCGAGAATAATACGTGGAATCATTAAATTCCTAAAATAACATTGAATGATTTTTGATAAGGAAAATAGAATAATATGGAATAAAATATTAATTAATTAATACAACAATCCTTATCAAATTTAGTAGTTTCCTCGATTCTGATTTTCTCAAACATGAATCATAGAATATAATAAACACATTCAACATGTCCTTTTTACAGTGAAACTAAAGTTATAAAACATTAAACTCATATTAAAAATCAACATATTTAAAAAAAAGAATGAAATATAATATAAAATCATATTACTTGTACTTACACATATTTTATTTTATTTGGTTTCTTTATCAACATGTATTCCTTGTTAAATTTTTTCCATGAACTGTATTTTCAAAAATATGTACTAATAATACATGTCTAAATAATAAGAGGTAAACTTAATGAGCTTATATAAAAAAACCATAGATGTATAAGAAGGTGGGAAATCTTTTACAAACATTCCTTAATGAAGATAAAATCTAATATATGGTGCATTCACTTCGGAACAATATGCCTAGCATCTAATTCCCCCGACAATAAATAAAGTTCACAATTAATGACATTATAATGATCATTAGTTTGTAATTATGATTATGTTCTTAATTATCAAGAGATAGATGAAACCAAAACCCAATCTTCATATGTCATAATCTCTCACATATATATGGAACTCTATCAGGATTCTTCACATTTTTCACTTACATGGAAATGATTTTTCTATCTATAAATTTATAAATTCATGTACATTATTTTTATAGAAGAAGAATGTGTAGATATGAAATTTTAAAAGAAAATATAGTTAGTAAATTTAAAACTATATTTAACAAATAAATACAAATTCTAATGTCATTTTACTCACTTGGAAAACCACTGCACCACATTCAGGACGAGCTCTTCAAAATCAACCTGATGTATGATATCTTGTTTGAGTAATCTCAATTGATATTTTCTTTAGCATACACTAGACGTCATCTGAAACTCGTAGATATAATTCAATGAAGAAGAATCCTAAGATAATTTTTTATCCCATAATAAATAGGTGATGTATCTACAGTCGATTGTTCTAGAACATTTTTTTCATTTGTCCAGCTTCTTTTTCTTCCAGATAATTGTATATAAGATAAATGTCAGAAAACTTTATAATTAATTTAGAATCATTTTTAAATAATATATATAAAAAAACATTATATTAAACATAATGTGTAAAACCATTTCTCCAATTTAAAATATGACCCTCAAAATCCCAAACTCTTGTGATATCCTTAATATGAAATGGTAGTAGAGCATCAAGATTTATAAAATTGTGTACTGGTACTCTAACTTGAACCATCATTCAAGGATAGTGATGTATAGAATCCTCCATAAAATGCAATATTCCTAACATAGAAATATGTATATGAGGATCTACATAAAATAACTTAAAATATACATTTTTGTGCAAGGGAGGTGATGGTGGATTTAAGTAAGTAGATGGTGCTACGTAGTCTGGGTGAGATGGTTGGGAAGGCTGAAAAATGAAAAAAATTATATTACTATTTATAATTTATAAAATTGAAAAAATGGTGAAAATAAATATTATATTGATTGGTTTGAGCGAGGAGGTGGATGATTGAAGTATATAGATTGGTCATGGTAGTCATGGTGAGCAGGATAAAAGGGAAGAAAATGAAAATGTTATAATAGAGTTTATAATTTATAAAATTAAAAAATTTATGACAAATAAATAATATACTTGGGAAGGCAGCTCATATGGGGCAGGGTAGGCAGATGGGGTAGTGTATTCTAGGTGAGCAGGCTCATAAGTCTAAAAATGGAAAAAGTTATATTAGTGTTAATAATTTATGAAATTGTGAAATTGATGGAAAATAAATAAAATACCTTGGAATTTTGTTCATACAAGACATGGTAGGAAAATGTGGCAGGGTAGTCTGGGTTGGATCAACAGGAAGATAAATGAAAAAATTATATTATTGTTTATAATTTATAAAATAGAAAAATTAATGACAAATAAGTATTATAACTGGGTAGGATTCACAAAAATTGAAGGACATTCCAAGTGTTCGAATAATGCCTCTTGTACTACTTCTTGAATTTGATCACCCATATACTATTTCATATTTTTCATCTCGGCGTTTAATGATTCTATATTTGGGTCTCTTGATTGCATACTCAGACCAAAAACCTTCTAAATACTAACACCAATATGATATCCTCTAACACATCCGAGGTGTTATGCCTTTCCCAAAGCTATGGCTAGGATGTTCATCCTACAATTGGGGATAAAAGAACCATGTCTCTCTAGGTCTTGAATTTCATCCTAAAATGAAAATGAAAAAGTTATATTTGTGTATAAAATTTATAAAATATTAAAATTGATGAAAAATAAATAATATTTACATACAATTTTATCAATAACATTTTTATCTTCCTCTATATAATAATTTCAATTTTTCTTTCTTCTTGCATGTTTCCGATTTTCTTGTAAAGTGGGCGGAGATTGAGGACCATATTGAACCTCTTTTGAAACACTACTAGATCGAGCTCTTAATGCTTTAATTTTTTATTCAATCATTTTGTGCTCCAAATATGTTTACACTCTAAGTGATAAAGTATGAGGGTATACATTTCTAAACAAAATCACTTGATGAGATCTACTAGATGCATATTATATAAAAATAAACTACTATGTAATAAAAAAATATATAATAATTTTTACAATATAAAATAATTAACAAAACTGAAATTTTTTAATGTGAGGACTGTTAACAAATCACTTCCATATATCTTCATATATAAACTGATACATGAGGTATCGGTCTTCCAAACAACTCTTTTCAAAAACATATTTTTTCAGTTGTTTTAATCTCCCCATTGAACTGTTTTTGAAGAGAGATGTCTTTAATTAATTTTTATGGTCTCCTCAAAATTGAATGTCATTTGTAACTGAATAAATTAAATATTTCATTTAAAATAATTAATATTAAAAAATTTATATAAAATAGACCAATTAAGATATTTTACAATCATAGCCTCCCAAATCTATTTTTTTACCATCTTATCCACTTACTTCTAATTAGGATATAAAATAATAATCCTACAATGGATCTGCATCGATATATATCTAATAAAATGAACTGCATTTGGGCCAATTGAATTATTATTATCCTAATCAAAATGGATGTGTAATCTTTCATCATCATTAGAATGTGACAGTATTGGTAAATGTGTAATAACACATTTACGAAGATGAGAACTTTATTTTTTAGTAGTAATTGGAGAAGTCACCTCTACTAAAGATGCATCAGTAGTTCTGCAATTATTTTTGTAAATTAAAGTTTTCATTGATTAAATAAGTATATTACAGAATATTAAATAATAAGAAAATATATATATATGTCTATAACTTCACCTCTCTATCTCTATTTGAAATTTTTACATGAATGTTTTATAAAATTTTTTCTACCATCATATCATTGAATAACTGAATATTTAGAAACAAGAAAGAAAAAATAAGTAATTCTAAAAGATTCATGCATTTATATGTTTCAAAATAATAAAAAAATATAAATATCTACCAAAACAATTAAGACACTAATATAGGGTATTCCCCCATTCCTTCATCACAATAATTACATATTTCATGCACTATGATTGTATTATTTGAATTTTAATCATATGAAAATTATGTAATAGATGAATAATGATCATATAAATCAATAACACCATTAGCATTATCCTTATCACCAAAATGTTATCTTTATCGTTGTGAAACGACAGACCACTGATCATTTGATGGATCAATGGTATAAAATACATTTTTTAAAGGTTTCTCCATGTTAAATGATTCCTGTTAGTAATTAAATCTTTTCAAATCAACCATGTAAATACATGAAATTTCAATGTAATTTTTTTTTAAATATATGAGAATTTTTTTAGTTCGTGAATATTTACGACATGTGATTCTGAGGCCCAGCATGACCAGAATGAATTTCTGAACTATAGTTCGGGTACGTTAAGAAAACGTGTGAGTGGGTTTTTCTAACATTTGAACTGGTGCTTGGAATTGAAATCTGTGGGCACTGTTGAACTCGTAGTGCTGGTATTCTCTTAAGGAGACATTCACCTCGACGACAGATGGATGAGGAAGAAAGTTAGTTTTTGGGTTTTTTGTGGAAATAATAAAATAAAATAAACATTATTTTATTTTATTTTGAGCATCCATGTGGAATTTGTAGGTGGGGTCCACCAGAAGTAAACCTCCATGTGGGAGTTAAAGTGTGGGGATCACCCAACCTTAACCTCCCATGAGAGGTTATGGTGGTGGGTCCCACTCGAACCTAACCTCCCATGAAAGGTTATGGTGGTGGGGACCAACCGGTACTAAACCCCCCATTTAATTGAAGAAAACCTCACAACTCCCTCATAAATGAGGGAGAGCCGCTTGACCTCCTCTACCTTAATTGTGCCAATGCACATGCCATTAACTATGCCATATTTTTCTTAATAAATTTTTAAACCATTTTGTATATTATGCCAACGACTTAGTAGATTTTATAATCAATTATCTTGGGATACCTATTGTTTTGTTGGAAAATGAGGAAGAAGATTTTGAGAGAAATGCTCTCACCAATGAAAGAACCTCTCCTTCGAACGAAGAACATGTTCCTCCTATAAAAAATGACCTCAAATTCGACTTTATTTCTCAGAGATTCCTCCAATGTAGGACGTGTTCCTCTACAACGAATCAACGTCCACATTCTCGTTCCAACATCATCGAACAATGAAAAAATTATTGTATTTTTGTGATTGGATTTATATTTATGTGATTCTCTCTTTCTAAAACAATGAACACGGATCAAATTCTAACTAGTTGATCCACATATGTTTTCCTTTTGCGTGTTTTGGGATTATTCTTTGTGGGAGGGTTTGTTTTGCTTCGTTCTTGTGATCCAAATGATACCACCCTAAATGCGGAGGGTGTAGACCAAACCCACAAGGCCTGACCCCTCAACTGTTCTCTTTTGCAGTGTTCTTCAAAACAGAGGAAGGTGACAACGATGATGAAGGCAACGACTGCGCCACCCATGGCCTCTGCGACCCGCACTGCACCCGCGGTGTTACACATTGTTGCCAGCCAAACCAGCCATTCCCCCTCATGGTGCCCCAGCCAAACCGCCCACGTGGTCTCCGCTCTTCGGGCCGAGCCTCCCTGGGCAGGGCCGCGCCACCCTGGCCGTGCGGTCCGCCGACCGAACAGGCCCCGACCACCTCGGCCTCCCGGCCAAACTAGATCCCAGCCCCGTCGGCCGGCCGATCCGCCCCGGATACACCCGTCCGCTAGCCCCACGCCACCACCGGCCGAACCGGCCCCAGCCGTGCCACCCCGCCCCGCCTGCTTCCCAAGCCACCCTAGACGTGCCTACCCACTAGCCTCCCGAGCCCCCGACCGAACCCGTGCCCTCGCGGTGCCCAACCTGAACCAGCCCCTCGTGAATCCCTCTTGGACGAGACACCCTCGTGGAGCCCTCCGAGCCGATCCACCCTCACGCCAACATGAAGCCGGTCCGCGCCCTCGTGACCGGTCTGCGCTCTCGTGGCCCTCCACGACCCCCTTGCGGCCTGTTGGGCTGGGCCCAACGAGATGGACCGAACCTAACGGGCTGGCCCGCCTAACAGTCCGGGCCAGACCTAATGGGTCAGGCCTGGTTGACCTGAACCGGGTCAGCCCAGACTGGGTTGGTCCAACCGAGTCGGAACGAACCCGAGGCAACTACGACCCCTTTATAATGTTTTGGCCATATCATTGGAATGGGATGTCCGTTTGAAGAACCGTTAGCTTCCTTGGTAGTATTGGATCATGAATGTACCTTTAAGTATTCCCCCTGGAGTTTGGTTTATAGTTGAGATACGGTCAGTTTGGATCGTGAACGAGTCCGACCAGGCCCCTAGGACTAAAAGGCTAACAACTATCATACTGAGCGTCCTATTGATGCACCGTCTATTGCGTTGAGACTCATATGACATGGAGGACCATTGAGATAATTATTTTTGGGACTTTGTGATAGTTGGATTATCAACCACTAGCTCGTGGTGCAGATCCTTCCAGTGATGAGCAAGCAGAGTGCGGAAACCTAGTAGCTGGATGAGACCAAACAACTGCTGACTGTTTGACTCAGAGTGACTCTACTAGACTAGTGGGGAGTGCCTAGTTGTGGCGGTAGACCCACGGTGGAGGATCCCGATTGGTGACGCAGTAGACCCATGGTACTCGATAGGAGGAGTACCTCAACATGAAATGGGGGGAGCGCCTGGGTGTGGAGACAGACCCGTAGTGGGGATCGCCTCGGTGTGACGCAGCAGACTCACAGTACTCGACAAGAGAAGTACCTCAGAAATCCAAGGTTAGTGGGAAGTGTGCTTGGTGTCGCAGAATGCCCACTGTACTCTATTGAGTAGAAGTTCTCCAGCAGCCGAGATTTTGATAATGTGAATAAAATCCTAGTTGAGCTGAGTCAGTACATTTATGTTTTCCTCATGATTGAGACAGATTACTTAATAACTAAGGTATATGTATGTTCATATACCTAAGTAGGTTTATCTGTTTATTCATTGAATTGTGGTTTATCCTTGGTGGATTTGTGAGACCTTGAGGGTCTCGGGGTCCCTACTGAGTATCGTTATACTCACCATTTAACGGGCTATGCCCACATCTTGTTGTGTTGGATGCAGACGATAGGAAGTGCTGACTGAGGCTAAGAGTACCAGGACTGGATGGTACCTGGAGGTGGACATTACGAAGAGTTGGTACATGGAGGAGACTAATGGACGTGGATTGCTGAGGAGGCTATCCTTAGCTAACATTCAGGTAGAAATCCTGGAGGATGACCCAGTAGATGTTTTCCCTTTCTTCAGTTGTACTGGTACTTCCATTTCCTTGTAATTTACAGATGGTCTTGTATTTTGGGAACCTTTTACATTTCAGCACTCTTTTTTTATACAGTTTAATTAGTGTTTTGTATCCAAATGTTTGTTATGTTGTTTGTGTTTACATGTTATAAATGCAATGCCTTCCTAGTTTTAGGGAATTACACCTTTGGTGATAGTCACCAGCCCCTGTCCTATGCAATGCGGGCATGGGGTAGTCACGACATGGGTCCCAGGGGATGGGCTGTTACAAATTGGTATCATAGGAATCAATTCTATAACAGAACTTAGGACTCTAATCATTCTTTTCTATGAAGAAATATTGTTATGTGTAGTTAGTGTGGTTTTCAGTTCAGGGAGTCCAGTGTTGGTGTGGCGGCTGACGTATCCATGCACCAGGACCCTGACTACAGATTTTAGACTAAGTGCGCAAAAACACTATTTGAGTGTGTGTTTTAAAATGATTTCATTAAGTCTTCTCAACCAGTTCAGCTCACGAGGTAAAAATTTTAACTGTAGCACATCTGTTTCTCTTTAGGATGCCTCCACGCAGATAGCCGACTAGAGTTCCAAAATTTGTACGTACTGATAGCCCACTGAGCGATGAGGCCTCGGTTCAGGGCCCTTATCCAACAGAGGCACCAGCGGTACCACTCTCCGTTGGGCCACTAATGCCACCAGCCACAGAAACAGATGGTTCACGCATCTTGAGCATGTTTCACGAGTTCCAGCGCCAAAGTCCACCTAGGTTCTGGGGAGATACGAACCCATAGGCAGCTAAGGATTTGTTGGAGACTGTGGTGAGAGTCTTTTTACTGGTAGGGACACTAGCTGGCCTCATGGTGATACTTGCTGCCAATCTTCTATAGGAATCATCGGGCAGATGGTGGAGCTTGATGCTCTAGGTCCACGATGAGGTGATGCTTCTCTAGGAAGACTTCGAGAGCCTATTTCAGGAAGAATTTGTTCCAGTGAGTCTTCATACAGTGCGCATACATGTTCTACTTCATCTGTAGCAGGGCAACATGATAGTAGCTCAGTACTCAGCGAGGTTTACAAACCTCTCACGCTACTCCACCAATATGGTGTGAGACCAATTCTTAAGGGCCCAGACCATCGAGCATGGACTCAGGTAGGAGATCAGGGATTCAGTGATCTCACTCAGCATCCCGACGCAGGTGGGGGTGTTAGAGAGAGCCCACCTATTAGAGATTTTCCTTTCTGGGTGGTCACTAGTAGTGAGATCCACCCCCAGTCCACACGTAGTGGAGGCTTCTAGAGATGGTAGAAGACATATGTCGCAGAGGTCCCAGAGGACCAGACCTTCAGGTGGATGACCACATGATAAGGGATCATTTGTGCGGGGCACCTGAAGTGGAGATAAACATTCCAGGAGAAGCCAGTGTTAGGCATGAAGTGGCCAGGGTCACATGGCTTGTGACTGCCTAACCTGCTATTCAGATGATCAGCAGACAGTCGAAGGACCACCCTAGAAAATATAGAGATTCGATCGAGGAGGTCCGCAGGGAGCAGGTGAACGTGGCAGAGGAGATGGTTGTGCAACTGGTGGTGGATGACAATTCATGGAGTTACCGCCACCACCACTAGGAGGTCCATACCAACTATAGGGAGAAGGTGGATAGGGGAGAGCACATCTCTAGGAAATTGAGGCATACAATCATGGTGCTCTGGAGATGATTCGAGGTATGATTTGTGTCTACTCCACCATAACTACAGTACTTATAGACACAGGTTCCAGACATTCTTCCATTACCACTACCCTCGGTCAGAGCTCAGATATTCTTACAGAGCCGTTGGCTCAATCCATATGGCCAGAGACTCTTACGGGAGTGGATTCAACTATTTTCCACTAGTGCCGATAGTGTGAGCTTACACTAGGAGGAGAGAGATTCGGCTGGGATTTCCTAGTAGCAGTGTCGAGGCCTTACGACGTCATCGTGGGTATGGACTGGTTATCAACATTCCATGATAAAATTGACTATATTAGGCGCAAAGTGTGGTGTGTCTTCACATATGGGACTAGGTTTACCTTCACCGGTGAGAAGGGAGCCTTTGCAGAAAAGGATGGACTTACTCGGAGGAGAGTGCAACCGATCACTATCAGTTGGCCAGCCTTACTCTCGGAGCAGTTGATGTGGAGAGTCCGAGCTATCCTGTAGTGGTAGAATAGTACGTGGATGTCTTCCCTAATGATGTTCCAGGTATAACCCCTCATAGAGAGGTAGACTTTTACATTGACTTGTACCCGGGACGATAACTATTTCTACACCAGCGTATCAGATGGCTCCCACAGAGCACCACGAGCTGTGGTTACAGCTAGAGTACTTGTAGGGGAAGGGATTCAACCAGCCCTGTGTTTCACCCTAGGCAGCCCTGATTCTATTTACCAAGAAGGCAGATAGGAGCTTGAGGCTTTGTGTTGACTATCAGCACCTGAACCAGGTGATCGTGAAGAACAAGTATGTACTCCTGAGGATTGAAGACCTCTTTGATCAGTTGAAGGTAACACAATGGTTCTTGAAAATATACCTCAAATCTGGGTATCACCAGCTTTGAGTTTGAGACGAGAATGTGCAGAAGACATCCTTCAGATGTCAGTACGGCCACTAAGAGGTCTTGGTTATTCCATTTGGCATAACCAATGCTCCAACAATGTTCATGGGACTCCTAAATAGGATCTTTCATCCATACCTTGACCGATTTGTCATAGTCTTCATTGACGTCATACTGATCAACTCGACTACTGAGGATGAGCATGTCTATCATTTGAAGGTAGTACTAGACACACTCCAAGAGCACCAACATTATGGTAAGATCTCGAAGTGCCAGTTCTGGATCTAAAAGATTCACTTTTTGGGACATTTCATCTTGGAGGCTGGAGTTGTAGTGGATCCTATGAATATTGAGGTGGAACATTCTTAGGATTCACCCAGGCGTGTGATGGAGGTACGGAGTTTCCTAGGTTTGGATGGTTATTACCAGAGGTTTTTACCAGACTTCTCTAGAGTTGAAGCACCATTATCGGCCTTGACGAAGAAGGGGAAACCCTTTGTGTGGTCGGAGAGATCCCAACAGATCTTTTAGGATCTGAGGCAGAGGCTGACTATTGCCCCCATCTTGAGGCTTCTAGAAGAAGGCGTAGGGTACATATTTTACTGTGATTCATCAGGGACCGGGCTCAGATGTGTCCTGATGCAGGAGGAAGAAGTGATCACATATGTTTCACAACAACCAAGGTAGAATGAGAAAAACTATGGTACCCATGACCTGGAGTTAGCAGTAGTGGTTTTCGCCTTGAAGATGTGGCGACACTATTTGATGGGTGAGCATTTTACTGTGTACTCTGATCACATGAGTCTCAGGTATATCTTATCTCAAAAGGACCTTAACATAAGATAGTGAAGTTGGATTTAGTTCCTCCAAGACTATGACTCTGAGATAGTCTATATTCTTTGGAATGGGAACATTGTTGCAGATGCACTCAACAGGAGGTCTGGTATAGCGCTGCTAGGCGAGGTGACGGAGCAGCTTGCTGCTTTATAGATATCATTTGTGGATAGAGATGGAGAATCCTTCCTTCAGTCTCTTACAGTTACTACCCCACTTCTTCTTCGAGTCAGGGAGGAATAACATTGGGACACTAACTGTGAGACACGACGTGCTCAGATATCCACAAGGCAAGCACCTGATTGATTTTTTGAAGATGGGTAGCACGTCATCCTATTCATAGAATGTACTATGGTACCAGTTTCACTTCAGGAGGAAGTGTTGAGGGAGTTCCACATATCCACTATAGCATTACATCCAGGAGTGGCGAAGATGTACCAGGATCTCCAATGATAGCACTGGTGTCCAGGAATGAAGAAGGGAGTTGCAGAGTTTATCTCTCAGTGCCTCACTTGTCAAAAAATGAAGGTGGAACACCAGGTACCAGAAGTCTTGGTTCAGACTTTAGTGGTCCCATAGTGCTAGTGGGATGGGATATACATGGACATCAAGACAATACTTCCATGTAAATCCAGGGTTCATGACTCTATCTAGGTGATCGTCGATCGAATCCCCAAGTCGGCCCAATTCCTACCAATTAGATTACAGGGATCATTAGAGATCGTGGGATGAATTTATGTGCAAGATATTTTGAAAAATATGGAGTACCTTTGACGATTGTCTCCGATCGTGATGCACGTTTTAATTCCCGGCTATTGTAGGGGTTACAAGAGGCATTCAGGATGCAACTTTGTTTGTGCCCCACCTTCCATCCCTAGAGGGATGGTCAGAATGAGCGGACAATTCCGTCCCTTGAGGAAATTTTTCATTCTTGTGTCCTCGATTAGGTCGTAGCTGGGTGGATCACTTACCTTTGGTGAGTTTGCGTAAAACAACAGAAATCACTCCACCATTGGGATGGAACCTTTTGAGGAATTAGACGGGCGACCTTGTAGATCACCATTGTGCTGGACTGACCCTGGGGAGCCAGCAATAGTGGGACCAGAGATGATATGGGATACCACAAAGAAGATACAGATCATCCAGGAGTGGATGAAGACTGCATAGAGTAGGCAGAAGTCGTATGCTGACAGGAGACGGAGACCTCTGGAGTTTGAGGATGGCGACCATGCATTTCTATGGGTCTCACCCCGATGACGGATATGGATATTTGGATTTAGCAGAAAGTTATATCCGAGATTCATCAGAGCTTTCCAGGTCCTCAACAGAGTTTGTGAGGTGGATTACCGCTTATCTCTTCCACCCCAGTTGCACCGAGTGCACGATGTCTTCCACGTATCCCATCTGAGGAGATATGTGCATGACTCTTCTCCCATCATCGACCATAGCGAGCTGGACGTCGACAATGAGGAGACTTTTATGGAGGTTCTATTAGAGATTGAGGATCAGATAGAGTGGGTCCTTTGTGGATGGTCGATACCTCAGGTGCACGTTCACTGGCAGCACATAAACCTCCTGGAGAGCACATGGGATCAGGAGGCTCAGATGCCTGCTCAGTACCTCCATTTGTTCCATTAGTTTGTGTTGTGGATTATGGGGACATAAATCATGTGGTGTGGAGAATGTAAAGACCTAGAATTTCCATGTAATTTTTTCAAAATATATGGGAATTTTTAGAGTCTGTGAAAATTTACGGCGTGTGATTCTGAGGCCCAGAGTGCCCAGAATGAATTTATGAACCTTATTTCAGGTACGTTCAGTAAACGTGCGAGCAGGTTTTTCTATCTTTTGAATCGTTGCTCGGAATTGAAATCTGAGGGCACCGTTGAACTCGCAGTGCTAGTATTATCTTAATGAGACTTTCACCTTGATGGAAGATTGACGAGGGAGAAAGTTAGTTTTTGGGTTTTTCATGGAAATAATAAAATAAAACAAACTTCATTTTATTTTATTTTGAGCTTCCGTGTGGAAGATGGAGGTGGGGTGCCGGAAGTAAACCTCCATGTGGGACTTGAAGTGTGGAGACCACCCGACCTTAACCTCCCATGCGAGGTTATGGTGGTTGGTCTTACCATATCCAAACCTTCCACAAGAGTTTATAGTGGTGGGGACCACCTGGGACTAAACACCCCATTTTATTGAGGAAAACCTCTCAACTCCCTCATAAATGAGGGAGAGCCTCTTGACATCCTATACCTTTATTGTGCCAATGCACATGCCATTAATTGTTATAACTTTTCCTTAATCATTTTTTACACCATTTTGAATATTATACGAACTACTTAATAGATTTTATAATCTATTATCTTGGGCTACCAATTATTTTGTTGGAAAAAGAGGAAAGATATTTTGAGAGAAAAGCTCTCGCCAACGAAAGAACTTATCCTTTGAACGAAGAACGTGTTCATCCTATGAAGAATGACCTAGACTTAGATGTTCTTTCTCGGAGCTTCCTCTGACATAGGACGTTTTCGCCTACAACAAATCGACGTCTTCCTTCTAGCGCCAACATCAACCAACAACGAACAAAGTAGGGGATTTTTGTGATTGATTTTATATTTCTGTGATTCTTTCCTTCTAAAACAAATAATGTGGATCAACCTCTAATTGGTTGATCTGCAAATGTTTTCCTTTTGTGGGTTTGGGGTTATTCTTTGTGGGAGAGTTTTTTGTGTTTCGTTCTTTCGAGAAAAATGCTACCCCCCTAAATGTGGAGGGTGCAGACCAAACCAATATGGCCCGACCCCTCCGCCGTTCTCTTTTGATGTGTTCTTGGAAACAGGGGAAGTAGAAAACGACGACGAAGGAGATGAAGGCAACGACCGCGCCACTCATAGCCTCTGTGACCCGCGCTGCCCCCGCAGCGTTCCACGCCACCGCCGACCGAACCAGCCGCTCCCCCTCATGACGCCCCGTCCAAACCGCCCCTGCGGTCTCCGATCTTCCAACCAAACCGCCATGGGTTGGGCCGAGCCGCCCTTGCCACACCGTCCGTTGGCCAAACCGGCCATGGACACCCCAGCCTCCTGGCCGAACCAGCTCCCGGCCACGCCGGCCTCCTGTGTCGCCCCGGCTGCGCCAGCCCGCAGGCCCCACGTCGCCACCGGCCGAACCGGCCGTGGCCGTGCCACACCCTGGCTACGCCACCCTGACTCGCAGTATTCCTGAGCCACCCCGGCTGTGCCACCCTGCCAGCCTCCCGAGCCCCTGGCTGAACTCGCGCCCTCGTGGCACCCTGGCCAAACCGGCCCATCACGGCGCCCTTCGGGCCGAGCCACCCTCGTGCCGACCCGCGACCAGTCCGCGTCCTCGCGACCACTTCACACCCTCGCAGCGCTCAGCGACCCTCTTTAGGCATACTGGGCTGGGGCGAACCTAATGGGCGGCACACCTAACAGGCCGGGCTGCCCCAAACCGGGTCGGACCAGGTCGGATCAGACCCGGGCCCACTATGGCCATATCATTGGCATCCGACGTCCGTTTGACGAACCATCAGTGGCCTTGGTAGTCTTAGAGCATGACATTCCCTTTCAGTAGACCCCACTACAGTTTGGGGTATATTTGAGATATGGTCAGTTTGGATCGTGCACGAATCCAACTAGGCCCCTCATGACTAAAAGGCTAACAACTCTCAGATTGGGCATCCGATTGACACAACGTCTATTGCGTTGAGACTCCTATGAAGTGGAAGTCCATTGAAATACTTCATCATGGGACTTCGTGATAGTTGGAGTATCGACCAGTAGCTCATTGTGCGGATCCTTCCAGTGACGAGCAAGCAGAGTGCAGAGATCTAGTAGCCGGCTGAGAACTGACGACTGCTGACCATTTGACTCAGAGTGACTCTACTAGCCCAGTGGGGAGAGCCTGGTTGTGGCGGAGAACCCATGGTGGAGGAGTGTCCTTGGTGACATGGCAGACCCATAGTACTTTACAGGAGGAGTACCTCAGTAGGCTATAGTAACAACCCGAGATTTTATGAGAATTATTATTTTTAATTTCATTGATGTCTTGTGTTGTACACGGCACCAAAATTAGTTTGTTATATACACAACACCGTATTAGCTTGCAGCATACAAAACACTAATCTTGGATCGTGTTACACACAATTTCAAGTTCGTTTGATAAAAGTTATTTTACGCAACATTGAGTGTATATATATATATATATATATATATATATTAAATGTATAAATTAAATATGGTTGGATTCTACTATACGCAACAACAAATGAATCTTGCACTACTCGCAAACCTGACTTGGATTTCATTACACGCAACCACGACCTTCCACGATAGCGTGTGTTATACGCAATACCAAGTTTCACTAAACGAGATATTATTATAATATTATTATGAACTAGCCGTTATGAATAGTAATACCTGATTTTTGAAATTTTATATATTTTATCTATCAAAATGGACTTCATTTTTGGATTCAGAATATCGAAATTAGCCTAGGGAGAATTTTTGGTATTTTTCTGAAAACTTTCAATTTTTGATGAATAGTGAAAACACTAGGTTACTATTTAAAAACCGACTTCTTATTTAAATAATTATATATTTTATTTAAAATTATTTTAGGTAAAAATTAATACATAATACCTATATAAGTTCAATGTAATTCATTTGAGTCATTTTATAATAATTTTTGATATATTAATTTTTTTTGAACTTTTCACCATCTTTTACCCACCTCCTAGGAGAATTTGAAAATTTACAAAAAACTTAATTTTACCGCTTCTCTGAGTAAAATTTTGAAAATCCGAGAGACACGGTTAATATCAGGGAGTAAAATTTGGTTCATTAAGATAAAAATAATCTTTAGTGAATAGTAACTTTTTACGTTTATTTACCACGGTTAAAAGTAAATAGGGTAATTAAGGGTAAAAATGATATTCTTATTACCCTAAAACATATCCTAATTCTATTGGATAAGTTTAATTCGACCAAAAAAAACCTTAGGAATAAAATATGACCATTTAGGTCCACACGGATTAGATTAGGACATTTAATATTATTTTATTTAATGAAGAGTTAAAATAGTTAAAATCAAAGTTTCATAACTAAAACATTTTTAATATAGGGTTATAAATAAGAAAAATTAGACTATAAATATTCATTAGAAAACTAAAAAGATTTCCTACCTAATGGTATTTTATTTATAATTTTTAGACATTAAATAATTTAAGTTATTTATGACACAATGTTGATGCAATAATTACCTAAATAATGAAATATTAAAATAATTGATATTATAAATACCCAAATAAATGTAATTTGAGACTTTTTATGAATTATAATAATTTTATAGGTTAATATGAAATGTTAGTATTGATTTAATTAACTTTTTTAGATCTAATAATTCTGTTATAATTTTCAAAAAAATCAATTACCAAATAGTGTCAAAATTGAAATAAAATAGTTTTTAAAAAACATATTATATTATTAATTGTTATTATATTTCTTAAAATCTAAGGTTAGGCCAAATGACTTAGATAAGGTTATATATATTAATAATGTACCACTTGGGGTTCGTTTGGCTAGTTATAGTAAGTTTATTAACCATATAGTGTAAGAAAACAAGAAGACACGGTAAAAGTTAAATTATTTAACTTAGAGTGAAATCTAAAAGATAAGGTTAAAATAGTAACCTAAACTTTTCTAAAACCTATTGGTTGAGAGGATTTCGACCCATACTCACTTTATATTAGAAATAAATCAATTTGGAGATATTATAAACCGAATATGACTTTATTATTAAATAATATTTTAAGTTTTTCCAAAGGTGCCCCTCTCCTCCCTTATAAAAAGGGGCACCCCTTCCCTCTTCCCTTAACACCCTTTTGAGCCTTGAAGCTCGGCCAAACCCTGCCCATTTCTCTTCTCCACTTCCCTAGAAAAAATCTGGAGGTTCTGGTCTTCTCAAAAGACCAACTATACTTCCTTAAGAGGAAGCTTAAAGGAGGTGCGTCGAAGAAGAGGTAATCTCTTCTTTCAATTCTCTCGAGTTTCTTTCTTCTTATAATTCTTATTCTTTAGTTGCCTCATTATAAAGTAATATAATCAGTATTAATTATATACTGATATGTTATTATAAATAATAAACAACCCTATTTCTCCTTCTATCTATCCTACGGAAAACGAAATCACCGTGCATGCGTACGTGCGGAATACTGTCTCCATGTCGTGGTGTAATCTGTTTTCGACCACCACCTTACTTGGATGGGTATAATGGTGTACTTAAATAACTATATATGATTATTGTAAAGTGATATTTATTCTAAAATATTATACACACACTAACATACAATTCCATGATCATGAGAATGATATCATCGCTCGTGCGTACATACGGACTACCGTCTACATGACGTGATGAGATTCATTCTCAATGTTAACCATTCATGAATGATTATAAAGTATATATAATGAATAATAATGAAATATATGACATAATAATGATACTTGATTTATGTATATATATATATTTATGTCATATACATAATTCCATTCAATTCAATAAGGAAACGAAAACAGCGTTCATGCGTACGTACGACCTACCGTCTCCATGAACGGTGTATTTCATTCCATTTATCGATATATCATATATATATGTATATTATGAATATATATTATATATAAATCATGTTTTACATTTATTAATTAATTAAATCAGTATATAAGTAATAATATCAAGAACAACAAGTTGAAACACGTACAATAAATGAAACGATTTTACCCAAATCGCTGCATTTACATCGAATTTACAAAAGAACGGGTAATATAAAGTAATAAGTAAAATATATATGATATCATAACAATGAATATGATTCTATAATAAGTCAATGACATTATTTGAATCATTATACAGGAGTTTTGGATACATACAAAGCATATCAGACATAAGGTAAGGTATAACTATTCCAATCTCGTTCTTATCCAAGATTGTTATTCGTAAGTATTTATTGGGGTTTTTGTTATCATCCATGTCCCTGTTTTCTAAAAATGTTTTCATGTATGTTTAATGTCCTTTTTACCCATTTTTTAATTTTACCACATGTTATGAAAGGAATCTTACTTTTTTTACCACACGAGGAACTTTTTGACTTTTCCGAAAAATGTACAAGAAGAATGTTATTTTTAACTTATACGGAGTGAACGGATTTTTACGGTTTCATAACACTTCATTTTCATTAAGATTACTCTACAAGATTTTATGACTATTTTCAACAAAATACGTTTCTTTTAAAATTTCATGGAATTTTGGTAAAAGAAAATGATTTTGAAGAATAAAAGATATTTTCCTCAAGAACTCATTTCAAGTGTTTTATCAAAATCATTTTCCATCTAAGATGACATTATTTCATATGTGTATGTTTCAAATATAATGTCTCTATGATTTACATGGTTTAAATTTTCTTATGATGAAATATCCATTTGTTTTATATGGATTATGTGATGATGGGGTGATGTTTATGAAACCCATTTTATTCTTTGGGTTATGATGAATGTTTTAAGTTTATTTTGTGGCACAAGTAAGAATGATTTCATTATGAGATGGGTGGGATATATATCTCCCTCCAATGAATTGGGTAAAGATTTATATCTCATGATATAGACATGGATGGAACAGTAAGTTAATCCGGTTCGGTGTTACAAGACTAGAATGAGGAGTGAACTCGATTCAGAAAGGGACTTTTTCAACTAAGATGGTCTTGGAAGCAATGCCTTGGCTACTATGGAAATCATATCTTGTGCTTAATGGTTTTCCACAATTACATGTTTTATTCCCATGCTATTTTATCACGATTGACGTTCCTTTATGATATATGCCTCACTTACTTCCAAGATTTATGTCTTTGCTCAAGATTTTGATGGTTAGATTTTATGTTCAAGTTTTTGCATTCAAATGTTTATGGATTGTTTTATGTTCTCTATGTTTACCCTTACTAAGAATTTGAGCTCACCCTTTTAATGTTTTCTTTTACCTAGGATATAAAGAAGGGTTTTAGGTAAGAAAACCAAAAGGGGAAGATCTTTATTGTAGATGTTGAAGATCTTTCACAATGATTAGAAGATTACGTTCCGAGTTTTCAAAGACACTAAACTAATACGATCTTTGGGCTTCTGTTTTTTTCATGTATAAAATATTCCGCAAAAGTAATGTAATGTCCATGTACGTCAAGCATTGGGTCTCAACAGTTGGTATCAGAGCGAAAGTTTAGTTAACCTTTGGAAACTAGGATGCGATAATTTTAGTGTGATTCCTAGAGATATTTCTAAGGTATGTCTAGGGATGTCGCTAAGGTTAAGTATACGTATAGGTTATAGTCATAGAATTACGGTAATGATATTAGAATTAAACCTAAGGTGTTATATATTTAAGGTACTCCCCCTTTATTATGGTGTTTCCTAGAATAATTTTTTCCACTCACACTATTCTTTTTTGGTTTTAGAAAATGGCTGGAAACAGGAAGATTCACAATAATGGAGGATATGATGGACAATGGAATGATATTTTTCATGAGAAAAGAAATGAAATTGGATCTGTAATTCCAAACATCGTTATTATGCCTAATTAGAAATCTCATAATATGATCAATAATCTCAACTTTGTTAAGTTTCCAGACTCAGCTAATAAGAGAAAGATGGAGTTTCATGATGATCATAGAGGAAAGAAAGTTCAATTACCCTCATGTAAATCATGTGGGAAGAGGCATAGGGGAGAATGTTTCAAAGGAACCGGAAGATGATTTGGGTGTGGAAAAGAAGGACACAAAGCCAGTAATTGTAAAGTAAAAGGTTCAGTTAACACCATGGACAAGGATAATGGTATTTCTAAGATATCAACAATGGTTAAATGTTTTAAATGTGGAATGTACGGGAATTATGCCCACCAATGCCCTAAGGGAAAGTCTCATGAAGAGAATCAACATGGTCTTATGGGTAGTATTTATATTGACGATGATGAAGAAACTACAAATGATATGTGAGATGAAAGAATTGTTGAAGCTCGGTCAATGGTTTAAGAAGGTAGTGGAATGATTACATGTTTATCAAGAGTAATGTTGTATAAGTAATCTCATGGTACTATGGAATAAAGAGACATCTAAGGATTGTTACATTGTTGTTTTTCATAATGTATTTTAAAGTATATGTTGAATGGTACCAGTAACCAAGAATGGTTAATTCATATATTTTTGGAAAGTAGATGATATGCGCATAATGAAGGGATTAGGAGATAATGATATGTTTTATAGTATTGATGAGCTCATGGCTGATATGAGGACAATGTGATAACATGGTTTGAGTATATAATTTTTTTGGGATTTTGGTATGTGGAAAGAGTTAACTTTTGACAACATTAATGTGTTCACTATGGTTCAATGGGTATTCATTTTTCAAGAGAATACATGATTAAGGTATTCACATGTTAGGAATGTGACCAACAAGATATATCTTATATGGGGGATAAATGATGGTATTCACATGCTTGGTTGATGACATTTCTAGTAATCGTTTTATTTATACTATAATATTGGATAGAAGTATTTTGGATAAGCATAAAGGTTGGAATGGATTAAGTTGGACATAAGATAGAATTGTTTAAGGATAGAACTTTTTTCAATATTATTTATGGAATGTTATAATAATGTAGTTTTAGAAAAATGACAACCTGTAGGATGGGAAAAAACCCGTCGCGTCGAACAAGGCTGTGGGAATCGAATCCACAACTAAAGTACGACGGGCCTTTATCGCATACCACTGGCCTACAGGAAGTCCTTGGTTAGTCTAAACTAGTTTTATTTTATTAAGCTGTATGATAGATAAAGTATAAGTCAATTTTTGGAATCATATACGATTAATCTCACCATAGATGGACTTATGTATATTTAATAACTTATGCTAACCTTTTTGTGATAGAAACAGATGGGATGACTTATCTTTATATCGCATGATCTACTAACACTTCATGAATGAAAAATTCAGCTCCATTTCTTTAAATAGAGATGAAGTGGAATTTTTTCATGAAATGACCAACAATGATATTACACTAAAATCAAGTAATTATTTCTCCTTATGTAAAAGTTCATCAACGTTAGGGAAATGATCTTGGAAACCAAAAATGTTGTTCTAGTATTATCATATCTAATGAATCAGATGGTACCTTAGATCATCAAAAATTTATGGCTTTGTGATTGTTGTCTTTTTCAAAGCCATGTTCTCTACCACTCTCCATCAGAACATGACTGTTAGATTTCTCTTCCATATCCATATTTTCACCTATGTTCTCCTATTTGGAAACCCAGTGATAAGTTAATTTGGGTAACCGTTACGTTTCATACATTAGTTTTTAAAATTAATCTTTATTATTCAATTTTACGATGTGGGTTTCTATTAAATAAAATTTCAAGTTGTAAACGATTTACATCCCCGAAGAATTTCGAGGGCAAAATTCATTTTAAGGGGGGTAGAATGTAACAACCAGAGATTTTATGAGAATTATTATTTTTAATTTCATTGATGTCTTGTGTTGTACGTGACACCAAAATTAGCTTGTTCTATACGCAACACCGTATTAGCTTTCAGTATACACAACACTAATATTGGATCGTGTTACACACAATTTAAAGTTCATTTGATAAAAGTCATTTTACGCAACATTGAGTGTATATATATATATATATATTCAATGTAAAAATGAAATATGGTTGGATTCTATTATAAACAAAAAAAATGAATCTTTCACTACACGCAACCTTGAGTTGTCTTTCATTACACGCAACCACGACCTTCCACGATAGTGTGTGTTATAGGCAATACCAAGTTTCACTAAACGAGATATTACTATAATATTATTATGAACTAGCCGTTATGAATAGTAATATTAACTTTTTGAAATTTTATAAATTTTATCTTTCAAAATGGACTTCATTTTTGGATTAGGAATATTGAAATTAGCCTAGGGTGAATTTTTGGTATTTTTCTAAAAACATTCAATTTTTGATGAATAGTGAAAACACTAGGTTACTATTTAAAAACCGACTTTTAATTTAAATAATTTTTTATTTTATTTAAATTTTTTTAGTTCAAAATTAATACATAATACCTATACAAGTTCAATTTAATTCATTTGAGTCATTTTATAATAATTTTAGATATATTAATATTTTTTTGAACTTTTCACCGTCTTTTACCCACCTCCTAGGAGAATTTAAAAATTTACATAAAACTTAATTTTACCGCTTATGTGAGTGTAATTTCGAAAATCTGAGAGACATGGTTAATATCAAGGAGTAAAATGTGGTTTAATAAGATAAAAATATTTTTTGGTGAATAGTAACTTTTTAATTTTATTTACCACGGTTAAAAGTAAATAGGGTAATTAAGGGTAAAAATTATATTATTATTATCCTAAAAAATGTCCTAATTTTATTGGATAAGTTTAATTAGAACAAAAACAACATTAGGAATAAAATATGACGATTTAGGTCAACTTGTATTAGATTAGGATATTTAATATTATTTTATTTAAAGAAGAGTTAAAATAGTTAAAATCAAAGTTTATTAACTAAAACATTTTTAATATAGGGTTATAAATAAGATAAATTAGACTATAAATATTCATTAGAAAGATAAAAATATTTACTACCTAATGGTATTTTACTTAAAAATTTTAGACATTAAATAATTTATGTTATTTTTGACACATTGGCGATGCCGTAATTACCTAAATAATGAAATATTAAAATAATTGATATTATAAATACCCAAATAAATATAATTTGGGACTTTTTATGAATTCCACTAATTTTATAGGTTACCACGACACATTAGTATTTATTTAATTAACTTTTTTATAACTAATTATGATTTTATGATTTTCAAAAAAATCAATTACAAAATAGTGTCAAAATTGACATAAAATAGTTTTTAAAACAAATATTATATTATTAATGGTTATTATATTCCTAAAAATCTAAGGTTCAGCCAAATGATAGAGATAAGGTTATATATATTAATAATGAACCACTTGGGGTTCTTTTGTCTGGTTATAGTATGTTTATTAAACCTATAGTGTAAGAAAACAAGAAGACTTGGTAAAAGTTAAATTATTTAACTTAGAGTTAAATATAAAATATAAGGTTACAATAGTAACCTAAACAAGTATAAAACCTATTGGTTGAGAGGATTTCAACCCATACTCACTTTATCTTCGAAATAAATTAATTTGGAGCTATTATAAACCGAATATGACTTTATTATTAAATAATATTTTATGTTTTTCCAAAGGTGCCCCTCTCCTCCCTTATAAAAAGGGCACCCCTTCCCTCTTCTCTTCACACCCTTTTGAGACTTGAAGCTCTGCCAAACCCAGACCATTTATATTCTCCACTTCCCTAGAAACATTATGGATGTTCTGGTCTTCTCAAAAGACCAACTCTACTTCCTTAAGAGGAATCTTAAAGGAGGTGTGTCGAAGAAGAGGTAATCTCTTCTTCTGATTCTCTCGACTTTCATTCTTCTTCTACTTCTTCTTCTTTAGTTGACTCATTATAAATTAATAAGATAAGTATTACTTATATAATTATATGTTATTATAAATATGAAACAACCCTATTTCACCTTCTATCCATCCTACGGAAAACGAAATCACCGCGCGTACGTACGTACGGAATACCGTCTCCACGCCATGGTGTAATCTGTTTTCGACCACCACCTTACATGGATGGGTATAATGGTGTAAATAAATAACTATATATGATTATTGTAAAGTGATATTTATTCTAAAATATTATACATACACTTAAATACAATTTCCCGATCATGAGAATGATATCATCGCTCGTGCGTACGTACGGACTACCGTTTCCACAACGCGATGAGATTCATTCTCAATGTTAACCATTGATGAATGATTGTAAAGTATATATAATGAATAATAATGAAATATATGACATAATAATGATTCTAGATTTATGTATATATATATATGTATGTCATATACTTAATTCCATTCAATTCAATAAGGAAACAAAAACAGTGTTCATGCGTACGTATGGCCTGCCGTCTCTATGAACGGTGTATTTCATTCCATTTATCGATCTATCATATATATATATATATATGTATATGCAATATATATATGATATATAAATCATTTTTTACATTCTGGAATTAAGTAAATCAGGATATAAGTTATAATATCAAGAACAACAAGTCAAAACACGTACAATAAATGAAATGATTTTACCCAAATCACTGCTTTTACATCGAATTTACAAAAGAGCGGGTAATATAAAGTAATAATTAAACTATATATGATATCATAACAATGAATATGATTCTGTAATAAGTCAATGACATTATTTAAATCATTATACAGGAGGTTCAGATACATACGAAGCATATCAGACATAAGGTAAGGGATAACTATTCCAATCTCATTCTTATCCGAGATTGTTATTCGTAAGTATTTACTGGGGTTTTTGTTATCATACATGTCCCTGTTTTCTAAAAATGTTTTCATGTATGTTTAATGTAATTTTTACCCATTTTTTAATTTTACCTCATGTTATGAAAGGAATCTTACTTTTTTTTACCACACGAGGAACTTTTTGACTTTTCCAAAAAAAGTACGAGAAGAATGTTATTTTTAAATTATACGGCATGAATGGATTTTTACGATTTCATAATGCCTCATTTTAATGAAGCTTACTCTACTAGACTTTATGACTATTTTCAACAAAATACTTTTCTTTTAAAATTTCATGGAATTTTGTGAAAAGAAAATGATTTTGAAGAAGAAAGGATATTTTCCTCAAGAATTCATTTAAAGTGTTTTATCAAAACCATTTTCCATCTAAGATGAAATTATTTCGTATGTCTATGTTTCAAGTATAATGACTCTATTATTTACATGGTTTCACTTTTCTTATGATTAAATATCCATTTGTTTTATATGGATTATGTGATGATGGGATGATGTTTATGAAACCCATTTTATTCTTTGGGTTATGATGAATGATTTAAGTTTATTTTTTGGCACACGTAAGAATGATTTCATTATGAGATGAGTGGGACATATATCTCCCTACAATGCATTGGGTAAAGATTTATATCTAATGAGATAGACATGGATGGAATGGTAAGTTAATCCGGTTCAGTGTTACAAGACTGGAAAGAGGAGTGAACTCGATTCAGAAAGGGACTTTGTCTACTAAGATGGTCTTGGAAGCAACGCCTTGGCTACTATGGAAATCATATCATGTGATTAATGGTTTTCCACAATTACATATTTTATTACCATGCTATTTTGTCACAAATGATGTTACTTTATGATATATGCCTCACGTACTTCCAAGATTTATGTCTTTTCTAAAGATTTTGATGTTAAGATTTTATGTTCAAGTTTTTTCATTAAAATTTTTATGAATTGTTTGATGTTATCTATGTTTACCCTTACTAAGCATTTGAGCTCACCCTTTTAATTTTTTCTTTTCCCCAGGATATAAAGAATGGTTTTAGGTAAGAAAACCAAAAGGGGAAGATCTTTATTGGAGATGTTGAAGATCTTTCACCATGATTAGAAGATTACGTTCTGAGTTTCCAATGACTCTAAACTAATACGATCTTTGGGCATCTGTTTTTGTCATGTATTAAATATTGTGAAAATGTAATGTAATTTCCATGTACGTAAAGATTTGGGTCTCTACAGATATGATGGGGAGCTCCTGGGTGTGGCAGTAGACCCACGGTGGGGAGTGCCTCTGTGTGACGCAGCAGACCCACGGTACCCGACAGGAGGAGTACCTCAACAGTCTATGGTTAGTGGGAAGCGTGCTTGGTGTCATGGTAGGCCAACTGTACTCGATTGGGTAGGAGTTCTTCAGAAGCTGAGGTTTCAATAATGTGAATAAAATATTGGTTGATCTGAGTAAGTACTTTTGTGTTTTCCTTATGATTGAGATGGATTACATAATAACATAGTTATATGTATGTGCATATACCTATATATGGTTATCAATTGATTCCATACTTAGTGGTTTATCCTTGGTGGATTTGTGAGACCTTAAGGGTCTCGGGGTCCCTACTGAGTATCATTATTCTCACCCTTGCATAGGGTATTCATGCACCTTGTTGTGTTGGATGTAGACGACGGACAACGCTGACTGAGGTAGAGAGTACCAGGACTGGAAGTTACCCGGAGGTGGAAATTACGACGAGTTGGTACACAGAGGAGATTGATGTATGTGGAGTGATGATGAGGCTATCTGTACCTACCCTTTAGGTAGTAATCCTGGAGGATGACCCAAAAATTGTTTTCCCTTTCATTAGTTTTACTTGTACTTCCAGTTCCTTATATTTCACAGTTAGGATTCTATTTCTGACCCCTTTTACTTTTCATCACACTTTTATTATACAGTTTACATAGTGTTTTGTGTCTAGTTTTGTGCTTTGTTGTGTGTGTCTATAGGTTATAAAGCCAATGTCTTCCCAGTTTTAGGGAATTATTCCTTTGGTGCTAGTCACCATCCCCTGGCCTTTGGAAGGCATGCTTGGGGTAGTCATGGCATGGGCCCCAGGGGACGGGTCGTGACAAACTAGTTTAAACCCATATTCCTCATGTTTCACTCCACTCCTACTATCAAAAAAATTAAACATAAAAATTGTGACTCGAAATTTAATATAATCAATTTCCAATATGTCTTCAAGAACTCCAAAATACTGAGTTGATGCAGCAATTGTGTTTTTATCTTTGGCACTCAAAAAATGCACTGCTTTAGTGAAAACAATAACGAAACTATTTTTAATGGTACTTTTTTCATCCATATTTTTTGTATAAAATGTGTAACCATTAATATCAAAACTAGACAATGTGATCTCATTAAGAGATGGTACCCTTGCTAAACACTTCAATATTTCTGACGTAAATATATCTTTGGTGACTTTCTCTTTAAATCGTGAAATGAATGTCTTCTTATGTTCAATAATCAACCAATTTTTATTTGTATTCTGATATCATAACTTTAATTTAGAAATATGTAAGGATATATATGATTTAACATCATCTGTGTTGTTCAAACGTTTTAAATGTGACTTCATCACTTCTTCACATGGAATGAACTTTACCATTATGCCTCAAACCCCTCTATCGTCACTATCAACTGTCATATGTGGAGATATAGGGATACCAATATGCTCCACATCATACAAATAATCAGTAAAAATGTATTATCATTAATATGAAGTCCAATATAGCATACAATCCATCTCTTTGTCATTCCTTTAATGTTTAACAAAGTTCTAAAAAAATTGTCCCATATGTTTTTCTCAACATGAATATCAATGATGTTATGTTTTTTTCATTAAAAATATACAATATGGTAGTCCAAAAAAATATAATTATTTTTACAGATATTTTGTTGAAGGCCAGAACCTATTTTCTTTCCAAATTTCGAATCAATATTTTTCAGCCTGTCATAATATTCTTCGTCTGATAATTGCCAAGGTGGAATGCTATATTCTTGTAAACCATTAAATTATTTTTTCCATGAATGGTAAGGATTATCAATTCACAAATTATATTCTATGTCCCATATGTACTATCTTTCACCCATTCTACAATTCATAATATGAGGTCTTTTCTTCACAAATTGGAATATCAATATGTACATTAACACTATATGTTGATAAGTATTCATATTAATGATAGTAATTTATAGTAAACATTATCATAACATGTAGAAGAAAATACTATTTCTTGTCTTCATCAGAAACATTACCACATTCCTCTCATAGCAATTTCAAATCATCAATCAAGGGTGAAATATACACTTTAATATAATTTCCCAGTTGTTTCGGTATAGAAATAATCAATCTCATCATAACATTTTTTTTATTCATACATAAATGTTGGGACATGTTGTAAACAACCAGAAAAATAGGCCATGAACTGTGTTGGCTATTGAGGCTCCGATATAGATTCAATCCATCAATACACAATCCCATCCTGATATTTCTAAAATCACTTCCAAAATCATGATTTTTTTTATAAAAAATATTCCACAGTAATGAATCGGTACAATGAAATAAGTTACCATCAGAGATGTACTCATATAAATTCCATCATAACATGTTTCTCATCAATTGAATTTTGAAATAGACTCTTAAAATGATTAATTATTGGAAGGTATCAAATTTATTTAGCAAGAGTTTTTATTTTGGAACCTAATATTGAATCAAAATTTAATTATAAGAATTGTATACAAATTGTTTTGGATGATATCATTAAAAAGTACCGAATTGTTTTTTCATGACATTATATGATAGTAACTGATAATGAATCTGAGTTTAATTCCCCATTTATCTTATATTTTGATGTCCCACATGTTTGAAATCATGATAAATATTCTTATAATTTCCTATATAGTACATAATCATTGGGGCAAGCATGTATCTTTTTGTACCCCAAACCCATTTGGAATAATATTTTTTTCACCTCATAATTGGAATATAGAAGCATGTTTCCTTCTTTAAGTAACTCATTTAAAAACCCAATTAAACTGAGGAATCTTTTATCACTCCACACATTTTTTCTTTTATGTTAGATAATCTCAAAACTTCTGATAACAATGCATATTTAGTGCAACCATGGAATAATAATTTCTCAGAATCTCCATAAAATCATTCAAATATTTCTATTTTATGATGGTTTCAACACCCAAATCATGAATTAATTCTTCAATATGATCCAATGCCTCATTATTAATATTTTCATCAACATTGGATGTTGAATTTTATGTTCTTTCACCATACTATATCAAACATGTATAATTAAGGATAAGAACCTAAAAATTTAGATAATCCTGGATTTCTATAGAGATTAAACTTATCATATTCAAATAATTTTCACATGAATAGAAAACAAAATCAATGTTTTGAAGATGTCGTTTAAAAAATTCTTTGAATTCATGAACTCCTTTTCATATTCCCTACTGGTTCTTTGTATATGTATCTAATTATGATACATTCAATACCTGATATCATAATATAATTGGTGAATATATTAAAACATGTAATCATATATATATATATATATATTTGCAGAAATTTTTTAAGTAGAAATACATTTAATAAAACTATTAGTAAAATGTTAGAAAACATCAGATATGAAACACATTTAAAAATAGTAAACTTTTTATTTTCATATTATATACATGTGTTACATGGATGTTATAATTTAATTATAATATCAATATTATAAAATTTATTAGTTCGTTTTATATAGTTGTTTTCATGAAGGAGTAGAAACTGTCATGAAATGCAGAGTTTTGTACATGTTTGTTGGCATGAAAAAGTAGTAACGGTTGTGAGAAAATTTATGTGTCTATCACACTAGTTTTTCTTTAAGATGAACTGAGTTATGTGAATCAATTCATAAATTAAATACTCTTTTGAATATTCATTTTTTATGGAATGGTTTTTTAGAAAATTAAAATCAATGAAAATGATTGTTGTGTATTACAATGATCATTAAAAATCGAGAACCAAATATTTGGGCAATGGTTTTAACAGTGAGTATATTATTGTGTAAAAAATGGAGAATATGTTGTTGTTCAATGAGATTGTTTAAATTATGTGCACATACTGTGAGTCCAAGAGGTAGCATGAGATTCTATCATGCAAAGGAAGAAAACATAGTGACATTGTGTGTTGCATGACAGAATAATCCGTGCAAGGGTCTTTATGATGAATTAAGTGGATATAATCATGCATACATAAATTAATAATAATTAGATATTATATTCCTAATATCATGCATATAAAACCATGTGAAATCCTATTTCAAATATGTAAAAAATCATGATGCATTCAACATGCATTCATAAAGATTATGTTAATATTACACATGAGTGAGCATTGCACAAAACACATTATGTGTGATTGGCTTTTAATGAGAGATGTGTGGGTATTGAGTGTGTGATTCCAAAAGAGTATGTGATGTTGAAAAACTGTTATGTTTTTTCATGCATCATACAATAATAGAGAGCTAGTATTGTAAGATGTGATCATAAGAAAAACATTGTGATTTCATCCAATTGAGTGAGTAAACTATTAATAATTTTTGTAGTGTTAAAATACATAAAATAATTGTGAAGAGGTAGTACGTGATATATGCGCATGAAGGAAGTACAATAAGAAAAATATGATTTTCATTTATACAAATTAAATATTGCATAAAAATAAAATGACAATGCACTTGATTTTACATGCTTAAGGTACATGCAATACAAATTTAATGACAAGTGTGAATTGTTTTTTTGGGAGTTAAAACAAAGAATTATATTAAAAGTCAATTTCCAAAGAATTTTTATACTATGATATGAATGAGTCATATAATATTTCTTATGAGTATTTCTAAACATAAAAAAATTATGATTTTTATATTTTAAAATGATGAAGGGGAAGTAGTAGTAGTCCCAAGATTTATTGTAAATTGTGAGTAAGAGCATAAATTGTTTTTTGATTTTAACTCTAGAAATGAATATAATATTTTTAACTCATTGGATACATATTGGGTAATAATTTTAATGTTATGTTTTAGATAATTTTATGAATTTTATTTAACTATAATTGGGGAAGTGGATCAAAACACGTTGGTTTAAGAGACACTGTTGGATATATTTTTAATCTACATTAATGAGTGTATGGAATCTAAAGAAATAAAGATAAATTGAATTGAACCAAATCTAACTAACTTGGTTTAAATGGACTCAACATGATTTGATCCAAATTAAAAAAATCATAGATTAAACTAAATTAAATAAAAACAAAGTAAATTTATATGGGATGATAACATTTAGGAATAACTACTAACCACGTTCTTAAAATTTATAATAAACTGTAAACTAATAATTAATGGAATTAAATATCATAATTAATTGAATACTAATTTATCTTCCAAATTTCAAAAAACGTACAAAATCCAGAGTTTAACACTAAGGTAGATCTAAATCAGAAAATTTCTATGTAGAAACCTTTAGACTATTAAATGATACATGATTTATAAAAAAATAATTTCTTAAACAAAAAATAAAGATAAAAATCAAACTAAAATCAAACCATGGTTGAATATCAGAGGAAATAAGTTTCGGAAGAAAACATAACCTGTAGATTTTGAAAAAATAGGGATAGAATTCAGAAATCAGACTGTAGATAGTGAAAATAGATGAACGTCAGAAGGAATGGGGATTCGAGGTCACAAATACATATTTGAAGTCATCTCGAGTCAAGAGGAGTTATTGTGGTTTAAATTTTGAAGATCCAAAAACAAGAGGGCTTATGGATGCTGGAAAATATTAAATGACTTTCGTCATTTTTTTTACAATAACCGATACATAAGAGTCCAAAAAATATTTATGGCGTTGATTTTTTTTTGGAAAATTGACACTGAAAATATATATTTTCTAATCTATGTGGTCGTTTTTCTGAAAAACTAACGCGATAAACATTTTTTTTAATACATGGAATCAATTTTTATAAGAAAAGATGCCGAAAGATCCTGAGTTTGGAATTGATGGTTTTTATTTTTATAAAAAATAATTAAAAAATGTTTTTTTAAATTAGGTGATGGTTTTTTGAAAATCTGATGCCATATATCTTACCTTTTTTGGTTTTGGGGTCATTGTTTAGTAGAATCGAAGCCAAAACCATTCTTACAAATTTTTTTCATCGATTTTACTAAAAATTCAGTCAAAAAATTTCTCTCACAAACTATTATGGTCATTTTAGAGAAAATAAAAATCATTAATTTGATGTTAAATCTAGAACATCCACTAGTGATTATAAATTTTATGGTCTTCTTACAATACCAACTGTAGTGCTCTAAGGGGAGATTTAGAGGAAGCACGTCGAAGAAGAGGTAATGTCCTCTACAAATTCATTCAAAATTCACTATTTTAAAAAAATTTATTCATGAGTTATTTCATTATAAAGTTATCAATAATGTATCACATATATACATATATGAAATTATAAATATGATACAACCATATTACACCTACTATCCATCCTACGAATAATAATACCACCATGCGTGTGTACATACGGCTTACCGTCTCCATGATGTGGGGTAATTTGTTATTCAACACTACTTTATTTAGATGAGTACACTGATTAATATAAACGATTTAAATAATTAATATGACTTGATAATTATTATTTATAATTAATATACAATCCAATTCCGTAATATTAAACCATTAAGGGAATGATATCACCACTCGTGTGTATGTACAACTTATCGTCTCCATGATGCGATGAGATTCATTATCCTTGTTAACAATACAAGAATCATTATAAATTAAATGTAATTAATAAGAATGAAATATATTACATAATAATTATACTTTATATATATATATAAATTATATGCTTCCTTTCAATTTAATAAGGAAACAGAAACAACGCTCATGCATACGTACGACCCACCGTCTCCATGAAAGTTGTATTCCATTTCATTTTTATATCAGTTATATATTGTTATATAATTAATATACATGATATATATATATATATCATTATTTACCTATTATAGGTAATTAAATCACAATCTATGTATTAATATCAAGTATAACTATTCAAAACACATAAAATAAGAAAAATGACTTTTTCTGAAAAACATTGCTTTAACATAGAATTAATAAATTAACAGTTTATATAAAGTTATAATTGAATCATATATGATATAATAAATATTATTATGGTCCTGTTAGATGTTAATAATATGTTTAAAATCACTATACATGAGTTCCAGAGACATAAAAATGAAATTGGACCTAAGGTAAAGAGAAATTTTGCAATCTCATTATTATCCAAGATTGTTTATTAGTATGAATTTAATGGGTTAAATTTATCATAAAAATCCATGTTACCTATTATGTAAAATAATATATTTTCTTCTATATCTGTTTATGTTAATTTTTAGCCTACAACGATATTTTATTAAATGGTATGAAAGGAATCTTATGTCATTTACGGTATGACATATTTTTGACGTTAGTGGGAAAAGTACGAGGAAAATGTTATCTTATCTTATGTGTAATCAATAAATTTTTACGATTTCATGAAAAAGAATTTCTATGCATAATTCCTTAAAAATTTTCATTGTTATTTATAAATAAATTATTTTCATTTAATATTTTGTGGCATTTTCATAAAATATAACTTTTTAGAATAAGAGAGTATATTTTCCTCAAGAATTAAGTTGATGTGTTATATAAAATCAATTTTCTAACTAATTTAACATTATTAAAATAGGTTTATTTTTATATCCAGATTATTAATATGATTTTATTATTTTTATGATAAAATTAAATTTAGAAAATCCATTTGTATTATATGGATTATGTTGTGATGAAATTATTTTTAAGAAAACCATTTTATTACTTAGGTTATGCTATAATGAATAATTTATATTTTTTTGTCATTAGTAAGAATGATTTAATTTTGATATGGGTGGGAACTATATCTACCTTAAAGTTATTGGGTAAATATTTATATCACATGAGAGATAAATTAATGGTATAAAAAATAAATTTAGTTTAGTAATATAAGGATGAAACGATAGGTAAACCCAATTCCTTATTTGAATATGTCAACTATGATGTTCCTGGAAACAAGCCTTTGATAATATAGAAATGATTTTCTATGATTATGTGTGTTTTCCAAAAATCCATGTTTTATAAAAATGTTATTTTCTATGTGATCATGTTCTTTTATAATTTATTCCTTATATATTACCAAGATTTAGTCCATAACTTATATTTTTGATATATGTCGTACATGGTATTATTGACAATTGAGATGTTCATATTTTTTCATTCTTATCATCATGTTTTATTTTTTTTAACTTTACTAAGAATTTGAGATCACCCCTTATTATGTTTCCATTTCTTATGTTATAAATAAATATTTAATGTAGGAGTAATAAAGGGGAACATAATTATAGGAGAATTTTAAGATCTTTCAAATGATAGATGAATGTGTTCCATGTTTCCATGGGCACTAAAATATTATGCTTCTCAGGAATTGATTTGTAAAATATAATGAATATTCATCTAAAAAAGTAATATTATTGTACATCATTATTGGGTTGTTATATTTTTTATTCGAGGAAATATTTAGTCATTCTTTGGAAACAATGTTGTGAAATATTTAGTGAGATACCTAGAGTTATTTCTAAGGTATGTCTAGGGGTGTCCCTATAGTATTTTATAACTATAGGCTATAATAATTGAATTTTGGTAATGATATTTTATAACCTAATATTAAACATAAGATGTTAGAGATTTAATTTACTTACCCTTGAATGTTTTGTTTTCCTAGTTTGATTTCTTCCTAAAACACAATTCTTTTGAGTTTTAGAAAATTGTTGGAACCTGATAGTACCTTTTTAATAATGAATGCAATGGGAAATGCAATGATTTCCCTCTTGAAAAACAAATGTTATGGTATATGGAATGAAAAATATTCTTGCTATACTTAAAAAATATATGAAAATAATGGATCAGTACCATTAAAAAGATATTTTATATCCTTCACTATTTAGAACATGAAAAATTGATTTTTGTTGTTTATCTTTTAGAAGATGATATAGACCAGTGGTGGACTCTAATAAAGAATATGAGAGATAAAGATGAAATTGAATACATAGAATGGGATGTGTTCAAGAACTTATTTTTCAAAAAGTACATTCATTTTATTCTATATAAGAATATGGAAAAGGAGTTCCAAGAGATTAATAAAAAGGATAATTAATCTATTGGTACATATGAGGCATGTTTTACAAGACTATCAAGGTATGATTCTTGATTTGTCATCTAATTGGGATGTAAAGTTGATCGATTCTGAAGTTTCTTAAAACCAAGTCTTCAAAGGGTGTTAGCTATAAGAGACTTTAGTAGCTATGAAGATATCATGAATTATGATTTAACGGTAGAAATAGGTGTTTTTGTTACATATAAATTTCATTTTTTGGATATGAAGTGAATTATGGAGTACAGGGGAAAATCTAAAAAAAATGTTGAAATGAAGTTGAGTGTTTCCTTATGCTCAAATTGTGGAATGATTCATCATGGAGATTGTATTAAAGGGGTTAGAAATTGTTTTTACTATGGAAATGAAGGCCATTTGGAAGTTGAGTGCTAAAGTAATGATAACAAGTTAGGTAACAGTGTGAATACAGAAAAGGATACAAATAATGAACTACCCACACATCAATGCTAGATGTTCATGGAACGGGGGATTTATGAATCCCAATGCCCTAATCCAAGGTTTACCAATGATCATCGATGTCAAAAATTCCATAAGGCCAATGAAAAATGTAGACCACATGAAATAACTATTTGTGATGTTGAGTATGACAAAATAGTAGTGGAATGATTGTGTGATTATGTAATGGGACTCCATAATAATTTTTTAGAATATTTTATATATAATTACGTAATATTTAAATATCTATGTATTGGTCCATTTAGGTTTTCCATAAGTATATGATATCGGTAACCATAAAAGGTTGTTGAAATATTTTTTGGAAAGAACATGACATGTGCATAATGACGGGATAATGAGATAATGAATTATTTGATAGTATTAATGGCCATAGGATCGATATAAGGACATCGTTATATCATGGATTGATTATATAGAATTTTTGGAATTTATTATGTTGAATGAATTAATTTTTCATATCATAAATGTTTTCATTAAGGATCTATGGTAATTTATGTTGTTACCATGTTTTTAGAGAATACAATATTAGTGTATTCTCATGTTTGGAATGTGACAACCATGAACTGCCTTATGAGATGCGAGATATAAAAGTTAAGTTGATTTTTTTCACCTCTATATACAGTTTTGGATTTTAATCCATTCAAAGGATTAACGTATTATAAATTTATGGAAGGTTTATGTTAAACGTTTGATGATTTTTGTTAGAATAAAAGTCTTATCTAAGCATAGGTGGCTATTTTTATATTTGATGACTTGTGATAAAGATGGATGGAATGACCTATAATTCTATATATGAACCCCATAGATCTTCTAACACTATAGGAATGAAAAATTCACCAGCATTTCTATGAATATGAGATGTAGTGGAAATTATTCATGGCACAACCAAAGGTGAGACTGTACAGAAATCGATTAAGTATTTCTATCATGTATTAAAAATTTAGGTAGAGGATCATGAACCAACATTTTATCCTAGTTCCTTGTTATTTGATGAATCATGTGTTCCATTAAATCTTCATCGATTTATGTAATTTAAGTTTTATCATTCTACAAATTTTGTTCTTGATCACTATCTATCAGAAAATGATGGATAAATGTTTCTTCCATATCCATTTTTTCGCTTCCCACCTATGTTCTTATATATGGAATTTCAGTGAGGAGTTTCTTTGGCTAACCAATATATTTCCAATTTTCATTTTCAAATTGTTGTTTTAGTATTCTATTTTATGATGTGGGTTTTTATAAATGATACATTAAAGATTAATTAAAATTATTATTTCCTTTATAAAGCTGATGAATTTAGAAAGAGAAATTAATTTAGTGTTGTGTAGAATGTAATACCATGATATTTTTATGGGATATATGTCTTATTTTATATTATTATTTCATTGATGTCTATTTTTAATGACACACTAGGGTAAGGTTGCGCTATATGTGGCACCGACTTAGCTTGTTGTATACACAATGCTATGCTTGTATTGTGTTACATATAATTTCATATTCTTTTGATATAATTTATTTTACTCAATACATTGTGTAATTAGAAAAAATAAAATTATCATATTACCTTATAGACAATTCATTATAATGGTTGGTATGAACAATATTAACATTCATTTGAAATACAATTTAAATGAAAATATGTTTATTTATAAAATTATAAAATCAATCTAGATGGATTTCATTATTGAAATATATGTTTAATAAAATCAATCTATTGTTTAAAAATTATTTTATGTTTTATTGGAATGATATAAGAAAAAATTATATTTTTTGGATAAAAGAAGAAATTTTTTAAAAAATGATATTTTGTCACCGTTTGATAGTGCACAAAATTTAAATCATGTATGGACACATATATATTTTTTATTTTTCAACCTAACATGTGCATTTAATCTATATTTTAAAATTTACTTTGAATGATTTTTTTTATTTTTATGATAACATTATTGTGTTGATGAATAGAAAAAATACACAAAATTTTTATTGAAAACATATTTCTTCATCAAAATTATTTATATTTTTAAATTAAATAATTTAAAGGATTAAGAGTATAAATATAATATATTTTTGTCATTCAATATAATTTATTTCATTTTAATTAGTTTTACATTAAATTCATATGTAAAACCATTTCAATATTTTGCAATGTTTTGACATTTAAAAAGCATTTACTCATTCCGATAACATGATTAATTTTAAATTAATTACATAATCATATGCATTTTTAATTTTGAAATATTTACTCCATATTTGGAATTATTAATTCCAAATTAGGTAAATAGATTTATTTTATTTTTGGACATTATTAATACTAACTACAGTAATTTTTTAAATATAGTAAATGTGTAAAATGAGCAATTAAGGGTAAGAATACTATTATAAAACTACCCTAAGAGTTGGGATAACCACATTGGATGGGCTATGGTGGACCAATAAAACATTAGATATGAAACATTGGCCTTTGGAAGCCACTTGGGTATGATTATGACACTTATTAATTTTTATTTAAATTGAAGGCATATTTGCTGTAAACATATATGTTGTTAGTAAGACAATTTTAATATGGGGATATATAAATGATCACTTCAACAATAAATTTTCATTAGAAATATAAAAAAATTTATAAATTTATTATATTTTATTTATAATTTGTACACATAAAATAATTTAATGTAATTATGACATAATGGTGATGCAGTGATTTCATTATTAATGATGGAATCAAATAAATGATATTATAAATATTAAAATAAATATTATTTGACTATGTTTATGTAATAAATTATTTTTACTGGTGAATATGACATGTTATAAGACTATTAAATGTTTTTTTTTGAATTTATCTATCTATTTTGATTTTATTTAAATTCAATAAAATGGATATTGTAAAAATTGAAATAATATATATTTTATAAAAATGGTAATTTATTAAAATATTAAATTTTAAATTAATTACCAAAACTTATTCATTTTTAATTTTGAGAAATTTACACCATATTTTTAATTATTATGTCCAAATTATGTGAATATATTTATTTTATTTTTTGGCATTATGAATAAGAATTTATATAATTTTTATTAATAAGGTAAAAGGGTAAACTAGTAATTAAGGGAAATAATTCAATTATAAGGATACCCTAAATCTTTTATAAATCACATTTGTTGAGATATGTCTAACCAATGAGACCCTTGAGACTAAATTTTGGCTTTAGAATCCACTTGGGTTTGATTATGAAACATGTAACTTTTAATTTAATGTAAAGGAAAATATGTTATTAATATATATATTTTTACTAAAATAATTTTAATATGGGGATATATAAGTGTTAACATTAAATTTAAATTTTTATTAGTAATTAAAAAAATTACAACATTATGATATTTTATTTATAAGTTTTACATATTTAATATTTAAATTTAATAATGACACAATGAGGATGCAATGATTTCTATTCTAATGAATTAATCAAATAAATGATATTATAAATATTAAAATAAATATTAATTGACTTTATTGATGTCATAAATGATTTTTAAAGCTAAATATTATAGGTTATAAGACTATTTAATGATTTTTTGAAGTTATCACTCTGTTTAGATATTATTTAAATTAAATTAAATGAATAGTGTAAAAATGGCATAATTGATATTTTTTGATAACAGAGAATTATTAAAATATTTAAAAACTAAAAAAAATTAAAATCACTAATTTACTATGATATGGTATAAATGTTAATTGTTTTTTCAGTTATGGTAAACTCCCCAAATATTAGTAAAATTTATAGCCTTTTTATACTTGAAATTTTGTTACAACAATTAATATTAAAAGAGAATAACTAATGGTAAACCAAAACAATAAGGTTTAAAAAAAATCAATACATGCCTAAAAATTATTACCTGAGATGATTTCAAACAATACTCATCTTATCTTGAACATATTTCAATTTGTAAGCATTTAAAATAAAAAAATATTTTATATTAATTTAATATTCTATGAATTTCCAAGTGTTCCCCTCACCACTATTATAAAAGGGAACCTCCCCCTCAATTATTCACTTCAATTTTATCCTTAAATATCGTCCATAACATTAAATATTACCATATAAAAATCCCTAGTTACATTCATTAGGTTATGGTCTTCTACCAAGATCAACTCTATAGCTCTAAGGGGAGATTTAGAGGAAACATGTTGAAGAAGATCTAATATCCTCTACATATTTTTCAAACTTATTTCATAGTCTACTTCATATTAATGAGTTTTTTCTATATAAATTAATATATCTAGTTACATTTATATACTAAGATGTTATTATAATTATTAATAAACCATATCCCACCTTTTATCCATCCTACAAATAGTGATATAACCATGTGTGTGTGCGTATGACTTACCGTCTCCATATCGGGGTGTAGTTTATTATTCAACACTGCATTATTTAAAAAGATAAATAGATGAATATAATGGATGTAAATAATTAAAATTAAATATTATTTATTATTTATAACTAATATACCATCCAATTCCACACTATTTAACCATTATGGTAATGACACTGTCACTCATGCGTATGAACGACTTATAGTCTACACGACGCAATGAGATTCAATCACTATGATAACCATTCCATAACAATTAGAAAGTTTATATAATAAGAATAATTAAATATATTACATAATAATCATACTTCAATTATGTATATATAAATATATATGTCATTTACGATCATCTATTCAATTCAATATGGAAACAGAATCAGTGTTCATGAGTACGTATGACCAACTGTCTCCATGAATGGTGTATTCACTTTCATTTATATTTCAATTATATATATTTATATTATTAATATATATTATATTTAAATAATATATTATATTATTTAATTATGTAAATCAGGATCTATGTATTAATATCAAGAATAACAAGTAAAAACATGTACGATAAACAAAACGATTATTACCCAAAACATTGTTTTAACATGGATTTGATAAATTGATATGTAATATAATGTTAGATGTGAATTATATATGATATAGTTCTTTTACAAGTTAATAATATGTTTAAAACCACTATATAGTAGTTTCAAACCCATATGGAAGAAATGACACTAGAGCTGAGGGATAATTTCTCAATCTCATTGTTATTCGACATTGTTTTTTTGTAAGTATTTACTGAGGTATATTTATCATCCATATCCATGTACCCTAAATATTTAATATTATTTATATTCTTATAAAAATGTTTAAGTACATTTTTTCCATCGTTTATGTTTTATTAAATGGTTTGAAATAAATCTTTTGTTGTTTTTGGTACAAGGTACAATGACATTACCGGTAAAAATACGAGAATTTTTTTAACATATACGACATGAATGAATTTTTAATCTTTCATGAAACCATGTTTCCATGAATATTGCAGTAAAATATTTTAATTTTAATTTGAAATAAACTCTTTTGTTTTGAAATTTCATGGTGGTTTGAGAAAAGAAAACGTTTTTGAAGAATAAAGGATATTTTCCTCAGGAATTTATTTCATGTGTTATGTCAAAACTATTTTCCATCTAAGATTAAATTATTTAAATATGGTCATGTTTTCATCCCTATTATTACAATTATTTTATTGTGTTTTTAGGGATTTCTATATATGAAATAATTTTTTTTCAAGGATTATTTTATGATGGAATTATGTTTAAGAAACACATTTTATTCCTTTGGTTATGTAATGATAAATTATTTATGTTTTTATGGATCACGTAATAATGATGTAATTATGAGATGGGTGGGACCAATATCTACCTCCAATTAATTGGGTAAATATTTATATCTCATTATATAGACATGAATGTAATGAAAAGTAAATCACAATCTATAATATAGGGTTAGAACGACAAGCTATCCTGGTTAAGTAATGGACTTTGTCCTCTATGATGGGTTTGGAAATGAGAATTGGATAATATATTAATAATTTTCCATGATTATGTGTGTTTTCCACTAATCCATTTTTATTACAATTATATTTTCCCATGGATCAGGTTCATTTATAATTTATTCCTTATGAATTAACATTATTTATTCAATGAATCGTAATTTTGAAATTTGTTATGCATGCTATGATTCTAAGAATTTCTGTTCATGTTTTTACATTATTATGTTCATGTTTTATTTTTTTTACAAATATTGTCCATCTGAGATCACTCTTTATTAGTTTTCCATTCCACTGGTTATACTGAAATATTTTATTTATGATTACTACTGTGGAATATCATTTTGGTATATGTTGAATATCTTTCACAAGTTAGAAGAATGTATTCCATGTTTACAAAGGGAACAAACTATTACAGTCCTCCGGCCCTAGTTTTCCAAATGAAATGAATATTCATCTAAAAAGATTTATTATTCATGTACTACATGCTTGGGTTGCTATACCATTACCTTCTAAACTAATTTCCACACCAAATTTTTAAACCATGGTTCCATATCAGAATCAATTTCCAATGACACACCATGAAGCCTCACAACCTCTTGAAGGTAGAACTGACCCAACTCATCCAACCATGATAAATACCTGAATGCAATGGAGTAGTATAATTTAGTTAGATGATCATTCACTAACAAAATGGAATTCATCTTTGGGGTGTGTGAGATAATCCAACAATAAATTTCATGTCAATATCATCTCACTAATAGATATGAATATGTAGTGGTTAAAGAAAATGAGATGACATTTGGTTCTATCCTTTAGCCTACAAACATGTATAACATCGAGATAAATTGTCAGCCTCCTCCCACCATGCATATGGCCTCCAAAACATTCAAATCATATCATTGAACACTGTGGTTACACTAGGATTATGGGACAATATGAATGGTGGATATCAAATATCACTACCTCCCTCAATGACAACGACACGTCGATGTGACCCTTAAAGCACAAAAATCACTTAGGAGAAAATCCGATTCACAAGTCACCTACCCATCATTAAAAACTATATAGAACACTAGAATAAAACAAAACCAATATAATCCCACTGAATCAAATCCATAAGGTAATGTGTTAGCTGAACACTTTCTAGTAATACAGATAAACTATGTTCCTTGGTATCGATGTGAAACTAGGTGAAAAGACCCATCAACTCCCACCCATCATTGGATTTTTTCAATGCTTTCACTATCATCGGTCTACTCAGTGAACCTGAAACCACATTTTTCTTACCTAGGATATAGTATATAAGAAAATTAAACCCCTAAAACTACTCAACCCAATCATGTAGTGTCAAATTCATATCTTTCATGGAGAATGTGTTGGCTAAACTATTACCATCAGAATAAAAAAAAATCCTAGAAAAGATTATGGTTCCATTTCATCATGTAATGAATCTTTGCATCTATATTCTGGTCATGGAATAGGTAATTCTATTAATGTGGTTATATTTTTCCTAATCCATAAACTTCGACATGATCAACCTGCATCAGAAGACACCCTAGACTGACACCTAAAGCATCACTATAAAATAAATATCCCATTCTTGATTTTGGTAAGAACAAAATAGGTGTTGTTAGTGATGGATTTTTATGATCTTCAATGTATTCTTTACACTCTATGATCCACTCAATCTTTACCCCTTTTCATGTATGCATAGTCATATATGAATCCAACATAGAGAAATATCAAACAAAATTATTGTAACACCCTACTAGAACCAAAAACGTTTTAATCTCAAAAACATTATTTGGTTATTCTATAAATTATCTAAACTAATTATACCAAGGGAGACCATAATCCCTGGTTCTGAGATCACATGTCCTAGAAACATCACTTCCCTTATCCAAATAATTAACATAGAAAACCTCACAAAGAGGCAATATTCTCTATGAGTGACTAACACTATCCTAAAATGTTTTTTCATGCTGCACTTATGTTTGGGAATAGACCAGGATTTCCTCAAACAATACCTTGAAAAAATTGGAATTATTATGGAACACTCTGTTCGTAACCATCTTAATGACATCTTGATCATTTTTTAACCCAAAGGGCATGACCAATTATAAAATGTTGGAAAACCAACTTCAAAAGAATTTTTTCTTAGAATATTTCTCTTTAAAATCGATGCGATGATATCTAGATTGGAAATAAACATTTTAAAACCACCAATACACTTTATGTATAACCAAAAGGCCATAAATATGTGGAAATTGGTATTTGTTCTTGAATGACACCTTTTTCAGAATCTAGTAACGTATGAATAATCATATATATCCATTATAATTTTTAAAAAATAGAACTGTGGTGGAACGTGCTGATATTATATAGAAAATGAATCCATTGTATTAAAAATATTATAGCTATAAATTTACTTCCCTAAACTCAGTGGGGTCCATATGGTACGAGGGAAGGGATATCATTTGTGTTTATAGTGCTAAATTGACTACGTACTCCACATCTCACTCTGTAGGAAAACCCCAAAAATCGTTTGGAAAATCCTATGGGCACTCATCCACATTATAGGGTATAGAATATCAAGAGAACCTTTATTATCCACTAATTATAGTGATGAAATCTAATAAAAAATATTTCCCAATTTTGGAAGTGGGGGTCCAGCAGTTCATGAAGGAGGGTCCAATTAGCGTTAAAAAATATGGTTACAACCATAATGTGCCAAAAAACTAATTAGACTCCTATAAAAATAAATGTGTGACTGAAAACGATCCATCTAATTCATACATGGAATCATGTTATTTCTTTCCATCCTAAAAACAAGGACATACCACTCTATATCGATCACAGACATAGTGAGTGTGCATGTAAGACACCTAAAACCCTACTATTTATTCATACAAAGCGATGTTACCAAATCTATAGCATAAGGAATTAGCTCATCTACCAACATTAAAACATCTAAAATATTTGAATAATGATATTAATATAGGCACCTGTATCAAATAAAATTATATTTAAATATGCTGTAATAAGTAGAGTGCCTCAATCTATCGTAGTCACTTAATCTGATTCCGCTGGTGCTCGTTCTAACACATGATGTTTCTACATATCTACATGAAACTGAGAAAGACTACTACCCTTCAGATATGACGTGAACATACTCTTTTTAAAATATGAATCGTCCATTTTTTCTTGACCTCTAATCCATGATCACACTATCTAGGATAGTTCAATCTATGTGACCATTACTCTATAATCCACAGATCTTACACCACTATAATATAAACATTCCACCTTTTCAATCCACTTCATGTTCTATATAGCTTCAAACCTATGAATGGTACGGGAAGATATTATAATTCGGATCAATTTTACCCTACATTGTCACAATATGAAACAAAAACAAGCCATATTCAAAATCAATATACTCAGGTATCCAAAAAGGATGGCCCGAACTACCACCTCCATTCTTCCCCTACTGATCCTGCTTCACACTTCTCTCAGTCAATCTACCACTACCGACTACTTCCACTACTCCATACAAAACATAACTCAATCCATGGTCAATTTATACCATCATATAATGGTTGACCATATCAGGATATATTTTAGGATGAACAATAAAACATGAGATTACTTTACAGCTTCAAACCCTATAAATATTTTGAGCCTTCACAATCTCATTGGAAATGTGCTTAGGTGCCTACCAAACTAGCTTTGGGAAGTATATTACATAAAAAATCAAATATTGGACTCATAATTTATGATATATAAACTACTAAGGTATTGAGAAGGTTAAAATCATGGGATAATACTGCTAGTTGAAAACAACCTTGAATTATATCCAACCCATCTGCTCGTTCTTTCCATCTTGCACCACTGAGTCCCACCACTTCTGATTGGGATCTACCAACATGATAGAACAACCCTTCCTATAACCACATCATTAGTATAAATGAACATTAAAATCAACTTTATTTTCTCAAGACACTCCTATTGTTTTTGAGGTTTCATGTTACCTCAAAAAGAAGGAGGCCTGTTATTGAGGAAATCCAAATATTTCTCCTTTTCAGGACATAGTTCGGCTTCACTAACATGAGTAGGACTAGATTTAAATCATTTAACCAATGAATGGAAATAAAAAGCCAATACATCCGTTAATCAACGATTTATTTGTGAGGGAGAACTCTCTCTATCTTAATCTCTTGGTAACACATGAATTCCCCAAGGAATCATTTACTATAACAAGCCACAAACTGAAGAAAGAACCATAAACACTTATTCTGAAAATTTTCACTAAAAATGTATATCTCCAAAACGTCCATAAATAAAAAAACCATATTCCACAAAAATAACATGGAATAAAAAACCACTCCACCCCCACACCATATACACATACAATCTATATCATGTATGTATCACCAAGAGGATAGGTCAAACGAAATTCCAACCTCCAATGGAGACTCAAGACTTATCCTGAGGTGTGTGGGACACGAACCCCACTTAAAATCACAACCTTAACCTCAAAAATTATTCCTCTAGAATATCCTTACTCTTTCCCAAATAACATGACCAAAAAATATATTGAACTTATCTGATACCTTTCTTTCACAAACCTATATGAGATACCATCCAACCTGACACCCAACCTAATTCATAGAGTGGACCAAATGGATTTCCCATTCCCTAAAATCTAGATAATAGATCATTGGAAGAACAATCTACCTTATAATTTACTTCACCCATTTATGTGGTCACAAAAACTGAAAAATATCAAGAAACACTACATTCGATATACATAACAAAAAACTGACAAAATGTTTCAGATTCAAATTTACTATGTTAATTAAAACCTGAAGTACTAGAATGGAATGGGAAAATCAAACAATTCTAAAAATCTCTATGTGAAAAGAGTTTCATCACCATCTATCAACTAAAACGAAAACATAAAATATGTGAAACTCTATCAAATAGATCCACCATCTCCTCAACGATACATCATGCCTTTACCAATTTCATACATAATAAAGTCCTCATACACCCAAATGTGTATGCATGGTGTGATACATAACCTATTATGATGGAATACAATATATTTTATGCTATAAAATTAGAAGAAAAATAAACATTCACATTTAAGTGAGAAAAATTGAAACATTTCCATATATATATATATATATATATTATTTAAAACGTTCTCCAAAAGCACAATTTAAGGAAAACCATTTTCACAAATAATATTTCCTGAAATAAAAATATAAATAAAGTCTACCATTTACCAATTTATATAACCAAATCATATTGGATTAAATTCATAGGTGAACACAATAGGAAAGTACCAAAAGTTAACTATCTCTAGTGGGACTCTAGGAACATCATACCTTGGTGATCAAAATCCACTAACTCAACTACCAAAAATGATCTTATGCACAATACATTGGGTGGGGGGATCCCATCCAATGGTCCAATGGTCATCATATCATAAATGAATACCCACACCCATCCTATAAATGATCCACTAATGTTGAATTAATTCCATAATCTAGTTGACTATGATAATATAACATTTTTATTGGTGTTGTTACCATAAATCTAGTTAGATGAATCAGAGGTTATACCAAATACAAGTCAAATACCGTATAGTTGTAGTTCCCCCACCTAGATACTCAGGATTCCCTTCCAGGTCAAATTAAAATTCACACATCATATAAGTCAACACATTCACATACATATAAAAATCACCAAAATCACCCAAAGAAATCACCACTTTCCATAAAATACCACTTTTCACCTTATTGATGCCAAAATAATTTTAAAATACATTTCTAATCACATTTATAGTTTATGAATCCCATTTGGAAACACCACAAGATGAAAACATATTGAATCAATCCATATCCATGGGAAAATCCACATTAAAGTTCTTACTGACATTAAAACCATTTCAAAACATGCATTCATTTTACATTCACAATTCAAAGACACTTTAATGTTGCACAACAATGAATTAAACTTTTAATAAAAACCCATTTCTAATGAAAAATTCACTTTCAACACATTCTCACAATTAAATATATATTAAAACAAATTTCACAACTTTCACACAAGGAATAAAAAATATTATATAAAAACCACAATTAATTACATAAATAATACAAGAAAATTTCCTTTCATAAACCATATTTCACAACATTTTCAAGTGAAAAAATTCCCAAAAAAGATTCAAAGTCTATAAAAAATCAATATAACACATAGAAATAATCATGAAAGAAAAATAAAATCATCCAATTATTTAAAATCATAGACCACCTACTGCACACATGGAAACATATAGAAATCAGTGCAATACCACAACCACACAACCACAAGACACTCTCAATGATAGACCAAACATTAATCATCAATATTTTTTGAACACACAAGATTGAACCCTCTATAGGTAAAACAAACTACTAGAAAATACAATCTAATGAAAGAGAGAAAAAACGCCTAAAATGTTGGGGAAAATTTGAGTAAGAGTGCTTACCTGGTATTTCTTATAAGATTAAGGGTAAAAACCCCAACTATTAGGGTTCTAAGGCTTCCACAGAGCGTGGAGAAGGCTCCCATGATTGAATATCCCTAACGTAGTCTGTGTGAGGTGTTTTATGTTTATGATCAAATAGGGAAAATATAAAATTAGAAATTTTTAATGAAATAATAAATCACATGGTTATCCCACATTATATTCCAATGATAGAGGAAATAGTGAACCCCTCACCGGTGAAGAGGAAAAATTAACATAGTTAGTATTCATAGTTTGATAAATAGTGAACTAATCATATGGTCCCCATTTTACAAAACTAAATTTAGCCACACACTTTTTTGGAGGAGCACGCATGGTTTCCTTAACTATACTCCAACCATCAACCACTTGATGTGAATCCCATAATCTAAATTTTTCTCTAAAAACACAAGTACAATCCCAATGATAAGAATTATATTGAAAGTAAACAAAAAGGAGAACTCAAAATGAAAACACTAATGTGATTGGAATACTAAAAAAAGTGTTTGATTATTTTGTTCATATACTGAAATTTGTATCACCATTACATGATGTGATTTTTCCATTCCCAATATAGTATTGATCATTCCACCCATATAGACTGAGAGACTGACTTACCACTATTTATTGAAGAAGTGGTATCCATTTTATAAAAACAAATACATATTATACAGTTTGGTGGAGGATAAATATATATATTTCATAGGATGACTCCCCACACACTATATTGAAGACCACAACTACAACTATGAGTGTTTGTTTAGGACAATTCACAAAGGGGAATCACATGCACATCACAGCCTCTACTATTGCCTTGGTCTAACCCATTTTTCACTGAAAATAATATTAAACCATTTAATGGAACCATTAAATTAAATTGATTAAATAACCTAAAATAAAATTAATTATGGATAAAACTCATGCTCAGGATGATAAAATAAAGGTTGGATAACCTCTGATAATTGTTCTATGTATCCTGATGTTATCATATGTTTTCAAAATTGGAATATGGTCAACTTTTTTATGTTGAAGGTGATGTTGGAGGAATTTTATAAACTATAATTTGATGTTAATCCATGTAATAAAAGATTAATTATGATCTAATATGAAAATTAGGGTTTCCTAATATGATATTCTACAAAATAAATGTCTTGTATGAGTGTTTACATGTGAGATGATAGTGGCCCGATATCATAATTCATTTGTTCAAAATTAGCAACATTTTATACCTATATTGATTAGGGATATGTGTTTTTATGAAAATAATTATCTTAAAACCATAATCACATTTATTTAATAATTCTATGAGTTTTATGATTTATCATTGGAACAAGTTAGATAACTTCATACTAATTGGGCACAACTCTATCGTGGATGAAAAGGGTATAATGCATCTATATAAAATTGTGAAGATATAAGGGGATCCTTATGGTATTACTTTAGATAGAGATAAATGATTTCAAATAAAAATTATAAAAGTGAATCTTGAAGGATATATGATAATAGGTTATTTTAATCTGGTCTTATTATCTATAAATCAATAATTGATGGGAGTGAGAAATTAAAACTATATTAGATAAGCCTCATAATTATGTAATTTATTTTAGAGAAAAATATATCCATTATATGTATATTATTTGATTTTATGTTAAGAATATTTCACATTTATAGACCAATATAGCTCATTTAAAATATCTATATAGTGAAACATGTTGGTGTCTCCTCTATTTGATGAATGCGGGATAGAAATTTGTAGTTTGTTCGAGCTTTATACAAGACTAAATGATAATTCTTCAAATCAACATACTTTAATTAGTTTTGGGTCATTTAGATCATAATTCATATTATAGTCATTATCACCATACTATTTTGTTGTTATTTGGGGATTTTGTGTTCTTATGTAATCCTCCATGGATGGTTCACCATTGGCTCGAGAATTAAAGAAATCATTCACCTATATAAGTAGAACACTATTAAATCATTTATAGGATTGGGAAGGCTATGTTTTGATTTGTGTTTATTCATCAGTTTACCACAATATAAAATGTGTTCCATTTATAGCATGTCAAACATTATAACTATGATCATTAAATTAACATATTCAATTAAGAAAAAATCTTAGAGAAAAATTTATAAGTGATTATGATACAAATTCAAATTATTAATTCCCCATAGAAAGTGTGCATGTGAAATATTTTCTATATGTTATATTATTGTGGAGTCATGAGAACGATTATGAAAAAATATTATATAATATTATTAGAATAATAAATTCATTTATCATGGTTCATGTTGAATTTATGAGGTCATATTCTTATATGCTTATTATAGTTCTCACACCCAAAGTGTTTCTTTAATATATATTTTCCATTACATATTAAGTATAAATATTAAATTACATTTTTGTGTTTCTATTTGATATTTTTTTGTGTAATTGCCCGGGTTTTGGGGTCCATTACATTGTGAAAATCTCGTGTTGGGTTTTCTGGTCTGGGAATCACGATGGTGTAGGCCTACCGGTAACCTTAGCTTACCGGTAGCAGGCCTACCAGTAGCTCGGTCTACTGGTAGCCGCAGCCTACCAGTAGCTCGGTCGACCGGTAGCTACAGCTACTGGTGGATCTGTCTACTGGTAGCTCGGTCTACAGGTAGCTGCAGCCTACCAGTAGGTCGGCCTACCGGTAGCTGGAGCATACCGGTAGCGGGGTCTACCGGTAGCTACAGCCTACCGGTAGCTCGGTCTACTGGAAGCTGCAGCATACCGGTAGCTCGACCTACCGGTAGCTACAGCCTACCGGTAGCTCGGTCTACCGGTAGCTGCAGCCTACCAGTAGCTCGGTCTACCGGTAGCTGCAGCCTACCGGTAGCTCGGTCTACCTCTAGCTGCAGCCTACCGGTAGCTCGGTGCTACCGGTAGCTCGGCCTACCGGTAGCTGCAGCCTAATGGTAGCTCGGCTACTGGTAGCTATCACCCATTGGTAGCTCTTAGCTACCGGTGGCTCTGGCCTACCCCCATGGGTTCTTTCCAGTGGCGTTCCTTCTTGCGCAATTAGGGTTTTAAACCCTATTCAGACTCGTTTAAGCGTGTTTTAAAGACCGGTAACACCCATAAATGTTTTATTTAATTAATTAACGAATTAATGAGTCGGTTTAAACCACCCAACCCCTTTAATAACGTGTTGGGCTGTGTGGCCAACCCACGACCCCGCTCCTTACGCGGTTTCGTGTTCTTATCTCAACCATCCACGGACCTTATAAACTAATGGGTTAGGCATGGTTTCTTCTTTCCTCGATCGCATATTTTCACGAATAGCTTTTGGTGCATCGGGCGAGCCGCATCGTTATCCGTAAGGTTCCGCGCCCGGCCTAAGCGTCGATCGTCTATCAAAAGGTAGGGAATTTTTCTCCTTCATCTCTCCCTTTTTTGTATCATGCGGGGTGGGTGTGCTTTTTTCCCCTAGACTTGGATAAACCAGACCTAAATAAAGATAATTAACGGATTCTATAAAGAAAGAAGGGGGGGCTGTGATCGTTGATGCTGTTTTTATATTATGATATTCTTTCTGAGTTGTGCTGGATTACGCCTTCTGAAAATCGAGGTCGTTGGTGGTCGTTGTCTGTGCACTAAAGAACCCCTTGTGGTGTTTTAAATGGCTTGTTTGAAATTATAAACTCCTACTTTAAAAAGTAAATCGGTTAATCACGTATACCCGACTGAATAAATTGAAGGCACTGTGATCAACCCTTCTGTGATAACCACCGGTTAAAACACACGGAAATTTAAATCATGGAGCGTGCAAAATCTTCTAAATATGAAAATACCACATGGGCCTATTTTTCTTGATGGTAGTGGTTTGTTTGTACTTCTTCAACGGGCCGGTTGCTGGAGATGTGGGAGGGGATGGGATCCCCTATTTTTATACTCTCAGTGGTTGTGAAATTGGGAACGGGATTCCCTGTTGTTACAGATTCGGTGGTTGTGATTTTTGTGGCAGGGTGGTTACCTTGTTATATCACGAATTGGGGCGGGATCCTCTGTTGATGAAAAACCTTTTTGGGGGAGGGGACACGAGGCAGTGTCTCGGGGTTTTCTGGTTCCAGTACTTCGCGGGTTCTCATATTTCCTTTGTTTTTGTGACTTTACACGAGAACCGGGTGTGGATTCTTAGTTGACGTTTGGCTGGTTTATTTTCCTTGGTTATTCTTATGGTTTAGTTTCCCATTAGTGCTTAAACTTATTTGAAAATTATTACTGAACATGAAACAATAATGGGACAAATGGGTTTTGTTGGCGAGAGTTGTGACTTGGACTTGAGTGCTGTTGTGATCTGTAGGTTGTCTAGATAAAAACCTAAACTTTGGGTGAGTTGTTATTACCTATACTTATATATTTGTAGTTTTGTGTTTCTTATTCACGCCCCACCCAAGTTGAGCACTTAGTTCTGAACACCCCCATTTCATGGGGGAGAGTGTTTTTCCCAACACTATTGTTAGTGGCTAGTTGTTAGCTCCTTTTCTGCTCCCTTTCTCAGATAGCCCAAGTATCTTCGGGCAGGCTGTGATGGCATGAGGTCCATTATTAGCCCAAAAAACTTCTAGCGGGGTAGTGTGGTGATTGGCCAGGTGTGTGCGGCAGGTGGATTCCCAAGTGTCTTCGGGATGAGGCCCAGGTGTCTTCGGGTGTGGCAGTGGATCTTCTAGCCCAGGTGTCTTCGGGCGTGGTGGTGGTTGTTCAGGCCTAGGTGTTTTCAGGCATGGTTACGTGTGACAGTTGTGGCCTAGGTGTTTGCAGGCGGTATTTGGTAGTGGGAATGCGTGTGGTTGTGGCCCAGGTGTGTGCGGGTGGGAGTGGCAGTGGGACTACGGGGAGAATGGTGGGATTGGTTCGATGCGTATGATGTCTCAATAACCAGTGGGAAAGTGGCACGGGGTACCCAAACATCGATGTGCTCTTATTATATATATTACTTGACTTGCGTTATTTGGGGAGTGTTCCTTGGTGAGGCTTGGGTGGATAGTTTACCATGATAGGTGTTTGGCTTACTCCTTTTCTCACAGGACTTTAGTATGTTCCCCCACTTGTGCACAAGAGTATTCGGTTTTCCCTATTGAGTGTACTTGTATGCTCACCCTATGTATATAAAACCGCTTTCAGGTTTCCAGGAGGACTTCGGGGATCGCGCAGGACCATACTAGCTCAGACCTTGGGGCAGTTGTAGTTGCTGTTTTTCTTCTTTTGGTACTTACCTTTGTGGTCATCTTTTGTACTTTGGGGCTTTACTTTTGAAACATTCACCTGGGAATGGTTTACTTTTGGCTTTACTTTTCTTTTTAGTTTTGGTGTTGTTGGGTTCTATCATCTTATCTCCCGGTCCTATAAAACAAAAAGGGGTAATGCCTTCCATTTGTGTATGATTTCTATACCCTTGGTGCTAGTCGCCACTCCGGGACCTATCGAAGGTGGGTCATGGGGGTCGTTATCTCTCCTTCATCTTAAAGAAGGAAGGGTCTGGAAATCTGCTGACCCTTCCCTCTTTTTGGTGAAGGCGAGTCGTGACAGAATGGTATCAGAGGTGATGGTTGAGAGATAGGATGGAGTCTGGAGTTAGGTACAGTGAGGATTGCATGGAATGGTAAAGAAACAGTGTTGGGTGACCTCGGTGCATGAAATTAGGTCAGGGAAGACCGTCTAGGACACGAGAGTTTAGGGCCCCCCGTGATCCGATGCAAGGACTCTAGACCTACCGAACGACCAAGTGAGGCCATGCTGATTGCAGGGTAGGGACCCTAGGAAAGGTACATGCATCATAATGACTTGTATTATCATTTTTCTAGGGTGTTTGGGTAATTAAGAATAAACTAAAAGTTTAAGAAGTTTTACAGAGAATAATCTGCACTACTTGGGCTTAGGAATTCCTTGTTTACCTTGCAGCTATGGAACCTGGAAGGCGACTGCATGTGGTACAGACGATCGAGGCCCCACAGAATACTTTGGCCGATCGGCAGAGAGCTAATTGAGAAGAAGAGGACGAATAGTGGCAGGAGACTCTTCGGGCCATCCAGCGACAGACCCTCGACAAGTATGAGGGCAGCACCTCTGACATGAAGATGGAAGGCTGGCTAGAGGAGCTAGTGATAGCTTTCAACCTGATTCGGGCCCCGACCGAGTACTGGGTTCCTCTAGCCGTCAGCCAGATGAAGGGAGCAGTGCGTCAGTGGTGGACGCTTTACCTGGGGGAGAGGAGAGAGTTTGAGGTGGTGTGGACTGATTTCGAGAGGAAGTTTCGGGCGGAATTCCTCTCTTCGACGATGAAGGAGGAAAAGAGACGGGATCTACTCTCCCTCTAGCAGGGGAGTATGTCCGTGAGGGAGATAGGGATCAAGTTCAAGGACCTTCTACATTTTCCTCTAGACATCTTTCCCGAAGAGGAGTCTCAGGAAAGACGTTTGGAGGAGGTTCTCCGACACTCCCTCCAGTATGTTGTTACCCCCTTTACCCTTCTGGCGTACTTGGAGGTCCAGAAGAAGGCTGAAGTGGTGGAGAGAATGCATGCTTTAGGAGGAGTGTCACAAGAGGGGATCCAGCCGGGACCATCGAAGGGGAAGGCCGTTAGTACCAGGCCTCCAGCGTCAGGACCCTCCAGGTTCTGATCGGCATGGAGCAGGCCGTAATAGTTTTAGTTTCTATCCCCTGGTCCTCGCCCTTTTCCTTCAGGCCTGAGACCATGATGCTTCATTTGTGGGAGCCCTAGACATCTCCGGAGTCAGTGCCCAGACCGGGTACACTACGACGGTGGTGGACAGCTCCACCACCCACCCCAGCAGCAGCTAGCAGCCAGACCTTTCCAGCAGCAGCAACAGGGAAAGCGAGCTCCCGCTCCTCTGAGGGTAGACATAGGAGGAGGAGGCCGACCTCAGGGCACACCTCAGGGACCTCAACCGGGGTATGGTCGGGGAGGTGTCCGGCAGCCGAGGGGTAGAGGAGCTGGACATGGACAGTTACATGCCGCAGAGGCAACAGTTCCAGCAGGGCCAGAGGTTGTTCGAGGTACGATCGGTTTGTTTAGCACTTTTGCTTATGCCTTGTTCGATACCGGAGCTTCACACTCCTTTGTTGCACCCAGTCTAGCCCGTACTTTGGGTCTAGATGACGAGAGACTCCCAGTTACCCTGGTGTTGAGTACACCAGTTGGGGGTCAGACCGACTTGTTGTTTGTTTGTCGGGGATGTAGACTGATGATAGGGCTGCATCAACCAGTTAGGGATCTTCTTCTGCTACAGATACAGCCATACGATGTCATACTAGGCATCGACTGGCTATTCTCGTTGTGTTCCATCATCGACTGTTTCCGAGGAAGGGTCGTGTTCTCAGACTTGGGTGGCCGGCGTGTTGTTTTCACCGGCGAGCGGAACAGTCAGAAGGGCGATGGGCGAGAGGAACCCCTCCTCTCCTTGCTAGGTGAGCTGTCAGTAAGGTCAGTAGATGCTGAAATGGTAGAAGATCCAGAGATCGTCCATGGGTTTAAGGACGTCTTCCATGAGGTGGTGACGACTCTACCCTCTTGACGTGATATCGATTTTGGGAGAGACCTACAGCCCGACGCTCGTCCGATCTCGATGGCTCCGTACCAGATGGCACCTTCAGAGCTGCGGGAGTTGCAGATCCAAATTGACGATCTGATGAATAGGGGTTATGTTCACCCGAGTGTGTCACTGTGGGGTGCTCCAGTCTTGTTCGCAAAGAAGGCAGATGGTGGCCTTAGGTTGTGCATAGACTATAGGAGGCTGAATCAGGTGACGATCAAGAATCTCTACCCTCTTCTGAGGATAGACGATCTTTTCGACCAGCTGAAAAGGGCAGGATGGTTCTCGAAGATAGACCTGCGGTCTGGGTATCACCAGGTGAGAGTGAAGGAGGGTGACATCTCGAAGACGACGTTCAGATGCAGTTATAGACACTTCGAGTTCGTGGTTATGCCCTTCGGCGTTACAAACACCCCAGCTGTGTTCATCGGGCTTATGAACTCCATCTTCCTGGAGTACATGGATCGGTTTGTGGTTGTGTTCATCGACGATATCCTGATCTATTAGAGATCAGAGGAGGACCATGCAGAGCACCTGAGGACAGTTTTGGAGGTCCTCCGACAGCATCAACTCTATGGGAAGTTTTCGAAATGCAAGTTCTGGACGCGAGAAGTGAACTTCCTCGGGCACGTGGTGTCCGAGCAGGGGGTAGCGGTGGACCCGTAAAAGGTTGAGGAAGTTGTTTCTTGGGCAGCACCCAAGAATGTGGCAGAGGTCCAAAGTTTCCTCGGGCTGGTAGGTTACTATCAAAGATTCGTACCCAAATTCTCCCGAGTAGCAGCCCCTTTGATATCTCAGACCAAGAAAGACCAGGTTTTGGTGTGGGGTGAGTAGTGCGAGTCGGCCTTCAACTATCTGAAGGAGAATTTGGTCAGTGCCCCAGTACTGAGACTACCAGAAGAAGGGGCATGGTATGAGGTGTTATGCGATGCTTCAGGACAGGGCCTGGGATGTGTGTTGATGCAGCGAAAAGGGGTGATCTCTTATGGGTCCTGGCAGCTACACCCTCATGAGCGTAATTACACCACCCACGACCAGGAGCTTGCAGCGGTTGTCTTTGCGCTAAAATTATGGCGGCACTACCTCATCGAAGAATGCTTTGTGGTCTTCACAGATCACAAAAGCTTGAGGTATATCTTCTCCCAGCGGGACCTGAACTTGCGACAATGGAGATGGGTGGAGTTCCTCCAGGATTACGACTTCGAGATCTCTTATACTGAGGGAAAGAGAAATGTAGTGGCCGATTCCTTGAGAAGGAGGACGCAGAAGGATGCGGCCCGAGAGTCGGCGGACGCCTGGAAGGCAATGGAGGAGTTGGATGCGTTACACCTGGATGCGAAGATGGATAGCGGTAGAGGTTACCTATATCAGATGGCAGTGCAGTCATCTCTGTTTCAGCAAGTGGAGGAGTCTCAGTGGGGAGACCCAGAGTGCGAAGTAATGCGTGACTGAGTTGACCAGGGAAATGCTCCGGAAGGATGGACAGAGGATGGTTAGAACCAGATGCTTTTCCAGGGAAGGTTGTTCATTCTGGAGGCGATGCGCGGCAAGGTTCTCAGTGAGTTCCACAACTCACCCCTGGCGGTACACCCAGGAGTTTGTAAGATGTACCAGGGACTGAAGAGGCAGTTTTGGTGGCCCAGAGTTAAGCAAGAGGTGACAGAGTTTGTGGCCAAGTGCTTAGTATGTCAGCAAGTGAAGGCTGAACACTGAGTTCCGGGTGGCCTACTGCAGCCTCTAGTTGTCCCTGAGTGGAAGTGGGATGACATCTTGATGGATTTCGTCATGGTACTACCCAAGGTCCAAGGGGGATACGACGCCATCTGGGTGGTAGTGGACATGTTGATGAAATCATCTCACTTTCTGGAGATCAGGGAGTCAAGTGTAGTAGATGCTTTGGCGCGAAGATACATGGATGAGGTGGTGCGGTTGCATGGGATTCCGAGGTCTATAGTCTCGGATAGGGATGCATGGTTTACCTCGTGAGTCTGGAGAGGATTGCAGCATGCTTTTGGCACCTAGCTGCATCTTAACACTGCTTTCTATCCCCAGACAGATGGACAGACAGAGCGCACCATCCAGACCTCAGAGGATATGCTGCGGGCATGTGTTATGAACTCAGAGGGATCATGGGTGCGATAATTGCCTCTAGTAGAGTTTGCCTACAATAATAGCTACCACTCTACCATCGGTATGGCCCCATTTGAGGCTTTGTACGGGAGGCCATTCCGTTCACCTGTGTGTTGGACCAAAGTAGGAGAGGCAAGAATCCTTGGCCCGGAAGTGGTGCAGAGAACGACAGAGAAGTTTCAGCTCATACGGGAAAGGATGAAGGCGGCCCAGGACCGACAGAAGTCATATGATGATACCAGGAGGAGGCTCTTGGAGTTTGAGGTTGGAGACCACGTGTTCTTGAAGGTCTCCCCCCTAGCGTGGGCAGTGGAGGTTCGACAAGGGGAGTAAGCTTTCTTTGAGGTTCATCAGAACCTTAGAAGTGTTTCGGAGGGTCAGCGAAGTGGCTTATCATCTAGCATTACCACCGCCTCTACTGAGGATACATGATGTATTCCATGTGCCTCAGCTCCGCCGGTATCTGCACGACGATTTACACGTCCTTGATTGGGGTGAGCTGGACATCGAGGACGATGTGGCTTTTGTGGAGAGACCAGTAATGATCGAGGATCACAAGGAGAAGGTGCTTCGTGGGTGAACCATTACCTTGGTTCATGTGTTGTGGAGACATGGTGGGCTTGAGGAGAGTACGTGGGAGAGGGAAGCACAGATGCGTACCCAGTACCCAGAGTTGTTTTGAGATTTTTTCCTTGTTGTACTTGTTGTAGTAGAACGTTTTTTCTTTCTTGGCTATGGAATGTACTAGTTTTCTTTCCTCTGGATGTGTGTGAAAATCCCTGGCTATGGGGGAGGAGAGGACCCAACCCCTAATCAAGACGCATTAAGGTGGATGCAATTAAAACCGTGCGGGCAAGTCAGTGCTTCCCAAAGAGAATAATATCTTAACATGGGGGAGGAGACTCCCCAACCCACATGCCTGGGCAGTTTGGCATGGTATGTTGCTTGGTTCTTGACACAGAAGTGTTTTTAGTTAGCCTGAGTTCACTCCTAAGAGGTATCTCTCGAGGTGGTTGTTCAGACCCTCTCTTTCCTTCTGGTTTTTTTGATTCTCGAGGACGAGAATTGTTTAAGAGGTATCTGAAGTAATGGCCCGGGTTTTGGGGTCCATTACTTTGTGAAAATCTCGTGTTGGGTTTTTTGGTCTGGGAATCACGGTGGTGTAGGCCAATGGGTAGCCTTAGCCTACCGGTAGCAGGCCTACCAGTAGCTCGTTCTACCGGTAGCCTTATCCTATCGGTAGCTCTGTCTATCGGTAGCTCGGTCTACGGGTATCTGTAGCTACCGGTGGCTCTATCTACCGATAGCTGGGTCTACCGGTAGCTCAGTCTACCGGTAGCTCAGTCTACCGGTAGCTGCAGCCTACCGGTAGCTCGACCTAGTGGTAGCTGCAGCCTACCGGTAGCTCGGATACCGGTCGCTGTCACCCACCGGTAGCTCTCAGCTACCAGTGGCTCTGGCCTACCTCCACGGGTTCTTTCCAGTGGCGTTCCTTCTTGCGCAATTAGGGTTTTAAACCCTATTCTGACCCGTTTAAGCATGTTTTAAAGACTGGTAACACCCATAAATGTTTTAATTAATTAATTAACGAATTAATGAGTCGGTTTAAACCACCTGACCCCTTTAATAATGTGTGGGGCCTCTTGGCCAACACACGACCCCGCGCCTTACGTGGTTTCGCGTTCTTATCTCAACTGTCCGCGGCCCTTATAAACTAAAGGGTTAGGCATGGTTTCTTCTTTCCTCAATCGAGGCTTTTCACGAACATCTTTTGGTGCATCGGGCGAGCCGCATCGTTATCCTAAGGTTCCGCGCCCGGCCTAAGCGTCGATCATCTATCAACAGGTAGGGAATTTTTCTCCTTCGTCTCTCTCTTTTGTGTATCATGCGGGGTGTTCGTGCTTTTGTTTCAGTAGACATGGATAAACAAGACCAAAATAAAGATAATGAACAGATTCTATAAAGAAAGAAGGGGGGGGGGGGTGTGATCATTGATGCTGTTTTTATATTATGATCTTCTTTCTGAGTTGTGCTGGCTTACGCCTTCTAAAAATCAAGGCATTTGGTGGTCGTTGTCTATGCACTAATGAATCCCTTGTGGTGTTTTAAATGGCTTGTTTGAAATTATAAACTCCTTCTATAAAAAGTAAATCGGTTAATCACGTATATCCGGTTGAATAAATTGAAGGCACCAGGATCAACCCTTCTGTGATAACCCCCAGTTAAAACACACGGAAATTGAAATCATGGAGCGTGTAAAATATTTTAAATATGAAAATACCACATGGGCCTATTTTTATTGATGGTAGTAGTTTGTTTGTTCTTCTTCCGTGGGACGATTGCTGGAGATGTGGGAGAGGATGGGATCCCCTATTTTTATACTCTCGGTAGTTGTGAAATTTGGAACGGGATTCCCTGTTGTAACGGATTCAGTGGTTGTGTGTTTTGTGGCTGGGTGGTTACCTTGTTATATCACGGATTGGGGTGGGATCCTATGTTGATGAAAAACCTTTTCGGGGGAGGGGTCACGGGGTGGTGTCTCGGGGTCGTCTGGTTCCAGTACTTCGCGGGTTCTCAATTTTCCTTTGTTGTTGTGACTTTACAAGAGAACCAGGTGTGGATGCTTAGTTTACGTTTGGATGGTTTCTTTTCCTTGGTTATGCTTATGGTTTAGTTGCCCAGTAGTGCTTAAACATATTTTAACATTATTACTAAACATGAAACAAGAATGGGACAAATGGGTTTTGTTGGCGAGAGTTGTGACTTGGACTTGAGTGCCGTTGTGATCTGTTGAATGTCTGGATAAAAACCTAAACTTTGGGTGAGTGCTTGTTACCTATACTTATATATTTTTAGTTTTGTGTTTCTTATTCATGCCCCGCCCAAGTTGAGCACTTAGTGCCGAACACCCCCATTTCATGGGGGAGGGTGTTTTTCCCAACACTATTCTTAGTGGATGGTTATTAGATCCCTTTCTTCTCCCTTTCCCAGATAGCCCAAGTATCTTCGGGTAGGCTGTGATGGCCTGAGGTCCATTATTAGCCCAAGAACCTTCGGGCGGGGTAGTGTGGTGATTGGCCAGGTGTGTGCGATGGGTGGTTTCCCAAGTGTCTTCAGGATGATTCCCAGGTATCTTCAGGCATGGAATTGGATCTTCTAGCCCAGGTTTCTTCGCGCGTGGTGGTGGTTGTTCTTGCCAAGGTGTTTGCAGGCGTGGTTACATGTGACAGTTGTGGCCCAGGTGTTTGCGGGCGGGATTCGGTAGTGGGACTGCGTGTGGTTGTGGCCCAGGTGTGTGCGGGTGGGTGTGGCAGTGGGACTGCAGGGAGAATGGCGGGATTGGTTCGATGCGTAGGATGTCTCAATAACCAGTGGGAAAGTGGCACGGGGTACCCAAACATCGATGTGATCTTATTATATATATTACTTGACTTGCGTTATTTGGGGAGTGTGCCTTGGTGAGTCTTGGGTGGATAGTTTACCTTGATAGGTGTTTGACTTACTCCTTTTCTCACGAGACTTTAGTATGTTCCCCCACTTGTGCACGAGAGACTTCGGTTTTCCCTACTGAGTATACTGGTATGCTCACCCTACGTATATAAAACTGCTTTCAGGTTTCCAGGAGGACTTCGGGGATCGCGTAGGACCATACTAGCTCGGATCTTGGGGCAGTTGCAGTTACTGTTTTTCTTCTTTTGGTACATACCTTTGTGGTCATCTTTTGTACTTTGTGTCTTTACTTTTGAAACATGCACCTGGTAATGGTTTACTTTTGGCTTTACTTTTCTTTTTAGTTTTGGTGTTGTTGGGTTCCATCATCTTATCTCCAGATCCTATAAAACAAAAAGGGGTAATTCCTTCCATTTGTGTGTGATTTCTATACCCTTGGTGCTTTTATCCACTCCGGGACCTATCGAAGGCGGGTCTCAGGGGTCATTATCTCTCCTTCAACTTAAAGAAGGAAGGGTCTGGCAATCTGCTAACCCTTCCCTCCTTTTGGTGAAGGCGGGTCGTGATGTTTTGTTTTTATAAAAAAAGAGGGTTCTTATGGAGATTAAATGATTTGAGATAACCTAGTGGGAACCAAATGATATAGTTCTAAAACTAATAATCATTATTCAAATGGTTAGTTAACACTTTATAGAACATTGACTAATAACTTTGAAATTTCTATTATAGTATATTACTTACCCAAATTGGTAGATTAGTGTTTTTAAAACATTATGGATACAACATAGATTCTTCTATATAAAATTAAATTATGAAACTCACAACTTGTACTTACTCCATTTAAACACATTTCTCCCCCATCTCAACAAATTGACCCCCTACCCTCCAAAATGATCCTTCATCATCCTATAATCCTTGAATTGTTTTAATGTGAGTATGTTTTCGAAATATTTAAATAATATTCATGTATGTCTGGAATTTTCATTACTTTTTTATCTTTTCACCTTTAATATTGTATTTAATTATTTCAAGTAGTCATTGAATCCTAGATTTTGTTAAATCAAGATCATATTGTTTTTGAAATTATGATTTTGATTTCATATTATTTATATTAGGACCCCTTACCAATTTCACATAGATTCATATAGGTATTTTATAGTTTCATGTGTAGATGGTTTTTGGAATCATTTTTTTCAATTTTTTTTGAATTAAATGTGTACACCTTAATTTTCATAGAATTTTATAATGGTATTGTTGCTAAAATGGGGGGCGGGATATAATTGTAATCCTTTATGTGTTGGTTGATTTCAGAAATATTCTATACAATATTAATGTTGAAATGTATGGAATGTGTTATTTTTCTCATTATATTAATTAGAAATGAGAATTCAATTGATTGGAAATTGGTATACATATTGGAACCCAGGGTTATCGAGTGGGAGTAAATAGGCATATACTCTATGAAACAACCCACACCCAGATTGTTTGGACTATAATAACATCTAATGTAAAAGCAATATATATTATGTAGGTGGAACCCATTATGACTTTTGATTATTCGTACATATATTCTCATTAATGGAAACAATTATGAATGAATTTATTCATATGAAAACGATGATCGAGGGGTATAGATTAGTAATTTTTAACATAGGGAAAATAATGTAGCATTGCTAGATTTATTATTTATTGTTAGTTCACTCATTTATATTAAAATTCTAATAAAATAAATATTTCAATACGTTTTCAAACTAACTTGTTTCCTCTTGAATAATTTTTTTTATTGAATACATGGTCAGAACCATCTAAGACTATTAAATCAAATAAAATATACACCCAATCGGTATATAGAGACATTTTTTATTTATAATACATATAATTTTTAAGTAACCACTTTGAGGAATTTACTGATCAATCTAATATAAAATAATTGTAAGTTGGTGGTGACATAGTTGGTTATAGGCTCATATGTCACAAAATGATAAGTAGCTATGTTTTTATTTCATTAAATATAATATTTGTTTATTAATCATTTTTATAAACCACTAGTATCCAATATAGAATATTTTTTGAATATCTATATTTATTCATTGTTTTGGATCCTTTATTTTAATAATTTTTTGGGTTTTATGTATTTTTTAGGTAAAATTATGATTTACATGATGGTTTTATTAGATAAAAAATTAGAAAAGTGGATCCTCATTACCATGTGAATTCACTCAAACATATAGGATTCTAAAATTACCTTTGGACAATTCAATATAATAGTTTATGTTATATAGTTAATGGTATCCAATGATTGTTTTCAAAGAGTGATGATAGATAAACATCACACAATGAACAAATAATAATTTTGAAATGCATCACTAAATGATAAAATGCAGTAAACTAAATCATGTAACATTCATAGGGTCATGTTAATCTCTTAACCCTTATGAAATAATATCCATGATATTGTCATGTGTAACACACCTATCATCCAGTTGATGTGACTGTCAGTCTATAACGACATGGAAGATCTATACAATACAAATTTTATTACTCCCTATGGTTATTTCTTGTATCATGTTAATCAATTCCATATCATTGAGTCAAGATAGTAAATGTCACTCAATATCTCACTGTAGTTATAGGGATCACATTGAGGTTACCAACATGAGGTTAGGTAGCATTCATAATATAAGGAGAATCACAAATGTATTCAATCACATCATCATCCAACCTCCAAACATAAACTAATGCGAATAAATAATTTAATAAAAATTGAAAAATAAAATTATTTAACACTTGAAGATCATGTATAAATATAGTATATGGAGTCCATTAGTGATGAAACACATATATATAAATCCATTAGATTGGTTCTAGGTGAGATTAGAGATTTAGATTCAATAATTACCATTTTATACCCCATATAAAAAATTCCATTTCAAAATCAAAATCACTTCAATCCCATTATATATGAAACAAACTGTCCTTAAAGTTTTATTTCAGAAACCAAATGATATAATGAAATTAAAAAACATGACACTGAAATTTAAAATAAAATTCATTAAATCACATATTAAATATTTTATAAAATGAAATTTTAAACCAAAAACTACCATAGAAATATCTCAGGTCATAGGAACCATTGATTTATACAAAACATTATTATTTTTTAATTTAATAATACTCATGAATCTATTTATGAATCACACATTATGTTTCTGAATATGTGAATAAACTATGATACCCCATGTAAATAACATCAGAACAATGAAAAACAACTAATAATGAAACATTAACCACTCATAATATATCTTAATACTCAAATTCCATAGGAAATCACAGTTTAGAATTTTATAAAACACATGACCTGCATAGTTTTCTAATTCATGTGTAAAATTGTTAAAATCCATAAACATTACCTTTATAATTATCCTTTTAAACTAATATATTATAAAAAATTAACTCAATATTTCAAACCATGCATAAATTTTAAAGAATCATGGTGGGTAAATTTAGAATTTAATTGTGTCTAATGAAAAGGAAAAAAACTCAATAGTGTTTATATGTTGTTAAACCAATAAATTTTTAATATAAATTTCCACAAATCTAACAAATACTTCTACCATAATAATAACATAACATTACAAAATAACCACACTATATGGATCATCAATGAAGTGATTAAGAATATTTAAAAAGATAAAACAAGAAAATGATGAATAATGGAAGAGAAATAAAGGTATTATATACAAGGGTAACCATATATTCAAATAATGAGGATGAATATTGATATTGGATAAGAAACATAACATCACGATGGGTCCCCCATTTTGCATTGATAAAATGCATATAGGTTTATTTTTTGATGAATACAATGAGGCTTATTTTTGTGATTTTTTTAATTTTAAAGGAACAATTGATGTACAATATTGGGATAAGAGATTTAATAAATAGTGAACAAATTATGCTTCCCAGAATACAAACACATAGAGTATTTCTATGTTTTTATTCATAGTTAAAAAAACAATGTTCCCACTATGTAAAAAATTATAACTAAAAAACTATAGTAATCACATGGTTATTACACCATTAGTACTAACCATACAGCTCATCATATCCCCTTCTATTAAAGCTAGTTTTTATTATAAAATAGATTCATTTTCTGTTAAAACATAATATATATATATATATATTGTTTTGGAGGAACAATTATAATTAAACACACACACAGTACATGAACATGCTAGAAAATAATGTCATAGCCCCCGATAGGGTATAGCCAACCAATCAAGACTTATTCATTCTATTCATGGCCCATAGGCCCAGTAGGAATGAATCACATTACATGGATGGATGATAATGGTATTATGAAATTTTAATGAATATATAATAATGAAAACATTTATCCAGTTTCTATATAGACAGATAGTAGAATTTTATTTTTGATTGTAGCTTACAAAAAAATTGACATTGGGAAAATTTATGTCACTATATCATTTAATAATGGAAATGAAATGTAATATATATATATATATATATCACAAACTTAATGGATATTCAGTCAAATTGATTCAAATAATTGATGTAATTTTGAGTGATTGATTTACAGAATAAAGAATGTATCTCGATCAATGAACATTCATTATGATGAATCTATAATATAATTGGTAAGATAATGAATGATCATTAGCCTTGTGTATAAATTATGTTTAGTGGGAGGGATTTAATTTTCCATTTATTATATGTTGATTTAATATTAGTTATGGGAAGTTTGAAGACATTTTAAAAATATTTATGAAATAATTTGTGAATTAAATCTCTATTAATCACATAGGTGATGTAAACTAAATTTTAGGGATCCTAATCATGTATGATAGATCAAATAGTCTAATTAGACTTTGAAATTTTACATACACAAAAAATTTAATTTAGGGATTCATTTTGGAATATTCCCATAGGATATTGTTTCTATGGTCGCATTCTATAAAACAAATTGTCATATTTTTTCTCATAAACAAGTGGAGATAAAATAGAGAATAATGATTCCCTTTTAATTTGTAACATGATATTTCATATCATTAATTATATCTAATATTCATGATTTTTTCTATACCTTTTTATTGTTTTTAGTATTTCAATTAGAAATTATAATGAAATATCACAATACTATTGAGACTATCCTAATGTATCAACGTAATAATTAGGATATGTATTTGATAATCGATAAAAATATAAACTATAAATTAGGTAATATTAAGATGCATAAAAAATTATAGATTTTATTTATCTGACATTACATTCATGATATGAATTATACCATTAGAGGGGATTTTTGAACATTAAGAGCTCAGAACAGAATGTAGTCCTGGATTATATAAAAGAATATGGTATATTTTCTCCTCTAATATAGATAAATATTTGAACTAGATATGATTATTATTCTATAAAAATGCTAAAATTCAAAAATATAATGAAATTATCACACAATATAATAATTTTAATGTATATGAGCTAACATTAAAGATAGAATATGTGGAAGAAAACATTGTAGGTCCATTGACTAATGATTTTTATTTGAAAATGTATAAATATATTTGTCATGAATTTTAGTATGAATATTAATAATTGATAGATATAGTCCATGTTGGATCATATTGGATTTGTTTCCAATTAAGAATCATTTTATTTACTTCTAATTAATAACATTTTCAACTACCACGAAATTAGTAATGATCATAATACATGACGTCTCTATTTCAGGGAAACATAAATGTAATAATATCCATAGATTGTATGTTAAAGAAGATATTCCTAATGAATTTTTCAAAAAGTATAATTGAATGTTCTTTTAAAATACATTAGAAATAATTAGTAAAAAATGATCTATGAAATTGACATACTTTTTTTTGATATGAAACATATAGTCATTGATATAACATTTGATTGTGAACCTGTCAGTTTTAAAACATTGAAATTAACATTAATAAGAACCCACATGGGGAGGAGAATAATTAAACAATATTTGAATTAGAATATTATTTTGTAATATATATATTTATATTATAATATATTATAATATTTTTCCTGGGGAACAATTAGATGGAAGAATATAGTTTAGGATTAAACATAATAACTAATGATATTTCAGTTATAAATATCCCTTACATGAAATATAACACATAAAGAATGAAATATTTTGAAAGAAGATATTTTTGGTAGAAATTTACTAGCCATTATACACTAAAAGGTATTAACATAGCCATAATATATAATATAATTTCTTGATAATTTCCATAACTCAATTAAAAAAAATTTCTTGCGAACGACTCTTTCAATTGGGTTGAAACGAGATTCAAATGAAACATGAACAAATGAACTTTATTTGGATTATTATATACTAATAATTAAAAGAAAATGTTAAATAGAATATTCTTATGACATTATATCAATTTAACACCATACAATGGAATCCTGAGGAATAATTTGTAACAAGCCTAAATGAATAATAATTGAAACTATGTAGAACCATTCTTATGTTGCACTCAAAATAAAATTCCATTAATGATACTATATAAAAATAAAAATATATTATTCACCTATTTAAAAATCATATTCAAATATATAAAATTTCAAAGATTGAATTTATAATTATTATGTAAATGTATATTAGTTAGTTATCATTGTCTGTTTCCTTCGGATGACATGAAAATTCGTGCTTGGAGTATTGGGACCTTGCTATTAAAACTTGGTTGGCTTTAAATACATGAATAGTCATTGGAAATTAATTTCTTGCATGAAATAAATGCATTTTCTCAGGACTGGGTTCGCTTGCATGGGCTAAATTGGGTCTTTTGGCATCCAAAGATTTTTCATGAAATTGCCACAGTAATGGGGACCCTGATTCGTCTCGACAAGGAGACTGAAGATGTCCGGTTTGGTCACTTTGATAGGATGTTGGTAGAGTTGGACCTTAGTTTTATATTAGCTGATAAGGTGACTCTTCCTGATCCTTCTCATAACATTCAAATTGATGTTGAATATGAGAAGAAACCTCTCTTCTGCAATGAATGTATGGCTGTTGGACACTCTTTGGAGACATGTCGGAAGCATGTCTCATGTGAGGAGTGTAGAATGAGTGGTCATCCAGCAAAAATCTACTGAAGTAAATCAAATCCCATTGTTCATGGTGGTGATGCACTCATGGAACCGGTTTCCACTATCACTGATGTGATGATTTCTGGGAAGTATGATTTTCATGTGTCTAATCTTAAAGGTAATGTTCTATTGGTGGATGTATCTCTGGAGAAAGCTCATAGTGGCCCCTTTGTCCCTCAGAATGATGTTGGTGAAGAGGTTATTTTATCTTGGGAACTTCCTACATGGTCTCCAAGGTTGATGATCCCGGATCACTCTCAGGTTGATGTCTCTGATCAGGCTAATGCACATCAAGGTGCTAAATGTCATCAAGAAATTCAAAATCTCTTTCAATCTTCTGAGTTATCTGTGAAATAGGGGAATGTTTCTGAGGATGAAAGGGAGCATAATACCCCTATTCAGACTTCGAGTAGTGGTGGGCGTGCATCTTTCAAGGAGTTGATTTTGAGTGGCAAGAAAAAGATGACTGCTGGTGAGGGTTTCACATCTGTTCCCTCAAAGCGGAGACCACACAAGGATTATTCTAACCTTCCTAGGAACATTACTACAAGATCATATTTGAAGATGCCCAGGAAGGTGGACACAAATATTCTTAATATTTTTAATCAGGATAAATCTCAATCTGATTGGGAGGTTTCAAGAAGCTCTGATTTTGGAAATGATATGTCGTATTATGATATATAGGCCTTTTGTTAGGTGGATGAGGACATTACTTCTTGTTTGATCCCACTCACCTCTTATCTGTAATTTTTATTTCTTCTTAATAAATGGTCTGAAGCGTTGCTTCTGACTAAGACTTATTGGTATATTAGTTAGTTATTTCCTTTTTTTTCAATAGTGACTATGAGTAGTCATGTTTACTTATAACTATTTATATAATTAAGATGTTTTTTGTACCTATTCTTCAATTTTTCAACATTACGAAATCATAAAAGTTAATGAAATTGTTCTTTATAAATATTTATAATTATATAACATCATTTGATTATATTTTATTAATTATTTAAGGTGCATTTAATGATTATATTGTTCAAATGATTGATAGCGAAAAATGTGTGTTTTCATAAGTAAGGTGTTATTTTATTATATTTTAATTCCCAAATCAATATAAAAAATCATTAATTAATTATTAATATTATAAATTATAATAAATTACATTCCAATTATCATCCCTGATATATATTTATAGCATTGTTTTATTAGGTGGACCAATATATGTATGTATCATAAATAATGTGTTTTTATGAATTGATTTAGTTGTAATATCATTATAAAAGAAGCATGATGTTTTGGATTTGTTTTTATTATTATTTTTAACATAATTATAAATATGTATTTATATTATTTTACATATATATTGTTGTATTATAGTGTATAAAAATTAGTTTTTTTAGATTGATGATTTTGATGGTTGATTTTACCATAATAGTTGATTGGTCATATTATCATTAATATAGCCAATATTACTCTATAAGAACATAATAGTTTCAAAACATATATCCATGAATGTTATTCTAATGATTTATTATTTATGTTGGTGATGAAAATAAAAAAAATTCTCAATACATCGAAACAGTTGTGCACACATTTACATGGATTGTGATTTCATTTTCTATATAATAGGTTGGAAGAGTAACATGATAAAAAATAAAAGAATATATAATATTTCTTAAATATCATAATTATATGTGAAATTAAATATTAGACCAATTTATATTATGATAATAATTTAAAATGAACCCATTGAATAATGGATGTTCTACTCCTCCCAATGTATGAATAAAAATTTATTTTTTCTTAATTAGAAAGGACATAGTTGTTAATGCATGTAATTTTTTTTGATAAAATTATAGTAGAAAAATAATATTCATACTATCATTTTATGATTCTATTTTGGTATCTTATGAAATGTATTTCCCACAAGGTAATAGAAATGAGAAAATAAATATTATTGATTTATACCTCAATTTATGGATTATCTAATTTAAAAATACTTTTATGTTATTGATGGATGAAAATTAGTGAATAAAATAATATATTGAAGGTGTATTTTATTTTTTTGAATATTTAATTTAGAGTTTGAGATAAATTATTTTTTTGTGTGTGGTGAAAATATGAAAGGAGACCCCCTATTATAAATGAAAAGGGGTTAAATTTTTTTATATATAAAAACCTTTTAATTAAATGGAATTCACAGGCAAAGAACATGTATCTAAAAAATTGAAAAAATGTTGTGGGGAATAAATAAGATTGATATAGGATTTAATCATACATTTCGACTCATATTTTAATTTTTGGTAGGTATTATTCTATTATAATATTTACCTTATAACTGTATCTCTTTCATTGATAACTAGTAATTAAAAACAAACATTTGATATTATTCAAAAAAAAAAAATATTCCTTATTAAATAATAAAAAATTAAAAAATTAATAATTTAAATTTATATTAATGGAATCAATTCATAAATCTGATAAAAATTATTTAAAAAATATTAATGTGTAATGTACTAGAAAAATATATTTTAAAAAATAATTAATGATATGGGTTTCTATATTAAAATGATCATTCTTTGAATTATAAATCAACTTATAAATGAATTATTTGGTCTTATAAATTTTTTTTCTTCTAAATTTATAATTCATAATTAAATACAAATAATCTAATAAAATTTGTAATATCTAAAAATAATAATTTTTACTATTTAACTAAAAAATCATTTTATAAAAGGTCTAATCATTTATCCACATCTAATATAGTAAAACTGAATCCATTTTTTCAATTTATAGTTAAATAATTTACTAATTTAGAATTGAAATTAAATTAAAAACCTAATTAAAATATTTTGTAATAAAAAAAATATCTTTTTAATATAATAATTAATTTTTTTAAAAAATCTATTAAATAATAATAAATATAATATTAATCATTCATTGTTTTTTATTTAATATTACTATTTGATAATAATATACTTAGTTTTATTTAATAATAATTATACTATATACAATGATATATTCTTATATAGAATTATAAATTAATTCTTTTTATATAAATTAACAATTGTTAATATAAATATATATTTTCCCTCATTTAGTTCAATAAAAACATACTAATTAAACAACCATGTATTAATGGATAAGAAATCATGGATTCATTTATGTTATTTTTTCATCACTATCAATGAATCAATTATTTTATTTTTGGAAAATTCACTATGAAATAACCGGTCTTCTAGAAAACCCTGACGAGGGAGTGATACTGATGGATATTGAAGATTTTGACCAAATAAATCAATGGTTTGGATTTGTTTTCATATTTTCAACGTTCTTTTATATAAACTCCCTCATAAATGGTGTAAATCATATATCTGGGATTTTGGAGATAGAATATGGGTTATAAATTGATATAATGATATTATAAAGGTTTAGTTCATGGGAGTGGAAGAGGAACATGAAACTACCATTATATTTGTATAGATATTCTTTTTTTAAGTATTTTGTTTTCCCTTTTTTTCTCTATAAAAGGTTGATTGAATTCATGTATCTTGATTAAGATTTCAATTCTTAGTTCCCTTTATTTCTAACAAGGATCCCTATTTCTATTCAAATTATGGATCTCATTCAGTTCTTATAAATTAAATGTGTTTGATTTGTGGTCTCATTTATATCTCATTAAAAATAAATTTATTATTTATTATAATTTTATAATTAATCATAGAAATTATTTATTTTTTCCATCTTATATCTAATACCCATATCATGGAATTTTTTTGAGCATTTGATATATTTGTGAAAATGTTCCCGATCATCCTCGAAGCATCCTCTCTCTCATTTCTCCCCAGAGCTAGTGTTCCTTCAGCATGGTTCTGGTAGGGGAGGCACGGGCACCTCTTCTCCGACGTTGTCTCTCCCTCCCCTCTTTCCTCCCCTCCCCCCTCCCCTATTTTCCCCTCTTCTTCTTCATACTGTTCCATTCCCCCTGGTCTCTCACTCTTCTGTTTTCATTCTTGACTGCCTGTTTAAGCCATCTATTTTTCCTCTGCTCTTCCCTTCCGGTTACCGCATTTATGCCCCCACTATGGCCTAGTGTTCTGGTTTTCTCGTGGAGGTTTGGGATGTGTAGGTTGACTCGTGTAGGTGTCCAAAGAGCTCAAAAGCATTCGCGGTGGATTCAAGAGTCGAGGTCGATGTTTCTGGGAGAGGACGAGCTTCTTAATAGAGACCCCACTGGTTCAAACTCTACTATTGATTCTTTCTCCCTCGTGTCTCTCCCTTTAAGTATGTTGTGGTAGATTCAAGAGGCTTTGGGATGTGCTGTTTTTTTTGGTCAACAGTTTTCCAGGAGGCGTACCTTCGATCTAGGTTGTAGCTCTTTCAGACAATTGTTTTAGGTTATTTCGATAGAATGGGTTTGTTCAATGCTGGTATTCATGTTGGTCGATATTTTTAGGGATTTTGGGTCTCTGAAGGTCATGGCGTTGCAAGGTTCTCATCGATGGCTAGGGTTTGTTTCATTTTTGTGCATGAGGTTTGTCTCATATGGTTTGATCCCGAAGGAGGATCAGGTTTTTGGATGTCAGTTCGATGGTGAATTCATGATTTGATGATGGCGAGGTTGTTCAGTTTCTCCATGGTTTGGTATTCTGATTTGATCCTCTATGACGATGACTCCGACGCTACTTGTGTTGGATATGATGAATTCGTTCTGTGGTTTTGTGAACGATGTTTCTATGATATTAATACTTTCTGGTGTGGTGTTGGCGAGGGGAAAAGACAATGGTGTGGTGACCAAAGAGGCGATGGATCAACATTTGGTGTGGACTGTGACGATGTGATGATGAAGATGGTGCTATGATGATGCGATGATGCCTGTTTCTCGGGTGGTAGCGTAATTTTCTGGATTTGCCTATTTTTGAATTATGAATATAGGACATGGTTTGAATTTTGAATCTATAAGCTGTGATTGGTTGTGTACGGTTCCGACTTTTCCCTAAAGGTGGCTTGATCATGAAAATAAAGAAAATGATTTTGAAGAAATAGATCATCAAATATATATTAATGTAATATGTATTAGTTTTACAAATTTAAATTATAGTCTGATCAATATAATTATATATGGAAGGATTTATAATTTTTTTCCAAAAATGTTTGGGAGAATATTATCTTTTGATGATATTTTTGGATGATTTATTTTTTAAATAATTTGAATGTCGATCACTATTAACTTCAAAAAAAAATTGAATATGGGGTTTTATTACTGAAGTTATTTTCATTTCTTCTTTTTATTGAATATTTCTATAAATTGAGACAAAAACCCTTACCTTGCATTTCCTTTTGTTGGAATGGGCTTAAATATCATATATAATGGATTTTAGAGTGTTCAAAACTTATTAAATAACCATAACCATATTCATTTTTATTATATCATATATTATATTCTTATAATATCTTATTACATGCACGATAACAATCATTCCCTCTTTCCAATATTTTGGATCTTAATTTCTTAGTTTATTAAGTATATTTCAACATGTTACTTATTGAATCAATTAATTATATCATGGTTTCATCATATCCATAATTTAAAACATTATTTAAATATCTTATATATTTATTATATATGTATTTATAACATTTCATAATATTTTGTGATAGGGATTGAAATGCATCATTCATGGACATGGCTGGTCATATGTATGCAGTAATTCCAATTTCAATTATTTTTCATATAAAAATAATTAAATGTAAATGATATATATGGGTATTATAATTCTAGTTTTATATTTATGTAATATACTCCTCATATATTTAAAAAAATTATAACACCTTATGGTTTTGTAAATAAATTTTATATTGAATGCATGAATCACAGAGTATCTAAAAAACCACTTTGTTCTAACTTATCGAATAAACAGAATTTTTCCACCTTTGTGATTTCAATTTCATTAAAAAGACACACATGGTTGTGTTTAGTATACAATTTGGAGTCTAATTGGATCAACATATATTTTTGGTGAATAGAAATGTACACGTAATAATAGTAATGTACCCTTATGGATATTAATATGATCCATAGGAATAATAACATCACCCATGAATTTATAAATAAAATTTAGATACCATAAAAGTTAAATAGAGCATTTTAGAAATTAATAATTAAGTGTTGGTATTTTTGTGAGTATAAAATATTTAATTATAATTTTAAATTACTAATTTTTTATAAAATAAAATATATTTTCATTAAACCTGTTCTTCAATAAATATTTCATTACATATTATTTTAGGGTAATTATATGAGACCTCATTTAATGTTTTTTAATGTATTATAAAATCAATTTTAAATTTAAAATAGAAATTGTTAATGTTAATAATTAAATTATTTAAAAATTAAAATTTTGATATTTAGGAAATTATTATGATATAATTGAGTTCATTTATTAATTCTAAACATCTAAAAAAGGGTTGAGTGATGTTTTTGGGATTTTGATAAAAAACAAGAACTTTTTGTGAATAGTAAAATATGGTAATTTATGGTATAAAAACATTAGAAGATAAGTACAATATTCCTTGCATTGAGACTGATTTAAGAAAACATTATTAGAACTCACATGGAATTATAACTATTTCTAGTGACAAGATTCAACACTATTGGTTGTTATTGGAAAAAAATAAAATATTGATTATCATAATTTGAAAACACTCATCTCCTCCACTATAAAAACCACCCCTCAATCACTATTCTATACACTCCTATCAAGGCATGTGCCCTATATAAACTCTACTAGAATATACTACCAATATCCTTCACATTTAGAAGCCCTTAGACTCTTCATAAGTAAAAATACTCACCCCTAAAGATGCTATCAAGGTAGATAGATTCAATAGGTAAATTCCACTTTTCATTTCTATTATTTTATTTCAAGTAAATTTATTTCTTTTTATTTACTCTCTTCATTTCCTATGAATGTTATCATAACTCTAGTAAATTACATTTAATGAAATTGTTTTATTATTATTGATTAATTCATCATCATCTCTCCTTTACCCTCTTTTATACTAGAAATGATAACATCATCTTAGAGGTGTTAATTTATTGTATTCATGGACGACATGTTTTCGTCATCTATTTCCGTAATAAAATATATTAATGAATCAATTTTTATGGATTAAAAATATGATAATATATGTCATATATGACATTATATGTTGAGTAATTATTTTTTACACAAATGGTATTAATTTATAAAACAAAATGAAATTATGGGGATCAAAACCCACCAAATTAATCCAAGTATTTATCATTAAAATTTTATATATTGGTTTTTTGTAACCCAATATAAAAAAATGACATATATAATCATTTAATCTTATGAATGAAAAAAATAACATATTAAAATAATTTTGGAATTTAATTCTCATTTTACATTTTCTTCCATACAAGCGAACTGATCATAAAATCTAATGAAACATGTACTCATGAAAGATGATTTTGAATCTCTTGAACCATAAAAAATACCCTAAATAAACATAATAATATTATTCTAAATAAAATGAATCTCTAATATATTCTTAATTAAGTTATTCATATGTCTATTTTTATATTCTTATATCTTAAGTTCAAGAGTGGAACATATTCATACATAATGTAATGATTTTCTACCAAAACCTCCACTTTCATTCAGGTTACTATATGTATATCTTAACCCCAATTAAATTATTATTTATTCATATGTAATCTTCAAAAAGTATTCCTGAATGATCTATATATGTGTACTAAATAGAATCCTTCTTTCTTTTATTGGATTTTATATATTTTAAAAATATCTTTGAAAAATCCTTCCCAATAAACATGCTCATTTCAAGAGAATTTATCTAAATATTACCTATTTTTAAGGTATCCCTATAATATTTTTTATAAAAATTTATTATTAAAAAATCAGGTTTTATGTTACGAAAAAGATACCTTAATTCACATATGGTTTTATATAAATAATTTTCAGAAAGAAAAAATCATTTCAATGTAAGAGAGTATTTATCTCAAGAATTATTCGATTATTTTATATGATTATTTTAACCTATTTCAATGCCATTGATGATTATTATGAGATTATACTTTTATGATATCGTCTAGAAAATCTTATTGAATGTTTTTTGATAATTTTTATTGTTTTTGTTTTATCATTATACCACTCACAATTTTACTTTGAATTGTTTGTGTTTTTAATTAATGGCAGGGGAAAGTTATTTACATTTCAAATGTTACTTTTAATATGAATGTATATGATTTTATTTTTATCATCGTTCATATGAAAAATGAATTGGATATATTACAAAACCGGTGGGGATCACTATATCACATCTATGCATTGGTAGGTTTCATGAGAAAAACTGGTTTTATGGAATGAGGCCTTGAGAGTATAGTTTTTATAGTATTGATTGGGGGCCTTCACATTGTGATTATGATTTCTGACATTATGCATTACCTCATTTTGAAAATAGAGATTAATATTTCATGTGATTATTCGACAAGTAGAATATCCATAATTATGATTTTTGGAAGTATTTAATCATTTTTTTCATTCCATATTATGTTGATGTATATTTTTAAAGGATCACAATTTTTGATATTCATCTTGCCTTGTGATTATGTTTATTTTTTATTCCCCTGTATTATTTACCATTATTGAGCTTCTGATATCACCCATTTCAAATGTTTTATTTTCTATATGTTGGGAAAAAGTATATTATTAAGGAAATTCAACGATAATATAAGATTTTATGTATGATTCCAAAGAAGATGATACATTGTATTTCCTTTCAATTTGTAATGTGGGTACTTATGTATGTATATGGTTTTACAATACTACTGAACTATTAGTTCCCCTGGGACACTAATTTTTTGTAATCACTATAATGTAATCAATTAAGTCACTGACTCAATGAAAATATGTTTAGGTCCGTACAGTTGGTCTCAGAGGATGTATGGTAGAAAACTGGGAAAAATGATTTAGAAAATGTAGATTAGGGAAAAAACCCAAAGATGATATTTAAGGATAGGCATACAAGAACAACCTAAGATTATTATAAGGAACTGATTATATTGATCTATATAGAAACTAAAACCATGTTTGGATAATAAAATTGGAAGTAGTTCTGTCACTGATGTACCTAGGAGTAATAACTCAGAAACAAAGTTTAGGGCTTCTCCGGGGGTATCTTGGTACATGAAAATGCACCTTAATGCGCACCTGGTTTGAAACTCCCTAAGGATATGCTTAGAATAATTGAAATTTTCAATAAAAACTATTATGAAGGAATTAAATTTAAATTTTCCCACAAAGAAACCATGATTATGTTTATTAGATTAGATATGGATAAAAGATCAAATTATGCTAATTATTTTCCTATATCGAGATTATAAATTATGATTCATAACCTAATCTAGTGTTTTCCATTATATAGAAATGGTTCATATGGAAGGAATGGAAACCACATGAAAACATGTATACCATGTAGGTATTTTCCAACTATATAAGATAATGATGATGACTATGGTGATGTGACTGGTATTGAGAAACTTATAACTATGCTTGGATAGTTATCTTAGGTTGTGTATAATAAACTAACTCTTATAGAGCATCTGAATGCCCAATGTGGAGGAGTTATGATAGACCTTTTTATAAGACAATATACTCTGTCATTCAACGGGACTACAAACCCATTCATATCAATGTAGTGGATATGTAATTTAGAGAAGATATTTCTTGCATTGGAATATAAATAAAGAGATAATTTTCCCATGGTATTTTATCGTCTATTGGGATATGCAGATCCATGTTGGTATTTAATTCAAAAAAACGAGTTGAATGAAATAGAAGAAATTGAATGGAGAAAATTTTAAGGAATCTTATTTGAAAAATACTCCCCTCAAGACTGGTGTACAGACATGGAAAGAAAGTTTCTGAGTCATAGGAAAAAAGAGGGTGAAAATATTTCAATGTATAAAGCTAAATTCACAAGGATATAAATACATGTGGTGAACTACATACATAATCCAAGGAGAAAGATTAACATATTAATTGATTTTCTAAAACCATTCCTCCAAAGGGATCTAGACTCCCATTTTTTTCATCATACAATGACATATTTTCATCTTATATCAATATGGAAAATGAATTATCTGAGTCTTACAACTTTAAAGGAAAGTAAGATAAGAAAAGGTATCCTGAAAACTCTAGAAAAATATATAAGGAAATGAAGAAGAAGGGATGATTTGAAATTCCTCTTTATAATAATTGTGGGAAGAAACACAATGGTACATTCTTGAAGGTTATGGATGTTTATTACAAGTGTGGAGAAAAGGTTCACTATTATTGTGATTTTATGGGGGGGGGGAAGAAGCTACCAAAGTTCTATGAAACAATTACAAGGATATGTGACATTATGAAAATGATTTTCCTATGAATTATGGATACATTCCCCAAAGAAGGACAAGGGAGAAAGTCTAGTAATATGTTGTCACAACTTCTGAGGTTGATGTTCCTCATGATGTAGTGGCTTGTGCTTTAATCATTTCCCCAAATAAATACAATTATTCATTTGATCCCTGACCATCACATTATTTTATATCATTCATATTTTCTATGATAATTAGTCACTTCCAATTTGATATAATCATGGAGTTGTTAGTAAAAACCCAAAAGGGACAAATCATTTCTATAAATATGTGTCAATAAATCTCCTTTATAACACATAATCATGATTTAGTTATGGACCTTATAGTTATAATCATGATTGAAATTTATTTAAATATTAGTATGAATTGGATTTAAAATTATCATTCAAAATTATATTGCAAGAATATTGAGGTTAAATTTTTTGAGAATGGTGTAGACTCACTTATCTTTAAAAAATAAACATCACTTTATAATTCTATTTTAGATCAACCACCAATAGCTCTACCGAATTCCATTATTGGGGAGGTAGAGAACACAATATTTATGGGTGTGTGATAGAATTTTCAAATAGAATATGTACCTATAGGGAAATAATATGATAATTTGTTTCTATAAGAATTAATGAGAAATCATCCATATCTGAATGTTATGTTCTCTATTGATTTATTTCATTCTAGACTCCATATAGAATGGACACTGTGGAGTTGGTAGAACTGAATAATCAACTAGGGTAATTTAGTGATAAAGAATTTTTCTTCCCAAGTATTTCTCCATAGGGAGTAACTATTCATTACTTCAAGAAGAATGAATGATCTATGAGGTTGTGCATTGACTAAAGGGAGATAAATGTTATTATAAAAATGTACAAGTATTCTATTCCTTGCATTGATGATTTATGTGATCATCTTCACGGAGATCAAAATTTTTCTATGATTGACCGTTGATACGGATATCATCAGTTGTGCGTGAGGAAGGAAGATATTCTGATGACAGTATTTTGAACCATTTTTGGGCATTACGAGTTTACAGTAATGCCTTTTGGACTCACTAATCCACCCTATTTTTTTCATGGATCTAATAAATAGGTTTTTGAAGGAATATCTTGATAGATTTGTTGTAGTATTTGTTGATGATATCTTGGTATATTCCAAAATCTACATAGATCATGAAAATCATAAATGCATATTTCTAAATACTCTTTGAAGAAATGAATTATATCAGAAGATTTGAATGTGTGAATATTGGATTTAATTAGTTTCTCTTTTCTTGCCCCTATTGACTCTATGGATGGAATAATAATTGATCTTATGAATAAAAAAACTATTTTCGAATGGCCTACAACAACAAACATAATTAATGTACATAGTTTTATTGGTTTAGAGGGTTATTATCATCATTACAATAAGAACATTTGCCAATTATCCAACCCTTCAACCAAGCATACTCGTAAATGGGTTATGTTCACATTGTAAATATAATGTGTTGAATGTTTTGAAGATTTAAAGAGGAGATCAGTGAATGATCTAATCCTTACTCTATATTCAAGGAATGACGGGGTTGTGTTGATTTGGGATGCATCAAGGCAAGGACATGGCTTTTTCCTCATTAATAATGATAGATTTACTTCCTATTCATCAAGGCAGTTAAAAATTCTGGAACAAAACTATCATACTCAATATCATTATTTATCATTTTTAATACTTTCTCAGGAGTTATGGAGACCTTATCACTATGGAAAAATATGTTAGATATATACAAATCATAATATATTGATATATATATTCTCATAGAATGAACTCAACATGAGGCAAAGAAAATGGCTTGAACTACTCAAGGATTATGATTGTACTACACACTACCACCCATGAAAAGAAAAATAATAGCTGATTCATTGAGCATTAAGTATTGTGGATTTTTAATCAAAATGAGGATTGAATGGGATCTTGTATTCATGTATATAGTAAGGATGGACATGGGAATTATCAAAGAAAGTGATACATCAATAATTTTTCAATTGGTTGTCAAATAATCTAAAATAGAAATGATTAAATCTTCTCAGCTAGATGACTAGAATATTTAATTGTAAATTAATGCTGTGAATTATGGGAAATTGCATGACTTCATATATGAAGATAGAATTTTGAAAATTAGGAAGAGGCTTTGTGTTCCAGCAATACCAGAGCTAAAAATGGGGTTATTAGATGATTCCCATAGTTCAAATTTCCCTAAAAATCATAGTAGAACTAAAATGTATTAATATTTGAAGGAATATTTCCTGTGGGATAACATGAAGAGGGAAATTTGAGATTACGTATCATTATATTTAGACAATCAACAAGTGAAGGCCGAATGAAAAAATCCTAGGGGATTAATACAACCTCAACATATTCCTATGTTGAAATGGGATGACATCACCATTGATCTTGTCACTATATTAACCCAAAATCAAAGAAAAAATGTTTCAATATGGGTAATTGATGATCGTCTTAAAAAATACGCACATTTCCTCTCTATAAGGGAGTATTTTCCACAAGAGCACCTTGTAAATATCTATATCAATGAAGATGGAAGACATAATTAGGCACCACTTTCAATATTGTCTGATCATGATCCTCAATTTAAATAGAAATTATTGAAATGTCTTTATAATGTTTTGGATACTATGTGTTGTTTGAGTACATCATATCAGCCACAAACTGATAGAAAATTTGGAAGGATGATCCAAACATTAGAAGACATATTGAAATCATGATCAGATAATTTTAAAGGGATATGGGATTAGTATTTACCTTTTTTTATTTTTCCTACAATATTAGTTTCCATTATAGCGTTCATTTTTCACAATATTAAGCATTGTATGGAAATAGATTTCATACACCAACATGTTGGGAAGAAGTCGGTGAAAGAAGCTATACCCCGAGCTTGTGGAGGAAACAACAAAAAAGTTAAAGACTATTCAAACCCATATCAAAGAATATCCAAGTAGGAAAAATCTATACACTCCTAATCAAAGGAATGATTTGGAATTTCATGTGGGAGATCACATTTTCTGGAATGTATCTCTATGGAAGGGTGTTATATGATTCTAAAAGAAAGGGAAACTAAGACCCATATAAATTGGACCATTTGAAATTATGGAGATAATTAGAGCTATGGATTATTTTTTTTCAATGGCGCCTCACCTCTACAAAGTACAATTGTTATTCCAAATTTCATTATTGAGAAGGTACATTCTAGAGCCAACACATTTCCTCAATTCAGAAGGTATAGAATTTGAATCTGACTTATCATACTGTGGAGAGCCTATTCAAATTCTATACACTAAGGATCATGTGTTTTTGAATTATATGACTCATCTATTAATGTTAAATTGAAAAAGTCATCAAATTAAAGACACAACATGAGAGCCTAAGGATCTTATGATGTTGAACTACCGAAATCCTTTTGTGAGGTAACATTAAATAATTTGCAGCATAAATTTTTTGTAGGGGGTTGAAAATAACCCCCTAATGTTTTATAAAAAAAATTAATATTGAATTCATTAAACACTAAGTATCTACAATACAACACTTTGTTTTAACCTAGATAGTAAACATAATTTTTCCTCCTCTGTGATTTAAATTTCGAAAAGCAGACATATATGGTTGCGTTCATTTAGATATTAAATTTCTAAAAGGATCAACTTACATTTCTAGTGAGAGTAATATACCCTTATGAAGAGTAATGTACCCTTATAAATATTAATATGATTATTTGGAATTGTAACCACTCTAATAAATGTACAAATAAAATTTAGGCCCATTATAAATGAAATAGATTATTTCAGAAATTAATAATTAAGTTTTTTATTTTTGTTAGTAATATACATTTAATTAAACTTTTATATTAATAAATTTATTCATAATAAAATTAATTTTCATAAAATGAAATCATCATTAAATATTATTTCACCAATGATTTTAACACAATTTTTTTCAGACCTTATATAATTTTTGAAATTATTATAAAATCTGTTTTAAATTTAAAATATGTAATTTTCAAGTAACTAATAATTTTATTTAAAAAATAAATTTCCCTTATTTAAAAAATTATTTTGAAAAAATGTAGTTTTTTTAACTATACAAGATGAAAATGGATTGATTTTTTTTGTATTTTTATGAAAAATGTGAATTTTTAATGAATAATATAATAAAGTAATTTATGGTACAAATACATTATAAGATTAATACAATTTTTCTTGCATCAAGTTAGATGTATGAACACTTGGTTCTAACTCAAATGAACTTATTTATATTTTTGTACATTAGAATCATCAATATTGGTTGTCTTTGGAAAAATAATAAAATTACTGTGAAAATAATGGGAAAACCCTTCTCTTCTCCACTATATAATCTACCCCTAACTCCCTCATCTCTTCACACATATCAACCCTTTTGGATTACATAAATTCAATTGAAATATCCCCCAAGTTCTTCCCCATGTTCAGAAGCTCATGTTCTCTTGAAAATACTAAATCCTCTCCCTTGCAGTGGCTCTTAAGGAAGATAAATTCAATCGGTAAATTCCACTTTTCATTTTTTTATTTCATTCGATTTCCATTATTTATTTTTATTTCCTCAACTCATTTACTCCAAATTTTATGATATATCTAGTACCTTATATTTACTGTAATTTTTTTTATGATAATGGAAAATTTCATTATTATTTCTCATTTCCCCTCCTATTATACTAGAAATGAAAACCCCGTCTGAGATTTGATAATTTTCACATTCTAAGACGATGAGTTTTTAAATTATATTAAAATCATCAATTTTGGACATGAAACCATTTTTATTGTTGAAAAAGATCATAATATATGTTATATATCCTATATAATTTTCAGGAATCATTTTTCTACATGGTAGTAAATCATAAAACAAAATGAGTTCGTGGTATTCGAAAAATAGCCAAATTAATCCAAGCGTTTATCAATAAAATGTTATATTAAGATTCATCCTCACCCAATATAACCAAATTACATATGTGATAATTAAAAATTATGAATGAAAAATATTAAAATAATAAATCAATTTTGATATTCAATTCTCATTTTACATTAACTTCTATACAAGAAAATATATCTTGGAAACAAATGAAGTTATCACTCATGAAAGATGATATTGAATCTCTAACCAATAAAACGACCATAAATGAACTTAAAAAATTATAATAAATCAAATAAATGTCTAATATGTTTTTATTTATGCTATTAATAAGTATAATTTCCGATTTAATGACCTTTAGTTTAGGGGAGGAAAATATTCGGACATAAGGTAAGGGTTTTCTACTCAGATCTCGATTTTTTTTCGGTTACTCTTTGTCTTTCCTAACCCCAATTAAATTATTGTTTTTTATTATGTACTCATTATAAATTCTATTTTAATGTTCTATATATGTGTACCAACCAAAATCCTTCTTTCTTTTATGGGGTGTTACGTGTTTTGAAATGATCTTTCAAAAATCCATCTCATTAAACAAGCTCGTTTTAATAGAGTTTCTTAAATTCTTAACCATTTTCAAGGGCACTGTAAAATATATTTCTAGAAATATTTATTTTTATAAAATAAGTGTTTTTATTATGAAAAAATACATTAATTCACCTCTGGGTTTATACAAATATAATTCCAAAAGAGCTAGTCAGTTAAAATAAAAGGACTATTTCACTTAAGAATTACTCGATGATTTTATAAGAGTATTGGAACCTATTTAAACACCATTTATTATTATTATGAGATTAATATTTAATGATATCATATACAATAATTTATTAAATTTTTGATAATTTTTTTACAATGGTTGTGATATCTTGATAATATTCACCATATTACTTTCAATGGTTACTGATTATGTTTTATGATTATGGAAAGCTATTTACATTTCATTTGTTAGTTTTAATATGAATGAATATGTTGTTTATGGATATCATAATTCATATAATGAATTCATTTGACTTATTAAAATATTGGTGGGGCCCTCTATATCCCCTCAATGAATTAGTAGGTCTCATGAGACAAACTATTTTCTTTGCACAAGGTATTGACAGAATGATTATTATGGTCTTGGCATGAGGACTTGACTGTGTGACTATGAGCTATGACATTATGTAACACCCGAGACTTTTATGTTATATAAATCATCAAAGTAATCTTTTTCTACACAACACTTTCTTGTCTTGCTTTACACGAAATCACGACCTTCCTCGATAGCTTGCGTCGTACGCAATACCGAGTTTCACTAAACAACGATATGCTATTAAAATATTACTAAAACTAACCGTTATGAATAGTAATAACCACTTTTTGAAATTTTATAAATTTTATTTTTCAAAATGGACTTCATTTTTGGATTCAGAATATCAAAATTAGCCTAGGGTGAAATTTTGGTATTTTTCTGAAAACTTTCAATTTTTGATGAATAGTGAAACCACTAAGTTGTAGGTTAAAAACTGAATTTTGCATAAAACTTAATTTTACCGCTTCTGTGAATGGAATTTCAAAAATCCGACAAACAAGGTTGATAACAGTAAGTAAAATGTGGTTCAATGAGATAAAAATAATTTTTTGGTGAATAGTTACTTTTTACTTTTTTTACCGCGATTAATAGTAAATAGGGTAACTAAGGGTAAATATGATATTGCTATTACCCTAACACATGTCCTAATTCTATTGGATAAGTGTAATTCGACCAAAAACAACCTTATGAATATAATATGACCATTTAGGTCCACTTGGATTAGATTATGAAATTTAATATTATTTTATTTAATGAATAGTTAAAATAGTTAAAATCAAAGTTTAATAACTAAATTTTTTTTAATATGGGGTTATACATAAGATAAATTCGACTATAAATATTCATTAGAAAGCTAAAATTATTTCCTACATAATTATATTATATTTATAATTTTTATACTTTAAATAAATTTATTTATTTATGACACAATGATGATGCAATAATTATCTTATTAATGAAATATTGACATAATTGATGTTATAAACACAAAAATAAATGTAATTTGAGACTTTTTATGAATTCCACTAATTTTATAGGTTAATATGACATGTTATTATTGATTTAATTAACTTGTTTCGAACTAATAATTCTGTTATGAGTTTCACAAAAATCAATTACTAAATAGTGTCAAAATTGACATAAAATAGTTTTTAAAACAAATATTATATTATTAATTGTTATTTTATTCGTAAAAATCTAATGTTCAGCCAAGTGACTTAGATATGGTTATATATATTAATAATAAACAACTTGGGGTTCTTTTGGCTGCTCATAGTAATTTTATTAACATTATAGTATAAGAACACAAGAAGACATGGTAAAAGTAAAATTATTTAACTTAATGTTAAATCTAAATGATAAGGTTAAAATAGGAACCGACACTTGTCTAAATTATATTGGATGAGAGGATTTCGACCCATACCCACCTTATCTTCGAAATATATCAATTTGGAGCTATTTAAAACCGAACTTGACTTTATAATAAAATAATAGTTTTAGTTATTCCAAAGGTGCCCCTCTCCTCCCTTATAAAAGGACACCTCCTCCCCCTCTTCCTCACACCACTTTGAGCCTTCTAGCTCGGCCAAACCCTGCTAATTCCTTCTCTCCACTTCCCTAGAAACATCCTAGAGGTTCTGGTTCTCTTCAAAGACCCATTTTAGTTCCCTAAAAGAAGGTCTCAAAGAAGCACTTCAAAGAAGAGGTAATGTCCGTTACCGATTCTTTCATTTTATTTCTTCTTCCACTTCTTCTTCTTAGGTTGTTTAATTATGAAGTAATAACATCAGTATCACTCATATACTTATATGTTATTATAAGTATGAAAAAACCCTATTTCACCATCTATCCATCCTACAAAAAAAGAAATCACCGCGCGTGCGTACGTACGGAATACCGTCTCCATGCCGTGGTGTAATCTATTTTCCACCACCACCTTACTTGGATGAGTATAATGGTGTAAATAATGACTATATATAACTATTATAAAGTGATATTGATTCTGAAATAGTATAAATATACTTCAATACAATTCCACGATCATAGGAACGATATCATCACTCGTGCGTATGTACGGAATACCGTCTCCACGATGTGATGCAACTCGTTCTACGTGATCTTCATTTCATAATGATTATATAAATGAATTTAATGAATGAATATAATATATATTACACTAATACCATTCTGGAAATGAGGTATCTATAACCTAAAGAGAAGAATAAGAATTTATTCGACAAAACACGCATAAGAACAAAAAGTTATAAACACCCGAATAACAAGTAGCAATGAAATATTACTACTAAGAAGCTAAGAATATGACCATATATGATATCATAAAAATAAGTATGATTCTGGAATAAGTCAATAACATTATTTAAATCATTATACAGGAGTTTCAGACACTTACAAAGCAAGCCGGACCTAAGGTGAGGGAAACTATCACAATCTCATTTTTATCTGAGATTGTTTATACTTTGGTATTTACTGGGGTGTATTTTATCATCCACATCCATGTTTCCTCAATATGTAATATTTATATCCTTATACAATAGTTTATATCCAATTTTACCCTTCGGTGAGTTTTTAGTAAAAGATATGAAAGGAATCTTTTGTCGTTTTTCGTACGAGGTACTTTTTGACTTTTCCGACAAAAGTACGAAGAATGGTTTTTTTAACTTATACGGCACGAACGGATTTTTACGGTTTTATAAAGCCTTATTTTCATGAAGCTTCCTCTAAAAGATTTTAGGACTATTTTAAATAAAATCTATTTCTTTTAAAATTGCATGACATTTTGTGAAAAGAAATTGATTTTGAAGAAGAAAGGATATTTTCCTCAAGAATTCATTTCAAGTGTTTTATCAAAATTATTTTCCATCTAAGATAACATAGGGTTCTGTTTCTATTCCTATTATTACATTTATTTGGTTATGTTGTGATGGAATTATTTTTATGAATTCCTTTATCTTATATGAATTGTTTGATGATGTCACGATGTTTAAGATTCCCATTTGTATTACATGGGTTATGCAATGATGTATGATTTATGATTTTGCGGCACACATAAGAATGGTATCATTATGAGATGGGTGAGACCTATATCTCCCTCCAATGCATTGGGTAAAGATTTTATATCTCATGAGATATACATGGCTGGAACGGTAGGTTATACCGGTTCAGTGAAACCGGACTGAAACGAGGGTGACTCGGTTCAGAAAGGGACTTTGTCCACTAAGATAGTCTTGCCAATGAGTCTTGACTAACAAGAAATGATTCTCTATGATTATGTGTGTATGCCACAAAGTTTCATGTTTTAATTTATGATTATTGTGATTACATTTCACTACCATGATTTATCCCATGTTATGAAATTATGATCTCTTTTGCAGGTTAAGATTTGCAAGAGTTATGTGCTTGTGTATACGATGTGATTGATATTTCTTTTGTTTACCCTTACTGAGAATTTGATCTCACCCTTTTGTATGTTTTCTTTCCCCAGGCCAGGAAGAAGGTTATTAAGTAAGATATTCCAAAAAGGGACTCTAGATATGATGAAATAAGTGGGAGGCAAAGTTGATGCTTTATGAACCAGTTGTTTATGTTTCCCAGTTTCTAAAGACACTATACCTATATGGTCCTTTTGTGGTTTTGTTATATGTTGTAATAAGTATGCTTCAATTTTGAAGTATTAACAATGTATGTAAAGTATGGGTCGTCATAGTTGGTATCAGAGGAAAGGTATAGTCAACGTTTGGAAACTAGGATGTGAAAGCCTTAGTAAGAACCCTAAGGATAAGTCTAAGCATAGAACAAAATCTTAGTGATTTAGAAATGGCCATGAATAACCTAGGATAAGACCTTAAGTGTGAAATTTTATTCTTGATTATGTGGTTTTCCTATTATAATTAGTGTTGCTCACACTATTCTTCTTGGTTTTAGTCAATGGCTAGAACCCGAAGGAATCGTGTTAATGCGGAATGCAACGAGCAATGCAATGATTGTCCCCCTGAGAAACCAAACATTATGGGAGCTGGAATGCAAAATCTTGTAGCCATGCTCACACAACTTTCTCAAGCTATGAATCATGCATGACTTCCAAACGAGCAAAGGAAGGAGCAACATTCTGTTGAATCCTTCATGAGACAGCTTCCACCTTCTTTCAGCGGGTCTACTGATCCATTAGTTGCTGAACAATGGATTAGTACTACTGAAAAGTTATTTTCAGTTCTTCAATGTTCTGAACATGATAAAGTCATCCTATCAGTGTATCGTTTGGAAGGAGATGCTGATCAATGGTGGAATCTTATTAATAATATGAGGCAAATGGATGAAATTGAGTCCATGGAATGGGATGAGTTCAAGAACTTATTTTTCAATAAGTACTTCCCTCGTATTCTCCGAACAAAGATGGAGAAAGAATTTCTTGAACTGAAGCAAAAGGATGATGAATCTGTTGGTACCTATGAAGCAAATTTTACAAGACTTGCAAGGTACGCTTCTGGTATTATTATCCAACCTGAGAGTAAGATCGATCGGTTCTTTAGTGGCTTAAAACCAAGTCTTCGAAGGGAGTTATCCATAAGGGACTTCAATAGCTATGAGGAAATCGTTCGATGTGCTCTCAAAGTCGAGATGGAGATTGGAGTAACCCATCAGTCATATGGGTTTGATAAGAAGCGGAAAATGGAATTCAACGGAAAATCTAAAGAGCACACTGAAAAGAAGATGAGATTTCCCTTATGCTCAAAGTGTGGAAAGAAACATGGAGGGAGTTGTCTTAAAGGGACAAGTAAATGTTTCAAATGTGGAAAGGAAGGTCATCGGGCATTTGAATGCCGCGATGATGGGAAGAAGATGTCTAATGATGCAAACAAAGGAAGGGATACACAGAATGAACCTACTAAACTTCAATGTTTCAAGTGAAAGGAGATGGGGAATTATGCCAATAAATTCCCTAATCCAAGGGTTGATGATGATGGTCGACGTCAACAAACTCTTAAGGCCAAAGACAAAGGAAAGTCACATTCAATTTCTATCAGCGATGTGGAGTACGATAACGATGTGGTGAAAGGTACACTTACCATCCACTCTAAAGTAGCAAATGTTTTATTTGATTCTGGATCCACCCACTCTTTTATTTATGAAGAATTTTCTAAGGGTATCACCGTATTACCTCAACAATTAGATGTTGAGTTAGCTGTGACAACACCTAATGCCACAACAGTCGCATCAAAAGTTTATAATTCTTCTCCGATCGAAGTTTGTGGGAAAGTGCTTCCTGCAAATCTTGTGATCCTTCCTATAGTGGAATTTTATGTGATTCTTGGCATGGATTGACTTTCTTTATATGGATCTCATATCAATTGCCAAAGAAGGGAAGTCACATTTCATATTCCAGATCAATCTATGATCGTCTATCAATGCAAGGATGAACATAACCTTCCAGGGGAAATTTCTTCCATCTTATGGGTCTTGATTCCACTAAATGAAGGTTATTTATCTCAAATGGTTGGTGAGAAACTCACGATTAAGAATACTCCCATTGTATGGGAGTTTGATGATGTCTTTCCGGAGGAATTACTAGGACTTCCACCAAATCGTGAAGTTGAGTTCTCAATAGAACTCGTACCGGGTGCTTTGCCTATTTCAAAAACACCTTATAGAATGGCCCCAATTGAGTTGCAGGAATTGAAGAAGCAACTCCAAGTGAATATTGATAAGGGATTCATACGCCCTAGTGCGTCACCTTGGGGAGCACCTGTTCTATTTGTTAAGAAGAAATATGGATCAATGAGACTCTGCATTGATTATTGAGAACTTAACAAGATCAATATCAAGAACAAATATCCTCTCCCACGCATTGATGACTTATTTGACCAACTACGCGGAGCTCAATACTTTTCCAAGATTGATCTTCGTTCAGGGTATCATCAATTAAGGGTCAAAAGGGAGGATATACCAAAGACGGCTTTCCGTACAAGGTATGGACACTATGAATTTATAGTGATGCCATTTGGTCTTACTAATGCCCCTGCTATCTTCATGGATCTGATGAATAGAGTCTTTAGAGACTATCTTGATCAATTTGTGGTAGTCTTTATAGACGATATTCTTGTCTATTCAAAGAGAAAGGAAGAACATGAAGATCACTTGAGAATTATATTGAAGACCTTGAGAAAGGAGAAGCTTTATTCCAAATTTACCAAGTGTGAATTTTGGCTTCAAAAAGTTGCATTTTTGGGTCACATAATCTCAAAAGAGGGGATATCTGTGGATCCAGCAAAAACAGAGGTTATCGAAAGATGGTCGAGACCAACAACAATAATTGAGATCTGAAGTTTTCTTGGTTTGGCTAGATATTATTGACGTTTTGTGAAAGATTTTTCACGATTATCTAATCCACTCACCAAGTTGACTCGGAAAGGAGTTAAGTTTGTCTGGACGGAAGAATGTGAAGAGAATTTCAAGGAGTTGAAAAGAAGGTTATCCAGTGCACCTGTGATCACACTGCCTTGTAGTGTAGAAAGGTTTGTGATCTACAGTGATGCATCCAAGAAGAGATTGGGGTGTGTTCTTATGAAAAATGATATGGTGATAGATTATGCCTCACGACAGTTGAAAATCCATGAGAAAAATTACCCAACACATGATTTGGAGTTAGCTGCGGTAATCATTGCATTAAGGATTTGGAGGCATTACCTTTATGGTGAAAGGTGTGATATTTATACTGATCATAAAAGTTTAAAGTATATTTTCACACAAAAGGAGCTGAATATGCGTCAAAGAAGATGGTTGGAGATGATTAAGGATTACGGCTGCTCAATCCATTACCACCCTGGGAAAGAAAACAAGGTGGAAGATGCATTAAGTCGACAATACCATGCTAGTTTATCCATGATGAGGATCACAAAAGATCCAATATTTATGGATTTACAAAGGATGCATCTTGGAATTATAATGGAAGGGGAAAAATCATATCTTTCTCAAATGAATGTTCAACCATCTATACATGTGAAGATTAAAGAGGCACATAAAGAAGATGTCGAGTTACAAAAGAAGGTGAGAAATGTTCCTGAGTTCAACCTTGATTGTGATGGGATAATAAAGTTCAAGAATCGGGTTTGTGTTCCTCCCATCCCGGAATTAAAGAAGGAGCTGCTGGATGAGGCTCATAGTTCATCATTCTCTATTCATCCTAGAAGCACGAAGATGTATAGGGACCTGAAAGAGTACTTCTGGTGGGATGGCATGAAAAGAGATGTTGCTGAATATGTCTCTCGATGCTTGGTTTGTCAACAAGTAAAAGCTGAGAGACAGAAGTCTAAGGGGATGTTACAACCATTACCCATACCCGAATGGAAATGGGAAAACATCACTATGGACTTTGTCACAGGACTTCGTAAAACATCCAAAGGAAATAATGCTATCTGGGTCATAGTTGATCATCTTACAAAGTCTGCACACTTCATTTCTATTAGAGAGGATTTCTCTCTGGATCAGCTTGCCAGGATATATGTAAAGGAAGTGGTAAGGTTGCATGGAGTACCACTTTCTATTATATCTGATCGGGATCCGAGATTTACCTCGAAGTTCTGGCGAAGTCTTCAGCATACTCTGGATACAGAGTTGAGTTTCAGCACTGCTTATCATCCTCAGACAGACAGTCAGTCTGAGAGAACAATTCAAACCCTAGAAGATATGTTGAGAGCTTGCTCTATGGATTTCAAAGGAGGTTGGGATCAACACCTACCTTTGGTGGAATTTTCTTATAATAATATCTTTCACTCCAGTATTCAGATGGCTCCTTATGAAGCTCTCTATAGAAAGAAATGCAGGACTCCAACTTGCTGGGATGATGTTGGGGAAAGAAAGCTATTAGGACCTGATCTCGTTGATGAAATGGCAGAAAAGGTCAGATCTATTCAACAACACACAAGAGCAGCTCCGAGTCGACAGAAAAGTTATGCCGACAACCGAAGAAAAGACCTAGAGTTTGAAGTGAGTGAAAAAGTGTTCTTACGAATATCTCCCTGGAAGAGGGTTATGAGATTTGGAAAGAAGAGGAAGTTGAGCCCTAGATATATCGGTCCTTTCGAAATATTGGATCGTGTTGGGAAGGTAGCTTACTGATTGGCGCTTCCACCGAATCTCTCTCAAGTTCACGATGTGTTCCATGTATCTCTCCTGAGAAAGTACATACCTGATCCTTCACATGTACTCAGCTCAGAAGTTGTACCGCTGGAGCAAGATCTTTCTTATGAAGAACAACCGATAGAGATTATGGATCGTAGCGAAAAAGTCCTACGAAACAAGACCACTCGATTGGTGAAAATTTTACGGAGGAACCACCAATTAGAAGAAGCTACATGGGAACTTGAGGATATGATGAGGGAGAGGTATCCTCATCTGTTTGTTACAAAGTGACGAATTTTGAGGGTGAAATTCATTTTAAGGGGGGTAGAATGTAACACCCGAGACTTCTATGTTATATAAATCATCAAAGGAATATTTTTCTACACAACACTTGCTTGGATTTCTTTAGAAGAAATCACGACCTTCCTCGATAGATCGCGTCGTACGCAATACCGAGTTTCACTAAACAACGATATGCTATTAAAATATTATTAAAACTAGCCGTTATGAATAGTAATAACCACCTTTTGAAATTTTAGAATTTTTTTTTTCAAAATGGACTTCATTTTTGGATTCAGAATATCGAAATTAGCCTAGGGTGAAATTTTGGTATTTTTCTGAAAACTTTCAATTTTTGATGAATAGTGAAACCACTAAGTGGTAGGTTAAAAACTGAATTTTGCATAAAACTTAATTTTACCGCTTTTGTGAAAGGAATTTCGAAAATCCGATAGACACGGTTGATATCAGTAAGTGAAATGTGGTTCAGTGAGATAAAAATAATTTTTTGGTGAATAGTAACTTTTTACTTTTTTTTACCGCGGCTAATAATAAATAGGGTAACTAAGGGTAAATATGATATTACTATTACCCTAACACATGTCCTAATTCTATTGGATAAGTGTAATTCGACCAAAAACAACCTTATGAATATAATATGACCATTTAGGTCAACTTGGATTAGATTATGACATTTAATATAATTTTATATAATGAATAGTTAAAATAGTTAAAATCAAAGTTTAATAACTAAAACATTTTTAATATGGGGTTATACATAAGATAAATTCAACTATAAATATTAATTAGAATGCTAAAAATATTTCCTACATAATGATATTTTATTTATAATTTTTATACTTTAAATAAATTTATTTATTTATGACACAATGATGATACATTAATTATCTTATTAATGAAATATTGACATAATTGATGTTATAAACACCAAAATAAATGTAATTTGAGACTTTTTATGAATCCCACTAATTTTTTAGGTTAATATGAAATGTTAGTATTGATTTAATTAACTTGGTTCGAACTAATAATTTTGTTATGATTTTTACAAAAATCAATTACTAAATAGTGTCAAAATTGACATAAAATAGTTTTTAAAATAAATATTATATTATTAATTGTTATTTTATTCCTAAAAATCTAATGTTCGGCCAAGTGACTTAGATAAGGTTATATATATTAATAATAAACAACTTGGTGTTCTCTTGGCTGCTTATAGTAAGTTTATTAACATTATAGTATAAGAACACAAGAAGACATGGTAAAAGTAAAATTATTTAACTTAATGTTAAATATAAATGATAAGGTTAAAATAGGAACCTAAACTTGTCTAAATTCTATTGGATGAGAGGATTTCGACCCCTCCCCACCTTAGCTTTGAAATATATCAATTTGGAGCTATTTAAAACCGAAATTGAATTTATAATAAAATAATATTTTTAGTTATTCCAAAGGTGCCCCTCTCCTCCCTTATAAAAGGACACCTCCTCCCCCTCTTCCTCACACCACTTTGAGCTTTCTATCTCGGCCAAACCCTGCCAATTCCTCCTCTAAACTTCCCTAGAAACATCCTATAGGTTCTGGTCTTCTTCAAAGACCCATTTTAGTGCCCTAAAAGAAGGTCTCAAAGAAGCACTTCAAAGAACAGGTAATGTCCGTTACCGATTCTTTCATTTTATTTCTTCTTCCACTTCTTCTTCTTAGGTTTTTTCATTATGAAGTAATAACATCAGTATCACTCATATACTGATATGTTATTATAAGTATGAAACAACCCTATTTCACCTTCTATCCATCCTACAGAAAAAGAAATCACCGCGCGTGCGTACGTACGGAATACCGTCTCCACGCCGTGGTGTAATCTATTTTCCACCACCACCTTACTTGGATGAGTATAATGGTGTAAATAATGACTATATATAACTATTATAAAGTGATATTTATTCTGAAATAGTATAAATATACTCCAATACAATTCCACGATCATAGGAATGATATCATCACTCGTGGGTACGTACGGAATACCGTCTCCACGATGTGATGCGACTCGTTCTACATGATCTTCATTTTATAATGATTATATAAATGAATTTAATGAATGAATATGATATATATTACACTAATACCATTCTGGAAATGTGGTATCTATAACCTAAAGAGAAGAATAAGAATTTATTCGACAAAACACGCATAAGAACAAAAAGTTATAAACACCCGAATAACAAGTAGCAATGAAATATTACTACTAAGAAGCTAAGAATATGACCATATATGATATCATAAAAATAAGTATGATTCTGGAATAAGTCAATAACATTATTTAAATCATTATACAGGAGGTTCTGACACTTACAAAGCAAGTCGGACCTAAGGTAAGGGAAAATATCACAATCTCATTTTTATCCGAGATTGTTTATACTTTGGTATGTACTGGGGTGTATTTTATCATCCACATCCATGTTTACTCAATATGTAATATTTATATCCTTATACAATAGTTTATATCCAATTTTACCCTTCGGTGAGTTTTCAGTAAAAGATATGAAAGGAATCTTTTGTCGTTTTTCGTACGAGGTACTTTTTGACTTTTCCGATAAAAGTACGAAGAATGTTTTTTTTAACTTATATGGCACAAACGGATTTTTACGGTTTTATAAAGCCTTATTTTCATGAAGCTTCCTCTAAAATATTTTAGGACTATTTTCAATAAAATCTATTTCTTTTAAAATTGCATGACTTTTTGTGAAAAGAAATTGATTTTGAAGAAGAAAGGATATTTTCCTCAAGAATTCATTTCAAGTGTTTTATCAAAATTATTTTCCATCTAAGATAACATAGGGTTCTGTTTCTATTCCTATTATTACATTTATTTGGTTATGTTGTGATGGAATTATTTTTATGAATTCCTTTATCTTATATGAATTGTTTGATGATGTCACGATGTTTAAGATTCCCATTTGTATTACATGGGTTATGAAATGATGTATGATTTTTGATTTTGTGGCACACATAATAATGGTATAATTATGAGATGGGTGGGACCTATATATCCCTCCAATGAATTGGTTAAAGATTTTATATCTCATGAGATATACATGGATGGAACTGTAGGTTATACCAGTTCAGTGAAACAGGACTGAAACGAGGGTGACTCGGTTCAGAAAGGGACTTTGTCCACTAAGATAGTCTTGGAAATGAGTCTTGACTAACAAGAAATGATTCTCTATGATTATGTGTGTATGCCACAAAGTTTCAGGTTTTATGTTATGATTATTGTGATTACATTTCACTACCATGATTTATCCCATGTTATGAAATTATGATCTCTTTTGCAGGTTAAGATTTCCAAAAGTTATGTGCTTGTGTATACGATGTGATTGATATTTCTTTTGTTTACCCTTACTGAGCATTTGAGCTCACCCTTTTGTATGTTTTCTTTCCCCAGGTCAGGAATAAGGTTATTAAGTAGGATATGCCAAAAAGGGACTCTAGATATGATGAAATAAGTGGGAGGCAAAGTTGATGCTTTATGAACCTGTTGTTTATGTTTCCCAGTTTCTAAAGACACTATACCTATACGGTCCTTTTGTGGTTTTGTTATATGTTGTAATAAGTATGCTTCAATTTTGAAGTATTTACAATGTATGTAAAGTATGGGTCGTTATACATTATACATTCCCTCATTGCGAAACTAGATATTGATATACCATGTGATAATTCAAATAAAATAATATCTATGGTTATGTTTTTAAAAAAAATTTAATCAGTTTTTATTCATTTCACATTGTGATCAATTATATTTTCAAATGAATGTATTTATAGTTATTTATCATGCATAATGTTTATTTTAATCATCCATTCTATAATTTTATTTACCCTTAATGAGCATCTGTGATCACACCTTTCAATTGTTTTATTTTCTCTAGGATTTGAAGATGTATATTATGATTTACTTTCTATTATAATCATGGATTTTATGTGTGATTCAAAAAAATTTTATATGTTGTATTTCCTTTAAAGTTGTAATGTTGAACTTATGTATGAATATCATTTTGAAAAACAAGAAAAATATCCATTCCATTAGGATACGAAATTGTTTCAGTCATGAAAATGAATTAAAATAAGTTAATGAATATGGGAAATTAAGGTCAGTTACTTATAATCATACTTTATACGTTTGATGTATAGTCTGAACACATTACATCGCTTTGAAGGGGCGATAATCCATACATACACACACGAAGTTGTAATTTTTACAAAAAATTGAATGGATAAAGGTATGATATATATAAAAGTTACATAAAATGATGAAAATATAAATATAATATATATCATATATAAACACTTTTTTAATCATGATTCCCAACATGAATGGTTGTAATGAGAAAACGAGCAATCATCATTTCGTGAGGCTGTAGTTCGATGGACACAAAAATGTTAGGTTCAATTTCCATTATATAGATGTGTGTATAAGTGTAGTTGGAACCCATAAAAAACTAATAAATTAATGATTTTAATTTTATTATATAATCTTACATGAAGTATGTCTTAGTGGGAGGAGCATGAAAATAAAACTAAATATATTGTGGAAGTTTGTTACCTCTTCTCTGGGTAACTTCTTTTGATTTTTACAAAAGGAATTCCATAGATGGATTTAAACCCTAGGAGATTCCTTTAGGATTATGGGATGAATTATGAGGAGTTATTATGTCTTTTATTGGATAATCCAATGTTCCTTAGTGGTGCGAGGAAGTGGGAGGGGTGATTTCCTTTTTATAGTGTAGGAGGAGTGGAATTCATTTATTATTTTTTAAATGGAATCCTACAGATAATTTTACATTGAAATGAGGCCCCAGTATTGATTACCATTCATAAATTTGTAGAATATGATCTAAATATGTGTATTAAAATGCGTTTTTACAAAAATATTGGTCATTTTGTGAATTATTTGTAAACATTTGTCCTTTGTTAAGCTAATTAATCTCTTAATTATTTTAGTTAAAAATAATAACATTTACTAATATATTTTTTTAAAAAATTTATCTTATTATACATTATATATTATGTTTATTACAAATATGGAATACATTTTCAAAATTATAAACAAAATTTTATTAGAAATTAATTTAAAATTAATCTCATAGAAGTGATGATAATAAGGGTTTTTGTAGTATCAATGTTCAAAATATTTCAAGGTTTTTTATCTAATTTAAAAGTTTAATATAATATGATGTACTAAATTTTATTAATTGAAATATTGTTGGAAATGTTTAGAAAAAAACTTAAAATATAATTTATCCATATAAATAAATTAGATGAAAAATCAATTTTAAATAAAAATTCATTATATTTCATTATTCATCCAAAAATGAAAATTCACTAGAATAATTGAAAAAATATTCCATATGGTAATTATTATGTTTTTTTTCAAATAATAAGTTTATTAAAATTTATAATATTTAAAAAAGTTCAAAAAATTGGATTTAAAATGGGTTCTCCATAAGATATTTGTGAAATCCCATTTGAAAAATAATTATGTTTCACTAAAATATCGGGTTTTTTCTTATTGGTGATTATAAAAATAGTTGTATGAATGAAATAATAATAATTTATCGAATATATAATATATATTAAATTAATATAAATTGTGAATTCTAATTAGATTAATCTATTAGGATTAAAAAATTTCCTGATCATATAAATTGATACCTATAAAAACAATCCATTGATATTCATTTGAAATAAATGAATCCAATAAATTCAACCAAATATTTTCATAATAAATTAATTGAAATAATCAAAAAAAAAATAATGACAGTGTAATATATTATTATATTAAATAATTATATTTTTAATAATTTATTATTGTTCAGTAAAACACAGTATTCTGTGTCACAGAAGTCATTGAGGAAATTCATTATTGCATGTTACACAATCTCACCTCAGATTTCCTTATTGTGAAAGATAAATATTATGTTGAGTGTAACATTATTTTATCATTTGTTTTCATTTATAGAAATATAGTGACATAATTTAAATTTCTTTTAAATGGAAATAAATGTAAATTTTTGTGGTATTACATTCTCCCCAACATATATAAATTGTGTCCTCATAATTCAAAATTGATCTTGGTAATAAAGGGATTTATATTTGAAACTAAACAATTGTTGAAAAACCCAAGTCCTGAATAGTTTTAGAAACACATCTACTTAATAAGAGAAAAAGTGAATTACAATGGTCACAAAAATATGTTCCCCAATAAGAGATCATAAGTGGTAAACAGAATCAAGGATACATAAGAACAATCTAACAATCATGTTCTGTTAGAGAAATATAGAAAACATGTTTTGCTACATGTTGATTTTTTAAAATCCTTAAATGACTTTTATAAAAATTTTCATTGATATTATAATAGAGAAAATATATGTTTTAAGAAATTTTTTTATATAGTTTTGGAATTCATTACTATATAATAATATAAATATATATACATTTCTATTTCATAAAAAAAATAAACTTGGGTAGTTCCTTGAACTATTTCAATATCATTTATTAACATCAGATTCATTATATAGTAAAGTAATATATTAACATTTAAAACATCATCCAAAATAAAACTTAATTCATTTAATAATGGAAAACTATTCCAAAATATTTTGATCAATCATATTAGAAACAATGTTACCGAGTTTCTAAAATTAACATAAGATTAAACATTCCACAACATGATGTTGCTCTTATTTTTTGCACTCCAAACATGTGTATACCACCATCATGTATTCTATTGAACATGGTAATAACTATAATTACAATAAAATGTTATTGGAAACATTCATTCTTCCCAATCCCTTATGTAAGGAATGTTTTGTTGGATATATTTCTAAAATCCAACTGTGTAGAAAATTCCATCAATGTTAAAATAAACTACTTTTACAAAAAATCATCAATAAGTTCCATGGAAGTCAACACTTATCCAATTTAAGTTATCCAAATAAATCATATCTTTATCCAAGAATCATTTTCATAACATTAGGAACATATTAATTGTTATCTTTTTTAAACCATGTGTTTTCTAAAAATTTTTACATTATACTGAATATATTTTTTTTAGCACCATTTAGTATATGATCTGAAATACTTAATGAATAATTATTGTAATATAGTTCATAGGTATTCCACAATTCTTATAACTATAACATCATTGATAAAATAATAAAATGACATAATTCTTGAATCCAAATAAAATAATATTAATCATTCCTCTTTATCAATGATATTTACATAATATTTATCATAATACTTTAGCCTCATTTGGGGGTATATTCCATTGACACGTGATATATATATTTGTGTAGTATCCCATATCTTGGTAGTAGAATAATTTAACCTTGTAATTTTATTTCCTTCACGTATAATCTAGAACATTACTTCCCTTTTATCCACACATTTAACAAATTCCTATTCCCTTTAAAAAGTACTCGGGTGGTTTTTCCAAAATTATCACATGTGGGAAAAAGATTCTTTTCCTCCACCCCTTTATACATATTTTGACCATCCATTCTCTTATGTTATTAAATTTCATAGAATCCATTCAATTTGGATAATTCATTACCCCTCTCATTATCACATGTTACTATGTCCTCATATTATGAGAATTCTGGGTCAACTATTTCCCTTTGAGATATTGGATTACATCTATAAAAGATATCACCCATCTTATACTATAGATTATGTAAACTGGTGAGGTTCACATTAATTCTAATAGAATCCATTTCCAAATGATAAAATACACTAAATTATATCATATCATTATAAAACATAATGTACAAATTCCAAAACTATTAAAACACAAAACATAAAATTGATTTTTTTTTCATATCTAATAAAATAATCATAAAGATCAATTATTTATAGAAATTATTAAATTTAAATATTTAATAATGTTTTTAAATAAAATTATAATTATAATAACCAAATCCCAATGGAATTTCAACTAGGTGTGCAGAAAGGCCCGTTGTTGTGTACCATGTAATTCTGAATCAGGACCGACACTCATTTTTAGAGTTGTTACCTCTATGCGCATCTGTTACAGAAACACATACACTTATAATATCTAGAAATACATGTATTTCAAGTAATACTCACATAATCTCTACTTTAAAAATAATATAAATATTAATCCACACTTATCCTCAATGTCCAATCAACCCCCTGATATTTTTTTATTTGTGATTTTTTAAATTAATTTATCCTTTTTGATATTTTTATTTTCATAGAACATTAAATATATTTTTTATTATTAAATAATTATGTTTTATTATGTTATATGAAATAAATATTTTATCCTAAACTACACAGATCATAAATTTTATATTATGCAAATGAAACACAAACTTTGTATGAGTTACACACAATATTTTGTTTCTTCAAAACAACATTTTATTATTATAATTTTTTGATTGGGGGATTTATAGAATACCAACTAATAATTATGATATTAATAGTGATCAACACATTTAAATTTATAAAACAATATTATTAATAAGACAAGAAATTGTTTAAATGTTTATATATATTTGAAAATACTATTTTTTAACAAGAACTACATTTTATTTCCTTATGTAAACAATAATAAAATTAATTTTAGTATCTTTAAGTAATTTAATTTGATAAAATAAATGAATGTTATGAATTAATAATTAAAGAATTATTATAGGGTTATTTTTCTTCATTTTACAGAGAAAAAACATTTTGCGATGAATAAAAAATTGTACTAATTCCAAAACAACATTTTCATCAAATTTATATATATATAGATAAATTATATTTAATGTTTGTTTTAAAGTAACAATAGTTAAATTAAAAAATATTAATCCAATTGAAGACATTGGAACCATTTTGAAATAGAATTTATATATAAACCCTAGAGATATATATTGAACATTGTAACTTTAAAAACCCGTTTTCTCTCCAAGTTTGTAGAATTAACATTAAACATTTTTTTATCTCTTCTGTGAATAAAAATTTAAAGAAAAATACACAAATTTTTATAATCAGTATACAATTTATATTCTAATAAAATTAAATTAAATTATGACAAAAATTATTAGTAATAATGATTAAAATTAGCTATAATTATTAAGGTAAAATTAAGCCTAACATGAGACTAACCCTTATCCTTAAGGGCCAATGTGACCTATACACTTTTCGAAATGAAAATAACAAAAAAATAAATTATATCCATTCATGGTTCCAATTTTATGAGTTATTGGGAGAATATTCAATAAAAGTTCCATATTACATAAGTTAAGTAAGGAAGATAAAATAGGAACATTCCTTAAATATAAATTTTAAAAAACATTGTGATATGGACAATACAAAACATTTTTTTTCTATACATGTTAGTTCAAAATATAAATGAGTTATTTTTATCAAAATTATTTATCATTAATTTTTAGTGATGAATTAGTTACATTAAATGCTTAACAATTGATAAAATGTGGATAATTTAGTTAATAATTGAATAATATATTAGATTTTATTAATATTGAATGTAATGTAAATTTAATGAATTATTGTGTTATATTATTTTTATTATTAATAAACTAATTGAAAAATTATTAATATAAATATATTTGAATTATTATTTTTTTGGTGATTTTTTTAAATAAAAATTCAAAAAATTATAAAAAAATTGAAATTAATGTTTTTTTTAATAAATCATATTTTATTAAAATATTTAAAATTAATAAAAATCATAACGTCTAAAAAGTTATATTTAAATTTTAATAGTTATAAAATATTTTCTATTAATTGTATTAATTGTCATTTATAATGTACATATATACCCCTGAATTGTAAAAACATAGTTATGAAAGTTTAGGTAAAAATAGTGTTTTGTCACGTTAAATATGCTTGTTTTAAAACTAGTTTCGAACAAAAAATTGATTTTTATTTTGTAAATTATATATAATAGTAATAATTTTTTGGACTATATTTTCTAATAAATAACACCTTAATTTACTCTTATATTTTAATTTACATTTTCTGGAAAACTAGTTACCTAAATGAATCACCAAAATGATAGATATAAGAAAACATAAATACAAAAGAACCAAAATCCAAAAAATGAATTTTTTATGGATATTGTTTTCAATCGTAATAAAACTTTACTACAATAAAAGTTCAATTTTTATGCACCTTAGGTAATTTATACCTCCCATTAGTGAATACCTTTTGTTATTTACAAGAATGATTCTCCTCCATCAATATAAAAATGAATTTAATCATTGCCATCTTAACACCTCTAAAACCAAATAGTTTTGGACAAAATATTATTAATTAAGTCCCCAAAATGAATCACAACCATTATGGAGCCTCCATTTTTACATAAATCGATCCATGGAATCCCATTCATGCAAACCAAAGTAGTAACCCAAATTAGAGGTCACATCCATCCTCATGCTCATTTCCATTATTTCCTTTACCCACATACACAATTATTCTTATACTATTATTACATAATAAATTTAGAATCATAAATTAACATAAAATTTTTTAAATTATTTTTTGACCTATAATTTTTCACACATCAATCTAATGGGTAACAATCTTACTGTGTTACATTAGGGAGAACTACCACCTCAAGAAACAATGTTGTTCATCTTTTCGTTAACACCTCTCATTGATGAAAATTAGGATGAAAATTATAATTTTATTTATTTTAAATATATTTTATTTATGATTACTTTTTTATTATATAATTATATTATAATTCATTCCATCATTCGTTCTTTTTTGGGTAAATATAATAATGTCGTTTGGGGAAGTGTAGACTACCACCTCCTCAATACGATGGGATTCGTTCAAAATCTAAATGGAATGTATTAATGATGTTAATAGTAAAATTGTATTATATATAAGATATAATAATTAAACAGAAATAAGGATACATATATATTTATCATTTATAATCATTCATTCAATATGGAAGTAAAATGAAAACAATGTTAATGCGTGTGTTTGGCCAACTTTCTCCATAAATGGAGTATTCCATTTAATGTTTATATTTTTCATGAAATTTTTTAAATACATATATACATAATATAAATTATTTTCATATCATTTTTTACAGCATAGGAATTAGGATATAATTACAATCACAGAAAATATTACAAATTCTGACACATGTAAGGAAAAAACAGAAATTACCCGAAGAAAAACTGTTAAATTGACTTGTTTACAAGAGTGTAATATAATGTCATAAACAATGAATATTTAATATTATATATAATAATATGGTTCTAAAACTAATTCATAATAAATTTATATTTATTATACAAGAGGTATGTAATATTATGAAGAGATCAAAGACAAAACTAAATGGGATTTGATCTAACTTTTTTATTTATGTGAGATACATTCCATATTCAACACTCACATCATTTTCGTGGTTTATATAATACCCTATGAAATTTTTTATCATTAATTTAATTAATTTAATGAAATATAAATATTTAAATGTGGTTATTATCAAATGGTACATGATTTTAATATTACTCATGTAGTGAGGGTTTTCTCGACTTGCTTTTATTTTCAATGAGACTCAAGTCATGTTCACCTCCTATTTCTTATATATAGTGTCTATAATGGTAATGGATGTATTTTAATGTTACAATAATTACCATTATTAGAACATACAAATACATTTTGAGATCATTCATTCATACTGATTATGTTTGAAAAGCATCAAAATTGATAAATTAAATTTTTCTTAATTTTCCTTCTTTGAGATACATGCCTTGTTTTTCACCTATATCGCTCTAAAATGTGTATAAACATACCATTGACATGTTATATAATGAATATAATTATTTATTGACATATTATTATTTAGGTAATGTTATTAACTCATGTGTATTATTAGTCAAATTAACCAAAGTGGTAATAGTTCAATGATTAAATCTCAAAATTTATCGAGATAGTTTACAATTATATTTCCAATTATGATATATTATGATCCATATCTCAAAAATATTCATTAATTTTATTACCCTATGGTTATTAATAATATATTTATGTATTGGGGCTAATATATCAAGTATTTCATACTTAAGATAATAATGTAAGTGTCTTAAATAAAATCCAACTTTTTATCCTTCATCAGTTGTAAATTTGTGTCCTTTCAAAAGTATGTTTCCTAAGAAGGTTTTCCACATTGATTTATATTTAAAAAGTGTTTAATTTTTTTAAAGGATTATTAATAATTATTAAAAATATTTTCATATACAAATGTTTACAATATTTTAAATCATTTTTATATGTTTTCAAATTATTTTTAAATAAATTTTTTTTTCATGATTTTTTTATATGTTTTGAAACTATTTTCAGTGAAAATAGTATTGAAAATGTTTTCAAGAATTAATTATATGGTTTCAATGAATGTTGAGATAAATATGTTTTCAAGATTTCATTATAATTTTTTAAATTACTTTCAAAGAATATGGTCTTGAATTTTTTTATGTTTTAACAGTGTTCAACAAATAAAAACAGTTATTTTCAAGAGTAAATATTTTTAAAAGTTATTTTAAAATTAATTTTCATCTACAAAAAAAGTTATTGGTCTTACTCATTAAATTTTGTGAAAATAATCCAATGTTTCCATTCATATTCTTTCTCTAAATAATTTATGTTTTCATGTCATGGTGTTTATGAAACCTGTTTCTTCATCACATGTTATATTTATTTTAAACCCACTTATTTTCAAGGGTTATCATTGTGATGAAATGATTGTGAAACCTATCTCTTTTTCCAATACATATGATATGAATACATGTTTAGGATACCCAATTAATTATAAGGGTTATTGTATGATATTGTTTTGAATTTGTGTCACATGTATGTATGCATTAATTATGAGATGGGTGGGACCTATATCTCCCTACAATGAATTGGGTAATGATTTATATCTAATGAGATTAGTATGGGAATCAATTTGATTTGGATGATACCCAATGGTAATATGGGGAATCCTAAACTATTATAAGGAATGTAATGTGACTAGGGATGGTGATGTGACCCGCCTAGTAGGTGTAGTCAATATAAAGATAGAAGATGGGGAAATTGGATACACTATAGGAAGTTGGGGAAACCTAATAATTTTTTGGGAGGATTGGGAAACCCAATCCACTATTGGAATATTGGGAAAACTGGTCCCAAAAATGAATGGAATGTGACCTTTGATAGTGGTATTTCTCATGAATTAGGTTTAATGTCCATGAAGTTTCTTGAAAAGTTCTACAAACAAGTCTCAAAATTGATGTTTATATGTATTCGACAATTCCAAATCTTATTCTTATATTATTCCTTTATTGATTATGATTTTTTTATCTTTTATGAATTATGTATTATAATCTTCCATTCTTTTTGTCACTATTCATGTGTATGGTCTTGTATATGAAGGGTATTATCATAAAATATTATGTTCACATTATTATACCTCTATGCCCATGTTTATGATTACATGTCTCCCTTATTTGTCCTTGTAGAGCTTATGAGATGACCCCTTTTTAGATTCATTCATATGGTTATGAAGGTATGTATTAAGTATGATGTTTATATGAATGTTTATTGCAATGAAGTACCTAGTGTGTGGTAATGTAGCTCTCTTATTTACCCATTTTTATGCTTTAATGATTCCAAATGAAGTAAAATAATATGGTCCTTGGGTGTTCGTATATGTAATATATTATGTATTCCAAAAATGTTATATAAGATATATATATATATATTAATAATGGGTTTTTATAAATTTTATCATACTTGAGGATTATTCATCCATTAGAAACTAGGATGATAAAACATTAGTAGGTTACCTGGGTGTATTACTATGGATATTTCAAGGGATGTCTCCATCACAAACCAACCAAGTCTAACTACAAATAGGTCACACAATTCAGCACGAGAGAAGACAATGGTGGCATTCTCAATCATCCATGTCTCAAAACTAGTGATGAAGAATCAATAGAGATACCATGGGATATATTTAAACCAATATAAATAAATAAAATAGTAAAAAAAATCAGATCATCCTAATATAAATAAGCATTAAAAAATAACAACAATTATACATAGATCTAAAAATAAAAAAACTAATCAAAAAAACCCACACTGATCCTGAAAAACATAAATTCTCCAAGTGATACCTAGGGGAAGTCTCTGAAACTAAAATCAACAATCATCCACAGTGATCGAAACCATGATATAACCTTCACAAAGAGATAAAAAAAATATAGGAATATATTAATGAGTCTAAAACTCAGTCGTCATGCCTGGACAATATATTCCCAATAAATATCCATTAAATAAAAGTAACATAAAATTTAGGTTTGAAATAAAACATATAAAACATGTGTTTTCACCCAAACACCCTTTCTCTTCAAAACCAAATAGTTTCAATTACAATATTTTCATTAAAACCCAGTTTAATTTCTATGAAATAAATGTTTCCCATTAATAAATGAGCATAATACTTTTATATATAAAGTTAAAAGGGAGTCAAAATAATTATCAAAAATTTTTACAAAAACTCTTCATAACTGACTAATCAATTTTCATCATAGGTACACCACACAAGAGAAAAACAACAATTGACAAATATTAAGGGTAAAGGAAACAAGAAATTAAGAGAGCCAATGAACAATAATATCAATAATCCTCCACAAACAACATTTTGAAAAAATCATGGGAGAACCTAAGAACTCAGTGGAATAATATAGATCATACTAAACCACTTGACTCATCTTGATGGAATGCCTCACCTGATAACATAAATTCTATCCCCCATGGATGATCATACCTGATCTAGTCTGGCCATGGAGAACTATCCAATAAAAACCAAAACAAAACATATGCCCTTTTTTGGGCCACAAGACAGAGAAAAATCCAATTATAGTCCACCAACTATTCATAAAAAATATGATATCTATTCCACTCTCCCATGTAAATAGAAAAATTGGGTTGACTGAACATTTCCAACCGGGCCTCCAATCACATGAAAACATATCATTTATAAGAAAAATCATAATAGTTCACCCTCACGTAACCCCATGGATAAATCATAAGCCTTTAAACAATCCAATCATAATGGATCCTCTCAATGTGGTACTCCAATAACAATCAACATTAATAAGGTAATACAACTATCCAAGGATAGTTTTCAAGTTCACTCATTTTCACAAAATCAATTAACATGCCTCAAGACCGATTCAAAAAATGAACCTTTCCAAATAATCAAATCCTTTTATCAAAAATGGTTCATGAAACCCAATTTAAATCTCACTATAATTTTATAAATCTCTATTTAAGCACACACACAACATTTTTTATACAAATCCTATTTTCTCAAAATTCCAAATAGTCCACACACAATAAACACATGTCAAAACATATTCAAAGTACAAAACAAGCAAACTGTATAGAAACCATGCATCCCTCACTGTCCTAGAGCAACAATCCACATGGTCAGCCCACATAGTTTCGCAAACTGTTTCACAATCATGTTGGTATCCACTATCAAAAAATGAAATTGGATTCAAATGTTCTTATATAAGGGAACATTGTTTCCCCTAACCATGTTCCTACCGTATACGTCCTACTATCAAGCCCAAAATATCAATTTTCCCCTAAAAACACCTCGGGAATCTATTGAATAATCATGGCACCCAAAAACTAAATCATATAAAACATGTAAATAATTTCCAAAACCTAGAAATAAGTGATATAGGGAATATAGGACGAAGAAAAAAATATGGGATTGAATACTCTCGCACCATTATGATTTCTACCCCGAAAAAGCCACAAAATATCACGTTGTTATATTTAAATTAAAATTATCACAATGTTAGAGAATTACAATCCTCAAACCAATAACTCTATTTATACTAAAAAAATGAAAAACATGCTCTTATAGTGTAAAACACCATAATTTTGTGATTTTTTTTTAAAAAATTAATTTAACATTTTTTTTGATATTTTATATTTTATGAAATAATGAAGATAACATATATTATATTAACAAACTATGTTTATCTTGTGTTTCACCCAACAAAAATTTAATCATCCACTACATGAAACATAAATTTATCTTTCTCAATATAGAACAACAATGTCATATTGTTTTACATAAAAAAAATGACTTTCCTCGATGACTTGTGTAACACACCAGGCTGAGTTTTACCAAAGGATAAAATATCATTAAAATGTTATTACATAATATATTAAGATATAACCCACTTATTATATTAGTTTTTATGAATAATATTATCCTATTTATGAAAATATATGGGTTAAAAAATATAATATCTATTCATAGGTTACAAATAAATTATATGTGACGATGAAAACCTATTGAATGTAAAATGAGTTATTATTATTTTTTGGATTATAATGTTGTTTTACCATAAAACATATAGTTACATACAATTTTTGAGTGATATTATTGTATGATATATGTTATTTATTTAATAAAATATTTTTTATAGTCCTTAAATATATTTGATATACATAAGATAAGAACACATCCAATTTTATACTTAAAATACATATTTTTATAAATGTATTAGTACACCATTTTAGGGATAACACATTTTAAAGCCCCATTATGAAACCTCTATATAATTAAAATGTATAAATAAACTTCAATGTAGAAATTGAAACATAAATATTAGGAAAGGATAATTTTATAGTATTTTTCTATATGGTTTCATTTGTTTAAGAATTATTAAAAAATTCAGAATTTTACATCAAAACTGCTTTTTTAATCTAATTTATTTTTATGGATAATTTTTAAATAATTTTTTTTAAAAGATTATTTGGATAAATATTTTATAAATTAATATAATTTAGGTCATATAGTTCAATTTCACATTGAAATTTGATATAAAAACATAGAAACCTTTTGAATGTTTTTACATTAAAACCCTTCATTGTGGACTCAACCATAGGATTAATTTTATTTTAAATTCTACAACTTATATGAATATTAGTTTTTAGAATATATTCAATATTATTAATCACCAAAATTTATAATTTCTAATAAATTAAACTTTTTTACCAAATAAGATTAGGGAAAGTGTAACATCCCAGTTATTTATAGAATAATAATTTTTTCATATCTAATAATATTTATGAATAAGATATTAATTTTAAATTAATGTGGTTTCTTTTTCCAATACCATAATTGACATGCAATAATGAGTTTCATATAAATCTTACGTTTCACACAACATTGAGTTATAATGAAAAATAATACAATAATAATATTATTATTTTAAATGGTAGTTAATGCCTAATTGTTGCATTGGAAGGAATGAATAACACTAACAAAAATATTATTAAATATGTTTGTTAAATGTTTGTAAATTTATCCAATAAATTTTGGAGGATTAAAATGAAAATTAATTCAATTTTATTCATAAGAAACACTAATAATTTTAACGCTCATTTTACCAAATTTTGGTGGAAAACACTTTTTAATCTAGTTTTTTCACATTTATATGATTTAATTGAAAAAATTATATTCTTCATTAGAAGAAAGACATCAAAATTTAATTTGGTTTATTTTTTTTATTTTTCTGCTAAATTCCATATTTTAATGAATAGTGAATATTATTGTATTTTAATTCTAAACTGCCTTTTCATCTCATTAAATTGTGTAGTTATATTGTCCATTTAATTGGTTCCAAAGTTTAATTGAATTAAGATTTTATATTTTAATCCAATTTCTTTTATTGGAATTTATTTCACATTTGAATTTCACACAAGCACATGTTAATATTTTGATAGTTTTTATATCTTAAAACCCTACTTTTTTGTTTTCACAATGAGAATTAATTTTAAGTTAATTACTAATATTTCCAGATTTTGAATTTTAAAAAATTGATTCCATATTTGGAATAAAAAGTTACAAATTATTTAAATTGGTAGCTTTTATTTTTTGACACAATGAATAGTGACTTCAGTAATTATTTTTATTTAACAAGGTTAAAGGGTATATTAGGTAAATATGGGTAAAAATAATACTATAATATTATAAAATTACCCTAAAACATGTGTTAATCTTATTTTTAGTGTCATAGGTGACCAAAAAAATCCCCAGACTAAACTTTTTACATTTGGGAGCTACTTGGGTATGAAAATGACCTCTTATAATAATTAATATAATGTAAAGAGAAATATAACACAAACATGAATCTTTTTAATAAAAAAATTTTAATATGGGGTTGTATAATTGATATCTTTTACAATAAATAGTAATTAGAACTATATAAATATTTCCAACATCATGGTTTTTTATTTATATTTATTATACATTTAAAAAATAAATATATTTATATCATAATCATAATTCTATGATTACCTTATTAATGAAAGATTCAGCTAAATGTTATTATATACATTGAAATAAATGTATTTTGAATCTTTTTATGCCATACACAAATTTTTTGGATGAAATTGAAAAGTGAGGGATGATTTAATGTCTTTTATTTGAAGGAATGATGTTTTTATGACTTTATCCAAAAACAAATACCAAATTGTGTCAAAATTAACATAAATGAGTTTTAAAAATAAATACTCTTTTATTAAATGATATAGTAGTAATAAAAATCTAAGATTCCGAAAATTGGAGTATATTCTATTTCAAATGTCATTAGTGATCCACTTTTTGTTATTTTGGCATTTTATAGTAAATATAGTAACCATATATTGTGAAATACATGAAGTGAAGGTAAGTGTTAAAATTATTTTGTAAGGGTTAAAGCTAAAAGATAAATATAATTGCGTGACCTAAAAATTTCTAAAACCTATTGGTTGAGAGGATAACATAACATCCTCATATTCTACTTTCAAAATATCACATTGGTGCCACTATTGTTCTAATATCAATTTTTAATAAAATAATATATCAAGACTTCCCTAAAGTGCCCCTCCTCCCTCTTATAAATGGCAACCACCTATACCCACTAACTCATACCTCTCGAACCCCATTGATCATCCTTATTCTTGTAAAATAATATCTCGTCATCCCTCCCTTCCTCTTCAAGGCCACACATTGGGGATAAATCCATCGTATAGAGATATTTTGGGAAAATCAAAAGGAGATACTTGAAAATGAGGTATTTTTTTATCACCACTTTCAATATTACATTCTTCTTCCATTCCCCCTTCTAATGTCGTTTCTATAATAAATTAATAAATACAGTATTTTATACATGACTACATTTTATTATAATTTTATTACACAACCTTATGCCTTATTTTATCAATCATATGGATAAAAGAATCAATATGTGTGAGTATGTACGACTTACCGTATCTTCACCATGGTGTAATTTGTAAATCACCAATACATAATTTTGATGGGTATAATGATTCATATAATGGATTTAAATAATTAATCTAACATGATAGTTATTATATATAATTAATATATCATTCAATTTTTTACCATTAAACCATCAAGTGAATGTTATTGTCGCTCGTGTGTACATACGACCTACCGTCTCCATGATGCGTTGTGATTCATTCTACATGATCATAATTAAAAATTTATTATATACATGAATGGAGTACATAAATACGATATATAATATATTTATATTGTATATATGCTTATGTACTTTTTTAGAACATACCTTTATGCTTTCTATATTGTTTAAATATGATAATTTAATTTTAGGAAGTGCGGACTACCGCCCACTCAAAGTGATGTACCTCATTCCAACTCTATATGAACCATATAAAGGATGGGTTTATTTGACCAATGATACATACATGACATTAATATAATACTAATAATATAATATACATTTATATCATTTGTTTATTATTCTCTTAATATGATAAAGAAATGAAATATGCATTCATGCTTATGGATAACCTATTGTCTCCATGAATGGGGCATTACATTTTGTATCTCCAAAAATAAGGAATATTATAAATGAAATTATAATTGATATAAATGATATTTAAATCATGAATAATATTATATAGATGATTTAGTTTTTACAACTTGGAAAATTTACCACAAAACAAGTTCATTTTCAACTCATATACTAAATATCGACCAATGACCAATATGATCATAAAAATTATGAATTTTTTTTAACATGGTAATAAGTGATATAAAAGGAATAATAAACATCAAAAAGTTTCTCAATCATGAAGAAATTATTCTATGAATATTATTCAGGAACATAATGATTATACCATATGAGTCAGACTTCAGATAAAGGACTTCATTTCAATATCCTTTCATTTGGGAATATTTTTATAATATATACCACCTTCTATTATACGATGTATAATAATCCCTGTTGATTTTTAATTCAAAGCAAATAATTTTTCTAAAAACCATTTTATTAAATAATAAAAATTAATGGTTTTTATATATTCAATGACAAAGAATTCTACACCACCATAACCATTATTTTATATTTGGATTCCTCTATAAGTATTAATGTTTTTAAAAGGAAAAGAAATCTCATATACCCTTTTTTGGAGTTTTTGTACTGAAAATGTTTTTCAATGTGGATTTACTATTTCAATATCATGAAACGATTTATTATGATTTCAAATGAAATTTTTTGAGTGAAATAATGGAAATTATAAGACTTTAGGAAAAAAATATTTAGTGTCTCTCATTAGGATGATTGGTCATCGATGACCGTGCCCTAAGAGACGATGGATTTCACACTACCCCCTCCTCCCTTGGCGGAGGAGGGTCCCCTGGTGCATCTTACTGAAGTGCGATTGCCACACTTTGTCTCATTCACCAAACCTAAATTCTAACCTCCCTTCCATTTGATTCCCCTTTTCCCTAGGGTTCTTTAATATTTTGAAGGCAGCACAAAAGTTTCAATTTCAACATAGGAATTCAAAAATGAAACCTCTCTATGGAATCTGGCCTTAATTGTGTGTTTCAAAAATAGTCCTCCAATGGTGGATTCCATTGATTGATGAATCTTTGAGGCATGTGGTCTACATGAGAAGGAAATAGTTGGGCTTCTTGATTCCAGGAACAACATGGTTCAATTTTCATTGGAGGAGGATCTGATTCTCTCTTGGTCGAGTGCGCCTCCCATCTATAGAGGAGCTAGTTTTCTCCTATTCAAGTGGTCCTATGATTTCTATATGAAGAGGGATTCATCAAAAATGGATATATGGGTACGATTTTATGAGCTACCTCTACATTTTAAAAACTAGTCAATTCTCCTAATTCTTTTAAATTTAGTTGGACGATACTTTTATACAGATATTAGGATGAAGGCGGTATGGCATATGATTTCACCACATATTTGTGTTGAAGTTGATGTCACTAAACTGCCTATTGAGTCTTTTTTGATCGTTGTGGGTGAGGAGTTCCAGTATAGGCAAATGGTTTTGTTAGATTCCTTATTTAAGTTCTGCTCATCCTGCATAAGATTGGTTCATAGTGCGGAGGATTTCAGGAAAAGGGGTTCAATGTTTTTGGGTCCTGGTGACTCGGTGTATCGATCCTCGGATAAATCACATGTTGGAAAGAGAAGGAATGCGGATGGAAGTATATTAGTGGAGACTGGAAGTGTTTCAATCTACAAGGAATGTGGGAATGTGAATATGAGTAACTCGAATGATGCTATGGCCAAGATATAGGCAGAGGATCCACCCCTTTATCCAAAGGTATCTGATGTTGTTAATAGGTTGGGGAAAGACCTGACCTTTATGTCAGAGGGTAATACACTGAACATAGCAGATATTGGTCACGTATCAAACAATGATACTGTGAGAGAGGATCAATTGGATGGGATTAAAATTGCTTCAACTAGAGTGGTAGGCAGTAATGAGAAGGATACAAGTGGGGGGTAACTGAAATGTTTGTTATCTCTTTTCCATCCAAAATATCTTTGTTTACTGAGGTTTTAAAGGTGTGTAGTGGGGTTGTTTCCATGGAGGTTTCACAGTGGTTTGTTATAGACACGGTTCACCAAACCAAAAATGAAAATAAAAGGGGTTCTAGTATAGCGACCCGGACTCTGGTACCTCTATGCATCATTTTTGATGAGCTTTAAGTGGATATATGGAATATAGACTATCCAAACATGGACTAGGCCACTAATTAGGTTTGAAAAAAAGAGCCTAATGAAGATGGAAACAAATTTTCAGTAGGTGATCCCCTTATTATGAGGGGTAATAGGAGGTGTAATCACAAAGTAATGATTACTCCTATTTTACACCCCTAATAGAGACGCGACCAACCATGAAGTTAAATGCCAAGATAATCTACAGTGGGACAGTTGACCAACGGAATTCAGTTGGTGTAGGTGAGAAAGCATTAGGCTTGCACTTGAGTTTGGAAGGAGAGGTAGTTGAACATGTTATTTTTCTCAATTCTTCGGAGGAGGATTCTACCAAAATGATGGGGAGGCCACTACAGGTGACTCTCAGTGATGAGCAATACACCTGGATAGACAAGAAAAATCTGATTCTCATTGGGGGCTTCAACAATGTGATGAAAAACCTTGAAGAGTACAACTAGTCATGGGATAAGCTACCCTATGAGTTTGAAGATCTGATAATGGAAGAACCTGACACTCAGGTATCCAATTTATCCTAGAGATTTTTTGGGAGAGTAGGAATGGTTGACATAAATTGACTTTTAATGGGTCTGTTATCTCCTTTTGTGGTTGAACGTTTGGTTTCTCACTATCCCTTTAAAAGTGTTTGAAATAATAAACATTTTATTTTCAATAAAATACATTAGTTGTTATAATTATATAATATTTCTTGTACCATTGAAGGTTGGTTAAATGATAAACCAAGGAATGTTGGTAATGTGATAATCAAATGATGGGGGCTTCTATGATAAACCAAGTATGGTTGGTTAAGTTATAACCCCAATGTTTTGGGTATGGAAGTTGACTGTATGGATATTCTATTATGTAATAAGTGTGTAAGTTTGATATTTGGTTTTTCATTTAAGTATGTTTATGTCCCAAGTTACTATTATACATGATATGTTTCTTTCAATGGGATTTATGGTAATCATTTGGTTTAACAAGGGTATGGATAGAGCCTATATTCAATATTTTTTTCTAGTTATTAATAGTGAAAATTATTTCTTAATGATAATGAATTACTGGTTTTCATTTCTTCTAAGGACTAAGATCTATCCTTCCATGTGTATCCCTTACTTATATTTTTATTTTCATTCAGGGTATTCAAAATATTTTCCCAGGACATAAAATTTAATTGAGTCAAGAATGGGATACTGGAAAAATTATGTTTTTAATACATGAAATGATACCATGATTCTTTTAAAATATTTTTTGTTTTATCAAAACAATGAATATTTTTTAGAAGTGTATAACTGTAATATATAAGTTGATATGTATGCATTTTTACATAATTCACTAAATCTCTAAACTCGAAAATATCCCCAATTTGAATTCATGTTAATTTTTTAATTTTCTCAAGATTATGTAATGTTTAAGGATGAGGCCTTATCGTTGGTCTCATTGGTCTGTTTAGATAACATTAGGAGTCAAAATATTGTTAATATAATGTACGTAAAATATTTTTACATCCTGGTCATGTTTTATTGATATTTAATTTTCTAAATACTATGTTTCTTCGTCTATGATCTGTTTTTTCATAATGGTTTAATGTGGAGGAAACATGGTAGCTGTGATTAGAAGGCTTACATTTGAAAAAAAAAACCTTCCAAATCAACTTATTGAGATTGTCAGAATGGGAACTGAATAGTTTTTTAAGTGATGGTGTAATTGACTCAGGCGATAAATGGCGGTGGTATCCATGAATGATATCATATAGGCCAACCACCAAGGAATATTTCTATAATGGATCATTTCATGAGGAAACAACTACCATAATTCAGAGGAAAATCTTACCATATACAAGATGAAGTTTGGAATAATGAATCGGAAAAAAGTTTTTATGTAATGGGGTGGTTGGAAAATCAATAGGTTAGTCTTATTAATTATCATTTTGATGGAGAAGATGATCAGTGGTGTTCAATGGTTAAAAATATCAGAGGATTTGAAGGGATTGATGCCATGGAATGGGATGAATTTAATAATATCTTCCTTAGGAAATATTTTCCTCAAACAATTTGTCAAGGGATGTAAAATAAATTCATGTAATTAAGACAAAAAGTGGATGATTTATTTTCTTCATATAAATAAAATTTCACCCATTTTTCATGGTACATCCCAAAATCTATTTTGGATATTGATTGTAGGATAAATCAATTTTACTAAGGATTGAAGTCAAAATATCAATGGGAATTAGATTCTTGTGAGTTCAAAATCTATGAGAAACTTTTCAGATGATCTGAGAATTTAGAATTTTTTTTTTATGACCATGTGTTCTAGGAGAGAAAACAAAAGAATTGACCGAGTTGGAAGGAAATGGGAAAGAAGTCATCAAAAAAGCCCGAAGTTTTGAAAACTAAATTTCCATCTTATGAGGAGTGTGTCAAAAAGCATCCTGGAAAATGTATCTCAAAGTTTAGGATGTGTATTTGATGTGGTGAGATTGTTTATATTGATAACAAATTTAAGGGAGATGATCAGCCAGGAAATGATAAAACTTTCGGTAAGAAGTTTTAGTTTTATCAAGATGGGAAATTATGCAAATGATTTTCAAAAGTTAATTTACCATGGTGGAAACCAGCAAGATCGAAAGAAATTGAATGGAAAATTTATTTACCACTACATCAGTTGATGTGGGACTATCAAATGAAGTGGTTATAGGTATGATATTTTTTTTCAAAATAATTGAATATGCTATTTCACTCGAGATCACCAAATTCATTCATTTATGAGAGAATTTAATGTAAATAGTAAATAACTCCTCGCAAATGAGATATTTAACCTTTCGTAAAGAATTTATGTGGAAGTATTAAATAAACAAATATTTATAGGTGTCTCCAAATTATCATTAGTGGGATAGCCATTCCAATAAATTATGCTGAACATCCAATAGAGGAATTTGATATCATTTTGGTTCAGATTGGGTTTCAGTTTATCATGATAAAATAAATTGAAAAATTATCAAAGTTTTATTCAATGATTTCATATCATTGATAACATACCAATAAGATGATATATTTATTAAAGATGGTAGTGAAATTTATATATCTCATGTTGTTGAAAATAAAGAAATAGTTTTGATTAATGACATTCGAGTAGTGAAGGAATTCTTTGGTGTTTTTCAAGAGGAATTTCCTAGTATTGTTCGAAATCAGGAGGTTGAATTTAATATTGATTTAATGACTGATGATATAAATATTTCTAAAAACCCTTATTGAATTTACCAATTAGAACTGAAGAAATTGACAAAAAAAGTTGAAATAATTACTTGATAATGTTTTCATTCGACCTAGAACTTCACCATGGGGTGCCCCATTTTTATTTGTAAAAGTAATTATGGTTATATGAGGTTGTATATTGATTATAGATCCTTGAATGGAAACACTATTAAGATTAAGTATCTATTGCCTCATATCGTTGATTTTCTTGATCTGCTCTAGTGAGCTTAGTATTTTTCAAAGATTGATTTGAGGTCTAGGTACCATCAGCTGAAGGTGAATGGGGATAACATTCCAAAGACAACTTTACGAATGAGATATGTGAATTTTATGTTTGTATTTATGCCCTTTAGGTTATCTAATTAACATAATGTATTTATGATTCACATGAATGGAGTATTTATTTGGTTTTTAATCAGTTTTTGGTGGTATATATAGATGAAATTTTGGTATACACTAAAAGTTGGGAGGAAGAAGAATGTAACATATGAACTATTTTCAAACCCTAATAGAAAAGAATCTCTATGGAATGTTTAGTAAAATTGAATTTTTGATTAACAAAATTTCATTCCATGGACATATTATTTTTAATGATGGCATAACATTTGACCCTTCTAAATAAAAATTTATTGAAGAGTGACCAATACATAACAATATCAATGAGATACAATTTTTTCATGGATTAGAGGGTTATTAGAGAAGGTTTATTGAATAAATTTCTCATTTATCTAGCCCACTAACTAAGCTAATATGTAATGGAGTTCAGTTCATCTCGAAAAAAATGTGATTATTGTTTTCAGGAACTGATAAAAAATTGGTATATAATCTAGTTTTGGCCATGCCTTCATAGAATGGTGAATTTTTTTCTACGTTGATTCATCATTGAATGGAATTTGTTAATTCTTAATGCAGAATGATCTGGTAATTTCCAATGCCTCATGTCAGTTGAAACATCATGAGTTAAATTACCCTTCAAATGATTTGTAATTAGTTGATGTTCTTTTGGCATTGAAAATATAGAGGCATCATTTGTATGGTGTAATGTGTGAAATAAATACTGATCAGGAAAAGTTTGATGTATATATTCAAGTAGAAGGAATTAATTATGGAAAAAATGTGATGTAAAGAAATAATAAAGGATTAAAATAGCACAATTCATTTCCATCCCGGAAGAGAAAATAAATTGGCTGACACTTTGAGTCGAATGATTAAGGCTATAGTAACCGTGCTATATTGGGAATGAGACTCTACAGTTTCAAATTTAATGAATTTTGAATTTAAAGTTGTTGGTGTAGGTAATTACTTTGGTTTGATTCCATTAGTAGTGAAAAAATCTATATAATAAAGAATTAATCAAGTACAAAAAGTTGATAGTGGGTTACTAAAAAATGTTGAATTATTGCATAGCAGTAAGTTACATGAATTTAAAAATGATAAAGACATTGTTTTGATGATTATAAAGTGATTTTGTATTTATTGTGATTCATAGTTAATAAAAGATTTTTTATGTGAATCTCATATTTCTCCATATTCAGTTCATCCTAGTATTTCTAAAATTCCATGAGATCATTGTGAGTATTACACGTGGGATCAAATGAAATGAGTAATTGCGGACTTTACCATGAAATGTTTGATTTTTCAACAGGTTAAATAATAGTAGACATTACTAAAAAGGACGATTTCGCCATTTCTAGTGCTATAGTGGAAATGTGAAAATGTTAACATGGATTTTATAGTGGGTTTACAAAATAGTTATCAAGGTAATAATTCAATCTGGGTTATTCTTTCTTGATTTACTAAATCTTCTCATTATATTCTTATTTTGGATACTTGGTCTCTAGATCAACAATCTCAATTTTATATTAAAGAGATAATTAGGTTTCATGGAGTTTCCTTTTCTATTGTATCTGATTGTGATCCCAGATTCACTTATATATTTTTGAAACAACTTCTGAATTTATTGGGAACTGAATTAAATTTCACTATAGGTTTTCATCCTCCATCATATGGGATGTCAACAATTCAGACCTTAGAGAATATGAAATATATTTTTTCAATTGATTTCCTGGAAATTTTGGATCAACTTATTTATTTGGTGTAGATTTATTATAATAACATTTTTCATTCCAATTTATCGATGGAACCATTTTAAGAGTTATATTGAAATTGGTGGTGAAATCGAGCTTTTTGTGATGATTTAGATGAATGAAAGTTGATAGTACTAGAATTGGTAGAAGAGATGGAAGAAAATGTTTATTTAATTTTGAAGAACAAGAGGACTTCCCAGAGTAGGGAGAAAAGTGATGAAGATAACTTGGGGAAGTATATTTCTTTCGAGGTAAGAGATCATGTATTTCTCAAAGCTTCTCTGTGGAAAAGTGTTATGTGTTTTCTTAATAATGGAAAGACGAGTCTACATTTCATTGGAACATATGAAATCCTAGAGGGGGTTGGATCAGTTGCCTAAAGTGTTGCATTACCCCCATTTGTATCCCCTGTTCATAGTGTTTTTCATGTTTCATTGTAATGAAATTATATTCTGGATCTATATCATGTTTTGAGACCAAGTGAAATTCAGTTGGAAGAGAATAATTCTTATGTGAAAAAAATAGTATCAATTCAAGACCGTAGAGAGGAAGTGACGTGGAATAAGGTGATTCATCATGAAATGGTCTTGTGGAAAAACCATATGGTTGAATAGGCAATGTGTGAATCTGAATATGATATGATAGATAATACACCCACTTATTGGATAAATAAATAAAATTGTAGGGAAGCAATTTCCAAAAGGGGGAATGATGTAACAACTCAGTTATTTATTGAATAATAAATTCTAATATCTATTAATATTTATGAATAATAATTTTATTTTATGATAATGGGGACACTTGTTCTGATAGAGTACTACACACACAACAATGGTTTTCTCCGAAATCTTACGTTGAACAATCCATTGAGTTATACTAAAAAAGAATAAAGTAATAATAATAATATTTTATATGTTAGTTAATGCCTAGTCATTGAACTAGTGTGAACGAATGGAACTAACTATAATATTACTACAAATTATTGTAAAATTTTGTTACATTTATCCGATAAATTTTATAGGCTTAAAATGAGAATGAATCCAATTTTAAGAATAAAATACTCTAATATTTTTAAAACATCATTTTACCACCTTTTAATGACGAAACAATTTAATCTAGTTTTTTTCAATTTTATATGTTCTATTTTAAATAAATCAACTTCCTATTTAGAAGAGAGACATCAAAATTTACTTTGGTAGATGTTTGGTTAATTTTATGATAAAATCCATATTTAAATGAATAGTGATATATACAACATTTTAATTCAAAAATTCCTTTTCATCTATATATTTTTATAGTAAACTATACATTTAATTTTTTTAAAGTGTAATGGGATTATTTTTTTTACAATTTATCCAATTGTGTTCATTGGATGTAATTTTACATTTAAATTATATATAAGAAAATGCAAATCTTTTAATAGTTCTAACTTCTAAAAAACCCTCTTTGTATTTTTGATAATGTGAATTAATTTAAATTTATTACTATAATTTATGGGTTTTAAATTTATAAAAATGGATTCTATATTTGGAATCAGAATGTCCAAATTTTCTAGATAGGTGCTTTTTTGGAAATTATGAACAGTGACATCAGCAATTATTTTTATTTACCACAATTAAAGGGTAAATTATGGAAATAAGGGTAATGATAATATTATATTAATATAAAACAACCCTAAAACATGTCCAGTTATTATTTATTGAGTCATGGGTGGCCAAAAGAAACTTTAGGCTTATCTTATGGCATTTTGGAACCACTTGGTTTTGAAAATTACAATTTATAATAATTAATTAAAGGTAAATAGAAATATAACCCAAACATGTAGTGTTTTACAAAAAAAATTAAGGTGAGATTATATAATTGATATATTTGACTATAAATATTCAATTTAAATATAAAAATATTTAATAAATCAGGGTAGTTTATTTATAGTTTTTAGACAATACTTAAATATATTAATTTATGACACAATGATGGTGCAATAATACCTCATTAATGAATAATTCAAATAAATGATATTAGAACCATTAAAATAAATTTAATTTGAACTTTTTTATGTCTTTCACGAAATTTTTAGAAGAAATTGACATTTTAAGGATGAGTTTTTTCCCTTGGGTCCTTGTAATATGTTTTTTATGACATTTCTAAAAATCATTTATTAATAGTTTCAAAATTGACCTAAATGATATTTTAAAACAAATAACCTTTTATTAAATGACATAACAGTCATAAAAAACTATGATTCAGCCTACTAACTTATATACTGTTACAAATTTCATTAATAATACACATGTGGTTATATTAAAATTTTATAATAACTATAGTAACCACATATTTTGAAAATACAATAAGACATAGTAATAGATAATGTTATTAATGAAGGGTTAAAGTTAAAAGAAATGGTGTATATTGTGACATCAACTTGTCTAAAACCTATTTACGATAGGATATAAACCAATAATCATCTTATCCTTGAAATATATCACTTTTGAGCCATTATAATTCTAAAATCATTTTATTATAAAATAATATTTCACGACATTCCTAAAGTTCCCCTCCTCCCACTTAAAAAATGCCACCACATGTACCTACTTACTCACACCTCACAAACCTCTTGGATATTCCAAATTCTAATCCATTAATCTCACAACATCCCTCCCTTACTCCTAGTTTCCGAAATTTGTGTATAAATCCATACTAAGGATATATTTTGTGAATATGAAAAAGAGAATCTCGAAAAATAGATATTTGTTTTGTAACCACTTTCACAATTCTTTTCTTCTTGGACATCGAATTATTATATCTTTTCCAAACTAAAGTATTAAATTTAGTATCTACTACATGATTTTTTTCCATTATAATTATGTGTATCAATCTTTTGCCTTCTTTTATCCACCCTATGAATAAAAATATCACCATGCGTTCATACATACAACTTACCATCTCCACAAAATGGTGTAAATTTTTATTCAAAAATAGATAATTTGGATGGGTATAGTGATGAGAATAATTAATTTATATAATGAATATAAAAATATAATTATTCTTTATAATTAATATACCATCATATTCTAAACCTCTTAACCATAAAGTGAATGATATCGTCGCTCATGCTCACATACTTCTTACTGTCTACATGATGTGATGCGGTCCATTCTACATGATATTCATTAAAACATGATTATATAAATGAATTGAATGAATAAATATGATATATCATGTATTTGTGTTGTCTTTATTCTTATATAATTTTTATTCAGAACATACCTTTTTTTCTTCCATGTTGTGTAAATACGATAATTTCATTTGATAAAGTCTGGACTACCGCCCGCTCATAGAGATGTGACTCGTTCCCACTATACAAGGAATACATAAAGTAATATTTTATTAATCCTATTAGACATATATTACATCAATATAATACTTGTATTATAATATACATTTATATGATTTGTTTTTAATTATTTAAATATAATGAAGAAATAAATGTAGCGTTCATGCATACGTATGGGTTATCGTCTCCATGAATGATGCAATACATTTATTATCTACAAAAATTATTAATTTTAGAAATACATATACACTTGATATATATGATATTTAAATCACGAATAATAATCTGGAGATGATTGAATTTTGACTACATGGTCAATTTACATAAAAAAAATTCATTTTAGACTCAAGGGCCAAATATCAACAAATGACTGATATAAATTTAAATAATTACGTAATTTTTATAATAGGGTAAAAAGTGATACAAAAGGAATAATATAATTGAAATATATTGTCAAGAATATTTATATTAACATTTTCTTATTATTCCAGAACATAACGATTCTACGTGATGAGTAGGACTATAAGTATGGGACTTCATCTAAATCTCCTTTCATTGAAGAATATTTTCAAAATATACACCACTTTATTTTATATAGTGTATAATAAACCTATTGAATATTTAATAAAAATGGAATATTTTTTATTAATCATTTTACTAAATGAAAAAAAGTAATTTTTTTAACATACGCGATGACAATGACTTCTCTACCGCTATAACTATTATTTGATATTTGGATTCCTCTATAAGAATTATTGTTTTTATAAGGAAATGAATTCCCTTATTACCTTTTGGTGTGTTTTAGTATTGAAAATTGTTTTGAAAGTTTATTTACTATTTTAATATATAGAAAATATTTCTTTTTATTGGAAATGATATTTTATGGGTGAGATGTTGACAAATGTAATCATTTACGTGTTATGATTATATAACGATAGTTAGACATTGGACAGGTGGTTACATGATAATCCAAATATGAGTGGTTATGTGATAACCCAGAGATATGTGGTTCTAGGATAAACCAAGGATGGGTGGTTATGTAATAAAATAAAATTCATTTGGTATGGAAGTCGGCTGTATGGCTATTCCATTTAGTGATATGTGTGGAAGATGAACGTAGGGCTATTCCATTTAAGTATGTTTATGTCCTAGGTTAAAATTATATGTTATATAGTTACTTATAACGAATTTAGGGTATTATTTTGGTTGGAACAAGGGAAATAATAGGGTGTATATTTAGTGATGTTTTTTTTCAACTTCTTAATGGTGAAAAGTAGTACATTATGATATTGTATTCATGGTTTATATGTTTTCAAAAGACTAATAGTTTTCATTCATTTTGTATTATTTTACTGATATTCTTATGATCCTCCCATGTTATGAAATTTTTCTCATAGGAAATAAATAATAGAGTCAATTATGGGATCAATGAAAAGTTATACCATCAAAACATGAAATTATTCAATGTTTTTTATGAAGAGTTTTTGTTTTATGAAAAATGGATAGTGAATAGAACTTTCTTCATATAATATTTAAGTTTTTATGTTTCATTTATGACCTTATTCTGTAAATATATAAACCTGAAAAGATAATTAAAGTTAATTAAATTCAATTATTGACTTATCTCAAGATTATGTAATGTTTAAGTCCATGGCCTCATAGAATGTGAATAAAATTAATTTCGAGGGATAAAAAACAAATTTGTATAAAAAATACAAAACATTAATTTTGAAACAAAAAATGGACTATACACTTGTCCAACACACATTTTATGTCCATGATTCATCCATTAACCTTAAATTGTTGAGTTTGGTACGTTTTATGACTTTTAATAGGTAAAAATAGGGGCCCACCTAACTTTTTTTCTAAAATGCCAAAGGTGTCCTTTCCCTTCCGTATAAAAGGCCACCACCTATTCCTTTTATTAAAAAATATCAATAATGTTAGGTTAATCCAAGATCTGACCAATAATATTTCAAACATCACTACCTTCCACCTAGATTCCTCTCCTTTGGGAGAAAGCAATCCATGGATTCCTTTTGAAAAAAATTAATGGAGTTACCCGATTAAGGGGTAATTTCTTTCTCAAGATCCATTATTTTCAATCCATTCTCTACCCAAAACAATATATTTATTTTATGATTGTAAAACAACATACTTCCCCCCTATATACTTGTATTTTTTATGATAAGATTTTGACCTACACTTTTACACACCTCTATAAAATTTGTAGCCAATGTAAAATTTATTTGTACGATGAACTTCTGCCTCTGAAAATGATGAATGTTCAATTTTGTTTACTGCCCCTAATGGTAGAAATTTTAGTGGATAATATATTTATATATATTATGTTTTATACTTTTTATACTTTCTTTCCTTTTACAACACATATATGTTTACTTTCCATTTGGTGTATACACGATAATTTCGTTTGGGGATGTGTAGACTATCACCCCTCAATGTGATGTGATTTGTTCACACACTACATGGAATGGATTAAGGATGGGTGTAGGGAACATATATGATATATATAACATCATAATAATAATTTAATTATATTATATAAATATATAAAATTTTTTATTTTTCATTCTTTCTTTTAATATGATAATAAAAAACAGAAACAACGTTAATGCGTACGTACAACTTACCATCTCCATGCATGGTGTATTCCATTTTTTAATTCTATATTATATAAATTATTATAACACCCATATAATTTATATTTATGATATTTATATCATATTTTACATTATGGAATAATGATATAAGTATAGGGACCGATGATATATCAAATTATGACACATGTAAATAAATAAAGAATATTATCCAAAGTGAATTCCTAATATATGATATATAAAAGAGGGTAATATAAGGTAATAATGAAACCCTATATCATATTATATAATATAATATGGTTCATTGAAATATTTATAATAAATATATACTTATTATAGAGGTGATTTGAATGGGTATGATAAGAGTCAGGACACAATGTAAGGGGGCTTCATCTCACTTTTTATTTCCATAAGATACATGCATTGATCCCCACTGATTCCAATTATGTGGGGATTTATACTAATGATAGATGTATTCAATTAACCTTATTTTTAAATATATGTTAATCTAAGTACCCATATTATGATCTTTATTTCATGGAATTTATGTTTCAAAATGTATCAAATCAGGAAAATAGTTTTGTCTCAATTTTCATTTTTTGAGACTCAAGTTTGGTATGCACCTAAATTATTTTTTGAGGTGTTTATACTACCATTTTACATTATATATCATGGAAATAATTATTTTCATTATATATTAACCTTAATGTAATTTCTTCTTCTGATATAGAGAGTATGATATTGTTTATGCAACTCTTAAGAATTTATTGAAACTATCTCATCACTTTTCGATATTGTTAATGATTGTGTTTAATCGACAAAATATTTAGATCAATATCTCAAGAACACTAATAAATTTATTCTAATATGTTTATTCATGATATATTCATATATTGGTATAATTTTCTTCATTCTTTGTTATATAAGAGATTTAAGAAAGAAAACCTGACTTTACCCTCCCTTTAGATGGAAATAGGTGTTCCTTCAAAACCATGTTCTCAAAAAAGGGTTTCCAATAATATTATAATATTATCTTAATATAATTAAAATATATTTTTAACATTTTAATCTTTATCTAATGTTATCAATGAATTATCTTGTTTTTTTCTAAATGTGGCATTTTTCTGCCCTTTCTTCCTACAAAAGTAATGTTTGTTTTATCTCAAATGACATGAATTAATTTATCAACCAGGAATCCTTCAAAGATTTATATGGGTGTTTAATTTTTTATTTTTACTAAAATTATTTTAATGAAAATTTCAAACTAAATTTTTGTCAAAAAAATTTCAAGCCTTTTTTATAAGGATTCCTGTAAAATGATTTTCATAATGATTTCATTCCACATTTATACGATTAAAAAATAATTTCTCTGAAATTAATTTCAAAATGATTTCATGATACTTTTATATGTTTTCAAGGTAATTGTTTTTCAAAATTTATTCATGATATTTTAATAAAATGTCATTGAAAAGGTTTTTCAAAATGTTTTCAAGCACCATTTAAATGTATTCGTGGAATAATTTTTTTTTTCAAGAAATCAAGTTTTGCTTCTATGTTTTCAATATATTTTAAAGGGAAATGGTTTTAAAAAGGATTTAATATTTATAAAATAATTTATTATATATGATATGATATTTCACCTTGAAATAATTTCATGTGATCTTTAAAAATTAATTTCCATCTAAGATGACATTATTTAGTGTCACTAAAACTTAAATGGGAAAATGATTCCATTTTTACATTCATATTATTTTAATGTATGGATTATGTTTTGATGGCACGATGTATATGAATCCTCTATCTCTTTCATGGGTTATATAATTTTGAAACACGATTCATTTCATCGATAATTATTTTTCTGAATGTGTTATGAAACATGTATCCTTTTCCATATGTTGTGATTCGTTTACATGTTTATAATAGCCATTTAATTTCAAGGGTTATTATATTATTGTTTTTGAATTTGTGGAACTTGTATGTATGATTAAATTATGAGATGTGTGGGACGTATATCTCCTTCCAATTAATTATGTAAAAACTTATATCTCATGAGATAGAAATGGTTCTAAAATAGCAATGATTTAGTATTATTGAGCAATAATGGGAAATACAATCAGTTCAGTATTATAGTGATTGAATAAGGAGTAATCTTGGTTAAGTAATATAGGGTGGAAACAGGGTTTGGACCTAGTTCTATAAACGACTTTGTCCACTGAGAGGGACTCAGTATCAATGCCCTGACTACTATGGAGATAATTATATATGCATATGTGTATTCAAAATCACATGTTTTATTCCTATGTTATACTTTTAGGGATTATGTTCATTATTTCCTAATGATTAATTTATTATGAGATTCTATGAAATATTCCCGGATTAATGTTAATGTTCATGATATACTATGTTTGATGTAATATTTTCAAGATCAGGTACTCATACCCTTATGGTCATGATTATTCTTAAATTTTTTCTCATGTTTAACCTTTCTAGGAATCTGATCTCGAACCTTTTAATTTTTACTTACCTTGGTTCTGAAGATATATTTCATGTATGATAAGTCTAACATGGGTGATAGGCTTAGAAAACCAAGTGGTAGATAATATATCTCACTCATGAACTACTGTTTACATTTCTATTTTTCCATTGGCATTAGAAAAATTATGGTCTGTGGTCATTTGTTTGTATGATGTTTTATGTGTTCCACAAAAGATATTTAATTTTAATGTTTTTAAATATTGGTTCAGTATAGTTGGTATCCTAAAAAATGTTTTTTATCCTATGGAAACCAATATTGGAAAAGGTTGGTGATATACCATGGTATATTTCATTGGAAATCTACCATGATATATATAAGGATGACTAAATGTTTTGGAAAATGTCATTGAATTTGGGTAAAGAATAGAGTGAGTGGTTTCCTAGGAACACATAAATGTGATGCTACTACAAGTGAATGTAGCTCTAGCAGAAATATTCCTTGGGGTTACAAATCTGATTAGATTCTATGTGACTAACATGGGCTAATCTAGTACATGATAATGGTCCTTTCTGCACACCTTATTCGATACTCATAGGGGATATTCTATAGAAATTCACAAACTCCTCCTAATACATCATTAATGATTTAAATATTTTTTGTATATTAATAACCTAGGATGAACCTATGATGTTATATATTAAGAAATGGGTCATGATTTAAACATTCTACATTTATTTATTCTCATTATTTTTTGGTTTTATTATAATGCTCACACTATGCTTCTGGTTTTAGTCATTTGTCGGAATCAGAAGGAACAAGATTATTGTTGAATATTATAGATGAGTTTTTGATGAGTAATCATGTGAGGTGATCATTAGAGTGAGAGTTGTTGTGATAATTACTAATCAGTTTTCACCGAACGTGATTAAAATTATGTACCTTAACTAACACTGAGACTCACCAAGGATGATAAATAATGAGTTCACTGAGTTATTGGATAGTGGAGACTATGAAAGAAAAATTATTTTGTACCATTTGTGTCAAGAATGGGGAAAGAATCACCATAATGATTGTCTTATGGGAACAATAAGATGTTTTTACAATGGTAAAGAGGGAAAAAAAGAAAGTTACTACTAGGTAAAAATGAAGAGTTCGACTAATGGAATTTATGGGAATATTGGTCTTCCTAAGGAATCATCAATGTTTAATTGTTATATGTATCGAATAACCATTCATTATGAAACTAAATGTCTCCAGAGGAAATCTCCTAATGAGGATCATTAAGGTTTTATGATTAATGATTATGATGTTGATAATGATGAAACTATAGATGAAATTTTAATGGAAATACGTATTGTGTAATAGGATGAGGTAACCATTTTATTGTAATAACAATAAAGTGGGATAATAAAATATTTTTTGTATTTGTATTCAAGAAGTAATTTATATGAATTTTGAAATATATATGTTTTATTCAGTTTGTTTTTTTATAAACAGATTTACAAGAACATGATGAATAGTTTTGATGGAATAGAAAAATGATATAATGGCTAGGTGATGTCCCTAGAAAACACATGATTATGTGAATGCTAACCCATAAGAATTTCATTATTTTATGATAATATTTTTTGTATAATGATATATGGCATATGAATAAGAAAGTTGAATGGTACTAATTAACTTGAGAATAATTAAGGAAATGATGATAAGAAGTTCATGCTATCATGGATATAGTTTATAACATATTGGATTTATAGAATATATCTAGTAATATATTGATCAAGGAAGAATGCATGATTTACAAAAGGATTAAATTTATGTCAGTTTTTTACCATGTTTCCAGAGAATTTACCACAATGGTATTGACATGTTTGTAATGTGACCACATAGTGCTACATTGTGACATAATGGGAAATAATTATTAATCTGATTTAGTGACTCTCATTCAAATATTTTTAATTTTAATATTTTATATGGGATATAATGTTAACGATTCATGAAAATTTTATGTTAATTTTTTGAGGAAGTATTTATGAATAGAGTTTGTGTTTAAAACTATGTTAAAATTATATTTAGTAAATAACAATATTACAATGATGTCTATCAAAAATAATTTGAAAAAAATAATATTATGTTTTTAGAAAATTAAATCATGTATTTCAGGTGAAAAACAATGATGTCCGACAAATATGTGAGTCTTAAACCCATTGTTATATGACAATAAAGGTTTCACACTTACCACTGGCCTAAATAATGTCGTGCTTAATGTATAAATTGTTTTAATTAATATTTAATTATAATGAAATAGTACTATTACATTTTATTATTATTGATTAATGTATTAACCATGTTGATTTTTAAGAATAATTATAGATAAATAGTAAAATGTTTCTTTTGTATGGGCCTTAAGATCCACTAAAATTTCATTTTACCAATTTAGGGATGAAATTTCAATTTTGAATGTCCAATACATGATGTAAGTGCTGAAAAAGAAATTTATTAAAGTTCATTTAAGCAATGAATTTTTTATAGAAATATATCATGTAAGTATATTTCATTATAATCATATTTAATCAAATAATTACTTAATGTTTGGATAATGATAAAATGAGAAGGTCTTGTAATAATACCTTTTTAACGGATGGCCTTATAAATCACTACATATTTATTAATTTTAGTACCTTAAATTTAATTTCCTCATTGAATTGTTTATAACTGTTAAACACAGTCAATTCCTGTATGTATTTACACTTTTCCTTCATGTCCAATATTTACTCCCGACTAATGTTCTCTTATGGGGAAACCATGAGATATGATACTTTGGGTAACCATTATGGATCCAACATTAACATTTTAAGAGAAGTTTTAGTCTTCATTTTTACGTTGTGGGTATTTATGAATGAAATGTTTAATTATTAAAACATTGATAGAAAATTATAATTTTTAGGGGGAAATTAATTTTAAGGGGGGTATAATGTATCAACCTGAAATTTTTTGTATTATATGTTTTTGAATTAATTAATCCTTTTTTATATTTTTCATTTTACACTACATTGAAGATAGTTTAATTAATATTAATGTACATTATTTTGATTGTGTTACATGAAAAACTAATTTAATCAAGCACAACGTGCAACATAAAATTTATATTTATAAATAATGATCACCCAAGATAGCTTTTGTTATATACATTACAGACTTTCCTTGATGTATTGTGTAACATGAAAGACCGAGTTCTACCTAAAAGTAGTATATCATTAAAATGTTATTTCAAAATATAATCATATATAAACTAAATTTTATATTATTGGTTATAAATATAATTAAATAATTTATGAAAATATATTGGGTGAAAAATACAATATGAATTAATAGGTTTCTAATTAATTATAAATTAATATGAAAACTGATTGAATGTAAAAGAAAATATTAATATTTTTTGTTGTCACAATGATGTTTTATCATAATAAACTAAATTAAATAAAATTAATGACTTATAATAATGTTATATATATTTTATATATTCAATAAAATATTTTCAGTATCAATTAAATATATTTCATAGATGTAAGATAAGGAAAAACACAATTTTATGCTTAAAAAATTTATTTATTTATAAATGTAGTTTTTACCCATTTATTTTAGAACCCATTTAAATTCCAAAATATAGGAATTTTATAGAATAAATTTTCCAAAAAAATATTTATATTTGAATTTGAATCATAACTATTAGGCAAGAATATTTTTTTGGGGTTTTTCCCTATTGTTTTATTTTTTAAGGAATATTTAAAAATACTACATTTTATTTCAAAACTGTTTTCATTCTAATTTATTTATAATGATAAATTATATATTGAATTTGTTTAAAAGTTTAATTATATAATATTTTTTCTAATTAATACAATTTAATGAAATTTCATAAATTTAAAATGAAATTGGATATAAAAACAAAGCAATCATTTAAATGTTTTAACTTAAAAACTCAATATTATGTTAATATTAAAAATTAAATTATTATAGTTATGAATATGGATTCCATATTTAGAATAATAATAATTTAAAATTTCAAATAATTAAAACGTTTTTTAGCTAAAATATTTAGTGAATGTGATTAAAAATAATTACAACTATTAAGAGTTTTATTAGGTTAATAATGTAGTAAACATTAAATTTAATACCCAACATGACCTAGAAACTTTCCCAAATCCAATTTTGATTCCATTACATTTCCATTAAAATTAAATTATATAGATTTTTTTTGTTTCTTAGGAATTTTATAGGTAAAAACGTGGGTACACCAAACCTTTTTAAAAAATGCCAAGTGTGCCCTTTCCCTTCCCAAACAAATGCCACATTATAACCCTCTTCTTTACACATCTCAAAAATCTATGGTTTGAATAATATCATCCCAAGAGACATCAAAATATCCAACCATTACTCCTAGATGCCTCCCCTTGGGAATAAAGATATCCAAGGAAGCATTTTGGCACAAACCAAAAGGAGTTACCTGATTAAAATGTAACATATTCTCTCAAGATCCTTTCGTTAATTTTAATTATCCTTCATTACACTATATTTATTCAATGATTTTATAAAAAAAAACTAGTATCATAAATATACTATTATTATATTATTCACGGTTTTTTACTTTCAGTTTCACAAACATTAATTTAATGGGTAATGATCATACTATTTATATGTACGATAAACATCCTCCTAAAAAATGATGATACTTCAATTTTCTTTACCACCTCTCTTGGAGGAAATTATGATGGAAACTATGTTTATATATCTTATATATTATATAATTAGATCATTTTGCTTATATATTCATTTTACAACACATATCCTTTTTACATTATATTTGGTAAAAATATGATAATTTTGTTTCAGATGTTTGGACTACTACACCCTTAAAGTGATATGATTCGCTCACACACTTCATGAAATTTATAAAAGATGGGATTAGGGAAATTATATGATATATATATAATTATAATTATAATTTAGTAATATTAAATCAAATATATATATATATATATATATCATTTTCTTACAATCAGTCAATAAGACAATAATAACGGAAACAGTGTTCATGCGTACATACAACTTATTATCTCTAGGAACTGTGTATTCCATTTCATAATTCTATCCTATATAGATTATTATAATACAAATATTATGGATATAAATGAAGTTTATATAATTATTTATAGTCTGGGTTCATGATATATTTATAACATCAAATATTATAATAAATTAATACACATGAGAAGAACAACGTGAATAATACTTGATATGAAACCTTAAAGGTGGATGGATAACATGTGGGTAATATGAGGTCATAATCAGAACAGATATGTTATTTTATATAATAATGTTGTTATGTAAATTAATTATAATTAATTTATTTTAGTTATAATTTTTGTTTGAATGAGTATCAAAAGATTCAAGATACATAGCAATGTGACTTCATCCCACTTTTTATATTAATGAGATACATGCTTTATTCACCACTCATTCCTTTTGTGTTGTGTTTTTACTACCCAATGATGTATTCATCAACTATTGTACTTAAATTTATGGGTATTTACATATCTTTTTTAATGTTCATTATTTCAAGGTGTTTATGTTCAAAAGATACAAAATTGGGAAAATAGTTTGGTCTCAATTTTCCTTCATTGAGACTCATGTTTTTTATGAATCTAAATTCATTTTCATGGTGTATATACATCTGTTATAAATGTTATATCAGGAATATAATTATTTCCAGGATATTTTATGATTTATTTAATTTAATAATGATACATGGACAATACGATCCCATATAACCAAGTGGTAATAGTTTAATTAAACAATCCAATCACTTTTCAAGATAGTTATTGATTATGATTCATTTATGAAATATTATGATCTATATATTAAGAACACTCATTAATTTGACAATCCTATTGTTATTCTTGATATATTAATATATTGGTACCATTTTTTCCAGTCATTTTCATAAAATATTGTTAAAAACAGTTTCGAAGAAAGAATAACTATAACATATCTTTTTTCATAAATCTATGTTTCTTTAAAACAATGTTTTCCATAAATGGATTCCAATAATATTATGATAATCACCTTTTACCATTAGAATACATTTTTTTCCCATTTTTTCTTCTACAAGTTTTGTCAAAGAAATATTCTTATTTATTTCTAATTGTGTCATTTTTCTAGCAATTTAATTGTGAAAAAGAATCATTCATTTTCCCTTGTAAGACATGTAAATATTTATCCAACGTCAATACTTTCATGATTTCATTTTATGATTAAATGATAATTTTTAAGAAATTTGTTTTAAAATATATTTTCAACAATTGTAATTTTCAAATGTTTTTCAATATTATTTTATATGTTTTCAAGGAAAAAGGTTTTTATATTGATTTAAAGACTCATTTGTTATATTGAAATGTAATTTCAATGAAATGGGTTTCAAAATATTTTTATTTTCCTTTCATAATTTCTCATTGAAAATGGTTTTCAAAAAGATTCCAACTTCCATTTTTTAAAAAATCAAGGAAAATTATTTTCAAAACATTTTCAAGAACCCTTAATATTTTTTCAATGAAAAATGTTTTCAAAATGTTTTCAATCCTTATTTATTATTTTAAATTTATTTTCAATGAAAGTGTATTTCAAAATATTTTATGTTTAAAAATATATGTTCAAATAAGAAAAGAAATTTTCACAAAGAAATTTTTTTAAATTTGATTTCATAATTATTTTCCATCTAAGTTGGAAATAATTATTTTTAATCATAATTTTCCTGTAAAATGAATCAATTTTTCCACTCATATTAATTTAATGATTGGTTTACGTTTTCATGGAATGATGTTTATGAAACATGTTTATATTGGACGTGTTAAATTTTATTGATACACTATTATTGTTATTATTATTATTATTCTGTTGAGAGTATTGCGAAACCTATATTGTTTTCTATAGGTTATGATATGTTTCCATGTATATGATACCCATTTCCATTCATGGTTTATTATATGATTGTTTATGATATTTTGACACATGTATGAATGATTACATTATGTGATAAATGGGACTAGTATTTACTTTTAATAAATAGAGTAATGATTTATATCTAATGAGATACACATGGTTAGAAAATAAACATGGTTTAATTTTATAGAGATATAATGGGACATGAAATCAATTCAGTATTATAGGGATGGAACAAAGAGTGAACACAACTCAGTAATATAGCATTAAAATGAGGTGTGAACCCAATTCACTAATGGAATTTTTCAACTACAATGGCCTTAGATGTAATTCCTTGATTACTATATAAATCATTATGAATTCTTATGTGTCTGTGATAATTCATTTTTTATTACTAAATTATTCACTCATGGATTATGTTCTTTATTTTATATTGATTTTTTGATGAACTATGATTATTTATTCTATGGTTTATTTTTAGGATCTTTGATATGAAATGTATTATCTTATATTTCTATGATCATGTTATCATACCCATATGCTAATGATAATGATTAAATATCTTCCTTTTTCCCTTACTGAGCATCTGAGCTCAACCCTTTTTACATTTCCTTACCAATGTTATGAATATATATTTCTGGTATGATATTTCTAAGAGATATTCTAATGTTGGCGAACCTATTGGGAGATAATGTAGCTCTCCCAAGTATAATTAATTATTTTTTGTTGTTTTTATGGCACTAGGGAAATTATGATCTTTGGGTATTATTCTGTATGTTGTGTTAAGTAATACAAAAAATTTATGTAATGGTAATGTTTGAAAAGATAGGGTCTAAATATAAACATGCAACAAGTGATCAATACAAAACCACTTATTTCATCATTCACTTATTTATAACTGTTAAACACGGTCAATTCTAATATGTATTTACACTTTTCCTTCATGTCCAATCTTTACTCCCGACTTATGATCTCTTAGGGGGAAACCATGATATATGATACTTTGGGTAACCATTATGGATCCAACATTACCTTTTTAAGAGAAGTTTTAGTCTTCATTTTGACGTTGTGGATATTTATGAATGAAATGTTTAATTATTAAACAATTGATATCACATTAGAATTATTAGGGATAAATTAATTTTAAGGAGGGTATAATGTATCAACATGGATTTTTTTGTATTATTTGTTTTTGAATCAATTAATCCTTTTTTATATTTTTCATTTTACGCTACATTGAAGATAGCTTACTTAATACTAATGTACAATATTTTGATTTTGTTACATGAAAAACGAATTTAATCTGGCACACATGTAACATAAAATTTATATTTATCAATAAGGATCACCCAAGATAGCTTTTGATACATACAATATGGACTTTCCATGATGTATTGTGTAAAATGAAAGACTGAGTTTTACCTTAAAGTAGTATAGCATTAAAATGTTATGTCAAAATATAATCTTATATAACCTGAATTTTATATTATTGGTTATGAATATAATTAAATAATTTATGAAAATATATTGGTTGAAGAATACAATATGAATTAATAGGTTTCTAATTAATTATAAATTAATATGAAAACTGATTGAATATAAAAGAAAATATTATTATTTTTGTGGTCACAATGATGGTTTATCATAATAAATTAAATTAAATACAATTAATGACTAATAATAATGTAATATATATTTTATATATTCAATATAATATTTTCAGTATCAATTAAATAGATTTCATAGATGTAAGATAAGGAAAACATAATTTTATGCTTAAAAACTTATATTTTTATAAATATAGTTTTGTCCCGATTTAATGGAGAAGCCATTTAAATTCCCAAACATTGAAATTTTATAGAATAAATTTTCCAAAAAAATATTTATATTTGAATTTGAATCATAACTATTAGGTAAGAATATTTTTTTGGTGTTTTTCCCTATGGTTTTATTTTTTTGATGAATAGTTAAAAATACTATATTTTATTTCAAAACTATTTTAATTATAATTTATTTATAATGATAAATTAAATATTGAATTTATTTAAAAGTTTAATTATATAATATTTTTCCAATTAATACATTTTTAGAAATTTTCATAAATTTTAAATGAAATTGGATACAAAAACAAAGGAATAATTTGAATGTTTTTACTTAAAAACTCAAATTGTCAACCAGACAGAGGGATTAATATTAATTTAATTATTAAAAATTATATTATTATAATTTTGAAATATGGATTCCATATTTAGAATAATAATAATTTAAAATTTCAAATAATTTAAACTTTTTTTAACTAAAATATTTAGTGAATGTGATTAAAAATAATTACAACCATTAAGAGTTTTATTAGGTTAATAATGTAATAAAAATTAAATTTATGACCCAACAAGACAAAGGAAATTTCAAAAAAACCTATTTTATTCCCTTACATTTCCATTAAAAATACATTATTTAGATTTTTTTTTGTTTCTTAGGACTTTTATAGGTAAAAACGTGGGTACACCAAACATGTTTTAAAAAATACCAAGTGTGCCTTTTACCTTCCCAAAAAAATGCCACAACATATCCCTCTTCTTTAAACATCTCAAAAATATATGGTTTGGAAAATATCATCCCAAGAGATATCAAAAAATCCAACCATTACTCCTAGATACCTCCCCTTGGGAATAAAGATATCCAAGGAAGCCTTTTGGCAGAAACCAAAAGGAGTTATGTGATTAAAATGTAACATATTCTCTCAAGATCCTTTCATTAATTTTCATTATCCATCGTTCCAGTATATTTATTCCATGATTTTATAAAAAACAATAGTATAATAAATATACTATTTTTATATTATTCTAGGTTTTTTACTTTAACTTTCACAAACTTTAATTTAATGGGTAACGAACAGACTGTTTATATGTACGATAAAAATCCTCCTAAAAAATGACGATACTTCAATTTTCTTTACCACCTCTCTTGGAGGAAATAATGATGGAAACTATATTTATATATCTTATATATTATATTAATTATGTAATTAAGCTTTTATATTCATTTTACAACACATATCATTTTTACATTATATTTGGTAAAAATAGGATAATTTTGTTTGAGAAGTTTGGACTACCGCCCCCTCAAAGCGATATGATTCGTTCACACACTTCATGGAATTTATAAAAGATTGGATTAAGTAAATTATATGATATATATATATATAATTATAATTCTAATTTAGTAATATTAAATCATATATATATATATATAATTTTCATTCATTCCTTCAATACGAAAATAATAATGGAAACACTGTTCATGCGTACATACAACTTATTATCTCCATGAATGGTGTATTCAATTTCATAATTATATATTATATAGATTATTATAATACAAATATTATGGATATAAATGATGTTTATATAATTATTTACATTATGGGTTCATGATATATTTATAACATCAAATATTATAATAAATTAAGTCATATGTGAAGAACAAAGTGAATAGTACTTGATATGAAACCTTAAAGGTGGATGGATAACATGTGGTTAATATGAGGTCATAATAAAAACATATATGTTATTTGATATAATAATGTTGTTTTGAAAATTAATTATAATTAATTTATATTAGTTATAATGTTGGTTTGAATAATTATCAAGAGATTCAAGATATATAGAAATGTGACTTCATCTCAGTTTTGATATCCATGAGATAAATCCTTTATTCACCACTCATTCCTTTTGTGATGTTTTTCTACTACCCAATGATGTATTCATAAATTATTGTACATAAATTTATGGGTATTTACATATCGCTTTTATGTTCACTATTTTATGGTTTTTAGGTTCAAAAGATACAAAATAGGTAAAATAGTTTTGTCTCAATTTTCCTTCATTGAGACTCATGTTTTTTATGAATATAAATTCATTTTCCGGGTGTATATTCTTCTGTTATAAATGTTATATCATGAATATAATTATTTTTAGGATACTTTATGATTTATTTAATTTAATAATATTACATGGAGAATATGATCCCATATAACCAAGTGGTAATAGTTTAATGAAACAATCCAATCACTTTTCGAGATAGTTATTGATTATTCTTCTTTGATGAAATATTATGATCCATATATAAAGAACACTCATTAATTTGATAATCCTTCTGTTATTCTTGATATAGTAACATATTGGTACCATGTTTTTCACTCTTTGGTATATAATATTGTTAAAAATGGTTTCTAAGAAAGATTAACTTTAACATATCTTTAGACATAAATAGATGTTCCTTTAAAACAATGTTTTCCATAAATAAATTCCAAGAATATTATGTAATATCCTTTTACCATTTGAAATCATTTTTACCCATTTTTTCTTTTAATAGTTTATCAAAGTAATATTATTATTTATTTATAATTGTGTCATTTTTCGAACAATTTAATTGTGAAAAAGAATCATTCATTTTCCCATGTAATATGTGTACATATTTATCCAATGTCAATACTTTTATAATTTCATTTCATTATTAAATGATAATTTTTAAGAAATTTATTTTAAAAAACATTTTCAATAATTAATATTATCAAATTTTTTTAAATATTATTTTATATTCTTTCAAGGAAAATGGTTTTTATAATGATTTCAATGCTCATTTATTATATTGAAATGTAATTTCAATGAAATGGGTTTCAAATCATTTTTATTTTACTTTCATATTTTCTCATGGAAAATGGTTTTCAAAAAGATTCTGAGTTCCATTTTATAAAAAATCAAGGAAAATTATTTTCAAAACATTTTCAAGAACCCTTAATATGTTTTCAAGGAAAAAGGTTTTCAAAATGTTTTCAATCCTTATTTATTATTTTAAATTTATTTTCAATGAATCTGTATTTAAAAATATTTTATGTTTAAAAATATATGTTCAAATAAGAAAGGTATTTTTCACGAAGAAATGTTTTTAAATTTTATTTCATAATTATTTTCCATCGATGTTGGAAATTATTATTTTAAATAATTATTTTCTTGTAAAATGAATCAATGATTAAACTCATATTAATTTAATGAAAGATTTACTTTTTTATGTACTGAGTTTTAAGAAAGATGTTTATATTGGAAGAGTTAAATTTTATTGATATACTCTTATTTTCATTATTCTTATTTTGTTGAAAGTATTGCGAAAGCTATATCATTTTCTATAGGTTATGATATGTTTCCATGTATATGATACCCATTTCATTTCATGAGTTATTATATGATTGTTTATGAAATTTTGACACATGTATGTATGATTACATTATGAGATAAATGAGACCAATATTTCTTTTTAATGAATAGAATGAAGATTTATATATAATGAGATACACATGGTTAGAAAATAAACATGGTTTAGTATTCTAAAGATATAATCAGACATGAAATAATTTCGGAATTATAGGGATGGAACAAGGAGTGAACTCAGCTCAGAAATAAAGCATTGGAATGAGGTGTGAACCCAATCCAGTAAAGGAATTCTTCCACTATGATGGCCTTAGATGTAATTCCTTGATTACTATAGAAATCATTATGAATTATTATGCGTCTGCGATAATTAATTTTTTATTAGTAAATTATTCATTCATGGATTATGTTCTTTATTTTATATTTATTTTTTATGAACTACCAAGATTTATTCCATGGTTTATGTTTATGATCTATGATATGGAATGTATTATCTTATATTTCCATGATCATGTTCTCATACCCATATGCTCATGATTATGATTACATGTCTTCTTTTTTCCCTTACTGAGCATCTGAGCTCAACCCTTTTTAAATTTCCTTCCCATTATTATGAATATATAATTCTGGTATGATATTTCTAGGAGACATTCTAATCTTAGTGAACCTATTGGGAGATAATGTAGCTCACCCAATTATAATTAATTATATTTCATTGTTTCTAATGGAACTTGGGAAATTATGATATTCGGGAATTATTTTCTATGTTGTCTTAAGTATTCCAAAAAATTTATGTAATGGTAATGTTTTAAAAGATAGGGTCTAAATATATACCTCAAACAAGCGATCAATACAAAACCACTTATAAAAATTGGAAAATGTGATCATAAATTCCTACAACCCTACCACTAGAAAAATCATCAAACTTAGTCCAAAATGTTAATTTCCACATTAAAGGAAAGACTCATAACTAGCAATCCAAATTGAAACTACACATTAGAATTATATATCAGATATAGAACCAGATTCACCTAAATGGGATGAAGGAATAGACACCAAACCTTTTTAAAATTTCATTTATTTTTCCAAAAAACAAATCCCACCAAACACCAACACTCTAAATGGAATGAAACTACATCATCCTTTGAGCTCCTAACATTAATCGAAAACCCCACCATAAGGGTCCATTATGAAAGATCCTCCAAACCGAGCAAAACACCCACACCAATGATTCATCATTTCTTAATGATCATAAATGAAAACCAAAACCAACTCCTGAAGGATAACATCACAAGGGAAATTAATCAAGGATATACATTTGAAAAAGAATCCACCACTAGAATTTCAAGAAAACAAGAATACCAAATAACATTATAAACTAAGAAAATATATTGAAAAAATAACACAATAAGGAAATGAGGACTCTATGCTATTTACAACAAAACATTCCCACCAAAGACGAATAAACTAAAAAAATAAAAACTCAATCTATCCCCATTCTAGCACTGAATACAATGCTAGACCACATTTCCCCACACACATGTGATTCCAAGAACACAAAAAATAATCATAATGGGGCCTACGGTTAGAGACTATATGTATTAAATCATCCACTATCTCGTTATTAGGATCTAATATTCCATTCCCAGAACTCCATTTTATGGTGTACTGATTGGCCTTATGGTTTCCCAGGTAGAAAAAAACAACATAGCACACTAGTATAATCACTTTTCTCTAACACAGAACTAAATGGAACAACGTACGCATGGAACACACCTCCACATCGATTATAATGAATCATAATTTCAAAAATAAAATCATGATTCCATTTAAATTGATGTAATCTTAAGATTCATAACATCTAATTTTACATTTTGAAGAAATTTACACTCCACAATACACCACCAAACGTAGTCATTTCAATTAAAGTAACAGTACAACTAAATGGGTCGTCATGCTAAGCCCAAGATGGAACATTAGTCCTATAAACTCGAATTTGTCTCTTTACAAGGGTTGAAACTGGATCTATGTCACTTCCTAGAAATACCCTAATATAATTATTTTAATTGACCTCGGTTTCCATTACTATGATATGACATTGGAGCACTTGGACATGATGGATTCTTATGATCATTCTTTCCTTACCGATGACACACCATGATCCTTTGCTTAGAATTAGATGATTTTATGTCTAAAGGACTTTAATTTTTTGACTAGTATCAATAACAAGAATTTTATTTTCAATATTCTTACTAGAATTAATAGCACTGGTTATATAAAATCGAGGATGGTTTTCAACCTTAATCACTCCCGCTAACATTGCTTTAACTCAAATAGTTTTCCTCAACACATTGAAAAAGGTGGATAGACCAAAAATTGACACCATTAAATAAAATTCATAAAGAATCCCATTCTAAAATCTTAGTGCATTTACGGAATCATTAGAATACCATTTTGGATAGAAATGAATGAGATCCACAAAATAATAATTTTACTTCAGCACTGATATGCCAACTTATTATTGAAGGTACATATCCATACCATTACTGAGTCTAGTTTTTTCATAGAAATAATGTTGGATAAACAAATCCTTATGAACTCCCAGGTAAGATATTCTCAAGGATTGGTTTATGATATTGACTTCCACCACATCATAGATAGACATTGAAGCATAAAGGTAAAGAAATTCACCCTTAACTACTCCAGAAACTCAAAGAAAGTGATGTTTATCTACATTTTTTTCACTCTATATTATTCTTATAGAGGATCCACTTGACCATAATATTGAGGAGGGTTCAAATTCTGAATCTAATAAAGGAATTACTATGTTTGATCAACATGATGGCCTTCCAACGGTGAACAAACAATATATGAACCTTAAACATCCATCTAGCCTTTAGTTGTTGAAAACATACCAACAAGAAACAAATATCACAATCAAAACCAACTAAAAAATAAGTATATTCAAACTCAAACACTGCATAATTTTTTTTCCAAAATAAGAAGAAAAAACCAAACATATACCAATTTTTTAATAATTAAATTTTATTTTTGTCTTATAAATAGTTTTTAAAAAGAAATAGAAACATTATATGTTTCAGAAACACCAATGTTAATCCTTATAACCTCACACATACACTTTCTTATTCCAATCTGGGGAACCCATCCATCCATTACATTCACGGAACTCATCCAACCATTCCATCAACTATCAACTTCTTCAAATACATCATTTTCTTTGAGCACTCAAAAAAATACCAAACGTCAAATAAGCCCATTCTACATTCTGGTAGTAAACGTTCCACCCATTATAAAAGTTATCAATTTACGTCCCACACCATATTTCCCCAAAAATTTCACAAAGATCACATATATATAAATGAAAATTCAATTCTAAAATCCAAATTATTTCATTTAATTTCATTTAGAATAAACAATACCATGAGCTCCATCCAAAAATCATAATTATATCATTCAAAAAAAATCCGTCTATTCAACAAATATAAATATATAAATAATACTTTCACTAAAACCCTTTTCATAAAAAAAAATTCTCATTAAAGAAATAGTTGTATCACCATATTTATAATAAAATATTGTTTCCCAAAACAAAAATTCAATTAAATCCTAGGTTTGGATCCCAAAAATAAATTATGGTTAAAATTATTACCATTTTTTCCAAAAATATATTTTTGAAAATATAAATTTCTAAATAATTCAATAAAATAATTATAAAAACTCATTTTCCATCTTTCCTAAACAAAATCATTACCATTTTAAACATTTCATTCAGATATCCAAAAAATGTATTTTAAAAACAATTTCTAGAATGGATGAGGAACCAAAACTGCTCACAATTGGAAGTTAGCATTGGTGGGTGACGTGCCCAAAAGGTGGGTGGCCATATTCCAATAACACCACCAATATCAAGAGTACATATGAAACATGGACAAAAATCAACAAATCATTCCAAGAACTCTGATATCAGTAATACCTTTAGCCGAGCTATCTTTTCATATCCCAAACACCAAAAACCCAACAAGAACCAATGAAACCAAACAATTTCCCACACCCTAATAGAAACCAAAGGCACGATATATAAAGTGTAGGCTAAAGGCTCCAACATACTTAATTCAAATGATTTTAAAGTCCTACTCCATCTACCATGACATCACAAATAAAAAAGGTTGATATGAAATATAAGCACCATAAGGTAGAAAATATTATCTGATATCATTTTTTAAGGCACCAACCAAGATCAACCCTAGAATTTTCACTCGATTCAGCTTGAGACATGGGTTGTGAGGTATTCTCAATCCTCCAAAGCTAGAAAGTTGTGTCCGATAATCAATATAGAAACCAATGGAATCATTTATCCCAATAAAATTAATAAAAAATTGGAAACTAGTAGATAAACAAAAAAAATACACATTCACGATGAACATTATTTATACATAGAACTAAAAATTTAACAATCCAAATAAAAAACTCTAAATTGAACCTAAAAAACTTGAAATCTCCATGTGACCCTGAGGTTCACACTATTATACGAAAGTAAACCATCTAACATGGTAATAAAAACCAAATATTAACTTTCAACAATATATTAAAATAAGAAAGAACAATATACCTGACGTTAAAACACATTAGTAATCCTAGAAAAATATATTCCCAATTCATTTCCTTTTAATTAAATAATATTCAATTTATGGTTTGAAATACAATATATAAAATAATTCATTTCACACGCTCACACATTCACATTATAAAAAATCCCAATCAATTTCCCTTTTCCCATTCAAAACTATATTCTATTCCATGAAGTATCTATTACCACCTTAGAGAATAAGAATAATTTTTTTACATAAAAATGGAAAAAAAGTAAAAACTTGTTTAAAAAACTTTCCATAAATGTTTAAAAAATGAATCATCGATTTTCATTAGAGTTACACCACCCAAGAGTAAATAAATAATAGTCACATAATAAGGGAATTAGAAAAATCAAACATTGTGGTGGGTCACATAATAAAACAAATCTATATGAATAAAATAAAATTGAAAATCATTTAATTTATCATCAAAAAACTAATACAAAAATCCCTCATTTCTAATTATCATATATGTATTATAAAAAACCTAATAAATATTGGATTCCTCAATTTGAAGGATACGTGCATTGAGAATTCTACCTCAATATCAAAAATACTTCAACAAATCTTAATAGAAACAACCGTTAAATGGTTCGAAGAATCATGATCAACCACAAGTTGCATTAAAGAGACAAAATAAAAAATATAAACCGAAAAAACAGGAACCACAGATTCACATGACCATGGTTGAATAGGAAATCAAGATAAAATTAATGTTTAAGGAATAATAAGATGATATGTGATGATTACATTGCGAAATAACTCATAAAACAAGATGAAAACTATATATAAACACCATGGAAGATAAGAATAATCCTAGATATGAAGGGAGAGTATACCATGTGATCTGTGAAACTGTAGAGGGGATGCCTTGGTGCTTTGGGTCTAAATTCACAAGAGGTAAGAGGATATAATTCACATTTTTAATAACCTAGAGAGGTCTCACTTTTTACAAATCATGCAAAAAACAATTCATCCCTCACTGTCCAAGAGGAAAATGACACACAATTATACCCCATTGTTTCCCAAGTCGTGAGACATCTATCTGGGTGGCCACTATGCAAAAATAAAATTGTCCATATAGTTTCCTCGAGAAGGAAACATAATTCTCCCAAACCATGTGTAACTGTGTGCCAAATACTATCAATTAAAATATAACCATTTTTTCACAACAACCTAAAGGGAAATATTATGAATAAACACATGAACTAGAAAATTAACAATGGAATACCTAGAACATAAGGGAAAAACCAAGAACCAAGGTAAAATTATGATCATAGGATGAAACTAAAAATATATGTGTGACAATGTCTAAGTATAATTTATAGGGGAGGAAATGTATGTGAAAATGCACTATACTTTTTTTGAAGTATATAGATTAGTATTTCCTATAATTAAATCCATGAATAGATTCTACCAGTTAATGTGGTGTAGGAAATGATGACACTATTCATAACAACTCAAAAAAGGTGTGATGATCTTGAATCAAGTGTGACCTTCTTTAATATAACAAGACATTCTGTAAACCTAGTTTGACACTCATAGAAGATATTACTTAGGAATTAAAAAATTCATTATGATCCATACTGATAGACTAAAATAAAATATTACTATCAATAATCTATGATAAGTAAATGATTTCATAGATTAATTAACTAATAGTCATGATTTAAGCATACTATATGTAATTTTCCATGATTATGTGGTTTCTTATTATGATAAGTGTTTCTCACCATATGATTTTTGGTTTTAATCAACATAGGGAACTCCATTAAAATTGAATTTTTTATATGTTAATAGTATGGGAATAATGGAAATCAATTTTATATTTGGAAATATCTGGATGTGAATCATGAAGGTCTGTGTGTAATGGTTATATTTCTAATAATATTCAAACCGCAAGAGGAATGTAAAAGGTATCAAATGTTCTTATATTATTATTTGTAATAAACATAAGAATAATGATTTGATTTAGGTAGATAAAACTTATGAAATGATTCATTTTTCATATTATAGGAATGGTTTATTAAGGGATATGATGATGAATCCTTATTAAAGGTTTATGAGTAAATTTTAATAATTGAGTTGTATTCTTTTAGAAAACAATGATTATGTGATATGAATAATGAAATAGATACATATTTTTTTAATTTTTTTTAATTAAATATTTTAAAGATGATGTTGAGTGGTTCATGTGATATAGAATAGTTATTTCATTGAAAGGTTATATTTTCTTTAAGATAAGGTAACCCATACTTTATTTCTAATTGAAATAATGTGATGTTTCAATAATGATATGTCAGGTGTCACTGATTACCTTAGAACTGAAGTTATATTCTTTGAAAATTTAATCTATGTTATCAAGGATGTAGTTTAAAACATAATGGATATATTAAAAATACGTAGTAATCATTTGATTAAGGAATAATGAAAGTTTTCAAAAATTATTTATGGTAATTTAGGTTATTACCACGTTTCGAGAGAATATATCATGAGGGTATTGAAATTTTTGGATGTTTTTATCCATGAAATAAATTGAGATATATGGGGGATCAATGTGAAGATTATTTTATAATTTTTATATATATTTTTTGTATTTTCACCTTTAGGAAGGGTTATAAGGTTAACTATTAATGAAATGTTAATGATAAACCTCATATAATTTATTTATAAGTTGAGGTTTTATTAAAAACCATATCTACATGATATTTAATGATTATACATATTCTAAAAATGTCTATCATATTTATTTTTGAAAATTATATTAATATGGTTTTATACATGGAAATCATGTGTATCGGGTGACAACACATCTAATCTGGGAAGGCCTTGGGTCTTAAACAAATGAATAAATGATGATAAGTATTTCATTCCCACCACTTCCATATATAATGCTTGGGTTAATGTGTAATTATGTTAGTTAAATAATTTTATGAATAAATATTAATATTGAAATAGTTTTGATACTTTTAAAATTAATAATTTAGTGAATTAACCATATTGACTTTGGTTAGTACTGAAAGAGAAAACATTATACATTAAAATATTTTACGGGAATTGAAATCTATTAAAAGTGTATTTCAATGATATGGAGTCAATGATAATTTTTGGATATCCATTAAATGATGCAATTTATCAATTAAAAATTGTTCTAACCATAACCAAACGATGAAATTATATTTATATAAATATTTCATGTATCTAAACTTCATTATATTCTAGTTCAATGAAAAATTATTCAAATTTTGTAAAAAGATAAAAAAATCCCAATACCATAATTTCTATTAAAATTATATCCATTTAAATCATAACATTTTTAGGAATCTAAGGCCCTCAACTGTTCATTAGTCATTCACTGGTTTTTTATCAATGACCTCAATTAGTACCAATAAATATTTTCAATTTTCTTCTATGTTCATATTTTCACTTCCCACCTATTTTCTCTGATGTGTAAACCTAGTTATATAATAATTTGGGTAACAATTATGTTTCCAACATTTACTTTTTTATGTTTTTGTATTAATTTTTATGATATGGGTTTCTAAAAGAGGAACATTGTGTATAAAAACATGAATAAACTAAAACAATTTCAATAGTGAAATTCATTTGAACCAGGGTGGAATATTACACCCCATATTTAGTGAATTATTTTGAATTAATTTAACATTTTTCATATTTTTATTTTCATGATAAATGAGATATATAAATTTTATAAAGTAAATAATTTTTCTTAATTATATATGAAACACCTATTTAATCATTTAATAAATGAAACATAAAATTTAACTTGTGATACATACAACACCAACATGGCTTGCATTACATGAAACACTGAGCTTCAATGAAAATTAATTATATCTTATAATTATTTAAATGGGATACTTATAACGTATATATTAAATATAGTTATAGTAATACATAGTTTTTAAATATTATAAAACATATATTTTAAAAATACATACAAAATTATTCGAAGATTTCCATTTTTTAAAAATACTATTTCCTTAAATAAAATTACTTATTATTTAATTTGGATAAAAATCATAAAAATAATTTTAAAATACTTTAAAATTTCAATTTAATAATATTAAATTAATTTTTAACTTCATAATTTCAAAATTATATTATGGTAAATTTTTGGTATTTTTTTGAGAAACTTCATTTTTGGATGAATAGTAAAAAATAATGAATTTTATATCAAAACATGTTTTCTTCCATTTTTTTATATCGTAAAATTAAATTAAAAATTGGTTTGAAATTCACAATAGATCAATTATACCAATATAAATCCAATTCTGGTTAATGATAGCAATTTTATGTTGAATTTAGATATAAAGTACCAATGTACTTCCGAAAACTCTCACATTAAAAACGTACTTTCCAACCAAGTCTATAAGACTACTATTATAATTAATTTTTTCACTTGAATGATTTTAATTTCAAAAATAGATAGAATAGGTTTGAATCAGAATTATATTTATATTTTTACAATATCAACACAATTATTTACCAAAAAGATTATAAAAAGTAAATAAAATTAATTAGAGTGACTAAGGAAAAATGAAGCTTAACAAGGAACTAAACGTTAACCTTAATGACCAAAATTGTAGTGTAACATGTCAGTTTGAAATTAGATTTTAATCATTCAAATATATTCATTTATTTTTAGAACATTACCAATAAATATGATACTATTAAATAAATGTTCCATATTTCTTATGTTATGTAAGGGAAAAGGGAAAAATGAACATTCCATACCTTAAATATTTATAAAATAGCGAGATATTAAAAAAATAAACATTTTTAGAAATAAATATCATTTTAAAATACAATTATTTTATCATAATTACTTATCATAATTTTTAGAGATGAATTTGTAACATTAAATTCTTAACAAACTCTATCACATGGATTAATTAGAAAATAATTAAATGAAGCAACATATTCCAAAAATAATAAAGGTAAAGTAAATTTAATGAATTATTTTGTTAAATTAATTTTCCCGATTAATATATTATGGTAGAAATATTTCATCTATGTTGATTTTAATTCCAATAATTTTTTTACATTTTTATGTTAATATTATATAAAAATGTCAAAATTGAAATTAAATTTTTTTTACATAAAATTATATTTTCCTAAAAAATTGAAATTAATAAATTTAATAACTAATTCCATGTGAATTTTATGTTTTAATAATTGCAAAGTATTTACTATTTATCGATTAAATTATGTTTTATAGTTAAAATGTTGTTATAACCTAGGTTTTCGTATGAGGTACAAATATATTTATTTTTAGATTAAATTCCTTATTAGGGCCTTACATGAATTATTAACTTGGTCACAAATGTTTTGGATGATTTTGGGGTTTTTTCAGAGGCCAAAACCATGTTTTTTCATGAATATTACCTTGTGTGTGGTTTGAAGAGGGACTACACATGGTTATCCCAAACCATGCAAGAGGACTAAAATTGTAGGTTTTTTTTGGTAGAGTTATTTTGCATGGCTTGCACACTATTAGTCAAACTATACGGGGTTATCATGAGAAGTGGACCTCCTAGTCCATGAGGTATGCATAGTTTCCACATGGTTGGGGAATCTATTCTTGTAAACCGTCCAACCCTGCTTGTTGGTTTAAAAAAAATTTAAATTAAAAATAATTTCATTCTCAAAACCAAATGGGATATTCTTCTACCATCCACGAAACCCCTTCGTAGCTATCCATTGAGGTGCCCAAAGTAGTCTTTGAGCACTACTCTCTGTCTGAATTCTATTTTGATCACTAATCATCTCTACGAATCTGAATTGGTAAGGCCTATATTACATTTCAGTCATTATTTATTCTTGTGAACAATGACTACGCTATTTAGATTTAGGATCATATGCCAAAAATCTTCCACTCTAAATCTACTCTTCATATTTCTCCCAAACCAGGACGAATCAAGACTCAATACTGGAGGTTATGTCAACTACAGAGACGAGGTAGGTGGTCTATACATTAATTAGGATATTCTTGGGGGTTTTCAGAAATTCTCCTGATATTCCATTCATCAGAAATTCTGGAGAGGTTTCATTTTTTAGTGAGTAGGTTTTAGTAGTTGGAGGTGGAACAAGTGAGGTTTACAAGGGGTTTTGTTTAGGTGTGTTGTAACATGTATCTTGTTTTATGGTCACCCATGGGCTGGGAATTTTGGATTTAACTTTTTTATTCCAATTTAAACCACTCAAGTGGTGTCTTCTTGTGCTATACTAGTTAGAGGAATCACATATATGCCTTCAAGTATTGTTTAGGAGAAATATTTCCACCTTTCATGTTGATATCTTGTGACACCATACCTATTTTGATAGCTTGGATTAAATTAAATGTGGTTATATGGGAGGGTATGACTATATGTAAATGAACAACGAGATGATAAATTTATTATAAGTGTGGGTAGGCCCATATTATTGTTTAATGATAAATGGTTTCCTTGAGTTAGTATGATCATGTTATGTGATTGTAGATGTGAGTGGGTATACTCACATAGTTATGAAGTTTTAAATTTAATGTTTTAATTTAATGAAGGAATGATTGGTTAGATAGATGCCATATACTTCTCTCTATGGATCTAGAACACGGTAGTGGAGGCCTAGGGTTAACTGCACCCCTTGGGTCTTGATTCCGTGGGATGCCTCGGGCCTTGCTACTATGTTGATTTGGATTGCTTCGGCTCACATAGAACTTGTTATTTCCATGATCCAAGGACCCCAACCAGTGACTAACCGAGTTTCCACCGTAGATTCCCATGGGACTCAATGGGATGCCTTGAAAATGTTCCTTGGATCTAGCCCTTCGTGGTCTAGTATTATTACATGGATTTCTTTGTCTAATGATACCTGGGATATGGACCTTGGGGTCTACACTTCACTATATGGAATGGTTGTGGGATACATGACTTTTCTATATAGTGTGGCTGTGGATTTCATGATACTGATTGATTTATAGTGTGGTCGGGTGACTTTTTCAATTGGTTATAGCAGCGTTGTTAAGAGATGACTATCATTTGCAAGTAGTTTATAGGCTATTAAGTTTTACATGTTATATTATACTTATGTAATGGGAATACACACTTACTTACACATGGTTTAGACTTCCTAGAACTTTTTTCAAATTGTTGTTAGGACTCTATAGACCTGAGTGGTTTTTTACTGGGATTTTTATCTCAAACCCTATTTGGGCCTCTTTAGGCACACAAACAGATTATATGGTTGTAGGTGATGATATGGGAATATCCCCAGTACTTGTTTTTGATTGTGTATTTGGAGAAGGGGATCATAGGAAAAAACTGAGGCTTGCAGTTCTAGGATACATTTTCAGTATTTTTTTATTTTGGGATACGTGTATTGTATTGTACTTCCTTGTACTATTCTGTCTTAGTTCTAAACACTTTTACCATTAGAATTATTTTTGTATATGATACAATCCTATTATTGATATGTATTCATATTCATTTTATCAATAGTTTGTGGATGTTTATTTGACTTCCTCTATTAATTATATGTTTGATTATTTTTGTGTCACTCTGCTAATGAGGGAATAGTCTCACCAATAATATGCATAGGCCCTCACTACTAGTCAGTATCATTTTTCATTTGGGGAGATTCGCTTGAGGCCATGTGGCCTACCGTGCTCGGGGAATCTCATGTATCATCTAGAAACTTGATTGATCTCATTCCCTTCATTATTCCATTCCATTAAGATCCTTGATAGTAGATGATGAACATGATTTCATCCTGGGTATAGCTACCCCACGTACTAGATCATTTTGGTGTATAGATACTTGATACTGGATGCACATCCCATATAATTGTTAATAAAGATCTTGTTACATGAATAATATTTTATAATGAAGGTTTGGTAAAATATATAAATGATTAAGGCTCAATGATAAATGGCTCAAGAGAAACCCAAATTTTGGTGTAATAAAATAAGAAATGTGGTTGTCTTAGTTTTAGAGGGTCTCATCCACAAGATTCATAGTGTCAGAAAATTGAGTGACTAATGTCATTCTGTAATCCTTAATTAGAAGATGTGTAGTATCAATGGAGGTGATGGAATAGTTTTTCTATAGAGAAAAAGACAAAATGGTAATGTCTATAATATATATGGATAAGAGGATATGTTGTTTTTTATATATAGGGGAATACTATAGGATGTGAAAAAAAGGTCATCGATTCCAAAAATCCCTAGTAGATCTGGATATAATTGAGGAAACTAATGATCTCCCTAATCTGTCATGTGAGTGTGCTCTTATGTAAAATTCTTTTCAATGAGGGAAGATCATAAAAATAATGTACAAGGAAAATGAAAACATACATCTAGATTTCTTGAATTGTTATATATAGATGTATGTGGACCAATCTCAACATGATCCATTGATGGTAAGAGATATTTTATTATTTTCATTGATGATTTCATCATGATGGAAAGGGTATTATTCATTTACTGAATTTTTGACGTGTTCAGTTTCAAAATATAGAATTATATAGAATCCAAAAGGATCCATCTATATAAGATTTTGATATTTCATACTTATAATGGTAAAAAATTCACAAGCCATAAAGAGGACGATAATCTCAGGATACACAGGATAAGGCATAAGCATTCATAAATAATAACTTTTATACAAAATATAGTGGTTGTGAAGAGAAATTTGATCATTTATAACCTAGAAACAACAATACATACTGAAAAAAACTGACCTAATTAATTCTGATAGGTAATAGTACTGACATCGGTATACATATCAAAAAGGAATTTTTTCAGAAGGAATAAAAGGCTCAGTATGAGATGTGGTACATAAATATTCAAACATTGAAATACTTTTGAGTAATTGGGAGAAAATGATTTATTACTATTAAGTATAAACACATGAAAATTAAATCATGGGGATTAGAGAGGATATTAATTGGATATTCAGGAAAAAATAAATCATATAAATGATTCAAAAAATATTAATGGAATATTAGTTTAAAGAAACAATTTAACTATACTGGGGAATGTGAAGAATCTTGAATTTTTTTTGAAATTTTCCATGATAAATTTGATGATGAGTTAAACACATTAGTGGAATTTTAGTGTAAAATAGTGATGTATAAGAAGATACTATTGATGATAATGAGGAAGTCATGTATATATACACACCAAAGAGTGGAGTGAAAATTGATTAACAGAACATCATTTGTGATTAGGAAATTACTGTTCAAACATGAATAATGAAGTCATTATACTAGGAATCATTCTTCAATGAGGTGGAAAAAATGATGATGAAGGATATGATAATTGGGTTCATGCTATGAATGAAGGGAATATCCATATTAAGAAGAATCATTAATAGGAAATAGTTTTGAGACCAATAGATAAGAATGTCATTAGGGCCAAATGGTTCATTCACAATAATATGAATGAATATATTTTAGTGATACGAAACAAATATTGACAATTATTAATTATAAACTCCTTGATATATGATATAGATATTGATGAAATATATCCTCCTTATGTGAGGCAAGAGATAATATGATAATTCTTGGATATAAAAGAGGAATAAAGGTTCAGAGTTTTCAAGAATGATTTCATGTCAGATTTTCCTAATGGGGTTCAAGAAGAAAAAGATTATATTTGGTATCCAAATGTTTTTCTACTTCATGATGACAGGAGTAAAGTTTTTTGGATGAAAATTGTGCTATATTTGTTAAAGCAAGCACCATGATCATGGTATTAATGACTACATTAGTTTTTTTAAGAAGCTATGTCTTAAGTGAGTGGAAGTTGATTACAATATATTTGTCAAAAATGACATTAGTAATAGGATGATGGATCTAGTTTATTTCAATGACATTATCTTTAGTTTATACGATGGTTCATAGTGAAAATAGATCACAGAATTCATGAAATGTTAATTTGATATGTCAATGATTTGGGAAATGACACTTTTCCTAGGTTTATAGGCGAAACAAGGGCTGGATGAAACATTCATTTATCAATATAAAAAATGAAAATTTGGTGATTAATTTTTTTTGAATTGATAATTTCAAAGTGATTATGACTTTTGTGGCTACTCAGATGAAGTCGTCATAGAATGGTGATGGAAATGTGGTTAGTGTCATAGAATACATACATGTAAATAGAATCATGTTTTATGTGATTTTAATGTGACCATATATTTTTTCTATACATTCCATGACTAAAGATATCAATTTTATCCCATGTAAACCCACATGATTACAGTGAAATGAATTATTCATTATATTAGGGGTACAATGGACTTTATATTTTTGTATAATAACAAATTGCTGCAATATTTATTGACTTATATAGATGTAGTTTAAGCTTATTCCATAGATGATATAATATAACATCATTTGGTGTATTCCATCTTGGCTACTAGTGTATTTATGGAATAAGAATGAATAAATATTTCATTTCATTGAGCACTGTAAATGATTAATATATTTTATCCCCTCAAGATTTCATACAATTGTTGTTGATCAAGTAGAATCTTGATGATATTGAAGTTAACATTATATCTCCAATCACAATCCATTAGATAATTATAATAATATAAATCATAAAAAAATAATTTCCCATCACTCAAGGAAAAAGAACAACGAGATCATGAATCTTTTTATCATATAGAATATGGATTAAGGGATTTTGAATTTAGAGTATGTACCTATAGAACTACTAGATGCAGAAATTTTGATAATAAAATCACTAAAATAAGTTGTTTAATGGAATCAACTAGCACTTAGAGTTCAGTCGACTCCTCTCAAATGAAAATAAGTTTTTGTGGGACCTATCTACCGGATGAATGATGCATTTTTTCTTTATATGTTGATCTATGTTCTTCACCCTACAAAAAACCACAACGAAGTGACCATCAGGTTTGTTTCAAAATGGAATAAATTGGGTCTATAAAATGGGTAAAAATTTATTATTAAAGATATGGGAGAAGCTGATAAAAGAACTAGATATGTAGTGGGGAGTTTAAATCGGATGAATATTGATATCTTTGTTCAATGGTTTTAAATCACAACTGATAGCGGTCATGATGAAACCACACATCTGATTTTGGAATGAAGTGACTCAATGATGAAATTTTCATGGTACTCTTATTTCTGATGCCAATCAATGATGATGCGGTATTAGAATGTGTATTGGGTAAATTACTGATTTCAATAAGAATCACAAGAATTATATTTTTAGTTGATAAGGGAATAAGATTAATGTGGAATAAAAATGTGATGAGGTTTCAATAAAACCAACGTGGGGGATTTTTAGGAAAAAATCCCTCATGATGGTTCATTTAAATTGATTTTTTTGTCAAAATGTTTTTAGATTGATGATAATATATAGTTTCTTGATAAAGCATGAAGAGTTATCATGAATGTTTTTTATCATGAAATCAATAAATGTCTGATCTTGTGTGAGTTAAAAATAACCCAATCTCGTGAAAGCGTGAACAAGCTAATCCCTCATAAATACGAACATCCTGATATCAAAGAACCAAGATTTGCCTAATCTCACGAAAGCACAAATTTACTGATATCACACAAGTAAATAATGTCTGATCACCTAAATGTTTGATTGTTTGATCTCACATAAGCACAAATTAACTAATATTTAGAAAGAGAGATGTTTTTTTCTCTTGAGTGTTTGAATATTAGATCTCAATGTAGGGAATGATTTCTAATCACACCGAGTGTGAATATTGAACTAGTACTGAAGAGTGTGAATGTCTAAATGGATATTTTAATGGGATATCATGTAGTACTCGTGATTGTATTTCAATATCATGATGGTATCTCATGTTGCAATCATGATAGACAATGGAACATATGATTTGTCACACAGATGAATGGATGAACACGACACTAACCTTTTCATGTTGGTAAATTTATCTCTTGATTAGGACTTGCAGAGAGTCTGGTTTTGATTGGGGTGTCAATGGAATAGATGGTTTTCCATGATTTATAGAGTTATGATGATGTATTTATGCCTATTAATACCCCTAAACCTTCCTTAAATATTGGAGATGATTTTCTAAAAATAGTTTTCAGATGTAATCTATGTGAGGGTGGTTCACAAAGATATATCGACATGTGGTTTGCAAGGAGATATTTAGAAGGAATATACATGATTTACATCACATAAGTGATGTACATGATCTGAAAAAGTATCACAAAATTAGGAAAATGGGATTCATACTAAGATCATGAGAAAATATTAACACAATTTTTTTTTCATAGAGAAAAAATAGGTTCTAATTCTATGTTCCTCCATAACACACAAATAATGTACATGCTAGGATCTCAAATAGAGTGTGAATATAGTACACACTAGGATCCCACCCAAGGGTACACAAAAGGATCTCACACATGGGTACACAACATAATCTCATGAATATGAAACCTCAAAGATCTCATTAAAGGAGTTACACGTCATGGTCACATGTAGGGGTATCAAAATATAATCTTGTTATTGGTGATATATTCCTATATTATCCTATGATATGTAGCATTGGTATATCAGATTTAAGTGGGATAAGAAGTATATTGAGGATGTGTATCATTTGAAATTATTTTCAGAAGGAGTTTATTCAACATTAAATTTAAGATAGTTAAAGAAATACATGGGATCTCTGGAATATCATTCAAAATAATAGGCAATTTTTTTCTATATTAAATAGAAATTCGATCCAAGTGTTTGAAAAGTGGAACAACTATATAGAGGTGATTTCACATTAATATAATCCCAGAACACCCTTCAATATAGTATCAACTTATACTTTAGTGTGTTTTAATTTTTGATTATGAAGGACCTACTTGTCCATGAAATATGTGTGCATCCTTTATATAGCAGTTATTAAAGGAACATGAATAAAGTGATATTTTCCACTAGAATTTATCCATAAAAAAAGAGTTATGGAGTTACCCTTTGGATCGTAATGAGTAATCCCTAAACCTTATGAAGGATGTGATCCATGTAATTTAAGGGATATATCATGAACATTGAATTTATAGTGAGCCTTTTATAAATCTGGTACATCAAAACATTGAAATTTTAGGATCCTTGGGAATATCCAAGTGAGGGTGAACCCTGAAAAATATTTGTGTCTCATTCATGATTTCATTTTATATACATTTATATAGGAATAAGATAGAATATATATTAGTTTAACCTTTAATGGATATTCAAAGGGGAAGTTTTTTTAATCATTAATACCTTGATTCACCCCCTCTCATGGTATTTATCCTAGATTTGAGAAAAATACCTCCCTATTCCCTATAAATGATGTAAAATGGGAATTTAATAGCACTAACATAGTTTGAAAAAACACACCCAAGATATTTCCACAAATTTTCTAAGAAGAAAGATAGAACTATCTTCAATAGAGAGTAGTACAAAATGTTTTTTATGGGGCACATAACATGTATCACTAGTTCTGGAAGTTCTGTTTTCCTTCCTTATCATAATAATTTTATTTCTAAATATACACAAAATTCTATTACAACACATTCCATGTATAATTTGGGCTAAAAAATTAGGTGCACAATTTTCATAGTTTTATGAATGTTTTATGTACATTGGTTGTACTCCCAAAAACATGGTGTTTATAGGTCCTAACATCACATGGTGCTTGTCATCTTCTCATGATCATGTGATTTTATAAGAATACATGTGGTACTCCCACATCCAGGGCATGTAGAGGTGAAATGGACTTCTTCGAATTAACTCAATATACATGTCGAACAATTTAGTTATGTTTCACATAATGTTCAACACATGTCATGTGATATTTAGCTCACTATCTAAACTACAACCACCTAACGGTTGAAAATACCTCATGTGTTATTCTAAAATAAATTATATATAGTTTTGAATTTCACATAAATTCTTACCCTTTAAAGAAATTATCCATCAACACATTTAACTTTTGTTACATTGTGGTTCATGGCCCCAAATACCCATATAACAGTTGGCTGATGTCCTAATGTCCCCAGAGTCCAGATTCAGGAAAACAATTTCTAAAAAAACTGAAGAAAATCACATTCATGAAAGCTGTTCTAGGATCTAGTTACAGGAACAAAACCTCAAAAATCAACTTTAGATCACCATTATCACAAGTGTCCATAATATCCCCACCCATTACTGGTAATCCATAATAATCAATCCTCTAATGATTCATCTTAAATATAGGTCATAGAACCACTATTTCCAAATAAATCACTAGATTCCATTCAATGTGGAAAAACCGCCATCACATATGAAAACAGTAAAAACCCATTACTATGATTTATTTTCCTAGAAAACGATTTGAAAACTATTTTTCAAGGGATTCTTATAAAATCATCATCTAATGAAAACAATGGTGATGGATATTCAATAAAGTAGTGAGAATGAAAAAAATGAGCTTTGAAAGATAGGAGTTTTCATTTGGTTTTCATTGATGAAATCTAAATAATACTTATGTTAATAAAAAAGATTAATTCAATAGTTATAAACCTAAAATTACAAAAATATAGTTTAATTAACAAACATTGGAACAAGTAATGAAGTGTGATCCAGAAAATAATTAAGAATAAATTATTTCTCATTTAAAAATATATCAGTGTACTTGTAAAATAATTAAAAAATTTATATTCCCTACTTTACATTTAATCACTCTCTAATGAAAAAATTTTATACTCTATTGTCACTGATGATATTGAATAACCCAATTTATGATATGAAACTCCACAATACTATGACTATCAATAGATAAATCCATGATCACTTGTAAATCCACTATCCACCTGTGTTTACCCTCTCCATCCTCACTAGTCTACATGGGTCATCTGGCGCACCCTATTGAATTCATAATATAGGGTGTTATATAGGGGAGTCATTTTTTTGGTTAAAAAGTAAAAATAATATCAATTTAATAAAAAAAATAATTTATCAAATCCTCTCATTATAGTACGCAATTAATGAATTTGACACCAACATGAATTATTTCACAACAAAGGTAATTATTTCACTTTTATTTTTATGGAATTCTTGGTTTTAACATATATGAAATTATTAATGTTTTATTCAATTACATCTACAAAATTATTCATGTTTGATAAAATATATATATTATATTTATTATTACCACACTGTTCCTTCCCATATAAATAAATTTTCATCCTATTCCACACCATTAACAATGAATTTCCATTATAATTTTTTTTACTATGAAATAAAAATTATGTTATTGTTAAAAGAACAATCAAGGATGATATTATTTCCAATTCCATAATGTATAAACCTATAAAAAAATCATCATTAGAGTTAGACGGGGGGGAGTGGATGAGTGGAATTCTGGACATGTAAGAGATAGGATCTATGATGAATGTAACTTTATAAACAAGGGTTGATGTTTTCTAAATAATGATCTTTGTAATTATATATCATGAAATCCAGGTATAATCAAATTAGAATGTCTTTAATACATTTTAAAGTATCTTAGGCATACTAAAGATACATTCTTAGACAATACTATTGATGAGAAACTAGTAATTATGGTATATACTGGTTATTGTAAGGAAATTAACCTTAATGGTAAACAAATTGTATTTGGGATAATTATTAAACAAAAAATAATGAATTCTAGTGTTATAATATCTCAATGTATCATATTGAAACTGATTCTATAATAGAGACTGAGTTTATTATTGATTGTGATGAAGCTAATAATGTAGTTTAAAAAATTACATTATTTTGGAGCATGATTTGGTACCTCATAACGACGATTTTATCAGATCACATTGTGGTTGTTCTTTAGTGGTGGTCTAATAGAAGGAGTAATGGTTACATCCATAGATAAAGAACAAAAAATAGAAGTATCAAATATGGATGGTTTTTTAATAGTTGTGAGGATTCCATTAGATGATATTACATAGTATAAAACCTCATACGTTTAATAGTTAAATATATATCTCAATATAAGTATAAATATATTGTATATTTTAGTAAACTGGATATTTTTTCATTTGGATCTAGTTTTAATGATATTCTATAGAATTGGTTTCCATAAATCAAATTTACAAAATACATTGAATTACATATTGGTTCAAAGGTGAACTATTAAAAAAAAATTAATTCAAAATGAGTTTTTATCTATATTACATTAATTTAATATTTTTCTCAGAGTTTATTTTACGCAAAAGTATATTATATGTTCCACTATATGATGGGAACACAAAATTTCTATGATAGTGTTTATAAATCAATTTTTTCCTATGGTCTAGATGGGGTACTCCCATATTATAAAAATTATAATAACACTGTCAAGTGTTAGATTTCCATAATTGGAAAATGTTTTTTTCTCTTCATAGATAGAAAATTATTAACACAAATCCTAGAGTTTATTTTAATAGACCTAACTACAATAAATCATACATTTATATGATTCATTTGTTATTCTTATCTACGTATGTTTGTTTTACAATTAATTAGTTATTATTAATAATGATTATTGGGATTTAAATGATTTAATTTATTTATATAATTATGGAATAAATATATTCATGATGAATTAGAGTACATTTGGTGGGTCCATAGTGATATAACAAAGATAAGCAAGTTAATAAGTTGTTTTTCTTTTCCCAAACAATAAATTATTATTCGTGGAACATTGATTAAAATATATGTTTGATATAATTTAAATCATAATGTATCAAATTTACAACTATATATAAATTATTGGAGTGAAATAAGTAAATTTTATTAAAAATATAATGAGTTATCATTCATTAAATTTAATTTATTAGAAAAGACCTGAGAATAAGGTAATATTATATTTTAAGAATAAATGATCTTTACAAATGATTTGTTCACATTGTGTGTGGAAATTATAAAAAATTTATTAAAATTTATTATTTTTTAGATAAAATAGTAAATTATTTTGAAATAATCATGCCAAAATTTAATTATTAATAATTCTCTTGATTTTAATGAAATGATTGATTTTTGAGTGAATAGTGAAATTGGTGATTTGAGAAAAACAACAATTTATTTTATACAATTTAATTAATTTAGAATTCAAATTTAGTTTTGTAGATGGTTTTTATGTAATATATATTTTTTAATTTAGAATAATATAATTAATAAAAGGGAAATCATTATTATATATTTTTTGTTTTAAGTATATTTTTCTACTGAAATGGACTCTTTAAAATGTTTTTTTTCATTTTGTTGTAAGAAATAATATTCAATTTTATTTCTAATACTTTTAAGAATTGAATTATGTAAAATATACTCACAATTTCTATTCATATTTCTGAAATTTCTTAATCTGTTCAATTTTATTTAAAAACATCATAGTTTATGATTTTAAAAAGGTGAGTTTTTGAGAAAAAATGCATATTAATGTAAAAATTATAATTAAATTGCATACCCTTGAAATAATTCAATTATTATCATAGATTTTGAATTATTGGATTCTAAACTTATAATACTTTTATATTTTCATTGTATTCCCCTGAAACCATGGATAAATTCTGGGATTATGATGTGTTATATTTAAAAAATATTGTATTCTATCATCATATAAAAAAAATAAGATTTCATGTTTAGGATAAGAGTAAATATGTAGATTAAGGAAGAAAAGGTAAAACAATAATGATTTCAAATAATTTAATTTTACGTTAATAATTTATTTTTTCTTTATATATATAGTATAATTTTTTAAAATTTATATATATTGTTGATACAATGCATGTGAAAGACTATAAAAAAATGAAATAAATGGTATTAAAAATATTCAATGTTATATTATATTGATGTGTTTTTAACAAATTTTTAATTGATATGTTTGAGGTATTATTTATTAAGGAAGTTTTATAATTCAAATTAAATAGTAATTTTTAATATACTATTGTCTCATTTTGTTAATAGTCCAAGAAATTACATAAAATTTATTTTAATAATGAAAAAAAATTTTAATTAGGAATAAAATAAATAAATAAAAAATCATAAATTAATTTTATGGAAAATTTTAGATTCTATATTCAATGGTATATTTTTGTGGAACATGGAAAGTTTTAATATTTACATTAATTTCCCATAAATAATTAATTTTTTTAGAATGGTTTGGTAAAAACTGGATACCAAGGTGTTTAAACAAAAAGATAAGGGTTAAAAAATTCTATAATTTTTTTATTCAAATTACTCTTTCTTATATTCAATTAAATATCACTTCTGATAAATTTAACATGACATATATAATTATTATATTTTTTTTATTTAATGTATTTATAATATTATGAGACACCTCTGTAAAAAAATGCATCTCCTCTACTTTGTTACATGAAACTATATCTCAATCGAGACCTACTCAAAAACCTTCCCATCTCTATACCCATTTCCAAGGGGTTCTTCACAATGACATACAAAACAAATATGGAATAAATTGATTGATAATTGTCATTTTGTAAAGAAGGGGGATTATTATTAACCTAGTGTCCAATGATTATTTATTCATTTATCTCAATTATTTACTACATAAAATTGATTATATTATAATTCCAGTATGTTTTCTATGTATCAATAAAATTATGATTATGGAACAAAACATGTTTATCATCTCTTTTGTTGTTTGGGAAATGAAAACATTGATCGTGCATATGTTTTCAATACCACCATCATGTTATTATGTCTTTAGTTTTTCATTTTGGCCTCACCTGGTAGGATATAATGAACGAATTGAGGAAAATATAAATTTAATAAGATAATTTTATTATTTTTATTTGATTAAATATTCATTACCCTTCAAAAATATCTATCATTTGGGAAATGAATATTTTGATCATGTGTATATGCGAAGTCCCACATCCATGAAGTGAATTGATTAAATTTTAATTACCAGATCAAATTCATGCTTATATGGTTTGATCGAATAAATAAATATTAAATTTAACAAATAATTAATATTTTTTAAATGAAAAATATTTTATACTATATTTTTTTTAATCAAGTATAAAACTATAAATTTCGCTTGTGTGTGCATGTAGACTACCAAATACATCGTAATATGTTTTACATTTTTCATGTCCACCTTTGATTGATGGATATATAAATTTATTGAATTTCAAAAAAAATTATGATTATATCATATATAAAATCATTTTTATTAAGTAACTATGAACCCTTTTACTATTTCTATCCTACCAATGTCATTATTTACTTATCAAAAAAAAAAATCCTCAATACATCGATCAAAATGTTATAAATTTTATAAAATAAGTAAAACACTTTACCAAAATGTATATAAGGAATTAAAATAATTGAATGAATGTGATAAATGTTAGAAATTTGGTTTAAATTAAAAAACTCACCTTGGAGGGTAGAAGATGAATGAAACATGTTGGGGCTTAAGGCTATTGACTTTTCTAGAAAAATCAATTTTTAGGATTTCAATCTCAAAATTATTTTTTCATGAAAATGTTCATTTAATTGAATCTAATAATTTTATTATTTATGAATCAAAATATTAAATATTTTTTGTGTTATATTTTTTTCATTCATTATAATACATTTTAAAGGATTCCATTTAAAATGTTCCACATGAGACATTCTTATTTTTCTATTAGAATGTGATAGAATAAAAAATATTTTTATGAATATAAAAATAACCAATTTTCAATTTATAAATATTTTTCATTAATTGGAATATTATTTTATTATTTTCATGTTTTATCATAGAATCAATTATTATTTTCAATATTTTTTATGTTTTTTCATTAAATGTTTTCCAAATGAAATGGACATTTTTTCTCATTTTTTTCTATAATAGAATGTTTTATTTCATTTATTATTAAAAATAAATTTGAATGATTTATATTGAAAAAATACACTCTATATGTGATTTATTCATGTTATGATTCCTATAATATTAATATTAATAATAGCTAAGCCCATCATACCTCTAAAAATGGGGGATCATGATATAGCTCTATAATTAATTGGATAATGCGAATGAGTATACTGATGATAGTTTAATGATAACACATGTGGAAATTATGTGACTACGGTATTCCTATATAAGGGTTCCAATAATTATTAATTTATGAGTATTTTCCATTGGTACCTACATATTATTGTAGTTTTGAAAGGAATTATTTTGAATTAGAATGTTAAGAAATTTACAATATGTTTCAAAGGAAAGGGTATGATTTTATAATGGTGGATTGGTTTTCTTCATTAGATATCATGTTATTTTATGTAGATTTGATGTTTTTTATTTCTCCCTTCTCATTTCATTAAAAATATTTTCTGAAAAAGCTGTTATATGTATTTAATTTCATGTGTAATATAATTTTTATTTTGAGATCAAATGGATTTTATGTAATGGGAATCTTCATTATAGGGTGTTAGGAATTTCAAATTTAATAATGGATTTCTCTTTTTATTTTATTTGGTGATATTTTTGTTATTATCAAAAATTTTAAAAAGTTTTTCATATAGAATAAAGATGCATAAGGATTATAATATAGTAAATAGATTCATGTATTGAATGAAGATAATGTGTAATTAATGAAAACATAATCTAAATTGAGGAACATATTACTATGGAAAAATGGACTTTTTAAATGTGTCCACATTATTTTTCACGTTTTTGACATGTATGCATCATTCCACATTATCTAAAACTCATAAAAATGTAATTCAAAGTGTTTAATTTTAATATAATATAATAAATCATGTATATATGGTTTTTTATGATATTTTAAATTTTATTTTATATCATAGAAAAATATAGGATAACATTATATGTAATGTGGATTTAGAATAGAGTAATTTATGTGTAAGGGTAACATAATGGGTTAATAAGTAACAAGTTAGTAATATGTTTAATGTTATTAATACTCATCTGATAAATTATTTTCTGATTATGTAATTGATAAATTTATTTCATTTTAATAGATTTTGGAGGTAAATATAAGACATAGGTTTGATGTGTTTTATAGTGAATGGAATATTTATTGAAGATAACATCTATTTTTTAAAGAAATTATTTGGAAGGTATTGAAAACATTTGTTGTTAAGATTATCTATTTTGATGATGTGCTTATGTGTAAATGTGATAGTTGGGTTATTAAATTTTGGGAACATGATAGATATATTTTAGATATCAATGAGACCAAAAATTTTATTTGATATCTAATTAGATAAATTTATTTTTGAATATGTTCACTATATTATGAACATTATATGATTAATTTAAACTCATTTATTATTTACTGTGGTGATATTTTACATGATAAATAATTTTTAATAGTTTTTTAAAATATATATGATTTAATTATTATTTTATGGTAATTTATGTTTTTTTTGAAAATATTTTCATAGTTTATAGAATATATTATTAGCGATTATATATATATTGTAAGTTTGTTTTTTAATGACCCAAACGTTTGTTAATGAAAATTCAACTTGATATAATTAAATTTATTATTATGTATAATGGTTATATAACAAATGAACTTCTTTGTTTTTAGGTTTTTGGATTTTAAAATACTGTTATGAATTATTACCACTGCAAATATAGTGTTTGAACAATGACCACATTATTAGTATAAATATAGGGATTTAATACATCCAATTTACTCAGAGAAAGGAAGAAAAAACATCATCCAGTAGAATTTCTACATATGAAGCCCATTTGTTAGATCATGAAAATGATTTAGTGTCACTTGGATTCTCTTTTTCACCAATCCCAATCCAAGCTTCAACACAGTATGCTTGAACGGATCTGCCTACGAGAGAAGTGGAAGTTAATAGAGACAATCAAACGAGCAATGTTATCAGATCCTCCCTATGAGTCTATCACCATCTCACACCATACCCTTAAGACATATGCGGTTGTTTTAATGGGTTATGACGAAAAACCAAAGCTCTATGATTATTTTCATTATTTTTTAATAGTGAATATACATTCATTTTATTATTGTTACTTTGTAAATTGATTTTAAAAAACATATAGTATTCTTAGTTAATATTCAATTAAGAAATATATTTTGATGAATTAATGGATTTTTTTATTTATATAACATTTTAATAATACTATAAACTTATTTTTTATTAAAAATAAATGATCGTATAATTTTTATGAATACAATTTTAATATTTATTAAGATTTGAAAGCTATTTTTGTCAAAACAAATGAATTTTCGATAAATGTCGGTTTTTATTTTAAAAGATAAAAATCAAATATTTTGTAATTTATTTAGATTAAATGTATATTATTTTTGGAGTCAGGACATCAAAATTATCCAACGGTGAATTTTCCATAATTTTCTAAGACATATGAGTTTTTGGGTAAAAATTAAATACCATTTAAATATATAATGTGTTTTATGACATCATAATGACCCAATAATGATGTAATAAAATACAATAAAATTAATTTTCGGCTAATATAGGTTTTACCTTTAAAATAACGTGATTATTGATTTGTTTGACTAATTTTATGGTGCCTTAGTGGACCCTCCAAGACATAGAATGCATTTTAACATTTAAATTTTTTCCTTGAGATTGTGACTCACCTTTACTTAATAAAGACAAATATTTTAAGATGTTTGGCCATTTTACATATATAATAATGTGTTCCAATATAAAATGGAATAACTATGGGAAAAACCATGAGATGGTTTTTGGTTTTGATTAGTATAATGTGTGGTGTCTAAAACCTAAATAATAATGAATCCCCTCTCTTTTCTAATATAAACCAACCCAAGCACCCAGATATCATCTTTCAAAACCCTTGTATAACATCCCTACTCTTTCCTCCTCTCTCTATTATCCTCCAAATGTTCCCCATTCTCTCATAAATCCTCTCTCCAACCTGTACCAAGCCATTGGATCACACTTCCTACTATTGGATTTCATAATTTCTCATTTTTGTCTAAATTTGATTATGTTTTTATACCATTTTGTTGTCAACTAAAATTGTTTGGTTATGATTTCAAACATCACCATAATTCCCCCCTTATGTTTTAATGATTTGATACCTCTTTCATTTTCATTAATTCCACCCATGTACATTTGTTAACATGCCGAAAGTTCATAAGGAATTTCTCTTTTCTCATTTACATTTGAGAAATTCATTTGTATTATGAATATAAATAACATTACATATTTTGGGACATTTATCAATATGAGAACCATAGTTACCTATTCATGTACACATGACAAGAAAACCATTTCTCTCTCATTAACCATTTTTATGAATTATCATGTCACGTTGTTATGTTTCTGAAATTGCACTGTGATTTTCCAAGCCAAAGTCGTTGGGTAGTGAGTACCCTGCCCATTTTTCCTATATAGGGAAATCACTGTTATGAACATTTACTTATTTTTTATATAGATTCGTGTATTAATTCTAAATTTCTTTGTCATAGAATAAATTATGATTTTTAATGAATTAATGTTATTTGATCCATGTGGCACAATTATGCACGAACTGAAATGATTAAGAAGGGTGCACCCTAATAGAACTCCAACGCATTTGGTAAATATTAGTATCATGATACGTCAAGTGAAATGAGGGTTTAATAATTCTAATACTTGTTCAATTACGGTTTAATCATTCTCTATGTGCAATGATCCCTGACCCATTCTAATATCATGTTAAAATGTTGATTCCACATTTCCATTATATGATAACCACGCTATATCATGCCTTTATGTTCAATTTTCTCTTATGATCCATTGATATTACTATTTCATAACATGTACTATATTTTTCATGTTATTTATTATTTACTCCCTTACCGGGATTTATAGCTCACCTATTTATTATGAATTCCATTAGGTTATCCCATGCAATTCTATGTACGATGGAATGTGTGTGGTCCTGTAAAATAAGATTTCAATAAAGATGTATATTTCATGTATTAAGTTGTAATGTGATGTTTCTAATCCCAAAAGACACTAGAACTCTTGATCTTTTATGTTGTATCGAGTGATGATTAAATATAATGAATTATTTTTAATTATGAAATAAATAGTTGGGGTTTTATAGTTGGTATCAAAAGATATGTTTAGTTATTTTTTGATTTGGATTAGAAAACACTAGTGAGATCTTTAGGGATAAGACTAAGTATATTAAAAACATCCCTAAATTTTTTTAGAATTGAGTAAGTGGTTTATTAATAAAATACAACACTTTGTTTTTACAAGAATGTAGAGGCATCTTTGGAATAAATGTATATTGGGGTAAAACATGAACACAACACTTTGAGATAGACTCGAACAGGAACTAGGGAATGACCATAGGAATTTCTCCACACTTCTTTATGAAAATCCTAGGGAATATGCTTTGGAAAATTCATATTCATAGTATGAACCATTATTAAGGGAATTCAAAAAAATTACCCTAAGAATATATATTGGGAAATATAACAAGGATAACATATTTATGTTAAAGAAATAAATGTAATGTATAAGTTATCCCTTTTTGTAATTGGATTCCCCTTTATATGTTACCCCAAACCCTGCTTTTATTCCAGCCTACGGATGGTAATAAGAGGAATCTAGATTACAAATGATGGGAAGATCATTGTGATGACTATTCTAATGATATTTTTAATTTTATGGGAGTGGTAATTGAAAATGTTTTCATGGTACTATCTCAGTTAAATCATGTTTTGAATAGAAACATGGGTCAAGAGTATCTTTCATCCCCCTAAGAAAGAACAACATGAAATTGAGAGCATTATGATAAAAAGGCCTCCTGTATTTAGTGGATAATCAGATCCCTCAATCGTTGAACAATGGATCAACTCCATTGAGAAGTTCTTCTCCATCCATTAATGTTTTGAACAAGATAATGTACTTCTGGAAGATTATTTTATGGAGAGTTAAGCTAATCAATGGTGTTCATTGATCAGAAATAAAAATCCCAAGGAAGAGATCGATTCATTGAAAAAGAAGGATTTCATTAAAATGTTATTTCGATAAATATTTTTCATACACCCTTCAACTTAAGATGGAAAGGGACTTCCATTAACTCAAGAAAAAAATACAATGAATCCATTAGATTATATGAGGAAAACATTACAATGATTTCACGATAAGTCCCCAACTTTTTCATTACCCCTGAATGCAAGTTTGACAACTTCATTGGTGGCTAAAACCTAGCCTACGAAAATCCCTAGAGATCCATGACTTCGAGAGCTAGACAGAAATGGTTTGATGTTCCCTCAATGTCAAAATGGAGATCAGCGAATCTTAGGTTAATCTTGTGGATAATAAGCATATGGTGGACATTAATTATGGCTGTCTGGTGGATAAATCTCACGGTTTTATGAAAATAAAGCACCCAAAATCCCATATTTGAAGAAAAAAGCACCAAAACTATTTCATGAAGTGGACGTGTAAATGATTTAGGTATGAAATAGAAGGGCACCTGGCCCTTAAATGTTGAGAAGAAAAACCAGCAGCTGCGATGGAGGATAAGAACAATCCGTTCGACCCACAACACATTATTCATTTCATCAACTACATAGAACCTAGGAAATTTCTTAAACTAGTTCCCTATGAGATTGGTTTTCGAGGGAAACCAACCACATCCAAGGCAACAAATGAGAGATTTTTCCATCACTACCACTCGAGTGAACCATGACAATTAAGTGGTGATAAGTACAAGAAATATTCATTAAATAATAGATAATGATATCTTGGATTATTTTTCTATGCATTATTTGATATCATTAATGTTTAGTAGAAAAATACGCAAACCACCTCAAATCATAGTAGTAAAGAAGTTGGTGAGATTGTAAAATGGGGAAAACATTGTATCCCATGAATATAACTCCTCCCCTGTCATAATTTGATAATGGAACATCCCAACAAACCTTATCAAACATCCTATGGTGTAATTTGATGAAATTCATGGAATGGTTTTTCTTTCCTTATATAGATCCAACAAAAATAGTCGTGAGAGGGAAATCAGTCTCCATATGGTGAATCGAACCTCGATTCTGTACAAGTTCTAGGAGGAGGATGAATATTCTTTAGCACTGTCATGTCAAGAGTGGATATTACTACCCTATTAGCATGTGTGTATTTCTCACATGATTTTTTATATGGAAGGAAATATCCTTGAAAACATTCCTACTATAAGGGAATTCACTGAAGTGATTCCCGAGAAATTTACTAGTCTTCATCATTGAAGAGAAGTTTAATTCTCAATTGATCTTATACCTGGGGCATTTCCAATATAAAAAACTCAATTTATATTTTCTATTATGAAGCTTGAGGATATGAAGAATGAGCAACATGAGAATCTGGATAATGGGTTTATACTCCCAAGTGCTTCACCATGGGGTGCACCAGTTCTCTTCATCAAGAATAATGATCGTTCAATGTGCCTTTGCATTGATTGTTGTGGGATAAAAAATTGATGATAAAGAAAAAGAATCCCCTTCCATTAATTGGTGACTTATTTGATCAGCTATATGGATCTCAATAATTCTCCAAGAGGAATTTTCTATCAGGATATTGCAATGTAAGTGTGAAGAAGGAGGATATCACCATGACTGCTTTTCAAAAAAGATACAAGCACTATGAATTCATAGTAATTTTTTTGGACTCACTAATTCTATAGAAATCTTCATTGAATTTATGAATAGTACATTTAGAGATTACCTTGATAAATTTGTAGTAGTCTTTATAGATGATATTCTAATATACTAAAAACCCAAGGAGGGGCATGTGGAGCATCTAAGCATTGTACTAGAGACCCTGTGAAAGGATATTCTCTATGAAAAGTAAAACAACCGTGAGTTCCTATTAAAGGAGGTCTTATTATTGGCTTATATAATCATGATCAATGGGTTATCTGTTGATCCCTCCGAGACAGATGCAATTGAGGGATGTATGAGGCCAACATTAGTAATCAATATTTATAGATTCTTGGGATAGCTAGATTTATATCTCTTATTTGTGAGAATTTTGTCACGATTGTCCCACCCTATTAACAAGATAACTTGAAGGGGAGTAATGTTTTTATGGAGTGATGAATATGAATATAGCATCAAGGATTTGAATTGGAGTCTTATCACAGAACCATTTCCCACACTACCCACATGTGGAGAACATTTTGTGGTACATAGTGATGCTTCAAAAAAGGGTCCGGGCTGTGTGTTGAGGCAAAATTACAAAGTCATTGCGTATGATTCAAGGCAATTGAACGTTCATTTGAATAACTATCCAACACATGATCTATAGTTGTCTACAATAATATTCGCATTAAATTTTTTGTGAAAATACCTCATTGGGGAGAAGTATCAACTTTATATGGATCACAAAAGCCTCACTATATATTCACAAATAAATACTTGAACATGTGCCAATGAATATGGTTTGATCTGATCAAAGTATATGAATTCTCAATACATTACCACCCTGGGAAAGTGAACCAGGTGGAAGATTCTTTATGTAGAAAGGACCCAATGATTATTTCATTGATGAGAATTGAAAAGGATCCATTATTAATAGATTTTATGAAGATGGAAATGGGAATAAAAAATAAGGGAACATCATCAATACTTTGAAAAATGATACCTCAACCATCTCTTTTAAAAAATTTAAAAAATGAAAAAAAGGATGATGTGTAAATTTCAATGAAATTGGAAACTATCAGAAAAAGGAAATCCATGATGTTAAATGTTGATGAAGAAGGAATTGTGAGATTTGGGAAAGACTATGTGTTCCATCAAATCTAGAGTTAAAGAATGAAATTTTAGATGATGCATATAGATCTAATTTCTAAATTCACCTAGGAAACCCAACGATGTATCAAGAACACCTAGAGAATTATTGTTGGGATAATATGAAGAAGGAAATAATTGAGTATACATCAAAGTGCCTATTATATCAATAAGTGAAGGATGAGCGGAAGAAGTCTAAGGAGATGACACAACCATTACCCATACTAGCATGGAAATGGTAGAACATATCCACGAACTTTTTCATCACACTTTTGAATACATCCACATGAAAAATTCTATCTAGTATGTTGTGGATCATCTTTCAAAGACATCAGCCCTTTTTCTAATTCGAGAGGATTTATTATTAGATCAATTGGCACAGATATATATCAGAGAAGTAGTAAGGATGAATGTAGTACCTGTATTAATTGTATCTGATTGAGATCCAATATTCACCTCTATGTTCTGGAAGAGTCTTCATCATGATCTGAATACTAAATTGAACAATAGTATAACTTATCATCCATAAACTGATGTACAATCTTATTGGACTATCCGAACACTTGATGACACATTGAGAGCACGCTCAATTAAATTCAATGTAGGATGAGATCTACATCTTCCTCTTGTTGGGTTCAATTACAAAAATAGTTTCCACTCAAGCATTCGACTGGATCCTTATGAAGCCCTTTATGGGAAGAGGTGAAGAACTCCAACAGGTTGGGAATATGTTAGGGAGTGGAAACACCTAGGTCTAGAATTGGTAGATGAATTAAGAGATAATTTTATGACCATCCAGTATCATATTGATCCTATTCGAAGTCAAAAAAGTGCAATGCTGATAATAATCGACGAGACCTAGATTTTGATATCACAGACATGGTATTCCTTTACATATCACAGTGGAAGAGAGTTAAGAGATTTGGTATGAAGAGAAAGTTATGTCAATGGTACATCGAACCTTTTTAGAGTTTTGATCGCAATGGAGTAGTGGCCTATCGAATAACACTACAAACAAACCTATCTCAAGTTCATGGTGTATTCAATGTATAACTCATGTGGATGTAAATATCAGACCCACCTCATCTACTCAATTCAGAGGTGTTTCTATTAAATAATTTGCTCTATCATGAAGATATTTCAGGGAGGATCTTACATCTTAGGGAAAAATTTCTATGAAATAAGACTATTCCCATTTTCAAGGTGTTGTGGAGAAACAACATGTTTTAAGAAACAAGATGGGAATAAAAGGAAGTGATGAAGCTGAGTTACCCTCACATATTTTAGTGTTGGAAAATGAAATTTCTTTGGAAAAATTTCTTAAGGTGGGAAGATTATAATGAACAAAACTATTATTAAAGAAATTTATTCTGGATATAATAAAATGTCTTATTATGTAAAATGTTTATATAACTTGTGAACTTAATATTTTTATATTTTTGGATTTTAAAATAACATTATGAATTGTAACCATTTATATTATAGACATTGAATTGTGGCCACATTATTATTATAAATATAGTTCTTTAAAAAATTCAATTTACTTAGACAAAAGAACCGACGACCTCATTCATTAGATTTTATCCTTAAGAATACCAATTTAGGAGATTGGAAAGGAGGTATCATCACTAGGCATCACACTTTACCAAGACCAAGCTGAGCATCAACACATTAAGCTTGAATGAAATCACCTAAGGGAGAAGTGGATGTTAATAAATATTAATACCTAAGGGATGTTATCCGATCCTCCCGAAGAGTCTATCACCATCGCACAACTAGCAATTAAGTCTTATGTGGGTGTTTTAAGGGTTTATGTAACAATACCCTAGAAGTGTGATTTTGTGCATTATTTATTTATAGATAACAAAAAATTCCTTTTAATATTATTACTTTGAAAATATATTTTAATGAAAAAAATTATTTTTAGGTAATATTCAATTAAGAAATATATTTTGATTAATTAATGGATTTTCTAATTAAAAAATATTTTAATATTGTTTCTGAAATAATTTTTATTAAATATAAATGTTCGTACAATTTATTAAGAATACAATTGTAATTTTTACTAAGGTTTGAATGCTATTTTTTGTCAAAACCCATGGATTTTTTGTTAATGTATTATTTTATTTTAAATGTACTAATTAACATATTCAGATAATTACATATATAAAATGGATATTAATTTTGGAATCAGGATGTTGAAATTATACAATGGTGAATTTTTCAAAATTTTATGAGACAATCAATTTTTTTCGGAGAAATTTAAATACCGTTTAAAAATATAATGTGTTTTATGAAATCATAATTTCACAATATTGATGTAATTTCCCAACCCTAGATTCCTAGAGTCGGTGCATTATTTTAATACATTGGCATGATTACAAGGAATCATGTCCTGAAGGACCGATCAGTTTAGCAGTCTTGGAAAATTGATTGCATACATGAACATTACATTACACTTTATTACATAAAATACAAAAAAATAGTTCATTGAGAACTCCATTATCTCATTTATCTTTACCATACATATCAATCATAATACACTTCTTGGAATCCTGGGAAAATAAAACATAATAAAGGGGTGAGCTCAGATGACCAATAAGGGTAAATAATTTAGCAGAAGCTATAAACATTTAATGCAAGATGTGTGATAAAAACAAAAACCTTTTTAAACATAATCTTGAAAAAAATATGAAAAAAATAAATCAAACCTTACCATATAAACATGCACAAGGATAATCTACTTGTCAAATAGTCACCTGTAATAACTAATTTTATAATGAAGAAATTCCTAACTCCGGACATCATTAACACATAGTCAATGCCTTTGCCAAGACTAAAAATAAGTTTTTTTCAAGGCCTTGTGCCAAGACACTAGTTTGTCTCATGATACCTACTAATGCATAGAGGAGTTATAGAGGGCTCCACCCATCACCTACTAAGTCCACTGCATTCCTCATATGAAAAAATTTGAAACATAACATAAACATTCTATTAAAACTAGCATACGAATTGTCATTACATTTACTATAAACCATGAATGGTATAAAAATAGAACATCCACAGTCAAACATATCATAACTCATTCAATACAACATGGAATTTTGTATTATAATAAATCAACCTCAATCAAAAATAATATCTAGTAAAGGATGCTGACATAGTTGAAAATGATGAGTAAATTTGTTTGAGAGAAATACCTTTAAAAAAAAATAATTTAATCATAACACATTTATAAAGGAAGTAATTTAAAATATACTTTTGAATCAAAGTGTCCGATAAAACTTTGAAACTTTTGAAAATAATTTTCATTTCAAAAAATTCATGTCCATATAAATAAATCCTTAAAATCATTTTGAAAACATGGACATTAATTAAAAAGATTTAGAAAGATAAATCTTTAAAACATTTAAAATTCTGATCTTGATAAAGGATAACTTTCAAAAATCCTTAAAATATTCATTCTAAATTTATTTTTATTGAAAATGGACATGGATGATAAAAATTTCTCAGTAAATACTTACACATAAACAATCTTGGATAATAATGAGATAGAGGAATTAACCCTTACCTTGCACTTTATTTTAGTCGAGGGTACGTTTAACCTCATCTATGAAGATCATAGTATGTTATTAAATTATAACATAACCATATTAATATTTATGATATCATACATGATTCATTTATGACTTTATACAACCGATTTAATAATAATAATTTCCATGTTAAATTAACATTTCACGTAATAATCTTTCTCTTTATCGTACGTGTTTTAATTTGTTAATCTTGATTGTATCACTTAGATCAAGATTTAAATACTTCCAGAATATAAAACATGATTTATATATCATATTTTTTTAGAATATAAATATTTATAATAGACATATATATTAAATAAAAACACCATTTATGGAGATGGTAGTCCGTACGTACGCATAAACGCTGTTTCCGTTTTCATATCGTATTGAACGGAACTAAGTGAATAAGATATATGTAAGTAAATAAATATATATATATATACATATATCTCATGTAGAATTATTATGTAATTTATTAAATACTTATTCGTAATATATATTTTTATAATCATCGATGATTGGTGAACATGGAAATTAATCTCATCGCGTTGTGGAGATGGTAATTTGTACGTACGCACGAGCGAAAATATCATTTCCTTAAAGGTTTGGAATTGGATGGTATATTAACTTTAAATAGAAATTTTCATGTTATTTTAATTATTTTTATACATATTACTCATCATTATATCCATCCAAATAACATAGTGTTGAATAAAAAATTACACCACGACGTGGAGACAGTAAGCCGTACGTACGCACAAATGGTGAAATTATCATCCAAAAGATGGATAAAATAATTAATATGGTTGTTTCATATTTATAATAAAATAAAAATATATAGAAGATACTGGAGTTATTATTTTATAATTGAAACAACTAATAAAGAGTAAGTGGATGAATAAGATAACTTGAACGAGGGTGGTGAAATGATTACCTTTTCTACAGGTTCTTCCTTTTGATTTGATCAAAATGGCTCTTTAGGTTGGATTTTTGACCAATGTAAGGCCTCTAGAATGAAGGTAGGATAGTTGGGAGAATATTTGGGCAGGGTTTGGCTGAGGAAAATGGCTTTGGAAGTGTTAATTTGAGAGAAGGGGAGGTTCTCTTTTATAAGAGGGGTGAGGGTCACTTTAGGAAAAGATTAAAGTATAAATTTATTATAAAATAATATTCGGTTTATAATGGTTCCAAATGAATTTATTTATAGCCTTATGTGGTTATGGGTAGAAATACACTCAACCAATAGGTTTTAGACAAGTTTAGGTGACCATTTTAACCTTATCATTTATATTTAACTATTAGTTAAATAGTTTAACTTTTACCGTGTCTTCTGGTATTATTACCCTATACGGTTAATAAACTAACTCTAAACATCCAAGATAACCTCAAGTGGCTCATTAATAACATATATAATATTATTTCATCTCTTTGGCCGAACCATACATTTTTAGGAATATTTTACCAACCAATAATATAGTATTTATTTTAAATATTATTTTATGTCAATTTTGACACTATATGGTATTTTGTTTTCGTGAAAGTCATCACAACGTGATTAATTCAAAAAAGACACATTTAATCATCCATAACATGTCATATTAACCGCTAAAATTCGTGGATTTCATAAAAACATTTAAATTATATTTATTTTAATATTCATAATACCATTTATTTTATTCTTTCATTAATAAGGTAATTACTACATCATCATTATGTCATTAATAAATTTAATTATTTAATATCTAAAAATTATAAATAAAATAAGCTTTTGTGGGAAAAATTTTTATATTTCTAATGAATATTTATAGTCGAATTTATCTTATTTATAACTTTATATTAAAAATAGTTTGGTTTTTAAACATTGATTTTAACTCTTTTAACTATTCGTTAAATTAAATAATAATAAATGACTTAATCTAATCAAAGTGGACCTAAAGGGTCATATTTTATTCCTAAAGTTGTTTTTGGCCAAATTACAGTTTTACAATAGAATTAGGACATGTTTTCAGGTAATAATAATTTCATTTTTACCCTTAATTACCCTATTTACTTTTAACCATAGTAAATAAAATTAAAAAGTTACTATTCACCAAAAAAATTATCTTATTGAACCAAATTTTACTCCTTGATATTAACCATGTCTGTCATATTTTCTAAATTCAAATCAAAGAAGTTGTCAAATTATGTTTTATGTGAATTTACAAATTCTCATAGGAGGTGGGTAAAAGACGATGAAAAGTTCAATAAAATTTTTATATATCTAAAATTATTATAAATTGACTCCAATGAATTAAATTGAACTTATATAGGTATTATGTATCTATTATAACCTAAAATAAATTTAAATAAAATAAATAATTATTTAAATAACAATTCGGTTTTTATCTATAACTCAGTGTTTTCACTATTCATCAAAAATTAAAAGTTTTCAGAAAAATACCAAAAATTCAATCTAAGATAATTTTGATATTCAGAATTCAATAATGAATTATATTGTACCAAATTCAAAACATATAAGTTTCATTTATTAATTTAAAATTAATTCCCACTGTCAAAACCAAAAGGCGTATTTTTAAGAAATAATAACTATCAAATGTTTGACACTTTTTTATGTCCAATTTCAAAGTGAAATTACATACAATGACCAGCATTGGATTAAATGGTAAAAATATTATCTATTTAAACTTCAAAACCATTAATTTTTTTTTTAATTTAACACTATAAATTATTTTGATTTAAAAAGTTGTTTTCAATTAAAATATAGTATTTTCACTATTCACCCAAATATGAAAGTTATCCGAAAACACCAAAAAATTATTAAAACTAAATTCTTAGGTCCTGATTCTAATGAAAAAGTTTAATTTGTAAAATTGAATATATAATAGTTTAAAATATTGGATTTAAAAAGGGCTCACCATTAAAAGGTAGTAAAAGTATATTTTTTGAAAAATACATCTTTTATCTGAAAAAATGATTTAGTTCTCAAATTATGTCTAAGAAACTCATAAAATGGATTATAAAATTATAAGGATTATATATAGTTCAAAATTTAGTTAATAATATTCATAACAGCTTTTGAACAACTAGTTTGGTATGTTGTGGTGCGCTTGAACTTGATGTTGCGTGTAGTGTAAGTTATTGAATTACATTTAAGAAATAATGTAATATGAAATCTTAGGGTGTTACATTCTTCCTTCCTTCAATAAATTGCGTCCTCGTAAATTGAAATTTTTCTTTGAAAATAAAAGATTGAAAATAAAAAATACCTTTGTGGGAAAACCCACATCAGAAATTGGGTTAATAAAATTTAGTCTTAATAAGAGGAAAAAATTATATATATATATATATATATATATACAAGAAAAATAGAGTTTCATCCTTCAACTAATTCCTACCATAAAATCATCTTTCACTCTATAATATTACAAAAAAAATTATTTATCCTAATCATATAGGGTACCAAAAATATTGAATTTATAAATCATTTTTCAGACTATTTAAAAAAAAGATAAATTATAAAAACCAGTACATCACGTAGTCTAGTCGTAGGTGATCCACCCCTGTCGCTCTTCGGTTGCGGGTTCAAGTCTCGTAGCCCTTCCAGACACGACTAGTAGTCGCCCGACCTCTAGGTTGTCCTTTTTATAATAGTCCAAAAATAACCTTGATAATAATCCAATTTCAAACTTAATCCATTCCAACCCTTAGAATTGCCCAAAATACTTATATCCAAACTCTCTGTCCAAAATTTATAAGGATGTTAAAGACAATGAAGATCATTTTTTCTATGTAATAACATTTGAACTCCTTCATCATGTATTCTTTTAATACACCGCAACATCTTGAATTACCATAAAACCTTATTGATTATATTCTTGATCCCTTATTCCTTATAGAATACTGGATATATCCTTCTATCCAGAAAACGTTGTAAACTCCAACGATGATGGAATATACAAATCATTAATCAGTTTCAAGGAAGTCAAGAATATCCAATATAATTTATCCAAATCAACCATCTATTATTCCAAAATCAGTACCTCTTTATCAGGTCCATATTAAGGATTACCTTTCCTTTAAACATGTATTTTCCAAAAAGTTTAGCTTACTATTATGTCACATTTCTTAGAACAATATAATCTCAAATCCTCAATAAATTGTAATGCAGTACAATCCTTATTTATCTCCATAATTCATATAACCAGTATATTGTTGATACAACACTAAAATGAAATAATTCTATATTAACAACATAAGAACACTAGTCATTCCTCTTCGCATGAGGTTGTATCAAAACTCGAGTATTATCCAATAGCATCATTTAAGGTATACTCTGATGACTGATACATTGATTCACGTAGTGTCCCCACTCCTTGCAGATTAAGCATTTTACATTTGAAATTTTATCTTACCCTTACAATCACGTAAATGGTGTCCTTTTTCTCCACACTTATAAAAAACTCCCATTCCCTTCAAGAAATTACCATGGATATTCTTTCCATAGTTATCACATATGATAAAATCCATCTTTTCCCTCTTCCCTTTATCCAACATTCTCTATTCAATCCTTTTATAATCTTTCTTCCCTTCAAAGCCATAGGACTCAGAGAATTATTTACTTTTCTTATTAACACATGATACTATTTCTCCATATATTTAGAATACATGGGAGAATATTTCCCTTTTAAATATTGGCTTAATACTATCAAATATATGATCTTTCTCACTCTTTGTATCATACGTATTTATGGAGTTCACATTCCTTCTATTTGGAACCATTTCCATACAATGGCATACACTAGGACAGTTTATGAATCACAATTCATAATTCGAAGCATGTAAAATACCTAACATAAATTGAACAGTTTATCAATATAATCCATAATCACAAAATTGTTTTCATTGAAGAGGTATATACTCATAAACCCTTCATAGTGTCTTGTAACGAAAATTAGAATTATCCAAAGCATATCCCCTTGGTGTTTCATAACCATGAGTGCAGCAATGCCCATTGTCGTGCACCAGTTCCCATTCGAGTCCAGCTCAAAGTAGTGTTTTAGGTTTTTACATCTAGGTACATCTATGCCAAAGCCACCTCTACCTGCTCGTATCTAGACAGGGATGTATTTTCTTGGGAAAACTCACAAAATGATTACATTTCCATAATTTTAGGAAGTTCTTCTATACTAATCTTAAAAGTCTAACTTACGGTAATGTTCTCTAATCAGAGTTTATCTTAATCAAGTTTCCAAGGTTTTTTCTAAACATTCTCTGATACCAACTGTGATTCCCTGACCCTAGATTCCCTGAGTCGGTGCATTATTTTAATACATCTTCATGATTACAAGGAATCAAGTCCTGAAAGACCGATCAGTTTAGCAGTCTTGGAATATAGAATGCATAAATGAACATTACGTTACACTTTCTAACATACAATACAAAAAAATAGTTCTTTGATAACTCCATTATTTAATTTAGCTTAACCCTTCATATCAATCATAATACACTTCTTGGAATCTTGGGAAAATAAAACATAATAAAGGGGTGATCTCAGATGCCCGGTAAGGGAAAATAATTTCGCAGAAGCTATAAACTTTTAACGCAAGATGTGTGATAAAAACAACTGCCTTTTTAAACATAATCATGAACATAATAAGAAAAAAATAAATCAAACATTACCATATAAACATGAACAAATATATTCTACTAGTCGAATAATCACATGTAATAATTAATTTCGTAATGAGGAAATGCCTAACGCAGTACATAATTACCACATAGTCAAGCCCTTGTGCCATGAATACAAATAAAATTTTTGTCAAGGCCTTGTGGAAAGACACTAGTTTGTCTCATGAGACCTACTGATGCATCAAGGAGCTATCATGGGTGCCACCCGTCACTTACTAATTCCACTGCATTCCTCATATGAAAAATTTGAAACATAACATAAACATTCCTATTAAAATTAGCATAAAAAATGTCATTACATTTACAATAAACCATGAATGGTATAAAAATAGAACATCCACAGTCAAACATATCATAACTCATTCAATACTAAATGGAAGATTTTATTATAATTAATCAACCTCAATCAAAAATAATATCCAGTAAAGGATAATGACATTATTGAAAATGATGAGTAAATTTTTTTGAGAGAAATATATTTTTTGTAAAATTATTTAAAAGTAACACATTTATAAAGGAAGTAATTTAAAAGAGATTTTTTTTAATAAAAGTGTCCCATACCACTTTGAATCTTTTGAATAGAATTATCATTTCAAAACAAACATGTCCATATAAATAAATCCTCAAAATCATTTTGAAAACATGGACATTAATTAAAAAGATTTTGAAAAATAAATCTTTAAAACATTTATAATTCTGATCTTGATAAAGAGTACCTTTCAATAATCCATAAATTATTCATTTTGAAATCATTTTTATGAAAAATGGACATGGATGATAAAATTTCCCAGTAAATACTTACACATAATCAATCTCAGATAAAAATGAGATTGAGGAATTAACCCTTACCTTGAACTTTCCTTTAGTCGAGGGTACATTTAACATCCTCTACGAAGATTGTAGTATTTTCTTAAATTATACAAGAACCATATTAATATCTATGATATCATACATGATTCATTTATGAATTTATACAATCCCTTTAATAATAATTTCCATGTTAAATCAACATTTTGCGTAATAATCATTTTCTTTATCATACGTGTTTTAACTTGTTACTCATGATTGTATCACACAAATCAAAATTTAAATACTTCCAGAATATAAAAAATGATTTATATATCATATATTTTTAGAATATAAATATGTATAATAGACATATAAATTAAATGAAAAACACCATTTACAGAGACGGTAGTCCGTAGGTACGCATAAATGTTGTTTCCGTTTTCATATCGTATTGAACACAACTAAGTGAATAAGATATATGTATGTACATATATATATATATCATGTAGAATTATTATTTAATATATTACATACTTATTAGTAATATATATTTTTATAATCATTGATGAATGGTGAACGTGGAAATAAATCTCATCGGGTCGTGGAGATGGTAATATGTACATACACATGAGAGACAATATCATTTCATTAAAGGTGTGGAATTGGATGGTATATTATTTTTAAAGAGAAATTAACAAGTTATTTTCAATAATTTTATACATATTACTCATCATTATATACATCCAAATAACATAGTGTTGAATAACAAATTACACCACGGCGTGGAGACGGTAAGCCGTACGTACGCAGGCATGGTGACATTATCATTCATAAGATAGATAAAATAATGAATATAGTTGTGTCATATTTATAATAAAATCACAGTATATAAAAGATACTAGAGTTTTTATTTTATATTGGAAACAACAAAGAAAGGGTATGTGGAAGAATAAGTGAATTTGAAAGAGGGTGGTGAAATCATTACCTCTTCTTCGTGTTCTTCCTTTTGATTTGATCAAAATGGCTCCTTAGGCTGGATTTTTGACCAATGGAAGACCTATATAATGAAGTTAGTAGATTTGGGAGGATATTTGGGCAGGGTTTGGCTGAGCCAAATGGATTTTTAGGTGTTAATTTGAGATAAGGGGAAGTTCCCTTTTATAAGATGGGTACGAGTCACTTTAGAAAAAGATTAAAGTATTAATTTATTATACAATCATATTAAGTTTATAATGGTTCAAAATTAATTTATTTCTATACTTATGTGGTTATGGGTTGAAATAAACTCGACCAATAGGTTTTAGACAAGTTTAGGTTACCATGTTAACCTTATCTTTTAGATTTTACTATTAGTTAAATAGTTTAACTTTTACCACATCTTCTTGTATTATTAAACTATATGGTTAATAAACTTACTCTATAAATCCAAGAGAACCTCAAGTGGCTCATTAATGACTTGTATAATATTATTTAAGCCTTGTGGCCGAACCTTACATTTTTAGGAATATTATATCAACCAATAATATAGTATTTGTTTTAAATATTATTTTATGTCAATTTTGACAATATTTGGTATTTTGTTTTTGTGAAAGAAATCACAACTTGATTACTTAGAAAAAGATACATTTAATCATCCCTAACATGTCATATTCACATATAAAATTCGTGGATTTTATAAAAACTTTGAAATTATATTTATTTTTATTTTTATAATACCATTTATATGATTCTTTCATTAATAAGGTAATTACTGCATCATCATTGTGTCAATAATAAATTTAGTTATTTAATCTATAAAAATTATAAATAAAATACTCTTATGTATGAAATATTTTTATATTTATAATGAATATTTATAATCGAATTTATATTACGTATAACCCTATATTGAAAATGGTTTAGTTTTTAAACTTTTATTTTAACTCTTTTAACTATTCTTCAAATTAAATACTAATAATTGAATTAATCTAATCCAAGTGGACATAAAGGGTCATATTTTATTCCTAAGGTTTTTTTTGGTAGATTTACATTTATCCAATAGAATTAGGACATGATTTTGGGTAATAATAATATCATTTTTACCCTTAATTACCCTATTTTTTTAAAAAGTGGTAAATAAAAGTAAAAAGTTACTATTCACCAAAAATAATTATCTTATTGAACCAAATTTTACTCTTTTATATTAACCATGTATATCATATTTTAAAATATCAACTCAATGAAGCAGTAAAATTATGTTTTATGTGAATTTACAAATTCTCTAGGAGTTGTGTAAAAGACGGTGAAAAATTCAATAAAATTTTTATATATCTAAAATTATAATAAACTGACTCCAATGAATTAAATAGATTTTATATATGTATTATGTATCTATTTTGACCTAAAATAAATGTAAATAAAAAAAATAATTATTTAAAAAAATTTGGTTTTAAACTATAACTCGGTGTTTTTCACTATTCATCAAAAATTAAAAGTTTTCAGAAAAATACCAAAAAATCACCCTAAGATAATTTTGATATTAATAATTAAATAATGAAGTATATTTTACCAAATTAAAAACATATAAGTTTAATTTATTAAGTTAAAATTAATTCCCGTGGTCAAAACCAAAAGGCGTATTTTTAAGAAATAATAACTATCAAAAGATTGACACTTGTTTATGTCAAATTACAAAGTGAAATTATTTACAATGATCAGAATTGGATTAAATTTTAAAAGTATAATCTATTTATACATCAAAACCATTAAAATGTATAATTTAACACTATAAATTATTTATATTTAAAATGTTGTTTTCAGTTAAAATATAGTATTTTTCACTATTCAACCAAATATGAAAGTTATCAGAAAAACACCAAAAATTTATTAAAATTAAATTCTTATGTCTCTATTATAATTAATAAGTTTATTATGTCAAATTTAATAAATTAATGTTTCAAATATTGGGTTTAAAAAGGGCTCACCTTTAAAAGGCGATAAAAGTATATTTTTTGAAAAATAATTCTTTTATCTGAAAAAATTAATTATTCTTAAATTATGTCTAAGAAAGTCATAAAATGGATTCTAAAATTATAAGGATTATATATAGTTCAAAATTCAGTTAATACTATTCATAACCGCTTTTGAACAACTAGTTTGGTAAGTCGTGGTGTGCTTGAACTCGATGTTGCGTGTAGTGTAAGTTATTGAATTACTTTAAAGAACTAACGTAATATGAAATCTTGGGGTGTTAAAATTGATGTAAAAAATAGTATAAATAGTTTTTTTTGGAAATATTTTATTACCTTTCCCATAATGTTATTTTATTTTTTTAATTAATTTTACGGTGCCTTAGTGGACCATCCATGACTTATAAAACTTTTTAATTTTTAAATTGATTTCCTTCAGAGTGTGACTAAAATCCAGATAATCAAGCCTAAAATATTATGAAGTTAGGACATTAGACATAAAAAATAATGTTTTCCACTCCGATTTAGAAAAAACAGTGTGAAAAAACCATGGGTTGGTTTGTGATTTTGATTTGTTTCAGGTGTGGTGCCCAAAACCTATATTATAAAGAATTCCCTATATTTTCCTATATATATCCACCCAAGATTCTACTTATATTCACTTAAAATCCTTGGAGCACATAAATAATCTTAACTCCTTTCCCTAGTATCCTGTCAAGGTTCCCCAGTCTTGCATAATCCACTATCAAGCCTCTCCCAAGCGATTAGATTACACTTCTATGTCATGGATTTCTTCCATTCTTATTTTTGTCTAAATTTCATTATTTTGTTGCACCATTCCATTCAATAAAAAAATTTGGGGAATGATTTCTCGCCTCCCCATATATCCTTAAATATATTTTAAGTATTATAGACCTATTTATCTCCAATTAATGCCTTAGTTGTACACCTTTTATAATTCCAAAATTCCATAAAGAATTTCACTCTTCTCATTTACATTCATGAAATTATTTTGTATTATGAATCTAAATTCCATTAAAAGTGTTGGGACACATATATAAATGATCCCCATACTTTATATTTCAGGTAAATATGATGAGACACCCCTTTCACTATAATAATCCATTTTTATGAATTCTTATATCCCACTGTTAAGATGCCAAAATTGCCCCACGATTTTCAAGCCAAATACATTGTGTAGTAAATAAAATGAACATTTCTCTATCATGTGTATTCACATTTATGAAAAATTACATGTTTATTATAGATTTTAATTAAATAATTCCACATTCCTTTATCATGGAACAATTTATGATGTTTAATGAATCCATTTTATATAATCCATGTGGAACACTTATGCATGAAATGAAATGATTAAGAAGGGTGCGCCAAGATATCACTCTAATACATTGGTTTAAGATTAGTTTCAAGATACGTCAAGTTAATTGGGGGTTTAATAATTATAATTTATGTATAATGAGAGTTTAATCATGCTCCATGTTCCATGAGACATGGCTCAAGCTAATATCCAGTTAAAATGTGGATGTCACATTTCCATGTTATGATAATCATGATATATAATTTCTTTATGTTCATTTTTCTCTAGTGCTCCATTATTATTATTATTTCTTACCATTTACTATATTATTCATGTTATAACTTTTTTACTCCCTTATTGTTCTTTATATATCACCCTTTTCTTATACATGTCCTTAGTTTTTACCATGTAATTCCATGTTTGTAGTAATATGTGTTGTCATGTAAAAGAAGTTTTTAAAAAAGATGTGTATTTAATGTTTTAAGTTGTTATGTAATGTTTCTATTCCACAAATACACTAGACCTATCAATATTCAATGTTGTATTATGTTAATATTTTATGTAATAAATTATTTTTATTTCTGAAATAATGAGCATGGTTGTTATAAATTTGAGGGTCATTTATGTCATTTAGAAATAAAAGATTTGTTTTTTACTTGAATAATTAGTTATCAAACCATTCATTTATTTGAGATATATATTTTATAATGGTATATTCTAATTAATTTTATTATTATTTATTTATGAAATGAAATATATAGATAATTGGTTGTTGTTATTGGGGATTTTGTGATTAATGTGGTATTTATTCATATCGAGATTTATTCATGTTAGTTAATGTCTTTACTTGTGATAATTTTGTTATTTTTGAATAATAGATATAAAATAGAGAAAAAAATAACCATTTTATATGTAATTTGACCCATCAGAAGTAAATTTTAGTGCTTCATGCATGAAAAATTCCTCATTTTCATTAATAATATGTAATGATGGAGAGGGGTATACTTATAGAAAAACAACCAATCGATGAAATTTTCTTATTGTATCTATTGGAATGTAGATAGTAAATAATTAACATATTTTTTCTAGAAAAAACTATTTTTCATAAAATTATATCATTTTTGATAATATTTTCCAACCCTGTTAACGGCAATTTTTCTTCCATGTCCGTATTGTTCAGGTCCTGATAATGTTTTTCTTATTTGGGATCGTAATTATACATTATTCCAAATTACTATCATATTTACTGTATATTTATTTAAAAATTAATGTTTTAAAATAAATTGTTAACAGAAATATTTTTGAGTAGTGTATTTTAACAATATAAAAAATAATTTTCTTTTATTCTTGTATATTTTTTAATCCACTCATAAGAATTTATTTTCACAAATGTATTAAAAAAAACAATGGTATAAAAAAAATTAAATTATTAGGATGTCATTCAAGTAAGGGTGTAAAAATTAAATCCCCAGGATTTTATAATTTATTTTCATTAAATAATATTTTTTTTACTGTGGTATTACATATAGAAGGGTTAAACAAATAAATATATACAATAGAATTATTTTTAATTTATTACAATCATTTTGAAATTATAATTTTTCTAGAGAGTATGAATTGGAATAAGCATATTAATAAATATATTTCTATTTTTTTCTTTTCAAAAATTGAAAAATGAATCATCCATTTATGTTTTAGCATTTAGAAATGTTGATAAAATCATTTTAGGCTAAATTAAAAGTTTTTTAATAATTTTCTTTGTATTTACAATGTATTTTTATCTTAGTAGATTATATTTAACACTATCGATATGTGATTAAAATAATTGAAAAAGAAAATTTTTCAAACTAAAAAAACCAGCATTACTTTATTTATTTTTATTATGTTCTGAATGAGAATAAATTCATTTTATTCTTTATAAATTATTTTTTTACAAATTTTGGCATTTATTTCATTTTATGCGAATATATTATAATTATTATTTTCTACTAATTAATTTTTTTATAAAAGAATATCATTATTAAGTAAAAAATATTTTAAAAGAATAATGTTGGGTTCAATAGAGTATATTAAAAACACCCAGAATATATGAGATTGTAACACCATAAGAATTTTTGATATCATTCATCCTAAATAAATATGATCTCTTTAATAAATTACAAAACACACATCCCAGATTTAAAATAAATGTTAATATAGTATACCATTATAACATATAAATTTTATTGCAATGTGTTAATAATACTACCTAAATTATGAAAATTATGGTTATCGATTGATTATAACTGCTCAGACCTCTCTCATCCATCACTTTGCTGGAGTCTGGTGTTTGAGGTGTCTTTGGAGATCCAAGTGACCTATTCCTGACACTTTCCCAAATTTCTAGTTTATGAGCATTTATTTGAGAACTATATGCTTTTTTCTAACAGTAGGCCATATATTTTGCCAAATTTCTAGTTTATGAATAGTGTTTCTAGAATTATAGGCTACTTCCAACAGTAGGCTCTTTTACTTTTCCAAATATCTAGTTCATGAACAATGTTTCCAGAACATTCATATTTTTCCAATAGATTGCTATTTCCTTTACGAAATTTCTAGTTCATGAACACTGTTTCCAAAACAGTAGGCTATTTCAAACAGCATGATTTTTCCCTTTTTTATTTTCTAGTTCAAGAACAATGTTTTTAGAATAGTAGGCTATTTCCAATACCAGTATATTCCCATATCCAAATTTCTAGATCATGAATAGTGTTTCTAGAATAGTATGATATTTCCAATATTAGGCTATTCCCTTTGCCAAATTTCTAGTTTATGAAAAGTGTTTCAATAACTGTATGCTATTTCCAATAGTAGGCTATTCCCCTTGACAAATTTCTATTTCATGAATAGTTTTTCTATAATAGTAGTCTATTTCAAATAGTATTCTTTTTCCATTTCCAATTTTTTTTTCATGAATAGTGTTTCCAAAATACTAGGCTATTTCTAATAGCATGCTTTTTTCTTTGAAAAATTTCTAGTTCATGAACAGAGTTTCCAGAACAGTAGACTATTTCCAATAGCAGGCTATTTCCATAGCTGAATTTCTAGTTCATAAACAGTGTTTCCAGTACATTAGGCTATTTAAAATTGTAGAATATTCCCTTTTCCAAATTTCTAGCTCATGAATAGTTTGTCTAGACCTGTGTGGTTTTATAATGTTTCTATACCTGTGAGGTTTCTAGATTGGTGAGTCATCTTACACATAGTAAAATTTCATGTTTGGTGTACTGTGTTTCCAGCTTCCTATAGTTTTACCCCTTTAACATTTCCTTTTATATAAAATGCATTTTAAGCCTCGTTTTAAGGACTCTAAGGCTAATTCAAAGGCCATAAATTTTACATTTTTTTAATGGTGGGTAAACCACTTATGATCAAGCTACGGGGTTTAATGAGATCCTCCCATTAATGGAAAAATTTTGGGTATCTTAAATCGCTGCTCTATTAAAGATAATGAAGGTAAGAGATATCCTTTTTTTGATTCATATTCTTTCTTGTTCTCTAGTGTGAGACGATCAAACCCTTCCTCTGTTCCCAAGATATTTTGGGATCAATCATCACTCTACGAATCATCCTTTTATTGGGGATTCACTATTCTTATTTCACTCACCCTGTTTTGTGAAAACCTGGATGTGTCGATCAAGGTCCAATATAAATACTTGATGTGAGGAAGAAATGAAAATATTTGATCATGATGTTTCAAAATTCTCCCTTCTTCTCTCTTTTACGTGCATCCTGTGGGGCGGGTATGACAATGCTTTCATGATACATAGTAGAAACCCGAACTCTAGAAATGATATTAAATGTCTATTTAATGGAAGGGGGATGTGGTAGAGATGATGTTGTTATAATTATTTTCTGCATTTTGAATTGTAGAATCTTATTCCTACTAAAAATCATAGTCATTGGGGTCCTTGTTTGCACAATAGTAATGCTCTGTTTTCCTAAAATGATAGTGATTAAAAATGAACATCATGAAAAAAATAGTTAATAACATATTCCTGGATGTTTAAATGGACGTCTAATGAATGTAACCATTGTTTTATCACAGAAATTAAACAATCAAAAAGGATAAACAAGATCACTGGTGTTTTTCGAATATGTAAACTTCTTGATCTCTTTTAATGATATGCATGAGGAATATACTTGATTCCCTATATGGGTTATGTGGTTGTGTTATTGTGATCATATGGTGGCACTAGTTATGGAATATAACATATTGATGAAAGGTTTATTGATTGTATACTAGATGATTATGCAAGCATCTGAACATCCATTGGTTGTCTTGTGGCCGAAAGCCGGTGGCGATGTGGTTTGAGGCATCTCCCTTTGTTTTTTTTAACAAGAAAAACCCCAAGAAAACTTTTTAATAACTTCTTTGATGTTTCTGTTTTATTGTTGTTTCAGATTATGGTTGTCCAAGTTAATTACACAGTAATGAATGAAAACATGAACTGTAAATTGTGAAACACAATAACTTGAACTAGGAGTTTTGGTATAGTTGTTATGCACATGTCGTAGGGGTATTAGTATTGTGGAAGGTGATTGGATCATTTTTTTAGAAGCCATAGGATGGGTAGTGTGCTTATTTAGTATTAATCATGTATATTATTCATGTCTAGAGAATACCCCACCAATGTTGATCACTTTGTGATGAACACCCCCATCTCAAGGGGAGGGTGTTTTTGCTAGTCTTCAGCTTCTTTATTCTTCCTCTCCCTAAGGTTGTGATGGCCTGGGGTGGTTACATTATCCTATGTCTCTTCGGGAATGGTGAGTTGTTTTGGACTGGAAACATTGAGCAGTTTTCTATTATGGATATAAGGGCTGGGTTTTTAGGAAGAATGTTCCCATGTGTCTTTGGGATGAGGCTCGAGTCTCATAGGGTTAGAGGTGTGGATTTTTTTCCCATGTGTCTTCAAGATGAGGCTCTGGTGTCTTCAGGTGAGATGTATGACTGTTGTGGAACATAGATGTGAGTGGCTAGAACTGTGTGGGGGTGTAGTTGTGATAGGGACCCGGTGTTTTTGGGATGGTTGTGAGGTTGTGGCCTCGGTGTTTCTGGGAAATATATGTGGATGATTGTGGCCTAGGTATGTGTGTGAGGGATATGTTATTGGATGTTGTAGGGAGTTTTGATGTGTAGGATGTCTAGATGAATAGTGGAAGGGTGGTGTGGGGTATACTATAATGATGTCCTATACTACAATATTCTTATCTTGTGATATTTGGGGAGTGTGCCTTGGGAGGTTTGGGGGTTAGTTTCCTTACTCGGTGTCTGATTACTTCTATTTTTCACGGGGCATTAGAATGTCTCCCCACGTCTGCAAGAGAGCATTTGGTACCCGACTGAGTATACTAGTATGCTCAACCTACATTTATTTTCAGGTTTCCCATAGGGCATTGAGGACCATGCGGGACACAACTAGTCTGAACTTTGGGATTTTTTGTTGGTTGTTGCTCAGTATTCCTAATGCTGCTCTTTTTTCCTTTTTCCTTTTTGGTATTTCACTTTGATGATTCATGTACTTTTGTTTTAGTTTTTTTAAAACATGCATGTGGTTTTGGCTTCGGGTTTAATTTTTTTTACAAATTGTACCTTGGAGTTTGGTGGTTAGCTTCTATTATCTCATGATCCTATTTAAAATGGTGTAATTCCTCCCATATTGTGAAAATATATATCTTTAGTACTTGTCACCACTCTAGGGCCTACTAGAGGCGGGGCTCGAGGGTCATTATCTCGCCTTCTTCTTAAGGAATGAAGGGCAGGGCACTTTGTTTCCCTTTCAATCATCTTTTCAAAGGTGAGTCATCATAGAATGTTATCAATAGTGATGGATGAGAGATAGGATGAAGTATGGAGTTAGGAATAGTGAAAATTTCATGGGATGGTAGGTCAACCGTGCTAGTAAATCTTTTTGTGTGACATATTCCAGAGAATATTGGCTAATATACGAGATTTTAGGGCCCTCCATGATCTGATACAAAGACTCTAAGCCTACCGAATGACCAAGTGATCCTATATTGATAGCAGGGTAGAGATCATAGGAATGGTACATGCATCATAATGAATTGTATTCTTACATGAATTTTGGTATCTGGGGGAGATAATTTAATAAGATCATTATGAAATATTATGTAGAATTCCTTAATACTCGGGATTATGAAGTTTATGTTTACTATGTATATATTGAATTCAAACACCATCCACACGTGGAACCGGATGTTGAGGCTTCGCAGGTTGTTCCGATCGATCAACTGATAGAAGACTAAGGGGAGGAGGATGAGAGGTGGTAGTGGAATCTGCATTACATCTAGTGGAAGACCCTATATAAATAGAACGGTAGTGTCTCCAACATAGAAAAAAATGTTGGATCTAGGAAATTGGGATCACCTTCACTCAGATCCATGCTCCGAGGTAGTATTGGGTCTCGTTGGAAGTCATCGAGATGAGAGGAGTAGTGAATTAGTGGTGGACACTCTACCATGGGTAAAAAATTAACATAGAAGTTCTGTGGGCTGGTTTTCGATAAGGCGTTTCGATAGGAATTCCTTTATTCTACAGAAAAAGTTGAGAAGAGACATGAATTACACTCCCTTTAGAAAGGATGTATGTTAGTGAGGTAATTGGGGATCATGTCCAAGGATATCCATTTTTCTTTTCTCCATACCTCTTTCCGGATGAGGAGTCTCAGGCGAGACTTTTAGACGAAGCTATTCAACCATCTCTTCAGTATGTTCTTACTCCCATTACCCTACTAACATACATGGAATTGCAGAATAAGGATGAGGTGGTGGAAATGATTTACTCATGAGGTAGCATTCCATGATAGGGGAGCCAATCGAGTTTATCTAAGGGAAGGGAAGTTAGCAACAAATCTCTCGAGACAGGGCCTTCCAGGTTTTGACCAGCGGGGAGTAGGCCTCAATAGTTCAAGTTTCGATCATCTGGTTCTCGCCCATTTCCTGTGAGCCCATGACTAGGATGATATTCTTGTGGATTTTTTGGGAACATTCTGAGCCAGTGCCTAGCTCATGCTCCATACGGTTGGGTGAGAAGGTTCAGCGCCCACCTCAACAGCATCAATTGCTAGAGATGCCTTTTTAACAGCAGACCCCTGCTCCTCTAAGGGAAAACATTATGGGGGAGGCTGACCTTAGGGTACTGCATAGGGACATTGACCGGGGAATGGTCAAGGAGGTGGTTGACAACAGAGAGGCAACAAAGTTGGGTTCAGGAAGTTTTGTGTTGCTAAGTTAGCAGTGCCAGTGGGGCCAGAGGTCGTTCGAGTTACGATCTGTTTGTTCAGCACTAATGTTTCTGATTTTTTTGATTCAGGGGCCTCACACTCCTTCGCTGCACCTGATTTTTCCCATGTTATGGGTTCGGATGTAGAAATAATTCTCATTCCACTAGTGTTGACGACACCATTTGGAGATTAGACTAGTCTATTTTATGTTTTCCTGGGATGTAGACTGTTGTTATGGCCACATTAGTCTGGTGGGGATCTTCTTTTGTGGCAGATGCAACCATACGATGTCATTCTAGGCATGACCTGGTTGTTCTCTATGTGTGTTGTTATCTCATGCTTTCGAAGAAGAGTCATGTTTTCCAAACAGGTATGTTAGTGCATGGATTTGGATGGCGAGTCGAGTTGTTAGATGGGAAGTCATCATGTGAAGCCACTTCTTTCTATGTTGTCCAGACAGTCAGTGGAGTCGGTGGATGCAGAGATGCTGGGAGTTCTTGGGGTTGTCAAAGAGTTTCAGTATGTCTTTTTTGAGGATGTTGTGACTATACCCCCTCGAGGGGATGTTGAGTTCATGATTAACTTAAAACCTGGTGCTGGTCTGGTTTTAATGGCTCCCTATTGGATGACGCCTTCTGAGATGTGAGAGTTTCATATTCATATCAATTACCTGATAGAGAAGGTTTTTTTTCCAAAATAGCATGTCACCATGGGGTGATCTGGTTTTGTTTTTGAATAAGAAGGATGGTTGTCTCAGGCTATACATAGAGTACCAGAGGTTTAATCTAGTAATGGTCATGAACTGTTACCCTCTCCCTAGGATTAAAGATCACTTTGACACATTGATGGGAACATGATGGATGTCTAAGATCGATTTGAGTTTTGGATATCACCAGCTAAGGTTGAAGGAGAGTGATATCTCGAAGAAAGATTTCAGGTCCTGGTATGGGAACATTAAGTTCGTAGTTATTCCATTCGGTGTCACAGATGCACTAGCCATGTTCATGAGGATCCTGAATTCTATTTTCCGTGAGTTTTTTTGACCTGTTCATCATTGTTTTCATTGATGACATTCTGATATACTCTAGGTTAGAATAAGAGCACGTTGTGAATCTCAGAATAGTCTTGGGGGTCCTTCAACCCCACCAGATCAATAGGAAGTTCTCCAAGTGCAGGTTCTTGACAAGAGAAGTGAAATTCTTTGGATACATGGTGTCTCAATAAGGGGTAGCACTGGAACCGTAATAGGTGGATGAAATTTTTTTCTAGGGTAACACCCGTGAATGGGGAGAAAGTTCGTAGTTTTCAGGGCTAGGAAGTCTATTACCATCGGTTAGTGCCTGATGTCTCTCTATTTTTACCTCCATGGATGACATTGACAAGGATGAAACATGCATTTGCATGGAGTGAGCTATGTCCATAGGCTTTCAGCAATGGGAAGGAGAAACTAGTCAATGCTCCAGTGCTTAGGTTTCTAAAGGAAAAAGTTTTATTTGAGGTGTTTTGTGATGTTTCCGGTCATTGTTCGTGATGTGTGTTCATGTAGCAATGAGCAATGATACCTTATAGGTCAAGGAAGTTATGTCATCACGAGTATAAAAATTCCACCCATGATATGGAGCTTCCATCGGCAGTTTTTCATTGATATTGTTGAGGAATTAACTCATTGGGGAGCACTTTTTGGGCATCACCGATCACGAGATTTTAAGGTTCCAATTGGATCTGAATTTATAGTAGTGGATATTGGTGGAGTCTCTACAAGACTTCGACATCTAGGTCTCTTACACCAATGGTAAGGGTAATTTTGTGTCTAATTTCCTAAGAATAAAATCATATAAGGAACTAGTTTGAGAGTCTACAGATGCTTGGAGAGAAATAGGAGAATTGGCTTCATTGCAAGTAGATGCACGAGAGTATGGTGGTAGAGGTTGTTTTTTTCATATGACATTGCATTCATCACTACTGCAGTAGGTAGAGGAGTCTTAGGTGGGACACTCAGAGGCTGAAGTGATGAGTGATTCAATTTAACAGAGAAATTCTCCAAAAGGGTGGTCGAAGGATGTTTAGAATTAGATTCTTTCCTATGGAAGGCTGTTTGTTCTAATGGTGATTCATGGGTAAGTTATTAGTGTGTTCGATAGATCATCCCTAGTTGTACACCCAAAAGTTTCTAAGATGTATTGAGGCATGAGGGGATAATTTTGGTGGCCTGGGGAGAAGCGGTCAGTGGAAATGATCATGGAAACAATCATTTTGTGTTTGTAGGTAATGGTTGAACACCATGTTCTTGGATGTTTTTTGCAGCCTTTAGATGTCCCTGAGGATAAGTGGGATGAAATATCAATTAATTATGTCACTAGGCTACCCAAGACTCTAGGAGGCTACTATTATAACTAGGTAGTGGTGGATCGACTGAAGAAATCGGTTTACCTCTTGGTGATCATGTATTCGAGCCTTGGGAGTTCCTTATTATAGAGGTATGTAGATGAGTTGGTGTGGTGGCATGCCATTTTGTGGTCCATTTTCTTAGATCGGGAAACACGGTTTACCTTATGAGTTTGGATTGGATTTCACCATGCTTTGGGCACCATGATACGCCATAACACCACCTTCCTCCCCCAGACACATGGGCAGACAGAGCAGACTATCCAAACATTGGAGGACATGTAATAGGCATGTGTTCTGTATTTTTGGGGATCATTAGTATGACACTTTACTCTGGTGGAGTTTTCATATAAAAATTTCTACAACTCTACCATTAACATGGTACCATTGGTGGCTTCATGAGGATGGCCATATTGTTCACCCATGTGCTCGATAGGGGTTGGTGAGGCAGGTTTTCTTGGGATGAAGGTGGTGCAGAACACCAATGAAAAATTACATTATTGCCTGAGAGGATGAAGATAACTCCGGACCAGCATAAGTCATATTTCAATCATAGGAGGAGGAATTTAGAGTTCGAGGTTGGAGACCATGTATTCTTAAAAGTTTCCCATCATCATGGGTAGTGTACGTTTGGTCATGGGATAAATCTTTCTTCGCAGTTTATTGGTCATTTCGAGGTATTGGATCATGTTGGAGCTATGGAATATTAGATAGAACATCCCCTACAGATGAGCTAGATTCACGAGGTTTTCCATGTATCACAGCTCTATTGGTATCCTCATGATGACTCAAACGTCATTGATTCGAGGGAGATGGATGATGATGATGATGGAACCATCGAGGAGAGGCCTTCAAGGATCTAGGACTATAAGGAGAAGGTGATTCATGGTCATTCTATTACATTGGCCCATGTCTTGTAAATACATAGCAGCGTCAAGGAGAGTACATGGGAGAAATAGTTCCAATTGTGTGCCTCGTACCAAGAGTTGTTTTATATTGTTATGTTGAGTTTTCTTTGATGCTTTCACTTTTTTCCATTGATGTGATGTTATGCTTGAATATTTTGTATATGGGATGATTGTTCCCTTATTCTTTGGATGTGTGTGATATTCCTGAATGTGTGGGGAAGATAGGACCTGACGTGTAATTAAGATGCATTAATGTGGAAGAGATTAAACCTGGGAGGGTGAGTAGGTGTCGCCTAAAGTTGATAATATCTTGACATGTAGGAAAGAACTCCCTGACCAATTTTTTAGGACATTGTGATATTTGGGTTTGGTTTAGCTACTTATAAGTGATAACTCTTGGGGGGAGGGTTCTTGGATGTCGAGGTTTTGATCCAACTTTTGTACAACTCTGGATGGTTTGACCTTGAGAGGTATTATATGGGGTGGTTGTTTGGACCCTTCTTTTCTTCTGGGTTGATTTTGAATTCTCAGGAAAGGAATGTTTTGAGAGATATCTAATGTAATTTCCTTGACCTCTCATATCCATTAAATTGATGAAATATGGTGTTTTAGGTGTTCTAGGATGTCACTGTGACTTATTCCGGACACTTTCCCAAATCTCTAGTTTATGGAAAGTGTTTCCAGAACAATAGGATTTTTCCAACCAAAAGTTATTTACTTTTACAAATTGCTATTTCATGAACATTGTTTCCTGAATAGTAGGCTATTTCCAACACCATGATTTTTACATTTCCAATTTTCTAGTTCACGAATAGTGTTTCCAGAGCAGTAGGCTATTTTTTTCCAAAATTCTAGTTCATGAATAATATTTTTAGAACATCATCCTTTTTTCTATTTCAAAATTTTTAGTTCATTAACTATGTTTCTAGAACAATAGGCTTTTTCCAATAGTAGGATAATCCATTTTCCAAATCTCTTATTCATGAACAGTGTTTCCAAAATAGTAGGCTATTTCCAACAACATTCTATTCTCTTTTCCAAATTTCTAATTCATGAATAGTGTTTTCAGAACAAAAGGGTATTTCTAATAGTAAGCTATTCCATTTCAAAATTTCTAGTCCATGAGCAGTGTTTCCAGAATAGTATGCCATTTCCAATAGCAGGCTATTTCATTTTCCAAATTCCATGTTCAGTAATAGTGTTTCCAGAACAGTAGGTTATTTCAATCAACATGCTTTTTCATTTGTCAAATTAAAAGTTTATGAACATTGTTTCTAGAACTGTAGAATATTTACAATAGTAGGCTATTACCTTTTTGAAATTTATAGTTCATGAACTATGTTTCTAGAACTATGGGTTATTTCCAATAGTAGGACATTCCCTTTTCCAAATTTCAAGTTCAAGAATAGTGTTATGAGACCAGTGAGGTTTTTCAGTGTTTCTAGACTAGTCAGGTTTCCCAAATGGTGAGTCATCCAACACTTTTTCAACTTTCATTTTTGGTGTAAAATTTTCTGAGCTTCTTATAATTCATTCCCTTTGATGTTTCCATTGATGTAAAAGGCATTTAATTCAACATTTTAAGGACTCTAGTGCCAATTTCATAGCCATTACTCATATTTAATTTTTTTTTGAAATGGTTGGGAAAACATTACTTGGTCAAACTCAGGGTTTTATTTCGATACTTGCATTAATTGAAAAAATTTAGTGTATCCTTAATCATGGATTTGTTAAATCTTATTAAGGAAAAAATATCTTTTTGACTTGGATCATCCTTATTGTCCCCTGGTGCAAGATACTCAAACCCGTACCCTGTTTCCAAGAAGTCATGGGATCAATTTCCACTCCTTGGATCATCCCTTACATGGTATTTCATTGCTCTTATTGCACCACCTATTTTGGGGTAACCGGGAGGTATCAATCAAGTTCCAAAATATGTTCATGACGTGGGGAAGATACGATGATCTATTATAGACATGGTAGGAAATTCTTACTTCATCTTTATTTTATGTGTATCACATGATGTGGTTATGAAAATGATATCATAAGGAATAATTGACACCTGACCTCTAACAATGATAATAAACAGATGTAAAATGGAGGGGGGACATAAAAAATATGATGTTGTTATTATTCTTTTTTTCATTTTGAATTGTACAAGATTAACCCTACTAAAAATTGTGTTCGTTGGTGGTCTTGGTATGTGAATTGGTAATGTGATGTTTTCTGGACATTGTAGTGATTAAAAATGTCAAACATGAAAATAATGGTTAATCAAATATACCAGACTGCTTAAATGGATTCCTGATGAATGTAACCTATGTGTTATCCACCCAGTAAAACAAAAGAAAAGGAGGAACATGGTGACTAATATTGGATGAATATGTAAACTGCAAGATCTGTTTTAATTTTATGCATGAGGAATCTGTTTGATGCTCTATACAAGTTATTTGGTGGTAGTGTTTAGATTATAAGGTGGCACTATTTATGGAATAGAACCAACTATTTAACGATTGATTGATTGTCGACTATAATATCTTGTAGGAAACAAAATTTCCTTTGGTTGTGTTCAGGACAAAAGCTAGCGATGACATGGTTTGAGAAATCTCTCGTTGTATTTTTTTCTTACAAGATAAACTGCAAGTGAACTATTAAATCACTACATTGATTTTTATATTTTGTTGTTGTATTTGCTTATGGTTGTTCCTATTAGTTCCCATGTAGTTAATGAATAGTTGATCTATAAATTTTCAAGAACATTAACAGGAATTGGGAGTTTTGGGATTGTGGTTCTGTGCATGTCGTATGGGTAGAATTTTTGTGGAACATGCTTGTATATTTGATTTAGAAGTCATAGGATGGGCAAAGATCTTGTTCAATATTAATCATGTTTTTTCTTCATGTTTATAGCACACCCCACCCATGTTGAGAACTTATTTCCAAACACCCCCATATCATGGGGGAGGGTGTGTTCCCAAGTCGTTCACCCCTTTATTCTCCCACTCCAAGAGGTTGTGAAAGTTTGAGGCGGTTAATTTATCACAAGACTCTTCAGGCATGGTTTTTTGCTTTTTTTCCAAAACAATTGGGAAATTTTTTGTTATCGATATGAAGCCTAGGTGTTTTTAGGAATAAGGTTCACAATTTTTCTTCATAATGAGGCCTAGGTGTCTTCGGGCGAGAGGTGTGGTAGTAGTTTCCCATGTGTCTTCGGAAAGTGGGCCATGTGTCTTTGGATGAGATGTGTGACTATTGTGGGGAACAAGAGTGGGTAGGTAGAACTGTATAGGATGTGGTTGTGATAGGGCCTAAGTGTCTGTGGCCAGGTTGTGTGGTTATGTCCTTAGTGTTTATGGGTTGGATATGGGGATTGTTGTGGCATAGGTGGTTGCGGGTGATATATGGTAGTGTAACATGAGAGGGAGGTTGAAGTTGTAGGAGGGTAGTGTAGGGTAACCTGATATGTTGTGTTTTACTACTATATACTTGTATTTTGATTTTTGGGGAGGGATCCTTCTGAAGATTGGTGGTTAGTATTCTTTCTTGGTCTATGTTTTCTTCATTTCTTCACAGGGAATTAATATGTCTCCCTACTTGTGAATGAAAGCTTTATGTTCCCTTCTGAGTATACTTGTTTGAGCACCCTAAATTTAATTTTAGGTTTTTAGGAGGGCTTTGAGGACCATATGAGACCCTACTAGTCTAGATGTTGGGAGTTCTTGTTGGATGATGCTCAATTTTCTTACTGCTGCTCAGTTTTCCTTTTTTATTTTTTTACTGCACATTGGAGATTCTTGTACTTTTTTTTCAGTTTTATTAAAAAAATATATGTGGGGTTTTCTTTGTGTTTATTTTTATACATATTGTACCTTGGTGGTTACTTATTAAATTCTTTTATCTCCCAATCTGCATAAAATAAAAAAAGGAAAATGTCTCCTATATTTTGAACATGTATACCCTTGGAGCTAGTCGCCACTCTGGGGAATACAAGGGGTAGGATTTGGGAGTCATTATCTCGTCTTCATCTTGAGGATGGAAGGATGGGGGAACATTCATACCCCTTCCCCCATCTTTCCGAAGGTGGGTTGTGGCATTGTTTATAAATTATATATGAATATTTAAAAAAGAAATGTTTTCTAGAAAGCCATAATTTAAATGAAGACAGTTTTTTCAATATGTTACCACATATTTTAAAATTATTTTTACCACTTTTAGAAGATTAATTTGATAAAATAAAAATCATTTTTTGAATCAGAATTTCAAAATTTACAAAGAGTGAAATTTTGGGATTTTTAAACCAATATTGATTATATATGGAATAGTGAAAAAACCCATTTTATTATAACTATTATTACTTTTAATAAATTATGTGATTCAAATTACTCATTATAATTTAATATTGATATAAATTTATGTTAAGTAAAATTTAGTTATTTTTAATTCAATTAATTATGTTTCAAACTTCTTTGTAATAGATTTTAGTATAAGTTTATTTTTTGGTTTAAAAATCTTTTTGTAACTTCTTTAACGGGGATAATGTTTCCCCATTTTAATTAATCAAATTATATTGTAATGAGAGATTATTCAAATTTAATTTATATATTATTCATATATATATATATATATTAACATTCCAATAATAAATTTATATATTCGTAAAGTTAATATTGGATCACCTTTTCCCTAAAAATGAAATTTCATGAAAAATATTTATTTCATCACATCTAGGTGATTTATTTTAATTAAATTTATTTTATTTATTTGCGTTGAATTTAGAAAATATTTATTAAATTTTTATAATAATCATATTTATTATTATTTAATAATATTAATTTTTTTTGTGTTAATTAATAATGTACAGATTAAAAAAAATAACCATGGTTAAGGTAAAATGTGTTTACCATGGGTTTTACTAATAAGATAAAGGTTAAAATGATAGAATAACTAGTATAACTATTTTTTTATGGCCATATTTCCAACATTTTCTATACAAAATTGTATACTAAGGTTATTTGGAGTATTTATTCATTTGAATTACTATCAATTTCTATTCGTTTGGGAAATTTCCTTATGGGTTCCTAGATGGTCCGCTTGCACCACATATAAAAGGAAATCAACTCAATTCACATAACCACACCACTATGGACATTTATTTAAATCAGAAAAAAATTAACCCCCATTAAAATCCTAATAAACTGTTTTAGGTGTTTTTTTTCCCAATAGACCAACACTATGGTCCTTTTTAAGAGATCCAAATAAGGATTCTATAAGAGAATTTAAATTTCCTCACTATGCAATTTCATAATCATTCTACTAGTACATGGTTAAATTTTTTATAAACACATAAAATATAAATCCTATATTATCAAAATTATACTATGATGTTTTTATGTTGTTGAAATAATATTTTACCATATCTCACTTCATCAAAGGGTGTAAATACCCTTCTCCGCATTTTAAAGCAGACAACCGCCTCACAAACTATTCACATATGTTTTCCATTGACAACTCACCTATATATTATTCATTATAGAAATAATGTATATATGTGATAAATTTAATATTTAATTAATAAATTAAGGATGATATATCACTCAATTAATAACACCATTCACTCATTAAGGTAATTATATTGTTTCTCATGTGTAAATATGACCAACTATGTCAATAAATAAATGAAAATAATGATACATGTAAACAATTATAAAAAGTAATAAAATTTAACTAATAAGTAAATATGATATTTGTATCATTAATACAATTCATTAGGTTTTTAATGTATATTTTATTCATGTGAACCATAAGTTTCATAAAAAATGTGCCTGATAAAATAAGGTAATTAAAATATGAAATAATGGAAATATTTAATCATTATATACAAAAAGGTGGTAAAATAAAATAATTAGATCAAATATGATATTATAAATATAAATATGGTTTATTTATAAATTGTAACATTATTAAAACCCTTGTAAAATTATATGAAGAACATTCAATCAAAAATAAGTGTGCGTTATGTGACTTCATCTCATTTTCCCTTCAACGAGGCATGTTTTAATATTTTATAGCTATTTTTTAGTGTGTATAAAATACCCCTTTGACATGTTTTAGGGCCCGAAACACTAACACTACTTAATCATTTGTTAAATAAAGAATAAAAATTCATTCACAATAATAATTATTTCAGGTTTATAGTTTTGTAGAATTAGGCCATAAAAAATATATAACATTTAAAATATCACCACGTAGAAATGTCAAAACATAATCAATTTTTATAATAATATAAGATATTTTATAATAAAACATGATTTATTTTTCTCGACAATAATACTCATAATATTAATCTTGAATAATTCCATCATCTTACCCATCATTATACCATATGGAAAAAAATTTAAAAAACTTAGGACGAGTAAAAAAATCTCGATAAGGGGTATAATTAAGGAAACATTTTTTCCATGACTATTTTAAAAAAATAATTTTTTTTCACAAAGTTATAAATTTCACCAATAAAATAAATTCTTTAACATACCTCATGAAATCGTAATATTTTAGAAAAAATTCATAGTAATAATAAATCATAAGGGTTAATGGTGAAATCCATATCATACATACATTTTATCTTTCAAAGCTACATTGGGAACAACCTTCTCAGTTAAATTTGGAATACCCATCACAGTATATTCTATAGTTCTCTTACATGAATCCCTATCACTTAACTCCATATAGTTACCCAATTAATTAGGGATCTATCACTAGCTCAACCACCCTTATTTTATCATTAAACCACCATTTTACATAAACAATTCCCATTAAACTTATCAAAATCATGATACATAAAACAATTATAAAGGATAAATAACATTTCCTCATTGAAATCACATTTCATCGTTATAAACTATACAATCATAGAAGAAATCACATTATTTCAAAATAAAATTATAAAAATTTAAAGTAAACATCAATAAATTTTAGATAGATGAATATGAGAAATTATATTCATGGTTTATATGATAAAAAACATTCATTACTATTGAATCAATCTAATAATATTTGAAACACATTTAGAACATTTAAAAAGAAGATTTTAAAATCAATGTTTCCCAAACCAATTTGAAACGCTTGATTGAAATTTGAATTTTTTTTAAAAAAATTATGTTATAAATAAATCAATAATTTTTTTTAATACATGTAAATTAATGAGAATTAATTCTAAGAATAAATTGTCAAAACATTTAGAACCATGTTTCTGTTAAAGAGTCTCATACCACTTGAAAAATAAATAAATAACAATAATTAAAGAATAATATTAAAACAAATCAATTTCCATCAGAATATCTTAAATCCTAATAAAATTTGTCAAAATGGTTTAATAGACACCTTATAACGTAATAAATCTACATAACATTAGGATATGCCTCAATGAATGAATATTGAGATGAACTCAATTACATTCTATTCTATATTCCAAATATATTCCTCGTTCTTCCAAGATACTAAAATAAATTTAAATTATACTTTTTCAATAACCTATTAATTTTTATTATTCCTTCCTATCATTAATTACCATAATAATTATTTAATTATTTGTGTTCATATTGGATTTTTGGTTGTTATTCAAGACTACAGTCGAAAACGAACTTGGTATGATGTCAATAGTCCATGTGGACAGAAGTCCATCATATCCAAAATAATATTCATGAAATAATAATGACTTTATATATAAATTATACCTTCAAATACATTCATTTAAATTTTATATAAAAAATGAACAATGATACAATCATGGATACGGTATGTCATACATATGCATGAGTAATGTTTTCCATTTTTAGTGATTGTTATGGAATGACGTTAAGTATTATTTTAAATTTACATCATTATCATAAAATTATTAAAATCATATTAATCATTTAAATATACTTATATATATCAAACATGTTATATAATGAATAAAACCTAGTCACATCTCTTCTTGGAGGTGACAGTTCATAGACACACACGAACAACATTATCATTTTTATGTGCATGGATAGTAAGAATGTAATTGATTTATTATTATCATATAATGATTAATATGTTATTAGTATGTCATTTTGAAATTTATTAGTTTATTATAACCAATCATATGATATTCTTATGAAAAATTATTTAGATCGGTTCGTGGAGGTGATAGTTCACCCATATACACAAATAATTAATTTGTTTCCCATTTAATGGATGTGAAGATGTATTTAGGATATGATATTATAATGATAGAAAATAAGTATATGGATGATACTATATTTATTATTTCATATATGAAGATATTTTATTTGACGGATGTGGAATAATAAATACAAAATAAATAATTACAGAAAATGATACCTGTTCTTTGGTTGATCACTTTTGGAGAACACCTTAACACCTACAAAGAGGGTGTTTTTCCTAAAATAGTGCCTAAATATTGTGCGGAGGGATTCTAGAAAGATTCTTGGATAGATATTTTCTGATCTAAAGGTTTTTTGATGTGTGACTGGTAGAGAGGAATGGGTTCCTTTTATAGGTGATAGGAGGGCCCCCCTTAGAATTATCAAAATAATTATATTAATAAAAGTTAAATTTCTATTCCAAATTGGACCAAACTCATTTATTTATAATATAGGATAATAATGGGTCTAAATATAATCATACAACAAAAATTATGCATGTTTATTATTTTATTAATCCTTTCTATTTTGTTTTAAAACCTTTTAACTCTCTTCATTTTATCAAGAAATTTACACACTAGGGGGGTAAAATAATTACAAAATAATGATAAAAGTCCAATGAATGATTAATTAATGACATTTTTAGAGTTATATTAATTTTTCCCTAATATTATATTTTCCTAAATTTTATATCATTTAATGAAATATTTTATATTTTTAAATATTAATTATGCAATTTTGACAATATTTATTATATTACTTTATAAAAATATAATAACAACTTTATTCATTATAATAACTACATTAACTCTATTATAATGTAAAAAATTAAACCATAAAGTTAATGGAGGGTATAAAATAGTAAAATTATATTTATTTTAAAATTATTAATATCATTTACTTGATTATTTCATCAATATAACTATTACATTATCATTATTATGTCATAATTAAATACAATTATAAAATTCCTGAGAATTATAAATAAATTACCATGATTTAGGTAAATAATTTATCATTATATGGACTATTAATAGTTGAATATATCACTTAAATGACAACTTGAATAAATTAATTTAGTATGGAGAGACATATTTATGACATATTTTCCATTACATAAAATGAAATGTTATAAATGTCATATTCTAACCCAAGTGGCTTCAAAAGTCCACAATTTCAGACCAATGATTGTATTTTTTTATAATAGCTCATAAAATAAGATAATACAAGTGTTAGTTAATTATGTAATATTATTATATTAATTTTATCTTTACATATCATATTTACCTTTAATCGTTGTAAATAAAATACTAATGTTACTATTCATCAATAATTATTGTGATGTTACAGAACCAAAATTTTCACAATTATTATAAAAATGTATTTAATTTTTCAAAAATTAAATTGATATAATGGGTTAAACTAGGATTAACACTAAACCCGTTGATGGATTCTGAAAATATGTTTTTATGTAAAACATTCAAAGGTTCACATAATTTTTATATATAAATTGAATATTAAGAAGAATGAAACTAACTATATTGGATTAAATTATAAAATCTTTATATAATTTTACCATAAAACCATGTATAAGGATACTATAATGATATAAATAAATTAGATGCAAAGGCAGTTTTGAATTAAAATGCATTATTTTTCATTTTTTATTAAAATAGGAATGTTTTCAAATAAATTACCAAAAACAAATTTTATCTTAATATTCTAAATAAGAAGTTTATTTTTTAAATAGAACATAAAAAATTATCAAAAGAAAAATTTAATATGGCTTCCCCAACAAAGGTTTTGAAAAAACATATTTTAAAAAATATTTTATTTTATCTAAAAAATGAATTTTTTATATATCATTTCTAGAAAATATATAAGATGAATTTTAAACATTAAAATAAATATATAAATTATATATTTCATTAATAAAATCCATCATTAGTTATTTTATTATTTTATAAACTCAATTATTTTCATTTAAATAGTATTTTAAGAAAAACGCATCCTTTATATTCAATTGGTTATTATTTATTTTCCTAATAAATTGGTAACCAATGAATAATTATATAAACATGTATAAATAATATTTTCCTAACTCAGTTAATACATTTCATTACCACCATTCAAATGTTTATTTTAGAACTGTCATATTAAATAATAATAATGAGTTTTTTATTTATGCTAAATGTGGTGTATCATGTATGTTATCAAACATTGTTTGTCTTTAAAAAAACATTGGATGATACATTATCACCTCATTTTGGAAATTGGATCCTAAAATTTAGAATTTGGGGTCATTAACTAAGGTATGACTTTTCAAAATACATTTTTTGCAATCCCACAATAGAAAAAGGATTGTCAAAACTATCACATAAAAAGATATAAAGGAAAGTGAAAAGGTCACCTGAGATAAAAGATACTAGGGTTCCATGTTTGAAAACATGAATATTAAAGATAAAACTAATGATCATGTTCTTATGGGGAGTAATAGAAAAAAAATATGAGATATTTTACAATAAAAAACCAATATATTTTCTTTTATTTAAGTAGTTTTTGATTTCATGGAAGGAAAACTAAACAAGAAAAATTTATATAATAATGTACTTTTCATAGAGTTATGGAAATAATTTACTAACTAGAATAAAATAATATGTAAATATACATACTTGAAAATTATAGTTTCATCCTTTAATAAAATTCCACCACAAAATCATCTTTTTCACAAAATGATGAGTAATTTAGAGGAATGTTTTTCACACGTGAAATAATAGAATAAACATCTAGAGAATCAAATTATTCACAAAATATTAAATATTAATTAATACTATCTTGAGTCATTTCCCAAAAAAAATTATGATAAAATAATATAAATCCCTAAATATAAATAACATTAAAAGAAGAATGAATACTTTTAATCTCATAAATTCAAAAGTAATACCCCAAGTCTAACATGGAAAATTCAAAAAAATTATCCTTAAAATTATACAAACATATTATAAATAAGATTAAATACAAAAAATTAGAAGGATTTAATTAAAAATCTTCCAATATAAGTTCAAACATTTATTTCTAAAAAAATTAACGATATTAAGGTCTCATAATAGAAAAGTATTTTCCTAATAACATATTACCCATGATAAGTTAATCATATTCATAAAAATCATAATTCCCCATAAGTCCATAATTAAATTCATTGATTCAACAAAAAAAATTATACCATTACTTCTCAAATAGAATCTCATAGTACTATATTTTCCATAGGAATATAGGGTTCCTAAAATAGTGAACGTCTTCCAAAATAACATTTATCACATAACTCCAATATCATTTTTGTATACCATGGATATCTATTTGATAAAACAAATATCCCCAAAAATGAACTATTTCTTATTCTATAAAATATATTAAGTAAAATGAAAATGACATACTATGTAATGGCTAGGACCTCTCCGGACCATTAATTTATGAAAATATGGTGTTGGAGTTGTTTTGGGAGGTCAAGGTGACTTATCCCCAACACTTTACCAATTTTCCCTTTTTGTGAACATTTACATCGGTGAATAGTTCCAACAATAGATAATTGTGAACAGTGCATCAGTAACCTTATGGGAATAGTAGCATCGGTGACCCTCGGTGAACTGTTCCAATGGTAGACAGTTGTGAATAGTGAATCAGTAACCTTATGTGAATATTCCAATAGTGAGTCCCAATGGTATCCTCTCTTTCCTTTGCCAAATTTTGAGTTCTGTGAATAGTTCCATCGGTGAACAGTTGTACTAGTAACCACTATCGGTAACTTCTTTCTCCTTTGTCAAATTTTGAGTTCTGTGAACAATGATTCCAGAATGGTAGGTGTACAATGTTCTATCGGTGAGGTTCATGAATAGGAATTTAATGGTGAGATTCATGAATAGTGTTCTAACGGTGAGGTTCATGAACAATGTTCTGTCAGTGAGGTTCTAATGGTGAGGTTCATAAACAGTGTTCTATCAATGAGATTCATGAATAGTGTTCTATCGATGAGGTTCATGAATAGTGTTCTCTTGGTGAGGTTATAACGGTGAGGTTCATGAACAGTTTCTATCGGTGAGGTTCTAACGGCGAGGTTCATGAATAGTGTTCTATCGGTGAGGTTCATGAACAATATTTTTCCTTTTCCAGATTTTTAGTTCATGAACAGTGTTTCCAGATTCCTGTAGTTTCACCCCTTTGATGTTTCTATTGACGTAAAATGAATTAAAAGCCTTATTTTAAAGAATCTAAGGCTGATTAAAAGGACAAAACTAATATATTAATTATTCCTAAGGCTCTAGATGTTTTTACTTGGTCAAACCACGTGGTTTAATGTGATCCGCTATTAATGGGAAATTAAGCGTATCTTAAACTATCGCTCCGTTAAATCTTCAAAAGGGACAAGATATCTTCCTCTCTTGTTCTTCCTCCTTGTTCTCTAGTGCGAGATGCGCAAACCATTCCTTCCATCCCATAGGAATCGTGAGATCAAACCTTTCCCCGTGGATTGGTTTCCTCAATGTCTTTCTTGCTGCAAGTGCACCCCCTGTTTATGTGCAGCCAAGTAGTATCGATTAATCATCAATATAAGTTATGTTTTATAGTCATTATTTTGGGGTTCAGGTTCTCCTGCTTCTCCATTCCATATAATATCATGTAATCTCCATGCTTCTAAAAGAGTTTTCTTGGGGTTCGGTTGGTGCGGTCGTATAGTGTTATCCTTAGGTGGATATAGTTGTTACGAGAGGAGGATCATGCCCCATTGTGTGGATTGTTCTCATATATAGAATGTCAAGAACTGTTTGAGGTAGGGGATTTGTTGCTTACATTTTATTTTATTTTAAACTGTATAGTTAGCATGTTACCCCATTGGATCACAATGGAATTGAAATAATAAATATTTGAACGAGATAAATAAATTGATATCCATCATATGTTAATGCCACTTGTTTTTCTAGATAGTGTGATATCCATAGTTGATTCTTTTAGCTGTTCATTCTTGATGGAAATTGGTAAATTATGTAAACCCGAATTAATTGATAATTTTTTGGATAAAGGTAAAGAGGCATGTAAATGTATATGGTTCTTCTTGTTGTAATTTGATGTTAATCAAATTGGTGTAGTAAGCATGTTTATTAATTTTTGGTAACTTATTGATTAGGTTTCTAGAATTAGGAACCTACGAATAAGAATCGGTTAACACAATATGGATTAAAGAACCAGTTCTTAGATAAAAGATAATTCCTTGAAGGGTATTGAGTTACCCTCTTTATTGTTAAAGGGCCCAGATCCAAATTTTTATGATGTTTGTTTTGATGCTTCTTGTGTTGAAATGTGAACATGGATGGTTGTTGTGTATGTGGGGGCATGTGGGCCTTTTGGTTCTGTAAGAAAATGATGCCTAGGGTGGCGAGATGCATTGGTTTATGCATGTGGGTGTCGGGGAGGACACCAGGGATGATGGAATTTGAAGGATGTGAATTTTGGAAGAATGTTACTTCTTTTTGGTTGATTACCTATTTTACTTTTCCCCACTACCTCAGGTAGTTGGTCATTCTTACCCTTCTTCTGAAAGAGGTAAAGACATGGGGGGTATCTGATGTTCTTTACATGGTAATCTTATCATGGTAGGATGTGTCTTTTCTCTTGCTATAGGTGGCAAAGACTCGACGGGTAGTACATCTACTCACCATGTTGAGCACCCTTGTGTTTAGTATTATAGAATGTTTTTCTAGAATGCCTTAGAATTTGGGAAAGTAACTCTGTAATGAATAATTGAATAAATGGTGTTAACCCACAGGGTTGGAGTCTGCTGGAACATAATGATGAGGTTGTAATTTTGAAGGAACAATATACATTGGGTGTGATGAAAATGAACTATAATGTGTAATTTGTAGTGGATAATTAATGTATAAACAATTAATTTAATGTTCAACTGATAAAAAAGGAATGAAATAATGTATTAAATTTATTTAAATTGTTGTGTGCTTATAGGATACCTTGTCTTAGAAGTAGCATCCAGAGTCCGAGAGACGTTAGCTGCAGTTGATTCTAAGACTAGTTTAAGACCATTGTGTTGTTTTAAGATACATTATATCTTATACTTTTTGTGTTTATATATGCTAGTCCACCCTATCAGTAAGGGAAACTGACACCGTAGGGATTCTGACCCTTGGGGGGTGTTTTCCCCATCATTTTGGTGGGAGGATGAATGGTTGACTACCCCCTTTGGCCTTGCTCTCTTCTCTGGGTAGTTACTTGTGCTGGTAGGAACAACAGTTAGTTTTCCCCATATATGTGTGTAGAGGGCTGTAATGTCTTGTGGTTATTCACACACATACATTCTGGATATAGTTTCATATGGACTACTATAGGTGTAACATGTATAGGTTGTGATGGATTGAGGAAGTTTACTCAGTGTATGAGATATAATAGCTTGATGTATAATACTCGATGTATGATACACGTTATGTGGGCTGTGTTGGCTCCCAGAAACTACCTGGTTACTTTGATTATGTGTATTTGGTGGTTCTCTTGCATGAGGTGCATGTTGTGGTAGTTAACCCAGCTGTCTGCAGGCACTCCTTTTTGGAGAGAGATGCTCAGGACGTGAGACGTTGGGGAATAGTGGAAAACTAGTGGGGAAGTAGTATTGGTGTAGCCTTGATATTCATTATTATATTATATACTCTTGTATGCATTACTTGGTGATAGTATCCATGGTGAGGTTCTGAACTTAGTATACCAGTTTAGGTGATGAGTTAGTTTCAATTCTTGTTCATTGTGCTTTAGCATGCTTTCTTGACTTTTTCATGAGAGGGTTCAGGGAGGATCCTAATGAGTATGTTGTTATACTCAACCTATGTATATATAAGCTGTTTTTTAGGTCACTTGGATCAGGTTGGATATCAAGCTGGTTTCTACTATCTTGAGGTCACAGGAGCTGTTCGGGCTTGTGGTTGCTATTGTTTTTACTTTCTTTTGGGTACTTTCAATTTTACCCTTCCAGTGGTAGTAGTTTTGCATGACATTACATATGGGAACTTCAGTTTTCTTTTATATTTTAGTTTTGAGTTAGAGTTGGTTGGTATCTATCTTATCTACCTCTTTTTCATGTGTTCTCTTAGAGGGTAATGCATCCCATTTGTGTGTTTACTATACCCTCGGTGCTAGTCTCTAACCCGGGGCCTACTGGAGATGGGACTCGGGGGTCATTATCTCCATTATCACATTTCCTTCCAAGGAGGGGAACTATTTATGTGGAGGGGGTCATTAAAGAGTGGTATCAGGGGACTGTTTGAGGGATAAGATGGAGTTTGGAGTTAGGCATAGGTGAGGTTTCATGGGTTGGTAGGGAAATAGTGTCATTCATGTTTAGAAAGTGATGTAAATACTAGATACCATCTGAGACATAGGATTTTAGTGCCCCCTATTATATGATGTACATACATTTACGTTTACAATGGCTACTAAACAAGGTGATAATAGTTTTCGGGTAGAGACATCGGAAATGATCATGCATCATTCTTTTTTTTGCATGTTTTTTAATGGGAAGACCTTATGATAGGTTAATATGAAATAAATACAAGAAAAAAATTAATTCATTAATGTTGAGACTTCCATATTATAGGTTTAGGAGCCGTAACTATTTGTTGTTTTATAGGTATGGCTCCAGGTAGAAATCCTTTTCTGGATCTCATAGAAGATGTCCAGAAGGTTGTTCCAGTAGATATCCACAAGGTAGAGGTTGATGATGATGAGACTTGGAGAAAGACACTCTGAGAGTTTTAGTGCCAGAGTCTGTAGAAGTACGAGGGATCTATTTCAGATGCATTCATGGAATATTGGTTAGAGGAGGTCGAGATGAGCTTTAGTTAGATCCATGCTTTGAAGGAGCACTAGGTGTCCTTGGTTGTGACGATGTTGTGTGGAGAAGCGAGACAGTGGTGGTTCTTGTTTCTCGGGGATCTCGAGGAGTCAGCAATCTCATGGGAGGAGTTCCGAGACAAGTTTAGAGTCTAGTTTCTTTCATTAATGGCGAAGTCATCCAGTCTCATGGAACCTCTTAACCTTCGACAGGGGAGCACTAGTGTGTAAGAGTTTGGAATCCATTTCCAGAACCTTTTATGATATGCTTCAGACCTGTTGCCAGACGAGGAGGCTAGGGCGAGGCATTTCGAGGAGGCTTTGCATCCAGAGATCCAGCACCAGGTGACCCCATTTATACTGAATACATATCTTGATGTGCTGGAGAGGGAAGAGGTTGTCAAGAGGACTTTGGCCAGAACCCAATCATCATGAGAGGGGAGTCTTCATGATTTGTCATGAAGTAGTGCTGTGGTCCGGGGTTCCCAGTTTCCAAGACAGAAGTGTTTCTATTCGTCCGGGGGGAGGTCCCAGTCCTATGAATCTCATTTCTCTGGGGTCAGTAGCTCTCAGGCCTATTCCAAAAGAACATGAACTTGTTTTTCTTGTGGTGGTCAAGGTCACCTATAGTGACATTGCCCGACCTTTCAGAGAAGTCATCGTTCACAAGTGTTTATGCTCCACGTTCCTCCATTAAAGTAGTTCCAAATGAGGTAGTATTAGCAGGTTGCACCAGCTATAGATCTGTATAGGGTATATGGGGAAGGCAGAGGACAACCCCGTGATGCTCCCCATCTTCAGAGAGAAGAGTTCGGCCATGATGGTGGTCGTCGTCAGGGTCAGAGAGGCCATGGAAATGGTTGTGGTCAGCTTCATGATTTAGTGTTAACATCGCTAGGTGAGATAGGCATCATTTGAGGTACCCTTTTCTTGTTTTCTAACTTGGTGTATGCCTTGTTTGATTCAGGAGTGACACTCGCATTCATATAACCTACCATTGTCCATGCTTTGGGACTAGAGGTAGAGAGGCTTCTAGTTCCCTTGTTGTTGACTATGACAGTTAGAGGTCGAGCTGAATTGTTTGAAGTATATAGAAAATGTGATCTAGTGTTGGGAAGCACGACTCTTGGGGAGATTTCCAATATTTATGAATACAACCGTATGATGTCATCTTTGGTATGGATTGGTTGCATTGGTTGTTGGCTATTATGGATTGATTTAGGAAGAAGGTCGTTTTATTTGGTGCGTATGGAGAGCCAGTGGTGTTTATTGGCGAGCGAGATCCTTTGATATGTCATAGGTGATTTCCTTATTTATCATCCTTGATGGATGAGATGATGTAGAGTTTTTTAGAGGTTCACCAGTTGTCATTTCCTAGGGTCGTAGAAGAGTACCCTGATGTCTTTCCCGAAGTTGCTGTAGCATTACACCCTGGATGAGAGATAAAGTTTGTGATCAAGATATAACCAGGAGCATCTCCTATATCTATGTCTCCATATAGGTTGTCCCCTTCTGAGTTATGAGAACTAAATATACATCTTGATGTTTTGTTATAGTGCGGTTTTTTTCAGCCAAGTATGTCACCGCGGGGTGCACCAGAATTGTTCGTGAAGAAGGCTAACGACAATTTGCGGTTGTTTGTCGATTATCAGCTCTTAAACAAAGTTACAATAAATAATCGCTATCCTCTTATATGGATTAAATATTTATTCGATCAACTGAAGGGTTCAGGTTGGTTCTCAAAGATCGAGTTGTGGTCAGGATATCATCAAATGCATGTGTAGGATGAGGATATCCTGAAGACTACTTTCTGTTGACGTCATGGGCATTATGAGTTCGTTATAATGTCATTCATCATGACAAATGCTCCAGCTATGTCCATGGGATTGATGAATGCTGTGTTCCATGAGTTCCTGGACATGTTCCTGGTAGTTTTCATCGACGACATCCATGTGTACTCCACGTCCGAGGAGGATATTTCAGAGCATCTACATGCTATTTTGGGAGTTCTTCATCAACATCAGTTGTTTGGGAAGTTTCTGAAGTGTGAGCTTTGGGTTCGAGAAGTTTTTTTCTTGGGGCATTTTGTGTCCCAACAGGGAGTAGCTATGGATCCCTCTAATATAGAAGAAGTTGCGTCTTGAGAATTGTAACACCCTGAGATTTTATGAGAAATATTTTGTTTTTATATATTATGTTAAACAAAACACCAAATAAATCTTTCACTACACACAACACTATCTTGTCTTGCATTACACACAAGATAATCCTTCTTCGATAGCTTGCGTTGTACACAATACCGAGTTCCCCTAAACAACGATATGTTATTAAAATATTATATAAACTTGCCATTATGAATAGTAATACCCAAATTTTGAAATTTTATTAATTTTATCATTCAAAATGGACTTCACATTTGGATTCGGAATATCGAAATTATCCTAGGGTGAATTTTTGGTATTTTTCTGAAAACATTCAATTTTTGATGAATAGTGAAAAACACGGAGTTATAGTTTAAAACCGAATATATATTTAAATATATATTTATTTTATTTAAATTTATTTTAGGTAAAAATAGATACATAATACCTATATAATTCCAATGTAATTCATTGGAGTCATTTAATAATAACTTTAGATATATAAAAATTTTATTGAACTTTTTACAATCTTTTACCCACCTCCTCGGAGAATTTGCAAATTTTCATAAAAATTAATTTTACCACTTCTTTGAGTGGAATTTCGAAAATCCTAGAGACATAGTTAATATACTAAGTAAAATGTGGTTCAATAAGATAAAAATAATTTTTGGTGAACAATAACTTTTTACTTTTATTTACCACGGTCAAAAGTAAATAGAGTAATTAAGGGTAAAAATGATATTATTATTACCATAAAAAATGTTATAATTCTATTGGATAAGTGTAATTAGACCAAAAATAACCATAGGAATAAAATATGACCATTTAGGTCAACTTGAATTAGATTAGGACATTTATTATTTTTTAATTCAAAGAAGAGTTAAAAGAGTAAACATAAAAGTTTAATAAGTAAAAATTTTTTAATATAGGGTTATACAGAAGATAAATTCGACTATAAATATTCATTATAAATATAAATAAATTTCATAAATAATGGGATTTGTTTTATAATTTTTGGACATTAAATAAGTTAATTTATTTATAACCCAATGATGATGCAGTAATTACCTTATTAATGAAATATTAACATAATTAATATTATAAATACCCAAATAAATGTAATTTGAGACTTTTTATGAATTAAACTAATTTTATAGGTTAATATAACATTTTAGGGCTGGTTAGATGAATTTATTTCTAAGTAATAATGTTGTTATGAAGTAAAAAAACAAAATACCGAATAGTGTCAAAATTGACATAAAAGATTTTTTTAAAACAAATATTAAATTATTAATGGATATTCTATTCATAAAAATATAAGGATTGGAAGAACGACTTATATAATAATATATATGACACTAATGAACCAATTGGGGTTCGATTGGCAGTTTATATTAAGTTTATTAACCATATAGTGTAAGAATACAAGAATACACGGTAAAAGTTAAATTATTTAACTTAGAATTAAATCTAAATGATAAGGTTAAAATGGTAAAATAATCATGTATAAAACCTATTGGTTGAGAGGATTTTGACCATACCCACCCTAGCCTCGAAATAATTCACTTTTTATCCATTATAAACTGAATATGAATTTATTATAAAATAATATTTTAAGTTTTTTCTAAGGTGCATCTCACCCCTCTTATAAAAGGGAACCTCCCCCTCTCCTCTTAAAACAATTTTGAGCCATCAAGCTCAGACAAACCCTACCCATTTCTATTCTAAACATATCTAGTTATATCATAGATGTTTTTTTCTTCTCAAAAGTAGAAATCTAGTGCCATAATAGGATATTTAAAAGAGGCATGTTGAGGAAGAGGTAATCTCTTCTAACGATTATTTCAAGTTTCTTTCTTCTTCTACTTCTTATTATTTATTTGTTTCATTATAAAGTAATAACATAAGTATCAATCATATACTGATATGTTATTATAAATATTAAACAAACCTATTTCACCTTCTATCCATCCTTTGGAAAATGATATCACCACGCGTGCGTACGTACAGAATACTGTTTCTACGCCGTTGTGTAATCTGTTTTCCACCACCACCTTACATGGATGGTTTTAATGGTTTAAAGAATAACTATATATGATTATTATAACATGATACTAATTCTGAGATATTCTATCATCCACACCAAGACCATTCAATAATTTTGGGAACAATATCGTCACTCGTGCGTACGTACGGCTTACTGTCTCCACGATGCGATGTGTTTCGTTCTACATGATCTTCATTAAACCATGATTATATAATCTAATTGAATGAATAAATCTGATATATATTATACTACTACCATTTTTTAAATGATGTATCTATAACCTAAAAATAGTAATAGGAATTTATTCGACAAAACACTCATAAGAACAAAAAGCAATAAACACCCGAATAACAAGTAGCAATGAAATATTACTAATAATAAGCTAATAATATGACCATATATGATATAATACCAGTGATTATGATTCTGGAATAAGTTAATGAAATTATTTAAATCATTATATAGGAGGTTCAGATACATACGAATCATATCGGGCCTAAGGTAAGGGAAAATCTCACAATCTCATTTTTATACGAGATTGTTTATACTTTAGAAATTACTGGGGCTTATTTATCATCCATACTCATGTTTACTCAATATGTAATATTATTTATATCCTCCTAAAATTGTTTAAATCCAATTTTACCTATTGGGGAATTTTTAGTAAAAGATATGAAAGGAATATTTTGTTGTTTTCAGAACGAGACACTTTTGACTTTTCTGGCTAAAGTATGAGAAGAATGTTTTTTTAACTTATATGGTATGAATGTGTTTTTATTATTTCATAGAAAATTATTTATATGAAGCATCCTCTACATGTTTTCAATTTTCTTTTTAATTAACTTCATTTAGTTTAAAATTTTATGACATGTTAATAAAGGAAAAACGTTTTTGAAGTAGAAAGGATATTTTACTCAAAATGGTGTTCAAGTGTTTTATCCAAATTATTTACCATCTAAGATAATATAGGGTTCTATTTCTATACCTATTTTTGAATTGATTTGATTATGTTATGATGGAATTATTATTACGAAGTCCTTTTATCTTATATGGATTATGTTATGAAGGCATTATGTTTAAGAATCCCATTTTTATTACATGTGTTATGCTATGATATATGATTTATGATTTAGTGGAACAAATAAGAATGGTATCATTATGAGATGGGTGGGACCTATATCTCCCTCCAATGCATTGGGTAAAGATGTATATCTCATGAGATAGACATGGCTGGAATGGAAAGTTAATCTGGTTCAGTGATACAGGACTGGAATGAGCAATGAACTCGGTTCAGAAATGGACTTTGTCCACTATGATATTCTTGGCAATGAGTCTTGACTAATAAGAAATTATTTTCTATGATTTTGTGTGTATGACTCAATGTTTAATGTTATATGTTATGATCATTGGGATTACATTTCACTACTAGGATTTATCCCATGTTATGATATTATGATCTCTTTTTCCGGTTAATATTTTCAAAATGTTATATTCTTATGAATATTATATGATATATATTTCATTTGTTTACCCTTAGTGAGAATTTTACCTCACCCTTTTGTATGTTTTCTTTTCCATAGGTCAGGAAGATGGGTATTAAGTAGGATATTCCAAAAGGGACTCTAGTTATGATGAAATAAATGAGAGACAATGTAGATGCTTTATGAACCAGTTTTTTATGTTTCCCAGTTCTTAAAGACACTATACCTATATGGTCCTATCATGGTTTTGTTATATGTTGTAATAAGTATGCTTCAATTATGAAGTAATAATAATGTATGTAAAGTATGGGTTGTTATACAAATCCCCCAAGACAGTGTCAGAGGTGTGATGTTTCCTTGGTCTCGTAGGCTACTACAGAAGGTTCATAGTAGATTTCTCATGAGTTGCGACTCCTCTATTAGCTTTGAACAAGAAGGATAAAGCATTAATATGGAGTAATCAGTGTAAGGTAGCAGTCGAGTATCTAAAAGAGAAGCTAGTAAGTTCTCTAGTTTGTTGTCTTCCAGCTAAGGGAGTTCAATTTGATGTTTTCTACGATGCTTTTCATTTGGGGTTGGGCTATGTTCTGATGCATAAATGATCATTTGTTTCTTAAGGGTCTTAGCAGTTACATCCCCATGAACATAACTATGCCACTCAAAATCATGAGTTTGAATCCATTGTGTTTGCTTTGAAGTTGTGGAGACATTACCTCATTGGTTAGCGCTTTTTCGTTTTCACCGATCATAAGAGTTTGAGGTATGTTTTCTCCCAGTGTGACTCGAACTTAACACAACATTGGTGGATGGAGTTCTTATAGGAATAAAAGTTTGAAATATCATATACACCTTGAAAGGGGAATTTTTTAGCTGATGAGCTGAGTCGGAAGTTGCGTGGTGATACAGTGCATGAATCTAGTGACTCCTGGAGGGTAATGGAAGAACTGTCAGCATTAAATCTTGATATGGGAGATGTTGGGGGAATATGTTGTATTTTTTAGATGATAGTACTCTCACCAATTGTGATGTAAGTGGATGATTCTCTGTTGGGATATATTGTGGTGGAGGTGTGGAGAGACCAAGTGTTTTGTGGTGAGGCCCCTGATGGTTGTTCGGAGGATGAACATCACTGAGTGATGTATCATAGAAGGATTTTTGTTTCTCTAATGATGCACGAGATGGTTCTCATAGAGTTTCATAGTTTACCATTAGTGGTACATCCTGGTGTGAAAAAGATGTACCGAGCCTTGAGGATCCAATTTTGGTGGCCAGGGCTGAAGTGAGCATTGCAGAGTTTTTGTCTCGATGGTTGGTTTTCTAGAAGGTGAAGGCGGAACACCGAGTTTATAGTGGACTGCTCCAGCCATTAGATATTCCTCAGTGGAATTAGGAGGACATCTCAATGGAATTTGTTACTCATTTACCTCGATCTTCAGGAGGACACGATTCTATTTGGGAGGCAGTGGATGGCTTAAAAAAATCTCCCCAATTAATAGTAATCAATGAGTCGAGATTAGTAATTTTTTTGTCAAGGTAGTATCTAGAGGAGGTGGTGAGACTTCCTGGATCCCCAAGGATGATCATTTTTGATTGAGATCATCATTTTACTTCTAGAGTGTGGAGAGGTCTCCAACATTCTTTTGGTTATCAACTATGCCTTATCAATATTTTTCATCCTCAAATGGATGGTCAGACAATTCAAACCTTCTTGACTATTCAAGACATGTTATGCTCTTGTTTTCTTGATTTTGGGGGTTTGTGGATGAGGCACTTACCCTTGGTGGAGTTCTCTTACAATAATAATTTTCACTCCACCATCGACATTGTGCCAATTGAAGACTTGTATGGATGACCATGTCATTCTCTGTTATGATGGACTGGGGTCAGAGAGTCAGTAATTCTCAGACCGGAACTAGTGCAGAATACTACAATGATGGTTCACGTGATTCGTGAGAGGATGAAGACAACACAATATTATCAAAAGCTTATGATGATCAAAGTGGGAGACCCTTAGAATTTAATTTTGGGGATCATGTGTTTTTGATGGTGACTCCCTGTCATGGGAAGCGAAGGATTAGTCGTGGGAGTAAGATTTCTCCCCACTTTGTTGGGCCTTTCGAGGTTTTATCTCATGTTGGACTAGTGGCGTATCGACTAGCACTTCCCCCGTAGAGGAGTCAGATACATGATGCTTTCCATGTATCACAGCTTCGTCATTATCATCATGATGACTCTCATGTCATCGATTGGGGAGAGATCGATAATGATGATGATGATGTAACTTTTGAGGAGAAACCAATGGAGATCCAAGACGGCAAGGAGAAGGTGTTACGTGGGTGTTCTATCCCCTTGGTTCGTATCATGTGGCGACATGGTGGCATGAAGGAGAGTACCTGGGAATATGAGTCATAAATATGTGCTCAGTACCCAGAGTTGTATGATGTTTAACTCTTTTCATGTATCGATGTAGCCTTTTTGGTTATAAACCATTCAAGTTTATGAGATGGCATTATTTTGTTGCTTTTGTGGATTTATCTATTTTAAGAGGTATCTTGATGGGTGGTTGTTCGAACCCCGTTTCATTTTCACTTTAGGTGGGTTTTTAATTCTAGGGGATGACAATGTTTCAAGAGGTATTTGGTGTAATGGCCTGGACCTCTCCGGACTATTTCTTTGGGAAAATATGGTGTTTGAGGTGTTCTGGGAGGTCAAGGTGTCTTATCCCCAATCCTTTTCTAATTTCCCCTTTTTGTGAACAGTTCCATTAGTGAACAGTTCCAACATTATGTAGTTCTGAACAGTGCATCAGTATCCTTATGTGAAGAGTACCATCTGTGACCCTCGGTGCACAGTTCCAATGGTAGATAGTTGGTAATAGTGCATAGGCATCCTTCTATGAATAGTTCTAATGGTGAGGACCAATGGTAACTTCTCTATCCTTTTCCATTTTTTGAGTTCTGTGAACAGTTCCATTGGTGAACAATTCCATTGGTGAACAGTTCTATCGATAACCTCTATCGGTATCCTCTTTTTTCCTTTGCCAAATTCTGAGATCCGTGAATAGTGTTTCTGGAATGGTAGGTATCTAGTGTTCTATCGGGGAGGTTCATGAATAGTGTTCTAATAGTGAGGTTCATGAATAGTGTTCTAACGGTGAGGTTTATGAATAATGTTCTATCTGTGAGGTTCTAACGGTGAGGTTCATGAATGATGTTCTATCAGTGAGGTTCATGAATAGTGTCGTATAAATGAGGTCCAGGAATAGTGTTCTATTGGTGATGTTCTAATGGTGAGGTTTATAAACAGTGTTCTATCAGTGAGGTTCATGAACTGTGTTCTATCGATGAGGTTCTAATGGTGAGGATCATGAACATTTTTCTATTGATGAGGTTCATGAACGATGTTCTATCGGTGAGGTTCTAACAGTGAGGTTTGTGGAGTTCATGAACAATGATTCCAACTTCCTATAGTTTCACCCCTTTGACATTTCCATTGATGTAAAATTAATTTAAATAATTATTTTAAGGACTCTAAGGCCGATTAAAAGGCCATAACTCCGGTATTTATTATTCTTAAGGCACAATATGTTTTTACATGGTCAAACATCGTGGTTTAATGTGATCCACTTTTAATGGGGAATTAAGCGTATCTTAAACTATCTCTCCTTTAAATATTCAAAAGGGACAAGATATCTTCCTTCATTGTTCTTCTTCCTTTTTCTCTAGTGCGAGATGTTCAAACCTTTACTTTCTTCCCATAGGAATATTGTGATCTAACGTTTACCCGTGGATTGGTTTCCTCGACCACCATCTTACTACTAGTGCACCCCCTATTTCAGTGCAACCAAGCAGTATCAATCAATATTCAATATAAGGTCTGTTTTATCATCATTATTTTGGGGTTCATCTTCTCCTGTTTCTACTTTCCATATTATAGCATGTAATCACCATTCTTCAAATGGAGTTTTCTTGGGGTTCAGTTGGTGCGGTCGTACCGTGGCATCCTTGGGTGGATGCAGTTGTCGCGAGAGGAGGATCATGACCTGTTGTGTGGATCCTTCTCATAAAAAGAACATCAAGAACTGTTTGAGGTTTGGGATTCATTACTTCTCTTTTATTTTATGATCTACTGTATACTTATCATGTTTTATCCAACTTGATCATATTAGAATTGACATAATAAATATATGAACGAGTTAAATAAATTGATATCGATCGTACATTATTACCTCTTGATTTTCTTGATAGTGGGATATCCATACTTTCTTCTTTTAGCTATTTGTTCTTGATGGAAATTGGTAAAGAACTTAAAATGGAATTAATTGATAACTATTTGGCTATAGATATAGAGGCATGTAAATGAATCTGAATCTTATTGTTGTAATTTTATGTTAATAAAATTGGCACAGTAAGCATGTTTAATCATTTTTTAAAACTTACTAATTCGGTTTACTAAATTTGGAACCTGTAAATAATAATCGGTTAACTCAAGATGGATTAATGCACCGGTTTTTGGATAAATGATAATTACTTTTAGGGTTATGAGTTACCCTATTGATTGTTAAAGTGCCAAGAACTAATTGTATAGATGTTTGTTTTCCAACTCCTTATGTTGTAATGTGAACCTAGATGGCTGTTGTGATATGTGGAGGCATGGAGGAAATTTGGTTATATCAGAAAATGACTCCTAGGGTGGTGATATGAATCAGTTTATTCATGTGGTTGTTGGGGAGGACACCACAGATGATGGAATGGGATGGATGTGATTGTTATATTCTTGCTGTTTCTTTTTGGTTGATTACCTGTTTTACTATTCCCCACTGCCTAAGGTAGCTGGTCTTGCTTCCCCTTCTTCTGAAATAGGTTATGATTCACGAGGTATGCCACATTCTTTCTGTGTATTTCTTCTTAAGGGAGGATGAGTCTATGCTCTTTCTATAGGCGGAAAAGGCTCTACGGGTAGTACATCTACTCACCGTGTTGAGCCCCCCATGTGTTTAGTAGCATTGAATGATTTTCTAGAATGCATAGGAATGTGGAAAAGTAATTCTATAATGAATAATTGAATTAATGGTGTTAACACACGAGGTTGGAGTTTGCTGAAACATAATGATTAGGTTTTAATATTGAAGGAACAATGTACTTTAGGTGTGATGATAATGAACCTTATTATGGAATTGGTACTAGTTAATTAGTGTTTAAAGAATTAGTAAACGTAATGTGTAACTGATGAAAAGGGAATAAAATAATTTATTAAATATCTTTAAATGGTTCTGTGCTTATAGGATACCTAGTATTAGATGTAGCAGCCAGAGTCCAAGAGACATTAGCTGCAGTTTAGTCTATGACTAGGTTATTCCCATAGCGTGGTTGTGAGATATAGTATATCTAGAAATTTTTTATTTTTATACGCTACTCCATCCAGTCAATAAGGGAAACTGACACCCTAGGGATTCTTGAGCCCTATGGAGTGTTTTCCCCAACATTCTAGTCAGAGGATGGATAGCTGACTACCCCCTTTGGCCCTACTCTCTTATCTTGGTAGTTACTTGTGCTGGTAGGTACAATAGATAGTTTTCCCTATATATGTGTGTAGAGGGCTGTAATGTCTTGTAGTTATTCACACACATATATTCTGGATACAGTTTCATATGGACTACTATATGTGTAATGTGTATAGGTTATGATGGCTTGAGGATACTTACTCCGTGTATGGGCTGTAATGGCTTGAGGTATAATACCCGACATATGATACACGTTACGCGGGTTGTGGGGGATCCAAAAAAATACCTGGTTACATTGTTTACATGGACTTGTTGGTTTTGTTGCACAAGATGCATGCCGTGGTTCTTCACCCAGGTGTCTATGGGCAAGTCTTTTTGGAGAGAGATGCTCTGGATGTGCAACATTGGGTAAAAGCGGCAAACCAGTGGAGAAGTAGTAGTAGGGTACCCGATATATTCTTTATTATATTATATACTCTTGTATGTGTTACTTGGTGAGAGTACCCATGGTGAGGTTGGGAACATAGTAAACCTGTTTGGGTGATGAGTTAGTTTCACTTGTTGTTCACTATGCTTTAGCATGCTTTCCTTAATTTTTCACAAGAGGTTTCAATAAGGATCATACTGTGTATACTTTTATACTCACCCTATGTATATATAAACTGTTTTTGGGTCACTTGGAGCAGGTTGGAGATCAAGCTCATTTCTACTAGAATGGGGTTGCAAGAGCTGTTCGGGCATGTGGTTGCAACAGTTTTTACTTTATTTTGGGTACTTTCAGTTTTCCCCTTCTAGTTATAGTAGTTTTTCATGAAATTACATATATGAACTTGGGTTTTCTTTTATATTTCAGTTTTGAGTTGGATTTTGTTGGATTTTATCTTATATATCTCCTCCACATTTGTTCTCTTAGAGGGTAATGCCTCCCATTTGTGTGTTTACTATACCCTCGGTGCTAATCCCCAACCCGGGGCCTAGTGGAGGCGGGACTCATGGGGACATTATATCCCTTCTCACATTATCATCCCAAGGGGGGTACACTTTGTGTGGATAGGGTCATAAAGTACTATCCACGGAGTCGTCGTAGGCTAGTGGTGAGGGAAAAATCCTTATGACACTTTGGTTGTGGGTTTGATTTCCACTTCCTTTCCCATCATGATAGGTCGTCACCCTTATCACAGGTTGTCCTTTTTCTAAATTTATATAACTTTATAACATATCAAAAAACTGATAAAATCCTAAAAAATAACCACAAAATATTTTGATTCCCAAATTTTATATCCAACCATTCATTTTGAAACCCAATATGTAATAACCAATAATTACATCAAAATCAAAGATCATATTATCCCAAATGGTTGTTTATAGGTGTTTCTTTCCAGAAAATCTACACATATGTCATTTAATAGTTTTACCATTATTATTATTTCAAAAAAATCCATAGGGATTCATTTCTTTCTTATATGATGCTATTTCCCTCGGAATTTGGGGATGACCTCCTGGATGGGAGATTCAAACGTTCCGATCGGTTTTTAGTGGGTTTGTTCGTAGAACCGGAAACATCCAATGATTCCACATCCATTTGGACCTACTTTCCAAAGGTAGGCTCTCATTAGCTTGTGGACTGATGAGGCTTAGGAATTTGCATTGGTCGAGAGGATGGGAGGTCGGACTCATCACACCTTTTTTAGGGGAATTATTGTCTATTCCGAGACTCTCTTTATAGATTTAAGTTATGTTCGTGAATCCTTATTACATTACCAAGTATAAAATGATCTTTTCCTTTAGTTTTTACAATCAATGATTAAATATGTAAGAAATTTAGAGAATCTTTTATATGTATTCGAGGTTCTTCATCAATAGAGAATAATCTATATCTATTTAGAGATTCTTGGTCAATGGTATCCTTCAAAACATTTATATAAAAAAAGTCTCTTAGTCATTATGATGACCAGGCTGGTTTTAAAGCCACTCAGTGGGGCACTTGAAGTTTATTGTCATTCAGAAGGAAAATAATTATTTCAGAGTTGGGATCGAACCCGTAGATGGGCTACCTACGTATCCTTTGTTTTGGAAAAGGAACCAGAACCCACGTAGTTCGAGTAAAGGAGTATGATGTTTATGATTGATGGCTCAAAGCAGGATGCCACAATTACTTTTACACTCTAAGCTCACATGAGTCATGCTCGGTGTAAAAACCAAGAGGTATTGGTAAAAATTATACAATTGTGCCATGAAAGATGCAATCATAAGAAATGGTTTGGGGCTTATGTATGTATGACTGCCTAGAGGATTTACTTTTGGGAGAAAATCTAGGAACATGGTCCATAAAGGTATATGTGCTTCATGGAGATTTGAATACTCTAACTTGGGACTTATTCCTGAAAAGTAAACCCAAATTAGGAGAGGATTGATAATTGGGTTTTACTCCTGAGATGGAATCCCAGATTAAATGTACATTAGGACTGGTTAAAGAGAATTTAAGGGACTTGGGGCTTACTCCTGAAAAGGAAGCCTAAGATTTATGACTGGGACTTATTCCTGAAAAGGAAGCCCAGGTTAAGGATTAAGGTTTGGGGCTTACTCCTGAGGAGGATGCCCATATTTGAGATTGGGGCTTACTCCTGAGGAGGATGCCCATATTTGAGATTGGGGCTTACTCCTAAGAAGGATGCCCAAAATTAAGGGACTTGGGGCTTACTCCTAAGAAGGATGCCCAAAATTAAGACTGGGACTTATTCCTGAAAAGGAGACCCAGGTTAGGGGACTTGGGGCTTACTCCTAAAAAGGAAGTCCAAAATTATGACTGGGACTTATTCCTAAAAAGGAGACCTAGGTTAAGGATTAAGGTTTGGGGCTTACTCCTGAAAAGGATGCCCATATTTGAGGACTTGGGGATTACTCCTGAAAAGGAAGCCCAGAATTATGACTGGGACTTATTCCTGAAAAGGAGACCCAGGTTAAGGATTTCTCTCATCTTAAAGGATGAGGTTGAATGAATGAACTCTCTATATTTAGTGACAAAAAGATATTTAAATCACTAGGTTTTGAGAGATATTTCACTGAATTCCTTTCAGATAAGGAAGTCAAATAATGAAATCATGCCATAAATGGCTTTGAAGAGTGTCTTGAAGACTGAATATTCAAAAGGAAAGGTGTAATGGCTTAAGAGGGGTGAAATGGGCAAGAAAGGAACCCAAAAAGGAAGGGGCACACAAGTCTCGGAAGGGGCGCAAGTATTGCGGGGGCGCACAAGTATTGGTCGTGCAGGTATACCTGCGCGACACGTGGTTTACATCCGCGATGGTCAACCAGCATTGAAATACTTGAGCGACTCTTTATCAAAGCCTTTAGAATCCTCTTGAGGTTTTTCCAGAAAAGGGACGCGCAAGTTCTTTCGAAGGAGTAAGGCGGCGCGCAAGGGTAACCATTTCCCTTAAGGGTAGGTCACTTAGGCGCGCAAGTGTTGATGAGTTTCAACACTTAGGCCTTCCTCCCTCTCTTTGGATCTTCTGTTCTAGGTAAGAAATTACCTTAGAAATGTTCCGGAAGCTTTGAGAAGAGACTTGGGCGTCGAGAACTTCAATCCAAGTTTCTGGGAAACAATACTCTCGAATGGGGGGCCCACAGTGTCTATTTATAGGCAAGAGAAGACCCCGGGCGATTATCACTTAGGTCGCGCAAGTGACTTGCGTGACCAAGGGTGTCGCGCAAGTGGACTTGCGTGACAGTGATATAACTTGCGCGGTGCAGTGGCTTTTGATCCTTTGTTCATGCCTTTGTCGATTTTTTGATATTTTCTTCAAAGGTTGAATCACTTTGAGATCAGATATTCCCCTTTTCCGATTTTTAGATTCTGTGACAAAAGGAGCGTCAACAAAAGTCCCCCCTCAGAGTTGGATCTGGAGAGAAATGAGGATTTGACTCTGAGGAAATCGAATCCATCCAAAGGAAAAGGGGGCGCGCAAGTCTTCAGGGCACAGAGGGTGGCGCACAAGTTTTTTCCGCGCAGGGATACGACCCTCGGTCGTGCAGAGTCCAGCGCGCAGGGTCCTGGCCGCGTCTATAAATAGAGGGCCTCACTTCCGTACAAGCATCCGGATTTCGGGAATTCATACCTTCGAGCTCTCTCCGCACAGGTTGCTCTGTTTTCCAGTGTTTTCCTTGATGTCAGGATACTATAAAGGCATTTGTACTTGCACGGTTTATACTTGCGCGTCAAAAACTAGCGCGGCACACGAATACTTGCACGCCATTTTTTAGACTTGCGCACCTTAATGCCTTAGCCATTTTTTCTGAAAATCTTTTCAAAAATTTTATGAAAAATAAACCCATTTAAGAGTTTAATTTATTCAATTTTTGGGCAGATTCAATGGCTACTGATGGAATTAAAACGTCTGATGAACTGGCTAGCAAGCGGATTGATGATATGATGAACATCATTGGCCATGATTATTATGATATCTGCAACAACACTCTCTCAGATTTGGCCAAGTACTTGAAGAGATATCATCCTAATTTCCCAAAGAGCATCTACCTGCCTCTATATGGTCATGGTCACCTGCAAGGAGTCCATATTCCAGATGCGAAGAACTATACACCTGAAATGCAGCTGCACTACTACTCCTCTATTTCGGTTATGCTGTGAATTAAGAGAAACAACAATGGTGTGAACTTTCAAATTTTTCCTCCATGTCATTTCCTTCCAGATATGAAAATGGAAAACCCATGGGCTGAAATGTTTTCCACTACCGATTGGTAGAGAGAAGACAAACATGGCATTAGAGCAATATCTGAAAAGAGTACTCTCTCCAAATGGCTCTTTACTTCCAATGCTCCATTCTCAAATCCATGTATCCATCTTCCAAGTCTCTTGGACAGAAACAGAGTCACTGTTTGATCAGCAAAAAATTTTCTCAAACCGCACTCAAGAACATCCTTTTACAATTGTTCCAAGAAGAGCTGGTATCACTGCATCTATTATTGTATCTAGTTGAATGAATGAATTCCAGGTGGTTGCTGATGAAGCTCGGAATGCCGTAAATCAAATGAAGTGTTATGTTGAAAGCCTCTTGTAATTATTGAAAAAAGAGAAGAGACTCCAGTCTGTGGATGTCCTTCTAACTCCTGTGTATCAATGAAAAACACTTTCATCTTCAATCATTTGTACCTGCATTCTTTCACTACCTGCTTCAAATTTACTTAATCCAATGGTCTTAGTAAGAATAGTTTGATCTTTACTAGGATTATTACAAATAACCCTACAAACTTTGAACCTTTTAATTGCTCAATATTACCTAACTCATACAAAATGTATGTTTAGTGAGCTGGAACTTGACTTTTATTCAGAGTTCATTTGTCTTTTGTGGGCAGTTTAAAGTCATGCATGCCAGACATAAAGGGGATAATGTTTAAGGTCGAAATAGCTTTGACCAAAATGGATTAAAATTGATTCAATTCCCTGAAAATTTATCCGAAAACATATTACCATACTCAAGTATGAGGGAAAATATGTAAGCTATGACTTAAGAATTTTTGAATCTGAGGAATGATATGAAAAAAGAGCTAAAAGGCATTAGAAGAAGTAGTTTCCAAGAATGAAGTTACTATTATTTGACAAAAACCCGTTAGGGGGTTGAAATATGCAGGGCCACCTAAGGGCATTGGCTGCATGGTCAAATAAATAGTATCTTTCGGCTGATAAGTCTGTTATGTGGACTGTTTATGCAAGGCCACCTATGGGCACGTGCTGCATAGTCAGGCAAAAGAACTCTCAGAAATTTACTTTCCTAGTGCTAAAATCCAGTGAAAGTTTATGGAGATTCAAATTTTCTAAAGTATAGAGTTTGTTGTATGGAAAGAGGTACTTGAATATGGAGAAGATATTTCCGAACAAGAATATCGGAGAATTGAATGAATATCACTCCTACGAAGGTATAACCCAAACGTAGGGAAAGAGAATATGGAGAGTACAAACCATAGAGTTGAATACTTTCAGATAATGAAAAAGGACATGGGACAAATATGTTAAGGATGGCTATTTTTTGCAGATCCCTACATACTGTCATTTAAGACAAATAATGACAAAAGAGGTATTCTTCCCAAGAATGAAGTTACTATTATCCAACAAACCCGTTAGGGGGTTGAAATATGCAGGGCCACCTAAGGGCATTGGCTGCATGGTCAAATAAATAGCATCTTTCAGCTGACAAGTCTGTTATGTGGACTGTTTATGCAAGGCCACCTATGGGCACGTACTACATAGTCAGGCAAAAGAATTCTCATAAGTTTGACATTTTTGTGACTAAAAGTCATGAAAAGGGTTATGAAGATATGAAAATATTTAAGGTTAGGATTATAAAACATAAAGATGGGTATTTTCCAATGTATATAGAGATACATAGGTCAATAATAACCATAATTATGTTGTGGCTGGGTCCTGAATTGAAATTTTGGACTTCACTACGTATCTCATAAGAATGAGAATCAAGCCATACGTAGTTCTTGAAATGCAGTTTAACGTCGTGCAAGACGAAAGTATGAGAGATCTTAGTTTATGGTCATAGAGTTCGGACCATAATAATGAATACACAGTGTGTGTTTTCATGAGGACTTTTCAGCCAAGGGACTGAAAGTGAAATTTGGGGTTAGGCCCAAAAGACTTGGGACTGGATTCGAGGGATACTCGAACGTTCCTACGTATCCCATAAGGATGGGAATTAATCCCATGTAGTTCTAGAACTACCCTTTGTACAAATTTGGTTTGTACATGTGAAGGATGAAAGGGGACTTTAGTGCAATGATGGTTTAACCTGAGACAAAAAGTTTAGGTATTACCATGTATGCACGTAGTCTTTTGAAATGAAAACCATGATTAAAAAATCAATGTCAATAATAGTTCTCTCTCAAATGAGGAAATCAAAGAGTATTGTAGTTTATTGTCGTACCGGACAAAAGTGTTGCATAGTTTAACGTCATATAACAAGGACGAAAGTGAATCAATATAAAGATATTGATTGTAGGGGCGGTTTCACGAATCAACATCATATGAGATGGTGGTGAACCGATGTGAAGAGATTGTTTTTTGGGATTGAACCCTGGGAGGTTGCCTATGTACCAAGCCTGGAAGGCAAGGATCAAAGTCCTTGAAATTAAATTAATGAATGAATTAATGATCAAGTTGTTCTTGGGGACAACGATCTAATAAAAATAATAATAAAAAATGTTGTTGGGACTTATACATGGTTAGAGGCCCAAAGAGAGTGTTACGGTTGAGGTCTTCTCTAAGCTCACGTGAGTCATACTCGGTGTGAGAAACAAGAGGTAACAACAACCTTAACGATGCATAGTTTAATGTCATGTAGGACATATAAAGGGACTATGCAGTTTAAAGTCTTGTAGTTAGGACTATTGGTGCTGCGCAGTTTAGTGTCATGTAGCAGGGAAAAAATACAGTTTAATGTCATGTAGGACATATCATGAATTTTCTGTACAGTTTAGCGTCATGTAGTTAAGACGATGGGGACAATAGAGTTTAACGTCATGTTGGACGAAAGGGGGACTGCGCAGTTTAATGTCATGCAGTAAGGACAAAATAACACACCATTTACGTCATGTTGGACACATTGGGGTTTTTTTTCCCACAGTTTAACGTCATGTTGGATGAAAGGGAGAATAGTTTAAGGTCATATGCATGGACCGCGGATGGTGCAGTTTAATGTCATGCTGGACGATGGTGTAGTTTAAGGTCATATAGGACCTTTGATGATTATGTAGTTTAACGTCTTTCCAGACGTAAGAGACTTTTATATAGTTTAGCGTCATGTAGTTAGGACATCACAATTTAACGTCTTGCTGGACGTAAGGGACTTGAAAATAGTTTAGGGTCATATGCATGGACCGTTGATGATGCAGTTTAAGGTCATACTGGACCATTTAGGGAACTTTTTCACAGTTTAACGTCGTGTGGGACGAAGTTGCAATTTAAGGTCATACTAGACCATTTCTGTATAGTTTAATGTCATATAGCATGGACGAACTGGTGCTGCACAGTTTAGTGTCATGTTGCGGGGACATAAGGTGACATAGTTTAACGTCATGTTGGACGTATGTGCAAATAGTTTAGGGTCATATGCTTAGACCGTTGCTGTATAGTTTAACGTCATATAGCAAGGACGAACTGGTGCCACACAGTTTAGTGTCATGTTGCGGGGACCTTAATGTGAATACTTTGTATTTTATACAAAATATTTCTTAAAACATCTGGCATTAGTTGGAGTAGTAATGAGTTCTCCATCCATCGAGATTAATGAATAAGCTCCATTGGAGTAGACCCTATGTATTGAATAAGGTCCTTCCCATTTTGGCTCAAGCTTGGGAGGTTTCTTTCCTAGTATCATTGGAGTTCTGAGAACTAATACCAATTCTCCCTGAATGAATGGATGAAGACGAACTTTTTTGTTAAAAGCTCGTGCTATTCGATTCTGATAGATTTCCAAGTGGTGCAAAGTGCACAATCTTTTCTCATCTAACCATTCCAATTCATTCAATCACTTTTGGGATTTCTCATCTGTAGATAACTGATCACAAATGGCTACTCTGAGTGAGGGAAATTGAACTTCAATTGGCCAGACTGCTTCTGTTCCATATACCAACGAATATGGAGTTGACCGCGTTGCATTGAGGGTGGTAGTCCGATAAGCCCATAAAGCATGAAAGAGTTTATCAGGACATGACCTCTTATCTTTATCCACCATCTTTTGTAGTATATTTGAAAGAGCCTTGTTAAAGGCTTCTATTTGGCCATTGGCTTCCACATGATACCAAGATGAATGGTTGGATTTAATGTTGTATTCTTGATACAATTTCTTCACCTTAGAAGAACAGAAGTTGGTGCCGTTGTCCGTCAATATGGTATGAGGGACACCAAATCTAGTAATGATGTTAGACTTGATGAATCTAACAATGCATTTAGAACTGACTTCTTTGAGAGGTACTACCTCTGCCCATTTGGAAAAGAAATCAGTAGTAGTAAGAATGTACTTAAACTGCTTGGCCATAGCTGAAGGGTAAGGTCCCACCACATCCATTCCCCATGTGGCAAATGGCCATGAGTATTTAGCTGTATGAAGCAACTCTAGAGGTTGATGAATGAAGTTGGCATGTACTTGACATGAATGACACTTCTTTGTGAAATCAACACAATCTTGTATCATTGAAGGCCAAAAGTATCCAAGCCTTCGAATTTGATCAGACAATCTATGTCCAGACTGGTGGGCACCACAGACTTATGCATGCACTTCTTTCATGATAGCCATTGTCTCTTCACCATCAATGCATCTGAAGATAACTCCATCAAAACCACGTTTGTAGAGAATTTTCTCTAGGTGGTTTGGGCCATCATAAAGAGTAAAATTGACCACACGTCGTCAGATTTGTTCTTTCTCGGCTCTATCAGGTGGAAGTGTTCCATTTTGAAGGTATTCCCTGATAGGTGACATACATCCTGTAGTATGACCATACAGTTCAGGAATGGGACTAATTTCATTAATTTCCTCTGTTTTGGATTGAACATAAGGTGAAATTGCACGACGGTGGGCAATAGTGATGGTTGTCTCATCCCGATTTGGATCTGCTAGAGCTATGGCTATATTATCCAGTGTATCAGCTTGAGCATTTTGTGATCTTGGGACATAAGAAAATGTCGATTTTGAAGGGAATTCAGCCATTAACTTTCTGACATAATCATACAAAGGGATTAGCTCTTCTTTTTTGATGGCATAATCCCCATTAACTTGTTTGATTACCTGGTCTGAATCACCTTTCACCTTTAAGTGATTCACTTGTGCTTGAAGTGCTAACTCTAAGCCTGTGATAAGAGCTTGGTATTCGGCTTCATTATTGGTACCACCTTCCCACAATAAAAAGGAATAAGGTAATAATGCCTTATTTGGAGAAATGAGTACAATTCCTAAACCAACTTTGTTGAATTTAGGATTTTCCATTTTCTTCCCTGTTGGACTTCTGGAAGCACCATCAAAATACATTTCCCATGTTTGAGGACTCTCTTGAATAGAGAAAAATTCCTCATCAGGGAGTTCAATATCTGAAGACGTGTCTTCCACTGAAGGATGTTCAGCCAGAAAATCAGCCAGAGCTTGGCCCTTTATTTCCTTTTGAGATACATACTGAATGTCGAACTGCTGCAAAATAACTTCCCACCTTGCTAGATGTCCTGTGAGCATCAGACGACTAAGGATGAATTTGAGCGGATTATTGTGAGATAAAAATTGGACCTCGTGATGTTGCAGGTAGTGTCTCAGTTTCTGAACTGCAATGATTAATTCCAGGCAGCACTTCTCAATACTTGAATACCGGGTTTCTGCATCAAGCATAGTTCTACTGAGATAGTAGAGGCTATTTTCATTCCCATCATCATTATTTTGAGCGAGAAAGGCACCCAATGATCGCTCTAGAGCTGTCACATAGAGGATAAGTGGTCTACCTTCAACCGGTGGCATGAGTACTGGTGGACTCAAGAGGTATTTCTTGAGAACATCAAACGCTTCTTGACATTCTTCAGTCCACTGGTAAGTGACTCCTTTTTTCAATAACTTGGTAAAGGGTAAACTTTTGCCTGCCAAATTGGCGATGAAACGCCAAATATAGGCTAAGTGTCCTTGATGTCCTCTAAATTCTTTCAAATTATGAGGAGGTGACATACCAAGGATTGACTTGGTCTTCTCAGGATCGACTTCAATACCACAATGGCATACAACAAAGCCGAGGAATTTTCCTGAGGTTACCCTAAAAGCACATTTTAAGGGGTTCATCTTCAAATTATGTTGTCGAAGCTTGTGGAATATGACTTCCAAATCAGCCAAGTGATTAGAACGTTGTTTGTATTTAACCACCAAATCGTCTACATAGCATTAAACAAACTTCCCTAAAAAAGATTTGAAGATACAATGCATGGCAAGTTGATATGTTGCACCTGCATTCTTTAAACCAAAGGGAATTACCTGGTAACAAAACACACCTTGAGGGGCTCTGAATGCTGTAGATTCCTCATCTTCTGGGGCCATTCAGATCTGATTATATCCTGAATATCCATCCATGAAGGAAAGTACTTCATATCCAGCCGGCACATCAATTAAGAGTTCTGTAATCGGAACTGGGAAATCATCTTTAGGACAATACCGATTAAGATCTCTGAAATCGATGCAAACCCTAATTTGTTCATTCTTCTTCTTTACAGGGACAATATTAGCCAACCACTTGGGATATTGAACTTCTCTAACGAAGTTATCTTTGATCAGCTTATCCACTTCAGTTTCAATTTTGGAAGCATAAGTTGGGTGTGTTCTTCTTGCAGCTTTCTTAAATCCTCGATGTTCTTTTGGTAAACCCAAATGATGAGTAGCAATATCAGGATCAAGCCCAGGTATTTCTGTATAGTTCCAAGCGAAAATATCTTTATTTTGCTTTAGAAAAGAAATATACATCTCTTGATCTTGAAGGGTCATGGCCGCACTAATTAAAGTGGGGCGTGGATCTTTCTCTGTACCCAGATTTATTTCTATGAGTTCATCCACAGTGGTAGAGATACCCTCTTCAAATGCTTGAGGAGCATCTCTAAGATCTTCCTCTTCCTCTTCATCATGTGCTATTTCTTCCATTTCTACTTGCATAGTAAATGACAAAACTAAATTTTCCTGATCATAAGAGATTTCAATATTTTCACATTTTGAAGAAGACGCTTCCATTTCTGACCCTATTGATGATAAATGGCCTTCTTTGGGAAATAAAGAGGAGATGATGGATTGAGAATTGAAATCATTATTCACCTCTGATGTTGCTATAACTTCTTCTGGCCTGATTGGAGAAGTATAGACCTGTTGGATTTCAACAGATGAAATGAAGACGTCACCACTTGTGCTTTCATCACTGTTTGGTAGCTTACCAATTTCTACCATGTTTTCTGGCTCAACTGCCGTAATTGACATTATGGATCTTTCCATAAGAGTATTTTTATTTGGGCCTATTTTGTCAATTTGACTGATAGGTAATACATAATCTGTACTCACATGTGTAAATGGATTTATTGGAATTTTCTCCAAACCATATAGAGAATTAACTTTGGTAATTTCCTTCATTGTAGATTTTTCTCTTCCCTTCATGTGATAAAATTCTGCCTCAATGTATTGAGACTCACATGTCTTGAACGGGGCCTTATCACCATACAATGTTCCAACTTGACCATTGAAACAGTATTTGAGACATTGATGGTATGATGAAGGGATAACCACATGCTGATGTAGCCAGGGTCTTCCAAGAAAGACGTTGAAAGCTGAGTCTTGATCAACAATCATGAAATCCGAATTGGATACAAGATCTCCAAACTGAGTTCTGAGTGTAACTTCACCCAATGGTTCTTGTTCATTTTTATCATATCCTTGTAACATCATGGTAGAAGGAGATAAATAAGATTCTGTGAGGCCCAATCGACGAAGTGTACGAATGGGCATGAGGTTGACCCCTGAACCATTGTCAATGAAAGCTCTTCGGATATCTACACCATTGACTTTTCCAGATAAGTAGAGAGGTTTTATGTGCCCATGCACAACATCATCTTCATCTTTATCAGTAAAAGATATCACTTCATGGAATTCTACAGGATTATTCTCAATGTGATAGACTTCAGCTGCAGCAATTTCAGCTTCAAACTCCTGAGGACTTGACAAAGCTTCGATGAGTGCTTCCCGAAGATATTTTGATAGATTAAAAGCATCCAAAATTGATAACTTGGATGGTACTTGGGCAAAGTGTTTTAATATATCATAATTTTCATCTAAAGGTCTGCATTTCCCAACATGAATATGCGGTTTAGCAGGTACCTTGGAAGCAGATGCTTTGGAAGCTGATGCATCTTGTATTGGGATAGAAGTTGGCGACATCCTAGGTTTTGGAAGATTAGACCAATTAGATCCATTTAATTGCTGAGATAAAGAAGATCAAACCTTCAATCGGTATTCTAAAATAACCGTGCCAAGACTGAGTTGGCTATTAGCAGAAGAACTTGCTTGTTCTTTTTGAGCTCGCTGAAGGGCTCTACCACGAGTTTCTGCTGCATACACAGTGCTAGTAGGGGTAGAACTAGAGGAGTGGCTTTGGAAAGATCCACGTCTTCCCCTGTATCCTGAACCTCTGGAACTTCCTCGGATTCCCTTATTTGATACAGGGAATTTAGGCTCATCAAAATTAAAATTACGACTGGAATACAGATCTGTTAATTGAATCATATTAACAGAACCGAAGATTAACTCTTCATATAATAAAGACCCTGCCTGACTAGCCTGTTTAGGCTGTGCCGTTTGATGGGGGTGGTGCCAGTTGTTTTGAAGTATATGGCATAAAGTCTGCCAGAGTCAAAGATAATTTAGGCTTTGACACATACTCATCTTCTTTTGATTCTTTTTTCTTCTTTGAATCAAACCATTTCTTTGAGGACTTTCCCTCTGACGAAGAGGATTTTACCGCAATATTCACGGTAGAAGACACAATTGGTTTCTTTAATTGTGTTCACAAAATGGCATGAGTCCGATTGATTATCTTTCTGACCATCCAATCATCATACTTCTGTGCATTTCTGCTTTTGACTTCTTGCCATTCACCTTCCTCCTCTGGAACTGTATCAGTAACACATGCTACCTGAGTCGAAGAACCTTTCAACTTGACTTGTCCCAAGTCGACCATCTTTTGCAGGAGGTCTTTGAAGTCAAAACACTCCTGGATGGGATTCCCTAACATTTGATGAAAGAGAAAATAATTGGGACGGTCTTCATCTCCTTCTTTGTTTGGCCTCTTGGGCACTGGTAATTGAACCAAATTATTTTCCAGAGCTGAAATGAAGTAACCAGGAACTTTATCACTTCGGAAGGAGTATGTTTTACTCTTCATATCCTCAAATTGTTTTCGTCGTTGATGTCTTTGATCATTTGGACGAAACGGCCTTTGTTGTTGGCGTTCAGGAGGTGGAGCCCTTTAAGAAGATGAAGGTTTTGAAGTAGAAATAGGTACATGTTCTTGTTTAAGCATAACTGTAGCAGTTTATGCTTTACCCATTCTCCTTCATGAAGCTGATGGAATTACACGAGATTTAACCTTAGCATGTATAAGGGAATCTTCAATCTGCTGAGCGATTGAAGTAAGGTCTCGAAACCTTCCTGTGTATTTCACAGGGATCAATGGCGTGCGTAACTCGTCACGCAAATTTTCCACACAGACTGGAAACAGCTCTTCCTGAGGGAGTGCTAAACTCAGGGAATACGTTAATACCTTCCAGTGAGCAATGAAATCAGAGACTCTTTAATTCTCCCTTTTCTTGCAGTTTGTAAGATAGAAAACTGTCGTTTTTTGGAAAAGTTGAGTTGAACTGAAGAAGGAATTTTTGATGAAGATCCTCCCATCCGATGATTGACAGGGATTGCAAGCGTGTATACCAGACAAAAGCTGGTCCTTGCAAGGTTGGCACGAAGCATCTAAGTTTCACTGCTTCTTGCTGCTCTAGAGTTCCCATCATAGGATCACAACAAGACACGTAATGCGTCAAATGTTGTTCAGGGTCGCCTGATCCATTAAAAGTAGGGAAAACAGGGTTTCCAAAACTAGATGGAGGAGAAATTGAATCTACCCATTTAGGGTAAACTTTATTTTATGGTTGAACTTGCACCCGTTTCCCTTCCATAGTTTCTAACCGAGATGTTAATGACTCAATAGTAGTTATTAACTTTTGAGAAAAATCAGGTTGAATTTGGTCTTGGGTAGGTTCAATGAATGGAGCTTGGACGTACGTGGTGATTGGTGCTACAACTGATGGTAGCACTATCAACCGTTGTTGCGTTTGACCCACGAGATTAGACCTCTGAGGGTGTACTGATAAATGAGGATATTCTTGATCCATCTCAGTAACTGCAACAAATTCCTTCGACTGTCGGACTTTATCATTCTTAAGAAGAAGACTATTCTAAAGTAGTTCTGCATTCAACCTTCTTAATTCTTTCATTTCTTCCTCTTGTTGTGCAAATCTTTGATCTAATGAGAGTGATTGACCTTCTCCAGAGGAAGGATATGTAACCTGATTCTTTCCCCTCCCTTTGTTGGATACTTTTTGGAGAGAAGGAAGTGGATTACCTAGGTTCTGAGTAATCCTTTGACTTCGTGTACGCACACCTTCTTCATTTGTATCGGTGCATACATTTTCTTGTGCAGGACGCTCTTCATCAGAGTCCCCTAAGTTAGTCTCTTCTGGTGGATTAGCAACAACGTCATTGATGACATTGATTGATGCATAATGCATCGCATCCCTTATATCAACATTTCTGTGATATCGTCTTCTTTTATGTCTTTGATGAGACATTGCCTTTTGATGATTTAATCTTTTAGGAACTTCTTGATGAGCTATAATTTAGAGGGAATCTCCTGATAATTTGGCTCTTCGTTCCTCTTGGGGCTTCTTCCCCAATCGAGAAAAGACCGATATTCTCTGAGAAGGGTAATGATGATTTGAAAGAGTCCCCAGTCTCGTGAACTGGGGATGTTCCTGCTGATTCCGCTCAACTCCTCGAATCCCATTTGTTGACTCTGAGGGTTGGGTTAAAGGAGTCCCTGGTCTAATAAGCTGGGGTGGCTCTTGACATGCTATGTCTGAGACTTTCTTAAAAGCTCTCTTGATCTTGCGAATCTTAGTTCGGAAATTAGCTGGATGCATTAACCTGTATACACTTTTATCACCTGGTTCAATAGACCGTTGGATGATTTCCGAGACTTCTGTCATTTGATGATTTGTTTGCTCCAGATGAGAGGCTTGTGCAATATTCTCTCCTGCTTGATGTAGGATCAATTCAACAACTTGTTCTCTATATGCTTGATTTTGAGAGGAACTAGTTGAAGCCTGTTCTTGAGAAAGATTTTGATTATGAACAAAGCCCATTGACTGTTGCCGGCCATGGGAAATAACATTGCATGAGACCATTTTCGGCAGGCTTTGCTGACTGGAAAGCACTGTGAAATGTAGTGCTCCGTGAACACCCCATCCTCTGATATGAACACCAGATGGAGCATTGGCAATTAATTGACGCAATTTTCTTAGTGCGCCAAGGCATGAACGTTGAAGGGTTCTCTGTTGCTTTTCAGCCTTTGGATACCGAGAGACTGATAGAGATGTCAAATCAATCTGACGTTGTAGCCCTTCTATTATCTTAAGATGATTTTCAAATTCATCAAAAGATAATACCTTATTCTTCAATTGACAAAGAGTTTTCCATATGTTGAGACGAATATCATGGACTCTATCTTCTGTCAACATCTTTGGAATGTCATACTGGGAGTCAGCCAAAGGCCAAAACATGACTGGTACCTCACTTTTCGCCAGTTTTTCCCTCATGTTCAGTATTTCCTCTTTATCATTAAATGAAGATTCTTCTACCTGTTTTGACCAGAGTTGGTGTTTCCTTGTTGCTTCATCGGATTCAACAAGATTGGTAGAGAGATTATTGATCAAACTAGAAGATGCATGACTTAGGGGTGGTTCGGAGAATGACCTACACCCTGGGCTATCTTCTAATTGAGAAATTATTTCACTTGCTAGCGATAAAGCATCAGACATGAATGGTTTCTCATTTGTAAGTGCCTCAAGATAAGAGGGATTTCTCGGCACTACATTGTCCACGGGAGTATTTTCCCGGAAATGTGAATCACTACTGCGGAGAGGACTTTCACAGTGAAATTCATCATCATGGGGAGGACCACCATAATGGGTTACAACAAAAGATGAGATCTCTTGCTCCTTGGTCTTCTGACCACACAGAGGGTTCCTGTGGCTCTCATCTAAAGAAGAAACTTCAAGATTGACCGAATTTTCATGAAGCAATCCTTCACGAGGAAGTGTTTGTTGAAGACCTTCAAAATTAATGTTCCCGTTATTGGGAACTGAGGGAGTAGAATTTTGAATTCCGACAGATAAATGTCTGAGGGCTTCAAGAACTCCAGCATAGAGCAAGGCTTGGTTACATATTGGCCTTTGATCTCCTGACAGTGCTGGGTGGATCTTTTTCTTAGATGCCTTCTTACTCGCTTTAGAAACCACTTGATGACGAAAGTGATTGCTCTGAGTAGGTGTATGTACCTGATCACGAAAGATGGTCAGGTTAGGCTGACGATCTCCACTCAAATCAGGTGTATGTTCCTGATTTGGTTGTCCGTATGATATGGGGGAGTATGCCCCATAACCCTCTTGAACTGGAACAGATGTGTGTGTCTGTTCCGGAGTGAGTCGTTGATGTGTCACTCCACTGCTAGGGATAGATTTATGTGTCTTTCCCTGAGATGATGCTGAAGCTGTTATGATATCCTGGCAAGCATCCAGAATATGAGTAGGAATTTGCTTCTGCTCTTTCACCATTGACAAAATATGCTTGGTGACTTCAGCCGCCGGAACGGGAATATACGTCCATTCTGGGTTTGGAGTAGGTGTATGTGCCTGCTCCTATCCTCCTTTTTCTTGTCAGTGAATCCTGACAGTACTCAAGTGTGGATGCAGAGAGTTGAGTCTGCCTCCTGTTTGTCGTCGGATATTTCCGACTGACTTCTCCGTGCGCTACCAAGTGAGACTGTTGGTAGGCTTGATTAGTACTAGCAGGTGTATGTGCCTGCTGATTACACTTCGCCAAATGTGGCTGACGAGATCCATCATATGTAGTCAGACGAGCCTGCTGACTAACTAGTGATGTATAAGCAGTTGTATGTTCCTGCCTATAGTACTCCGCCGGAATTTCCTGACGGGATTGGCGTGATGCTGCCAGACGAGTCTGCTGGACAACAGAATTAAAACGGACAGGTGTGTGTGCCAGCTCGTTGTTTTCCACCAAGTTAGGTTGGTGGACTTCTCCGGAGATGGCAGGGATGAAAACCTTCCCATTGTTAACCGGATTCCGTCTCTGGCGGTTCATCTTGCCTGCTCGGGTTCGAGGAACCTGAGCTGAATGCCTGGAGTCGGTACCCTCATCATGTTGAGGGCGCACTGCCGCACGAGTCTGGCGGTGATTGTTGATGGGAGCCCTTGGGAAGGACTCCTGTCTTTTTTAATTAAGTCCATGGGGGACCTGCTCATTTACTTCCTCAAAGTAAGGGAGTGAATGGAAATTGCGTTCTGGGGATAACAACCCGAAACAGTTGGAGATGGTAGTCAGCACCGCCTGCCTCTTGATCACTGGACGTCGTTGTCCGGACGACCTGTGTGAGTTTTTCACTTGGAGGGCCTGTCGGGCAGCCTCCATAGTTGGGATGGTACCGTGTTGATGGTACTCCTTAACCAGCGCATTTGATACCCAGCGTTGAATACGCTGAGTAGGTGATGTCATCCTTAGAGCGGATGACGATCCAATAGGAATAACAACAGTGGTATTTGTAGCAGCAGTATTCACAGATGTGAATTTGAGAGTAGCCATTATGGAAATACAGAAGATCTTGGAAAAGAGTGCCTGTTTGATATAACAGACGTAATCAAGATAAAATTCAGCCACTTCATCCTTTGGATGAGCACACATGTCAATGATAGTTTTTGTTAGCCCTCTTATTGAGTTTTAAATAGGGGCTTAACAAATAGGTAAAACATCATTTTAACTTGGTTAAGGATTCACTTCGGGTTCACCATTTTTTGTTTCCCTCGGAATTCGGGGATGACCTCTTGGATGGGAGATTCAAACGTTCCGATCGGTTTCTAGCGGGTTTGTTCGTAGAACCGAAAACATCCAATGATTCCACATCCATTTGGACCTACTTTCCAAAGGTAGGCACTCATTAGCTTGTGGACTGATGAGGCTTACGAATTTGCATTGGTCGAGAGGATGGGAGGTCGGACTCATCACACATTTTTGAGGGGAATTATTGTCTATTCCGGGACTCTCTTTATAGATTTAAGTTATGTTCGTGAATCCTTATTACATTACCAAGTATAAAATGAGCTTTTCCTTTAGTTTTGACAATCAATGATTAAATATGTAAGAAATTTAGAGAATATTTTATATGTATTCGAGGTTCTTCATCAATAGAGAATCATCTATATCTATTTAGGGATTCTTGGTCAAAGGTATCCTTCAAAACATTTATATAAAAAAATTCTCTTAGTCATTATGATGACCAGGCTGGTTTTAAAGCCACTCAGTGGGGCACTTGAAGTTTATTGCCATTCAGAAGGACATGAATTATTTCAGAGTTGGGATCGAACCCATAGATGGGCTACCTACGTATCCTTTGTTTTGGAAAAGGAATCAGAACCCGCGTAGTTCGAGTAAAGGAGTATGATGTTTATGATTTATGGATCAAAGCAGGATGTCACAATTACTTTTACACTATAAGCTCATGTGAGTGATGCTCGGTGTGAGAAACAAGAGGTATTGGTAAAAATTAGACAATTGTGCCATGAAAGATGCAATCATAAGAAATGGTTTGGGGATTATATATGTATGACTGCCCAGAGGATTTACTTTACAGAGAAACTCCAGGAACCGGGTCCATAAAGGTATATGCGCTTCATGGAGATTTGAATACTCTAACTTGGGACTTATTCCTGAAAAGGAAACCCAAATTAGGAGAGGATTGATAATTGGGTTTTACTCCTGAGAAGGAATCCCAGATTAAATGTACATTAGGACTGGTTAAAGAGAATTGAAGGACTTGGGGATTACTCCAGAAAAGGAAGCCTAAGATTTATGACTGGGACTTATTCCTGAAAAGGAAGCCCAGGTTAAGGATTAAGGTTTGGGGCTTACTCCTGAGGAGGATGCCCATATTTGAGATTGGGGCTTACTCCTGAGGAGGATGCCCATATTTGAGATTGGGGCTTACTCCTAAGAAGGATGCCCAAAATTAAGGGACTTGGGGCTTACTCCTAAGAAGGATGCCCAAAATTAAGACTGGGACTTATTCCTGAAAAGGAGACCCAGGTTAGGGGACTTGGGGCTTACTCCTGAAAAGGAAGCCCAAAATTATGACTGAGACTTATTCCTGAAAAGGAGACCCAGGTTAAGGATTAAGGTTTGGGGATTACTCCTGAAAAGGATTCCCATATTAGAGGACTTGGGACTTACTCCTGAAAAGGAAGCCCAAAATTATGACTGGGACTTATTCCTGAAAAGGAGACCCAGGTTAAGGATTTCTCTCATCTTAAAGGATGAGGTTGAATGAATGAACTCTCCATATTTAAGGACAAAAAGATATTTACATCACTAGGTTTTGAGAGATATTTCACTGAATTCCTTTCAGATAAGGAAGTCAAATCAAGAAATCATGCCATAAATGGATTTGAAGAGTGTCTTGAAGACTGAATCTTCAAAAGGAAAGGTGTAATGGCTTAAGAGGGGTGAAATGGGAAAGAAAGGCACCCAAAAAGGAAGGGGCGCTCAAGTCTTGGAAGGTGCGCAAGTATTGCGGGGGCACGCAAGTATTGGTCGCGCAGGTATACCTGCACGACACGTGGTGTACTTGCACGATGGTCAACCAGCATTGAAATACTTGAGCGACTCTTTATTAAAGCCTTTAGAATCCTCTTGAGGTTCTTCCAGAAAATGGACACGCAAGTTCTATCGAAGGAGTAAGGCGGCGCACAAGTGTAACCATTTCCCTTAAGGGTAGGTCACTTAGGAGCGCAAGTGTTGATGAGTTTCAACACTTAGTCATTCCTCCCTCTCTTTGGATCTTCCGTTCTTGGTAAGAAATTACCTTAGAAATGTTCCGGAAGCTTTGAGAAGTGACTTGGGCGTTGGGAGCTTCAATCCGAGTTTCTGGAAAAAAAATACTCTCGAATGGGGGGCCCACAGGGTCTATTTATAGGCATGAGAAGACCCAGGGCGGTTACCGGGCGGTTATCACTTAGGTCGCGCAAGTCACTTGCGCGACCAAGGGTGTCGTGCAAGTGGACTTGCGCGATAGTGATATAACTTGCGCGGTGTAGTGGCTTTTGATCCTTTGTTCATGCCTTTGTCGATTTTTTGATATTTTCTTCAAAGGTTGAATCACTTTGAGCTCAGATATTCCCCTTTTCTGATTTTTAGATTCTGTGACGAAAGGAGCGTCAACAGATGCACTAGAAAACTCACCAATATTTCTGTGGATAATCATGAAACCTAAATGTTAGTTTAAAATAACCACAAGACATCTCATTTCACCTCCAATTTCATTTAGATCCTTATTCAATGAACCAATACATTTTCCTTCACATCCAATTTTACTTGGGTTTCTACTCGATCTATCCATTTAAGGAAACCAAAAAGGTTAGTGTTCGTAGAACAAAAAAAACTTCATATACTATCTATATGGAACATAAATACTAATATATACTTATTCATGTTCCATAAAAATCACTAAAGTTATCTAAAATAACAATGAATCTTTCTAAAATTCTAACCATTATTGTTATGTATATTACATGTAACATATGCTTAAATATCACTCTAAACTCTAAATTTATCCAAAGAGACCTTTGATACCAAATATAAGTATGCATCCATTAATGTTACATAATCTTGAGTTAAAACAATAAATAACATTCATTAACATTGATTTTAATTTTAGGTTTAGTGTTTTATAGTATTATCCTATAAGAATTACATAAAATATCAAATATTACAATGTATACAAGTCTATATCAATCAATTTTTTCCACAATATAAAATTTTTTAAAATAAAAAATGAATTCCTTTTCTAGATAAAAGACTTCATAAAATTCTCCATGACATATTCAATTCTCAAACTCACCCCTATATCCTATGGAAAATTTTAAAAAATGTGGGATGAGCATAAAAAAGCACAGTATGGGATATAAGGAAGGAAACCCTTTATTAATGACTAATTTAAAATCATGAAATTTATTCCAAAAAAATAAAACATTTATCCCATAAAACATAAGTTAATATAAAACATGAAATAATATGATTCCTAAAATCATCTTAACAATCATAAATCATATTGGTATCTTATGGAATCCATATCATACTTACATTGAAGCTTTCACAGCAACACAGTGAGCAACCTTCTTGGTTCCATTTGGAATATTTATCATAGTATATTCTCTAAATCTATTAGAAGAAACCCTATCGTTTAATTTTATATTACTAACCAATGCATTGGAGAGCTATTATAGCCTCAAACACCCTCAGTTTCTCATGAAACCACCCATATAAATAAACAATTCCCATGAACCTTAACATTTTCATAACATTTAAAATAAGAAAAAAATGAAAAATAACATCTCCCCTTGGAATTCTCATTTCATATTTTCATGTTGTTGACTAATAAATGAATAAAAATTATCTTAAAATAAAATTTTAAAAATTTAATTTTAATATAAATACATGATACAAACATAAAATTAATAAATTTTTTTCATCGAATATATGTTAAAAAACATTCCATGTTATCAAAACAATCATTCCATATTTAAAACACAATTTGATCATTTAAAAATAATATTTTTGAATTAGTGAGTCCCACACAACATGGAAATATTGGAAATGAATTGAATTTTTATAAAATTAATGTACATATAAATATATCCTTGAAACCATTTTTTAAAACATATATAATAATGATAAATATTTTGAATAAAAATCTGGAAAATATTTATAGCGATGTTTTAGTTAAAGAGTCCCTTCCCACGTGAGAAACACTTGAATAAAAATCAGTAAATAATAAAATTAAAAAAAAATTAGTTATCAGGATAATAAATTATATCATGATAAAACATATTAAAAGGGTTGTATACACACCTTCTTGGATAATAATGGTACATTACATCAATATATTCCTCGATTAACGGATATTGAGATGATGTCTCTTAACATGAGTTTGATTCATCAAGTATGTTTGTTATTCATAATAAATAATAAAAATAATATAATTTTTACATTATTTAGAGTGATTTATTTTTTATTCATTTTATATAATTTATTACCCTAATAATTATTTTATTATTTGAGTTCATGTAAGATGTTTTGTTGGTATTCAGAACAGGAGTCGAGAATGAACATTGAATGATGTTTATAGTCCAAGTTGTCATAATTCCATCATATACAGAGTAATATTCCTAAAATAATCAAAAATTGTGTATATCAATTATAAATTTATATCCATTCATTAAATTTGGATATGAAAAATGAATAATGTTGGAATCATGTAGATGGTATGCCATACATACACATTAGTAACATTTTCAATTTTTAAATGATCATCATAGAAAGATGTTATATATTATTTTAACATCAAAAAATTATCAAAACATCATTAATATCATATTAATAATTTAAATATACTTATATATATATATCATATAAGTGATATAAAGAATAAAAATTGTTCACATAATATTAAGGAGGTGATAATGCACTCAAACGCATGAAAAACGTTGTCATTTTAATGCGCATGGAAAGTAAGAATGAAAACGATATATTATTATATTATAATGAATAATATTTAATTAATATCACATATAAAAATTTATTACATTATTATAACCCATCATGTGATATGGTTACGAATAAATGATTTAGTTCGTTCCTTGAGGTGATAGATCACACGTATGCACGGACGATTAATTCATTTCCCCTATAATGGAAGTGTAGATGGATTTTGGTAATGATACTATAATAAAAACATCTCTTTGTATTCAGGATATTGGAGTTATTATTTCATCTTGGAATGATAATATTTTATGGATGTTGTAGAATAAATAAAATAGAACAACTAAAAGAAAATGATATATCTTCTTCGGTTGATCACCTTTGAAGAACACATTAAAACCTTTAAGGAGGGTGTTATATAAAAAATAAGGCCACAATTATTTGAATAGGGACAATAATAATATTTTTTGAATGATATTTTCTGAAATAAAATGTTTCTGAAATGTGATTAATAGAAAAGAGTGCGGTTCCTTTTTATAGGATTGGGAAGCAACACCTTTAAAATTATTAAATGTATTAAAATAATATAAATTTAATTTCGATTATAAATGGGAAAAAAGTAATTTAGTTAGAATATATAATGATTATTTATCTAAATATAATCATCAAATGAAAAAATTTCATGTTTTAGTATTTTATTAATCCTTATAATTTTGGATTAACAACTTTTAAGTCTTACCTTTTTAACAAGTAATTTCTTATTAGAGGGTTGAAATAATTAAAAAACCAGGTCAAACATCAATTAAATGAGTCTTTAATGAAAATTATAAAGTTTTGAAATCTTTTCTGGAGAATATTAGATTTTTAGAAATTTAATATCATTTAACTAAACATTTTATATTTTAAAATATGAATTATGTCAATTTTGACCACTAATCAATACACGACTTTTTAAAAATATCATAACAACTTGATTCCTTAAAAAAACTACATTAATTAAAGACTAAAATTTCATATTCATCCACCAAAATCGTGTATGGAATCAAATATTTCAAAATATATTTATTGTAATATGATTAATATAACATTTTGGATTCATTCGTTAATAAATCTATTATTGTATCATCAATATGTCATAATTAAAAATAATTATTTAATATCTAAAAATTATAAATAAATAACCACAATTTGTTTAATTGTTTTATATTTATGTAGAATACTCATAGTCAATGATATATCTTACATAATCTCATATAAATCTTATTTAAAAAAAGACACATATTTATGACATATTATCCTTTAATTTAAATTGAATGTTATAAATGTCCTAATCACAACCAAGTGGATTGCATAGGTCCCCATCTATTCCCAATGGTGTTAATGGTCGATAATAACTCATATAAGAATATTTGGACAAGTTCTAGGTAATGTTATAATATTATATTATTAAATTTAAATTTAATTACCCTATTAACCTTTTTTACAATAGTAAATAAAAAAATAATGTAATCCTTCACCAAAATTACTTTGAGCCAATTGAAAAATAAAAATTTTGAGTACAACCATGTGTGTTCATATTTTAAAATTCAATCCACAAAGTTTTTTAAATTTGGCTTAATTTTAATCCTATTGATGAATCAAGAAAACTAGTTTTCTTATGTAAAACATTCTACAATTTACAATGTTTTTCTATTTAATTTTAATTTTAAAATCATCCAATGGAGTAAATTTCATTAAATTGTAAAAAAATATTATAATTATACCATATAAACATTTAAATGTATAATATAACAATATAAATAAATTATATGAAAAGAAATATTTTAATTTGAATTCTTTATTTTCACTATTCTTTAAAATATTAATGTTTTCAGAAAAATAAAAAAACATTTCCAAATTAAAATTTTCATTCCATATTCCAAATAAGTAAATTATTGTGTCAAATATTATACATAAAATTATAAAAAACTAGATTTTAAATGGGTTCTCCATCAATAGGGGGAAATGTAATTTTTTAAAAAAATACATCTTTTATCTGAAAAATTGAATTTATTCTAAAATCATGTCTACATAACATATATGATTAATTTAAAACATTAAAATGTTTATATAAAAAATATATTTCATTAATAAAATCTATCAATATTGATTTTATTATTTTATAATATCAATTATATTCACTTTAATTGTTATTTTACAAAATCATATTCGTTATTTTCAGTTGGTTTCATTTAATTTCATAAATATGTTTGTAACCAATGAAACATTTTATAAACATGAATATACTATATTTTCATAATTTAGTTAGTCCTTTTCATTCCTGTTGTTCTAATGGTTATTTGATAAATATCATATTAAATAATAATATTAAGTTGTTCATTTAAGGAAAATGTGGCATATCGTGTTTTCATTTTGAATATAGTGTTTCCTATAAAAAACATGGGATGCTACACATGTAATACCAAGATTATTATGTAATTGAATTTATATTTTTTTTCAATTTTATTTATTTAAAATATTGGTACTTTAATTTAAAAGGTAATAAGTGGAAAATAATTTCATTCCTCAGTTTCTTTTCAGTAATTGATATATTATTTATAATTACACTTTTAAAATATTAGTTTATTTGTGTAAACAAATTTGTTAATATTATTTCATATTTAAAATTTTTATATGTGGATTTACATTGGATACAAAAAAATTGATTCACTGATTATTTATCACATAAAATTGTGATATTTGTAGGGTATTTCGTCTGAATTTCCATATAATTGAGAAATATTTTTTAATATACACCTATTCACTATTATGAGGTGTATATAATGTATTTCTAAAATATTTATTATTAATTAATATTTATCATTTTTTATTTCAAAAAAATATATTTTTAAGAATATATAGGCACCTCTAATTTCTTTTTTAATTTTGTCACTATTATGTTTTTCTTGAAAGAATCACTTTGTACTGATAATTTTTCATTTGATTTAAGATTTATATAAAATATCCATATTATTAACATCATGGATATGATAATTTCCTATAACATAATACATTTTACACATGGGGTTTAATTTGATTGTTATTTGTTTATCTAGGATTATAATGATAAATCATTATTCATTACATAATATAAATCTATTATGATAAGGAAAATTATTCATAAATAAAAATTATTACTTAATATGTGATGATTGCATTGGAAATGATGGGATGGTTGGGATATTTTTTATAGATATCCACTTAATGAATCAGTAGTCTCTTAAGATAATTTTTTTACAATCTATAATTAATTATGTTTCTTGTTTATACCAAACCATATATTGTAATAATTATTTAGAAAGGCTGTGATAAAAGAGGTTCCATTATTCCAGATATCAATCCATCCAATAATTAATCATTTCGACCGTTAATAATTGAGTTATTATTTTCCATAAGATCGGGTAATTATTTTATCCATATATGCATTTTCATTAATATTTTATTGATTATATGTAATGTGTTTTAAATTATTTACCATTACATATTTATTATCCATTATATATTCATGATAGTAAAGTAATTTAACTAGAATGTGTGTTCAATAATTTTCTATAACATATTGATTACAAATTATATATTAATGATAGTCTTATTATTTAAATGGAATGTGGGTTCAATTTCTTACCTTCCCATATTGATTATTCTTTTTCAAATCATGATCGTAAATATATTAATTTAATGGAATATTTTTTCATATATTTACCTTACCATAGTGATTACACGTTTTCTTATCATGATAGTCAATTTTTTTAAATTGAATGTGTGATCATTTATTTTACATTATATTTTGATTATTCTAGTTTTAATAATGATATTAATCTTATTTATTAAATTTTATATTTGTTTATTTATTTACATTTCTATATTTATTATGAATTATTTTTTTATTAATTAACTCATGAGATGTTCCTCCTTACATATCTCTTATTGAAAATATGTTCTCACCCATATATTATTTTATATCCCTATAATAATGAAAGTTTACTATGAATGATATTCAAGGATATTCTAGAGGGAATAATTGTTTTATTAAAAAAACCAATTTTGTAATTAGTGTAATAAAATATAATATGGGAATCATGTATGTATATATATGATAAAGAATAATAGTCTATTCATTCTTTTGGGATATGATCAATTTTTTCTTATCCAAATTTAATGATGTAGATAGGGGTTCCTTGGTACTATAATCTAGTTCTGTATAGTTGGAAGTGGAAGAAGTTTTCCAGTAACCATGGGAACAAAATTTTGGAAAATCTAGATCATATCACATAAGATGTTGATAGATTATGAGGGTAAATGAATATGGATATCCAAATGTTTTTTAAGGAATAGATTATGTGTATTCCCTAAAAATACATCCATGTATTGATATTACATGTTGATGTGGTTCTAGAACATATATACATATTATTAATTAATCCCAAAATATAAAGTTAGGATTGAATTGGGTGATACCAAGTGCAAGAAATTGAGACTTAATGTGCACTCATTTTGACACTCATAGAGGATATAAATTATATAATTGACATATATTTACAAAAAATTACGAATATTATGAACAGATTATTGAAATAAATAACATCAGTAAAATAAATGGTGACATATATTGAAAATAATATTTCATTATTTATATAACTTATAAATGATTATGTGGTTTTACCATAGTGATTATGGTTAATCACACTAAAATTTATTTTAGTCAGTGGATGGAACATAAAATAATCGTGTAATCAATTAACATTAACAAAAATCTGGTGACAATGACAAACTAAATAAGATGATAACTATTGTGAAATATATCATGATTATGACTATTTTTTTAATATTTCATGATTAAAAACCTATATATTAACTTCCCTGTATAACTACTAGTGAGGATAACAATAGAGTTCTCAAAGAGCTCAACTGGTGGAGGACATTGAGGGAGGAAATCTCAATTTCATTCATTTATGAAATTTGTAAAGAGTCGCCTATGAAAATTTCACATAGGAATGATAATTTTTTATATGGAAATATATACCATAATTTAGTGAATTGTTGTAGGAAAATGAAGAGTATGATAGAGGGAAATAAATTTCATCATGGGGTTCTATTTGTATTTTTTCATCGTAAATGTGTGGAGCCTTTTCATTATACGATTCAATGATCGCAACTAAAGGTTTTCCCATTAAAAAAGGAATGATTTATCTTCAAATAAAAAAATTTATGCATTTATTTAATTGGATTCAAGAATTATAGTTTATATTTAAATTTACCAATTTTAGTTTTGATGTATGATTTTTGAAACAAAGAATGATTAGGTAAAATTTCAGATTCATTAATGTCATAATTAAATTAATTTGTATCGATACCCTCAAGGGTTATATGTTTATGAATTATGGTTTGTCCAAATTCATAGTCACCCCTTTTAAGGATTTTTTTGTGGGTCAACTACAATTATAAAAGTATTTTTAAAGAATTAATGTGAATAAATCTCAATGTTATAGTATATAAATATTTTATTTGAGGAATAATTTCTAAAAATGTTTTTATAAATAATATTAGAGGTATTAATAAATTTTTGGATTTATCATATCTCTAATGTTGTGTTAATTACAGTACATTTCAATTTTTGAATTTTATAACAATTATATAAATATAGTTTTTGAAAAAGTAAAACATATAAGTTGGTTGAAAACCCATCACCTCTGTCCAGGCTATGGGGATTGAACCCATTATAGATGGGACAAAATGGTGTTTGACATACCATTAGACTATATGATGTGTTGGTAAGTATGAAATTGTTTTTAGAGTAAAATGTTTATAGATAAATATTTAATTAATTATTTGAATCCTATAATAGGTTTGAATATGATTTTTTATAATGATTAATATTTCAGGAAACTTTTTATTTGGTTAATGAATTTTTAAATCATATATTTAACATAACATATTATTAATAATGAACAAAATTAATGTTTTTGGGAATGTATGTTAAATGTGTTTATATTAACCACTTGGTGAAAAGATTATATAATGTTTATAATATTGAGGATTGTTAGATTGTATGGTTTTTATATGTGGAATAATATATGAGAATCCTTTTTTGGTAAAATTGATATAAAATTTATTATTTAATTATATGAATGCATATAAATTTTTGTTATTATCTTACATTATTGTTACCATTTCAGTTTTTGATAATATTTTAAATATATTATTATTACTCTTATTTTATAGATCATATCATCTATTGAATGATAATTTTATTTGTTAAATCATTAAAAAAATTTGGATATTCATTTAGTGTAGTATAAAATAATTTTTAAATTCAATGTGTCACATTTAATGGATGAAATTTTAGTCAAAATATATCAATTAATTATATTTATTTATGTTTTAGATAGTTAAATAAATAAAAAATATTAGGAAAAGGATCTTGAAGAAAATAATTTATCCAATTTCATCAATATCATATGAATCAATGGTCATTTAACCCATTAAATATTTATTATTGCGAGGTCTTTAATGTTCCACTAATCATTCACTTTATTCTCATCAATGATCTTTATCTAATCCTATAATTAAAAACTCTTTTCAACTATGTCCAAATGTATAATTTTTACCAATTTCTCCTATATAGAAACCAAATTGTGTGTAATTACATATGAATATCTTATTCCCTTTCATCTATTATCATGATAATTTTTTATTAAACCATTTACGATTTATTTTTCTCATGAATGGTTTTTCCAAATGTCAAACACTTGATTGATGAGTTCGAGTTTAAATTTTGATGATGATATTTATTGAAGTTGTAATGAATATAACACCACAAGATTTTAAAATAAAATTTTTAGGATTATAGAGAATATTAAATGCAACACCAATTTTTTACAAAAATGTAACACTATGAGACATTGTGATATATTTTTTTAATAAATTACATATATTGTATAAAATACGGTACATTAAACCCCTAGTTTAAATGAATTATAGTATAGTATACCATGATAATCCTTTATTATTTTGTGGGTATCTAATAGTACTAAATAAAATATGAAAATAATGGATATATATTAATTTTTTAAAACTAAGAATCATTTAATATTAAAAAGAAAAATCTTCTGAAAATTTATATTTCCCAAAATGATGGGTCAGTCTTGCTCTAAAAAAACAATTTAAAACTAAATTATTCCATTGATATAATTATTTTTGAGAAAATAAAATTCAATTTTGTAAGTATAAAATTATATTTTACATAAAGTGACTTTTTAGTATTTTTTGTAAAATATTTATTTTTCAGTGAATAGTGAAGAATACCAATGTTTGGTAAAACTGACATTTCCTATCATAAATTATATTATCTAAATATATAATTATCCTCATAATTTGAGAAAAATTTAAATTAATTAATATTTAGGTTTTATTTAATTCAATTATTGTAATTTTAATCATTATTATAATAGATTTTAGTTTATGTCTGTTTTTTGTTTTAAAAAACCTTTTTGGAAAAAGTGATTTAAATTGCATATTATTTAAAAAATTTAATTAATAAAAATAAAACAAATTAAAGTAATATATAAATTATAATTATTAAATTTAAATCTCTATATATATTTTTAAATTCATATATTTCTTATTTATATTTATATAGTTAATATTTGATCATCTTTTTCTGGGAAAATACCTTTATTTAATGAAAATTACACCACATAGTTGGGATTAATTTTAAATTCAATTTTCCAAAATAATTTCATTTAAATTATAATAAAATAATTATTATTTAGAATCTTAAAAATTATTATTGTTAAATATGACCAGGATTGTTTTTTCCATAATGAATAGTGAAAATAGTTATAAATTAATTAACTTTGTTAATTTATAAATGAGATTATCAATGGTAAAACTTATAAAATAAGAGACAAAATAACTGATCAAAGAATATAACTCCTTTTTTATAGACATTATTCCACCTTATAAAATCCAAAAAATTAATATTATTACTAATAATTTTTAGTTGAATAACCTTACAAATTTTTATTCATTTGGTAAATTTCAATGTGGTTTACTCGAATGTCCTCTTTCCCTAGTTATAAAAGATAACCATACCCCTTCACTTATTCATATTTCTCAAGAATGGTATTTTTCAACGTAAAATACTATCCATAACTTCCCTTAACGTGTTTTAGTTGTTTTAGTTTTCCCAAAAGATAGTCATTCTGGTCCATAAAAAGATACCCAAAGGGGGTTTCTCTAACCGAATATAATTGTATTCACTATGATGTTCCATTTTCAATATTTGTTTACAAAAATAAATTATTTATTAAAAAAATATAATAAAACTAATATAAAACATATATTAGGATTATATTATGTTGAAGTCAAAATATTGTACAGTGTCATACTCCATCAATTAGAATACTAAGACAACGCTTATGTGTACGATGGACTAATGCCTCAAGAACTGATTCCATTTCCAACAATAAATGACTCAAAATTATAGTTTAAATGATTTAAATAATATATATATATATATATGACAAATTTAAAATTAAACTAATAATTTATATTTAATATAACATCCATATATTTTACCTTTTCACCAATTAATCAAATGATATCATCACTTGTGCATACGTACGCCCTACCGTCTCCAAGAATTGATGAAATAAATTCTTATAAAAATGATTGAACTGAGTAAATATATAATTGATGTCATTACTATAATTCAAGTGATTATACACATATATATATATTATAAAAGATAACACTAGTTGTGATGACAAAACACACATTATAAAGCAAGACAACTGACACCTGAATTAATGAAAATGATGAGATATAATTTGAAAATGGGAGAAAAAAAGATATAATTGGACAATATATGCAGTAAAAATATGAATAATTTTTTGGAATAAATTAATAAAATTCTTAATCTCATTATAAGGGAGGTTAAAGTATGTCCATCCAAAAGGAAACCCATGGTAAGGGACTTCATCCCAATTTATCTTCGTTGAGGCATATTGTAATTTTATTCACATAATTTAATTTATATGGTGTATATATTACCCATTTGATATGTAATACCATAATTTATGAATATTATTTGGTATTTTATGTTTCAAAATTTTTATTTCAACCAATGATATATTACATTAATCGTTAAAAAGTGGTAAAGTATTTGCAAAGTCATTTCCATTTCATTGAGTTACATTTCTTATTCATTTTCATTGACATAATAAGATTACATGTGAAATTATATTTTAATATATTATAGTGTATTTAGACATGTTTATTTTGTATTTATATTCAATACACCTAATTAGTTATGTGATTAATACTTACTTCAATGTTATGTTCTTTCTATGGGATTTCGTTGAAATTTCTATTTATTGAGACAAATTTCTAAATATCCACATGTTCAATTTTTTTGTTTTGTATATAACAAACCTTTTATGTATTTTACAAAAATAAATTTTTATTTATCATTTTATTTTTAAAACCAATATCTCTAATGAATCAATGTTTACCAATCATTTAATTATTATTTTTATGATTATTAACTTCCTCTTGAGAAAATCACATTATTCCTATAATTTTTTATTCGAAATTTATTTTATCTTAAACATCTATATAAGTTAAATCACGTATAGAATTATTTCCAAAACCATATACCATTAATAGATACATTTTTTACTCGATGTTATTTGATTATCATGTGAATTATTTATAAATTTTTTTTACTTTACTCAATATATTTATTTGATGGTATGGCATAATATTCATGATTTAAATTGATTATTCAATATATCTGGTATTATTTGGATGTTTCCTGGTGGATTGGTCCTGGTTAATGATAGACACTCAATGCATATGTACTCTCATGAAATGAATCAGTTGAATATCCTTAGTTAAATTTGATTATGTTGTATACCTACCCATTTGTATAACACATTCTTGTGAAATGTCTTCATAGGTGTGGTATCATGATGCCTAAGAACATGACATTCAATAATTAAGAATTTCCATGATTATGATTTCAGTTTCTATTATCCATGATATTTTCTCAATGTTATTATATATGGATGTCATTTCACTATCACTTTATCCTTTAAATGAAATGTGTTTTCATTTATTTACATTTCCATAATTATTAGTCATTATATAATCATGGTAGAAAATTTATATAAAAAGAATGTGTGTTCTGATATTTACCATTCCTTATTGATTGTGACCTATAATTTCATGATATTAAATTTATTTAAATGGATTGTTTGTTAAGTTTATTACCATTCTATATGGAGTATTCATTTTCTTATCTTGATTGTCCTGTTATTGATTAAATGGAATGTGTGATTAAATATTTAACTGTCCATATTATTTTGGATTTATCTAATAATGATGGTAAAATTTATTAATTTTAATGTGTGTTAAGATATTATCCTTCATATATTGATCATTCAATATCCATTCATGATAAATATGTTATGGAATAAATGTATTTTGTGTTAAGGTATTTACCATTCCACATTGAAAATTACACATTAATAATTATTCATTTACATATAATAGATTCCGCCATATTAAATAATTATAGATAATTGATCTCACCATTGTTTTTTATCCTTTCCAATGAATCCAAGATGTGTATTATTTTTATATGAAATAATATTCCATGGGTAATAATTAAATTAAAACAAAATATAATGATGTAATTAGTCTTTTCGAATGATATATGGGAATCATGATTTTGTTATGTTTACTCAGGAAACTAAATTATTCTCTCCATTAAGATGAATTAATATTAATTTTATGAAAATCAAATTTAGTGTTATTTGAATCATAAATACTGCGGACTGGGTCACTAAATTTTAAATAATTGTGTTATAATAGGTTTACTATTTTTTTGGTTTTGTTCTACAACTATTGATTTTTGGTGGATTGTGGATATGTTGATTTTGGAAAATTTGACATTTATTTTTATTATATATATTATTTTAAATCTTACCTTATATTTTTTAAATTTAAATTAATGTAATATAATTTCTATTATATTAAAAATAAAATATTTAATTTATTATTAATTAGTAATATATTTTTTTTTTGTATAAGTTAGTTTCCATTTATAAACAGACTTTATATTTTAAAAAAATTATTTTTCCTTGTGTTTTCAGTGAAAATAATAAATTATTCTTTTAAAATGATTTTAATGCTTAATGTTTATACCATTAGAGGTATTCTAAAGAATCGTTGCCAATCTTGACATATTTTTTCATGTTTATTTATTATTTTACCACTGTGAAATAGTATTTAATAAAGGATAAATTATAAAATCACTTTCTTCTTTATAATTAAACATTATTATCAATATGGAACAACCTATTTTCATTTTATTTTTTCATTCCATGTGAAATTAAATCCTTAATCATGTATATGTGAAGACTACAACCTCTACAAAATGTTGTATTTTACCTTTCATCTCCACATCACATGTATATTTATTATGGTCTAATTAATCAATAATTTTTTTAAATTTTTAAAAATTTTTAATGATAAAATAACTCTTAAATTCTCACCATTTCCATCAGTAGAAAAATTAATATTTTAGTCTTTCATATAAACGGAATACCACATGATGGAAGTGATGTGATTCCTTTTTCTTAATTGTCAAATATAGTTGGACATAAACCTAGAAATAATGGTTAAATGTGACATTTATAACCTAATTATTATTCTATAAAAGTATAATATTATAAACCTTATTTTTTCCTATCCATTAAAAAAATGAAAATGAACCTCATGAATCCATTGATAATACCCCTTGAGGATATGACTCATTTCATATTCCACATCCTCATTCCATGGCAGGTTAAAAAAATATTATAATGTAAAAAAATATTAGTTTTACACATTTAATATTATATAAATGATAAAATTGTCCTGTTAGTGATGATTGTCATCCTATTGAAGTAATTTTATATTTATAAAATAATTTTTTCGCAATACATCTAATGTGAAGAAAATAATTTAAGTAATAAAATATAAAATGGTAAAAAGGTCATAAATTGTATTATGATATTGGAATAAACATGAAACTTTTTTTATGAAATTATAAAACAATTATATTTTTTACATTGTACATTTCTCAAATCAATGAAATAGGACGGGGATAGACAAAAGACAATTTTCTTAATAAACTATATTAATATTTTCCTTAAAACCCAATTTCATATATTTTAAGGTTAATTTGGATGTTATATTGGATGTTGATGTTAGTTATATAAAGTTTCAAAGTGGTTATAATGGCCCGGACCACTCTGATCCATTCAATTGTTGAAATTTGGCGTCTGAGTTGCTCTGGGAGGTCAAGGTGACTTATCCCCATTAATTTTCAAAATTTCCAGTTCTGTGAATAATGTTTCGAGTTTTTGGAATAGTTTCCTCGGTGAGATAGATGTTAATAGTGTCATCGGTAAGAAATATATGAATAATGACAACATCAGTGAGTCATTTATATTATTGATATCAGTGATTAGTTTTTTACTTTCTGTTCCAGTGAGTCTATTATATTTTCATCATCGATGAGTCATTTGTATTGTACATTTCAATGATTCAATAGTACTATGGGTGTCGATGAGTCATTTGTATTGTCGACGTTGTAGATTCATTTTTACTATCAGCATCAATGAGTCATTTTTTCAATAACTGACAGTGATTCATTTGTTCTATCGACGTTAGTGATTCATTTGTACTATCATTTTCAGTGATTTATTTTTACTATTAGCATTGGTAGGTGTATAGTGTTCCCAGCCATTGGTATGGGTATGGTGTTTCCAGCTGTTGGTAGGTATAGAATGTTTCCAGATTCCTACAATTCACCCATTTAAAATTTTATTTTATAAAAAATGCATTCAAGTCCTTATTTTATGGTATTTAAGTTCAATTCAAACACCATAACTCCTATATGAAATTTTCAAAGGCTTGGGAGGTCATTAGTTGGTAAAACCACATGGATTAATGTTATCCACAATAAAGGAGATTCTAAACCATTTGAAATATCGTCAGTCTCTGTTCAAATCCTTCAAAGTTGTGGAACCTTCCCTGGTATCATTCCATCTCTATTGTCTATTTGTGAGGATCCCTGAGACATTCATCCCATACGATTCTTTTGGTCAAACCATAATCCTTGGACAACTTCCCCATTCAGTTTCTTCCAACTACAAGCACACCCCCTGTTTTGGTAAAAGCGTCATGTGTCGATCCATCATCGATAGAAGCTATGATCTACCTCTATTCTTGTTTTCTCAGTGATCCTTCCTCTCTTATTTATCCTTTAAATTTTATGGAATGCGATCTCCATGTTTCAAAATGTTTATTATTGGGTAACGGTTGGTGTGGTACTATCATGACATCCTCGAGTGGATGTTGTTTTCATGAGGAGACAATCAGGAACCATTATATGGACCGTTCTTGTGTAATGAAAATCATTGACCTTTTGAGGGAGGGGATTCACTATTTCTCTAATTATTTACGTGTGATCATATAGTTACCATTATTTTTCCACAATATCATAAAGAAATTGATAAAATAAATATTTGAACCGGATTAATAAATTGGTATCGGTCATATGTTATTGCCTCTTGTTTTTCTAGATAGTGTGATATCTCTAATTTCCATATTTATCAAGTCATTATTGATAGAAATTGGTAATGAATGTAAAATATGATTAATTGTAAACTATTTTTAATGAAATAGAGGCATGTAAATGTATCTAGTTGTTGCTATTGTAATTTGATGATTATATATTTGATATAATAAGCATGTTAAATTAATTTGTGATAACTATGATAGCTTGCTGTTTATATTTCCTATAGTTTGAAACATCAAATAAAAAATCAGTAAATTGATAATTGATTAATTAACAAGCTATTTGATAAAACATAAAGCCCAAAAATGTTCTAAGTTAGCCTCTTTCTTGTAAGGTTGAGTGCCTTCTACTTTGGATCCAAGAGAGATCATTTCCTGTGAAGTATGAATTCATTATTTAGGGCAATGATCCCAGTTGCATTGTTAATTCCTACTTCTTGTGGCATGTAATGTTCCTGGATGGTTTTTGTTAGATTTTTCATTAGGGAGGCCTAGTGGTTGTGGCAGTAGTAGATGCCCAGTGTGGATTGATGCATTGGTTTATGAAAGTGGGTGTCAGGGAGGACGCCCAATATAATGAAACATGATGGATATGAATGATGGGATTCTTGTTGAATCTTATTGGTTGTTTAACTCCTTTATTTTTTCCACTACTCAAGGATGTTGGTCTTTCTTAACTTCTTTCAAAAAATGATGAAGATGCGTGGGCTATGACACATGCTTTATGTGATTAGATTCTCGAGGATTTATGGGTCTTCGCAATTTCTATTGGTGGAAATGACTCGATAGGTCTTTCAGCTACTCACCATGTTGTTCCCCATGTGCATGGTTATTTAGAATGTTTTCTAGAATCCTTGGAAAATGGGAATGTGATAATACTAATAATAAATAATTGAATAAATGATGTTAACCCATGTGGTTGGATCTTTCCAGTGCGCAATGCTGATTTTGAAAATTAAAGGGAATGTGGACATTAGTTTTCATTATAATGAAATATAATATGTAATTGAAAATGGTTAATTTGTGATTAAATAATTAATTAATGTAAAGTGAAACTGATAAAAATAGAATGAAGTAATACAAAAATAAATTTAAATGGTTGTGTTCTTATATGGTACTTAGTCTTAGTAGTGTAATCTAAGTGTTCTTGGGGTGTTAGCTATATTTGAGTCTAAGACTATGTTATGCCCGTAGTGTGGTGGTGAGCTATAGAATATTCAGTACTTTCTGTTTTTCTATTTAATACTCCACCTTATTAGATATGGAAACTGACACCCCAGGGATTTTGTGCCCTAGGTGGTATTTTCCCCAACATTCTAGTGGGAGGAGGGATAGTTGACCACCCACCTCTGGAAACTCTCTCTTCTGTTGGTAGTTACTATTACTGGTAGGCACAACCATTCTTTTTTCCCAATATATGTGTGTATATGGATGTAATGGCGTGTGTTTATTCACACACATATATTCTTTATACACTTCCCTTTGGAAAATTATCTGTGTATTGTGTCTATGCTGGGATGGATTGAGGATCCTCACTCGATGTTTGGGTTGTAGTGGCATGATGTAAAATTCCCAATATATGATACACACTATATGAGCTAGGGTGGCTTGAGGAAACTACATAGTTACATTGGTAACATGGACATGGTTGTTCTTCTACACGAGGTTCATTTTGTGGTGCTTCACCAAGGTGTCTTCAGGCAAGCCTTTTTGAGAGATATGATTAGGACATGCAACATTGGGGAAAAGTGGAAAACCAGCGGGGAAGTGGTAGCAGGAGACCCTTGATATTATTTATTATATTATATATATTTTTATGTGATACATGGTGAGAGTATGCCGGGTTAGCATGGAAAAATAATATACCTTTTTAGGTGACAAGTTAATTTCACTTGTTGTTAACAATTATTTTGTATGCTTTCTTTAATTTTACAATAGAGGCTCAATAGCGGATGCTTCCTAGAATAGAATTACACTCACCCTATGTATATCTAAATTGATTTTTGGGTCACTTCTAGAAGTTTTGACACATTCTTACTACTAATATATTGGAATTAAATGAGCTATTTGGGCATCATGGTCGATATTGTTTTTACTTTCTTTTGATACATGTAGTTTTCCCTTTCAGTTGTAGTATTTATTACAAGACATTACATAAGTCTACTTGGGTTTTCATTTATATTGTAGTTTGAGTTGGAGTGATTTGGTTTCCATATTATCTATATCTTTTTAATGTGTTCTCTTATATTAAAATTCCTTCTATTTTTGTGTTCACTATACCCTCCGTGCTAGTATCCAACCAGGGGCCTACTGGAGGCGGGATTCAGGGGTCACTATCACCCTTCTCACATTGCTGGCCTTGGAGGGGTACAACATACAGAGAGGGGGTCATGGCAATGTTGTTTTAGAAGTTGGGGATAAGGGATAGGATGGAGTTTGGTGTTAGGCATAGGTGAGGTTGCATTGGGTGGTAGGGAAATGGTCTTAGTTATATTAATCAAGTGACGTAAACACTCATGATCAGTAGAGACATATTTTTTTAGGGACCCATGGTATCTGTTGCATGGTTTTTTATATTTACAGTGGCTACTAAACAAGGAAATACATGTTTTTTGAATAGAGACAAAGGATAATATCAAGCATTATTAATCTTTTTGTCTATGTTTGAAAGGATAGACCCTGGTATAAGTAAAACAACAATGAATAAATGAAAACATTTAATTAATTAATATTGAGTCTTTCATATTCCAGGATGAGGAGCTCAAACTGATTTTTATTTTGGAGGTATGGCTCTAGGTCAATGTCCTCAGCAGGTTCCTACAGAAAATGTTCAGTAGGCTATGCCAGCAGATCGTTGCAGGGTAGAATATAATGACGATGACACCTAGAGGAGGACACTCTCAAAGTTTTAGTGTCATCGCCTATATAAGTATGAGGGAGTCATTTTATATATATTTACGGATGAATTGTTGGAGGATTTTGAGATAGCCTTCAGCTCGATCTATTCTTGGATGGAAAACCAGATTTCTATGGATGTGATGATTCTAGATGGGGATGTGAGGTAGTGGTGATTCTTGTTCCTCAGGGATAGCGGGGAGTCCGCGATCTCGTGGGTGGAGTTCTAACACATGTTCAAGGTCTAGATTCTATATTTTATAGAAAAAGAATATAGTCACCATGAGCTATGTACCATATGATAGGGGAGCTCTAGAATGGGAGATAATAGAATATGTTTCCACAAACTTTTATGAAATTCTTCAGATTAGTTTCCAGATGAGGAGGCCAGGGCGAGGTAATTCGAGGAGGCGTTGCATCCAGTGATCCAGCACCAGGTCAATCCATTTAGGCTGAAGAAATTTCTTGAGGAGCTAGTGATGATAGAGGTCATATAGAATAAATTATACCAAATCAGATCATCATGAGAGGGGATTCATCATGTTTCCCCAAAAAGAATTTCTATTGTCTGGGATCTCAATTTTTAGGGTAGAAGAGTTTTTTTTCGGCCATGGGTTGGTCCAAGCAATCTACATCTCATTACTACTAGTGTGGAGGCTCTTAGGAATATTCCAAGGGATCAAGAACATCATTTTCTTACGGTGGCCGAGGTCATTAGTAGCGAGTGTTTTAACACCCCAAGATTTTATGAGAAGTATTATTTTTAATTTATTTGATACATTGTGTTGTATGATACCCCAATATTATCTTGCGTTATACGCAACACCGTATTAGCTTTCAATATATGCAATACTAATCTTGGATCGTGTTACACACAATTTCAAGTTTGTTTGATAGAAGTTATTCTACGCAACATTGAGTATATATATATATTCAATATATTAATGAACTATGGTTGGATTTTGTTATACGAAACAATAATGGAGTCGTGCACTACACGCAACGTTGACTTGGCTTGCATTACACACAATCACGACCTTCTTTGATAGCGTGTGTTGTACGCAATACCAGGTTTTACTAAACCAAGATATATTATTATAATATTATTATGAACTAGCCATTATGAATAGTATTAAATAAAATTTGAATTTTTATTCATCTTACACATTTTCTATAACATGGTATAAGAACAAAATAAATATTTCGGGTAAAATAAGTATTTTTCAAAAAAATGCAGTTTTGCCGCCTTTTGATGGCGCACGCACTTTAAATCTAGTTTTTGACATGTTTATAAGTTCAATATGGAAAAATAAAATTCTTCTTTTTATTCAGGATATAAAAATTTACTTTGGATAAAATTTTCAAATTAATCTGATAACTTTCATATTTTAATGAATAGTAAAAACAAGCTATATTTTAATTAAAAACTACATTTTTCATCGTAATAATTTATTTGGTTAAATTATAATATTGAATGGTTTTAAAGTATAAATAGAATGTATTTTTACCATTTAATATTATGTATGTCATTAACAATTATTTTACATTGAATTCGTACGTTAAATCAATTCAATCTTTTGCAATGTTTTAAACAAAAACACGTTTTCTTTCATCAACGAGATTAATTTTAATTTAATTTTTGCAACTTATGTGTATTGAATTTGGAAAAATGGATTCCATATTTGTAATCAGTGGGTCAAAATTATATTAATAGACTACTTTTTATTTTTGGGCATTATGAATAGTAACTACTGTAAATTTTATTTACCCTAGTTAAAGGTAAATCGGGTAATTAAGGGTAAATATAAGATTATAAAATTACCCTAACACCTGCCAACATCTTATTGGTTGACTAAAGGTAGACCCATATCACCTAAGGGTTATATTATATTCATTTAAAGGACTTTTTTCCATGAAAATAATTTAATTATTATTAAAACCAAAGAAAGTGACAACATGTCACTTTTTTAAATCTTATAAGTATAATAATATTAATTTAGTGATAAATTTAATGAACCTTAGAAAATTAATAGTATTCAAAAAGATAATACAATTATCTAAATCATATGCTTTTATTTATAATTTTTAGGGATTAAATAATTATAATAAATTATGACACAATAGTGATGTTGAAATTATTTTATTAATTAAAATATCAAATAAATGGTTTTAAAAATATTAAAATAATTATTATATGAACTATTTAATGTGCTACACTAATTTTCTAGATACATATGACATTTTATAGATCAATTAATGCTTTTAGTTCGAACATATCTTCTGTATATATTTTATTTAAATTCAAATAAATGAATAGTGTCAAAATTGACACTATTGTTATTTTATAAAAATAACATATTATTAAATTGTTTAAAAATCGAAAAAATATTTAAAAATTATAAATTTAAATTTATATAGTCTACAATTTCCTAAAGTATCCAATTATGGAAAATTAACAACACATAAGTGATTATTTATAACCATTTAAAATTTAGAATTTTATTACCACAAATAAACTTAAATTAAATAAGGATAAATCAAAATGATAAGGTTTAAAATAAGATCAAAACATGTCTAAATTTTATTGGTTGATGATATTACAACCCTATATCATCTAATATTCGAATTGAGTCATTTTTGGTTGTTTTTATGTGGGGTTTGAATTTATATTAAACTAATATTATTGTGGATTCCAAAGGTGCCCCTCTCCTCCCTTATAAAAGGGCACATCCTCCCTCTCTTCCTCACACCATTTTGATCCTTGAAGCTCGGCCAAACTCTATCCATTTCACTTCCCCACTTCCCTGGAAACTTTATAGAGGTACTGGTCTTCTCAAAAGGCCAACCCTACTGCCTTAAGAAGAAGTTTAAAGGGGGTGCGTCGAAGAAGAGGTAATCTCTTCTACTGATTATTTCAAGCTTATTTCTTCTTCAACTTCTTCTTATTTAGTTGTTTATTTATAGAATAATAATATTAGTATCACTAATATACTGATATGTTATTATAAATATGAAACTAACCCATTTCACCTTCTATCCATCCAACGAAAAACGAAATCACCGCGTGTGCGTACGTACGGAATACCGTCTCCACGCCGTGGTGTAATCTGTTTTTCCAACACCACCTTACATGGATGGGTATAATGGTTTAAAGAATAACTATACACAGTTATTATAACATCATACTGATTTTGATATATTGTATCATCCACTGCAATTCAACAATAATTCTGGGAACGATATCATCACTCGTGCGTACGTACGGACTACCGTCTCCACGATGTGATGAGATTCATTCTCAATGATTAACCATTCATGAATGTTTATTAAGTATATATAATAAGTAATCATGAAATATATGACATAATAGTGATACTGAATTTATGTATATATATATGTATGTCAACCAATTAATTCCATTCAATTCAATGAGGAAATGAAAACAACGTTCATGCGTACGTACGACCTACCATCTCCATGAACGGTGTATTTATTTCCATTTATCGATCTATTATATATATGTATATTCTGAATATATATTATATATAAATGATTTTTTATATTCTGGAATTAATTAATCATGATCTAAGTAATCATATGAATAATTACAAGTCAAAACACGGACGACAAATGAAACGATTTTACCCAAAATGCTCTTTAACATGGAATTTACAAAAGAACGGGTAATATAAAGTCATAAGTGAACCATATATGATATCATAACAATGAATATGATTCTGTAATAAGTCAATGACATTATTTGAATAATTATACAGGATTTTCGGATACGTACAAAGCATATCAGACCTAAGGTAAGGGATAACTATTTCAATCTCGTTCTTATCCGAGATTGTTATTCGTAAGTATTTACTGGGGTTATTGTTTTCATCCATGCCCTTATTTTCTAAAAATGTATTCATGTATTTTTAAAGTCCTTTTTACCAATTTTTGGAATTTACCACATGTTATGAATGGAATCTTACTTTCGTTTACCACACGGGGAACTTTTTGACTTTTCCAACAAAAGTAGAAGAAGAATGTTATTTTTAACTTATACGGCATAAACATATTTTTAAGATTTTATAAAGCCTTATTTTCATGAAGCTTCCGCCAAAAGAGTTTATGAATATTTTCAACAAAATACTTTTATTTTAAAAGTTCATGGAATTTTGTGAAAAGAAAATGATTTTGAAGAAGAAAGGATATTTTCCTCATGAATTTATTTCAGGTGTTTTATCAAAACCATTTTCCATCTAAGATGACATTATTTGATATAGATCTCTATGATTTACATGGTTTCAATTTTCTTATTATGAAATGATATCCATTTCTTTTATATGGATTATGTGATGATGAGATGATGTTTATGAACCCATTTTATTCTTTGGGTTATGATGAATGTTATAAGTTTATTTTCTGTCACAAGTAAGAATGATTTCATTATGAGATGGGTGGGACCTATATCTCCCTACAATGCATTGGGAAAAGATTTATATCTCATGAGATAAACATGGATGGAATGGTAATTTAATTCGCTTCAGTGATACAGTACTGGAACGAGGAGTGAACTCGATTCAGAAAGGGACTCTGTCCACTAAGATGGTCTTGGCAGTAATGCCTTGGCTACTATGGAAATCACATCACGTGCTTAATTTTTTTCCACAATTACATGTTTTATTCCCATGCTAATTTATCATGATTAATGTTTCTTCATGATCTATTCCTTACATACTGCCATGTTTTATGTCATTGCTCAAGATTTTGATGTTTAGATTTTATGCTCATGTTTTTTTACATTCAAATGTCTAAGGATTGTTTTATGTTCTCTATGCTTACCCTTACTGAGCATTTGAGCTCACCCTTTATATGTTTTCTCTTCCCCAGGATTTAAAGAAAGGTTTTAGGTAAGAAAACAAAGGGTAAGGTCATTAATGGAGATGTTGATGATCTTTCACCATGATTAGAAGATAATATTCCGAGTTTCCAAAGACAATAAACAATTACGATCCTTGTGTGTATGTTTTTGTTATGTATTATGTATTCCGCAAATGTAATGTAATGTCCATGTACGTCAGGCTTCAGGACTTTACAGTTGGTATCAGAGGAAAGGTTTAGTCAAACTTTGAAAACTAGGATGCGAAAAACTTTAGTGAAATACCTAGAGATATTTCTGAGGTATGTCTAGGGATGTCCATATGGTTAAGTATACATATAGGTTAGAGTCCTAGAAATTATGTTTCCAATCATGAATAACCTAGGGAAAACCGAAGGTGTCATGGATTAAATAATTTTTTGATAATTTAGACATCCCATAAGTGACTTTTTATGATTATGTGGTTCCTCATTATTTTAACTATTTCTTACACTATGGTTTCTGGTCCTATTCAATGGAGGGAATGAGAAGGAATTCGATTAACATTGATTACAATGGACAAATTAGTGACTATGATCAACAAAATTATGTAACGCCTGGAGAGAAAGATATCATGATTATGCCGAATCAGTCATCTCAGTGTATGATTTACAAGGCGAACTTTAGTTATATTCCTAAGTCATCAAATAAGAGGAAGATGAAATTTTATGCATGTTCGCATGGTGAGGAGCATAGAAAAAGTAATATTGAGATTTCTAAAGAAGGGATGAAGAACCTTGAGGAATACCTTAAATGGAGGGGAATATGTTATCTATGTGGAGAAAAGGGTCATAGAGTGACAAACTGTTATGGAGTCCAATGTCTTATCTGCGGAGAACATGATCATTACCAAACTCAATTCCCTGACCTATGAAGTTACTTCTAAATCAAGGAAGGACTTATTCCATGACAATCATTAAAGAGGATGGATTTAAGGGTTTTGTATTGGTATTCCATTCTAATTTTGTTGAGGTACATTTATTGTATATTGGAATATCTATGTATTGGTCCATTTTGGTTTTCCATAAGAATATGGCATCGGTAACCATGAAAAGTGATTGAAATATTTTTGGAAAGCAGATGATATTCATAATAAAGAGAAAATTAAATGTTGGTAATATTAATGATCTCATGACTAATATAAGGACAAAGTGATACCGTGGTTTGAGTATATAGAGATTTTCAGATTTTGGTATGTGGAAAGAGTTAACTTTTGACAGCACTCATGTTTTCACTAAGGTTCAATGGGTATTCATTTTTCAATAGAATACATGATTAAGGCCTTAGAATGTTTGGAATGTGACCAACAAGAAATATCTTATGATATATGGGGATCAATGATGGAATTAACATGCTTGTTATATGAACTCTCTGTTAATTTTTTTCACTATAATATGAGATTGGACAATAGTATTTTGGATAAGCCTAAAGATAGAAATGGATTATGTTGGACATAAGTTAGTATTGTTTAAGGCTAGAACATTTTCGATATTATTTATGTAAAGTTATAATAATGTATTTTTAGAAAAAAGGACAACCTGCAGGACGGGAGACAACCCGTCGTATCGGACAAGGCTGTGGGAATCGAACCCACAACCGACATGCGATAGGCCTTTATCACATACCACTGGCCTAAAGAAAGTCCCTGGTTAGTAGAAATTAGTTTTATTTTATTAATCAGTTTGATAGTTGAAGTATAAGTCCATTTTTGGAATCGTATATGATTAACCACACCATAAATGGACTTATGTATATTTGATAACTTTTTCTAACCTTTTGTTTGAAACAGATGGAATGACTCATCATTCTATCACATGATCTGCTAACACTTCATGAATGAACAATTCTACTTCATTTCATTAAGAGATGAAGTGGAAATTGTTCAAGGCACGAACAAGAGTTAGATTGTACATAAATCAAGTAAGTATTTCTTTTGATTCAAAAATTATTCAACATTAGAGAAATGATCCTAAAAACCAAAAATAGTGTCATAGTGCCCTTATATATGATGAATCATATGATACCATATATTATCACAAATCTATGGCTTTGTGATTGTTGGATTTTTCATAGCCATATTCTCTACCACTCTCCATCAGAAGTTGATGTTTAGATTTCTCTTCAATATCCATATTTTCACCTATGCTCTCCCATGAGGAAACCCAGTGATGAGTTAATTTGGGTAACCGTTATGTTTCATACATCACTTTTTAAAATTAAGTTTTAGTATGTGGGTTTCTATTAAAGAAACTTTCATGTAGTCAACCATTTATAACCCCGATGAATTTCGAGGGCGAAATTCCTTTTAAGGGGGGTAGAATGTAACACCCCAAGATTTTATGAGAAGTATTCTTTTTAATTTATTTGATTTATTGTGTTTTATGATACCCTGAGATTATCTTGCGTTATATGCAACACTGTATTAGCTTGTAGTATATGCAACACTAATCTTGGATCGTGTTACACACAATTTCAAATTTGTTTGATAGTAGTTATTCTACGCAACACTGAGTATATATATATATATATATATATATTCAATTTATTAATGAAATACGATTGGATTTTTTATACGAAACAACAAAGGAGTCGTTCACTACACACAACCCTGACATGGCTTGTATTACACGCAATCACGACCTTCCTCGATAGCGTGTGTTGTACGCAATACCGGGTTTTACTAAACAACGATATATTATTATAATATTATTATGAACTAGCCGTTATGAATAGTATTAACTAAATTTTGGATCTTTATTCATCTTAAACAATTTCTAGAACATGGTATAAGAAAAAAATAATTTTTTCGGGTAAAATAAGTATTTTTCAAAAAAATGCAGTTTTGCCACCTTTTGATGGCACACCCACTTAAAATATTGTTTTTAAAATGTTTATAAGTTCAATTTGACAAAATAAAATTATTCTATGGAATTAGGATATAAAAATTTACTTTGGATAAATTTTCCATATTATTCTGATAAGTTTCATATTTTAATGATTAGTAAAAACACTCTATATTTTAATTAAAAACAACTTTTTTCATCGTAATAATTTATTTGGTTAAATTATAATATTGAATTGTTTTAAAGTATAAATAGAATATATTTTTACCATTTAATATTATTTATGTCATTAACATTGATTTTACATTGAATTCTTAGGTTAAATCAATTCAATCTTTTGCGATGTTTTAAATAAAAACCTGTTTTCTTTCGACAACGGGATTATTTTTAATTTAATTTCTGAAACTTATGTGTATTGAATTTGAAAAAATTGATTCCATATTTCTAATCAGTGGGTCCAAATTATATTAATAGACTACTTTTTATTTTTGGGCATTATGAATAGTAACTATGTTAAATTTTATTTACCATAGTTAAAGGTAAATTGGGTAATTAAGGTTAAATATAAGATTATAAAATTACCCTAACACCTGAGAAAATCCTATTGGATGACTAAAAGTAGACCCATATCACCTAAGGGTCGGATTAGATTCATTTAATGGACTTTTTTCCATGAAAATAATTTAATTATTATTAAAACCAAAGAAAGTGACAACATGTCACTTTCTTAAATCTTATAAGTATAATAATTTTAATTTAGTGATAAACTTAATGAAACTTCGAACATGAATAGTATTCAGAAATATAATACAATTATCTACATCATATGAATTTATTTATAATTTTTAGGGATTAAATAATTATCATAAATTATGACACAATAGTGATGTTGAAATTATTTTATTAATTTAAGTATCAAATAAATGGTTTTAAAAATATTAAAATAAATATTATATGAACTATTTAATGTGCTCAAATAATTTTCTAGATACATATGACATTTTATAGATAAATTAATGCTTTTAGTTCGAACATATCTTATGTATATATTTTATTTAAATTCAAATAAATGAATAGTGTCAAAATTGACACTATTGTTATTTTATAAAAATAACATATTATTAAATTGTTTAAAAATCACAAAAATATTTAAAAATTATAAATTTAAATTTATATAGTCTAAAATTTCATAAAGTATCCAATTATGGAAAATTAACAACACATAAGTGAATATTTATAACCATTTAAAATTTAGAATTTTATTACCACAAATAAACTTAAATTAAATAAGGATAAATCAAAATGATATGGTTTAAAATAAGATAAAAACATGTCTAAATTTTATTGGTTGATGAGATTACAACCCTATATCATCTAATATTCTAATTGAGTCATTTTTTGTGGTTTTTATGTGGGGTTTGAATTTATATTAAACTAATATTTTTGAGGATTCCTAAGGTGCCCCTCTCCTCCCTTATAAAAGGGAACCTCCTCCCTCTCTTTCTCACACCATTTTGAGGCTCGATGCTCGGCCAACCTCTGCCCATTTCACTTCCCCACTTCCCTAGGAACTTTATAGAGTTACTGGTTTTCTCAAAAGGCCAACCCTAGTGCCTTAATAAGAAGTTTAAAGGGGGTGCGTCGAAGAAGAGGTAATCTCTTCTACCGATTATTTCAAGATTATTTCTTCTTCAACTTCTTCTTCTTTAGTTGTTTCATTATAAAATAATAACATCAGTATCACTAATATACTTATATGCTATTATAAATATGAAACTACCCCATTTCACCTTCTATCCATCCAATGGAAAACGAAATCACCGCGTGTGCGTACGTACGGAATACCGTCTCCACGCCGTGGTGTAATTTGTTTTTCCAACACCACCTTACATGGATGGGTATAATGGTGTAAAGAATAACTATACATAGTTATTATAACATCATACTGATTATTATATATTATATCATCCACTCCAATTCAACAATAATTATGGGAATGGTATCATCACTCGTGCTTACGTACAGACTTCCGTCTCCACGACGTGATGAGATTCATTCTCAATGATCAACCATTCATGAATGATTATTAATTATATATAATAAGTAATCATGAAATATATTACATAATAATGATATTGTATTTATGTATATATATATTCATGTCAACCAATTAATTCCATTCAATTCAATGAGGAAACGAAAACAACGTTCATGCGTACGTACGACCTACCATCTCCATGAATGGTGTATTTATTTCCATTTATCAGTCTATTATATATATGTATATTCTGAATATATATTATATATAAATCATGTTTTATATTCTGGAATTAATTAATCATGATCTAATTAATCATACGAATAATTACAAGTCAAAACACGGACGACAAATGAAACGATTTTACCCAAAATGCTCTTTAACATGGAATTTACAAAAGAAAGAGTAATATAAAGTCATAAGTGAACCATATATGATATCATAACAATGAATATGATTCTATAATAAGTCAATAAAATTATTTGATTAATTATACAGGAGGTTCGGATACGTAAGAAGCATATCAGACCTAAGGTAAGGGATAACTATTCCAATCTCATTCTTATCCGAGATTGTTATTCGTAAGTATTTACTGGGGTTATTGTTTTCATCCATGCCCTTGTTTTCTAAAAATGTATTCATATATTTTTAAAGTCCTTTTTACCCATTTTTTGGAATTTACCACATGTTATGAATGGAATATTACTTTCGTTTACCACACGGGGAACTTTTTGACTTTTCCGACAAAAGTACGAGAAGAATATTATTTTTAACTTATACGGCATGAACATATTTTTACAATTTTATAAATACTTATTTTCATGAAGCTTCCTCCAAGAGATTTTATGACTATTTTCAACAAAATACTTTTATTTTAAAAGTGTGCGGCATTTTGTGAAAAGAAAATGATTTTGAAGAAGAAAGTATATTTTCCAAGAGAATTCATTTCAAGTGTTTTATCAAAACCATTTTACATCTAAGATGACATTATTTCATATGTGTATCTATGATTTAAATGGTTTAAATTTTCTTATTATGAAATGATATCCATTTATTTTATATGGATTATGTGATTATGAGATGATGTTTATGAAACCCATTTTATTCTTTGGGGTATGATGAATGTTATAATTTTATTTTGTGGCACAAGTAAGAATGATTTCATTATGAGATGGGTGGGACCAATATCTCCCTCTAATGAATTGGTAAAAGATTTATATCTCATGAGATAGACATGTCTAGAATGGTAAGTTAATCCGGTTTAGTGATACATGACTCGAACAAGGAGTGAACTCGATTCATAAAGGGACTCTGTCCACTAAGATGGTCTTGGAAGTAATGCCTGGGCTAATATGGAAATAATATCATGTGCTTAATGATTTGACACAATTACATGTTTTATTCCCATGATAATCTATCATGATTAATGTTTCTTCATGATCTATGCCTGACGTATTGCCATATTTTATGTCATTGCCCAAGAATTTGATGTTTAGATTTTATGCTCATGTTTTTTTACATTCAAATGTCTAAGGATTGTTTTATGTTCTCTATGCTTACCCTTACTGAGAATTTGAGCTCACCCTTTATATGTTTTCTCTTCCCCAAGATTTAAAGAAAGGTTTTAGGTAATAAAAAAAGGGGAAGGTCATTAATGGAGATGTTGAAGATCTTTCACCACGATTAGAAGATAATATTCCGAGTTTCTAAAGACACTAAACTATTACGATTCTTGTGTGTCTGTTTTTGTTACGTATTAAGTATTCCGCAAATGTAATGTAATGTCCATGTACGTCAGGCTTCAGGTCTCTACAAGTGTGCGAGACCTTTCACAACGGTCAGTGTAGACAAGGTGTTTTGCTCCAAGTTCCACCATTGAAGTAGTTCAATCCAAGGATGTAGTATTAGGTTTCATCTGCTTAGATCAGCCTATAGATTATGGGGAAGGAATAAGACATCCTTGTGATAGTCCCCATCCTCTGACAGAAGAGTGTGGCCATGATGGTGGTCATCATCAGGGTCAGAGAGGTTGTAGAGAAGGTCTTGGCTATCTTCCTGCTTTAGCATTGGTAGCACCAAGCGAGCTTGAGATCATTCGAAGAACCTTTATCTTGTTTTCTAAATGGTTTTATTCCTTTTGTGATTCAATGGTGACTCACTCATTCATATCACCTTCCATTGAACATTCCTTGGGACTTAAGGTAGAGAGACACCAAGTTTTATTGGCGTTGATTACTCCAGTTGGAGGTTGAGATGAATTGTTTGAAGTATGTAGAGACAATGAGATGTTCTTAGGAATCACCATAGTGCATATATTTCCTACGTTTACAGATAAAAACATATGATTTCATCGTCATCATGGATTGGTTGTATTCAGTGCTGGATATTGGGGATTACTTCAGGAGGTAGGTGGTGTTCTTCGATGCTGATGGGGATCCAGGAGTGTTTGATGGAAGGAGAGACCCTCAGATGGGTTAGAGGCATGTTCTGTCCTTTTCATCCTTGATGGATGATTGAATTATAAGTTTATAGAAGGTCCAGTAGTTTTAATTTCCACGGGTTGTATAATATTACCCCGATGTCATTCTAAAACAGGTTGAAACGTTTCACCATCCAAGAGAAATCGAGTTTAGGATCGAGCTATAGCCAAAAGTATCATTAATCTACATGTCTCAATATTGGGTGTCCATTATGAGATATGAGAGATGTGTATACATCTCATTTTTCTATTACAGTTTCATTTTTTTGACGAGTGTGTCAATTTGGGGTGCACTAGTTTTGTTTGTGAAGAAGGTTGATGGTAGTGTGCGGTTGTGTATCGATTATCATCGCTGAAACAAAGTGATAATGAAGAATTTCTCTCCTCTTCCACATATTGATGATATATTCAATAATTTTACGTGTGTATGTTGGTTCATGAAGATAAAATTATGGTCAGGATATCATCATATTCGTGTGAATGTTGAGGATGTCCCAAACACTATTTTCTGTTGTCTTCATGGGTAATATCAGTTCGTTTTATTTTTTTTTAATTTGACGAATTCTCCCATTTTGTTCTTGGGGTTGATGAATATTCTGTTCTATGTGTTCTGAGATAACTTCATTCTATTTGTTATCAATGAAATCCCTGTGTACTTTGTGTCTGACGAGGACCATGCAGAGCATCTGGACGCCTTTTTTGGATTTCTTTGCCAATAACAACTGTTTAGGAAGTTGTTGAAGTGTGGGTTTTGTTCTTAAGAAGTTCATTTATTCAGGTGTGTGGTGTCATAGCATGGAGTACCTATGGATCCATCTAAAATATAATAAGTTGTGTCTTAGAAATTCCCCAATATAGTGGTATAAATGTGAACTTTCCTTAGACTCATACTAATATAAGAGGTTCGTAGCCGATTTCCCTCATGTTGCGACTCCAATGACAGAATTGACTAAGAAAGATCAGGATATCATGCAGACTGATTATAGTTAGGAATATTTTTAGTATATGAAAGAGAAGTTATTATGTGAACTGGATTTTTTGGTTATAGTATAGGGAGTTCATTTTGATGGTTTCAATGATGCTTCCCATTTGGGAATATGATTCATTCTGATGTAGCTGAGATCGATCATTTATTATGGGTCATGGCAGTAGCGTCCCCATTAATCTAACTATTCCACTAGTTATCTTGAGTTGTAAGCTAGGTTGTTTTACCTAATGTTTTGGAGACATTACCTCATTGGTGAGCGCTTATTGGTTTTCACCGATCATAAGTCCCTATGGTATTTTTTTCTTCAAGAATGATTGGAACATTAGATAGTGTTAGTGGATGGAGTTTGTATATAAATATGACTTAAAAATATTGTATACTCCACGAAAGGGGAATGTTGTTCATGTTTATCTGAGTAAGAAGTCACTTAGTGATGCAGTTCATGAATCTGGTGATCCCTATTGAGTGATGGAAGAATTTCTAATATTACATATTGATATGGGAGAATTTGGGGGTGAATGTTTTCTTTTTCAGAAGGTGGTGCAATCATCTTTGAGGAATTGGTAGGAAAGGTCCCAGTTTTGGGATCTATCGGTGGAGTTATGGAGAGACCTAGTCACTTGTGGAGAGGCCCCTGATGCTTGGTCTGAGTATGTACGACACTAATTGTTTTATAATGAATTATTTTCATTTCTTTGGAACTGTAGGAGATGGTTCACATTGGTTTATGTATTAAACCTTTATCAGTTCATCATGGAATGAAAAACAAGTATGGAGATTTGAGATATTAGTTTTTGTAGATTGGGATAACATGTGAAGTTGTGGTGTTTGGGTTTTGATTTTTGATCTCCTAGAAGGTGAAATATGAGCACCGAGTTCCTATGGGATTGCTCCAGTCGTTGGATGATCTTAAATGGATGTGGGAAAACATCTTAATGGAATTTATATCTAGTTTACCTCATTCTTGGGGAGTCTATTCCATTATATTGGTGGTAGTGGATCATTTAATGAAATCATCCCACTTGTTAGTGATCATGTACTTGAGCTTAGTGAGGGTATTTTCAAGGTATTATCAGGATGAGATCATGAGACACCCTGGATTCCTGAGGAAAATCATTTCTGATCGATATCCTCATTTTACTTCTACGGTGTGGAGAGGCCTCTAGCCTGCATTCGGTTCTCAGTTATGCCTTAGCACTGATTTTCATCCAAAGACAGATGGTCAGATAGAGAAGACAATCCAAACATATGAATACATGTTGTGCTCTTGTGTTCTGGATTTTGGAGGTTCATCGGTTAGGAACATACCCTTGGTGGAGTTCACTTACAACAATAGTTTTCACTCCACCATCAGTATGGCTCCATTTGAAGCCTTGTATGGATGACCTCTCCATTATTCATTGTGATGGACTGGGGTTGGATAGTCACTAATTCTCAAGCTAGAACATGAATAAAAATGACATAGACTCTTCAAGTGATTTTTGAGATGATGAATGATGTGGATGATAGTTATAAATCATATGCTGATCGGAGTAGGAGACCATTATAGTTTGATGTCGGGTATCACGTCTTTCAGAATGTGACTCCCAATTGTCGGTATTGAAGGATTGATCATCAAATTAATATTTATCTCCAATTTGATTGTCCTTTCGGGGTGTGGGCTCATATTGGATACATATAATATTGGGTAGAACTTATCAATAGATGAGCATGGAACATAATGTTTTTCATGTTTCACAACTCCATTTTTATCTTAATGATGACTCTCACTTCATCGATTGGGGAGAGATCAATATTGATGATGATGTGATCTTTGTGGAATGGACTGTAGAGATCCAGGACCATATGGAGAAGTTGTGGCATGACCATTCAATCCCCATGAATTGTGTCTTATGGAGACATAATGTAATGGGGATGAGTAAATGAGAACATGAGTCGTAGATATGAAATTTTACCCCTAGTTGTTTGATTTTAAACACTTTTCATGTAACATTGTTTATTTGTGAACAAAGACTATTCCTTTTTTATGAGATGGATTTCCTTGGTTTCTTTTTTGGATTTATCTCTTTTGAGAGGTATCTCAATGGGTGGTTGTCCATACCCCCTTTGTATTTCAATTTCGGTTGGTTTCAAATTCTAGAGGATGAGAATGCTAGATGGTATTTGATGTAATGTATCAGACCTCTCAGGTCCATTCCATTTCTAAAATATGATGTCTGAGTTTTTCTAGGACACCAATGTGACATATACCTAACACTTTTGCTAATTTCCAATTTTGTGAATAATGTTTCCTATTTTTTGGATAGTTTAATCATTAAAACATAAGTGAACAATGTCATCAGGGAGAAAGATTTGTACACTGATAGTGTTGGTGATTCATTTGCAATATTAGCGTCAGTGAGTCATTTGTACTTTTAGCGTTAATGTTTAATTTTTGCTGTTGGCATCAGTGATTCATTTGTACTATCAGCATCAGTGAGTCATTTGTACAATTTGAGTCATTGAGTCATTTTTACTGCCAGCTTTGGTGATTCAATTTTACTATCTGCATCAGTGAGTCATTTATACTATAGGATGAAGTGATTCAATTCTAATCTCGGTGTCGGTGATTCATTTTCACTTTCGAAGTCATAGATTCATTTGTACTGTCGGCGATAGTGATTTATTTGTACTATTAGTGCTTGTGATTCATGTGTACTATTAGTGTCAGTGACTCATTTGTACCCTCGACAATATTGGGTGTACAATGCTTCTTTCCATATGTAGGCATACTGTGTTTCTAGTTATCGGTTGGTGTAAAATGATTCCAGCTTCCTATAGTTATCCCATTTAACATTTTCTTTGATAAAAAATTCATTCAAGGCCTTGTTTTAAGGGATCTAAGGCCATTTAAATTACCATAAATCATATCCATATTTTCATAAGGCTTATGATTCCTTTAATTAGTCAAAACAAATGGATTAATGTGATCTGTATTAATTGTTATTCTAAACCATTTCAAATCCTGTTAGTCTTGGAACGAATACTTCCAAGTCAGGCACCTTCTATTCATTCATTCCATCTCCTTTATCTTGGTATGAGGAACCCCGAGACATTCATCCCATAGGAGTGGGGTGATCAAATCTTAAACCTTGGATTTTTTCCCCTTGCGATTTCTTACAGCTGCTTGCACACCCCCTTTTTTGGTGCAAGCAGCAACTGTCAATCCACCTTCAATAGAAGGTATGATCTACCTCCATTCCTGTGTTTTATTCAACACTACATCTATTTTTTTCCTCTATATTTTATTTAATGTGATCTCCATACTTTTATGGTATTTTCTTGGGTTTTTTTGGTGTGGTCATGTATCGACATTTTCACGTGGATGCAGTTGTCGCGGGGAAGGTGATTGTGATCCGTTACGTGGATAATTCTTGTGTAAATAACATCAAGAATATTTTGAGGTAGGGGATTCATTTTTTCTCTAATAATTTACATTTTATAATAGAGTAATAATGATTTAACCATTTTATCTGAATATAATTGACATAAAAAATTATTGAACCAGATAGATAAATTGGTATCGATCGAATGCTATTGAAATTTATTTTTCTAGATAGTGTGATATCTCTTCTTGCATTGTTTATCATGTCGTTCTTGATATAAACTTTTGAACAACCTAAATTGGGATTATTTGTAAATTAATTTTCAAAGATAAAGAGGAATTTTAATGAATCTGTTTGTTACTGATGTAAATTTATTATTATCAAATTCATGTAGAAATCATTTTCAATTAATTTGTGATATTTTTGAAAACTTTTTCTTTAGTCTCCCCATAGTTGTAACTTAAAAATAATAAATTGGTTAATTCCTGAAATAATAATGAACCACCTATTTGATAAAATATAATTCCTGGTATGGTTTTGAGTTACCCTTTTTCTTATAAGGCTGAAATCCATCTACATTGGACCCATGAGAGCTCATTGTGTGTGAAGGAATAATGGATTTTTTTAAGGCCAAGATCCCTATTGATTTTTTTTTCGGAGACTTGTGATGTGTAATCACCCCTGAAGGATTTTTGGATATGTGGGGGAAGGTATTCCCAGCGGTTGTGGCAGTATTTGCTGCCTAATGTAGAGAGATGCATCAGTTTATAGATGTGGGTGTCAGGGATGACACCAGAGATGATAAAACAGGTTAGATATAAATGACTGAATTCATGTTGAATCATGTTGGTTATTTATCTTCTTTACATTCCCCACTTCTCTAGGAAACATGTATTTCATACCCTCCTTCAAAAAAGTGATGACGAATTGAGGGGTATACCATGTGAATTCTGTGTATAGATTATTTAGGAAGGATCAATATTATCTCTTTCTATAGGTTGAAAATAATCAGGGGGTAGTTCACCTACTCACCATATTGAGCACCTTGTGCTTGGTATATTAGAATGTTTTCTAGATTTCCATGGAACATTGGAAAGAAATAAATCTATTAATAAATGATTGAATAAATTATTTTATCCCTTGGGGTTGGATATTTCTAGGATGAAATGATAAGGTTGAAATTTAAAGTAAAAGTGGATGTTGGGTGTGATGATAATTGAAAATAATGCGGAGTTAAAATTTTCTAATTATTGTTTAAAGAATTATTAATGTAAAGTGCAATTGAAAAAATAATAATGAAGTAATATGATAAATATTTTTAAATGGTAGTGTTCTTATAGGGTACCAAGTCTTAGGAGTAGAAACCATTTGCTTGAGAGATGTTTGGTGAAGTTGAGTCTAATAAAAGGTTGTGAATATAGTGTCATTGTGAGCTGTAGTATATTCTATAGTTTTTTGTTTCTATACACTACATCACCCTACAAATTAGGGAAACTAACATGTCTTGGATTCTTATCCCTGGGGGGGGGGGGGTGGGGGGTGTTTTCCCCTACATTATGGTGGGAGGATGGATGGATTACAACCCCCTTTGGCCTCGCTCTATTCTATTGGTAGTTACTTGTGCTGGATTTCACAACAGGTTGTTTTCCGCATATATTTTTATAGGGGATTGTAATGGTTTTTGGATATTCAAACACATATATTCTTGTAATAGTTGCATATGGAAAACAATAGGCGTAACATTTATTTATTATGTTGGATTAATGATCCATAATAAATTTATGGGCTATAATGTCTTGAGTTATAATGCCCAACATATGATACACATTATGTGATATGTGGGGTATCCCAGAAACTACTTAGTTACTTTGGTTACATAAATATGGTGGTTGTGCTGTACAAGGTACATGTTATGGTGCTTCACCCACATATATGTGGGATAAGGTTTTTGGAGAGAGATGCTTAGAATGTGAGATGTTGGGGAAAAGTTGAAAACCATTAGGGAAGTGGTAGTGTGGTTCCAAAGATATTTGTTATTATATTATATACTCTATTATACAATACTTGGTGAGATTACCCATGGTGAGGTTGGGAAGGTAGTATACCTTATTAGGTGATAAGTTAGTTTCACTAGTTTTTTACTATGCATTAGCATGCTTTCATTACTCTGGAACAATAGGATCCACTGAGGATCCTATTGAGTATACTGTTATACTAATCTTGTGTATATCTAAATTTTCTTTCACATCACATGAAGCAGGTGGGAGATTAGGCTGGTTATTGCTATCTTGGGATTATGTGTGTTGTTCAGGATTCGTGGTCACTGCTATTTTTAGTTTCTTTTATTACATTTAGTTATCCCTTTAAGTTAAAGTAGTTATTGCATGAAATTAAATTTGTGTACTAGGGTGTTCTATAATATTTTATTATTTGTTGGATTTAGTTGGTTTATGTATTATCTCATTCTTTCGTATGTGTTCCCTTAGAGGGTAATTCCTCTCATTTGTTTGTTTATTATACCCTCAATGCAAACATCCAAACCAGAGCCTACTGGAGGCGGGGCACATGTTTTCACTATCTCCCTTCATACATTTCCAACCCAAGTGTAGTACACCTTGTGAGGAGGGGGTCGTGATGGTGGTAGTTATAAAATAAGTTGGAATTTATTTATAAGGGATATAATGGGAATGTTTTAAACATTTTCAGTATGATTCATTTTTTTTGAAAACAATGAATGAAATGTATAATTTATTAAGGATTATAAAATGTCTAGATTTTCATGCTATAAAGAAAATTATTTTCTTTTATGATTCCATTAAAATTTTCAATGATTTTTTTCAATGAAAAAATTTTTCTCAATAATTTATGAATTTTCCTTTTAAAAACAATTATTAGGCATTAGAAATTTATTCTATTTTCTTAGATAAATAAATGTTGTTTTTCTTATGGGATTGGATGCCAATTTAAATGAGTATTTTTGTTTAATGTGAATTATATCTATGAATTATTAATACTATGTTCCTTTGAAATATTTAATGATTGATTAGTGATACCAAATTATTTTTGATGATGGGTGATCCTAATATAGCCTAATAATATGTTTGGTAATGTTGTATAGTCTACCCTTGACATGTAACATCAACGAGATATGGGAGTCATCCAGTTAGGTGAATTAATAAGAAGTGTTATTATAAATATAATGTAATGATATTATCCAAAGGTTTCAATTATATATTATTGTAATGGTTTTAACGCGAAGTTTTATTATATCAAAAGTCAAGAAAATGATAATATGTTATTTATGGAATGTTTATTATATTATAGAGGTAAAAAATTTGATTTAAAGATTTCTCATGTTTTAATATGTAAATATCATGAGGATTATTTTTCATTTAATCTTACATAAATATTTTTATCAAGTATCTATGAATTGATATAGATTTCAAGAATATGAAAATTCTTATTTTGAGTTCAGTAGTTTATTATGTAAATTAAAACATGCTTACAGGATTCAATATTTTCAAATCGATTAATGAATTTAATTATACTGAAGTCCCTTATAATGATTTTATTTTCTTCAAAAAAACCTTAAAAATATTCATAAGGAATATGTAATTTTAGGTATTATAAAATTGTCAATGGTGACGCATTCAGATCTAAGAAAAGTTACATGGATGAAAACAAGTAGTAAATACAATATCCTATTTTATTTCTGAAAACAAACATTTTGGTGAATTTTGAGATTTCATAAGGGTTTTATGTATAATGGGTATTCTTTAATCTCTAAAAATAATTTTCAAAATAACCCTCGAAATTAGTAGTAGTTAAATCCTTATTATTAATCATTAAATTTGGATTTTTATTGGAAAATAAAATAATGTGGTATATTGATGAGTTCATCTCCAAGAGTCATAGATTTTTATTCAATCATGTAGATTTATTTCACTATATATCAATAATAATTATGAATTATCAGGAGAAATGAAATATATTATTTGTCAACAGTTCATTAGAGGTTATATTCATTATGACATTAAATTTTCATCTATGTATTCCTGGATATATTTATACACATTAATCATGTTATTTTTTGTGGAACCCCTAATGAAACAATAAATGTGGCCATATTTTTCATTCAAAGAGTGAATGCATATTCATATTTAAAATAAATTTGTAATTAAGATCAGATGAATATTATCATGATAAGGGAATAATGATAATCTAGTACATGTTGATCGAAAAAATTCATCACTAGTTTCTTTAGAGAAAAATATATGGGATATTATTTTTAAATAAATGGGTACTTATATTTTAATATAACATCTATTCATTTATAAACTGTATAACAATATGATATTTATCTTTTTAATAGAATAATTATTATTGAAGGTCAGATATATTCTTGGAATATTGATGATCCAAGTTTAGGGCCTTAAATGAAAATATATATTATAGTCATCATCATTAAAATAAATATTAAATTATTTTTAATTAAAATGTGCATAAATTAATCCATGTTGTTTGTGTATGTCTTAAATATATCATTATTATTAACAATATTTATTTAGTGGATTACATATAGTAGTGATATAAGTGTTGTATGTATGTGAAATAAATAATATCATAATCCAATATATATAATTCAAATTATATCATTTATAAGGATTCTTGATTTGTTGTGAATGACATTTCAATCAAAAAATTTCTCTTTTGAATAAATAGAATTCCATCATGAACACTATCATTACTTAGAAACATCCATCCTCCTGTATTGAATTCTATTATAAAATTTTTCTAATCCTTTATTTTTTCCCTTCTACAAGATACGTAGAAGGAATATTCAAATACATTCATGGATGAAATACTATTTTTAATGATAGTTTTTTATATTTCTAATGTAATACAGGAATCATGTATGCATCTACTTTTAGGACATTATTGAACTATTATATACTACAAGGTGTGATCCCATATATCTTATATAAATGTAATAAAATAAACACCCTATCAATATTATTAGAGTAGGGTTTCTATCAAAATAAGATATCGAATGATTATGAAACGAAAACAAAATTAATATAGTCATGTGGTGAGTGATTCCTTAATGGCTGGATAGTGCCATTTCATGATATCCCATGGGTATGGAATTATTTTCTTCGGAACATATTGGTATGTAAATGTTTGTAAAATTATGGATCTTAAATGAATATTTAAAACTATTATTTAGATATATATTATATTAGTGATTAAAATTAGTTTTCATGACTGATAATGTTGTTGAATATATGTTATAATTTGTAATGGATTTCATATTCTATATATAAAAACAATATATAGGTTAGATATTTATTTCATAAAATCTATGATCAATGGATAGTATTTTTATAATGATTTTGTAATAAATCATTTGGAATAATTTATCTCTAGAATATCCTATTAGTATTTCGACTTAACGGGATGAAATAGAAGTTCAATAGAATATTATCCTATTTTTTACACCTACCATCATTACTGATCATTATTTAAAAGACTACTACAATTTTAATTTCAATAAGTTGGTGTGTGTTTATAATGAGTAGTTCAAAACTACTTTAGCTAGTGAAAGTGTATTCAATTTCCAGTAGATTCCTCAATATAACAATATAATCATAGAAATTTATAATGATAAAATAATTCATACACCAGGGATGAAGTCATCCATTATGGAGGTGTACATAATAAACATATATTCCTATTTTTTGGTTTGATTATACACTGTGATGAGTTGGTGGGATGTATTAATTTTAATTGGTCGGTTCCATAAGAATACAAATAGGTGTCTTAGTAATGAATTTCCACTAATAATAGTGTAAATTAAATATTGAATGGTCCCATAAAGGGATATATTGAAGCTTAATCCATGATGTCACTAACTATGGATATGATTTCCCTAATTATGTAAACATTAATTTTAAATTTATTTTCTATCTCTAAAATAAATTATTCAAAATTTTATTAGCTAGAGAAGATATAAAAACATGCATGTTTTGGTTTGGTTATGGATGTAAGCACTCAATTCCATTTTTCATTGGTACTAGAAAATCATATACTCAAAAATGTGATATCCAGTGGTGACCCTAGTTCTTTTGGGGGAATATTATCATAGTTCGGTACAACATCCACACATTAAACTATTCAAATGAAAATATCTATAAATAATTCAACATTAATAGTGTAATTTTTTGAATCATTCTTCATTGAAATTATGTCATCTCTAATGAAAACTTTTTCTAATGTAAATAATTCAACAAATACTAACCAATTAGATATGAAATAAATGTATAGTCTCACATCATCATCAGAATCACCATAAAATATTAACTCATAATCATTATTTTTATTATTTTATTTTCTATCTCCCTGGATCTCAAAAAAATGATATATTTATTTATTTCAATACAACAATTGAGGTGAGAGTATAAGATTTATTTAATTGTATAACTCTTGTGAATCTCTTATAACCACAACTAAATGTGACCACATTGGATCTATTGAATCAAAATCTCCTCATACAGAAGTCTATATGTTTTCATTTATAAATTTCCCCAACCATAATGATTCATATTTCCTTGGTAGATGTGAATCCTTTGTAAGGTATCTTTATATTTTATTAATTATACCAATTTTACTAATGTGAATATAAATCCATCAACCTTCTGTGATTTATTATTATTAGATGACTGGTAGTTATAATTATAGATCAATTAGATTTTAATGATTTTAAACTGAGGATTATTGGGTATGATATATCATTTAAATTTTTTATTTTTAATAAATTATCATTATAAATGTAAAATCATAATGTATTATTCCAGATATATCTAACCACATATCATAATTTAAGATCATTTTCTCTAAATATAAGTGTTTTTAAATTTCTTGTTCTTAATTAGTATGTCTTGTTTACAATATAGAAAATTTTCAGAGCCATATGATTATTTAAGGAATGACATTATACTTGTTAAAAAAATTTAAATGTAAAACTATAATTTTTTTGGTTTATAATTCTTATGTACAATAAGATTGAAATATAAATCATTAACATCACTATTTTTATGTGAAAATCATTTTAGAATAGTATTTCAAGATTATTTTTCAGAATTTATTATTTCTCTTTAGGAAGGAATTTTTATATTTCACATAACATTTTCTAGAGTTTGTATTATATTCATATATTATTATGGAGAGATAAAAATGAGAAACATTCTAATATAAAACTATAAGATAACCAATATAAAAAACAAAAGGATGGAATTTTCATGTACAATTATTTATCATTATTTATATATTTTCATAATAATTGGTGATGTATTCTTTTTAAAGGATCTTAGAAATGATATATTTAGATGAATAAATTTTTTATAATAAGTTTTTTATTTTCCATTGAACAATTTATCTCTTATGATGTTACAACAATATTTATCATCATTGAATGGTTCATTAACCTTTATTGGGAAAATTGTAAATTCCAAAAATATTATGGAATTATATAGTTGATGTTAATACATATACACCCACATCTAAGAATTCATTAAATTTTAAATGAAATTATTTTTTTCTTTATACAACTCATTGATTTTTATAAACGATAAAACATATGATGATAGTGATTCTGGTGAAACTGTATTATGTTATAAATCATCTTTTTCATACTAAATGATTATGGTAATTGTTAAATGGTTAATACATTTTTCTAGATTATTTATGCAATAATTATATAAACATTATGAAAAGTCACATTGGGTGGGATTATGTAGTTGGTTTTTTATCTATATGGTGATAATATTAATTTCTACATTAATATGTTTGGGAAATTTGTTTTTCATTTTCATTAAAATCATGGGGGACCTAATAGGTATTTATGTTCTTTACAGTGGGATGGAACCTCTTGAAATGTACACTTACGAGGAAATCTATTGTTTTTTGTCCATCATAATACTAGTAATGGGTGTAATTATTTTATGTAAAATGTTTTGTAAATGGAAGGAACTATAAAAATAATTCTATGAGGAAGAACACTATATATAATTGTTATTTCATAAAGGGTAAGACCTTCAAAATGCATTATAAATGGGTGAATTCAAGATTCCATTTTATATACATTAATATAGGGAGGACGTTTATGATGTATCTTAATTTTTAAAAATGATGGACCATTTGATGGGTAATAAATAAAGAACCTAAAATGCATCCGAAAATTTCATTCCTCAAAGAAATTTTAGATACGTTATTATTATCTATAAGATGTCATGGACATTTTAATTCAATCACAAGTGATTTCAATTAAAATATAAGATTCATAAAAATGGTGACAATAAATGTTTACCACTCTACTATATTTATTTAATGGAGAGTCTTAGTGATGTAAATTTAGTTAAAGGATAGTCTTAATACTCAATAAGTGATTTTTTCAAAATATCACTCCCTTTAGGATACACAATAGTATTAAAAAATTCTATCACAATATCCTCCATGCTCTCAAAAATAATTCTGGTCATCTAAATGTGATGAAAACCATGTTTTTGTGAGTCATTTTTAGATGGTTATATGGTAGTTTTTAGTAAATAAGTGACATCCATATTATAATTTGTTAGGTATCACAATTCAAATTTCTCTCTTTTTTAAATAGAATCTAAAATCCTGTACACATTATTCCAGGGGGTTATAATTTACCAAAACATCATTCTATATATAGGATATAATTCTTAGAAATGGACATTTCAAATTTTCATTTATTTTCAGGAATTTTAGTGTTATCCACAATGGAGGTTTTCTCTCACCATTCTATTGAATATTTTCCATTACAAACGTCCTGTTTGAGAAAAAATAAATTAATTTTTTTAGTGAAGTAAGTAATATAATATGTCATCTTATAAGTTTATAATTACATCAATTTATGGTTTAATTAAACTCTAACAATAGATAAATTAGCCTAATCTAGTGGGGGACATCATTCATTATTGTGATTTGGATATTGATTTCAATTTTAATTTTGTTCATTGCAAAAAATAAACCAATTATTGAATTATCCATTAGAAATATTCAATTTAGTTATGTCTCTAACATGAGTAAAGGATTCATTATGTCTTCACAAGGATTTATTTACGTCATTTTTTTTATAAAGGCCATTATTTACTTTATCTATGTAATTTTCATTACATTCTTGATGGTGTTATTTTAATCAATCACATTAAGGATATTGTTTTGTAGTCATATTACCTCATATAAATTAATATCTATTCATTATATCATTACAAATAACATTAAAAAGTATTAATTATTTACAATGTATCTATTAAAAAATTTGTTTTTTAGAATTATTGAATAATGAAAAAATTATTGAATTTGAAAAAAGAATTTAATTATAATAAAAATATAAGTAATATTCTTTGGAAATCATGAATTTAACATTATCTTGTGATGTGGATTATGATATATTGAAGAAATTATTATAATAAGTTTATTTACATATTGGACTATTAATTAAATAAAAATTTTCAATGTTTCAGGGAATATATATGAGAAAATAATAATTTTATGTTCATTTGATAATGACCAAAGTGGTACCTTTTTATTTTATTCATTATGGAAATGCGGTTGACCAATTTTGGGTCTTGATAAAAATACCATTATGTCATTTAGATTAATGTTAGATGAATATAACTTATTTTTATCAGTTCCAAAAATGGTTTTGGGTTTGAATTACCCATGAAATTACCTTTCTTATTTAACCTAACACATGAATTAGATACAATATTTAGTGTTATATAATATAAATTTATCATATTGAAATATTATACCAATAGTGTCTATATGGGTTGAATAGAAACAATAAAAACGAAATATATAGGATAATAGAGATATCCTCGTTGGAAATCATGGAGCAGGAGTCTTTCCATGAGTCTTCTCATAGTAGGGATTGCTCATTATAATTATAGACAATTATTGATAGAAATATATGTATCTGTGTATCTAGAGGGAAACAACATTAAAGATATATTTCATTAAGAGAGATTCATATTAACAATATAATATATAATTTTTATAGTCAATGTGAATATATAAAATAATATATTTACGTATATCAGGAGGATGTGGTTCTTTTTAAAGATATATTGTATTTTAAACTAATGACCCAAATTAAAATTTTACCATTATTTATCAAGATGTAACTTTAATGAAATGGTTAATCTTCACCTAGAAAGGTGAGATATATGTGTTTGGATCTTGATTCATCTATTGTGGGATACTCATGGATGGTTATAAAAGTTTCCTTCAATGTACCAAATTTTTACATCATTTTCCATAGAAATACTTATAAGGTGTCCATTAACCATATATATTTAAAATTATGGGATATGTAACATATATACCCTAATCATTAGACTGAGTCAAGGTAGAATTACTTTAATGCCTTAGGTGACATTCCCATGATGTCAAATAATGAAAATAAATTTTAAGGGCTAACAATTAGGGAAATTTTATCCATTTTTAAAATAAACAAAAAACAATGATAATTGGAAAAAAAATTAAAGGATGCATGATATAGTGTTAGAAAACTAAATGTATAAAAAAAACATAAATTTATCAGAGTACCAATAGGCTACCAAGTTCAACATCAACAACATAGAAGTAAAAACCATCAAAACATACCAACTAAACATCTTCCCACAAGATCCTAGCCCCAATACCACTATTAATGACCATCTATCATTAAGAACCACTAATGAAAATTGGAACCTTCCAATTATAAAAATTCAGATAAATAATATCAATAAAATAGATAAAGTGCCAATGTAGGGGGTGAGTGATGATACTCTAGGTTTTCCCCAAATGACTCCCCTAATCACAACACTATGATATAACATGTTAAAAAATTTGATAAAAATTATTTAAGAAATATTAAAAAATATTTTATTTTATATCAACATACAAAGATTCAGACCAAATTAGTTTCCAATGTAAGAAACCATGAAACTCTTTAATCTATTTCACATTCATTTCTGGCGTACACAAACTGTGATTCACACATACACTCACACATACATGCTTCGTCAAATGATACATACTGAAGAGTTGTTTCTCACTCATCAAAAAAGTCATTAATATATTTCCAATATCATTGTTCCCCAATTCCAAACTCCCTTTATCCAATTTCAATCCCTTTTTACTCCTATGTTACATTCCCTTTAATCATGGTCACATCGAAAGCCTGAACTCACCCCAAACAATGTTTGCCAAAATGACTCCACATAAACAGTTTCAATCGATTTCATTAAACAAAATCAATGTTTTTTAAAACCACTATATAAAATAATTTTTATTTAATCCAACCATAAACCCTATTTTAAACACATAAATTTTAAATCCGTCAAAAAAACATTTTTCAATACAATTCCAAATTTCACAAATCCAAAAATAATCACTAAAGAAGGTTAATACCAAGATTTTAACAAATAATTCCACATAATATTAATGATTTAAAACAAATAGAAACTATTTCATCAATATCTTATAATATGAGTCTATAATGAATCCACCAACGATAAAAATTAATGTGCAAACAAATAATTACTTGAATTCTTCAAAAAAATCTAGCTGAATCTCCAAATACATACTTTAGATATTTTTCCATATGTTCAAAATTACCAAATACTATTATTATTAGAATACACTATCATATATATATACCCAACGGACCATAGATCCAAATATATTATAGGGAATACGATTATTTATAAGGATAACAACAAAGAATAGAGACTTACCAAGAAATATGTGCTTTATGTAGCTATATTTTCCAACGGATCACTCGCGAGTTGAAGGGGAAAGTCTCCACAACCATTGAGAAGATGAAAAACTATTTTAGGGTTAAAATATAGAAAATCATAGATTTTGGGATAAAAAAATTTAGACATTCTTTTTTGGGATATACATTTTCACTTTTCATCGTTTGTCTCATTGTTCGGAAAACATTGCGCTATGAATGAGAATGCATATATCCCTAGATGCATGATATCTCCTAAGTGGCTGAATATTTTGGCCAAACCATATACCTAACTTTGTTCCAACTAAGATCCCAATACCTCACATTTTAGGGTTTCAATTCCATCAATTTTTTTGGTTTCAACTAAATGTTTCACAATTTTTAATATCCATGCTAAAATCATTCACCACTAAAACACACCTAAAACCTACATAATTTAATCCGAAATCTCCATAAATTCACTTAAATACAATACATACATGAAATAAATAATTATAATGTTCCTTATATGAAACTGGGGGTTCAAAATTCTACCCCACCATTGGCTTTTCAGTCATTCGAAAGTAGAAATCCACTACGGTCCAGAAATAGTTTTGGCGATTCCATGACAATTTCATTCTTGAAATCCCACATATCTCCCAAAATCATAACAAGTTACAAAATATCTAATGTTGATAGATTATTTTTCATTATATTATTTATCATTCCTATAAAAAAATATATGTTAGAACATTCAACAATGAAACATCCAAATCTAGGTCAATGTAATAACACTAAATGACATGTTACGGTGCTTGATGATACTTTTTATACTAAGATATATAAGAAACATTGTACTCCATAATGAACCATAGAAGAAAATAAAATTGATTTGTGGCCTCCCTAACCCATTTATGTATCTCAAAAGGGCCTATGTATATAGGATATAACTCACCCTGCTTCTCCAAACAATGTTTCAGAAGCGTTTGATAGATTCTCAAGAACACATGAACACTCACCTCAAGTGAAAACAAACATTTATGTTGATCAGTATATGATTTATTATGAATTTAATCCTTCTCCATAATTTTCGAGATCAAGTAAATATTCTTCACTGTCTGCAACTCAAGGCTTGTCCCAACAAGTGAACTCTCACATATTTTCACTAAACAACGTTGAGTATTGAATGGATTCCTATACAATTAATCAAAACCTAAATATATATTGTTGTATGTTAACTATTTTTAAAATAAAAATCCACTAAAGGTATGTGGTCATACGATGATACACCGAAATCAATTACCGAAGCCCACAACATGACTTCCATCATATGTATCATCAATTCAGATTGTCTATATTTATAGTGATGAGACGTTGTACTCAACTTTAATTGAGTCCCAAGGGATTTATATAAGGATTTATAGAAACAAAACATAATCCTAGTATCTATTTCTAATGATTTCTAAATTGGTACACCATGCTAATTACCATATCCCAGATATATATTTCGGACAAGTACTACACTATCTCAGATTCACAAATAAGGAAAAAATGGGATGGCTTTTTGATTTGATCCACTATGACCTATATGAAATAATGTATCAAAACTGTTCTTGGGTGACCAATTATAAAGATCATGGTTATCATCACCCATTTATAAATAAGATTAGGTAAATAATACAACATTCATGGTGGTCACTAATGATCTTCTGTAACCTATTGATAGGAGAGGGATCTAGAAAATAACTCAACCACATTCCTATTCAGTAAATCCTACCAAAATTATATCTTCAATTCCTTATACATATTATTTTTTACTAGATGTGCATCAGAATTTAAATGGAGGTAAGCCAAAAAATATTTCCCTAACCAACCATATGTATGACCACGTGGTTTTGAAATTAAAAAATTAAAATCCCATCTATAATTCATCCATCAATGGTCAGATACAATTGATTTTTTACCATACAGACAAAAATTACAAATTGGATTTCGATGACTCATTGACATTTAACACCAAATCAGGAACAAAAGAGTCTGAAAATAAAACCAATTCACTATCTCGGTCTTTATAATCCATGGTCATATTGTATATCACTAACATCAACTACATCTTATCTAATGTTTATTTTCTATCAGATCATAATGCTTCCCCATTAATACATCTCTCTCTGAATCTCTTTAACTCAATGTATAAATCCAATCAATTTAAAAAATATATAGATACATCCTCTATATTATTTATCTCATATTTATATCCCTTTTTGATAAAATATGTTTCTATATTATAAATTGAAAAACCAAAAAATTTTCCACTAAAGATGCAATGAATCCCTTTATTAAATGAATACATTAGCTCAGTTAACTCCAAATCAGGTGTTGGATATTTATTTTTATTAAATTTTAAATCCCATGATCCAAATGAAATGACATGGTTTCCCTACAAAATAACAATTCCCAACCGAAATTTTGAAGCACCATAGTACTCCATGTATCCTATTCCCAATTCAATTAAAATCAATACTTTTGCTTATGTAATGTGAACTTTGTAATATTTTATAGAATAATAAAACTTATAGTTCCATAATAATGGAAATTTTTTCCTTATAATAGATTTAATTGGGGAATCTTGTTGTGAGAAATCATATTAAAAACTCGTTAATAACCAAATTGACCATGGAAAATGTATTTCTCAAATACATTAATTGGGGGTTTCCATGAGAAAATAGACTCTATCTTTTATAGATCAAAAAAATTAACATTAAAATATATTATAGGCAACAAAACAGATCTCTAGTATTAAAAAATTAAATATTGATAATTTTTCATACTGATGATGATCCCAAAAAATCCCTAAAATTGTTGCCATGTGTTTCTCATACTCAAATGTTATCATTGAATACAATAATATGTTATCTAGAAACACCTCTACAATAGACTCCATGTATCTCTGAAATATAAAATTCATCAATTACATAAATGAGACTTTTTAATTCCTAAGACTGGAAGGCATAACCACATTTTCATAGTGGACATTTATACTACTTTATTTTGTCTTTATAATAGAATCATTTTGATCCAAAAACTAGTGATATACTGAGGAGAACGAAATATTATTGAACCACTAGTATCCTATCAATTGATCAATAAGATCATAAATTCATGGAATTAGATATCGATTATTTATCTTAAGATGGTTAATCAGCTGATAATACACACAAATCCGAACATTTCAATTCACCTTTAAGACAAACAAGGTGAGTGATACCCAAAGTGACGTGCAAGGCTGAATGAACCCTTTGATATCTAACACTTCTAACTCCAGATTCAATTACTTCTATTTAGATAGTTACATCTATTTATATAGAAGCTAAATAGGACGGGTCCACAATATGAGAGCTATTTTAATCTCCACTTCTCATGCGGATCACAACAATAATATTTTATTTGGGAAAATGGTAATAAATTGATCAAAAACCACTGGAAAAATTCTATTCACGATCTCCTCCATCGATTACAAAGTCAATGCAACAATGTGGAATGAGATCATTCCAACTGCTAGATCCAACAAAACCATTGAACCTACCTTTACATTCTAGTTTCCACTAATGTGTTTCAAGATGCCATCATCAGTTTTAAAATAGAGGGAATCATTTCGACATTTAAACCTAGAAAATAAACATAATGAGACAAAATAAGAATATTTGATTAACCTATATAAAATAATCCTTTAAAAATGTATGAATTTAAAATAATAATACCTCTCACCGTTGGTGAACCATATTGTTCATCTCCAATAACATTCTCATATCCCTATTAATACTTACTCATTAAACATTTGTGCCTTATTTACATTTAGGACTTCATTGGATGAGGTGTCTTGGGGTTCTTGGAATCACCATGTATTACTTAGTTCCATTGAATATAATTATTCTGTGACACTTTTCATTTAAAATAATTAGACATATATGAAACATGAGAACTTTCCCGAACAACAAATATCATAGAACTATGGCAATAGAGCTGAAGATGACCAATCTGGTTGCAATTGTTGCATGATCTAGGTGGTGAAATGCACCCTTTTCTTCACGTGTTTAAACAAACAGCATTGAAAATATCCATCTCTATCCTCAATTTTTGGGTGAAACATTCACTGAATGTAATTGTATTCACTATGTTGTTCCATTTTCAATATTTGATTACAAAAATAAATGATTTATTAAAATATATATAATAAAACTAATATCTAACATATATTAATATTATATTATGTTGAATTCATAATGTTTGATAATCTCATACTCCATCAATTGGAAAACTAAGAAATTTATTATGAGTATGATGAACTAATTCCTCATGAACTAATACCATCTTCATCAATAAATGACTCAAAATTATAGTCATAATGATTTAAATAATTTATATATAGGATAAATATAACATCATACTTATACTTTTTATTTAATATTTCATCCATATATTTTCCCTTTTCACCCATTAAGAAAATGATATCATCACTTGTGCGTACATATAACCTACTGTCTCCACGAATTGATGAAATAAATTCCTATAAAAATGTTTGAACTGAGTAAATATAATATTGATGTTATTAATATAATTCTAGTGATTATGGATATATATTAGAAAATATAACACTAATTGTGATGAAAAATCATTCATGATAATGCAAGACAATTTACACCCAAATTAATGAAAACGATGAAATATAATTTGAAAATGGGAGGAAAATGATATAATTAGACTATATATGATATTAAAATAATAATAATTTTTAAGAATAAATTAATAAAATTCTTAATCCCATTATATTTGAGGTTAATGTAGGTTCATCCAAAAGGAAACCTGAGGTAAGGGACTTCATCTCAATTTATCTTTATTGAGGCATATTGTAATGTTATTAACATAATTTAATTTATATGGTGTATATATTTCCCATTTGACATGTAATAACATAATTTATTAATTATATTTGGTATTTGATGTTTCCAAAATTTTATTTCAACCAATGGTATTTTACATTAATCATTATAAAGTTTTAAAGTATTTCATAAGTAATTTCCACTTCATTGAGTTACATTTCTTATTCATTGTCATTGACATAATAATATTACATGTGAAATTAAATTTTAATATATTATCGTGTATTTACACATTATTATTGTTTATTTAAAATCAATACACCTAAATAATTATGTGATTAATATATACTTCAATGTTATGTTCTTTCTAAGGGATTTCGTTGAAATTTCTATTTTATTGAGTCAAATTTTTAAATATCTACATGTTTAATTTTTTTTGTTCTTTAAATAAAAAAACTTTTATGTATTTTACATAAATAATTTTTTATTTTTTATTTTATTGTAAAAACATATATCACTAATGAATCAATTTTCACCTATAATTTAATTAATTATTTTATTATTATTAATCTCCCCTTGAGAAAATAACATTATTATGACAATTTGTTATTTGAAATTTATTTTATCTTAAATTTATATATAAATTAAATAATGTATATAATTATTTACAAAACCATATACCATTAATATATATATTTTTTACATTATGTTATTTGAATATCCTGTGAATTATTTATAAATATTATTTCTTTACTCAATACATTTCATTGATAGTAAGGCATAATATTCATGAATTAAATTGATTATTCAATATATTTCGTATTATTTGGATCTGTCCTGGTAGATGGATCCTAGTTAAAGATAGACACTCAATGTATATGTACTCTTATGAAATATATCAATTGAATGTCCTTAGTTAAATTTGACTCTGTTGTATACCTATGCATCTGTATAACACATTCTTGTGAAATGTCTTCATAGGTGTGGTATCATGATGGCTAAGAACATGACATTCAATAATTAAGAATTTCCATGATTATGATTTTAGTTGCTATTATCCATGATATGTTCTCAATTTTTTTATATATGGATGTCATTTCATTATGACTTTATCTATTAAATGGAATGTGTTTTAATTTATTTACCTTACCATATTTATTAATCCTTATATAATCATGATAGTCAATTTATATAAATAGAATGTCTGTTATGTTATTTACCTTTCCATATTTATTTTGACCTATAATTTCATGGTAGTAAATTTATTTAAATGGATTATGTGTTTAGTTTATTCCATTCTATATGGATTATTCATTTTCTCATCCTGAATGTCATGTTATTGATTAAATAGAATGTGTGATTAGATATTTAACAATCTATATTATTTTGGATTTATCTAATCATGATGGTAAAACTTATTAATTGGAATTTGTGTTAAGATATTATTATTTATATATAGATTATTTAATATCCTTTCATGATAATCATGTAATGGAATAAATGGATTCTGTGTTATGATATTTTCCATTCTGCATTGATTATTATTCATTTACACATAATAGATTCCACCGTATTTAATAATTACAGATAATTGATCTCACCATTGTTTTAACTCATTTCCTATGAATCCATGAAGTGTATTATTTGTATATGAAATAATATTCCATGGGTAATAATTAAGTTATAAAAAAAATATTATGTTGTAATTAGTCTTTTAAAATGATATATGGGAATCATGTTTGTGTCATGTTTACTCAGACTAATAAATTATTATGTTCTTTAGGATGAATTAACATTAATATTATTATAACCTAATTTATTGGTCTTCTAATCAACGAGATTAAGGATAGGGTTACTAAATTTAAAATCATTGTGTGATAATAGTTTTAAGATGTTTTTGGTTTTTTCTACAAATATTAATTTTTGTTGGATTGGGGATATGTTGATTTTGGAAAATGTGGTATTTATTTTCATTATATCTAGTATTTTAAAACTTCCCTCATTTTTTTTATTTTAAATTAATGTAATATAATTTCAATTTATTTAAAAATAAAATATATAATTGATTATTAATCTGTAGTATATTTTATTTTTGTATAAGTTCATTTCAATTTTTAAATAGATATTATATATTTTTTAAAATATTTTATTCCTTGTGTATTCGATGAGAATATTAAATTTGACTACTACAACTTATTAAAACTGAATCATTAAAAATGAATTCTAAATTTTGAATCATTACGCCTGAATTTTTTTGATGTTAAATTTTATTTAAATTCATAAAAATAAGTGACCGAATTAACAAAATGAGTTATTGTCAAATTGTTAATTAATGTACAAATGGAAATAATGAAAACAATTATTAAAATAACTTAAAAAATATAAATTTTATTTGGGTATTATAGGTTTATAAACCTATTCGATATTATGGACTATTTTTAGTGGCTTCCATTGAAATCATGATTGGGTTCTAGGAGAAGAATGTGTTATATTTAAAAAATATCATTTTGTATAATTATATTTCTTAAATAGTGTGTAATGATTTATTTAAGTGTATATATACATAAAGAATTATTCAATGTGAAATAAATGATTAAAAATAATATAAATTCACATTAAAAATATATTTTATATTTTTAAATATATTATAATTGTTTGGAATGTTTATTCAATGACGGTACAACACATGTGCATGTATAAGAAAAAAACCATATAAATAGTTTAAAAATAATAAAATATATATTATTTAGATTGAATTCATTATTTAACAAATTTATAGATACCATAGAATGAAAAATTATTATTTATGTTTTTAATTTCTAATTACATTTTTATCCTTAGTCCTATAAATTTAAATTTTGTGAATAGTTATGAAACTCTCATTAAATGGGGCATACATTTTGAAAGTCATTTTAAATTTTTTATAAAATACTAAAAATACCTTAATCAATTTATCATATTTTATATTTTCTGTTACATCATTATGGGTCCAAATTTGTTAACTTGGAATTAATAAAATTATATTCATGACCAATAATGTTTTAAATATTTTTTAGAAAAATTAATCACAATCTTTGTTAATAAGGGAATAAAACAAATATATACCTTTAAAAATATAACGTAAGAGTGTATAAAATTTATTGATTTATTAAATTTTAATATTATACTACTTTTACTCACAAGAATTTCACTTCTGATATATTTTACATGAGTTAGAAACTGACATTATATTGAAAATTTATGCCTTTGAACTATTTCAAACTACCTGACATATAAAATTTAATCTTCTAACCAGTCATGCCTCATGATCTCTTTCATCATAATATTATTTAAAAAAATAATTTCCCAACTTTCAACTCCTTATCTTAGGGTCTTTGGTCTCCCCAAAATACCAATATTTGAATTCTTAATGTTTATTTCATTAGATGTATTATAAAGAATCCTTTCCAATAATGACATATTTTTTCATGTTTATTTATTATTATACCCCCTTTAAATAGTATTTAAACAAGGATAAATTATAAAATCAGTTTCTTTTTTATAATTAAACTTTATTATCAATATGGAACTACCTATTTTCATTTTATTTTTTCATTCCATGTCAAATTAAATCATTAATCATGTATATGTGAAGACTACAACCTCCAAAAAATGTTGTATTTTATCTTCCATCTCCACCTCACATATATATTTATTAAGGTTCAATTAATTGATATATATTATTTTTATTAAATTATTTTAAATTTTTAATGAAAAAATAATTCTAAAATTCTCACCAATTCCATTAGTACAAAAATGAAAATTGTAGTCTTCTATATATATAGGGAATACAACATGAAGGAAGCAATGTGATTCATTTTTTCCTAATTGTCTTATATTTTTGGATATAAACATAGAAATAATGGTTAAATGTGACATTTATAACATAATTATGATTCAATAAAAGTATAATATTATAAACCTTATTTCATTTCCATCCATTAGAAAAATGAAAGTGACCGTCATGAATCCATTGATAATACCCCTGGTGGATATGACTCATTTCATTTTCCACATCCTCATTCCATGGCTGGTTATAAAAAGATTATTTTGAAAAAAAATATTAAATTTACATAATTTATATTATATAAATGATAAAATTGTCTAGTCAGTGACCATTGTCATCTTATTGATGTAATTTTATATTTATAAAATAAAATTTTCTCAATACATACTATGTGATGAAAATAATTTTAGTAATCAAATATAAAATTTTAAAAGGTCATAAATTGTATTATGATAATGGAATAAACCTGAAACTTTTGTTCATCAAATTATAAAACAATTATATTTTATTACATTTTATATTTCTCATATGAATGAAATGGGATGGGGACAGAAAAAATGCAATTTTCTTAAAAAAATATTTTAATATTTTCATTAAAACACAATTTCATAAATCTGAAGGTTAATTTAGATGTCACATTGTATGTTCATGTTATTTATATAATGTTTTATTGTGGTTGTAATGGCCTGGACCTCGCCGATCCATTCCATTACTGAAATGTGGTATCTGAGTTACTTTGGGAGGTCATTGTGACTTATCCCAAAAAATATTCAAAATTTCCAGTTCTGTAAATAGTGTTTCTTGTTTTTTGAATAGTTTCATTAGTGAGACAGATGATAATAGTGTCATCAGAAAAAAATATACGAATAATTTTGGCATCAGTGGGTCATTTCTATTATCAGTATCAGTGAGTCATTTTTACTTTCTTTTATAATGAGTCAATTGTATTGTCATCGTTGGTGAGTCATTTGTATTGTACATGTCAATTATTCAATTTTACTATGTGTGTCAGTGAGTCATTTGTATTGTCAACCTTGGTGAGTCATTTTTACTATCAGCATCAGTGAGTCATTTTTTCAATCACTATCGGTGATTCATTTACTCTATCAACGTTAGTGATTCATTTGTACTATCATTGTCAGTGATTCATTTTTACTATTAGAATCGGTAGCTGTATAGTGTTCCCAGCCATAGGTATGTGTGTGGTGTTTCCAACTGTTGGTAGGTGTAGAATGTTTCCTGCTTCCTACAGTTCTCCCATTAAATATTTTATTTTATGAAAAATGAATTCAAGTCCTTGTTTTATGGGATTTATGGTCAATTAAATCCCCATAACTCCTATATGAAATTTTCAAAGGCTTGGGATGGCATTAATTGGTAAAACCACATGGATTAATGTTATCCACAATAATGGAGATTCTAAACCATTTGAAATATTTTCAGTCTTTTTTCAAATCCTTCAAAGTTGTGTCACTTTCCTTTATTTCATTCCTTCTCTATTGTCTTGTTGTGAGGATCCCTAATACATTCTTCCCATACAATTATTTTGATTAATCCTTAATCCTTGGACAACTTCACCTTTCGGTTTCTTCCAACTATAAGCACACCCCCTGTTTTGGTGAAAGTGTCATGTGTCGATCCTTCATCTATATAAGGTATGATCTAACTCTATTCTTGTTCTCTCAGTAGTCCTTACTCCCCTATTTATCCTTTCAATTTTATGGAATGTGATCTCCATGTTTCCAAAAGAGCATTATTGGGTGACGGTTGGTGTGGTACTATCATGACAACCTCGATTGGATGTATTTTTCATGGGGGAGATGATCATGATCCATTATATGGATTGTTCTTGTGTTAAGAAAATCAATAACCTTTTGAGGGAGGGGATTCACTACTTCTCTAATTATTTACTTGCGATCATAGAGTTAGCTTGATTTTTCCACTAGATCATAAAGGAATTGATAAAATAAATATTTAAATAGGATTAATAAATTGGTATCAATCATATATTATTGACTCTTATTTTTCTAGATAGTGTTATATCTCTAATTTCCTTTTTTATCATGTCATTATCGGTAGTAATTGGTATTGAATGTAAAATGGGATTAATTGTAATTTATTGTTCAATGAAAAAGAGGCATGTAATTGAATATGTTTGTTGCACTTGTAATTTGATGATAATAAATTTGATATTATAGGCATGTTAAATTAATTTGTGAAAACTAAGATAGCTTGTTTTTTAGGTTTCCAATAGTTTGAAACATAAAATAATAAATCAGTAAATTGTTGATGGATTAATGTACCAACTATTTTTTAAAAACATAATACCCAATAATGATCTGAGTTACCCTCTTTCTTGGAAGGATGAATGCCTTCTAATTTAGATCCATGAGAGTTCATGCATGTGAAGGAAGAATTCCTTATTTAGGGCCAACTTCCCAGTTGCATTGTTAATTCATAATTATTGTGATGTGTTATGTTCCTGGATGGTTATTGTTAGATTTTGAGGTAGGGAGGCCTAGTGGTTGTGGCAGTAGTTGATGCCTAGTGTGGAGAGATACATTGGTTTATGAATGTGGGTGTCAGGTTTGATACAAGATATAATTAAACATGATGGATATGAGTGATGATATTCTTGTTGAATCTTATTGGTTGTTTAAATTCATTATTTTTCCCACTACTCAAGGAAGTTGATCTTTGTTAACTTCAATAAAAAAATGGTGAAGATTCCAGGGTTGTGAAACATGATTTCTCTGTTTATCTTATTGAGGATTGATGGATCTTGGAAATTTCTATTGGTTGAAATGACTCGATAGGTATTTCACCTACTCACCATGTTGCGCCCCTTGTGCATGGTTTCCTAGAATGTTTTGTAGAATCCATTGAAAATGGGAAATTTAAAATAATTTAAATAAATAATTTAATAAATGATGTTAACCCATGGGGTTGGATCTTTCCATGGCTCAATGCTCAGTTTGAAATTTAAAGGAATTGTGGACATTGGGTGTCATTATAATGAAATATAATATGTAATTAATAATGGTTAATTAATGATTAAATAATTAATTAATGTAACATGAAACTGATAAAAAGAGAATGAAGTAATATAATAAATCAATTTAAATTTTTGTGTTCTTATATGGTACTTAGTCTTAGCAGTGGAAACTGTGAGTTATAGGGATGTTAACTATAGTTGATTCTAAGACTATGTTATGCTCGTAGTGTGGTTGTGAGCTATAGAATATTTTGTACCTTTTGTGTTTCTATATATACTCCACCTTGTCAATTAGGGAAACTGACACCCAAGGATTCTGGGCCATTGGTGGTATTTTCCCCACCATTCTAGTAGGATGAGGGATGTTAGGCCACCCACCTGTGGCCACACTCTCTTCTGTTGGTAGTTACTTTAACTGGTAGGCACAACCATTAGTTTTCCCAATATATGTTTGAAGAGGGATGTAAAGGAATGGGTTTATTCACACACATATATTCTTTATATATTTCCCTTGGAAAAAATATAGGTGTAACGTGTATACTCTTGGATGGATTGAGGATCCTTACTTGAGGTATTGGTTGTAGTGGCTTGAGGTAAAATTCATGAGATATGATACACGTTATGTGAGATATAGTGTCTCCAGAAAACTACCTGGTTACTTCGGTAACATGGACATGGTGATTCTTCTACATGAGTTTTATGTGGTGGTGCTTCACCCATGTGACTTCAGGTAAGCCTTTTTTAGAGTTATTCTTAGGACGTGCGATGTTGGGGAAAAGTGGAAATCCAGTGGGGAAGTGGCATTAGGAGACCCTTGATATTATTTATTATATTATATATAGTTTTATGTGATACATGGGGAGAGTCGACATGGTGAGTATGGTAAGATAATATACATATTTAGGTGACAAGTTAATTTCAATTGTTGTTAACAATTATTTATCATGCTTTCATTAATTTTACATGAGAGGATCCATAGAGGATCCTTCTGATTATACTATTAAACTCACACTATGTATATCTAAATTGTTTTTTGGGTCACTTCTAGAAGTTTGGAATCATTTTGTTTACTACTATATTGGATTTAAATAAGCTATTTGGGCGTCATGGTCGATGTTGTTTTTACTATTGTTTGATATATATGGATAGGATGGATTTTGGGGTTAAGCATAGGTGAGGTTGTATTGGGTGGAAGGGAAATGGTGTTAGTTATTTTAAGAATGTGAGGTAAACACTCAAGATCAGCAAAGAAATTTTCATTTAGGGACCCATGGGATCTGTTGCATGGATTTTTATGTTTAGAGTGACTAATAATCAAGGTAATACTAGTTTATGAATATAGAAATTGGAAAATGTCATGCAATATTAACCTTTGTGCCTATGTTTGAATGGGTACACCTTAGTATAAGTTAATGTAAAATGAATAAATGAAAAAAATTAATTAATTAATGTTGAGTCATTCATATTCTTAGTTTTGGATCTCAAACTGTTTGTTATTTTTTAGGTATGGCTCTAGGTCGATGTCCCTTGTAGGTTCGCGCTAAAGTTGTTCAGCAAGATGTGCCAGCAGATCGTTGTAGGGTAGAGGATGATGACGACGACACGTAGAGGATGACACTATGGTAGTTTTCCCCCATCGCCTATATAATTAAGAGGGAGTCATATTAGATGTATTTATGAGTGAATGGTTGGAGGAAGTTGAGATATCCTTCATCTCGATCTGTTCTTGGATGGAAAACTATATTTCTGTGGTTGCGATGTTTCTAGGTGGGGATGTGAGGCAGTGGTGATTCATGTTCCTTAGGGATAGCGAGGATTCAACGATCTTGTGGGTGGAGTTCTAACACATGTTAATGGTCTTATTTCTATATTTTACAGCAAATAAATCACGTTTCCATGAGCTATGCATCATACGAAAATGGAGCTATAGAGTGGGAGATAATGGAATCCATTTCAAGAAACATTTATCATATTCTTCAGATTAGTTTCCAAAGTAGGAGGCTAGGGTGAGGCAATTTGAGGAGGTGTTGCATACAATGATCCAGCACCATAACAACCCATTTAGGGTGAAGAAATTACATGAGGTTATAGTGATGTTAGAGGTCATAGATATGATGTTTTCTAGAATCAGATCATCACGAGAGGAGAGTCGTCATGTTTCCTCACGAAGAAGATCTATTGTCCAGGTTCTCATTTTTAGGGTAGATGAGTTTTCGTTCAGCCAGGGGTAGGTCCAAGAAATCTACATCTCATTACTCCTAGGGTGGGGGATTTTAAAAAAATTCCAAGGGATCAAGAACTTCATTTTATTATGGTTGCTGAGGTCCTTAGTAGCGAGAGTGCCTGACATTTCATAGCGGTCAGTGTACACAGTGTGTTCTGCTTCAAGTTCCTCCATTAAAGTAGTTCTATCTGAGGCCACAGTAGCATGATTCATCTTCTTTGGATCAGAAGATTGATGATGGGGAAGGAATAGAACATCCTCGTGATGGTCCCTATCCTTAGAGATCATAATGTGGCCATGGTGGTGGCCATCATTTGGGTCAGATAGGTCATGGAACTGGTCTTGGTCAGCTTCCTTCATTAGCATTGGTAGCGAAAAGCATGCCAGAGATCATTCTAGGATTCCTTATCCTGTTTTATACATGGGTTTATTCCTTTTTTGATTCAAGAGTGACTCACTCATTCATATATCCTACCTTTGACCACTCCTTGTGAATTAAGGTAGAGAGTCTTCGAGTTCCCTTGGGGTTAACTATGCCAATTGGAGGTTAATATGACTTGTTTGAAGTATGTATAAACTGTGATATTTGTTTGGGAATCACCACTACGGGGAGTTTTCGTATTTTTATAGATAAAAATATATGATATCATCCTCATCATGGATTAGTTGTATTCGGTGCTGGATATCGAGGATTACTTCAGGAATCAGGTGGTGTTCTTCGATGATGATGGAGAGACAACAGTGTTTGTTGAAAGGAGAGACCTTTGGATGGGTTAGAGGCTTGTTTTTTCCTTGTAATACTTGATGGATGATCAAATTATATGTTCATATAAGGTTCAGTAGTTTTAAATCTAATGGGTTATAGAATATTACCCTGATGTCTTCCCAAAAGAGGTTGAAACTTTACACCCTTGAAGATAAATTGAGTTTAGGATCGAGGTATTTCGAAGAGAATATCCTATCTATATGTATCCATATTGGATGGACCTTTTTATTTATGAGATATGTGTATACATCTCATTTTTTTTGTTACAATTTCAATTTTTTTTGACGAGTGTGTCACTATGGGATGCACCGGTTTTTTTTTGTGAAGAATGTTGATGGCAGAGTGTGGTTGTGTATTGATTATCATCGCTGAAACAATGTTATAATGAATAATCTCTATCCTATTCCGCATATTGATGATATATTCAATAATATGAAGTGAGTATGTTGGTTCTTGAAGATAAAATTATGGTCAGGATATCATCAGATGTGTGTGAATGATGAGGATATCCCGAAGACTATTCTCTGTTGTCGTCATGGGTATTATGAGTTCGTTGTAATTTTGTCAATTTGATGAATTCTCTCATTGTGTCCATGGGGGTGATGAATATTGTGTTCTATGTGTTATGAGATAAGTTTGTGCTATTTTTTATCAATGATATCCCTTTGTACTCTGTGTCCAAGGGGGACCATGCAGAGCATCTGCACTCCGTTTTTGGAGTTCTTCGTCAATAGAAAATGTTTAGGATGTTGTTGACACGTGGGATTTGGTCTTAATAAGTTCATTTATTCGGGCATGTGGTGTCCCAGCATGGAGTAGCTATGGATCCATATAAAATATAAACAACTTTGTCTTCAGAATCCCCTATGGTAGTGGTAGAAATGTGAACATTCCTTAGACTCACATGCTACTATAGGAGGTCCGTAGCCGATTTCCCTTAGGTTTCGACTCCAATGATAGAATTGACTAGGAAATAATAGGAGATCATGAAGACGTATAATAGTTAGGAATATTTTGTGTATATGAAAGAGACGTTATTCTATGAACTAGTTCTTTTGGTTCTATTAGAGGGATTTCAGTTTGATGTTTTCTATGATGCTTCCAATCTGGAAATAGGTTGCATTATGATGTAGTTGAGAGCAGTCATTTTTATGGGTCTTGGTAGTTGCATCCCCATGAATGTAACTATTCCACTCATTATCTTGGGTTATAAGCTATATTGTTTTACCAAATTTTTTGGAGAAATTACCTCATTAGTGAGCACTTATTGGTTTTCACCGATCATAAGTGCATGAAATATTTTTTATTCCAGCATGAATAGAACTTTAGATAGTGTCGGTGGATGGGGTTCATTTAGAAATATGACTTCAAAATATCATATACTCCTAGAAAGTGGAATTTTGTTGATGTTGCGCTGAGTAATAAGTCACATAGTGATGTAGTTCGTGAATCTAGTGATCCCGAGGGAGTGATGGAAGAATTTTTAGTATTACATCTTGATATGGCTGAAGTTGGGGGTGAAGGTTGTGTTTTTCAGAGGATGGTGCAATCATATTTGGGTCATTGGTTGAAAGATTTCCATTTGGGGGATCTATAGGTAGAGGTATGGAGAGATTGAATCTCTAGTAGAGAGGCCCAAGATGGTGGGTTTGAGTATGTACAACACTAAGTGTTTTATCATGAATTCTTTTTATTTATTTGGAACTATAGGAGATGGTTCTCATTGGGATCCATAGTTAACGTTTATCGAATCATCCGGGAATGATAAACGTGTATCGAGATTTTAGTTGTCAGTATTGGTGGATTGGGATAATGTGTGATGTTTTGGTGTTTGTGTTTCTATTTTTGATCTTCTTGAAGGTGACTGACGAGCACCGGGATCTCAGTTGATTGCTCAAGTCGTTGGATGATCCTCATTGGATGTGGGATGGCATCTTAATGGAATTTATAACTAGTTTACCTCGTGCTATGGGAGTCCATTCCACTATTTGGGTAGTAATGGATTATTTAATGAAATCATCCCACATCATAGTGATCAATTAGTTGAGCTCAGTGAAGGTATTTTTGAGGTAGTATCAATATGAGATCATGAGACTCCAAGGATTCTTGAGGACAATCATTTCTGATCGATATCCTCATTTTATCTCTACGGCGTGGAGTGGTCTCTAGCTTGCATTCTGTTCTCAGTTATGCCTTAACACTATTTTTCGTCCAAAGAAAGATGGTCAAATAGAGAAAAAACTCTAAACTCACGAAGACATGTTGTGATCTTTTGTGATGGATATTGGAGGTTTAATGGTTAGGCATACACCCTTTTTGGAGTTCACTTACAACAGTAGTTTTAACTCAACCATCAGTATGGCTCCATTTGAAGCATTGTATGGATGACCTCTCCATTCTTCTTTTTGATGGACTGGGTTTGGGCGGTCACTAATTCTGAGGATGGAACATGTAAAAAAAACATATATTCTTCAAGTGATTTGTGAGAGGATGAAGGCAGTGCATGATAGTTTGAAATCATATGCAGATTGGAGAAGGAGACCATTATTTTTTGATGTTGGGGATCACGTCTTTCAGAATGTGACTCCTAGTTTTCGGTAGTGAAGGATTGTTCATCGAAGTAATATTTCTCTCTAGTTTGATTGTCCTTTCGAGGTGTGGGATAATATTGGATCCATAAAATATCAGGTAGAACTTCCCCATAGATGATCATGGAACATTCTATTTTTCAAGTGCTACAGCTCCATTGTTATCTTAATGACAACTCTCACATCATCTATTGGGGCCAGATCGATATTGATGATGATGTGTCCTTCGAGGAATGGCCTGTAGAAATCCGGGACCACAAGGAGAAGTTATGGTGAAACCATTCAATACCATTGGATCATGTCTTATAGATACATAATGGAATAAAGAAGATTAAATGAGAACATAAGTCACAGATAAGTCATTTTACCCCTAGTTGGTTGATTTTTTACCCTTTTTATGTAATGATGTTCATTTATGAACAGAGAACTTTCATTTTTAGAAGATGGATTTCCTTGTTTTTTGGATTTATCTTTTTTGAGAGGTATCTCAATGGGTGGTTGTTCAGACCCACTTTGTATTTCCTTTTTCATCAGTTTTTAATTCTGGAGGATGATAATTCTAGATGTCATTTGATTTATGGTCTCAGACCTCTCAAGTCCATTCCATTTCTAAAATATGGTGTCTGAGTTGTTCTAGGTGGTCAATGTGACACATCCCCAACAAATTTTCAAATTTCAAATTTTTTGAACAATGTTTCCTATTTTGTGGATAGTGTAATCATTGTAACAGAAGTGAACAATGTCATCGGTGAGACATATGTGAACAATGATATCATCAATGAGTCATTTGTAATATCAGCGTCTGAGAGTCAATTGTACTTTTGGCATCAATGTTTAATTTTTACTTTCAGTATCAGTGAGTCATTTGTACTATCAGAATCAGTGATCCATTTGTACTATTTGAGTCACTGATTCATTTGTAATGCTGACTTTAGTGAATGATTTTTACTATCTGTCTTTGTGAGTCATTTGTACTACATGTGACAGTGATTCATTTATACTCTCGGTGTCGGTGATTCATTTTTAGTGTCAGTGTCAGAGATTCATTTGTACCGTCGACGTCAGTGATTCATTTGTACTATCATTTTCTGTGATTCATTTGTGCTATTAGTGTCAGTGAGTCATTTGAACCGACAAAATTAGTAGGTGTACAATTCTTCTTGCCATCTGTAGGTGTACAATGTTTCCAGCAGCGGGTTGGTGTAAAATGTTTTTAACTTCCTATAGTTATCCCATTTATCTTTTTCGTTGATGAAAAATTCATTCAAGTACTTGTTTTAAAGGATTTAATGCCAATTCAATTACCATAAATCATATATAAATTTTCCTAAGGCTTAGGATTTCTTTAATTGGTTAAAACGCTTGGATTAATGTGATCTCCATTAATAGTTATTCTAAACCATTTCAAATCATGTTAGTCTCAAATGAAATCCTTCAAAGTCAGGCACCTTCTCTTCTTTAATTCCCTCTCTTTTAACATGGTTTGAGGAACCCTGAGACATTCTTCTCATAGTAGTGGGTTGATCAAATGTTAATCCTTGGATTTTTTCCCCTTGCGATTTCTTACTGCTATTTTCACACCCCCTATTTTGGTGCAAGTAGCAACTGTCAATCCATCAATGATAAAAGGTATGATCTACCTCTGTTCTTGGGTTTTCATCAATCCTTCCTCTAATTTTTTAACTTTATATGTTATGGAATGTTATGTCCATGTTTTTATGGGATATTCTTTGGTGTTGGTTGGTGTGGTCGTGTCGCGAAATTTTCGGGTGGATACAATTGTTGTCGGGGAGGCGATAGTGATCCATTATGTGGATCGTTATTATGTAAAGAACATCAAGAACCTTTTGAGGTAAGGGATTCATTTTTTCTCTAGTAATTTACATTTTATAGTAGAGTTATAATGATTTACCCACATGATCATAATGTAATTTACATAAAAAATTCTTGAACCAGATAGATAAATTGGTATCGATTGAATACTATTGACTCTTCTTTTTTAGATAGTGTGATATCTCTTCTAACATTGTTTATCATGTTGTTATTGTGAGAAATGTTTAAGGAATGTAAATTGGGATAAATTTTAAATTATTTTTCAAAGATAAAGGGGCATATAAATGAATCTATATGTTACTAATGTAAATTTATGATTATAAAATTGATGTAGAAAGAATTTTTAATTAATTTGTGATAGATATGAAAACTTTCTGTTTAGTCTACCCACAGTAGGAACTTAAAAATAATAAATTTTTTAATTCCTGATAGAATAAATAACTACCTATTTGATAAAATATAATTCCTAGTATGGTTTTGAGTAACCCTGTTTCTTGTAAGGTGGAGTGCCTTCTACATTGGATCCATCATAGCTCGTTGTGTGTAAAGGAAGAATGGATTTTATTAGGGTCAAGATTCCAATTTATTTGTTATTTTATACTACTTGTGATGTGCTGTGACCCTCGATGGATTTAAGGAGATGTGGGGGAAGGTATTATCAGTGATTGTGGCAGTATTTAATGCCTAAAATGGAGAGATGCATCGATTTATACATGTTGGTGTTGGGGATGACACCGGAGATGATGAAACAGATTGGATATAAATGATTGGATTCATGATGAATCATGTTGGTTGTTTAACTTCATTACATTCCCCACTTCTCAATGAGACATGTCATTCTTGCCCTCCTTCAAAAAATTGGTGATGATGCGAGGGGTATTCCATGTTCATTCTGTGTATATCTTCTTTAGGATAGATCAGTCTTCTCTCTTTCTATAGGTAGAAAATACATGAGGGTAGTTCACCCACTCACCATGTTGAGCACCTAGTGCTTGGTAAATTATAATGTTTTCTATATTTCCATGGAACATTGGAATTCAATAATTCTATTAATAAATGATTGAATAAATGAAATTATCCCATTGGGTTGGATATTTCTATGATGAAATTTTAAGGATTCAATTTAATATAACAGTGGACGTTGGGTTTGATGATAATTAAATATAATGTGGAATTGAGATTTTCTAATTATTGTTTCAATAATTAATTAACATAAAGTGCAATTGATAAAAAAGGAATGAAGTAATATAATAAATCTATTTAAATGGTTTTGTGCTTATAGGGAACAAAGTCTTAGCAGTGTCATCCACGAGCTTAATAGATGTTAGGTGAAGTTGAGTCTAATAAAAGGTTCTTCCAATAGTGTTTTTGTGAGGTGTAGTATATTGTATAATTTTTTTTCTATACACTACATCACCCTATTAGTTTGGTCAACTAACACCTCTTGGATTGTGAGCCCTAGGGGGTGTTTTCACCATATTCTAGTGGCAGGATGGAAGGATGACTACCCCTATGGCCCCACTATCTTCTATTAGTAGTTACTTGTGTTGGAAGTCACAATGGTTTGTTTTCCCTATTTATCTTTATAGGGTACTATAATGGATTTTGGATAATCAAACACATATATTCTTGAAATAGTTCCCTACGGATAACAATAGGTGTAACATATATAGGATTTGGTGGATTAAGGATCCATACTCAATTTATGGGCTATAATTTCTTGATTTATAATGACCAAAATATTATACAAATTGTGTGATGTGTGGTGGCTCCTGGAAAATCCCTAGTTACTTTGGTTACATAAAGGTGGTGGTTGTGTTCCACGAGGGGCATGTTGTGGTGCTTCACCCACGTGCCTGTGGGAAAGGGTTTTTTGAGAGAGATTTTTAGAATGGGAGATGTTGGGGAAAAGTTGACAACAATTGGAGAGTTTCTAGTTGGGTACCATAGATATTTTTTTATTATATTATATACTCTATTATGAAATACTTAGTGAGAGTACCCGTGGTGAGGTTGGGAAGATAGTATAATTGATTAGGTGATGAGTTATTTTCACTAGTTTCTCACTATTCATTAGCATGCTTTCATTAATTTGGCTTGCTAGGATCTAGTGAGGATCCTATTGAGTTTACTGTTATACTCATCTTCTATATATCTAAATTTTTTTTCACATCACTTGGAGCAGGTGGTAGATCAGGCTGGTTACTGCTATCTTGGGATTACATGTGTTGTTCGGGCTTCATGGTCATTGCCGTTTTTAGTTTATTTTATTACATTTAGTTTTACTTTTAAGTTGAAGTAGTTATTTCATTAAATTAAATTTGTGTACTTCAGTGTTATATTATATTTCAGTCTATGTTGGAGTTGGTAGGTTTATGTCTTATCTCTTTCTTTCACATTTGTTCCCATAGAGGGTAATTCCTCCTATTTGTTTGTTTATTATATCCTCAGTTCTAACATCCAAATCAGGGCCTACTCGAGGCGGGGGATGAGTTTCCACTATCTCCCTTCATACATTTCCTGCCCAAGAGGGGTACACCTTGTGGGGAGGGGGTCGTCACAGTGGTAGTTTTAAAGTATGTTTGAATTTATTTAAAGGGGATAAAAGGGAATGTTTTTATCATTTTCAGTGTGATTCATTTTTTATTTTAGATAAAAATGTATGAAATGAATCATTTATTAATGATTATAAAATTTATATATTTTCATGCTACAAGGAAATTTATTTTCTTTTCTGATTCCATTAAAATTTTCAATTATTTTTTTAATAAAAACTTTTTTCTCGATAATTTATGAATTTTCCTTTAAAAAAAAATTATATGGTATTGGAAATTAATTATATTATTTAGTAGATAAATAATTTTTTTATTATGGTATTGGATGCCAATATAAATGAGTATTTGGGTTAATGTGAATTCTATCTATGAATTATTAATACTATGTTTCTTTGAAATTTTTAATGAATGATTGGTGATCCCAAATTAATTTGGATGATGGGTAATCCTGATATATCCTAATAATATGTTAGGTAATGTTTTAGAGTATAACATTGTCATGTAATATCAATATGATATTTGAATAATCTAGTTAGGGGATTCAATTAGAAGGGATATTATAAGGATAATGTAATAATAATATACAAAGGTTTCAATTATATGTTATTTTAATGGTTTTAAAACGAAATTTTATGATATCAAAAGATAAGAAAATGATAATTTGTTATTTAAGGAATTTTTATTATATTATTGAGGTAAACCATTTGTTTAAAAGAGTTCTCATGTTTTAATATGTAAATATCATTAGAATTATTTTTCATTTATTCTTTCATAAATATTTTGATCATGTATCTATGAACTGATATAGATTTTAGGAATACAAAAATTCTTATTCTGAGTTCAATAGTTTATTATGTAAATTAAAACATGCATATGGGATTCATGAATTTCAAATAGATTAATGACTTTCATTATACTAAAGTCCCATATTGTGAGTTTATTATATTAATTTTTTTTTAAAAATATTCATAAGGAATATGTAATTTTAGGTATTATAAAATTGTCAATGGTGACACAATCAGATCTAAGAAAATTGTCATGGATGAAAAATGGCAGTCAATACATTATACTGTTTTATTTTTGAAATACAAACATTAAGGTTAATTTTGAGATTTCATAAGTGTTTTATGTATAATGGGTTTTCTTAACTCTCTAAAAATAATTATGCAAAATAACCCTTGAAATCACTAATTGTTTAATCCTTATTATAAATCATTAAATTAATCTTTTTATAGGAAAATAAATTAATTTGGTATATTTATGATTTCATCTCCAAGAGTCATAGATTTTATTAAATCATATAGCATGATTTCACTATTAGTCAACAAGTGTTATGAAATATCCTGAGAAATGGAATATATTATTTTTTAATAGTTCATCAGAGGTTATATTCATTATGACATTAATTTTTCATCTATGTATTTCTCAATATATTTCTACACATTAATCATGTTATTTTTGGTGGAACCCCTAATGAAACAATAAATGTGGCCATATTTGGCATTAAATGAGTGAATGCATATTCATATGTACATTCAATTTTAATTTAAAATCAGAAAAAATTCTCATGATAGGGGAATAATTATTATTTAGTACATGTTGATCGAAGAAATGCTTCACCAGTTACTTTAGATCAAAATATATGGGAGATTATTTTTAAATAACTGTTTTATTATATTTTAATATAAAATTATTTCATTTATAAACTCTATAATAATATGTTATTTATTTATTTAATAGAATAATTAATATTCAAGGTCTGATATATTCTATGGAATATTGTTGAGCCATGTTTTGGGCATTAAATGAAATTATATATTATAGTTATCATCATTAAAGTAAATATTAAATTATTTTTTAATTGAAATGAGAATAAATTGATCCATGATGTATGTGTATATCCTAAATATATCATTATTATTTACAATACTTATTTAGTAGATTACATATAATAGTTATATACGTGTAGTCTGGAAGTGAAATAAATAATAGCATAAACAAATGTATATATTTAAACTTATATCATTTATCAGGAATCTTGATTTGTTGTGAATGGAATTTCTATCAACAAATATATCTTATGAATAAATAGAATTCCATCATTAACACTATCATAAATTAGAAAGATCCCCCATCCAATATTGAATTCTATTATAAAATTTATCAAGTCCTTAATTTTTTCCAATCCACAAGATACGAAGAAAGAATATTCAAATACTTTCAGGGAAGAAATACTATTTCTAATGATATTTTTTATATATCCAATGTAATATTTGAATCATGTATGTATCTAGTTTTATTACATTTTAAAAAAAAATTTATACTACCTTTTGTGATCCTATGTATCTTATAGAAATTTAATAAAATAAACACCCTATCAAAGTTATTATAATTGGGTTTCTATAAAAACAGGATATCGAATGATTATGATACGAAATAAAAATTAATGTTGTCGTGTTGTGAGAGATTCCTTGATGTATGGACTCTGTCATTTCATGATATCCCATGGGTATGGAATTATGTTCGTAGGAACATAGTGGTAAGTGAATATTGTTAAAATTATATATCTTAAATGATTATTGAAAACTATTATTTAGATATATATTATATTAGTGATTAAAAGTATTTTTTAGGACTCATAATGTTGTTGAATATATGTTCTCATTTGTAATGGATTTCATATTATATACATGAATATAATATATAAGTTAGATATTGATTTTATAAAATCTATAATCAATGGATATGATTTATATAATGAAGTTGTAATAAATCATTTGGAATAATTTATCTCATGAATATCCTATTATGATTTCTATTTAATGGGATGAAATAAAAGTTCAATAGAATATTAACGTATTTCTTACTCCCACCATCTCTAATGACCAATATTTAAAAGACCACTACTATTTAAATTTCAATAACTTGGTGTGTGTTTATAATGAATAGTTCAAAACAACTATTGCTGGTGAAAGTGTATTCATTTTCCAATAGCTTCCTCATTATAACAATATAATAATTGAAATTTCTAATGATGGAATAATTATAAACTAGGGATATAGTCATCCATTATGGAGGTGTACATCAGAAACATATATTCATGGTTTTTGGTTTGATTATACACCATGATGAGTTAGTGGGATTTATGAATTTTAATTATTAGGTTCATTAAGAATATAAATAGGGGTTTTAGTAATGAATTTCTACCTATCATAGTGTAAATTAAATAGTGAATAGTCCAATAAACTGATGTATGACAGCTTTATCCATGATGTCACTAATTATGGATTTGATTTTCCTATGTATGTAAACATTAATTTTAATTGTTTTTTCAATATTTAAAATAAATTATTCATAATTTTATTACCCAGAGAAGATATAAACACCTTCATGTTTTGGTTTGGTTGTGGATGTAACCACACCATTCCATTTTTCATTTGTAATTGCAAATCATATACTCAAAAATGGGATATCTAGTGGTGACCCGAGTTCTTTTAGGTGGCATATTACAATAGTTTGGTACAACATCCAAAGATTAAACTATACAAATGAAAATCTCTATAAATAGTTCCACATTTTTAGGATACTTTTTAGAATAGTTCATCATTGAAATTGTGGCATCTCTAATATACACATTTATTAATGTAAATAAATCAAAAAATACTAACTAATTAGCTATGACATAAATTTATGGCCCCACATCATCATCATCAGAATCACCATAAAATATTAACTCATAATCATTATTTCTATTATTTTATTTTTTATCTCCCCGAATCTCAAAAAAACAAATGATATTTTTATTTATTTCAATACAACTATTGATATGAGAGTATAAGATTTAATTAATTGTATAACCCATGTGAATCTCTTCTAACCATAACTAAATGTGACCACAGAGGATTGATTGAATCAAAATCTCCTCATATAGAAGTCCACATGTTTTCAAATATAAATTTCCCCAACCTTAATTATTTATATTTCTTTTGGTAGATGTGAATCATTTGTAATCTTTCTTGATATTTTATGATTTATACAAATTTTATTAATGGGAATATAAATCCATCATAATTCTGGGATTACTATTATAGGATGATTGGTAGTTATAATTACAGATCAATTAGATTTTAATGATTTTAAACTGAGGAATATTGGGTATGATAATTCATTTAAAATTTTCATTTTTAATAAATTATCATAATAAATGTAAAATCATAATGTATTATTCTGGATATATCTAACCCTCTATCATATTTGATGTTCATTTCCTCTCAATATAAGTGTTTTTAAATTTCTTGTTCTTACTAAGTATATCTCATTTAAATTATTGAAAATTTTAGAGTCATATGATTATTCTATGAATGAAATTATACTTATAAAAAAAATTACATGTAACACTATAATTTTTTTGGTTTATCTTTCTTGTGTACAATAATATTGAAATATAAATCATTAACATCACCATTTTTATATGAAACTCATTTGAGAATAGTATTTCAAGATTATTTTTTACAATTTATTATTTCCCTTTAAGAAGGAATTTTTAAATTTCACTTTTCTTTTAATAGAATTTGTATTATTTTAATGTAGTATGGTGGAGAGATCAATATTGGAAATATTATAATATAAAACCATAAGATAACCAATATAAAAAACAAAATGATGGAATTTTCATGTAGAATTATTTTTTATTATTTATTTATTTTCAAAAAATGGGAGATGTATTCTTTTTAAATTATCTCAGAAATGATATATCTAGATGAATAAATTTTTTATAATAAGATTTTTATTTTTCATTAAACATTTTATCTCTTATGATGCTACAACAATATTCATCGTCATTGAATGGTTCATCATCCTTCATGGGGAAAATTGAAAATTCCTACAATATTATGGAATTATATAGTTGATATTAATACATATATGAAAACATCATGGAATTTATTGTATTTTAATTGAAATTATTAATTTTATTTATATAACACAATTATTTTATAAACGATAAAATATTTATGATAGGTATTCTGGTGAAACTGTATTATGTTATAAATCAAACTTTTCATACTAAATGTTTATTGAAATTTTTACCTGGGTGATAAATTTTTCTAAATTATATATTTAATCATTATATAAATAGTATTGAAAGTCACATTGGGTGGAATTATATTGTTTATTTTTTATCTTGATGGTGATAGTATTAATTTCAACAATAATATGTTTGGGAAATTTGTTTTTCATTTTCATAAAAATCATGGGGGACCTAATAGGTATTTAGGTTCTATACAATGGGATGAAACCTCATGACATGTACTCTTAGGAGGACCTCTAATGTTTCTGTCTATTATATTACTAGTAATGGGTGTAATTATATTATTTAAAATGTTTTGTAAATGGAAGGACCTTTGAAAATAATTTTATGATGAAGAAAACTATATATAATTGATATTTCATAAAGGGTATGACCATCAAAATGAGTTATAAATGGGTGAATTCCAGATTCCTTTTTTTATACATTAACATAGGGAGGACCTTGATGATGTATCTAAATTTTTAAAAAATCATGGACCATTTGATGGGTATTCAATGAAGAACATAAAATGCATCCTAAAATTTCATTCCACAGAGATATTTTGGAGGTGTTATTATTATCCATAAAATGCGATGGATATTTTAATTCAATCAGTAGTGATTTAAATTAAAATATAAGATTCATAAAAATTGTGACAATAAATTATTACCATACTACTGTAATTAATTAATGAAGAGTCATAGTGATGATAATTGAGATAAAGGATTTTCTTAAGACCCTTTATACGATTGTTTCAAAATATCACTCCTTTTTGGATACATAATCATATTGATAAATTCTATCACAACATCCTAAACACTCTCAAAAATAATTTTGTCCATCTAAATGTGATGATAACCATTCTTAGGTGAGTAATTGTTATGTGTTATATTGTAGTTTTCAATAAATAAGTGACATCCATATTATATTTTGTTAGGTATGGAAAATAAAATTTCTCTCATTTTTATATAGAATGTACAATCAGTCATACATTATTCCAAGGGGTTATATTTTATGAAAATTGCATTCTATCTATATTATAGACTTCTTAGACACAAACATTTAAAACTTTCATTTGTTTTCAGGAATTTTCATGTCATCCAAAAAGGAGGTCTTCTCTCATCATTCCATTCAATATTTTCAATTACAAAACTCCAGTTAGAGAAAAAATAAATAAATTATTTTAGTGAAGGATGTAATATATGATTCCAACTTATATTTTTATAATTTCATCAATTTATGGTTTAATTAAACTCTTACAATAGATAAATTACCATAAACTAGTGGGGGACATCATTCATTAGTTTGAGTTTGATATTAATTTCAATTTGAATTTAGTTCATTGAAAAAAAATGTACCCATTATAGAATTATCCATGAGGAATATTCATTTATTTTAAGTCTCCAACATGAGAAAAGGATTCATGATGTGTTCATCAGGATTTATTTACGTCATTTTTTATAAAGGCCATTGTTTAGTTTAACTATGTAATTTTCATTATATTCATGATTGTATTAGTTTAATCAATCACATTAAGGATATTTTTTTGTAGTAATATTACTTCATATAAATTAATATCTATTCATTATATCCTTTCAAATAACATTACTAATTATTAATGTTTTATAATTTATCTATTAAAATATTGTTTTTTTAGAAACAATGAATAAAAGAAAAAAATTATTGAATTTGAAAAAAGAATTTGTTTATAATAATAATATAAGTTATATTGTTTAGAAATCACAAATCTAACATTATCTAGTGTTGTGTATTGAGATATATTGAAGAAATGGTTTTACAAATAGAACTATTAATTATTTGAAAATTTTCAATGTTTGAAGGAATATATCTGAGAAAATAATAATCTTAATTTCATGTGACAAGGACCAAAGTGTTACCTTTTTATTTTATAAATCATGGAAATGCGGTTAAACTATTTTCTGTGTTGAAAAAAATACCATTATGTCTTTTAGGTTAATGTTAGATAAATCGACCTAATTTTTATCAGTACCAAAAATGGTTTGGGGTGGGAGTTACACATTAAATTACCTTTCTAGTTTAACCTAACACATGAAATAGAAACAATATTTAGTGTCATATAATATAAATGTATCATATTGGAATATTATACCAATTGTGTCTGTATGGGTTGAATAGGAACAAGACCAATGAAATATATCGGATAATAGATATATCCTCACTCGAAATCAGGGAGCAGGAGTGTTTTCCTGAGTCTTCTCATAGTAGGGATTCCACATTACCATTATAGAAAATGACTTATAGAAATATTTGTATCTTTTGATCTAGAGGGAAACAACATTAAAGACCAACTCCATTAAGATAGATGCATATTAACAATATAATATATAATTTTTATACATAATGTGAATACACAAAATAATACAGTCACGTATATCAAGAGGATATGGTTCTTTTTTAAGATATATTGTATTTTAAACTAATGACCCAAAATAAACTTTTACCATTATTTTTCAAGATATAACTTTAATGAAATCGTTAATCTTCACCTAGGAAGGTGAGATATATGTGTTGAGATCCTGATTCATCCATTGCAGGATACTCATGGATGGTCATAATAGTTTGTTCCAATTAACCAATGTTTTACATCAGTTTTAATAGAATTCCTTATAAGGTGTCGATTAACCATATATATTCAACAAGATGGGATATGTAACATATATAAACTAATCATTATACTGATTCAAGTTAGAATTACTATAACTACTTATGTGGCATCCCCATGATGTCAAAGAATGGAAATAAATTTGAAGGGCTAACAATTATGGATTTTTCTTTCTATTTTAGAAGAAACAAACAAATAAGATAAATGAAAAAAATAACCAATAAAGGATGCATGAAAAAATGTATGAAAATTAAATGTATAAAAAACAAATATAAATATATCATTGTTCTAATTGGTTACCAAGTTCAACATCAACAACATGGCTAGAAGAAACCATCAAAATAGACCAACTAAACATCTTCTAAGAAGACCCTTTCACCAATACCAATATCAATGACCATCTAACATGAAGAACCACTAATGAAAATTGGTACCTTCCCATTATGGAAATTCAGATAAACCGTATCACTAAAAGAACCAAATTTCCAATGCATGGGGTGAGTGATGACACACTTGGTTTTCCCCAAATGACTCCCCTAATCACCCCACAATGATATAACATGTTATAAAATTTATATAAATATTATATATAAAATATTAAAAAAAAATAGTTTATATAAAAAAAATCAGAACAAATTATATTCCAATGGAAGCTACCATGCAACTCTTTAATCCATTTCACATTCATTTCTGGCATACACGAACTGTGATTCACCCAGATTCTCACACATATAGGCATCATCAAATGTTACATACTCAATAGTGATTTCTCATTCATCCACTATGTCATCACTATGTTTCTAATATCATTGTTCCCCAATTCCAAACTCCCATTATTCAGTGTCAATCCCATTTTCCTCATATGTTATATGCCCCTTAATCATGGTCACCTTGAAAGCATGAACTCACCCTGAACAATGTATTCCAAAATGACTCCACAGAAACAATTTCAATAGATTTAATTAAACAAAATTAATGTTTTTAAAACCATTATAAAAAATATTTTTTATTTAATCCAACCATAAAACCTATTTTAACCACATTAGTTTTAAATCCCTCAGAAATACATTTTTCAATACAATTCCAAATTTTATAAATCCAAAAATCATTACTAAAGAAGGTTAATACCAAGATATTCACAAAAAATTCCACATAATATTAATGATTTTAATACAATTAAAAACTAGTTCATCAATCTCTTATTAGAGGAGTTTATAGTGAATCCACCAAACATAATAATTATGGTGCAAACAAATAATTACATTAATTATTCAAAAAAAAACTTGTGGAATATCCAAATACCAACTTTATATCTTATTACCTATGATCAAAACAACAAAATACTGTTATTATTAGAATCTCCAATCATAGATATATACCCAATGGATCATAGCACTGAATATATGAGAGGGAATAAGATTATTTATATGGATAACAACAAAGAATGGAGACATACCATGAAATATGTTCTTCATGTACCAATATTTTCCAACATATCACTTGTGAGTTGAAGGGGAAAGTCTCCAAATCCATTGAGAAGATGACAAACTATGTTTGGGTTGAAATGTATAAAATCATTGATTTTGGGATAAACAAATTTAGGTATTCATTTTTAGGATATAAATTTTCACTTTGTATGGTTAGTCTCATTGTTTGGAAAATATTATGCTATGATTGAGAATGCATATATCCCTAAAATAATGATATATCCTAGGTGGCTGAATGGTTTGGCCAAACCATATACCTAACTATGTTCCATCCAAAATCCCAATACCACACATTTTAAGGTTTCCATTCCATCAATTTTTATGATTTACACTAAACCCTTCAAAATTATTAATATCCATGCTAAAATCATTGACCTCAAGAAACACACCTAAAGCATTCCATATTTAATCAAAACCATCCCTAAATTCACTTAAATACATTACATACATGTAATAAATAAGTATGATGTTACTTGTATGAAACTATGGGAGAAGCATTATCCCCCACCATTTCCCTTTCTGTCCCCTGAACGTAGAAACCCACAATGGTCTAGAAATATTTTTGTCCATTCCTTGACCATTTCATTCTTACAATCCCATATCTCTCTCAAAATCATTACAGGTTCTAAAAAAAATCTAAAGTATATAGATTCTTTTTCTTTATATTATTTATCATTCCTATCCAAAATATATATTAGAACATTCAACAATGAAACATCCAAATCTAGGTCAATGTAATAACATATAATTACATGTTAAGGTGAATGATAATACATTTATACAAAGATATATAAGATACATTGTACTCCATAATAAACCTTAGATGAAAATAAAATTGATTTGTGGCCTTCGCAACCCATTTAAGTATCTCAAAAGGTCCTATGTATCTAGGATATAACTCCCCCTGATTCTCAAAATAATTTTTCAAAAAACTTGGAGAGATTATTAAGAACACATGAACAGACACCTCCAATAATAACATACATCCATGATGATTAGTATATGATTTATTATGACATTGATCCTTATCCATCATTTTCAAGATCAAGTAAATATTCTTCACTGTCTGCAACTCAAGGCTTGTCCCAACAAGTGAACTCTCATATATTTTCACCAAACAATGTGGAGTATGGAAAGGATTCCCAGACAATGCATCAAAACCTACATATATATGGTTTTATGTTAACTGATGTTATAAAAAAAATACACTAATGGTATTTGGTCATAACATGATACACCATGATCCATTACCGAAGCCCGCAACATGACGTCCAACATATATATCATCTATTCAGATTGTCTGTATTTATAGGGATGAGAAGTTGTACTCAACTTCAATTGAGTCCCAAGGGATTTATATAAGGATTAAAAGAAACAAAACATAATCCTAGTCTCAATTTCTAATGATACTTAAACTGGTACACCATGCTAATTACCACATCCTAGATATATATTTCAGGAAAGTACTGCATTGTATTAGATTCATGAATATGGACAAAATGTGATGGATTTGTGATTTGATCCACTATGACCAATATGAAATCATGTTTCCAAACCGTTCATGGGTGAACAGTTATAATGTTCATGGTTATCATCACAAATTTATAAATAAGAATAGGTAAATAATACAACATTCCTGGTGGTTACTAATGCTCTTCCATAACCTTTTTATAGGAGAGGGATCTCGAAAATAACTCAACCACATTCCTATTAAGTAATACCTAAACAAATTGTGTCTTCAATTCCTTATACCTATTATTTTTTCCTAGATGAGCATCAAAATCAGAATGGTGGTAAACATGAAATGTTTTCCCTAACAAACCATAGGTATGACCACGTGATTTTGAAATAAAAACGTAAACTCCCATCTATAATTCATCCCTCAGTGGTCACCTAAAATTAATTGTTGACCTTATAGAAGAAACTACAAATTGGATTTATATGACTCATTAACATTCAACACCAAATCCGGAACAAAAGAGTCCCATAATAAAAAAAATTCACTATCTCGGTCTTCATAATTCAGGTTGATGTTTTATATCTCTGGCATCAACTACATCTTATCGGATGTTTCTTTTCCATCTGATCATAATGCTTCCTGATTAATACATCTCTCTCTAAATTTCTTTTACTCAATGTATAAATGAAATAAATGTAAAAAATATATAGATACATCCCCTATATTATTTATCTCATATTTAAATCCCTTTTTGAGAAAATATGATTCTCTATTATAATTTGAAAAAACAGTAAATTTCTCAATAAAAATGAAATGATTCCATTTCATCAAAGAATATATTATGTCAGTTAACTCCAAATCATGTGTTGTGTTTATTATTATTAAATTTTAAATCCCTTGAGCCAAAAAAAAAACAACATGGTTTTCCTACATAATAACAATTCCCAACCAAAATTTTGAAGCACCATAATACACCATGTACCCTATTCCCGATTCAATAAAAATCATTACTCATGCTAATGTAAGGTGAAAATTACAATATTTAATAGAATAATAACATTCATAGTTCCATAATAATGGAGAATTTTTCCTTATAATGGATTTAAGTGGGGAATTTAGTTGTGAGAAATCACAATAAAACCTCGATAATAACCATCAAGACCAAGGAAAATGTATTTCTAAATGACATACATTGGTGGAATCCATGAAAAAATAGCCTCTATCTTTTCTTGATCAACAGAAAATTCATTTTAAAATATATTATATGCATATAAACACACATCTTTTATAAAAAAAGTAAACATTGATAATTTTTCATACTGATGATGATGCCGAAAATTCCCCAAAATTATTGACATGTGTTTCTCATACTCAACTGTTATCATTAAATACACCAATATGTCATAAATAAAACCACTAAAATGGACTCCATGTATCTCTGAAATATAAAATTCATCAATTCCATAAATGAGACTTTTTAATTCCTAAGACTGGAAGGCAAAAATAACTTTTCATAGTGGACATATCAACTCTTGAATTTTGTTTTTAGAAAAGAATCATTTTGTTCCAAAATTAGGGGATATAATCTGGAGAATTAAATCTTATTGAACCACTAGTATCGTATAAATTGATTAATAAGATCATAAATTCTTGGAATTAGATATCGATTATTAATTGTAATATGTTTTATCAGTTGATAATACACAAAAAACTGAACAGTTCCATTAACCTTTATAACAAACAAGATCAGTGGTACCCAAAGAAAAATGCAAGGATGAATGAACCGTTTGACATCTAACACTTCTAACTCCACATTCAATTCCATATATTTAGATAGTTTCATATATTAATATAGAAGGTAAATAGGACGGGTACCAAGTATGAGATCAAATTTAATCTCCACTTCTCATGCGGATCCCAACCATGATATTTTATTTGGAAAAAATGGTATGAAATTGATCAACAACCACCTAAAAACATCTATTCGTGATATCCTCCATCTATTCCAAATTCAATTCTACCAAGTTGAATGAGAACATTCCAACTGCTAGTTCCAACATGCCGATTGCACCTACCTTTACATTCTAATTTCCATTAATGTGATTCATTACTCCATCCTCAGTTTTTAAAAAGAGGGAATCATTTTTACATTTAAACCCAGAAAATATACATAATGAGACAAAATAAATGTATTGGATTAACCTATATGTAATAATCATTTCATAATGTATGAATTTAAAATAATCATACCTATCACAGTTGGTGGTCTATTTTCTTCATCCCCAATAACTTTCTCATCACCATATTAATACTTAATCATTACACTTTTTTCTTTATTTAGATTTAGTATTTCACTTGATGAGGTGTTGTGGGGTTCTTGGAATCACCAATTATTGCTTAGTTCCATGGACTATAATTATTCTATTACACTTTTCCCGTAAAATAATATGACATATATGAAACATGAGAACTTTCCGGAACACCCGATATCATAGCACTACAGCAATAGAGCTAAAGATGACCCATTGGGTTGAAATTATTTACATGCTGTAGGTGGTTAAATTCACCCTTTCTTCATGTTGTTAAACAAACCACATTGAAAATATCCATCTCTATTCTGGGTTTTTGGGTGAAAAATTCACTGATCCCACTATTTTATTTTAAGTCATCCCACTACCATGGAAATATGTATCCCTCTCCCTCTTGTTCCCTACATTATAATTCCCACTATTTCTCATAGGTATCAAAATTATTATTTTAACCTTTTATCTTTATATATCATGTATATCAAACTTTGATCTATTAAAAATATCTCCATACTTCACTATAAAAATCATGGAAATCATTGAGTGAATCTACAACCTCATCCAAAATTCAAAAATGTATGCCATCAAGGATTCACTTGAAAAAAATTGGGTGTTAAATGTACTAAATTTATTAATATAGCTTCATAATCTTTCCCTAAGAGTTTATCATGATTTAATCGAAAAATTTCACCTATTCTTACAATCTATTATATATGAATATACAATTGATTATTGAACAATTATGAAAAATCCTCTCATGTAGTGCCTTGGTAAAACATAACCTGAACTCCTAAACCCCACTATTGGTGTGTAAGGTCCACTAGTATTGACATCGATCAATTCACATTAAAATCTTCTAGAGTTCCAGTTAAAAATATTATTTGATTCCTCTTATTCAGAATCATATTGTCATTATCTGGTTCCTCATTGACCTGAAATTTGTGTGTATTATAATTTTGGAGATACAAATAATGATCCACATTACAAGGTTCATCCCTTTGGTTATATTAAACCATATCAAGAAATTCTTGGACTATACATTGATCTTGTTGTGGGGTTAACCGCGGCTCTAGTGAAACCACAATATTAGAAAAAACTTATAGTTGGTTTCATCTATTTAAATTAGTTTTTATTTCTATAAACACTACGAACACCATAAATCTCACAATCTTTCCATTGAAATATTTAAATTTTGAAATTATACAATATCACACTTCAAATAATTTCTCTCAGAAATAAAATATTAATACATTCAAACTTTCATGGAAATTCCCCCATTATATAGAAAATCAAACAACATTCAAAATTACATGACCACGCCCTTGTAAAAATTTAACATTTGAAAAAAAAATTCAAAAAATTTTAGAAATCAAAATGTTTTTACCAAATAAAAAAAATACATCAAAATGCTGTATTCACTCTTAGTGGTATGTTATTTCTATTACTGAATGTCTTTCACTTCTCAATATCTAAAACCATGAAAATGACATGATTACATCTAGTTGTATATCCAAAACACATATGCACAAAAATCTGTGGTAACATGAAGTTCATGATAAATAGTTAGATACATATTTTCATGATCTATATTTAATTTTCAAACAATAATACTCCTTTATAATTGCACAAAATAATGAAATACCCAATGTAATTTCAACTCCAATACGAAAAACCAATACTACTTGCAGGTCAATGACCAATCAAAATGATACTACTTTTACAAATATTATATCTTGACCAAGAACTAATGATACAATTTTTTAACATACCTACACTCATTATTGGATTCATTCCGGGCATAAATTCTACTAATCCAGATCTAACATCCCCAAGAGGCCAAATACTACGAATAAATTACAAGGGCTTAATTAATAATTGGGGATGATTTTTCCTTCTCAAAAGAAACAACCATCTAAGATAACCACTACCAATAATTGTAACATCCTAAGTAAGAAATGAATAATAGATATTTTTATCAATGTCTATTAAGGATTAAGATAGTGTTTTAGAGGCTTAAAATGAAAATAAATACAATCTTATGCATGGAATACACTAATATTCTTAAAAGATTGTTTTATTGCCTTTTGATGGAAAACCCTTTTTAAATCAAATTTTTGACAATTTTATAATCTATATTTTTCAAAATAAACATTTTCATTATTATTGGGAAATTGAAGTTTACATTGGATAATTTTTTGGTATTTTTCTGACAATGTTCATTTTTTAATGAATAGTGAAAAATACTGCATTTTACATCAAAACTGCTTTTTCATTAAATTAATTATATGGTTAGATTATTCTTTTAAGTGGTCTTAAAGTGTAATCTGAATATATTTTTACCATTTAATCCAATGGTGGTCATTAGGATTAATTTCACTTTGGAATTGGTCATAAACTAATGCCAAACTTTGCATAGATATTGTTTCAAAAAACCCGCTATTGGTTTTGACAACGGGAATTATTTTTAAATAAATTATTGAAATTTCTGTGTTTGTAATTTGGTAAAATTTATTAAATATTTGTAATCAGAAGGTCCAAATTATATAATCAAGACTCTTTAGTTTTTTGGACATTATAAATAGTAACGATGGTAATTATCTTTAATTATCTTGATTAATGAGTAATCATGTAGTTAAAGATAATGAAATGATATCATAATAATACAAAAAGACCACAACATGTGTCCTAAGTCTACTGGTTGTCTCAAGGACGACCATGGGATGCCTTGTGCCAAACTTGGGGGCCCCATGCAATCACTTTTGTTAGAAAGTGACTTTTTATCTTTTTATTTTTAAAGAATGTTAAATGTGACAAAGAATGTATCACCTAAGTAAAGTATGTTTAATTTTGTCTAAATAAATGATATTTTGGACTATAAATATTCATTAGAAATATAAAAATAATTCCTACATCATGATATTTTTTTTTATAATTTTTAGACATTAAATTTATTAAATTATTTATGACATCATGATGATGCATCGATTACCTCATTAATAAAGTATTTAAATAAAATGGAAAGATAATGTAAAATATAAGACCTAAACATGTCCAAAACCTATTGGATGGGTGGATTTCGAACCCTTATCACCTTACCCTCGAAGTATATCAATGTGGGACCTTTGTAATCCGAAAATCATTTTCAAATAAAGTAACATTTCTTTACTTTCCAAGAGTGCCCCTCCTCTCCACTTATAAAAGGCCCCCACCTCTACCTCCTTACCCACACTCCCAAAGCCTTTGGATCGGCCAAACCCTGCCCATTTTGTCTCTACACATCCCTCTATTACTCCTTGAAGCCTCACTTTGGGAAGAAGTCTTCCCAAGGAAGCCTTTGAGCACAAACCAACGGGAGTTACCCGATTTTAAGGTAATGTCTTCACTTGAGTTCTTTTGTTTTATTTTGCTTCTCCAACCCCCTAAAATCTTTTTATTCATTTATTTTGTAACAACTACAGTATCTTAAATATACTAGGTTGTTTTTATAAGAAGTATTAGAGCTACACTTACACACACATACAACTAATGGTTAAAGGACATACTGTTTCCGTGGATGGTGAATTTATGCCTCCCGAAACGATGATTGTTCAACATTCTTTTAACACCATAAAAGGTGGCCATTAAGATGTCACTCTATTTATATATGATATATAATATGTTTATGTTTTCCTTAAGCTTCTTTATTTTTCATTTTGGGCATACCTTTATGGTTTCCATTATGGGTAAACGCGATATCTTCATTTAAGGAAGTGCGGACTACCGCCCCCTCAAAGTGATTTGATTCGTTAATAACATATGGGGGACGTATAAAGGATGGATTTATGATATTATATATGATATTAAACGGGAATTATAATATTCCTTTATATCATTATGATTCCATTCTATAAAATACGAAATAGAAATGAAAGTAGCGTTCATGCGTACGTACGGCTTACCGTCTCTTTGAACGGTGCATTTCATTTCTTACCTCTAAATGATTATGTAATACTATAAATTCATGTATATAATGGATATATATGATATATAAATCATGATTATAATTCTGGATATAATGGATACATGAACAACTTGTAATTATAAAGGGTTTATTTTTGACTCAAGTACCAATGATCGTTAAAACGACCGTTATTAACTTAAATAGTTACATAGTGTTAATGACATAGAAATAAGTTATATAAAAGGAATAATGAACTTGAAAAAGGTTATTAAGAAAGTAGAAATTAACTCAAGTTTATTATTCAGGACATTAAAGAATGATTGAGTCAAGTCGGACCCGAGGTATGGGACTTCGTCTCAATCTCCTTTCATTGAGGCATATTTTGTTTTATACACAACCTTCTTTTATATGGTGTATAAACACCTTTGAATTTTACATTTATTCAAAAGGAATATTTTTATACGAAGCATTTACTAAATGACAAAAGGGAATGTTTTTGTCGTACGTATGCGGCGACAACGACTTCTCCGCCGCCGTGACCATTATTTGAGTTTCGGCTTCCTCTACAAGCCATACCTTTTTCTAAAAGAAAAACAAATACCATGTTTTAATTTTCTTTTATTTTGGTATTGAAAATGGTTTTCATACTTTTTTTATATCAATGTGTTGTATTGATATCTTGTGATTGAAAGGTGGAAATGTTATGTTCCCTTTATGCATGTTTTATGTGATACGATTATGTTGAGGTTCTTGGGAATTATTATGAAGACGAGTGGTTCTGTGATAATCTAAGGGAGGGTGAGCCCGATATAGCTCTCCAATGCATTGGGTAACGCGAAGGAATGAAACGTTAAGGTTTCTCTGAAGAGATTTATGGAATATACTGTGATGGGTATTCAAAACATAACCAAGAGGGTTACTCCCTACGTAAGAATGTTATGGATGCCTCAAGTTACCTTTATGTCTTATGATTTCTATGATTTATTCATGATTTGATGTGGTATGTTAAAGTGCCTATGATTTATGGGTAATGTATGATTTCATTATTATGTATATATGAACTTATCATTCCTTTCCATATTTTTATAAACCATACTGAGATTTTTATGCTCATCCCATGTTTTTTGAAATGTTTTTCACAGGTCAAGGGAAAGGTACATGATATGATGATAGTGTCAAGGAAGTGTCAAGAAAGAATCCATGTTTTATTTTAAATATGTTTCCATTGATGGGAAAGAATAATAATATCTTTATGTAACCACTTTGTTTATATGTGGAATGTAATGCAAGTTTTATGATCTAATTCTCTAAAACTCTAAACCCGAAAAGATTCTCAATGTGTAATCTTGTAATAACTCAAGATTAAGTAAGGTTTAAGGATGGGGACTTATAATAATAACTAAATAATGAATCATACAATGTATGATAACTCAATCTATAATAATAAAATCCAAACTAAATTATAATACCATGTTGAAAAAATGATTAACATTAACTAGAAAGTAGAATAGAAAAAAAAAATCAAATAACTTCAAATACACCAATATATTAAATTAAAACTATCTCCAAGTACCAACTCCACTATCCATTATAAATTATCTTGAATCACCACTAAATAAATGTTATAATTTCCCTCTACCAGTATCCCAATAAACATAATATTCAAAAGAACTAATGTTACAAAGTATAGAGTAAGAAATGAAACTCAGTACCTTTTCACCAAATTACATCCCTACTCATGACACTAGTATAGAAACTATTAGTAAATTTAATGAACATATTTATATATAAAATAAAATAAAATTTAACTATTTATATCAACATATAAAAAAATAATTCCCAAAAAACATAAAATGGATATAAACAAAGAACACTTTAAACTATTTCAAATTCATTTTTGGAATACCCAAACCGTGATTCACCCAACCACACCCACTCATGCATGAATTAGTGATGTTACATACTCATGATAGGTTTCCCATAAATCCAATAAGTATTTCCAAGGATAAAATATCTTTTAACCTAATGGGAAACCCGTTATATATGGTCAGATCCCTTTCACCCTAATGGTACACTCTACATATTAGGGTTACATATGATGTATGAATTAACACCAACCAATGTATTCAAAAACAATGTAAAAACAGACATTTCAATAAATTTTTAAAAATTAATTATTTTATTTAAATACTATATACAAAACAATATATAAAAAAATCTATTTTAATAAACAACATTTTAATATCATTCAATAATGCAGTTTGAAAAAAAGTTTTCAATTTTTCAAATCCACAAACAATCAGTCAAGAAGAATTCTACCCAGATTTTTTAAAAAAATTAACAATAAATTTAATTAAATTCATTAAATTGGAAACTATTCGTTCATGTTATAATAATATGATTCGATTGTGAAGATACCTAAATCAAAAAAATATAGAGGATATAAAGAATGTCACAAAAATCTTCAACAAAACTGTGTTGAATCTCAAAATAACAACACTAGATAATTTTTCCTATCAACCGTGGAGCCAAATATCAACCTTATTATCATCCAATATCACATACCTATCCCCAAATAGATTAGATATATGAATCTAATATAGGTTATGATTTTAGATCTATGGAAAACAAAAAAGAATATAATCATACCACAAAATGTTTCCTTCATGCAACATTATCTTCCAACTAATCACATATTGATCGAAGGGAAACATCACCATATTCTTTGAGATAAAAAAATATAGGGTTTAAATTGTTGGAAAATAATGGATTTTGGGATAAACTGATTCAATTATTGTTTTTTATTTATCTTTTAACCTTGTGTTCTTAGTTTCATGGTTATGAATATTGTGTTCTAACCATGAAAATATTTGTATCCACAAAATAACGATCTCTCCTTGGTGGACACATGTTTTTGGAAAACAATTGTGCCTAACCATATGCCTACTAAGATCCAACTGCCTCACATTTCATGGTTTCTAGTAAGAGTTTCCTGGTTTATGATCACCATGCACCAAAAGTTCACCTCTATAATAGCCTAAAAAATATTTAAAAAGACATCCAAACTATCTGAAAAATCACCCAAACACATTATATATATAAACTAAATAAATAATGGTTTACATACTAGTAATTAGTTGTTCTATAGGATAATTGGTATTTAAAAAATGTAATGTGAATTAAAGCCTTATAAAACACATGAAAAAATATTCTTTACCACATTACATTAATTTTTTATTGGTAAATTTATTCTATGATTTCATGGAATTATTTTTACAGATCAATTTCTATAATTTATTCTAAAATGTACATGGTTTCATTATCCATTGGATTTGGATTTTATGGAAACCTATTGAATTTAATGGAGTCCTAATAACCCATCCATATGACATAATTACATTTCATACATAGGGTTAGCCTAAGGTGTGTGTGATCATTATCACGATTGAGAGACACATGATTAATGTGGAACCTATTCATGATACAATGTTTCTGTGTGTAGATAAATGCATCGACGTGCCTTTATTGTGAATATAGGGAGTTTACACAGACTCTAAAAAGGTAACTAGAAAACACTATTCCTTGAGTATTCATAATCATTTATTGATTCATCATGATACAATGTTAAGTAATGTGTGAGTGTGAGAACAAAATTTTTAATGATTCATTTTTGAAGTATTTCATAAATTCTCCTATAACCCCATACCAACAAGTTTTTACATGAATACATTATCATAGTATGGTGATTATTAAATAATATAGACAATGTTGTTATATTTTACAAAACCATTTATTTCTAGGTATATCCATTTTATATACTTGAAAATTGTGTATTCAAAAATTATCATCACAAATAATATTTCATGATACTTACTATTATGAGTGTTGACCACTATTTCAATCATGACAAGTTAGTAAGATATTACTGAATCATAACACACAATCAAATATCCACCCGAGTTAGAGAAATTTTAATTTCTCTTATGGGATTATATAATTAAATAATTATTTATTTGTAAATATATCTCACTTATCCCCATACATAAAATTTATTTGTACATTATATATATAATTAATGAATCTATGTACTCTAGAACACGCATCCTTAAATTTTTATCATTTTAATGTAATTCAAATAGTGCATAAGATTTCACTAAATTATCATTACATGCTGATACAACCTAATACCGTTTTTGAAGAAACCATATATACCAAACTACCATCTCTACTATAGGATACAATAAGTTAATTTATTGTAACCAACCAATTAATATGATACTTGAGGTTTTCTATACAGTATTCCAGAAAGATAAACATCATTACCTTTTATGATGGCATGGTTATTTGACTATAAATAATGAAAAAATTTAAAAAATATATTGATGTAATCAATATAATGAAAAATACTAAAAACCAAGGTAATATATTTTTTCCCTTTAAAACGATCAATCATATTATTATTTTAAGGATATATAGATTTAACTTCGGTTTTTTTTAAATATCAAATGAATGAACCTCTTTATCATGAGATAGTGAATTTTAAATTTATAAAATATTTTTTCATTAATTTGGGTATTTTTCATAATCCTAAAATATTTATTATAATTTTGTATAGATTATAATATATAATAATATAGTTATCAAGTACAATGAAATATTTAACTTCAAAATAGTTAAATACTATTATCATCAAATTCATTATGATAGTTGGGTTATATGAAATCCATATAGAAATATATTTGAATTAATTTTGTCATTATATTTTAAGAAATCCTGTCATACTAATATACACATTTTCATCCTTAGTTAATTATATCCAAGAAAATGATCCCCCAATGAGAAATTATCTTACTGTTGAACATTAGTGATGATGTTAAAAATCTAGGGGAAATTATAACTATTTTTTAGAGTGATATTTTTTTGATCCTAGTAATCATTGAATAATAATGTTAAATTATAAGTATTTGTATCAAGGATGATAAATTTAACTATTTGGTGTGAAATAGCCCATAATTAATAGATAAAAAATATCATACTATATTGTCGTCAATTAAAATAATTTAATAGGGGACATTCTAAATGCTATTCTGAATATAGGAAATACACAAGGGAAGAGATAGCATTAGTAAACTATAATGAAACTATGGGGAATATGAAATAAATATTCATAAAATACATTAAAAAATTCCATAATATATACAATATCATCGTTGAATTATATTCTTCCAACCATTTGATTTTAGTGCCCATAAATATTTTTTATTAACTCACATTTTGGGGATTTTATTATTGTATGGAATTCATTATCATCATCCAATATATAAAGGATCATGGAAATGTTTTCAGATATGTAATGATATTTCACTATCATTAAAAAAATTTGATCTATTTATAGATATATAACAAATTTCACTTATAAGGTTGAATCTTACAAAAGAATTAATACTATATTTTGTAGGATTTTATTCCCCGAATAAATAATGTATAATGAGTTATATACTTTTTCTGATACTATTATATCAATTAGTGTTTTCATAGGTAACTCAATTAAAATTACTAACATTGTAAATAAAAACTACGAATAAATTGAATATATAATTGAATATGTAAAACCATATTCAAATAATATATTTATAGTTTGAAAATAAATAATAATTATTACTTTCTCCACCTTTTCTAATTATAGGATTTATTGATAATGATTTTATTTGATTTTTCCAGAAATTATTGTTTTAGTACTCCAAATTGGTTGCCTATATATTTTTAACAAAATCCACTTTAATAAGTATGTTGGAAATGAAATACAATTTGGAGTGCAAAAATCCAACCAACTTGAGAAATGAATTTGGATAGATTTAAAAAATTCCCATTAGTGAAATGAAATTTGGAAAAAACAATAGGATGAAATAAAAATGGAAATCCCCAAATATATTCCCATTTCCTAAGACCTTCCACCAACCTTGTTTTCCATTATTTAAGAAGGCAAAATACAATACTTCCCACAAACAAACTGAATGAAAATCATCATTATGGATGGAAGAATAACATGAACCACAATATTAATGACAAATTATGATCCATAATATACATCACCAAATAATTATTATAAATATAGAATATTATATCCAAAAACATATACATGTTCACATAGATCATCATTCAAATATAAAAGCATCAAACTAATAAAAATATAACACTAGAATTGAAATCTATGAATAGAATGATGGACCCATTATAAAAAAACAACTCCTAATATTGATAGACTTTCCATGTTAAAATATATTCTATAAAATGATAGTAGTTCACTATATATAAAACATTCTTATATAGATCTAATAATGAATCATGGAACAATTTTTTTAATGTTGTTCTAACTTACCAAAATATGACAAATTATAAATATATTCCTAGTGCATTCATAAAATATTGATCTAAAAGACACAATCAAAGAACTGTGTATGGATATGAAGGTAAAAGAGGGGAAACACTTGACTATACCAATACTTCTAAAAATCACTATAAAAATGTAAATCCTACACATCACACTGATATAGAATCAACAGTAAAAGGAAGACACAATGTAAAATAAGAATTTTCCCCTAAAACCACATTGAATGCTTAATTGAAACATCCCAAATCACATAAATTTCCTTGCACAAAACCAATATGTGGTTTTTAGTAGTTAATGAAACTTCTAATTTATGGGGAATAATTGACTACATCACTTACTAAGTGTTGTAAAAATGGAAAAAATATAAAAATTTAAAACAAATAATATAGAAGAGCCTTAAAAACCACACCAATGTCAAAATCACAAACCACATAAATATTCCTCATCCTAGACCAACTATGTGTTATTTCATGATGAGTGAGAATTTATCAAAAAATACCATTGTTGAATAATAAAAATGGTTAAATATAAAGGAAAAAAAATATACATATCCATGAGCCAAAGTCAATGAACCATCTCATTTTAGGGTAGGAAATAAAAAATTAGGGAAGAATAATTTGAAGATCATGAGTAAAGAATAATTATTTTATATGTGGTTATCATCATTGTGATTTGACAAGGAACCCAAAATATTTAAATGGTAAAGGAGATAAAATCCAACAGATAATAGTACCATCCTATCACATCCCATGACAACAATACATTTTAATATTATTTAGTTTTGAGTCATTAAGTATTTTATTTTATTTTTGTGTATTTTTATCTAAAACTAGGAAGCTCTATGATTGAAAGGGATGTGTCCTAGTTAAGTCACATGACATTGCAAAACCTAAAGAATCTATGTGATATACTATACATAGTTAAAGGTAAAACTATAAAACTCGTGATTTGTATACCAAACTATCAATCTTATAGGTGTGAGGTGTTATAGGATCCCATTAGAGGGTTCATGGTTGGATCACATATTATCCAACCAAGAATACAAGCAGTGATTAGTGTCTAAAGGGGAAAAAATATTTGAAATTTCACTTTTTTATGTGAATAAATAAAAACCCTTAAATGGGGTTCTTATCATAAATATTCCCCATCCACTATAGATGAATTGTTGTTCTCCAAGATTAATTCTCCTCCACATATCCCGCCTCAATATTTTCTATTTTCTCTTGTGAATCATTTTTTGATCATCTATAGTGAGAATCCTCTCCCCTTGGTATCTTTCTTATTCATCATAATTAATTCCTTGGTGATGGAATGAGGCTTTCTAAACCCCAGGGTTTCTTTACATTGTGATTTTTCTCTATTTCTATTTTATGATATACTTTTATTTTATTTTATAGGTTTTTATAGACTCAGTTTATATGAGATTGGGTATCACATATCATAGATAATTAATTCATATTTTATTTGATATATTTTCCCTTGTTCTAATAATTTAAATTGATCACTATGGTTTGTTGATGGATTAAGTGTTTTTTTCTTTATTATATAAATAATATATATTATTGACAATGATCGTGAATATTATAAATTAGTCCTATTAATTTTTATTATATTATCAAAGCATATGAAATTGGTTCACCTAAATAATTATTGTTTTAAAGTATGTTTTATCATATAAAACACTCTATATGTATAATTGGTTTTTAAAATGGGATTTAATATATCACAGGGATATTCCAAAAGAATATTTTGTCATCCCAATGTTTTTTATAATGGAATAATTGAATGTTTTGGTTTTATAGAAATATGTTAGAGTATTTCTAATCATTTTCTCATTAAAGGTAACTTACAATCATTTAAACATATTAATATAAATACTAGTAACATTATGTAAATTTTCACTCATAATTAATAGAATATTTTAATTAGGATGATGGTTATAATATACAAATAACGTTCTTCATGTTGATGGTGTGGAGAATTGTTTTGGAATTTAAAAGCATTGGGAAATGTTTTTCTACAAACGACCTCTAATTCTATCCAAATTATGAGGCCATGTTGGAACTTCTAAGTTAATTCCCAGAACTAAAAAACCATAATAATGTATCAAAATTGTCTATGAAATTGCGATAATATTATAATGGTAAAGATATGTGTAAAATGTATAATTTTTTATGTAAGAACAATAATGTGGCTTGTGTGTTTTGTGTGAATCGTATAATTGTAAAAAGGTGAATTAATAAATAGGGATTTCCATTTTAAGAAATTGAACATTTTTTTAAATAAAATTAATGATATTTTTTATAAGATAGTTTGTTAAAAATGAAATCCTTTATTATGTCATGGGAAGCCCTGGATTGTTATATGTTATCTCTAGGTAGACATTCTGAGATTTTTTATTACTATGATCAGACTAGTGGTCCGTACATAGAGCACTTGGATTCTTATGGTATTTTATTCTCAGTCAAACTGATTACGGTGTCACCAATTGTAATGGAGTGAAAATTTTGGGTATCTAACTCTAAAGGAAATTGATTATGAGAATGATATATAAAAACATTATACAATCCCAACTAACATCTAATATGTCCTAATTCTACAATTAAATATAATATACTTTCCTCTATGATGTGGATTTTCTTTATGTTATATCCACAATTATGTATTATTAATCAAATTATTATCATATCGCATTCTTCATCATATAAGTAGTTTATTGGGAAAAAAATATTTTTTTAAAGACTTTTTCCTAAAATTGAAAATGATATAGACTAAATAAAATTATTAACATAATACATTCATTGAGAGAAAATGAAAACATTATCCTAAATATATATTTTATTAAAAATCATTAATTTTTTTCTATTTAATAACAATTCCTAGTGCATGGTTTAATTTTCAGAATACCAAATGAGATTATTTATCATAAATATATATTATTATTTTTTTATGTAGACCAATTTAACTTGTGTTATCATTCAGGGGGAATTGTGGTAATTATTTTTTTGGTGGGAAATCATTTAGTGGAATGGAGTAATTTTTGAAGTTTAGTTTTATTTCATTTATCATTATTTAATCAAACATATAGTCCATTACTACTTTCATGGGACATAAGATTGATATAGAAACTGGTGGATAAGGAAAATAAATCAGATTGAAAACATGACCCTACAGGAAAGGGAGAAAAGTGTTGTTAGTTATGATTTTAGTGAATGATATGTTTAGTGTTTTACATTATTTTTTATTATAAGTCAGTTGTTTATATAATTTTTTAATCCACTGTTGTCATCTGATTTAGAGTGATAAAATTAACCAATTTAGGTTAATTTATATGCCTTCCATTAATAATTATTTATTGGGATAAATAAATCAAAATATGTGATTTCACAATGTATCAAATCGTTTTCCAACATTTGGGGACTGGCATTCCCTTTCATCATTATCATTAACTAGTTCAAGAATCTAATGGAGTGACATATTGGGTTTGTTTGTGGAAAAATTATATCATAGGTACAATTTTATTAAGTGTTCTTCGGTTCCAAATTTATCCATTTTTATTTTGGATGTCTATTATATGGATATAGGATCATTGGGGGATATGGATGTTGTTTTCGGGTCAGTTCTTGATCACTAATTCTTGTGAAGGAACCTGAGTTAATTTTGGATTTTAGGGTTATGAATATTTTTTTAATATTTTAATTTTTATTATTAAATGATAGTTGATGAATTGGAATGTAATGAGTACACATGGATTCATAACCCATATGATTCATATGTATTTTTTTTGTCACTTTTGTTGATGGTTGTGTTGTTGACATTTGTTCAACCAAGCCCGGTGATCAATTTATGCATGGTTTACAGTCGCTTCATTGTTTCTTTAATATTAATTTTGACTAGTCAAATTAGCTTTTAATAAATATTGATAATGGTTTTTTTTATTTTGAATGAGTTTTATTTATTTTTTTAATCATTTTAAATTTCTATTGTATTTTTGGAATTTTTATATTTTGTTAAAATTTGTCTACATTTTAGATAATGGAATTTTGTGAGGGGTAAAAAATAATTTATAAATATTTCTTTGTTTGATATTTTTTTAAATATTAATCTTGTTTTGAAAATTACAAAAGAAGTTATTTAAATAAATTTTCAAACAATTATTGTGTCTTTATTTTGTAATATATATATATATAAATTCACATATGAATCATAAAATCGGTCCTTCGATGAAAATAATTGGATATCAAAATGTTTTAGTGAAAAATACCCAAAATGGAAATTAATTTTTTTTGTAAATTTCGTAATTTTAAATTTAAAATAGTTTAACATAAATTAATTGGATCTTCTAAAAATTAACTGAAATATACAATCTTTTTTATAAGGGGATGAATTTTTTATTAGTGTGTGTTTTTTAAATTTTGTATTGATCTTACAAATAATAAATGGGTTATTTAAAGTGACAATATATATTTTGTTAAGATTATTATTATTTTGAAAATTTTATTTTTAGTTATATTCTATGTTTTATAAAGGAAATATTTTTTGTAATATTTGTGAAGGATTATTCAATGAAATTATTACTCAAGTATAATGTAATTTTGATTATTCTCTGAATAATACATGATAAAGAGTAGATGGTTAGTATCTTGGATGCATTCTTGTATGTCTAGTTGAATATGTGTTTTGTGAAGTACACTATTCTATCATCTTATGGTTTCAAAATATTTATATATATGTAACTACAATATTTATGAAACTATAAATGTTTCCCTTCAATGTTATTCCCATTGATAAATGCTTAAGGATTATCTATTATTTTAATGATCGTCAATTTTTCTGATGATCATGTAATGACCAAAACATTTAGCAATTGAATTTTTCCTTTCTTATAATTATGTTTTATGATATAATACCCATAAAAATAATATATATCCCAATAAAAACATCATTCTCACTAATTTATAATGAAATATATGATGCTAAATGAAATTAAGGAATCTATACTGATATAATAGTAACCTGGCCATCAGAATGTTAACATGTCCATTAGGAATTATAATCCAAATAATAAAATAGTATCCCCACATATAAAAGAATCAAAAAAATTTAGCCATGATATTAATGAAAATATGATATAGATATATCAAAATATAAGTAAATTACTGATTTAAAACTGATTAAATAAGTTTTGGTATCAACACTGATGATAATATCAATCCAAAATAATAAACCGATGAATAAAAAACCAAAAACCACCCCTCTCCTCACATATAAATATCACATGTCACCACATCTTATAATAAAAAATTATTAGTATTGAAACCTATATTATTTCTACCAAATCATATTCCAAGGACTCTACCACCATTCCAGGAGCTTCGGGCCCAAACCCAAGACCAAAATCACGATCCAAATGGAGGATCTCAATGGGAATAATGTCACGAAGTAAAATCCTACTTGTTTTCTTTTAATTTCCTTCAAATTTATTTTATTTTATTATCCTCTACTGACCTAAATATCCCAATGTCAAATAATATCTTCAATATCATATATATAATGAAATATTATTGTGTTATTATAATCATTCATTATAGATTCCATTCTCTCGTCCTTTTTTTCTAAAAATGAAAACATCATCCCTAAATTTTCCATTCACCGGCTTCATGGACGATGGGTTATAGTTTTCCATTAAAAACTACAAAGATGGTCATAAAAAATTATTATGGTTAAATAATATTTTAATATAAATATTATAATTTATATTATGTTATGGGACAAAAATATCAACATAATTTTCATTATAGTTATAAAATTTTGTGTTGGTCATAAAAACCACCAAAATAAATAAAAACAATTTCATCAATGTTTTATCTGATGAATCATCCATATACCATATAACTAAATAATATACAAGTCCATTAAAATAAAAATAAAAATAACTTAATAAAATTATAATAAATCAAATACATATAGACGATGATTCATATATATTAATTAATAAATATAATTTTATTATCTAGGATATTAATGTGCAAAATGCATTCAGATATATGGTTAGGGGATTTCTGAAGCACAATCATTTTCAATGGCTTATTCTTCATTAATAATGATAGTCAACATCAATAAGATGTTAATATTATAAAATATAATTTCATTTTTATTCACATTTATTTTTTTGGACATAAATTTTTCTAAAATGACTTTATGAAATTTAAAAGGATTTCAATAAAACAACTATTATTTGTAAAAACAAATTTTGACTCCACTTGAGTTATTTCCACTTCTATCCTGAATGTAGAATCTTATAAAAAATATGTTTTTCCATTTTCATTAGGGATCACATTATTTATTTAGTATTCATTAAAACCTTTTGAAAACCATTCTTTTATATGTTTTACATGATTAGTTTTTTTATACGTTCTATGTTGCATGCTTGATTATGTAAATGTTATAATGTGTCCAGTACTCTAAAAATTATATATCCCACTAATGCATTATGTAATAAGATGTATCTCATAAGATAAAGTTTTTTATGTTTGAAATTAATTCTATCATTTTTCACAATGTTGATGATTTTTTATGCCAAAATTTTATGCATGAACATGATACTATCATAATTCAAAACTATTTGTGATATTTCACCACTAAGACCAGATGTTTAAATTTTATGAATTTCCATATTCCATGACTTTCTATAATGGTTACTATCATGGTTATGATGATGTGATTATTTTTTTACGATGATGATGAATATCCTCAATAATGAAATATTAGTTTCTTGCCTTATCTATCCTCTTAATGGGCATTTATATCACCCCATTCTATGTTCTATATCCCCATGTTACTATATTTACTAAAAATATAGTGAGATTTAGAATGATAAAAAGCTTTATTTCTTAAAGAATCAATTTTATTTACTATTCATATCTTTGGTATGATACTATTTTCCCAAGACACTAATCCTTTGATCAGATATGTTAATGTTTTTGGGTTTACTTTTAAACTAATGTAATAGTTATGTTATAAAATGAAAAGTATATACAGTTTTTATCATATTATAGATTGTGTAATTTTTAATTTTGGATTAGATAACATTAGTGAAAACCCTTAGTATGAGACAAAGTATATGTAAAAATCCAAGAATAAATCTACTAGGAAAATACTAAACCAACAGATCCCACAATAAATTCATTTAGAGATAATTGGAAAAAGGAATAAAATATTTATTCACGACTTTAAGAATTTTATTTTGCTAAAATAATTTATATTCTAGATAATGTGGGGAAACCGGAGATACTAGGCTGACAACCTATGTGACGGACAATTCTGTGATTTCCCTAATAACATCCACAATTCCATAGGAGGTGGGGTTCAAAAACACATGTAGATACTTACCCAAATATATTTTTCTATTAACATCATCATGAATAATGGGAAACAAAAACCTTCAACAATGAGGGAGAAACAGACGATAATAAAATTTATATGGCAAAGAATATTGACATTTGGTGGATCTCCTGGTCCACTTGTTTTGAACTGTGGGTTAACTCAATTAAAAAAATCATTGATGTTTACTACTTTTGTAATATGGAGAATGTGAATCTATCAATATATGATTTATATGTAAAGGCTGATCAATGGTGGGTTTTTGTTAGTAACACCAAACTGATGGATGAAATAGAAGAAGAGTGTGATGACTGAAAAGATTATCTAAATATGTGTTTCACATGAACTCTTTAGAAAATACGGCTAGAATATTCATATAGATAATGAAAATAGAAGTTTAATCTATCACTACATGCAACAAAAACATCACAAAGCATGAAAAATACAACTCATATTATTTATCAATAGTGTTAGAAAAATAGATAGATTCTTCAGTTGTTTAAGACCACACATTTAAAAGGATATAAAAATTTGAGTCATTGGGATATATGGAGAAGTGGTCCAATGTACACTCATTGTGGGATAGGATTTTTGAGAATAGTCTCATGGTTATAGAGATAAGGATAGAATAATGTATTTTATTTTTCTTTCATCAAATGAAAAAGGAGGAAAGAGGATACAATTATCCACATGAATTAATATTGTATGAAACATCATGGGAATTTACTTATATATATGGAAAAATAAATCACGTGTAGGAGAGAATTCAATCATGTACATGAATATAAAAGAGACATAATAGAGCCAAATAATAAGATGAAGTAATGAAGAGCATCACCCATGGGTCAGTGCTTCAACTGTAGGGAGAAAGAGGATTATTCAAGATACTGTACAAAATATTGAGTCCCCAAGGGTATTCAAAATTAGCATCCAAAAATCCAAAAGTTTATGGGAATTTTCATTTTTCATTACTGTTGATGTGGATAAAAAAAGTCTTGCATGGTACATTTCCTATTCACACAATAAAGGTTAAAATTTTATTGGGGTTTTATACACATTTCTATTTATCGTGAATGTTTTCTAGAACTATTGAATCTAATCCCCATAAAATTGAACTAGAGATGTACATAAAACATAGTGGTTTGATCATTTCAGACCATGTGTTGTAAATTATTCATGTTGGTGTGTGTAAGAATATTAATCCCGTATATCCCATGATACTTTCCTTGGTGGAATTAGATGACATAATAGGATAGAATTACATCTTGTTATTAAAGGAACACTTGATCTTTTGGGAAAATGAAATATCATCTCAAATTACCATCCATCCCATTCTCCTCTACAAATGAAAGGAATACTGTAAATATCATTTGTTAAACCCCTTAATGATGTGAGTGTTAATATCATGTGAATAAGAATACCTAGATTAAATGGTTGACTAAATGGAAGGTATAAATCTACAGGAAATTACTAATGTGAGGGAATATAATGATTTATTTCCTGAATATTTACTCATACATCCCTTAAATCATTAGGTAGATTTATCAATAGAACATATATATCATGGTACTAATATCTGAAACTGATTATATAGGATGGACCCAATCAAAATTAATTAGTTAAAAAGATACCTATAAGAGAATTTGGATAAAAGTTTCATAATCCATAGTAAATATCCGTTCTGTATTCCTGTTAATTTTGTAATGAATAAGGATTTATCAATGTGGAAATTTATCAATTATAATGAACTCAAAAAAATCTCCATAAATAAAAATAATAATCATTTAAGGATTGGTGACTTATTCGATCAATTATTAGGATCATAATAATTATCGAAGATGGATCTCTTTTGTAGATGTCATAAATTGAAAAAGAATAAGAATGAATGTATTCTAAAGAATACATTCCGTATACAGTATGGTCACTATGAGTTCATAATTATTTCCCTAGATAGTACTAACTCCCCTACAATATTCATGGATATGATAAATAGTGTCTTTATTCACAACATTGAAATTCTTTTTGTAGTATTTGTCAAATATATTCTCATCTGCTCCAAGGGTATGTAGGAACACGAATACCATATAAGGATTGTTTTGGAGTAGTTAAAGATGAAAAACTTGTACTCCATATTTGGAAAGTGTGGCTTTTGGATGTAAAAATGTCAGATTAATGGGCCACATGATTACAAGAATGTTAATTTTTATGGATCCATAAAACACAAAGGAAATTAAGGAATGGATCAAACCCACTATTGTCTAGAAAATCATCAATTATTTTGGATTGGTTGGGTATTGATAGTGTTTTTTAGAAATATATAATCATTGTATACCCTGTAAGATAAGTAATCAACGGTTGCAATAATGTATATCTATATTGAAGAATTTGAGGAATGCATCATGCTGCGAGAGAAGAGGCTAATAAAAAAAAGATGTACTCACATTACAAAAATGTGAAGAATGTTTTCGTATATAAACTGATGCTTCAAATATTTTCTTGTGTTATATACTCTTGAAAAATTAGAAATTTATTGATTAAACCTGATTGAAGATGAAGATCCTAGAGAAGAACTACCTGAAGCATGACCTAGTGTTAGCAGTTGTGATCTTTTAATTCATGATTTAGTGGAACTGCCTCTTTAGTCAGACGTGTGAAATATATGATGAACATAACAGTCTAGTATATATATTCACACATAAGTAAATCGTGATATGTCAAAAATGATAGATTAATAATTTCAAAGAAAACAATTTCTAAATTAACTACCATCTTTTAAATGTATAATGTGATCTAATGATCATATAAAATGATCCATATACTCTATCCATGATGATGATTGAGAAAAACCCTCTATTCATGGATAAAAAAATAATTTATATAGATATCATAGGTATGGTTATACTATATACCTTGCACAAATGATTTACAAATAGTCCATAGAAGAGTTGATTAAGGAGGCACAAAGGGAGGATCTCAACCATAAAAAGAAGGTGAATAGAGTGGTGGAAGGGAAGAAAAAAAAAGATCCATACTGATGAATATGGTTTCATCTAGTTTTGAATGAGGCTTTTTGTAGGTTCATCACAAGAGATAAAGAATGGTCTATTTTATAATACACATAGATCACAATCATATATACATTCTAGAAGTACTAGGATGTACCATGATATTAGATAACACTTATCATGGGAAAACATGAAAGAGGATATAATAGATTGTATCTCATGTTTCATGTTATCTATACAAGTTATTGTATAATGATATAATTCTAAATTTATAATGAAACCATTGTCTATTACTATGTGGAAATGGGAGGATGTCACTATGGAATTCTTATTGGTCTCCAAAAAACCCATTATAAACAATGTGAAATTGGTTTGGGTGGATTTATGCACAAGTACATCCCTATTTATCTCTATTTGGGAAGATATTTTTCATTAAAAACTAACTATGAAATATTTAAAGGATATGGAATTAAAACATTGGGTTCCACATTTGTTCGAATCTGATCATGATGCAAGCTTCATAAATATATTCTTGATAAGTCTTCAATATTAAATCTTTAAAGAATTGAATTTCAACATGTCCTATGACAAAAACAATTGATGGGAAATATTAAAGAACTATTTAGATGCTCAAGGTAATTATAAGACCATTATCAATGGAATTAAAGGTTTTCCTAGAATAATTATATAACAATGGTTGAGTTCTTACACATAAAAAACATCCACTCGAATATTTAGATGTCCCCATATGAATCTATATACTGAAAGAGGTGTAAAACTACAACCTTTTTTGATGAAGACATAGAACAAAATATACATTGGAGGGGTCTTGTGAAAGTGATTATAGAGAATTTTTGAACCATCTAACATCAAATAAAATCATCATAGAGTCAAAAAAAGAGCTATGCTAACAACTATCAATTGGAATATTCGTATAATGTTAGATAAAAATTATTCCTTAAAAATAATCATGGGAGAGATTTATGAAGTATAGAATGAATGAGAAGCATATCCCAATTTATATTGTCCCCATGGAAATCTTTTATCCAATAGGAGTAGTGGACAACTAGTTTTCCATTCCTCCAAATTTGTATCATGTTTAAGACATGTTATGTGTTTCACTAAAAATTAGTACACACCTATACCATCACATGTAATGAACATGGAGGTGGTGAAATTGGAGAACCGTATCTTATAAGAGGAGAAATCGTTAATGATTATGGACGATAGAGATAAATTCATATGTAACAAAAAATCGCCTTATAAATGTTTTGTGTAGGAATCATATGTATGAAGAGGTAAGAAAGGAATAAAATACAGCAATGAAGGATAAGTACCCTCACTTGTTCTCACAGTAGTATATAAAACAAAATTTCTATTTAAAAGTTTCAAAGGTAGAGAAGAATGTAACGACCCAATATTTTATCAATGGAATTTTTATTTTCATATAATTATGTTATATGGTATAAAACAGAATAATATCATAGAGATCCCAATAAAAAATTCATTGTAATAATTATATAATGAAATATGTGATATTTAATGAGACTAAGGAACCTATACCAATAAAATATTAACCAGACCATTAGAATATTAAATTGACCATTAGGAATTGTATTCAATTCAATATAATAGTATCCTCACCTCTAAATGTAATGTCTATACAATTCTCATTGGCTTGATTGGCCAGTGAGATGTTATTTTCCCTTAAGGAACATACCCAAGACACCAATTGCTGAAAATAAATGTTGAATATATTCAATACATGTGGGGGATTATTTTACCATAAATAATAAAAAATCTAACGAAAAAACCACTATATGAGACACGATAATAATGAATTAACCGGAATATTTCATCTAACAAAATCATACTAAATTCAACAACCATATCAAAAGAATGTGATATCAATGTAAAAAACATAATAAAAACTACTAAAACTAAAATTCAAACACATGTCTCCAAAAATTCAAGTTCCCAAAGCTCCAACTCCTCAAAATAGCCCACATATCATAAGGTAGTGCTGAGGATCTGTGATACATTAGATATTAACATGTCCCAATTGATGGGATATACAAAAGTAACAATGTTCCAAATTAAGGTTAAGAACTAAAACTCGGTAGGTTTTCTCCAATGACTTCACTACCCACACCACTAGGATTGAAATGTTGTCATCATTTATACAAAACAATTTATATAAAATAATTTCAATAAAACATATAACTAAATATAAAAAATTTCCAAATTAACATATTTTCCAAAAAACATTCAATGAATGAAATCGTACAATGCTATAAAACTCTTTCCCAAGTTTCACATGGCATCACCATTTTATTCCACACATCCACACAATGAACCAAGAATTCATTGTTATTACAATTCTATACCCTTGAGTGGATTCTCATCAATCTACTAATTATTCAACAGGTAATTATATTTCATGTGCTATTTGACATTTGGAACCAAGCACCATGTCATATTTCAACAGATTCTCATAAATTCAATATGAAAACACACCAACCACAATCCCCAGCCAAGCCAAAAAAATTATTTCAACCATTTCAACAAAAATACACATTTATTGAAAACTATTTTGAATAACCATTTCATTAAATACAAACCATTATTGAATAAAATTTTTAAATCATTAAAAAAACAATCATGTTAAAATAACTATTTTAATATCAACATACGAGAATCACATTCCAACAAAATACCAAATATCCATAAATTCACAAATCGTCAATCAAGAGGGTTTTAAAAAATCACACCACAATGAATAGATAATAAATTTCAATCAAATCAGTCAATTTAAAACAAAGACAAGTAGTTCTAAGAAGAGGATTTGAGTGTGAAGTCTCTTACCTCGGGTGTTTTGGAAATAATGATAAACAACACAAAAAATTCACATAAAATGGTGAATATACATGATCCCACCATATATCATTTCCCTTATCATAAAGAATCCAAAAACTAATCATATTTGGCATACAATACATTATATCGATCCACAGTAGGCATAGATCTATTAAATCAAGAGATTGGGTGAAGTAGATGAGTGAAAAACACTAAGAACGACCTAAAACAATCACATGACTCATGAATTAGTATTCAAATCACCAAGAGGAGCCTTCATATCACCTTCAGATCAACGGGAGAAATGTCCTTAACTTTTACAAGAGTAAAATTCCATGTTGGGTATATTTTGGGGAAGATGAAGCATTAAAACACATGGCCAACACATATCCAAATTTTTAGGATTTAGTTTTTTTATCATGCATTATATAGTCTCATGATTAGGAAAACTGTGTGCTAACCATGTGAAAGCCACTACCCTATTTAAAATCATCACACATACATCTCACATAGTCTCCAAACCATGTACCAATCGTACTAAATCCAGTGCCTCAAAAAGACCAAATCCTTTTCATAATGTGCAAAGTTTATCCTTAGTGGACGCACATTTTTGGGAAAACCATGTGCCTTATCATTCTACAATATCACACAATTCATTGTTTATAAGAGGCGATTCATGGTTTTTCCAAACCGCGTACCTACTGTGCACCTGAATAAAGTCACTAAAACACTTCAAAAGTTCTCCAAACACTACCCAAACATCACCCATATACATAATATAAATAAAAATCATAAATAAAGGGTTACTTACTAGAAATTGTGGGTTCTATAATGAATATATTGATAATTTTTTTTCATCCTCCAAATCAAATTATTATTTAACTATATCCTATTATATGTATATGCTTTTTAAAAAATTGATAATTAATGTGTCAGTATTTTTGTAAGACATTAGTGTTTATATAATTTCATTAATTATTATATTGATTAAAACATTTGATAAAATAAATTCATAAATAAATATATTGTTTTCTTATTATAATAATATAATTATATGAGACCTTTATTAACTTTTCAAAGTTCCAGAAACTCAATAATATTATTAAAATTGATATTTTTGGAATAAATGATGATTTTTATAAAAAAATAAATGAATCTTATTTAGGGAAAAAATTCATCAAATTTATTTTGTTTTTAAATTATAGATGTAAGAAATCATTAGAATTAATTTTGGTGTTTTTCTAAAATAGTTGAATTTTTTGGTGAATAGGGGAATACAACAATCTTTGGTATTAAATATTTTGTTCCATATACATGATTTTTTGAGTAAATGATAATATAAGAACCATAATCATGATCTATCCTTATATATTTAATATATTAATCATGGAAATCATCACTATTTATAGAATTAATAAAAAATAATAGACTAATGTATAAAATAGAAAAACACCCCTCTCCTCCCATATAAATACCACCACTCAACACATCTTCTAATAACACCATCTATGCCTTGTATCTTGATTAGATTTTACCAAATCCTCTTAAAAAGGCACCCCCATGATTTGGATCTTCTAGTATATACCCAATTACATGAACATGTTCCATAAAGAGGTTCTCAAGTATAAGAAATACAAGATGTAAAATCCTATATTATTAACATTTAATGTATCTTCAATTTCAATCCTCTAATTATATTCTATTCACCTAGTTATCCAAATTTGGATTGATAAATACATTATATTATATATAATATAATTTTATCCTCATAATGGTATAATACCTCCTCAAAACACTTTTCTCCTCATTTTATTTGAAAAATAAAACCATCACCAATTATGTGATGATTAACTGCTTTCATGGATGACATGTCTTCATTTTCCATTTCACCGTCAAGGATGTTAATAAAATCATTATTATGGATAAATAAGATTTTTATAAACATATTATAATTAATATGACTTTATTGACTCAATATATATATATATATATAATATAAAATTACACAATTTAGTAATGGTCATGAATACTACAAAAAATAGAACATTTTCAACAATTCATTATTAAATTAATCGTCATCATACCATATAACAAAATGATATGAAATAAAATATAGTAATAATTTTTTATTAAAAACTTATAATTTCATTTCTAAGGAATTTTTTTTCATTTTACATGAAATTCCATACTAGAATACAAGATAACCAGTCATGAAATCCAAGAAAACGAACACTCCTAGATACACGAAATTGTACTCTGTTACTAAAAAATTGGATATTAATGAACATAAAAAAGTATAATAAATCATATACATGTAGAATATATTTTATATTTATTAATTAAGTGATATTTTTTTAATTTTTAGGATTATAAAATGAATATATAATTTGGGAATAGTGTATGTGGATATTAAATCACACATCATTTTCAATAGGTTATTCCTATTTAAAGCCAAATTACAGTGTGGATATTATTTTAATATTCCTAAAAAATAATTCCATTGTCATTGCATTTTGTTTTAGAGTATATATGTATTTTTTATCTGATTTTATGAAAAATTCAATGATTATTGAAAAAAAAATTCTCTCTAAAACACATTTTGACTTCTTTTAATTTTTTCCCTATTCACTCAATAATGATGAATCTTATACAAAATATGATATGAACTTTTCATTTGGTAACGCCTCATCTATTTATTATTGATGAGATATTTATGACATCCATTTAATTATAAAGGTTATATCTTGACTTTTATTGATATATTTTTTACATTTCATTCTTGATTATGCAATTTTTTTTATGTGACAGTGGTCCTATAACTATTTATCCCTCAAATTTATTGGGTAAGGTGATGAATAACATTATATAATTTGTATTATAAATGAAAATGAATCAATCATTATTCAAAAATGTTCTTTTATGAGTATGTACATATCTTATGTATGAACATGACGTTATCTTTGTTCACAACTATGTGTTATATTTGATAGCTCCTTCATGTTGATTCATTTTTATTTATTTCCACATTCCATGTATTAATCTAATGTTTCCTCTCATTATTATGATTATTTCCCTATAATGATGTAATGATGATGTTGAATATTCTAAGACATGTCATATTTATTCATGTGATTATATATCCACTTATTGGGATTTTAGCTTGTAATAACCCATGTATTTTTAAAATAAGTTTTTATATTCTGAAAATAAATAGTAGAATTCATCATAAATTTATAATGAAATAAATTTTATTTTAAGGAATCTGTAATGAGGGAATTGTAACATGGATTCAGGAATAGTAATAAGGCCATTATGAATAGTAATATATCCAATATAATAGTATTCACACAAATGAAATTATAAATAAAATTCATGTAACTTACTGGTGAGAATATGATATATTTATACAATGGAATAATTAAATAAATGTTCCAAAATAAAAAACCAATTATTGGTATTTTTTTGAATCATAAATGAATTTTTTTTAATTAAATAAATTACTTAATTGAAAAATACATTTCATAAAATAGATTTATAACTTCTTAATTTATTCTGATATGATTATATTATAATATTATAAGACCATAGTTAATTTTTCAAAGTGTTATAAAATATTTTATACTTTTAAAATAAATATTTTATAATAAATTAATGGTTTTTTAAAATATATTTTCTCATATATAGGAAATTATATTTATATAATAAATTATATTTCCAAATTCTACCCAAAGAAATATTATTAGGGTGAATATTTGGGATTTTGATAAAATAGTTGAGTTTTTTTTTGTGAAAAGTAAATTACATTAATTTACTATATTTATACATTATAAGTAAAAAACTATTACTCGAGTGATGGATGATGTAATATCATTTTTGTGAAATAAAATAATCTGGTTATTTTAATTATTCATAAGAATTAAAAATATACATAGTCTTGAGAAAAAATAACAAACAAATGAATAAAATATTCAAAATACCTCTCTCCTCAAATATAAAAACCGCCCCTCACCGCATTTTTCTCACACCACTCAAGAAACTTTTATTAAAAAATATTTATCCTTATATACTTCTAATATACCTCACCTCATCACTGAATCCTCACTATAGAGATGATGAAAACCAAGGAATCCATATCGTGAAAACTAAAATGGGTTACCCGTAATTCGAGGTAACATTCTTCCCCAGGTTCTTTTATATTATTATCATTATACATACATTTAATTTATAAAATATAATTATTATATAATAACACCATTATAAACAATAATGTATGTTTTTTATGATAATGTTTTGACCTACACATACACATATTTCAATTTAATGTGTAACGAACTTACAGTTTATTCGAACAATGAACTATCGCCTCACAAAACATTGATTGTTCATTATTCCTTTACATCCTCTCATGGTGGTAATTTTGTTGGAAAATATATTTATATATGATATATATGATATTTATTATTTCAGTATTCATATTTAATTCTTTTATAACACATATCATTATACTTCATTTTTGTGTAAATATGATAACACTGATTGTGGAAGTGTGGCCAATAACCTCCTTAAAGATATGTGGTTCATTCAACCTATACGTGGAATCTATTAATGATGATTTTAATTAAACTATATAACATATATTAAATAGATATGGTAATATTGATATAATATAAAAATTTATCATTTAATTTTCATTATTTTATTACAATACTGAATTGTAAGTAGCATTCATGTGTACGTACGACCTACCGTCTCCACAAATGCTTCACTTCATTTGTTACCTCAAAATATTATAGATTATTATGAATACATATATCATGAAAAAATATGATAATTACCACATTTATTAAATTATGGAGATGATGGAATCATGATCTACAAAACTGGAACAAAAATTAACATGTGAAAACATACTTGAGTAAACTAGAATTTTAACACATGAAATAGTGAAAATAAGAAATGATTGTTAACAATTGGGTAAAAATATATTATTATAAAATGATATGTTAGGTTATAAACATAATTAAGGTTCTATTATAAGTGATTATCTTATTATAAACCATTATACATGATTTTTTAACATGTTTATTTTATGAAAAACCAGAGGCAGGGACATCCATTTTGAAATCATTTTAGATGTTCCTTTTATGAAATACAAAAAGATTGTTTTTTATATAAGAAAATAGTTGTTTATCCCACTTCAATTAATATTTATTACTATAATGTTTCCTTTATATTTTTTCAATTTTATATTTGATTAATATTTTTTATTGTTATATGTCGTGTTTTTATATATTTTTTAATAGATTTTAATAAAAAATGGTATTTTGATATATGGATTTGTTTTTTTTCATTTGTTTAAATGAGTTATAAATGTTTTTATTCATAATATATTGCTTATAAATTTTTTATAATGGGTTATTCTCATTATATATCATGCCATGAGGGTTTGAGTCCAATTATTGGTCATGATATGAAGGGTTGATCCCATTAAGGCTCAAGAACTAACGAGTGAGCTCCATTATAGCTCTCAAATGCATTAGGTACTCTGGAGATAAAAGTTATTTGAAAGGTTATTCAAATCTTAAGGGTTAAAATGAGAGTGATATGGTAAATATTTCCCAAAAACACTCTATGATTTCTCAATGCATGCTAATGTGTTTTATGAATAAAAAATCATGTTTTCACTGGACTAATGATTGTATTACATTATGTCCCATACTAATAGTTTTTCACATAAAATGTTTTAAAATGTTTTCAACCTGGAATAAGGATGGGTTATAGAAACAAGGAATTAAATTTTAATGTTATAGGTATTTTTTAATGAAATGTAGTTTTATTTTAACATATTTTGTATAATATGAGAAATTGATACTATTTTAATAGTTTCCACTTTTTATGATTATGGGTTGTTATTTATGTATACTGAAAAAATTAACTAATAATATAAAACAAATAAAGATAAACAATGTGAAAGATAATAAGTTCTAGACTAAATCTCAAGATTATATAATGATTAAATCATGGTTCCTCATAGTTTTTATCAAAGGATGGTTTAGATAAACTTATGGGTTATTATTATGTTAATACAATACTAAAATTGATATTACCTTTTTGGAAATTTTAAATGATATGGAATTTAATGATAAAAAAATTAATGTGTCTACAATAGGTCAATTAGGAATGGTTTTATGGAGAAGAAACATGGAATATAAAGTATAGAGACACTGATTAAATGATATCTTTCTAAATCTTCATGCTGGAAAGGTGGTAATTTGAACCAACCAGATTCATATACCAATGTCTTAGTTGTCTCAGGTGAAAAATAGTATTGTCAAACTTGCTATAGAAGAACCTAATCAATCATCAATGAATATATATTTTTTAGACCATTTCAACAGGAAATATCCCCATTCATTTAGTGGAACATCTTACCTTGTGGTAGCAGATTAATGGATTAATTCTATAGGAAATATATTTGATGTCAAGATATGTTCATAACATAATAAAGGAAACCATTTCTGTTTTTTCTCCAAAAGGATAAACCAAATGGTGGTGGTATTTAGTTATTCATTCCATACAAATAAATCATGATTTCATGAAATGGAAAACATTAAAGTATTTTTCAATGCAAATTATTTCCCATAGGATGTTCAACACCAAATGGAAAAGTATTTTCATGAATTAATAGAATAATAAAAACATTATGTATCTACACATGAATAAAACTTCACATGATTGGCTAGGTATGTTCCATATTTTTTTTGGGATATTAACAAAGAAATTAATCAGTTTTAATATCTATTTATACTAGGTTTATGATGATATTTTGACTCATTATAATTTAAAACCAATGAATTTTTTTTATACTAAAAATGTTTAAATGGGATTTGTTGACACATATGTGCCTCATGATGATAAGAATATTATGCAATATAGTACAAATAATTAAGGTAAAAGTTCATAAAATAAATTTATATGTAATAAAATAAAATTCACTTCTTCAAAAAAGTTAGTTAAAAATAATCGGGGGGACTATCATGTAATTTATGGAATGATTGACCAATGTGAATAGATTGAAAACATTGATATTGATTGGAAATAAAATAATCATAAGAATAAAAATAATTATTTGTTAAGATGTTTTAACTATATGGAGTGGTAAAATTTTTCTAATGTGTGTCCAAATCTGGTCGCTCGGTTGGGAAATCAGTAAGATAAAAAAGAGAAGTGTGTAAAAAATCCATTCCAACTACATCAGTAGATGTTGATACATCAAAAAATATAGTATCAGGTATATTGAATATTTTAAATAATATGCCAATGTGTTGTTAGATTTAGGGTATACACGTTCAATAACATCATGTAAATATTATTGTAAGTTTGAAATTCCACCTCAAAAAATGAATCCAAATCACACAATCAATACACCTAAGGGATATATTAAGGAAAAAAGAAGTTAAACGAATTTTCTAGTCAGTGTTATTAGATGTAATTTACCAAAAAAACCTTGTGGAATAACCTCCAGTAGAGTTTGATGTTATCATGTGAATAGATTGTGTTTCTTTTTACAATGATAAGATAAAATATAGAAATAATGAACTTGTTTTTTGGAAATAGATTCAATTTGTATACCATAACAAACACATAACTTTTATAACATATTAGGAATATGATAAAATAATAAAATAATGGAATGAATGTTGTATTTCACATATAGTTGAAAATAAAAGAACCATTCTGATTATTTATGTTTAGTGATATATGCGAATATTGATGTTTTTCCTGATGATTTTCCTAGTTTTAATCATGATGAAGTGATTGATTTTATAGTTGGAATATATTCTTATTATATGAAAATTTTAAAACCTCCCTATCGAATGAATCATGTAAAAATTATAGAAATGAATTAATAGTTGTATTAATTACTAGATAAAGGATTAATCTGACCTAAATCATCCCCATGGGGAACACTTATCTTGTTTGTGAAAAAAATAGTTAAATGAGACATTTCATTGATTAGAGAGCCTTGAGTAATATCATTATTTAGAACAGGTACCATTTTCTTCATATCTATGATTAGTTTGAGGATCTATAAGGAGCACACAATTTTTTGAGGGTTGAATTGAGATTAAGATAATATTAGTTGAATATAAAAGAGGCATACATTCTGAAGACAATGTTTCAAACTATATATGAGAATTTTGAATTTTTATTTATGAAAAATGGTATAACTAGTGGAAAAGTTTTATTCATATATATTTTGAGTAGTATATTCCATGAGTTAAGGGATATTTTTTGTTTGTTTCTATTGGTGAGATTTTTGAATATTATAAAATTAAATAGGAATAAGATTGTCATATAAGGTTTATTTTTAAAACAATAATGTAAAATAATATCTGTGGAAAATTCAAAAACTGTGAATTTCTCATTCAAAAGTTTTCTTTTCATTGAAACATTTTAAATAATGTTGGCATACTACTTGATCCCACTAAAAAAATTTGATGACAAATTTCAATGACATATGAATTTTATTAAGATTTGTAGTTTTGTTGTAATAATAGGTTATTACTAAATGACTTTTAGAAACATTTCATTGTTATCTTGCCCACTAAAAAAGTAAACATGGAAACTTATAAATTTTTCTTGGATAAAATAATTTTATGTATTTTTTTGATGAAGTGAATATAATATTTTTCAATGCTCTAGTTTTATCCCTAACTTCAAAAAATGGTGAGTTTTTTATTTGCGGTTATGCTTCATTGAAGTGACATGGTTGTGTTGTGATAGAGAATGATTATGTAATTGGTTATTATTAAAGATTACTGAAACCTCATGAATTAAATTATCCAACACATGTTTTGGAATTAACATCTATGGTTTTCACTTTGATAATTTGGGAAAATTATTTCTATAGAGTTAAATTTGTAATATATAATAATCGTAATTTTTTTTGTATAAATTCACTGAGATGTAATTGAACATGTTGTAGAGAAGATGTATTTAACTGAAAAAAGTTTATGATTTAACAATCAAATACCATCCAAAAAATGAAAATAATGTTAAAGATTCCTTGAGTATGAAACATTATGTTACATTAACCAGGATACATTTGCAACATTACCTGTAGATTAATGATATGATGAATTTTTTCTTGGATATTTTCATTGAATGAAATTACCTTTTTTGTTTATTGATTTGGTGTAGTCGTTGTTGTTAGAAAAAATTAAGCATATGATGAAGGAAGAAGTTGATTTACGAAAAAAACATGAATTTGAGAAACAAGGGATGTTGATCCATTTTAATGTTTCCAAAGAGTATATTTTGAGATTTGGAGAAAGATTATAAGTTCCTTCTGATTCCTATTTAGTTTTTTTGTGAATTTCATAGTTCTTTGTTCTTAATTCATCATGGAAACACAAAGATGTACAGAGAGAATCTGGTGTATTTCTAGTGGTATGGAATGAAAATAGATATTTCTGATTTTATTGTGAAATGTTTTACATATCAATTGGTAAATATAGAGTCAAAACATTTAATAGGGATTCCTTTACCTATTCCAGTGCCTGAGTAGAAATGGGAAAATATATCCATGGATTTTGTGGTGGTACTAAAAATGTCTTCTTGTTGTAAAAATTAAATCTGTATTATTTTAGATCATTTGACTACATATCTACATTTTCATCCTATTTGTGACACCCTATATCATGATAAAAATTATAATTTTTATGTATAAGATATAGTCACGAAATATGTAGGTACTATCTATTTTATATCTAATCGTGATCCCTTTTTCACTTAAGATATAGTCACGTAATACTAAGGGACTATCTATATCATGTCTAATCGTGATCCCTTGTTCACTTTTAAGGGAACTGAATTAAATTTTAAAACAACCATTCATCCTAAATATGAGGGAATGATCGGGATAAATTTTTTTCCTATAGAGGGTATTCATTGATTTTGATAAATGGATTACCCGGAAGTTGGAATCAGCATATTTCATTTCTTGAGTTTTCTTATAATTATAGTATTCATTCTAGTATATAGATTCATCCTTTTAGAGAATTATATAGAATGTTATGTCAAACATCAACATTTTGGTATGATTTTTAGGAAAATAATTTTATGGGAGTATAATTAGTATAAGACATCGTAGAGAATGTTCAGTTGATTCAGCAACACATGTTTAACGGTTAGAGCATGAAAAACATTTATGTAGATAATAAGAGGAATGCTCATTCATTTTAGGTAGGTTACCTAGTTTCCCTAAATATATCTACAAAAAAATGTGTTTTGTGTTTTGGTAACAAAGTAATGTTAGGTCTATGGTTTGTTGGACCATATGAAATCCAGAAGAAGTAGGACCAGTTTCTTACCGAGTGGCCTCACCTTAGATTTTACCTCAAGTACAGAATAGTTTTCATGTTTTGATGTTAAGAATGTAAGTGATTGATCCATATCATGTTTTGAACGTAGAATTAGTTATAATGGAAGAGAACTATTCATATAAAAAGTTACCTATTCATATTCTTGATCACATAGAGCATATATTTCAGATTAAGATAATTCATCAAGCTACAGTTTTGTGGCGAAACCAAACTATTGAAGAATACACATGGGAATATTAAAATGTTATGAGGTTACAGTATCCACACTCTCTAAATAAATGATTTTTTTGTGGAAATAAAATCTAGAATTTGGGGATAATGTACCAACCCAGATAATTGTAAAATTTTTTTTTTATTCTAACGTTAAATTGTAAAATTAATTATAAATCGATAATGACAAAAGTTGAATTTTATATAATCTTTATTGATTGAATATTAAAATAACCATAATAATTTTAACATGACCATTTAAAAATTTAATATAGGAAATAGAATAGTAACCTCACCTATTAATGTATAAATATGATTCATGTATCCTAAAAGTAAAAATATGATATATTTATACCTTGGAATAAGTAAATAAATATCATTAATATTATAAAATAATTATTTTTTTTGTGAAACATAAATGTTTATTTAATTTTATAATTAATTTAACGATTTAAATGAATTTTTTTTTCATAAAATAAATTCATAAATTATTATTTTTGTTGTTGTTATTATAAGATAAATTTTTGAGACCATAATTATATTTTCATATTGTTGTAAAATGAGTAATAATTTTCAAATTTGTATTATTTGAATAAAAAATTATATTATTTAATATTAAATTTATCATATTTATAAATTTATTATCATAATATGGGGTTAATTTTTTAATTTAAATATTCAATAAAATATATAAGGTTATTTTTTTGGTTTTTTCTAAAATGGTTGACTTTTTTTAATACTGAAATATCGTAATATGTGGTATATAAACATTATTAGTAACATATGATATTTCTTGAGTCATGAATTATTTAATCACCTTTTGTCGATCTCACATGCACTAAATAGTATAATTAGACATAATAATCAAAACTATTCATAGTATTGATCCTAATAAATAATCAAATGAATAAAATATTCCAAAAACACCCTTCTCCTCCCATATAAATACCACCCCACCACCTATTCCTCACACCACTCAAGCCTATATTTCTGAACCATGATATTTTAAATTTATCATCTACATAACTCCACTCATCCTAGAATTCTCCCCATGGGATGAAACCATTCCATGGAAGCAATTTTTTTAAAACCAGAAGGGGTTACCCAAAGAATAGTTAACATTGTTCCTCAAGTTCTTTAATGTTGTTTTTATTCTCTAATATGTGAATTATTACAATTTCAATGATATATAAAAAAATAATTATCCTCAATATACATATTTTCTAGTATTCTATGTTTTTTACCTACATATAAACACAGTGACATCTAGTGGGTAACTAATATACCATTTATGTGTGTGGTGAAATATCACCTCATCAAACGATGATTTTTTGTTCTACCTTTACCACCTCACAAGGAAAAAATTATGGTAGACACTATGATTTTATATATTATATATATTATATATATTATTTAATTTTTTTAATTCATTTATGACACAAACCTTTATACTTTCCATTGTTGTGTAAATACGAAAACACTGATTGTGTAAGTGTGGACCACTGCCTCCTTAATGTGATGTGATTCATCTACATAATATGTGGAACACAATAATTATGATTTTAATGAAGATATGTAACATATATTACATTGATACGATATTATAATTATAATAAAAAAATGTATCATTTACCTTTAATTATTTTAATATGGACAAGAAATGGATGTAGCATTTATGATTACGTACAAACTATTATATCCATGAATTCTACATTTTATTTCATAACAAAACATTTTATGGACATTTACAAATACATATATAATGAATAAATATGATTATTACATAATTTTATAAATTATGGATATGATGAAATAATGAACTACAATATAGGATCAACTGAACATAAGTCAAAACAAACACGAGAGAACTAGGATTTTCCCCTATAAATAGTGAAAATAATGAAAGATTACTAACAATCAGGTAATTTGATATTATAATAAAATGATATATGGTATTATAAAGATAAATATGTATCATTTATAAGTTAGTAACTTATTATAAACCATTTTAATGGAGGTTTTTACATGTTTAATTAATAAAACCCTGATTTAAGGGACAATCCTTTGGAAATCGTTTTTAATGTCTCTTTTATGAAAATAAAAAAGATTTTTTTATATAAAAATTGAGAAGTGTATCATGATGTCTTGATTCATTGTTACTATAATGTGTCATTTATCATTTTTTTTGTTATTTTTGAATAATATGATGTTATTTTTTTTGTGAAGGGATTTTATAATTAGTTAAAAAGGTTTCTACAAAATGAGTATTTTTATATTTGGATGTTCTTTTATCATGGGTTTAAATAAGATATAAAAGTTTTTCATCATTTTAAGTAACTAATAAATTTTTTATTATTGTTTTAGTTCATTATATCTTATGAAAATACGGGTGGAATCCGATTATATCTCATGACATGATGAGTTCATCATATTATAGCTCAATATATGATGGGTGAGCCCCATTATAGCTCTTCAATGCATTGGGTACTCTAATGGTGGAAGTAGATCAAATGGTTAATCCAATTATTAGGGTGAATGTATCTATGATATGGTAAATTTGTTCAAAGAAAATTGTAATATTTTCCTATTAAAGAAAATGAGTTTAAAGAAAAAGGGTTTTGATTGGTTTTCATGTTTCCATTTGAAAAATGATTTAATTTCTTCAGGTTCCATACTGAGATCTTTGTTCTCATGAGATGTTTTAAAAAGTTATTCCTAGAGTATGAGGATGGGTATGACAAATAATGAAACAATATTGAATAATAAGAATATTTATTTAATGAAAACATGTATTATATAAAAAAAATTGTATTAAAGATTAAATGGTTACTATTTTCATTATATCCACTTTGTATGCCTGTATTATGTTATGTATGTTTCATGAAATAATTCTATAAAATTGTTAACCTAAAAAGATCCTCAATGTGAATGAATATAAATTCTAGACTAAAATTAAGGATTATATAATGTATTAAGGTTGGGTTGTTATATATCATACCTCGTTATTTGATGTATATCCCAATGTGAATATAGGTATGAATGGGGTCATGAGATTTATAAGGATAAAGTAGAATATTTTATAAAGAAAGGATTGTCTTTTTTTATGAATAAGGGATATAAGGACCTAATTTTCATATGAAACTATAATTTTTTCTTTTATTTTAATGAATTTATTTATTTAATCATTAAATTGATATAATTGTTATTTAATTAAAATAAGGGTCTCTATTGTCCATGACTTAGTGTTGGAATCACTAAATTGATTGGTAATGTCATGGTTTGTGGTTGGGATGTCAGGGAATGGTTAATTGTATTTATTGGTGAGTTTAGATCACCAATGTTCAATTTATTGATATTTTATCCATGATTCTACACCCATGACCCAATATTGGATCTTGTGACTATATTTTAATGCATTATTGTTTGATGAATTCATTTTAAGGAAATACCAATCAGTTCCATGTCTACTTACTCTGAATAGTTATTCACGATGTTCAATATTTTTTGTAGTAATCATTTAATTAATTGTATTAATTTTTATTTTTAATTTGTGGTTACTAGATTGAGGTGTCATGTAACGACATAAATCATATTGATTATGTTTATGCGTCCATGGTTTCTCTTATTATATTTATGTTTTTCTTACTTATTATTCCTTGGGGTTTCCATCAGATATGTATCCAAATTTTCTCTCCTGAATGGATTTTGAAATTTCATTTTATTGTATTACTTGATGGTTAAAAAACAAATTTCAATAGAATTGGTTTTATTTTCCTTCTTCTTGGTAATATAGTTCTAACTAACACATATTTTTTGTGAAATTATAAATTTTATTGTTCTAAAGTGGTGTCGATTGTCATGTTGTGCATCATTTATTTCATATTTTTCACATATTAGGTCTCTTATGTTTGTTCTTGTTTGAAGAATCATTTTTCCAACTTTTAATATAGAGGGGATATAACACCCTGATAATTTAAAAATATAATTATATATGATAATCCATACGATATGAAACATCGATCATAAACAAACCATGATATATTTTTATTTAAGCATGGAATTTATATCATACCCATTAAATTAGTGAGAATGAATATTATTAATTACATTATGAAATATATATAAGGTTACTACTAAATATAAATTTATTTAATATTACATATTGATTATATACCCAATATTTTATGTATAAATTTTATTATTCAAAAAATATGTTTTCTTAAAAAATTGTTTTTATTGATTTTAGTGAAAAAATATAAAAATTAATTTTATTAACTATTAGAAATTTTAAATTATAAAATTAAAATAATTTCCAGATATCAAAATTTCAATCTTTATATAGGGTGATGTTTTCAGATCTTTATAATAGGGTTGATTTTTTAGTGAATAATGAAAGTTAATATTTTTTCAAATACTATATATGTTATAATTAAATAATTTAATTTAAATTATTCATTATATTTTTTATTTCATCTCAATTATAATTATGTAATTTCTTATTTATTAATAATATTTACTTTCTTTTTATTCATCAATTTTTAGGATTCTAACATAAGTGTATATTTATGTATAAAAACTCAGTTGTTTGGAAACTAATTTTAAGTGAATAATTTTTCTGAATGTTAATAGACTAAAAAACCCCTCGAAAGTAATGATTAAAATAAAATTATTGTATTGTAATTCTATTATATTAATTGATTTTCATAAAACAATTAGATATTGTAATTGAGTCAATATAGGATGATCTATTCTTGAAAAAAATACATTTATTGAAAAGATTTGTTTGATATCTAATGTACATTTAATTAAATTCATAATTCTTGAAATTATATGTTTTAAATATGATAAAATGATTTTAATTTTTTTAATAAAAATTAATATTATAATATAATAAGATGATATTAATTTTTTTCTAATGAATAGTAAAAAAAGTATGGGAAACTAGTTACAATGGTGAATAATAAAATGATTAATTTCAATATAAATGGAATATCATGATAAAAATAATTTTCTTTTAATAGTTCATGTGTGGTTTAAACATATCACCACACACTGATTATTTATCATTTTTCAAGGAACATCACTTGAGAGTGACATCCCATTATTTAATAGTATTTGGTATTCAAAGAATATATCACTCCCTTTAAATTATAAAAGGAAACCACCTCTATTCTACTTCCCACAATTCAAAATAATCATGATTCATAAAATTCGTATAAAATACCATCCATACATCCCTACCAATGACACATTGTCCTTTTATTGATCATAAATATAATATATGAAGGCCTTTGGTATAATCATTGACATGTGATCTGAGGAAGTTTAATTGTTCTTAACCAAATGTTTTTTTCAATAATTTTTCACTTCTATAAAATATTTTTAAAGCATATTCAAAGAAAGTCATCTGTATATAACACATAAACAATTGATATCATGTTAATGTAATAACCTACATACATCACTTCTTCTATCAAATGGAATCATAATCCATCATTTATGTGTACGAAATACTACATCTTTGGGAACCGATTTAATTATTTTTCCATAATCATCTATCAAAAAATGATTTTGATTATGGATTCAATGTACATATATGGTATTCAGGGATTATTTATAATTCGTGAAATCTATTATATAATATAATTTCCAACATTACCAATCATTGACATGTGATAATATCTTTCGTGGGTACGACTGACCACAGTATCTAGATGAGATTTGATTCAATTTCAATAACCACGTCATCTGGATGGAATATATAATTGTATTTAAAGAAATTAAATTATTTATATTATATAATTATCATTTTGTGAAGATAAAATAACATTTACCTATTTCAATGAATATCGTTAAAAATGGAAAGGTTACTCATGCATACGTAAGATATACCATCTCTGTGATTTTATAATAGTTTATTATTCAGACATATATTTCAATGGATGGGTTCAAATTTATAATTTATGAATAAATTTTTTAATTTTTTAATAATTATTTTTATGGAAATTATGTGATAGTGACCCCTTTGACCAAAGTAATCACCCTGATTCTATATTGAAATTATTTAATGAGCATCCTTAAAACACCCAGGTCGATATAAAAAAATATGCAAATAAAAATTTCATTATAATAAATGATATAATTAGTTCAAGAAAAAATAATTAACCAAGTAAGAGGTTATAAAGAATACAAAAAAAATTATAATTTTATCATATAGGAGGAAAAGTACATACATGAAACGTTTTGACTTGAGGTAAGTGTTTTCATTTCAAAACACAAGCATTTGATACACATGTTATATTATACTCCTAATTTAATTTGAATGCATTATATAATGAAAAATGAAATATATAACATAATTTAATATAGTTAATCATGGTAATTTAACATCTATTTCAATATCTATCCCTTCCAAGATGTTTGTATTAAGATTTGTTTATACAGTTACTGACTTTGTCTTGATTTTGTATTACTAAGGAAAATTTTAATATTATGAAGGAATTTATTTGATTGTTTGTATATACATCCCAAATTACATGAAATATAATTAATATTAAATAATTAATATTAAATTAATTTTCAATTTTGATTTAGTTCACAAAAGTTAATGTGACTTGAAAGATACCAAGTCGTACTAAATTTCAATACTCATTTTATTTTTTGTGGGTTATTTTACAATTTAATTAGATTTTATATTATATGATTTTATATTAAAGAATAATGATTATATTAATCGGTATTTTACAATATATATGGGGATTTACATATTATACTCATAATCAAATCATTTATTATTCCCCACCTCAATGGTATAATCTTTTTAAGGGATTATATTTAAAATTTCATTCCATTAATACGTAAATGTTGTTATCCGCCAATTTATTTTTTGAGGCATATCTACTATGCCTTGATATGTTATAAAAATTATATCATTATATTGAGGGTATTAAACAATAAAATAGAACATATTTCTAGGAACTTATGATTTGAATTTAATAAATGTGGTTAGAGTTCATGCTTCAATTGAATTTTGTTCAGGAATGCTTATGCATGAATTTCCAATGAAGGAAATTATTTATTAATTTTTTAATAAACTAAATAAATTTAATCGGCCTATAGTTATTACTAAATAATAATGCTATATAATCCATTTTAATTTTATCATTTCCAAAAAATAGGAAAATATATTTAAGTAAATCCACTATTTTGTCTATTTTCAATCAAAAATGGATTTTTCTTTATCAAAATTATCCTTAAAATGTTTTATGAAATATTTTTATATATCAAAATATTATTTAATAAATAAAATTTTGACCTTGTTTTCCTTTTTAGAAAATTATTTACAATGAATCTTACTATCATTTTCAGAATAAAGGAATTTTAATCATTTTAAAAAATTAATAAATTATTCTTTCTTTTTTTACTTTTATAGAATGAACAATGTTTCCTGACATCATGAACACTCAATTAATTGAATATTACATTATAGTTTTCCATGTATATATTCAATGAAAATATTTTCTATAATATTTTATAAATATTATGTTTTTAATTAAGTCATTTCAAATAAAAAAAGGAATTTCCCCAATAAAAATTCCAGGAGGGATTTTAATGAAATTTTAATCAATGAAATCTACCATTGATACTATATATTGATTATAAATTATATATATATATATATATATATTAAAATTATACCTATAAAAGAAGCAAATATTATTATGTGGTAATACATTCCTTATGTTTTTATATCAAATTAATTCATTCTGAAAAATCATTTGATTATGATATGATACAAGATTATGAATCATGTTTCATTTCCTTTTTAATTAATTTTTTTATAACTTATTATTGAATTATTTTTTATGGAAGAAATTTATAATAGACATGTTATAAAGGGTGTTTCCAAATAGTACCCCAACACATTGTGAGAAATATTATTCTCATGAGTTGTTATATATGGGATTATGGATTAATCATAATCTATAATGGGAAATTTTCCACTTATTATGTTTTCTATGTAGATGTTGAAACACCCCACATTTTCATAGTTCATTATCTCTTTGATGTAATTTGATAACATACGCTACACACAACCCCGAGTTTGAGGGCACCATGACTTAACAATCTAGCCGTTCAAAAAGCAGTTATGAATAGTAATAATAGGATTTTGAATTTTATATACACCATATAATATTATAATCCATATTATGTGTTTCTTAGAAATTATATAAGAAAAAAAATACATTTTTTAGATAAAAGATGTATTTTTCAAAAAAATGCAATTTTACAACCTTTTAATTGCAAATACTTTTTTAAAACTAATATTTGATACTTTTATATATTAAATTTAATTAAATTAAATAATTCAAAAGATGCAAGATATTATATTTTTATTTGGATAAATTATTGGTACTTTTCTAATAACTGTCATATTTTGATGAATAGTGAAAAATACAAAATTTTAATTGAAAACCAGTTTTTTATTCGTAATAATTTATAGTGTTAAATTATGAATTTGAATGGTTTGATGTATAATTAGATTATATTTTTATTATTTAATTCATCGTAGGTAATTATTAGTAATTTTACATTTAAATTTGACATAAACACATGTTAATCTTTTGATAGTTTTGACTTTTTAAAATACCCACTTTTTGGTTTTGACAAAAGGAATTAATTTTAAATTAATTAATGAAACTTCTATTTTATAAAATTGTTAAAATAGAAATCATTTTTGAATTTGGAATATCAAAATTATCTTATGGTGAATTTTCGGTATTTTTCTCAAAACATTCAATGTTTGATGAATAGTGAAAAACAATGCGTAATTGTTTAAAACCGACATTTTATTTAAATAATTACTAATTTTTTTCTAATTTATTTTATGTTAGAATAGATATATAATACCTATATATTTTCAATGTAATTTATTTCATTCATTTTATAATAAAATGATATGAATAAAATGTTGTTGAACTTTTTAACATCTTTTACCCACATTCTAGGTACATTTGTAAATTTTCATAAAACATAATTTTACCACTTCTTTAAATTGTACTTCAAAAATCTGAGAGACACGATTGAAATTACTATATAAAATTTTGTTCAATAAAATGTTAATATTTTTTATGAATAGTTATTTTTGATTTTTATTTACCACGGTTAAAAGTAAATAGGGTAATTAAATGTAAAAATGATATTGTAATTACTCTAACACATGTCCTAATTCTATTGGATAATTGTATTTCGACTAAAACAAAACATAAGAATAAAATATGATCCATTTTTCAACTTGGATTACATGATAATATTTATTATTATTTTACTTAAAGAAAAGTTAAAAGTGTCAAATTCAAAGTTTAATAACTAAACCCGTTTTAATACAGGGTTATACAAAATGGAAATTTGAATATAAATATTAATTATAAATCTGAAACGTTTTCTACATAATTATATAATATTTATAATTTTTAGAGACTAAATTAATTTATTTATTTATGACGCAATGATGATGCGGTAATTACTTTATCAATAAATGATTTAAATAATTGATATTATAAATAAAAAAATAATTGTAAATTGAACGTTTTGATTCCATCCATGAATTTTATAGGTTAATATGACATGTTAGGGTTGATTAAATAAATTGTTTTTGAAGGGATAAAGTTGTTATGACTAACAAAAACAAAATATCAAATAGTGTCAAAATTGAGATAAATGATTTTTTTTTAAAATAAAATACTATTACCATAGAGGCTGATCCAGAGGATAACCCCCTGAACATTTATTAAAATAAAAGGAAAGGACAGGTAACAAATAGAAGAACTCAAAATAAAAAGTTATATGTCATAAGAACCATCCCCATATCCACATCCCTATTAGCAAGCTTCTTCCGCAGTAGTCGATTCGCATTCCGAGTTGTCATAATGCTTCAAATCCTTAGAATATTTCCTTCGCAGATTCATCCGTTCCAAGTATAAGAGCTTAGTGCTACCACCAGAAGACCTAGTGGCCAATAGCTTTGGAAGGGAGGATTTTTCCTTCTTTGGCATGCATCGTAGAGGGGCAGTCAAAACTTCCTGGGTCTGAGTCATCTTTGTCCTCCCACCTTGGACCACATGACTAAATGAAGTCTTGATCATGCCACCATAGTTCTCTTTGTCACTCTCAGAGCAATCCCCCCATTTCACATTGATGATCACATTATAAAAATTTTCCTCCACTCCATTAGCCTACTGGAATTGATCATTGGTGTCAATAGTGAGGCACCTTGGCTGTTCCATAGTCTCATAATTAATCAAAGACCATTACTGCAAAACTTTGGATCCATTGCCCCCCTCATGTGAAGAAGACCCATTCTGCATTTCATTCAATGGGAGGTCTTCCTCCACATTCACTTGCTCGAACACCTAGAAACGACTTCTAGTATCAGTAGTGAAGCCCACACCCTCATCATGCACAACTCTCCCTTGTGCTCCATTAGCAACATCCAACACCTCCAAATGAACACTATCAAAGCCAACAACATCCAACATACCTTCAACAACATTCACTGCTCCCTTACACCGATTCTCCTACTTTCATTAGATAAATCCACACACGCATCATGCTGTAATTTTTGTTTGGCTACAATAATACTTGCTGGACATCCCATTACACCAGAACCAACAACATATTTAGAACCAGCTTGTATCACCCCATCACCCAACTGTAGATCATGGCGAAGCCTACTGAACACTGCAGACACATATTGATTTGGATGTGCCTCAACATAGTTCCTCAATGGAACTGTAGCCGGGTTCTCTACACTATCAGAAATAGCAGATACCACACCTCCAGCGGACATCAGCCTCAGCGCATGAGTCTTTCCTACCATCTCCCTCAGGTTATAAATTATTCTATTAAATACCTTAGAATGACACTTTGAAGCCGTATGACCCAATCAGCAACAAGTGTTGCAGTAGTCTGCCCAAGATTCAAAGACCAAAGACTGCCTCCATCTGAACTCTTCTCCCACAGTAAGCCATATCCAGTTGATTGATGGCCTTGCAATGTCCACATCCACACAAATTTGAGGATTTATCAGGTGACTTACAGTGGATGTTTGAACATCGGAGAAGAGATATCACCCCATCATGTTACCAATCATGCGAATTATTGTTGGATTTTGGAAAGGAAGAGGGAGTTGAGGGAGACTAACCCATGCCACAATGGTTGAAGTATCATGGTTCATGCATAGATCAAAGGACCAGTGAAGGAGGAAGAAGCGGCATTCGTTGCATCTATGAGGGGCACTAGACTAGGCTCGGATCAAATCGGCCTATGAGGAAAACCGTATCATGAATTGGTGTATGTCGAGAAGCCTAACAACTGTGCGATCTTGCAAATCCCAATTACCAAAGATGAAGTGGTCAAAATCATCAACTGAGGGCCTTTTCTGATAGAAACGAGCCCCCAGCGTTAGATACAAATGGATCGAAGCTTCAAAAAACTCCCATGACGAAATCGATAACTGAGGATCACCCTGATGAAGTTCTGGAACATTCAGGCCTAATGAAATCATCGAGAAATATGGGATAGATCTAGGGATTCAGAAAGGAATGAAAGATTTCCATGGGATTGGAGGCTGTGACTGTTCCTCTTCCCCCCTTCCACCTCTTGGAAGGGGAGGGAAGTCATCCCCGAGCGTCTTCTGGGGTTCCAACACTACAAATCGTCATCGCCAATGCCGCGAGCATCCGCAAGTCGCTGTCTCCATCTCTCCAAAAAAATAAAATATTATTAATTGATATAACAATAATAAAAATATAATGTTCGGCCAAAGGTCTTATATAATGATACACATGTCATAGATGAACCAATTTTGGTTTTCTTGGTAGTTTATAGTAATTTTATTAACCAAATAATATAAAAATACTAGGAGACAGGGTAAATGTTAAACTATTTAACTAAGAGTTAAATCTAAATGATAAGGTTAATATAGTGACCTAAACTTTAATAAAAGATATTGGTTGGGAATATTTCAACCCATACCCACCTTTTCTTCGAAATAAATCCACTTGGAACCATTTTAAACTGAAAATTATTTTATAATAAAATAATATTTCAAGCTTTTCTTAAAGTGACCCTCACCTCTCTTATAAAAGAGTATGTAACCTTCACTCAAAATCACACCTCCAAATACATTTGGCATGGGAAAACCCTGATCAAATATTCTCTCAATATCCCAAACATCAATCTAGAGTCCTTCCCTTGAGCAGAAAGCCAACCTATGGAGCCCTTTTGTTCAAATCAAAACGAAACACCCAAAGAAAAACTAATTTTTCTATCACATCTTTAAAAGTTTTTTTCTTCTTCCAAATTCACTTTCATTGATATTTCCATAACTAAATAATAACTCCAGTAAATTTTAAATATTGTGATGTTATTATAAATATGGTGTAATAATAATCATTATTCTATCTATCCATTGAATTATAATGTCACTATGCGTGTGTGTGTACGACTTATCGTCTCCACGTTGTGCTGTAATTTTTTATTCAACAATATATTATTTGGATGGATATAATGATGAGTAAAATGAATAGAGATAATGAAAATAACATGCTAACTTCTCTGTAAAATTAATATACCCTCTAATTCCAAACCGTTTAATCATTAAGGAAATTATATCGTCACTCGGGTGTACGTACGGCTTACCGTCTCCACGACGCGATGAGATTCATTTCCAAGTTCACCATACTACGATGATTATAAAAATATATATTATTAATAAATATGTAATATATGAAATAATATTTCTACCAGATATATTTATATTTATATATTTATGTACTTGTATATATCTTATTCACTTACTAACTAACTGAAAATTACTTTTTTATTATAAATAAAACACTTTTTAGGAGAAAGTGAGAAACCACAAAAGTTAACAGAACATCCAAAAACACCCAAATAAATCAACCGGTCCTGCCCCACCCAAGCAACTGTGTCATGATGAGAAGCCTCCAGCGATGGAGAACCCTTAGTAGACAGTCCAGTGCAGACACACGGTCACGAAATCGATGGCAATGCAATACCCTCTAAACATTCCAATCCAAAGGTCTGCCTCAATGAAGACTTCTTGCTCTGACCCACATTCGGAGCAGGTCCATTCCGAATGCAGGGAGTGAAACAAACTCACAACCAAGCCAAACAACAAGGGATCCCAGAAATGCAATAATCACAAAACCATTACCCTCAAGACATCCACCCGAAGCCAATAACATAAGCAGAGATTTTATGGATAAACATGATATTACCTGAATCAATTTTCCAAAATAGATTACAGGCCAAGGAATCCAACTATAAATCAGCTCCTTCCAATATCATCTTCTCAAACTCAAAGACCAGCTGGTCCCAAGATTGAATTTACTCCTCTACACCGATCTTGCCTTGATTGAAGCCACTAACAAAAATTGAATCATGTTTGTCAATCGATGTATATTGCTCCCCATTGAGAGACACATCAAGAGACCTCCCCATCATTTTAGCTGCCTCCTCCTCAGCTACGTTGAGAAATAAAGGCTATTCTATCACATGGTCATCGGAGCTTAACAACAAGACAGTGGGATGATCATCATGTACCTCGAACTTATGGTGTCTTAGAGCCTCCGTGTCCATCTTCATCCTGCTCATTTTCTTTGCCGAGTGGGTCTCAAGAGGAGGAGGTAGAGAGGAGTAGTCATTCCTCCCCTTCCTTCTCCTAGAGTCCCTATCACATCTTATGCTGGAATCCTCATCTACCGAGTGAACAAGTTCAGGAACATTGGTAGGCAACCCGTTGACCCTAACATCCTCACATAGAGTAATGGAATTCGAACTCAAATCAGCTTCTGGGAGACCCTCGAACCTGTTGCATAAGGGAGCCATCAACTGAAACGAACCAAAATCCCCCTTCTGCTCACCTCTAGTTGTAATAGGAACAACCCAATCAGAACCTAGCCTCCCCTTACTGACATCTGCACTGCCCTTCCATGATTTTTCAGCATCTATACCAAGAAACTCCACTTGCTCGCTGCCTGATGAGCGGTCCAAGGACTGGCCACCATTTGCCTCGCCTTCCACCTGAACATCCACATGCTGGGATTTTCCTTCTCTATCCAGCATCCTACAGATGGGAGGACCAGCGAGATCCACCTTCAGCCGGTTGAACACATATGACACCTTCGGGTTAAGCCGTAGAGCCTCCGATGCAGTACGGAGACCCATCCTCACCACATTACAGTCCCCAGCCTCTCTCGCATGAAGTTCCTCCTCGGTCACCCGCCGTGGTTGAGGACCCCCAAATCTGTTCTCGACACCCATGGCCTGCTATTCAGAGATCAAAGCCTCACATACCACTAGTTCCTTTCCATTTCCATTATCCAGCAACAAATTCATGACTTTCCCACCCTTGTTCCAAACTCTACAAGGTTGGGAGATAACTCTCTTATCCTCTATCGAAGAAGATCCCTGCCAGCACACAACCGAGTCGTGCCTCAGCCTCCTATAAGTAGAATAGAAATCGGTCCATCACTCATACACAACCTGTTGTTTACACCTATATTTCTCACCAATTGTAATCTGGAAAAAATTGAAGGGAACCTTCGACACTTCCATCTCAACACATACCCTCGGATAAACAAGATGGAAAACCACTTCCGTTCGGCTGTTCAAACAAAGGTATCTTCCAATGAGATTTCCGATCATCCTTATGATTGGGGGGTTTTTGAACTGTAAATTTTGATGTGGAAAGCTATCCCAAATCACAGAAGACGGCGGGTCACGGTTCATGTGGAAATCAAACGACCAATGAAACATGAAGAATCAGCTGGATGTTAAACATACCCTCAACCAAAGGAAATTACAAGGTAAGAATTAATTCCCCAATCTCATTATTTTTTGATATTGTTTATGTGTAAGAATTGACTGTGAAATTTTTATCATCCATGTACATGTTTCATAAAATCGTTTTCAAAATTAATATTTTAATGATTTCGTGAAGGGTTACTTTATCAAGATCTGACATTTAAATGTTTAAATGATTTATTTTCTAAATATTTTTAATTATTTTATTTGTTTTAAAATAATTTTAAGGATTTATTTATATATTCATGATTGATTAAAAATTTTAATTCCATTAAAAAGTTTCAAAGTGGTATGGGACACTTTGATTCAAAAATTTATTTTAAATGTATTCATTTATAAATTTTTTGACCTTTAATTTAATTCAGGAATAAGGGATATCTCTCTCAAAGAGTTTTACTGATCATTTTCAACTATGTCAAAATCCTTTACTATATATTATTCTTAATTTTGGTATATTTTTTATAATAGAATTTTCAATATTGTATTGAAGTTTTTTTTATATGTTTTTCTATGGAAGTGTAATTTTTATTCCATTCATGGTTTATGGTTCGAGTTTTTACATTTCATATTCATGTTTTAAAAGGAATGTTTATGATAGGTTTCAACATTTTCATATAAGGAATGCAGTGTAATTTGTAAGTGACGTGTGGTGCCCACTAAAACTCTTTAAAGCATTGGTAGGTCTAATGAGACAAATTAGTGGCTTGTCACAAGTCCTTAACAAAAATATTATTTGATGTCTTGGCATGAGACCTTAGCTATGTGGCAATGACGTCATTCATTAGGCATTCCCTCATTATGTAAATTATTATTACATGTTATTATTATACAAGTAGAATATCCGTGTGCATGTTTATATGTCAATGTTTGATTTATTTTTTCCATATTATGTTCATGTTTATGTTTAAAAGGGTATTATTTTTTACACATCTTTCCTTAAAATATTATAGCTTCCGCTAAATTATTTACACTTAATGAGAATCTTAGCTCACCCATTTCTTAACTTTTGTTTTCCCATGATTCCAAGAAGTGTATTAAGTTTGACATGCAGGGATAATCTAGGGTAATAATGGTGTTCTAAAAAGATAATTATTGTTTTGTTTTATGTTTGAATGTTCAATGTAATGTTCATGTATGTAATCTATTTTTCAAGGATGCTAAACTGATTTGTATTTTGGGACTTGATTAATTGTAATCATGCCAATGTATTAAAATAATGTAGCGGCTCCGGGATTCTAGGGCTAGGGTGTTAGAGTTGTTATTAACATAGTTTTGTACAATCCTTGAAACTAGATTTATAAAAAAATTCTGATTAGATAACATTACCCTAAGATAGACATTGAGGATTAGTATATATTAACATCCTTGAATTTTTTGTAATGTAGGGATTTTGTGTATTTTCCAACCAATACATCCATGTCTAGATACGAGCTGGTAGAGGCGGCTCTGGCATAGATGTACCTAGGAGTGAATACTCTGACATGGAGTTTCGGGCATGACCTTTGGTATATTGTTACACGACAATAAGCCTTTCTGAACTCTTATTTATGACACTCTCAGGGTTATTCTTTGGATAATTCACATTTTCTTTTAAAAACCATTATGAATATTATAGGAGTAAATACATCCGTAAAGAATTTTTTTATAATTATAGATTATTTGCAGAATATTTACAATTTATGTTAGTTATTTTACAAGTTTGGAATTGTACACTACGATTCATAAACTAACATAGTGTATGACATTGTTTTGAAATGGCACCCAATCGAAGGAATTAGAACTCCAGCAATACGCATGATCCATATAGTAATAATGATAATATATTTAATTATATTAAGCCTCTATTTAAAAGAGAAGTAGTCTCTCACGTATTCTAATAATAGGATGAAATAGTATAATGTGTTAATGAGATAAATAATAAAATCTCCGAGACATATGGCTTTGAAGGGAAGCCAGAAAAGAAAAGGATGGAAGAGAGAAATATGGATAAAGGGAAGAAGGGAATGAAATATTTTGTATATGTGATAACTATGGAAAGAATCAACTTGATAAATGATGGAAGGGATTGGTAGTTTTTTATATGTGTAGAGTTAAAGGAGACCAAGTATGTGATTTCATGGTTAAGAAAATGGTTTCAAATGTACAATGATTCAACTGAAAGGAGTTGGGACACTACAAGAATCAATGTCTCAATCATTAGAGTATTCCACAAATGATGTTTTTGGATAATAATAAAGTTATGATTCTATCGTACACGAAGAGGATTGACTAGTGTTCTTATGTATTTTTTAAAGAGGTAGTGGCTCAGACAAAATATAAGACATAATTTATTAATAAAACCTGAAAATTACATGAGCCTGAAATAAGGAATATTATTACAATCTTTATCATAAAAATGGAGAAGGTCAACATGTAGGTAGAACATCCATGTTAAGGCCTGGTTGATTCCCTTATTAGCAAGACCATCAGCAACCGTGGTCGATTCATGAAAATCATGAGTGGAAATGTTTTTGGTCTCCTGAAGCAAAGCAAGGTAGCTCATCCAATGGGTAGTCAAAGGCCATGCGAGATGTACCATCCCCTCCCAAATAGCATGGACGACAGTAGTGGAATCACTTTCAATCCAAACATTTCACCGACCCTTTTTCTTGGAAAAATTCATGTTGTGAATCACACCCATCATCTCAGCCTCCAATGACGAGGTGGTACCACAACTTCCGAAGAAGCATCCATGACACTGACCAAGACGGTCTCTAAAAATATCCCCGAAACCTGTGGGACCTAGGTTTCCTTTGGAGGCACCGTCAACATTCACTTTGATTTATCCTGGAAGCAGATCTTTCCATAAGACCGCAAATGTACATCGCAGTTGTTTGTAAATCCCATCAATCCGAAGTCGAAGAAGAATATCAAAGTCTCCAATGGAGTTGTCACAATGTGATTTTTGAGTCATTGTAGCATCTTTAATCGCAATGAGGATATGCGTTTGACCTGCATTAAGAATAAATGAGAAATTGTTTTGGATAATAGAATTTCTATCATACTATATCACTTGAAATAGCTCAGCAACAACACTTAGGAAAATGTTTTTAATCTGCTGAGAGGTATCAAGAAACACACAACGTTTTAATTGAGTTATATTACTGTCATGGAGTAACCATCTGCAGTCAAAGATGTTAGAAGTAAAATTCCAAAGTGCATAAGTAGTAGCACAAGACAAAAACAGATGGTTAGTATCTTCTTTGTGTTGGTGAAAAAAAGGACACATGGAGAAAATATGGAACCCCAAAGATTGTAGAAAAACTTCTGTGGGAACATGATTGTGACAAATGCGCCAAACCAGGGTAAGTATCGAGGGTTTAATCCAGAGTTTATCAAAATATTTCAACCAGCAAAAGTTTGCATCAGAGTTGGAAATATTGTGATTTTAATAACTTTTGGAATCAAGAATGCCATTGTGGGAAGGTTGCCAAATAAATAAATCATCTGAGATAGAAAAAGGGTAGTTATAAATGACTTGAATGATGTTATCAAGGATATTAGAAGTACTAGATTGCATAACCTATTTTATAGAGAAGTTGGTATTGTCTGGATGAATATTAGGAGAAACCATAGAGATAAGGGGGGAACCGGTCCAATTATCCAGCCAGAACATTAACGAATAGTTCATCCTAAACATCCATCTAGAATTCGTCATGATATTAGTAAAGGAATGTGTGATGGAAGGCCATATTGAATAATCAACGTAGTTCCAATTGCTTTTCGTAATCTTCATAAGGAATCTTTTTTAAGAAAATCAATGGAGTTAGAGTTTGTATGAATCAACCTCGAGGTGAGTTTGGTATGAAGGGAATCATTGAAGATTTTAAGATTTTTATGCCAATACTGCCATTTTCTAAAGTATTGCAACAAGTGACCCTCGTATTGTTACAAGCCTTCATTCAAGAGTACTACTGGTCCAAACAGAATTCTTTATGTAGACCGTAATTTTCTTTATAAGACCAGTGGGGCCATTTATAGACCATCATTGAGTAGACCATTTTGGAGACAATGGTAGATTTCACCAGGCAAATTCATCCAGCCATGGACAGGGATTTACCATTCCAGGAGGATAGTTCATTAATGAATTGATACACAATGTTGGAAAAGAGCATAGATTTAGGCCTTCCCCAAAAGATAAGCACTCCAAGATAGGTGAAGGGGAAAGTTCCTTCTTTGATACTTAAATTATTTATAACATTAATCTTTCAATGGGAAGATAAATTTTTTCCAAAGAAGACATAAGATTTGTTCCAAGTTATAGATTTTCCAGAGATGTCTTCATAGTGAGACAAATCATTTTTTAAATTTTGAATATTTTTTACATCCACTTGTAAGAATAAGATAATGTCATCGACATAAAGAAGATGCGTAGGAACATTTATGTTCCTGGCAGCCTGAATATGTTTAATCTTATTTTGATCCACAAGACAAGTGAGTAATCTTCTTAGGTAATCCTCTCATATGGAAAATAGGATTGTAGATAATGGGTCACCTTGTCTGACCCCCTTTGTGCATTTAATGTAGCCCTTCGGGGAACCATTGACAAGGATAGATATAGAAGCTGATTTAAATAAGGAGTTTACCATATTGATGAATATTTCGTTAAAAACAAAATCCTAAAGAACATTGAATATGAATCCCTAATCAATGGTGTCAAAGGATTTCCTAATATCAAGCTTAATGGAAATATTGCCTCCTCTTAAGGATTTTTTGAGGGTGTTGGTACATTCAGAGGCAAGAAAAATGTAGTCCTGTATAGCTCTTCCCTTAACGAAACCAAATTGATTACAAGAAACAATTTTATTGCACAACGTCGAATGTCTATTGGAAAGAAGTTTGGTGATGACTTTGTAAATAGTGTTAATAAGAGCAATGGGCAGGAAGAGATGAATTTATGAGGGGTTGTCCACTTTAGGGATTATGGTGATAAATTGAGCATTAAGACCTTGAGGAAGGAAACCATTAGAGAAAAAGTATCTAACAAGTTTGAAAACATTGGTATGAATGGTTTCCCAGTATTTTTGGAAAAAGACATTGTTAAAGCCATCTGGGCATGAGGCACTATCCGGATTAAGACTAAAGACTGTGTCTTTGATTTCATGATCGAGAGGCACACTTAGAATGGAAACATTATCTTTATTATTAACTAGGACTGGAATGATCCTAGGAAGAAAATCTTTAATGACATTAGGGCCATTGAAATTTTTTTCAAAGTAGGAGACCACATGAGTGGAAATTCCCTCCTCATAATCAATGAGAGTATCATCGAATATAAGTATCGAGAGAGGCCTACAGACATTCCTGATCCATTGGAGAGAATTGTAGAGCCTAATGTTTTTTTCCACATCAGATAGCCATTTTGTTTTAAAAGTATGTTTACATATGTTTTCATTAAGGGAAAGGAGAGAGTTACGATTTATGGAAGTATTTATTTCAAAATGGGGGTCAAAAAAGATATCAAAAGTAGTGTTGGCAGTTTAAATTTGGATAAGATCATTTTCCAGGGTGGAGATGTCTTTGTCCATTTGTTTATAATGAGTATTACACCAAACTTTGAGACATTGTTTGAGGTGTTTTAATTTAGTGATGCAATCAAAAGCATCATTGTGTTGGTTCATAAAAATCCAACACTTTTTAATGATATTTATGTAGTCTAGATTTGTACACCAAGCATTATTAAATCTAAAAGAGAAAATATGTTTTTTAGAAGAGACTTACCAAAATGGGATGGTGGTCCGAATTCAGTTTGGGTAAGGTGATGCTAGAGATGGTGTCCCAAGAATCCAGAGCAGATATGTTCATGATGGACCTATCCAACATACTGGAAAAAATCCTATTATAATGTATTCTATACCAAGTAAACTTGGAACCTGTGAGATTGAACTCTATGAGTTCACAATCATCAACTTATGCTCAAAATTCTCTTGAGGAGGTGGTGGATTGGGGCAGACCATGTTTCTCACTGGGGGAAAGGATAACATTAAGGTCACCAATCACAAACCAGGGATCTAAAATGTTTCTATAAAGCCCAGAAAGATCATACCATAGAGATCTTCTATCTTGATATTTATTTTTTTCATAAACCATGGTACAAAAAATTTGCATTCCATCTAGGTTGAAATAAAAACGTCACCATTTGAATAGAAATTTTGATGAAATTAATGTTCTATAATGAAATGTGATAAAAAAATCCAAAGAGATTCCGTACCATTATCTTCATTGGAAGCCTATAAATAATTGATTTCCTGGTTTTTATAAGGTAGTTTTTTTAGAAAGACTAAATAATGAATTATAAAATCATTATTTTTGTAACCCTATACAATTAGGATCAATAGAAATTATTTGAATTCTATTATCTTTTGGAGTTAAAAATGAGTTTGTTGTAGGAATTTGTTGAAGGACTAAACTCTATATGTCAATTATATTTTTTCCCTCTTATTATATGAATAATTTAATTCCTAAACTTTAGGGAAGGGATCGTAAAACCCAAAATGTGTTATCCAAATACCTTATGTTTTGAAGAACTGATGATATTTTAAATAATCATAGATTGATGCCTTTGGGGTGCTCAATATTACCTTTGTTTGTGATTGATGACCTCAATCAGCTCATAAAAATATTTACATTTTTCCTCAAATTATGTGTCTTTAATTTCCCCCAATGTTCTCATAATCGAGATCATAATATGGTGGTGACTTTTTCATTTCCCTTTCCCTCTTATAAAGACTAAATTTTATTAACCCAATTTCTGATGTGGGTTTTCCACAAAGGTATTTTTTTTATTTTTAACCTTTTATTTTGAACGAAAAATTTCAAATTGCGAGGATTCACTTTATGGAAGTAGGGAAGAATGTAATGCCCTAAGATTTCATAGTATGTTATCTTTTCAAAGTAATTCAATAACATGCGCTACACGCAACACCATGCTCGAGAGCACCATGACATACCAAACTAGTCTTTCAAAAAGCGGTAATGAATAATATTAACTTATTTTTAAATTTTATATACTCCATATAATTTTATAATCCACATAATGTTTTTAATAGACAAAATATAAGAACAATTTCATTTTTTTCAGATAAAATAAGTATTTATAAAAAAAATGAAATTTTACCTCCTGTTAATGGGGAACACTTTTTTTAAAACTAATATTTCAAAAATTTATATATTAAATTTAATTAAATGAAATTATTTTTTTTATTTGGGACTTAAAATGATTGTTTGGATAATTTTTTTTTACTTTTCATATAACTTTATTATTTTGATGAATAGTGAAAAATATTAAATTTTAATTGAAACCATATTTTTTAATCGAAATAATTTATAGTGTTAAATTATGAATTTGAATTGTTTGGAAGTATAATTAGATTATATTTTTATCATTGAATACAAAGTAGGTCATTATAAGTAATTTTACATTTATATTTGACAAAAACAGGTGTCAATCTTTTGATAGTTATTACTTTTTAAAAACCCGCGTTTGGGTTTTGACTATGGGAATTAATTTTAAATTAATTAATGATACTTCTATATTTTGAATAATGTAAAATAGTTTAAATTTTTGAATTCAGAATCTCAAAATTTTCTTAGGGTGATTTTTTGGCATTTTTCTGAAAACTTTAAATTTTTAATGAATAATGAAAAACATTGTGTTATTGTTTAAAACCGACTTTTTATTTAAAAAATTATTTAATTTATTTAAATTTATTATAAATAAAAATATATATTTATAATACCTATATAAGTTCAATTTAATTCATTGGAGTCATTATATACTAAAATTTGATTTATAAACATTTATTGAACTTTTTAACGTCTTTTACCCACCTTCTAGGAATATATAAATATTTTCATAAACCATAATTTTACTACATCTTTGAACTGAATTTAAAAAATCTGAGACACCTAGTTGACATCAATATGTAAAATTTGGTTCAATAAGATCAAAATAATTTTTAGTGAATAGTAACTTTTGACTTTTATTTAACACGATTAAAATAAATAGGGTAATTAATGGTAAAAATGATATTACAATTACACTAAAACTTTTCCAAATTCTATTGGATAAGTGTGTTTCAACCAAAACCAACCTTACGAGTAAAATATGATCCTTATGGTCCACTTGGATTGGATTATGACGTTTATTTTTTTTAAGGAAGAGTTAATAGTGTTAAATTCAAAGTTTAATAACTAAACCATTTTTAATATAGGGTTATACATAAGATAAATTCGACTAAAAATATTAATTATAAATATAAAAATATTTTATACATATTTTTATATTATTTATAATTTTTGGAGATTATATTAGTATTTTTATTTATGACACAATGATGATGTAGTAATTACTTTATCAATGAAAGATTAAAATAATTGATATTATAAATAAAAAAATAAATGTAAATTGAGGATTCTGAGGCCATAAATTAATTTAGTAGGTTAATATGACATGTTAGGGTTGATGAAATACATTTTTTAAATTGATAAAGTTTTTATGATCCAAAAAAACAAAATATCAAATAGTGTCAAAATTGACATAAATGAGATTTTAAAACATATAATATATTATATATTTATATAATAATCATTAAAATATTAGGATTGAAAAAATGACCTATATAATGATATAATTTTCATTAATTAATCACTTTTGGTTCTCTATGTAGTTTATAATATGTTTATTAACCATGTAATATAGAAATAAATAGAGACATGGTAAATGTTAAACAATTTAACTAAGAGTTAAATTAAAATGACAAAGTTAATATAGTAACATAAACTTGTCTAAAAGAAATTGGTTGATAATATTTCTGCCTATACGCACCGTATCCTCTAAATAAATTCATTTGGAGCCACTATAAACCAAAAATTATTTTATAATAAAATAATATTCCAAGGTTTTCCTAAAGTGACCCTCACCGATTATTTAAAGGTTTACGTCCCCTTCTCTCAAAATTGCACCTCCAAATCCACATGGCTCATGATAAAACATCTAAAATATCATCCCAAGTTCCATAAAATCACTCTAGAGGCCTTCCCTTGAGCATAAAGCCAACCTATTGATCCCTTTTGTTCAAATCAAAAGGAAACACCCAAAAAATAGATAAATATTTTATCACATCTTTCAAAGATCGTTTCTTCTTCAAATATCACATTATTTTTTATTCGCATAACAAAATTATAAATCCATCACCTTCTACATACTATGATGTTATTATAAATATTGTATAACCAAACTCATTATTCTATCCATCGTATGAATGATAATGTCACCATGCGTGAGTACGTATGACTTACCATCTTCACACCGTGGTGTAATTTTTAATTCAACCCTATGGTATTTGGATGCATATAATGATAAGTAATATGTATATAAATAATGAATATAACATGCTAATTTCTCTATAAAATTAATATTCCATCAAATTATACAACTTTTAATCATTAAGGAAATTATATCGTCTCTTGTGTGTACCTACAACTTACTGTCTCCACAACCCAATGAGATTCATTTCCAGGTTCACTATTCAACGATGATTATAAAAATATAAATTATTAATATGTATGTAAAATAAGACATAATAATTCTACTAGATATATATATATACTTACATATATCTTATTCACTTACTTCTGTTCAATACGATATGAAAAAGGAAACAATGTTTGTGCATACGTATGACCAACCATCTCTATAAACAGAGTTTTCCATTTCATATATATATCTATTATAAATATTTATAATCTAAATATATATGATATATAAATAATGTTTTAAATTATGGATGTATTTAAATCATGATCTAAATGACACTATCAAGCATAACAAGTTAAAACACGGACGATAAAGAAATCAATTATTACCCGAAATGTTAATTTAACATGGAAATCATTATTAAATGGTAATATAAAGTCATAAATGAATATTAAATGATAGAATTAATATTAATATGGTTTTGGTATAATTTAATGACATACTACGGTCTTTATACATAAGGTTAAATGTACCCTCAACCAATGAAAAGTGCAAGGTAATTCATAATTTCCCCAATCTCATTAATATCCGAGATTATTTATGTGTAATTATTTACTGAGAGTTTTTTTATCTTCCATGTAATTGTTTCATAAAAATGTATACAAAATGAATATTATAATGTTTTTTAATGGAATCTTTATCAAGATCAGCATTTTAGATGTTTTGATGATTTATTTTTTGAAATCATTTTATTTAATGTCCATGTTTTAAAAACAATTTTAAGGATATATTTATAAGTCCATGATTGTTTTTAAATGGTAATTACATTCATATGTTTCAAAGTGGTATGAGACACTTTGATTAAATACTGTCTTTTAAATGTCCTCCTTTCAAAATTTTGAAACTTTTAAATGATTTAGTGAAAAAGGGATATCTATCTCAAAGAGTTTTACTAATCATTTTCATTTATATCAACATCCTTTAATGGATATTATTCATGATTGAGGTTGATTTATTATAATACAATATTCCATATTGTATTGAAGTTTGTTTTATTTGTTTTTCTATGAATTTGATTTTTTTACCATTCATAGTTTGTGTTTCATGTATTAACATTATGTATTGTAGTTTTAATATGATTGTTTATGTTATGTTTCCACATTTTCATATGAGGAATGCTATGAAATTAGTAATTAATGGGTGGAGCCCGATATAGCTTCCCAATGGATTGGTAGGTCTCACGATACAAATTTGTGCCTTGGGACAAGGCATTTACAAAAATATTATTTGTAGTCTGGGCATGAGGCTTTGACAATGCGGTAATGATGTCCGGGTTTAGGCATTCCTGCACTATGAAATTAATTATTACATGTGATTATTCAACTAGTAGGATATCCATGTGCGTGATTATATGGTAATGATGGATATATTTTCTCCATATTATGTTCATTTTTATGTTTAAAAGGATGTTGTTTTTATTAAAAAACTTGCATTAAATGTTTATAGCTTCCGCTAGATTATTTACCCTTACGGAGCATCTAAGCACACCCATTTCTTAAATTTTTTTCCCAGTATTTCAAGTAGTGTATTATGTTTGATATATAGGAATAATCTAGGGGAATAATGGAATTATCAATGGATTATTTATGAGTTTATTTATTTTTTAATTTATAATGTAATGTTCATGAATGTAATCTATTATCCAAGACCTCAAAACTAATCTATCTTTCGGGACTTTATTCCTTGTAATCATGCCAATGTATAAAAATAATGCATCGACTTCGAGCTTCTAGGGTCGAGGCATTACAGATATCCTTGACTCATGTTTATGTCATGTAATATGTTTCTTTCAAAATTCCTATTTAATAATAATTTCACGATACAATGTCCTTTTCATATTCTTCCTTATTATTACTCTTGTGCCCCCTCTATTATGATATCTTGAACTACCATGACTTCCAATTTTTATTTCCTTTTCATGTTGATTTATTTATCATGATTATGATCTCACCAATTTGTTTTATATTTTCCCCAGGCTAACCTATTTTCTATTAATATAAAAATTTATTTGGGATCGCTTTGTCCAGAATAATTTAATGTGTTCTAATTTTAGTATCATTTTTATGAATTATGAACCTTGTATTACAAAGACTCAAGGATATACTATATTTATCATTTACCTATTGGGTTTTTATGTTAATAATATATTTATATAATATATATATATATATATTGGGTCACTATAGTTGGTATCATAGAAATATCTAGTTATATAACGGTATTAATACTATACTAATATTGTGAGAAACACGGGGATAATTCATATTAATGAAAAATATTATGGAATATTTTTCAAGGATAAATAGATTGGTTTACTTGAAATTAAATAATTTTATATGTAATAAAAGAGCTTGTGGATATTTTATTATTTTACCATGGGGTAATAGAATTGAAAATGGACAATTGGGTATTGACTTCATCACCACTTGGTTCCAGACAATGAACATTGTTATACACATTGTTTTATATTCATGGGAGATATTTTATGGAAATTAAATAATAGTTTAAAAAACTACATGAATGATTGGAATACATGATTTTCATGGATTAAATATGTCAAATATATGATTTCAGATATTAAAAGTTAGGATTCAAGATATAAAAATGTTATAAATTATACATCGTGATTATTATTATTGTAAATCATGCCATGATTTTTTGTCAATGTATGGAACCAGGAGGGATGATTTAATGATGAATATCATATAAAATGTCTGGGTTATGAGAAAAAAATGGGTTATGATTGAAGTGAATCTTATTTTAGTTATTCCAAATTATTTATCACAATATATTATGAATAAGTTGTGACTTAACAGACTCTAAGACTCACCAAATAATAGATGGATGGATTATTTTAAGAGCCCGAGTGGAGGAGAACATTTCATAAAAAAGACTCAATTACATTCATGTTAGAAATTTGGGATTATAAACCAAGTATATTGTCTCAATGGAATATGAAATTCCCTTATTTGTGGAATGTAGGGTTATAGAGTAATGAATTGTTGGGGGGAAATGAGGATTTCAAAAAAGAGAAATAAATTCATTATAAATATCCATTAAAAGTTACTTTTCTTATTTGTGATGAAGCTAGGAAATATTTGGGTCAATTCCCTATAATAAAGGATGAATCCTCGACCAATTATTGACATGTGTTATACTTATAACTGAGTTTAATGTATTAACACATGTCTATTCGAGAATAATATTGAATTTTTTATTTTATCAGGAGTCATGATTGTAATAAATTATTTTTTAAATTATTTTTATAAGATATTATTTTACTGTGTATCTATAGTTATTTGTGTTATTTACACAAATTAATATCAAATATATTTAGGTAATATACATTTTTATATATGATTTTATGTGTAATTGATTTTATTTTGAGATAATTGTTAAATTTATTGTATAAAAAAATATTATCAAATAAATAAAATCTATTTATTAAAAAATATAGTGAGGAATAATTTGATAAATGTTAAATGTAGTTTTTATCATGTTTTATAAGATGAACTTCAAGTATTGTTGTTACGGATTTAGATATTAATGATGAGTTTAGTTTCAGAAAGTATTATTAATATTGGGAATTACAATACCTTATGGAAACAATTTTGGTTTTTTATTATCAAAAAAGATAATATTACTATCTAATTACCATTTTTTGGATATATATGATATGTTCGATGATTATTTAATAACATTAGGAAAAAATTAAATTGGATTTCAATTACATGGAGAAATAAATGAAGTTTTATTTTGTCAAATAATAACTAAATGATGAATGTTTTTTTGATTATATAGAATTATAGAATTTAATTTTATTTCATTGTGTTTTTCATGACCATACCCATACACGAGATCATGCGGAAACTACCTGAATCCCATCTCTATAGGGAAGGGGGTGGTGACAGGCGCTGAATGGAAAACTAATCTCAGGGAGTACTTTTACAATGTACTTGTATGCACACACACATCTTACATGATGAAAAAGTGTAGAGTGAATGGAATAAAATATCTAACGCTATAATAAATAAACCAATAATTCATGGTCCTCTAAATAGTATGAAGTATAGTAGTGTAAAATGAAATTAATAAGGGAAAAATACACAGAAAACCAGGAATATGTATCATCATGAAAATACCAAATTGGAATTCATAGCTGAGAGTGCCTAGCTCATGTATCTCATCCTATGACTATTGTGTGTTGTCCAAGCACCCAATAACTGTAAGCTCCACTAATGTAATTATCATCAGTAAACTGTATAAAAAATACACTACACATGTTCGGAAAATCTTATTTAATGGTGAGTATATAGATACCTAGTAGAAGACCCCCAATTGGGAAGTGGGAGATGTAAGACATAAAACTGAAGAGGGAAATAATTGATTGAAGAGGGTATGGTAAACGTGTACAAATATCCACAACAATAGAGTGAATGTGAACTCTTACAAACACAATAAACTCAACACAGTGAGAATATTAGCATCTCATAGAGTCTTTTCTACCTATAGTAATAGAGTGGGATCATCCAACCATGAGAAGCTAAACACAGAAAGAATGTGACAAACCCTACGCATCTTCTCCTCCCCTAGAATGAGGGAAAACAACCCCATGGAGTGGGAACTAAAGTTTGATATATATATATATATGTTTAGTCAATGAAGCCCAAATGATTGTGTAAGAGGATTTATATCTCCTAGCTTATCCCAAGAAGAAGAGCCACTAATAGTTCCAATGTAATGTCTACTTGTGATTCCCATCACCTCATCCATCTTCCCCAGACACACATATTTAACGGAATCAATCACCACACATTGATACTATCAACAATGTGTGGAACTGAGTCACCCAAAATCTTGTAGGTTACATTATATGAATGCATCTTAGAGGTAAATTGTACCTATTTCTTGTGTGTTTAATGGTACGTCAAACCATGCCTCATCAATGTGCTTCACAATAGAGGAATCACCAGTTTTATGAAATGATCTAATGCTCGGATAAGACAGGAGGGTCCTTATATGGCAGTCACCAAGAAACTCCACTACCCAAACCATCTAGAGGGAACATCATGAGATGTTCAATCAAATAATGTAACTGCCCAGTCCTATGGGAGGGTAAGCTCAATGAGTCATCAGAGAAACCCCACTTACCATTTCGATAAGAGGGCTACACTAGGAAGATTTCATTGAGGAAGGCCATTGCCCATACCCATAGTATGTTAAGGCAGAAACATCAAGGAACTCCACAAAACATTACTAATATAGGGTAACTCAGAAATATCATCGGGGGATTACACTACTTAGTCCTACTAGATGATAATCCTAGAACTACCAACAAATGAAATTTCAACAAATGGATATATATTTAGGTTATTCTATCTAAGTAGATTACCCTAAGTACATGTACATAAAATACTATTTAGGTAGTAGTTGAATCATTAAATTATTTACCACATCATCTATAATGAATTGACACACTACCAATCACATAACGTGTGGACCCGATGTGCCAAATATGATGCATGAAACACTTCTTACCTCAAATGACTATGTGTTAAAATTAATCACTAGACTCCCACAAATTTTCCAACAACCATAAATATATAATAAATTATAACACCACATCACATTTTCATTGATCAATATGAAAATAATGGATAAAAATATCATAAAATATTAATAATATCAATCTTATAGCCCTGGAAAATAGAACATTTACAAAAACTTTGGTTCTCGATTATCTACCCCCATATATATCACATGCTCTGAAACATTCTTAATACATATATCATCCACATAGTAAAAGGTAATGCAATAAAAATGGAATAGAACTAAAATAACTTTTCACATCTTGGTTCATCTCATTTTATGAATAGTTGGAAATTTAAATGGATGTGAGGAAATATATTAGCCTCCCCATATTCCAGAGCTTCCCAACTGGTTAAGAGGGGACAATATGTGAGAGTGGGGATACTAGTCACTAATATTTGAATACGAAATAGTAAATATAATGAAAAATCAATGATATATATAAATATCTAGAGTGTTGAAGCATTAAATATAAACTAGGAAGTAATAATAAATGAAATTTTTTAAAATTAGTAATTCCTTGTTCTTAGATAAAATAGTTTCCACCCACTAGGATGATAACATATAATGAAGTAAAATAAATTAAAAAATATGAGTACATGGAAAAAATACAAATTTCAAAATTATCTACTTAATTGGTCCCCCAATACCCTTATAATCCCATCTATCCCAAACATAATAATTCACATAAGAAAATGTTTTTATCATGGAATTCGAGGCCACTTCCCTATAGTTCCTTCATTTGTTCTCATCCCAAAAGAAAACATAATGTCAATGAACACTATGGTGTCCATATATGGGGTGATATATAAGTATTATTTAGCCACCCCTAATAATCATCCTATTATATATATTTTTACGTTTATTTTCATGAAATATAATAATCCTAACTAAGAGTTAATTGGTGTAGTTGGGGTTTGGCTTAGTGTTAAGTACCCCTTAATTCTACATGAAAAATGGGGGTAAAAAACCCATTGGGCATAGGTACTGTAGCAGTAATGTTGCGTAGTGTAGCAGCGACTGCACTGTAGTAACGACGGACACTGTAGCGGTGGTAGGTCACTGTAGTAGCGGCAGAGTACTGTAGCAGCGGTGGGTGCTGTGCAGTACTGTATCAGAGCGGGTATTGTAGAAGATCTATTCACAAAATGGTTTTTAGGCCGAACAAATGGGTCTATAGGCCATGTAATGTGCTAAATTCCCACTGGGTCTTTGGGCTATGTAATGGGTCTCCCTCTACCCAGTTGAAAGAGGTATTTTCTTTGCTTTAATAATAATCGAGGCTTCATCCCCAACCTTATAAAAAAACTATGAGTTAATTGGAATACATAATTAATATAAATCCAATATTGATCACTATTTCCATGATTTTGATAAATAAAACATGATTCGGCTAGTGTTGGGATATCTCTGATCATTTAATAATATAAAAATAAAAATGAGATCCTAGGTATGTGACAAATATTTCCAAGAATAAGGATTATCATGAAAAATAGGAATAAATTAATTCTATTATTCCTCCAATACCTTGAATGGAATTCAAAAATGGAACTCAAGTATCACTAAAGGAATAATATAATTTCATTTAACCTATGAGCTCATCAATGGAATTCTATATTAAAAAATCATGATTCCATAATGTAATAATATATTTTCATATTACCTATGCTCACATATAGATATGTTCAAATCAATAACACTTCTGTCACCAAGGGAATGATTTATTACTATTCAAATAAAGAGAGATCAATTTAAAAAATGGATCAACTTCACCATTCCAAGGATTGTCTAGAAAAGGTAGTAATGGTGTGACCACCATATTCTCTAATATTACCTCAATCATTACTCATGGAGATCATCATTAGTCCCATAAATGATAATAATATGTATATCTTGGTGAATGTACTCACACTCGACAATATATTCTATGGTAAAATTTATCGACTATTCTCAATAATAACTATGGAGTGCCATGTATGCTATGAAATTCCATATCCATTATTCTGAATCATAACTGTGGGGCTCCATTTCTAATGTGGAACACTATGTCAACTATTCTCTATAATTAAAATGAAAATAAATTCCCACTAATCTAAAATAGGGAACCCTATTTCTGAAAACCATGCTCTAATCATGAAAATTGAACCATAAAATATGTCACATCAATTCCTGATCATCATCTAAGAAATATGAATCATATCAGAAAACAAAAACTATATCAATAATAAACATGTAAATACATGAAACATGTTGTAATGATGGGATAATTCCTAAAAAATCACTAATTACACAAATCATTGAACTAACATTTTTTGTACAATTTATATGGTGACTCCCGCTACCTTTAATAATCATATACATAATAAAATGTCTTAGGGTGCCCAAATATTTAGAACTAACTTCTTTCCATAAAACAATTATATAAATACATATTACGTGGGATCTATGTTGTCTACGTATTACAAAAGGAATCACCCTTGGGGACCTCTATATCTAAATATATGAAATTATATCCATCATTTGATCTTTTAAAATGATGCATAGGTAGAGTCATTCCTCCTAGGACCCTAGGAAAGAGTATTTAAATGGAGGAATCCTATGTGTGTTCATCCGGATTAGAAAATAATAAGATTCACCCCATAAGGGATTATATGGTTTATATCATAAGTAGCAGAATCCCACATTGGATCTCAAATTTCAAACATGAAACTTAGGAAAACTCCCATATCTCAGGGGGAAAACATACTGCAAACATATCTCTACCATATCCCAACCATCTAGGCCAAATATATAACACCACATTAGTGATGCTTCCATATAGTAGTTTCCAATGCAAGATTATAGGAGAATTTCTATATTCCATATCGGATCCACATCACAAATTTAGATTACATGAAGAGACTACAAATCATTTAATATAGTCACGTTTTTGTAAAATTTTATTGATGATTTTCCAAAAAAATATTAAAAGAGGAATGCTTAAATTCCATTACATTCCCACCATCCAATTCCATGACCCTCATATGGGATTCATACCATTTCTCACTTAAAATAGACCTTTGTACTCATTTAATGGGGGATGAAACTTTCCACAATTACTTCTATTTTCAAAAATCTCATTTATTAGCCCTCAAATATACTTAAGGGTTATATTATCATGATATAAATGGAAGGATGATAAAAATAGTCTACTCATGAGTCCAATTATGTAGTTGGGGTGTGAAAACATGAAAAATCCTCAATGGGTAGCATGGGAAAAGTGAGTTATGTGTATACTCAAGTACATGTCATGTAAAATTAAATTACCACCTGAGAGTGTATGTATGATAGACCTAGAAAGGAAAAATCCATAAAAATTGTTTGTATTTCTTGATCATGAAGTGTACCCAACTTTTGGTACCTCCCCCATTTACATAACATTGTCTTGCCATGGTTTTTTCCAGACTATTCACATTTAAACGGTTTGTAACACACCAAATGTTAGGACATATACCCTACACAGGCACATACCCCTCTATGGGATGGCAGGTAAAGTGCCTATCCACGCTGAGCAAGAATACTTGAAGTTTACCCCTTGTATACACAGTGTAATTATGAAAACTCTATCATCCCATGCACATGACTACATTGACATGTTCTACTACAAGATGTATAAACCCAGTACATGGAATGAAATTATAGAATGTTATATTCCCCAAATTTGGAGAATAAACTAAATATTTTCATAGAATGATAATCCTTATTATCGAGATTTACTAAATGGGAACCCCTCTAATAGGTCTAAAACACTCATTTGTCCTAGTTTAAGCATATATCTACCACATGGGGGACCATCAAGTTTATAATGGGGCCCTAAAACTAGACAGTGGATAATATATATGGATATATGTGGAAATAATAATATTTTCTATCCTTTGGGAGTAATCCAATGATGATTCAAACATATCTGGGCTCCACAGCTACCATAAAACAATACGAATCCTCCCAAGATCCATGTTTGCACATCCCTTCTTCAATATCTCCATATATCCCCCTTTCTCTTTTCCCTGACATTAATGGAATGTCGAAATTACATAGGGGTGTACATGGGAAGAAAGGGGGGAGGAGAAGGATGAATGGGGGGAACACAAAAAAGATGTAAAAGAAAAAGAAATGAAAAAGGAAATGGGGAATATGTCAAGGGTTTTACTATATATTATGCCACAACTATTATAAAACACCACATTATTGAATTATTTAATAGGTATAATCTCAATAAAAATATTTTTTAAAAAATATTTCCAAAAAAAATAATGGAAAAATCAATAATTTCCTAAACAAATAGAATGACTCATAATTCCACCAGACTCCAACAAAAAGGTAAACCCCATGATCTGGGAAAAATTTAGTGGTGGAAAAAAATATATGATATAATAATATTTCATTAATGGACTATTTTACCCCTTATAATCATCAAAATGAACTAAAAATTACATTTCATCAAAATTGGATTGTCTAAAAAATGTGTATTTATATGACTTGTTTTCATTCATTCCCTTATTGAAGAGGAGATCACTTTGGGGGAAAATCAATAGAACCTTGATAGTAATATATTACCACTTTATATAATTCCAGAAACACCATGAAAATCTACTTATCATCCATCATTCTCAAAACAAAATCCTCAACATTTCTACTCTACACATATGAATATACCTTTCATTTTTCATGAATATACAATATATAAAATTCAAATTTATTAAATTACTCTATATAACACCAATGATTGATATTCATATCATGGATGAATAATATATACCACACAATATATTGATCCACTAATATGATAAATATCTAAGCAAATAGGCAATGTTGTAGACATTTCAATTAACGAAACATAGTTTCCAACAATATTTCATATGTAGTATAGTTTTAATCATGGTATCATAGTTAACAATACACATAATCAAAAAAATTACCAACTTACATTATAAAATCCCCTAATACAACTTCGGATGTATCATAATATACTAAATACACACATACCAACTCATGAAGTAATAGGAATAGAGTCGATGTCAACAAATATTAAAATATTATTTGATTTATTTAAACTAATTTAACCATTAAATCACTACATATTCATGGTAACATCCTTTCTAGGCCCTAATATTAGTGAAAATACTTTAATGATACTCCCATAATACCAATCTAACCCTCTAAAACATTGAATATCAAACACATTCCTTATATATGATCATTATATGACTACATTAACATTATTAGGATCCATATATATTACGCATATATAAACCATGTTCCCATTAAATCACACATCTAGAATATAAAAGCTATACATTGAGTAATTTCACTATAAAAAATATGGGAGAATATTGATCAATATGATATCACAGTTTCTAGAATTTGATTTCAATGATGTTGAATATATTAGGATCTCAGTGATGAACATACTATAGAAGGCATCTAGTTATTGGTGCAATACATTCTTGATGAGGAAAATTAATATTGGTGGAACATTCACCACTCCAAATGGAATTATGATATACTCATATAACCCATACATATTCCTGAACAATATTTCTATTATGTATTCAAGAAAAACACTATGCTAATGATAGATAGAATGACAGAAAATTATTATAAAAACGTTAGGATCCCCTCGGTATATCAATCATGTAATCAAATATATTAAATGAGAATCCTTTCTTCACTGTGATCAAATTCAGAAATATTGCAGTCTATTCAAATATGTATAATATCATCCACCTTTTTTCCAAACCATTGCATTTCATCACTAGAAGATGCAATCAATCTAATGATTCCTTTATCCTCATGATCATCCATATGCACCTTTAATTACTTTAAAAAGTCATTTTTATATAATACAGTTGAATTGATATGGGTCTTTCATGAGGAACAAGGTTGATCTAATACTCAAATCACCTATGTAAGGTACACCAAATGAATTAATTTGAAATCAATCTTTATATAGGTCCATAATTTAATGTAATGTAGGTTGGGTAACTACCAGATCCAAATAAAGATCACACAAGAAACATTTTTTTAGAAAATAATTATATATAGAAACGATTGAATTCCAATCATCCACCCTCAATATCTAATTCATTGCTCAATATGGACATTTTAAACTTCTGTGATTTAAAATTCACTCAACTATAATAAAAATGTATGTGTTCATATTGGATCATCAATCAGTCCTTTCCATTGATCAAATTAAAAAAATACATATCCAAAAATGTGAATCTAGGAAAATGATAAAAGATAGAAACCACCAACAGATATTCTATACAGATATGAAGAGGATCTGCATTCCTCACTAATCGTGTATCCATAAAACCCATTATGAGATAATTTAACCATAAAAGGTAACATAGAAAAAACTGGAAATTATGTGATTGAATGGTTTTATCTACTATAAAATAAATAAAATTATTGATTAGAAGATGTCCTGATAGTACTTCAAAATATAGAAGGTCCATCTCTATCATCCTCCAAATCTAGATTGGTCACATAATTCCTTTCATAAACTACTCCATTTCTTCCCAGTGTCTCCTAATTCAACAATAATGACCAGATCATTTATAAATTAAATTCTTTATTTCCTTAAATTAAATTAAAAATTATTTAATATGATTATATAAAACACATTAACTTACTTGTATTTTCTAAAACCTATCATAATTTGAAAAACATTAATCATCATAGTCGTTGATAATGTATTCATTGAAAATTGATCATATGATTAGTATAAATATATATTTTTGATCAATCCAATTGACACATGCAACATTATGTCCTCGACTTATAGAATTATACCCTTTTAAGACCACTAATTGATGCTTCTTAAGAGGATAGCAGCACTGGGATTTTCCATCAACAAAAAATAAAGATAAGATACTACATCTAAAGAAAAAGAAAAACCATTTATGAGATATGTTCAAGATCATCCAGATAATTCCCCAAAACATGTATCTTGAACCACCCCAAGAAATATCAATATTGCAGAACTTAACCGTATGGATTTTCCTACTGTTAAAAAAAATAATAATAATAATTATTATTAGAAAAATATTTATATTTAATCCTTTTTTTTAATTTATAAATGATTTTTATTTTTATACAATATAACGAAAAATTTATTTTTGGGTAAACTATAATGTCAATTAAGAGAAATATTTTAATAAAGTAATGAATTTATTATATAAATAAATTATAAATAAATTATTATTATTAAATATTTTTAAAAATTATAAATTATTATATAAATTTTATGTTGTCAAATGTATTTTTTATAAGGTATTGTAAATTATTATGGTCAAAAAAATTCATTTCAAAATAAATGTAGATTATTTATTAAAAGGGAAAATTTAACTATTTACGAATTTTTTTGATAAAATAAATATTATTTTTGGAATCATAATATTGAAATTATTCAATGGTGAATTTTTCATAAATTTATGTCATGTTGGATATTTTGAATAAAAATTAAATATGGAATAAATATACAGTGTGTACTATGAAACCATAATGACCAAAATGTGATGTAATAAATGATATAATGTTTATCCAAGGCAAAATATTTGCTTCCACATTAAAATAATGTGTTTTTAGGTTATTTTATTAATTTCATAAATTCTTTATGAATCCATTATAATCTAAATTTTATTTTAATATTTTAAAACCAATTGATTATAAAAATTACTCAATTTCACATCACCAAGGAAATTATTTTTATTATCTAATACCACAAATATATTTAATATTATATAAATTTAATTTGGTATAAACCATCATAAATGCAACTTTATTTTTTGTGTTTTTACTTTATTATATAGAATATGAAACATATGTTTGGGAAATAATAAAGAATTCTCATCTATCTTACATTATAAACCAACCCATCCTCCCATTAATATTGTAAAAAAAACATATAGAACACCATTACCCTTCCATCCACTCTCTAGAGTCCTCCAAATGTTCCTCGACATCCCAATAAGCACCGACAAATATTTTATATTCAACATCTCAGGGTAAGGGATCCTCTCCATACCCTCTTTATTCGACGTCTTATTTATTTTATGTCGTTTATTTTCAATTCCAAAATTTACGATATGTTATTCCATATCCCTATTATTAGAAATACTATTTTATATTTATTATATACCCCTTTCCCACTCATTAAAAAGATTTATGAAACATTAGGTTAGGTTGTTATGATTCCCAACTCTCACTAAGTCATTTCCATGCCAATCCTTTTTTTTGTGAATACCATTGATATTTAAAGTCAATTTTATTAACCTACACATACTTATATTTCAATTATTGTGTACTGCTATGTAATTATTCTACAAAACATGATTATGGAATTAAATTTAATGAAATATGTGCCTTTTTTATAAGATATATGTTACCCATCTATGCATGTACCTGATATCATTATGACGTGTGCTTCAATATCTCACTCCATAGAATTGGGTAATTTTTTTTTGTTTTATGAGAGTTCATGTGTAGTGTGTGGGGGTAATCCTATTTAAATTATTTTATGATTTCTTGGCAGATAACCTTTAATAATATTTATGATGTCATTTATAATGTTATTTCTATATATCCATGATTCCTTTTTCTTATCATGCTATATTATGACCCATTGATCTTTTTTTGGATTATCATCACTATTATGTCTGATTTATATTCATATTGTATTAAATTTAATACCGTATTCATGTTAGTATTTGATTATCCTCATTATTTGAATTATTTCACACTCATTTATGATTTATGTCTCTATTTTATAACATTATGTTTTAAAACAACTGAATAACATAATATTGATAAGGAAGTTTTCAATAAGGTTGATGTTGAACCTTTTCAATGTTTTTATATAATGAACCTAATTCCCCACGACACTATACTTATTGATCTTTTGGGAAGTATTATGTGAATTCATAAATAGTAAATTATAAATCAATGTACAGTAAAGACAAGTTTTTTCATAGTTATTATCAACATGAGGTATGGTTATTATTAGTATTGGGTATATAAAACTATAGATAATGAATCATGGTTAATAATAAACATAATAAAACATCCCTTGTTTTGGATAACATATAGAGAAGGATGATTCCAACAAAATACATCCCTTTCTAGATACTAAAATCATATTTGTCTATGGAGTACCGGTACTTACACTACACGAATCATTACTTATACCCATGGTTCATAAAAGTGAGTATAGCCCAGAACACTGTGGGTATAGGTTATACCCTTGGTAATATGAACAATTAGTGCTTAAGCTATGGAGATAGGATTATACCCATGGTTTCCAAAAACCATTGGAATAAACTACCTATAACCACAGTTCATTAAACCATAAGTATATACAATTTCAATGGAAGTACCTATACATAATGTTTGTTGAAACTTTGGATATATGTATACTATTAGTAAAAACCACAACTAGGAACTTCTCCAAAAACCATCCACATGTAGTCTAACTATATTTCCATTTTATAATATCACATTATATTATATAACATTAAAATTCATATATATACATATATGAAACAATTTATTTTTATTTTTTTTATTATGCATAAATTGTGGGATATCCTATATCCATGGTTTGGTCAGACCTTGGGAATATGTTTTTTATAAAACAAACCACCATTGGGAAATGATCCCACCACTATCCAGATATAATCCAATCACATTCCCATAATACTAAAAAATATTTTTAATCTTATACTTCTATATATATATAATTATTTATATAAAATTATTTACTTTTATTGTTATAATTATGGAAAAATAATGAGCTAATATAGACCCACATCATGGTCAAATCACCGGTATAGGTGGCTTATACCATATGTTCACTCAATACAATTTTATATTATCATTAACTTATTAACTATACCCATAGTTTTTTCAAACTATTGTTATATGGTTTTTAGTTACCTTCCCATGAAATTCCATTCCCCTTTGAAACTTACTACCAATGATTATAGAAACTATGGGTATCGAGGTGACCTAAACCCATTATTTTTGGAAAACCATTGGTATAGGTTCTTTCTATGAAAATGTTTGTTCCCTTTGCTGTAGAGGTGACCTATATCCATGGTATTGGAAAATAACATTAGTGTATAATTATTTTATACTATACCAATGGGTATTAATCCTGAGAAGGGAGATTGATATATAATTCTTCCTTAGATGGGGAACAATAATAGGCCTTGTTTCACACATAGTTCTATACTCTTGTGGGAAAAAATTTGTAAAAATAATAAGCTTATTACAATACATTATTAAGGGAAACAAATTCCCATAAGAGTCTATGTTATGTAATTGATAAGTGAAAACATAATTGGTACCATGAAATGCATAAGTTTATGAATTAATGTAGTATAGAAAATACCCATTCACTATTATTGGATTATCATTTTTGTTTTTCACTACCTAAAATAAATCATCCATAGTTTTCCTTTTTTCTTATCTAGTGTCAGGAAATTAGCAGAATTAAGTACCAACCAATTTAATGAATTCACATTGGAGGTGCCCAACCTGAAGGGAATAAGGATCAAAAACATCATGATGATACTCTCTCAGTTGAATCATGGTATAAATAAAAATATTAATTGTGAGGAACACCCAAATTCACCAAATAAATAAAAACATTAAATTGATTCATTCATGAGAAAATTGAATCTAACTATAAAATTATTATCTGATTCCTTAGTCACATAATAAATGATAAAATTTATTTTCATGTTTTTTTCCATCATTTGATGTGCCTACCCTGAGTATCTTATACTGGTTGTTTATCATATGTAGGGATAAGATGACTTGTGGTGGAAATTAATGAATAATACTAATCACTGGGAATATTTTGAAGTGATTTAGTGAAATAAATTCCATAATTTCATTTTCTAAAAATTATTTTCATATGACTCTTTGACTATAAATGGAATGGGATTTATTTTCTCCTTTGAAATAATTAAATGATTCCATCGGGTGTATGAGGAAAAATTCGCAATGATATCATGATAATCCTATAGAATTTTCATTTTCCACACATGAAAAATTTACCACCTCATTGGTGGGATAAAACTGAGTCTATATAAATATTTTGTAATCCAACACATTAATATCTATTGGAAAAATATTCAGTTTTCCATCAATGTCGAAATAGTTATCGAAAAATATCAACAGTCTCATAAAGATAATACGAGACAAGTGGGGTTTAATTTTTTTGGATTGATGGAGAAATATAATCATGGCATGTTATTTAAACATTTCAATTGTCAATATTTAGTAAAAAAATAATCCTACGAATTTCATTTAGTGGATGAGGAAACTCTTTAGGTGTAAAAATGAAGGGTACATCGCTAGCGATTATTGACAGAGTAACCCACCAATGTAATGGATGATAGTAATTATCCAGTAAACCTGAAGTCTACTATCCAATTATTAAAATAGAAGAAAAAGGATTCAAGTTGAACCACTTTTCTAAACTACTAGTTTACAGAGACATTCAATTCCAACAACCTCCAATACCTCAGGGAGGAGTATATTCAATCACAAAAACTGAGGTGGATCCCAAAAATGATGTTGTGAAAGGAACAATAGTTATTCATTCAATAATTAAGAATGTAATTTTTTACTCTTGTTCTACACATTAATTTATATCAATCAGGTTTTGCTATATTTATTCAAACACCACACAAAATAACGGAGGTAAAGTTGTTGTTGAAAATGACTTATTGGAGAATCATTAAATCCAATGTATATAAATCCATCTATATAAAAATGTTTAGAATGAGAATCCAATAAAAACTTGTTATAGTATATTTTTTATAACATGATAAAATTTATATTATTGAATAAATATACATATATAGATCCAACATAAATTCATTTTGAAGAAGGAAATCAATCTACGTATCACATATTGTCCTCCTATTTTGTATAAATTCATGGATGGTGATGAATCTTATTTACCACCGACATCTCAAGAAGAGATATTGTTTCTTTATAGGATATCAGGTCCATCACAAATGATTGAGTCTTAGGAATAGACCATTCTTGAATACTTGGCCATTGTGAGGTAATATACTAATGTGTTTCCAAAAAATTTCCTCGTCTTCCTCCAAGTTGAGAAGATGAATTTTCTATCAATATTTTACCTGTGGATTTTTCAATACCCAAGAATATATATTTAATGGCTATTATATAACATTATAATCTAAAGTGAAAAATATATTAGAATTTGGGAAAAGGGTTCATATAACCATGCAATTTATCTTGGGGTTTTCCATTCCTCTTTATCAATAATAATGATGGATCAATGTACCTTTTCATTGATTATACATAGATAGAAAATATCATGATACAGAACATGTATCGTATACCATGTATTGATGAAACTATGGATTATTTATGGGGATCACAATTGTTCCCTAATGTGGATCTTTTGTTGGGTAATTATCATGTAAGAATGAAGGAGGAGGAAATCCCCAATACTACATTCCTTACATGGTACATGCAATATGAGTTCATAGTATTTATATTCACACTCAAAAATTCTCTAGAAATATTTTTGGACATGATGAATATAGTATTTATAGATTCCATTGAAAAAAAATTATAGTCTTTATACATTATATTATAATATAATTAGAATCATGGAGGTCAATCTGATCATTGTACTAAGGACCATTCGAAAGAAAATAATTTATTTAAATTATAGTAAATATGATTTCATGTTAAATTAAGTCTAATTCTTGGTGAATATTATCCCAAGTCATGCATCCATTCAAAGACATATTCAATTTATGGATGGACGTAGCTAGAATTTATAATGGAAATCGATAGTTTCCTTGTGTTGGTAGGGTATTATCTTTTATTTTTTTAGAAATGTATCAAAATTTTCAAGAAAAATAACATTGAAAATGAATAACTGAGTCAAGATTGTTAATATAATGATTGTGAAGAGTGCATAAAGTGGTTGAAATTGTGTAACATCACTAAAAAAATATGTATTCTACACAATAGTAAGGAACTTCTCATTGTATAACATGATGCTTAGAAGAATGGATTAGCCTATGTACAAATTGAAAATGAAAAAATGATATAATATTCCACAATAAAGTTGAAATTTTATGAATAGAACTATCCAAAACATGATTAGAGGTGAATGTGGTAATCTTTTCGTTATATATCTAGTGGAATTATCTATTTGGGGAAAGTGGTGAGTCATATATGAATTATAAGAGCCTCGAGTCTATATTCACAATGAAAGTGATTAATTTGTTATAATAAAGATGGTTATGCTTATTAAGGACTACGTCCACCTAATAAAAAACAATCTTGGAAATGTGAATAAATTAGCAGATTCTCTATTTAGAAATGATCCTATAATTTTATCATTGATGAGAATTCAGAATTATCTAATTTTACTGGACATGAAATTGGATGATCATGTGAATCATAAATGAAAGAAAATAATCAATCATTTCAAAAATTAGTCTCTATCAACACATATGGATATGATAATGTATTCATAAAGATAATATGTGGAAATTCATATGGTTTAAGATCTATGAAATGGGAAAATTTCATAGTTCAAAATTAATGGAGACAGAGTTGTAATACTTGGATCACAAATAACTATACCAAACCAACCTTAGTTAAATTGGTCTCTATTGAATGATTCATATCGTTGGACTCTCTCCATCTATACTGGTATAAAAAAGATGTTTCAATATCTTATAGGGAAATATTGGTCATAAAATATAAAGATAATGATCACACGATATACATCAAGGTGGATAATCTGTCAAAAAGTGATGGCTAAATGGAAAATTACCGTAGGGATGATAAAACCTTTACCCATCCCTATATGGAAATTTTAAAACCAAACTATATGCATTTTCATTGGTATTCCAAATACATCAAGGGTAAATATTGATATATTTGTTGTGTTGGATCATCTTTACAATATATATATCAGTTCATTGCAATTTTAGAGGACCTATCAATTGATCAACATGTCCGAATATACATTAGATAAGAGGTGGTTCTTCATAGAACATAAGAATCAATTGTATCTGTTCAATCCAAATTTTTTACCTCCTTGATATAAAAGAGTCTCTAAAATTGAATAATGACTGAGTTTAACTTCTTCACATCATATCACTATCAAACATATGTCCAATCTTAGAAAACTATCCAAAAAAATGTGTAAATGTTTATAGAATTCTAAATTTACATAAAATAATAATGTGATTAACGTATTCCTCTGGTTGTTCTCCCATACCCGAATAGAATCTACAAAATCATACCAACAGTTCATTATAATTCCATTTAATATAAGAGGTGTAGGGAACCAACATATTATGTCGAATTTGTTGGTCACAAAATAATTAGTTTTTCTATCTTTTAGTAATTGTGGGAATAGTTAAATACCATTCAACCGTATAGTAGGGGTGGTTAAAACCAAAATAATATCAATGATGATAAAGATGTAAGAGGACTAGAGTATGAGGCTGTACATAAGGTATTATTTTTGATGTCTTCATGGAATAGAGTTGTGATATTTTGGAATAAGTGAAATTTTTGTACAGGACACATTAGCTTCTTTAATATCATTTATCACATTTTAATGGTGGACTACTTACTAGTTCTCATAACTAACATATCAAAATTACTTGATGTAATCAATGTATCCATATTATGAAGTATATACCTGACCCCTCACACATACAAATTCTGTAGGTGGAACCATTGATAATGATCATTAATATGAGGATTAACTAGTAAGGATCAAAGTCTATAGAGACAATGATCTATGGAATATGTAAATGCACCAGGTCAAAGTGTTATAGAGAAACCACAAGTATGAACATGTGACATGGGAATATATGGAGTTGATAAAAAAACATTACCCTCATCTTTTTTAGTGTTTCAAATGAAAATTTAAACGAATAAATTTTATATGTGGGACAGATTGCAATGACATATTCATTCATAAATAAAATTCCATTTATGATTATATTTAATTCCCAATGATATAGTATTATTTTCTAAAAAATTGTTTCATGGTTTTCCTATGACCAATTATATTTAAAATATCATTAAGAATCATATACATTTATAATATAAACATTTAGTTGTCATCATTTGATAAGTAGTGTAATAAGGGTCTTTAAAATTCAATTTATATTGTTAATGGAAGTGGTAGGCTCTACCTATAAGATAATTTCCCATGAAGCCCATTTATCAGAGATTCCACAAATTATATCATCATTCATATTTTCCCTTGACCAATACCATTCCATTATCTAATAAAAAACAATGATCTAAAATACTTACTAGTTAATTACATGTTCATCACATTCATGATGAAATCCATGTAAATTGAAACCCCACATACAAAGCACCCCATCATGTACGTTACACTTTGTGTGTTTTCAGGTGTAATAATTTAAAATTTATCTAGAACCATCGAATAAGATTACAAATATATATTTTTAGTTTTTAATATAATAATATTATTTTTACACCTTGTTTTTGTTACATTATAAAAAAAATTTATACAATAAAACTCAAATTTTATTTTTTGGTAATATGAAAATTTAATTAAGATAATTATATTAAGGGATTTAAGGATTTAAAAAAAAAGAATTTAATAAAAGAATTTTATTAAATAATTATTATAAAATATAAATGATAATATAATTTTTTGGATGTCAAATGTAATTTCTATAAGGGCTGAAAAACCTTATTTTCAAAAAACAAAACATTTCTCAATAAATATATAGTATATATTTCAATTGGAAATTCAAATATTTATTATTATATTTTAATTAAAAAATATTTTTTTAACAATCATCATGTTTAAATTATCAAATTGTGAATTTTGATAAATTTTATAAGGCAACCAAAATTTTGTGTAGAAATTAAATACTATATAAATATACATTGTGAATTGTGACATCATCGGGATCCAAAAATGATATAATAAATTCTATAAAAAACTATAGAAAACATATATGAGCCCCTATAAAAAACGAGTTTTTTTATTTTATTGTATTAATATTATAAAGACTTTAGGAATCCTCTGAACCATATATTATATATTATGCTTTAAAATTCAATTAATTATAAACATGATTAACTTCCCCAAAAAAGGTTATTATTTTATTGAATTGGGCTATTCCACGCATAAAATAATGAAATCAAGTGCACTTTTGTTGAAACCCTAGTTAAAAACCTAGGACCATTTTTGTGATTAATTAATATTTCTTGTATATAATCTAAAACCTATGTATGGGAAAGAATAAAAAACTATCCCCTATTATACTATATAAACCCACCCATTACCTCATTAATCATTAAAAAAAACCTCTATGAATAATATTTCTTTTATGTACCCTCTCTCAAGTCCTCCCAAGGTTCCCACATGCTCGTAATATGTTCCTCCAAATCTTTTGGAAACAACCTCTCAATAAAATGGATCCACTTTTTCTCCCCTTAATTCAATCATCTTCATAATTATTTTCTATTAATTTCCCAATTATATTTTTAGGATATGATTGTACATGTTCCTATAACATCCTGACTGACTTTAATGTGATTATATACCCCTTTAAGTCCCATTAATACATTTAAGAAACCTTTATGTACTTTCATTATACTACCGAAATTTGAATTTGTTTTCTCCAGGAAAAACCCCAATGTTGTGAATACCATCAATCTTTCCACTAAAGGGAATTCACCAATACATACATACATTACATTATTTGAGACATATATGTATTTATTACATATTATGTGATAATGTAAATAATCTTGATGAAATATGTTCTTAAGTTATTTCATCTATGTTCCACAGATATGAATGTAAATGATATTATTGTGTTGGTTGAATCCAAATAGTTCTTGATTTTATTGCATAATATTTTAGTCTACTAAGATTCTACATATGGTGTGTGGGAGTCAAACCGAAGTATGTGGTTTTATGATTTCTTTGTGGCTAACTTCCACTTTTTTAATGATATCTTGTTTAACATTATTTACACATTACCCTATTTCCGTTATGTTATTTGTGTATATGATGCCTCGTTGTTCATTTTTATGATTCTAAAAACATTTATGTTCCATTTATATTCCTATTATATAAAATTTAATACCTTATGTAACAACCCTTGAAAAGTGAGACTTAAAAAGGATAAATGTTATTACCCATGGCAACAAGGTGAACCTTCCTTTTCAGGAGCCTACCTGATTAGAACTCCACTGTTAAGAATGATTTTCCTAGAGTAGTAATCAAGATGGGTGGCCTTCTGGGAAGTTTCCCAGGGTGTGTGTGAGTGAGGACAAAACACACTGAAAGAACAAGTGTTGGCCTGTGGGGATAGTCATTAGTCTGATAACTGAACTTAGTGAGTAATAGCCTATGGTATGCTCAGAAGGCAACCAAGGTATTATAGGAGACCCATGGGGTTAGAAGAGAAAGTTCATAGCCCTAGGAGGCGGGTTGTGACAATTGGGATCAGAGGACTCGGTTCTACAACAGAACATAGGACTCTGATATTTAATGTGAAGAAATAGTGTTAAGTAAAGTGAGTGTGGTTTTCAATTCAAGGAGTCCAGTGTTGGTGCGGTGGCCGTTGTATCCATACACGGGACCTTGAATTCTGATTTATGACTTAGTACATGAAAACACTACTTGCGTGTAAGTTTCACAAGTTTTCTTTGTGATCTCTTTGATTCATCTCACCAGGTATAACTTATTTACCGTGACACACCTGTTTCTTTTTAGGATGCCTCCATGCAGACAGCCAGCCAGGGTTCTGAGAGATGTACCAGATGGAATCCCAACGAGTGACGAGGCCTCAGTGCAAGCCTCCATCACAACGGAGGCACCAGCGGTACCACTACTGGTTTGGCCACTGATACCATCAGCCGCAACAGTAGATAGTGCATTATTTTTTGAGCGCATTGCATGTGGTCCAAATCTAGAGGCAACCTAGGTTCAGGGGTGAGACAGACCCGAATGAAGGTGAGGACTGGCTGGAGGCCATGGTGAGAGACTTCAGGCTAGTAAGGACACCAGTAGGCCTTATAGTGATGCTTTCCATGAGTCTCCATCAGGCATCAGCAGGAAGATGGTGCAGCCTAAAGCTCCAGGTGCATGATGAGGCGACACTTCTCTAGGTAGACTTTGAGAGCCTTTTTTGGCAGAGTTTCTCCCAGCCACCCAATGTGCGGTGCAGATACAGGAGCTACTGCATCTATTATAGGGCAGCATGATGGTGGCATCGTACTCAGTGAGTTTCACCTACCTCTTGTGCTACTCCATAGATATGGTGTGAGACCCATTATTCAAGGCCCAGACCTTCATGCAGGGGATCAGGAGAGAGATCAGAGCATCCATGATCTCCCTCAGCATCCCGATGCAGGCGGGAGTGTTAGAGAGAGCCCTCCTAGTGGAGAGTTTTCTTGCTAAGTAGTCACCAGCAGTGAGACCCTTCACTAGTTGACATGCATCCCGAGACTTCTACAGCTGGAAGTAGACAGATGTCGCAGAGGTCTAAGCAGACTAGGACATCCGGTGGATGACCTTTGGACACAAGTTCAGTTGTGTGGGGCACATGATACAGAGCCAGTCATGCCATGAGTGGGAAATGCTACTCTTACAGCGGGCAGTGTAACATGGCTTGTGACTGTCTGACCCGCCGTGCTAATGATTAGTAGACAGTTGTGGGACCTCCCAGGCAGGGGCAGAAATTCCATCAAGGCGGGCATAGTAGAAGAGATGGTCATGTAGCTAGTGCTGGTACCTCCACCACCACCAGGAGGTCCACCCCAACCGTAGGGAGCAGGTGGAAAGGAGAGAGCTCAGCTTCAGGCAGCTGAGGCATACGTTCATGGTGCTCCGGAGATGATTCGAGGTACGATATATATCTAATACACCAGAGATGCAGTTCATATATACATAGGTTCTAGTCACTCTTTCATTGGCATTGCCCTCGTTCGGAGCTCGGAGATTCTGAAAGAGCCGTTGGCTCGATCTTTATGGCTTGAGACTCCTATAGGAGCAGACTCGACAATTATACACTAGTTCCAGTAGCGTGAGCTTACTCTAGGAGGCGAGATCTTCAGCTGGGATCTCCACATAGCGGCATTGAGGCCTTACAACGTCATCTTGGGTATGGACTAGTTATCTAATTTCCATGCTCAGATTGACTGTATTAGGCACAATGTGTGGTCTGTCCGCACATATGGGACCAGGTTCACCTTCACCGGTGAGAAGGGAGCCTTTGCAGCACAGGGCAGACATACATGGAGGAGGGTGTAGCCGAACACTCAGCAATTGTCCTGCCTTACCCTCGGAGCAGTTGATGTGATGAGTCCAAGCTATCCTGTAGTGGGGGACTAGTGCACGAATGTTTTCCCTTATGATCTCCCAGGTCTACCTCCTCACAGAGAGGAGGAAATTTATATTTACCTGTAACCTAAGACGATACTGATATCTACACCTACATATCAGATGGCTCCCACTGAGCTTCAAGAGATGAGGGTACAACTAGAGGACTTGTTGGGGAAAGGATTCATCTTGCCCAGTGTTTCTCCCTGGGCAGCACCGATTCTATTCGCCAAGAAGGCGGACATAATCCTGAGGACTTATATTGAAAACCATCGTCTGAATCAGGAGACCGTGAAGAACAAGTACCCACTCCTACGGATTTCCAACATTTTTATTAGTTGAAGGGAGTATGGTGCTTCTCGAAGATAGACCTTTGGTCAGGCTATCGCCAGCTGAGAGTTAGAGACAAGGATGTGTAGAAGATGGATTTCTGTTTTCGGTATGGCCAGTATGAGTTCTTGGTTATGCCTTTAGGCTTAAGCAATTCTCCATAAGTGTTCATGGGACTCATCAATTGGATTTTCTAGCCTTACCTAGATTTCTTTGTCATAGTCTTCATCATTGACATTCTGATATACTTGACTATTAAGGAGGAGCATGCATACATTTGTAGGTAGTACTGGAAACACTCTGAGAGAACCATCTTTATGGTAAGCTCTCAAAGTTCTAGTTCTAGATCCGAGAGGGTCAATTTTTGGGACATGTCATCTCGATGGATGATGTTTCAGCACATCCAGCAAAGATTGAGGCGGTACATTCTTGGGAGCCACCTACGAGTGTGACAGAGGTTCAGAGTTTCCTGGGTTTGGCTGGATATTATCAGAGGTACATATCAAAATTCTCCAGAGATGCAACACCATTATCATCTTTGACGTAGAAGGGGAAACCCTTTGTTTGGTCGGAGAGATGTCTGTATATCTTTCTAGAGCTGAGGTAGAGGCTGACTAGTGCCCCCCATCTTGAGGCTTCCAGAAGAAGGTGTAGGGTACATAGTTTACTACGACTCATTAGGGACCAGACTAAGGTGTGTCCTAATGTTAAATCAAGTAGTGATCGTGTATGGTTCTTGGAAGATAATACAGAAAGAGCAGGAATATGCTATCTATGACCTGGAGTTAACAGTAGTTATCCTCTCCTTGAAGATGTGGCACCACTATTTGATGGGAGAACATTTTACCATGTACTCTGATCACAATAGTCTCAGGTATATCTTCTCTCAGAAGGACCTGAACCTGAGAAATCGATGTTGTCTTGAGTTCCACCTGGATTATGACTTCGAGATAGTCTATACTCCTGGGAAGGGGAACGTTTTTGCGGATGTTCTTAGCATGAGTTCTGGTATACAGCTTCTAGGAGAGGCGACAAAGTATATTGCTGCCTTGTAGATATCCTTTGTCGATAGAGATAGAGCAGCATTTATACAGTCTCTTATAGTCACTCTCCCACTCCTTTAGCGAGTTAGGGAAGCACAACATGGGGACGCTGACTGTGAGACACAACATGCTCAGATATCTACAGGGCAAGAACCTAATGGATTTTCTGAAGGTGGGGATCACGACATCATCTTCAGAGGGCGTACTATGGTATGAGTATAAATTTAAGAGGATGTGTTGAGGGAGTTACACACATCCCCTTTAGTGGTGCATCTAGGAGTGGCGAGGATGTATCAGGACCTCAGATGACAGTACTGGTGGCTAGGTTTGAAGAAGGCGGTAGCGGAGTTTGTCTCTCAATGCCTCACTTGTCAGTAAGTGTAGGAAGAGAACTAGGTACCAGTAGGCTTTGTTCAGCCTTTAGAGGTCCCAGAGTGTAAGTGGGATGGGATATCCAAGGACTTCATGATGGGTCTTCCACGTATATCTAGAGGTCAAGACTCTATCTGGGTGATCGTTGACCAACTCACCAAGTAAGACCACTTCCTACCAATCAGAGAGTAGGGCTTAGTAGAGATCTTGGTACACATCTATGTGCAGGAGATTGTGCGGATACATGGAGTAAATTATTCGATTGTCTCTGGTCGTGACACATGATTTACTTCCCAGCTATGGAAGGGGTTGCAGGAGGCTTTCGGGATGCAGCTATGATAGAGCACTGCCTTACATCCTCAGACAGATGGTCAGACTGAGTGGACTCTTTAGACCCTCGAGGATATCCTACGTTCTTATGTCCTCGACATCTGTCACAGCTGGGAGGATCACTTAACTTTGGTGGAGTTTGTATACAACATCAGCTATCACTCCACCATCAGGATGACACCTTTTGAGGACTTGTATGGTTGACCTTGCAGATCGACACTGTGCTGGACAGACCCAAGGGGGTTAGCACTAGTGGGACCAGAGATGGTACGAGATCCCACGGAGAAGGTGAAGATCATCAAGGAGTGGATGAAGACTACACAGAGTAGGAAAAATCCATATATTGATGGGATAAGGAGAATTCTAGAGTTTGAATATGGTGACCACGTCTTTTTACGGGTCTCACCTCAACGAGGTATTTGGAGATTTGGAAGAGGCGACATGTTATCTCTGAGATTAATAGGAACTTTTTAGGTCCATAGCAGAGTTGGCGAGGTGGCTTACCGCTTAGTTCTTCTATCTCAATTTCACATGCTGCACGAAGTCTTCCACGTATCTCAGCTGAGGAGATACGTACATGACCCTAGTCACATCATCAACCATGGAGAGCTGGACGTTGACAATGGGCTAAATTTTTTTTGAGGTTCTAGTGGAGATTGAGTATTGACAGGAGTGGGTCCTACATGTACAATTGATACCTCTGGTGCGCGTTCGTTGGCAGCACGGGAACCTACATTGGATCACATGGGAGTAGGATGCTCAGATGCGTGCTCAGTACACCAATTATTCCCATAGATCGAGTTGTAGCTTACAGGGACGTAAATACCTAAGGTGGGGAGAATGTAAAGACCCAAAAATTTCATGGATTTTTTTTCTTAAATACATGGGAATTTTTATGAGTCTGCAAAAACTGACAGTGCGTGATTCTGAGGCTTGGTGTGCCCGAAATCAATTTCTGAATGTTTGTTTCAGGTACATTCAGTAAACGCACGAGCGACATTTTATAACTTTTGAACCGGTTCTCAGAATTGAAATCTGAGGGCACCTTTGAACTCGAAGAGCCAATATTCTCTTAAAATGTCTTTCACCTCGACGACAGATGGTCGAGAATGAATGATAATTTTTGGGTTTTACATGGGAATAATAAAATAAATTAAGTGCTTGTCTTAATTTATTTTTAGTTGGTTCAAAACCTCCAAGTTGAGGTTAGAGGTGGGGGCCACCACACCATAACCTCCCATGAGAGGTTATAGTGGGGGGGCCCACTCGAGGTCTAAACACCTCTTATTAATTAATTTTTTGGGGACCACCTATGATATAACCTCTAGAACTCCCCTCATTAATGAGGAGGAGCCTTTTGTTCTCCTATACACTTAATGGTTCCAACCCACCACATTTAATTAATTAATCCACATCAATTAATTAAGTTCCTCTTTTTTAATTTATACAAACGAACATAATAGACCTCATAGTCTTTTATTTCAGGGGGTCTAGTCAATTGTTGGAAAGGAGGATTGAGAAGAGGAGGATCTCTTGGAGATAGAATGCCAACTAGGAAAGGCTCTCCGACGAAGAACAACAACAATGAACGCCAACATTATTTGCCCTTTTTCCTCGGGATTTTCCATCCAAAGTGGGACATCCTCACCTATGGAAAAGGACGTCCATACTTCCTCTTCGACACCGCCAACGAACTATACGAGGTAGGTTTGTCTTTTGATTTGAGAAACGTTGATTGTTTCTTCCATGATTGTTCCTCTTAACCCACTTGCTACCAAACTAACATGGAAGGACCAGGACAAACGAACACAGCCCAATCCCTCTGTCATTCCTGTGAATATTTGGTGTGTTCTTCATGTTATTCATTGGTGACGAACAATAAATAGTTACAATTTAGTTGTATGACGCCACAATCCCAAATTGAAGACCCAACATCACGACGACCTATCGGAGGTGCGACAATGATAGCGGGCGACATATTGGATTGGAACGGGAAAGACCATCCTTCAACTGTTCATTAAGCTGGTGAATCAAATCATGTTTCTGGAGCTGATCAGAGGCCCGAAACCACTGGAGAAAAATATGGGACATCATAATGACCTAGTACCTGATGTTTCATGAAGAACTGACCGTCAGAATGAAAGAAGAACTTCACGGGAGGAGGGCTGGCCGGACGCGGGCCGCGCGGGTCGTACCCATCACGGGCATAACCCAGCGCGGGCCGAGCCGCCCCTGTGGGCCAGGTTGGACCCAAGGACCATGTAATATTCCATTCTAGACCCAGGTTGGTCCGGTTCAGTCCGACTGGGCCAGACCGGACCTAGACCCGTTTTGGCATGTTTTCACTCTTTTCCTAGTAACTTGAGCTAAGGGCGTCCGATCCACGAACTGTCTGCTGCTACGAAAAACATGGAGAAGGATGGTTCATTTTGGATTCGCCACTCAAGGTTTGGACATAGTTGGGGTATGGATGGGTTTGATTCGAACTTAATTCCAACCGATCCCTAGGAACGGAAATGCCAATAACTCTCAGACTGGGCATCAGATTGACGCACCGTCTGTCGCGTTGAGTTTTTTATGGAAAGATGGATCTTATGGATACATAAACTTGGGACTTCATGGCAGTTGATATATTGAAACGTGGTTTGAGGAGTGGACCCTCCCGGAATCAATAATGCTTCATGCAAAACCCTGTGGCTGGCTGTGCACTGATGACTGTTCCTGGATCCTGTGTGGGTCCAATAGTTCTGACTTCTGTTACTGGATCCCATGTGGGTTCGACAGAATAACTGTTCCTGGATCCTGTGTGGGTCCGACAGGTCTGGATTCTATTCCTGGATCCTGTGTGGGTTCAACAAAATAGCTATTCTTAGATCCCGTGTGGGTCTGACAGTTCTGACTTCTGTTCCTGGATCCTATGTGGGTTCGACAGAATAGCTGGTCTTGGATCCTATGTGGGTCTGACAGCTTGAAATAATATTCTTGGATCCTATTTGGGTCTATCACTACAAACCACTAGTCCTGGATCCTATGTGGGTCCGACAGCTCCGACTACTATTCCTAGATCCTGTGTGGGTCCGACAGCTTAGATGATTTAGTGGCTACACCTGATCATCTCTATCTTTCTACATAAGTTGTATACCTTTGTGAGCTGAGTCAGTGACTTCTATGTTTTTCTCATGATTGAAATGGGTTACTTGATAACTTAGGTATATATATGGGGAAATATCTAAGTAATGGATATTCATTTATTTCATACTCCATGTTTTATCCATGTTGGATTATGAGAGACCATGGTGGTCTCGGGGTCCCTACTGAGTATCTTTATACTCACCCCTATATGGGCTATGCTTGCACCTCATTGTGTTGGATGAAGACGGTGGACAGTTCTGACAGAGGCTGAGAGCACCAGGACATGACGATACCTGGAGGTGCACCGTACGAAAAGTGGTACGCTGAGGATACTGATAGACGTGGAGTGCTGTGGAGGATAACTGTAACTACCATTTAGGTAGGATCCGTGGGGGATGTTCCAGGAGCTGCTTTTCACCTTTCAGATGTTTTTCATTTTCAGTTATACTTGTAGTTTACAGTTGGGCTTGTATTCCGGCACCTTTACTTTTTCAGTACTTCTTGTTATACAGTTTTACATAGTGTTTTGATTCTAGCTTGTACTCTATTATGTTAGTTTACTCTTTATAAAGGAAACACCTTCCTAGTATTAGGGATTTACGCCTTTGGTGTTAGTCACCGGCCCATGGCCTATGGAAGGCGGGCTTGGGGAAGTCATGGAACGGGCCCCGGGGGATGGGTCATGACAAATTGGAAAGGAGGATTGAGAAGAGGAGGATCTTTGGGAGATAGAAAGCCAAAGAGGAAAGGCTCTTCGATGAAGAACGCAAATGAATAATGATGACCTTCTTCGCCCTTTTTCCTCTGGATTTTCCTTCCAAAGTGGAACATCCTCACATACGATGAATGATGTATATAATTAATCCTCGGCATAGCCAATGAATGATACGAGGTAGGGGTGTGTTTTGATTTGGGAAACATCGATTCTTCCTCCCATGATTTTTCCAGTTGACCCACTTGCTACAAAACTAACACGAAAGGACCAGGGCAAACGAACACAACCTGATCCCTCAACCGTTCTTGTGAATGGTTGGTGTGTTCTTCGCATTATTCATGGGTGATGAACCATGGATCTTTGTGAGTTATTTGTGTGATGAATCAATCCAAAAATTGAATACCCAACATCATGATGACCTAGTGGAGGTGCGACGACGATAACCGGTGACAGATTGGATCGGATCGGGAAGTATTGTTCCTCCACCGTTCTTCGAGAGGGTGAATCAAATCATGGTTTTGGAGCCGATCGGAGGCCCGAAACCACCGAACATGACTACATGACATTGGGGAGACCTAGTACCTGATGTTTTGTGACGAAATACCCGTTAGAATGAAAGAAGGACTTCACAGGAGGTGCACTGGCTGGAGGCGTCGTTTCTAGAAAATTCCAGAATGCACGACGTGTACTTACGACAAACATGCCGTGTAGTACCGAAGTTTTGTGGCTTGAGTTTTGGACATTAGACAAGAAAAACATGGAGTGTGACCCCTGCGACAAGGTGTTTATTCTCTGCACATCATGGCAGAAGTGCATTTGCGAGACTCGTCATGTACTCCAGGGATACATAGACATAGTATGGAGTACATGGGCATGTACTCCACCGCACGGCCAGACATGGCCTGGGGAACGAGCTACCCCATGTACTAATTAAACGGATTGGATAACATTGGATGAGGCCGTGTATGATACATGGCCAGTGTACATGGAGCCGACCCCAGTTTCTTGGACATGACGTGTAACCATACCACATGTCGTGTACTTCCTTTTTCTACTCAACTATTTTCTTATGACATGGACCGTTGCACACGGGAAATACTCGAGGTCTGTAGACATGATGTGTAACCATACCACACACCGTGTACTTACTTTTCCACACTACAAGCCTTTCGACATGGGCCTTTGTACATGGGCAGTACTCGAGGTCTGAAGACATGGTGTGTAACCATACCAACACACCATGAACTTTTTTGAAAATGGCTTGGTCATCTCGTCTCTATGTCTTGGACACATATTGCTTGGATTCCCCCCCTATGATATGGAAGACCTTTGAGATACTTATTCATGGGACTTGGTGGAAGTTGAAGTGTAGACACATGGATTGAGGAGCAGAACCTCCCTGAATCAAGTGTGCTTTGTGAAAACCCAGTGGCTGGCAGTGCACTGACAACTATTCCTGGATCATGTGATGGTCTGACAGTTCTGATTTTATTTCTGGATCATGTGTTGGTCTGACAGAATAGATGGTCATGGATCATGTGTTGGTACTACAGCTCTGAAGACTGTTCCTGGATCATGTGTTGGTCCGACAGTTCTGACTTCTGTTCTTGGATCATGTGTTGGTCTGACAGAATAGTTGGTCCCGGATCATGTGTTGGTCTAACAACTATGATGATTCAATGGATATATCCGACCATCTCTATCTCTCTACATAAGTTTTATACCTATGTGAGTGGAGAAAATGACTTCTTTTTTTCTCCTCATGATTGAGATGGGATACTTGATATCTTTGGTATATGTATGGACATATACCTAAGTAATGAATATCAATTGATTTCATACTCTGTGGTTCATCCTTGGTGGATTTTGAGAGACCATGGTGGTCTCAGGGTCCCTACTGAGTATCGTTATACTCAACCCTGCACAGGATATGCCCGAACCTCATTGTGTTGGATGCAGACGATGGACTGCACTGACATTGGCAGAGAGCACTAGGACTGGACATTAACTGGAGGTGGACCTTACGACGAGTCGGTACATGGAGGAGACTGACAGACGTGGAGTGCTGAGAAGGATATCTACACCAATCCTTCAGGTAGGATCCGTGTTGGATGTTCCAGGAGCTTCTTTTAACCTTTCAGCTGTTTTTCTTTTTTAGTTGTACTTGAACTTTTTAGTTGGGCTTGTATTCTGGCCCCTTTTACTTTTCTGTACTATTTTTTATACAGTTTTACTTAGTGTTTTTCTTCCATCTTGTACTCTGTTGGGTGTGTTTACTCTTTTATAAAGGAAACACCTTCCAAGTATATGGATTTACACCTTTTTTACTAGTCTCCATCCCCTGGACTATGAAAGGAGGGCTTGGGGTAGTCATGGCACGGGCCCCGGGGGACGGGTCATGACAACTCATTATTGATATGATGAGATATTTGATAAAACATTTTATACATTGGTTATCCTTTTTCATTACTTCTATGTTATATATTTTTTATATATTATTACTTATGTAATATATACATTAAGAGTTATTTTTGAGATATATATCAGAAACATATATTCTATATCGCTTCAAAGAGTATATGTCAGTCATTTTTTTCAACAATTCTATCTAGATAAGGGATGTTTCATACATTGTTGGGTGATGTTCGATTCAGAATGGAGTCAAATCCAGTACAACCAGTATTGGAGGAAAATATATTGGTATTATAATTATATTATTTATGCTCAATTGTATATTTCCCTTTTAAATTCTTGTTGTCAAATTTTTTATCTTAAGAACATTTTTTCGGGGAAGTTATTATTTTTTATGGAATCTATTAATCGCACCATACATAGGTTTTTATAGTCCTTATTATTTTCATGAATTTTGATATAGAAAATATAAATTTCTATATAGATGAGGATAAAATTTTTTGTTTATGGATAATGGATTATTCTAGTTGCAGTTTATCCTGGATGCCTATATATGATTTTATTTACAATGACTACCTCATACTTGTGATATTTTGTTCAGTATAGTTTTTATATTTGAAATTATATATATAAATTTCATGGGTTTGTTATATTTTATATTATGAAAATATAATGATGATTTAATTCATTATTTAAATATTGATATTAATTGGTTTTATCTACATTTGTTATAATGTACTGTTTATATAGTATATATGGAATAGTATCCCCACGTTGTTCCAAAATACATTTCTTCTAGTCAAAAAACTCTTGGGTATGGGTGTCAGATGACAAAGTTTGGAACCCTTTATTGAACACAATGCTTCGGGTCAGGTCATCATTAATATTATTACATTACTAGGTTCTCTATCACTTTTTTCTATTATCATTAATATGTGATTGGATAGGGATGAGATGAGATGTTCATTACTTGGGTAGGGAATCAATGGTAGTGCATATCCAACACTGTAATGTGGACCTATGAGTTTTTATAATGTGGTTTTTTTGTTATTTTTTAATTTTACTCTTAATTTGTATTCACCATGGGTGATTGAAAGAATTTTATAAATTAATTATTCCAATTTGGTATGCCTTAAACCACTATTATAAACCTGTATGATCACATGTTTCAAATATGATTCTTATATTTGACAGATCACATGGAAATATATTTCTTTTGAAATAGTGATGTGTGATTTAGGTGAATTTTTAACCATATTACTTTATTTGAACTTGTTATATTCTATTTATGAGTATATATATGTGGTTGTGACTGACATGCTGGAATTAAAGGATTTTATTGGGATACATGTATTTCTTAGGGGTCATATCATATTTATTTGGTATCCTATTAGGTTGAACCTTACTGTGGACCCTTATTGGTGAAACAATAATATGTGAATAGTTTTATAAATTAAGATGTTGGATTTAATAAATTTAGTTATTGATATTATGAAATTTTATCATTACAGTCATCTTGCGAAACCATTTTCACAGCCTATTGTGTAGGGGGTTGAATTTAAGCATTATAACTGGGTTATTACTATAGGCCAGGAAAACAAACAATCATGTTGAGACTCCTTTAACTAGTTTTTATTTAGGGTATATGATCCTAGTGGAAAATTCATAATATTTGTAATTATATTCCTAAAATCCATCTCCAGATTGATTATTCTAATTGAGTACTGGATTCCCCCAAGTAATAGAGGACTGGGTATGCGTTATAAAGATGTTTTCATACATGGAATATAAAATATAGGACCATAAGGATAATATTATGACAATATTGATTCATGTAAAAGATTCACTATGGGTGGATTTTATAGTGTAGGGTGTGATATAGATTGGACATACATAGGTTACATTCATGTATAATTTTATAAGGAGTCTTGTCCACATGAACTAACACTATCCCGAGATTAGGTTTTCATTTAGATCATGCAAGGGATGTTGATGGTGTTTTATTATTCAACATATTCCATAGTGGAAATTTCCTTTTACCACTTATTGAAAGGAATTAGTCACATAATGTAAGAAATATTTAGATTTTTCCTCACCATTAACTAAACTGATATGTCTAGAACATTGTTATGACAACCTATGTAGTAGTTAACTATAAGTCACATATGATCCAGAAGTGCTTTGAAGATGATAGAGATATAGGACTTCTTCCATCTTCTAATGGTTTGATACGTTATTAATATAGAATAGTACTTGTTTCATGTACTATATACAAGGAATGGAAGAAATATTAAGGATACATGGATGGAGGATGGTTTTCAGACCATATAATGTGATGTTTGGAACCCACCATTTGAAATGATTCTTCCATTTATTATTATTAACAAATAAAGGTGAACATTCTCATAGTGTTCCATTTATCTACTACGTAGTAATAATTTTAAAAGTAATGGTCAACTAAATTTGTTCTATGATAAGAATTGGATAATTTCCTCAAAACATTAGGATATAGGACCATGATAGTAGTTGTATTCTTTTTAATAGTTAATTCACCAGGTGATATAAAATCCCTTATCTATAATAAATTTAAATTCATTACTTATTATATAATAATAGACATAATAAAATCCATAATATTGAGAATAATAGTGTCTTAATTAATTATGTACATGCCATGACAATAGAAAATAAGGGTACATCAACATTATTGAAAACCACCATAACATAGTATAATTATTCCATTGTTATTAAAAATTAAAGGGATTACCTAGGGAATAAAATAATAAAGGGGTGAGATATAAATCCAAGTAAGTGAATATGAAAATAATAACACAGATAAGGTGTCATGACCTGCCTCCCTAGGCCCTGAACCTTCTCATATAACCCCATGGGTCTCCTGTAAAACCATGGTTACCTTCCCAGCAAATCATAGGCTATTACTCACTAGTGTATCTTATCAGACTAATGACTGTCCCCACATGAAAAGACTAGTTCTTTCACTGTGTTTTATCATCACTCTTACACGCACTGGGAAACATTCCAAGAGGTCACCCATCCTTATTACTACTCCATGCCAGGCATGCTTAACTGTGGAGTTCTAATCAGGTAGGCTCCCGAAAAGAAAGGTGCTCCTTGTTGACATGGGTTGTAAGATTTAGCCTTTTTTAAGTGTCAATTTTCCAGGGTTGTTACGTTATCCACCCCTTTAAAGCACAATTACCTCATTTTGGAACCCAAGACTCAAACCCAGGTAGTGCTTATGCACTTCTAGCTGGGTACTAGCTCTAATACCATTTTGTCGTGACCCGTCCCCCGAGGCCCATGCTGTGACTACCCCAAAACAGCCTTGCAAAGGCTAGGGGCAGGCGACTAGCACCAGAGACATAAATCTCTATACGGGGAAAGTGTTGAATTTATAAAGAGTAATCACACCCCTACCTAGTATCATTCTTTGGCGGTGTCGATGAGGAAGTATGGACGTCATTCATCGTAGGTGAGGATGTGCCACATTGGAATGAAAATCCCGTGGAAAAAGGGTGAATAAGGTCAGTGTTCTTCATTGGCATACTTCGTTAGAGAGCCTTTCCTCATTGGCATTCTATCTCCAAGAGCTCATCCTCTCCTCAATCCTCCTTTCCTTCAAATGAATAGCCCCCCGAAATAAATGATTATGAGGTCTATTAAGTTAGTTGGAATAAATTCAAAATGAGGGATTTAATTAATTGAGGTGGCTTAATTAATTAAAAGGGGTGGGTTGACACCATTAAGTGTAGAGGATATCAAGAGGCTCCCCTTCATTAATACAGGGAGTTCTAGAGGTTATACCTCGAGTGGTCCCCACCAAATTAATTAAGAAGAGGTGTTTAGACCCTGGGTGGGCCCCACCACCATAACCTCTCATGGGAGGTTATGGTGTGGTGGCCCCCACCTCCAACCACTACTTAGAGATTTTTAACCAACTAAAAATAAATTAAGACAACCACTTAATTTATTTTATTATTCCCACATAAAACCCAAAAACTATCTTTCATTCTCGACCATCTATCGTCAAGGTGAAATACCTTTTAAGTGAATATCAATGCTATGAGTACAATGGGGCCCTCAGATTTCAATTCTGAGTACCGGTTCAAATGTTTTAAAAAGACACTCTTCAGAAATTGATTCGAGGCCCACCGGGCCTTGGAATCATGCTCCGTCAGTTTTCAAAGACTTAGAAAATTCCCATGTATTTAAGAGAAAAAAATTCCACTGAATTCTCAGGTATTTAAATGAGTCATATCAATAAAAACTAATATGTAATAAAAAATAATATATAATTTCCAATCTGAAGTGTATACACACCTCACATGCATATCATTAATATTATGTCACACTGGGCCATAATCACATTCAAAAAAACATTCCATGAACTCTTATAAGGAATGTGAAAATTTTAAGTGCATATTAGCTTATCAGTAATGAGGATTGATAGTAAGGTCACAATATTAGTCCATAAGATTCAAAAACTACTAAAAAACTCTTGAATAAATATAATTTTTATTATTAGGGTCTATTTTGAAATGAAACCACCCCATAAATGTAGTTCAAATTAAAACATGACTGAGAAGATCTTTTATGGACAATAATCTAATTTTGATTGATACACACACACACACACACCAAATCTTCTAATATGAGTTTTGATTCTACCAATTACAAAAAAAACCTATATTTACCATATCAAAACCCATTGATATAATAAATAACCCATTGATCTACTTTTTCATCATTGTTTATAAGAAATTTAATTTATTCAAAATAAGGAAGAAATCATCGATCAAAGAATACTTGATTGATCCATAGTTCTGGCATTGAAAAGAGGTTTTTGAAGGTAGGTTAGAATTATAATAATGTTGGAATGGGTTACAAGGGTTATACGAGTCTAACAGGCCTATAAAAATAATAAACAGTTACTATAGGTTAGTTAAAAAATAATAAATAAAATATTTGTCCCAATTGGGCTTAGTCGAATGCTAATGGCTCACTAGTGGCTGCTGAATAAATATGGTCTTGTCAAAGAGAATCATATTTCTTCCAGTTCCTTCAAGGAATAATAAATTCTTCCACAGTTCCACTCATGTTATCCTGTGTGGATTCATTATCATGAAGTGTTAAATAATATTTTTCGTCCTTATCTTATCCACCTTATCACCTCCAATCATATCTAATCAACTTATATAATTATGAAATAGTCTCTAAATAGATATAACAATTATATGGAGGTTTAACTACAAAATATTTTTAAAAATTATAATCATTTTTCATTATTTTTAATTAAAATTTAATGGATTATATTTTTTCAATACTCTCTATTTAACATGAATTTTTATGTCATTTTCTCATTACAATATAAAATCATGTTTCCATTTATTTATTTTGAAACAAGTCCATTTATGAATAATTAAATTTATAAGTAATTACATAGATAAATATACTTATTTAGATATTACCTAAAATTTACAATATTCATACATGAAGGTGTCGATATGATAAGAGGTGGAGATATTCATGTAGATTGTTAAATTATCATTTTTAAGAAATTGTCAAAATATTTGTAAGATAAGTATAGAAAATAATTTTTTTGAGAAATATAATAATTTAAAGGGGTTAATCTCATTTAAATAAAATTAAAATAATACTTAATTAATACATTATTATTCAGGTTTGAAATGGATTGATATATAGAGTAATAAAATAAGATAATGAACGAATGAAATGATGAAAACCTACCCTCTTAATAGTGTTGCTTCATTTAAATGGAACTAAACTCGAGGAATGCTTGGATTTGGATACTCTAGAATATCCATATATATTATAAGGGTAATGAGATAGGGGTTATGGGTAATTAATTGTATTTGGTATGTGTGGGAGGAGATTTCCCCAAGGGGGTATGGTTTGTTTATACTTGGGAGGGTTGTATTTTTTTGATAAATTATTGAATAAAATATTATATCCAGGATAATCCGTCATGTAGTAATATATATCACATTTATAAATAAATTTAAATAATATTACAAGATTTAATGATTAAAAAGACATTATAATTTTATTTTTTTATCTTTAATCTAATGGAACAGAGGAAGATGATGTATAAAATTATTATTTTATGGGATAATTTAGACTTCTAGACTTTCAAAACAACTTTTTTTAATTTCTATTTGAGCTTCATAGATTATTTACCTTATTTAACTTGTTTTTGGTTGATCCTAAAAATATAGAATTGATTAGATCATTATTAAAATAGTAATGATTCCATTGAAAACATATCACGTATTGAAAATTATTATGTTTTCTATTAACAAAGAAATTAATGAATTTAAGAATATTTCCCAAAAACATAATAAGAAAATATGAATAATATGAATAATTTTTTTTATTATTTTTATGTAAATAATTTTTTAATTTAGTTAATTATTAATTATTAATTTGAAAATTTCTATATTTACAAACTACCATAAAATAATATTTATTACAAAAAAGTGATCATTTTATCATCTGGGTTTTAGTGTTGGGTATTAGTTAATATAATTAAATTAGTTTTATTATATAATTTTAATCGTTATAAATATTATTTATATTACATTTTTTTATTTGGATGGTATGCTACAATTCTAACAAACATGTCACAAATCCACAATGATATTTTACTATTCCAATTGTTGAATTAATATTCAAGTGGTCACTTTATCTCCTACAAATGTCTCATAATCCCATTGTACATAATTCAACATATTTAAACCCATTGTTCAAAAAATTACATTTCTAAAAGGAAGATTGAATTTTTTATTTTGATTATTTTCTATTGTGTTTTTAATGGGGGAAATAATTTTAGATGATTATTATTGTCTTCATTTTTCCCTAATATGTTTAATGTTTTAAATTTTTTTAGAGTGGTGTTATTTTTAATATTCATGTGTTTATTTTTTATATTAATATAATGATATATATTATTGAAATAATTTGTTGTTGTTTTTCCTCTGTGTTGTATGTGTATAATAATATACAATCATAAAATACCCAATAATTTAGAGAAAAATATTCTTTTATAATGTCTATGTTATTAGAAATAGCATATTAATATTTTTTCAAATGAGAACTATGTGAAATATGATGCTATAAAGTAGGTGTTTAATTATATTTATATCATTCTTAATACTTTATTTAGCATATTATTTTTCATAATTACTAGATGAAATAATATCAAAGTGCTAAAATTATTTTGGTAAATTTGATGGAGCATTATTTTTAACCATTATGTTGATCATTATCTATATATCCCTTCAAAATATTGTCTATAATTTCCAAATTTTCCATATTTGAACCATTTTATAATTAATTTCGAGTATTTCAATGGATGTTTCATCCCTTTTATTTTTCAAATTATTTTTCAAATAGTAATTCCACTATGAGTTTAATTATTCAATGATCGATAAAAATATAAATTCTACTTTTTACCCCAAAATTCAAAAGTCTAATGAGACTTCCAAATTTTCAAAACCACATAATGGGTTCGTTTAATGGCCTTTATATAGATATCAAAGAATCTTATAACAAAAAAAATTTAAAGAGTTTCATTTGATGCACTAAATAATATATTGACTTTAAATTTATCATCAATGATAATATTAGTAATAAAGATTTTATACATGAGTAATTTTTTAAATTGGACCTATAAATTGATCCTCCGTACAATATTATCATTTAATCAAATCTATATATTAATTTTAAAACTACCTAAAAATCTTTATTTAAATTAATTGTATTTAAAATAATCATGTTATAAAGAATAATTTTATTTATTTTTTATTGTGTTCTTTATTAGTTACCTATTTTTATCTTATTCAGTATTGAAATGATAAATGCCACCTTTTCTTGTAATAAATATTAATGAAATAAAATTATATATAATTTCTATGTTGATCAATTTGTTGAGATTTATTTTTATGAAGATCCTTTAATTTATTTACGTAATTATTGTAAAAAAGAATCAAACCATGTTGATAATTATTTGCTGTATTTTATGTTATTAATTTTTTTAATTTTTTTACTCCTAAATATAGAAAGTATGGTAGTTATAAACCTATGATTTTAAACAACATTATTCACTCTGTATGGTTTTCCCGTGGGGTAATAATTACATTATTTGTTGGATTCATTATTCATATCATTGGTAATATTTAGCACATTTAAAACTACTGAATTATCTAGTGTGATGAAGAAAATTAGTTAATGAAAAAAAATACAATAAATGAATTTCTAAAAGAAAAGATAGATATATATCAGGCCCCAAAAACCATTTATCATTAATTGGATTCATTTTTTTTGCATTTGGTTCATCATAACTAGATCACTAAAAATGACCAAACCACACAATCCTAACGAATAAAAAAAATACATAAATGAAATAATTTTATGTTGTGTCTTTTTATACAATTAAACATAATTAATAAAATATGAATATGCATTCTTATAACAAAAGGTAATTTTATATTTTAATAATAAATATATATATACATATAACTTAAAACAAAATACAATAATTATTTATTCCATAATATTGATCACACATGATTATCTATTAAAAATATCACACTATAAGATATCCAATTTATATTTATTAACAAATGATATGGGGGATATATAAAAAAATTAATAATATAAAATCTTTATGTTTTCACTTAATGTTATGAAATAATTCAATATGATTTGTGTAACAATAGAGAAAATTAAAATAAATGACAGAATTCTAAGAATTAAATGGATAGATCCTGAGATATAGAAACATAAACAGAACATATAAATGATTCAATATATATGAATATGAATAATATGAAATCAGTGGAAATAAAAAAAATATGTAAAGGAAAACAACCATTGATTTTGTTACAAAAAGCAATTGCCTAATTTTCCATGACATTGAATTTTTTTAATATCCTATGATATGGTGAATTACAAATTTATCTAATGGGAATATAAATATTTGAATAGAAATTAAATAAAAATATTTTCAAAGATATTTATGACAAAATAAAATGAAATGAATCAAATATCAATAAATTGGTATAATTTAATAATTATTTTAAAATGTATAATGGGATATATAAAATGGTTTATCGGGCGCAAAAACTAGTCATATAAAAATTAATGAGAATGATATTTTGAAATTATAAACCCTAAAAATGGATATTATGTATAATAAATGAAATTTTAAAATAGTATAACATAAAATGGAAATCCTATAGATGATACATATTAATGGGAACAATAAAATTTAAAAATATAAAAATTATTTTTAGTTATTATATTGAAATATAAAAGTATGGATATAGATTTTCTAATGGAATAATTATACAATTAAAAAAATTATTTTTTGTAAATTAAATAATAATCATCAAAGGGGTATATTTAAAATAAATTTGAAATTCAATAATTAATGTGTATGTGCTAAAATCATATGGAATGTGAATGAAGGATACACGTTATTAAATAAGAATTAATACAAAACCACATGTCGAAACATGAAAAAATGATATAAAAAAGGAAAACATATAATGTATAGTGATTTAATATTAAAAAATATTATGTGAATGGATTTGAAGATAATGATCCATTTAAAAAGTTATATATAAATTTTTAATTATTTTATAGGAAGTTATCGAGTAAATTTATAAAAAATACTCATTCTATATTTGTAATGAAATATAATTTTAATTAGAATTATATATTTAAATGTATAAAATAATCGTGGACCTTTTATTAATCATATATAAAATATAATGTTAACATTGTTTGTTTTTTTAAAAATTTTAAAATCATTTTTTCATATATATAATTTTTTTTTTGTAATTTAACAATGTTGTAAATTTATAACCACATTAATGTTATTATGAATAGTTTATATTAATTAGTTACCTAATTTTGATATACTAATTCCCTTAAAAATATTTGGTTTATTCAATTCAATACCCAAAATCAAAAATATATCGTTTAATTAAAAAAATTAATATATAGATAAAAAATATTATTTATTGAAATTTATACATCAAAAACATATATCCATATAAAAATTATATTTATATATGAACTACACATCTAAATTAATTAATTATTATATCAAATTACAATAATACTTTTAATATGACCAGTTATTTCAATAGGTATATGCAGCGGTATTATTTCTAGTAGGACCATGATGAAAAATATTCAATTCTTTCTATATTTTTATATTCATGGATTAATTATACATTTATTATATTCATAATCTTGGTAAATATAAGTTTCAGGCTATAATATTATTAATAAAATTTCATATTATAACATCTTATAGTTATATTTTAAAATTTTGTTTATTATATATTATAATATGGGGAAAATCATGCTTTTTTACTTCATAGAAATAAAAATATTAACATTGATAAAAAAAATAATGTTTTTAATAGGGACTGTAGTTTATATATAAAATCTATTAGTTATTGTTATTAATAATTGTTATTTAACATTATATAAGACTTTAAAACAACCTTTTAATGTTACTCAAAACCTAAATGATTCATAGTATATTTTATCGAACTTTTAGTAGAGATTTAACCTAACACATTCCCATCTCTTCAAATATTAATGAATGTTTTCCATATGTTTACGACATGAACATTTATATTGAACATTTTTACTAAGTATTATATTATTTTTAAAGAATTATTCTACCAAATCAACAACTCTATTATTTCTACCTCATGTATCATGCTATTAAAATAAACAACCTATAATTTTGAATGTAATATTTGAAAAATAATAAATCTATTTCAATTAGTATTTTACATTGGAATAAAAATATTCAAATAATTCTTGAAAAAAAATTATATTAGAAAAATATATTATAGTATATATTTTTTGTTTTATATAATTTGATATCATTCAGACTTACTATTACAATATTTATCTCAATATTTTTCCTTGAATTAAAAATTGTATGTGCCAGATTAATTACCATAGTGATGATTCAATAAAAACAATATATATTTAAATTTTAAAAAATAAAATAGTATTAAATAAAATGATTTCCCATTTTCATTTTCCCATTTAATTTTTTAAATGATAAAATTAAAAATAAACATTAAATTATATATTTATATTATCACAACCTTATTTTAAATCAAGAAAAAAACTATTTGTGTATAGGCAGATCCGACTTCATCCTCAACCATGAGTGAGTTGTGGTTGGACTCCAATAATCAAAACTAAGTTATGGAATTTAAATTTTCATTTTTCTGTACTAAAAATATCTAAAAATATTATTATGGGAGAACATATTTATTCAAAAATCCTATGAAAATAATTTTTTTTTCAAATGTAATATTTTGGTTCCATATAATTTTTTCACAAGTGATAAAACTTATTGTTTGAAATATTTATCAATCCTTAATTATCATAGTCATATAAAATTTAAAAAAAAAACTAAACCATGTGGTTTTTATGTTAGTTAAAAAAAACTATCACAATAAATTCCTATTTTGAAACAAGATCTTCAAATACTGTTGAACTACCATTTTTTATTTTTTTATTTTAAGAAATATATATATATATATATATATAATTATGGACCACCAAAAGTAAAATTCCTCTCCACAATACATTCACCACATTCTCTATTAGAATATCCAAAATTATATGATATCATATTAAAATTATATACCAATAAATATCATATAAATCTACTTATTGAAATTATTATCATAAATATAAATAAATAATAATTGTTTAATTATATTACCTTAGTAAAATAAGAGATCTAGAAAAATATAATTTGTTGATGAAACATTTAATTAATGTAGACTCTTATTGACTATAAAATGGTAAATTTAATAAACCTTATAATATTATTAATCCATGTGACATTTTAGTTTAATTTAATTATGTTTATAATTCACTTTATAATTCCTTATTATATCTTTGATTAGATATTTCATTATGGTGTATATCTACAATGAAATGTTTTTTTTCTTTTTGTAGTAATTCTGAATCCTATGATATATATAATTTCTATATGAACTTATATATTGAAAATTTTAATTATTTTACTAAAATTTCATTAAATCTTTTTTTTTAAAATTTCACTAATATCAATACCATAAATAATTTTTTTTTAATAAAAACGTATATTTTTCGATATTTTTTATTGTATATATATTTATTTAATTTATAATAATATTTTTAGATGATTTTAAACAAAAACATGAAATTTATTATGATTTAATCCAGGATTTGTTTCATCACATATAAGGACATACTCATCTTTTTCAACTATTTTTTATAACCTATATATTCAAAAACATCAATTTGACTAAATTAATCCTCTTCGAAAATAATTATATTATGAAATAATGACATCATAATTATTTATAGTATTATGAATATTTTTTTGAAAAAAATATTGAAATATTATTATGGTATCATGAAATAATAAAATAGAAAATGTATCATAAAGAAAAGTATTAATTAACAATATTCGATATTAATTTCCTAGTCAAACATCATCATAATTGTCAAAAAATTTAGAATAACTGATGTTTATAAATAACCATCATGTTCATTGTTTTATATGTTAACTCCCGTGTTTGACACTTTTTAGTCTACTAAAAAAATCCCTTAAAAGAAAAATCCATTCAATATTCATTAAATATTTAAATTTTTCCTTTGAATACATAGAAATATCATTGTGGAATTATATGTTTTCTTAAATTATTATGTTACTCAAATAAAGGTTTCAAGAACTTTCATAATTTCTAAATCTATAGATAGAAAATTCTCACACGGAAAAATAATTTATGTCCATTATAACTAAAATATATAAAATGATCATTATCAACAATCTCGTCATTTTGAAAATATAAAATTATAAATTATTCATCATTATCTATTTATAAAACTACATTATTATATTCTAATTTTTATGACGTAAATTATTTAAAAAAATCATATAAATGGTTTTGATAAAACATTTACAATAATGTTATTGACTATATTAAAATAATTTTTTTTCATTTATATGGGCATTCATTTAATGGGTAACCTCAAAATATCATTCAACTCCATAATTTTAAAATATTATATTGTTTGACCACTTTACCATTAATAATACTTGGTTTTACCAAAATAGGGATTAAATTTATTCATTAGATTTCATTTTCATTTTTTTTATGTGGAAAGATGTATGATTTAAAAATAGAACATAGTTACCCGTAGTATAATATAATATATAATTAAATTAATATAAAAATTATTTTATTAGGCTTTAACTATAATATTTTTTTGGATCATATTTCACAATCCAACATAATTATAAATATCTTAATTTATTAGAACTTCAATTTTAAGATGATTATTACCATGCATCAAGTAACTAGAATAAATTCATTTCAACATTTTTTATTCTATTATCTTTAATTGACTATTCCACTTCTCATAGAGAATTTAATAGCTAAGAAATTAAGTCAATGATATTGAATCTAATTTATTATATCCATGTTATAGAACATTAACATCAGGTCAATCCAAAATGATTTGAATATTTTATTACCAACTATTGAATCATCTAATCTCCCAATAAATTCGAATAAATTCCATAGGATGCCATTTACTCTTATAAAGATTTATCCAACTCTTATTTTATCATACCTATAAATTTTTTATGATAAAAACAAACTAATTATTTTTTACCAAGTCATTTCATTATTGAAACAAACACAAACATATTTACATATATATTAACCTATCATAAATTATTTTATTTTAATCTACTTTCAATTTTTATATTACTTTTCAGAATACTTCTCATGAAATTTTTTCCACAAATATATATCAAAATAAACATTCATTCTTTGAAGAAATAGAAATCATCAAAACATATACCACATAGATAGAACAATTTCTGAAAACATTTATCAAATATATGCTACATAAATGTAAACAATTTCACATCCCTCATTTCTATATATGGTATTTTATTCAATCAAACCTATGGAATTATGTTTTATTCACTATATAAATATGATGAATTTTTTAAATCCTATTGAGTTTTATGACACTTTTCCAAACATTAATTTTATTTCAATATATCTCATAGTAACCATTAATTATTTCAAGTAAAATTTATATAGGGATATAATAGATTAAATGATATGGGGTGAATCACTGATCAATTATTACTTCTCCCCTTTTAAAAAAATATTTAATTACATTAATACCTATATAGAAAATTTAAATTATTTACTTCATATTTATCAATTTTATTCCAATTAATAAAATTATTAAACCATTAAATTATATGTTTATAAGGATCAAAAACATCATTTTCATGTCATGAATTAATTTTGTAGTTATACATTCCACTAGTATTTTCATGGAAATATGTCACAATATATATAATATTAAACACATAAAAATGGTTTGATGAGTCCTAATGAGTTTTATCATATATATATGATTATTCAATTCCACATTATTACATCTCACTTGTTGTTATTAATCTATTATAATAAAATTAATTAATAGTTTTAAAATTGAAATTTTAATTTTTAGAACATTTTAAAACATATTTACTTTAATTATGTATTTGAAAAGTATTTTCAAACCCCATATAGGTTATAATGGAACACAAAATAAGGGGATATAATCATACGGTGAAATATAAATCATGAAAGAATAAAAAATGGTTTTCCAGAAACCAAAAACATTGAACATAATGCTTTATATGATCTTATATTTTTTTAATCCCAAATAATAGAACCATTGATCCAGTCTATTGTTATTCAGTTTCCCCTAAAACATGATCACATGATATTTTATAAGTATTATATAAACAATTAATAACTAAAATCTAAAAATGAATCTAAATAATGGATTAGATGTAATACAAACCCCATGCTCAATTTGAGATAATTATATATCATAATATTGATCCTCTCAAGAGAATGATTATAATATATCTCTAAACTAGGATTTAATCTAGGATAAAAATATCATTAATTTTACATGAAATGAAATCTATACACCATTACATGAATATTCAATGCATTATGAAATATAAGTAGAACCATTAAAATATATTGTGCGTACATAAACCATTTTTCCTAAAATATTTGTTAAGAATTCCTAATCCATAAACTAATCACTTCCAAACCAATGCCAACAATAATGGGAAATATTTTAATTCAATCTATATATATACTATTTATCAAATATGAGATAAAAAAATAAATTTATTTTATAAATAAAATTGTGAGATATCATTGTACCTACAAATAAAAAAACACTATCCCAACATTAAGGAAGTGAAAAAAAATGTATATGAAATCATATGAAAAATGAAGAATATATTTGTGGAACTATTTTATGTAGTATTAAAAGAGATTATAATTTTGTACAATTATTTTATTAATGTGATTTTATATATAGGAAAATTAATTAAAGATTATGATATTAATATATAGGATTATTTAAATGGAATAGATAAAATTAAAAATCAATTTCCATTCCATTTAACCGTCCATTAATATCATTACTCATATAATAAGTAAAAAACTATATAAAAACCAATATTTTTGAAGACATATTAAATATAATAAATTAATATGGTCACATGTAGATAAATAATTTAAAGAATTTCACCCTTCATATCACTAGTGGGGATATATAACCCTTAAATAATTTCATTCCTCATGTTTTCAATGTTTTTTATAAAAAAAATATAAACTTGAATCAATAGTAGAAAATCTATAAAGTCTCATCCATTTAATAGGTGTATTTTATTCCAACATTAACATATACAAGTTAGAGTCTTATTATATAAAATGGACCATTTAAATCCATAGTTTTTGGGGTTTCAAAAAATACCTAAATGGATTTGGGAATTCCACTTTGCCTGTTGAACTAAAATATCACCAATACTTTTTAATATATTAATTTAATAGTTAACCTTAATTTAAACAAGGAGTTTTCTACCCAATTACTTTAGGGAAATAAATTTTTTTGGGAATGAATTAATCATTTTTCGACTATGGAAATAGAATGAATAAATTATGTATTTATTATACCATATGACATGATAATATTTTTTAAAATATACTGACATTGAAAAAAATATTATAAAAATCAGGACTTCTTTATAGTTATTCATTATTACCAACCCATGTTTATTAAAAAGATAAACAATTATTTTCCCTGTAATATGTACTTTTATATAAATATCCATTAAAAAATATATTATTCACCTATATATAGAATTTATCATTTTTATGATATTTATAAAATTTATAATTATGATAATCTTATAATATGATCACACATATCACCAAATTTATTAATACAAACAATCACATATTTCTAAAAAATTATATGACAATAAATAAATGTGGGAAGAAATTGTTTCATGTAAAATACGGAGCTAAAAAGACAACATGTTTTCAGATGAAGGAGAAACACCATAATATTTTTTAGGATATATCATTAAAATATTTTCAAAATATATATGATATTCAGTCTAATCCCAATAATAAGGTATGGATTTTTTTTAATTTTTTACGTCATTGCATGTTTATGAAGAGAATTTACTGATTAACTCCATCACACTGAATGAGATCATTATATAAGCTGTTAAAAAAATTCCTCATTCTGTAAAGTAATATAGGAAACTTGCAAATATTAACAAAATAAGTAAAATAGTTATAAAATTGATATTTTAATGGATATCCATATCAATAAATAACGAACATAGAGAATAAATAAACCATTTCATTCTAATGTAGATAAAAATAATAATTAAATTTAAATCATTAGGTATTTTTTATTAAGATACTATGAAATAAAATCCCAATCCATTTACTGTTTAATGTTACTTCACATATATGAATAATCTACAATATATCATAATTATTTACGTGATATATAGTAATAAAAATATTCTTTATAATATCAAGGCCTTGAATAATGTCATGATGCGCTTGGATTTCAATATTTATGAAGAACAATTATTATATAGATAAAATTATATTTGAAATAAATTAATAATTAATATAAAAAATAAGTGATTAATCTATAAATAATTTAAATATCTAGGTTATCTACATTATGGATGAGGGATATAATTGTATAAGAATTATTTTTAGCAAAAACCATATAAAAATATCTTAAATCTATAATAATACGTCCTAAAATTATATCACATGATTTTTTATGAATATTTCAAGTTATTACATCTAGGGAAACGAATATATCATTTATACAAAGAACATGACCTCTTGAAATTTATTTTTAGAAGTGCCTCCATAGATGATTAAATAATTCACTTTTATCAAAACAATATTACACTAAAAATGGTATTCATTAATGTGTCTATTAAGGTCTATATTATGCATATAATTGTTTTATTTATTAAGGTGTACACACTTGAAATCATTAAGGGACTCATTAAATTCACCGTGATAAATTTTTATAACCCAAATGATATTTATTCATTTATAAGATTTACTAAATTCTTGGAATACAATTATGTTTTTGTTAGTTTCATTCATTCAACAAATCTTATATCTCAATAATGTGTATAATTTTCATAATGAGTGATTATTATTATGTATATCATTTAACATTATATTTTCAATATATTGATTTATATATATTAAACCCCTTTATTGTTTCAATTTAATAAAGAAAACATCAATCATAATAATATAACATAATTAATTAATATTAGAACTCCAATTCATAAGGTAAACAATCATATCAAAAAATTAGGGGATATCTGAGAATGGGGTATAAAAATATAGGAATTTATTATGATATTAACCATCTAATATTAATGAAAAAGAAAGAAAAATTATTCTTATTTATACTATAACATTCAAAATTTAATGAGATTATTATTTTTAATCACACAATCAAATAAAACTATATAGATTCTATGTTCAAATATATCTTAGAGAATAAAAATATTTATCACGATCTAGAATGAAGAAACCCTACTTCTATTGAAAATCACTCTATTAAATGTGAAATCATTTCTATCTTCGTTATAAATTAAGAATAACTTCTATAGAATATCATTAGTGAATCATGTATATAAACTTTTAAAATATATTTATGATTACAAAAGACATCATGATCCCTAAGTGATACCATCTTACAATAATACTAGTCATTATTACATACAATGATTTTATTTTAATTTATAATAATTAACGGATCATTTTTATTGAATCTATCCTCATAAAATAAAAAAAATGATCATTGAAATTTCATGCACTAAATAAAATAAAATTCAATTATAGGTCTATATAACACACAAAAAGAGTATAATTATAAATTATGGATGGAACATGAAATTCCTATTGAATAGTTTTATCATGACATTATGGTATTATAATATGATCAGTCATAGAAATATTGATCCCCTTTATTAAGAACAACATAAAATTATTATCAGTCCTAATAAAATATATTTTTCCAAATTATTATTTAGATTCCGTGTTCACAATAATATCATTCTTAAACCATTGAATAAATTACCTAAACATAATACAGATGGAGTGGTTATATAATAACCTAATAATCTGAAAGCCTTAAACAATTTGGTTTAGTGGGTTATTTTCCTTCAAAATAAAAATATTCTTTTAAAATAATTTATATCAATTCTAATATTAATTATCTTCTTCATATAATTATTTTTTTGGGTTTTAATACTCTAAGAAAAATATGAAATATTAATTCATGATCCTTGGGGAATGAATTTAATCCTCCCCCACATGATTATTTAGAATTACATATTTATATTATAAATTGTATATTAAATGGGGAACCATAGTGATAAATTGGAACGTACAATTTAATTATTGTTTTCCACATTTTTTCAATATGTTGTTGCGATGAGAGATGAAGAGATTCTTTTTCATTTATATTTTTTAGTTTCTTCATCATGATTTTTAATTAATTTTAATAAATATGCCCATTAAATTCATTATTTTATACAAATATATGTATAATAATGTTTTGTAATTAATATGATTTTAAAATGAATAACAATTTCAAAATTATTGATTTATTTTTATTTATGGGTTTTCTATAAAGTTATAATAAGGATTACGAATAATATTTATGTGATAATATATACATCCTTAGGATACTCCTCAATTTGTGGCCTACAAGACACATATTGATAATTTTGAAGGGCTCGACTAAAAAAAGATGGCCACTATAAGAACTATCTTGGGATAAATAAAACAACTAGGCCTATGGATGAATTGATTGATAAAACCTATATGGGTCGTTTATGATAGCTTGGACCATCATATGTGTTGTTATTATACATAGAACCCATCATAGGAGAAGGGTTATGAGATAAATGATTCCACAATTCTTCTTAAAAATAATCAAATTTTCTTGATGAAATTTGATTGGGTGGGTAAACCCAATTTAGTGTACCTTATATAATAAATTACTATCTCTCCCTATTTGATGTTTCCCCTTCATGAGAAACCCCTCACCACAACTCTATATCGACTTCCACCACTCGACACCACCCATTGACATTTGAAATGGTCAGGAAATACCATGAAATATCCAATAAACCTTAATCTCAACTGATGGTTCTATATTGAAGACAACCTCTACTATATATAACCAATTAAGATGAAAATGAAAAACACAAATACCTATTTAAATAATAATGATTCCCTAAATGAAATCAATGCTCACTTTAGAAACTATTTATATATGAGAATTATGATAAGGATGCATGTTCATGCCTATATTATTGTACAACAACTCTTATGTGGGATCATGAGGATTAAGTGATGAACTAAGGTAAGATAAAACCACCATAGCATAAGAATTGATGATAGGGAAGTTGATGAACTATGTTTTTATGTTGGAAATGTAATAACATTATATAAATCATAGATACTACTCCCATTAGGGTAGTGTTAAATGTTCTATAGTAGAGGAGAATTCATGTTTGAACCATGCATAATAGAATGGTAGATGATGAACTAAAGGTACATAAAGCAATGACGGTCGATGAATCATTATTGATTAAGATAACATATAGTAGATGTGATCTGATTTTGTGGAATGGTATAAGAGGAAATATGATTGAGCACCAATAGTCGATGATGAACTACAATTTTTTAATAATGGATCATTCATATGAAGTTAGGGTCCAAGAATTTGAATTGATAGTAGACTCCCATTAATAGATGTTATTGTAGTCATTGAGGAAGAGAAGTAAAATATTAAAAATAGGAAACACCAAATATATTGGAAGAATTATTATGCTATCTTTTATACAATATAAATCCACCATTTGACCATATATAATATTTATGAAACATATGAAATAGGATGGATTCCTCCAACAATAAATAGAGGGGAGTTGCAACCATTAAAAATATTTAGGGGTACACAACAGACTAGAACTAATTTTTCTATTTTTATTTAATTTATTATAATATAGGTTTTTCCATTTTAGTCTCTAATTATAATTAATTATATTTATTTTTTAAGTGAACCCTCTATACGTTTCCACAATGTATTTCTTAATAATTCTCTCTATATAGTTTTTCTCTTCTTATAAATCGTCCTTCCAATATTCAATTTTTAAATTTACAATTAGTGATTAATTTGAGGCTAGGTGTAGATGTAGGATAATATATTCCAAAAATATATGCATAATCAATTAATGTTTAACTCCATTTTTTAAAAAGATGAACTGTACCTTTTTGGTGATTTTACACCAAGGCAAGAATATCAAACCCACTTCTATTATTTCTCAATAATCATTCTCCCTTCCTTAAATTGGATATCATCTCTTTATATAAAGGTGTTAAGATGTTTATTTGATTAAACAATATATTAATTACCTAGGACTTTGAAGTTTCCACACACTCGATTGAGGTGTGTTATCAACCTTGATTACATGAGGAGGTGGAATAATGTATTCATATGCATTCATTATTTCACAACCAATATATTTTTGAATAGTATTTTAGGAATTATATTCCAGAATTAAAATATGAAACTAAATTAAATATAATAGAAAGATCAATTGATGGATAATAGTAAAATCCTCAAGACCAAGTACTTTCTTTTTTCACTCTCCATCTGTTTTAATTTAATTATATTTTTTATTTAATGTGTTCATTCATAAATAATAAAAATAATAAAAAGAAGTATTCTTAGTTGATATCAGATTTTTATGTGAACAAACAATGAAGATCCAAAAATTTTATTACATTGGGCATTCAATGAGTAGAACTATGAAATTTTACCTAATAACTTCTTCCACACCATGCGATTTGTGTGTGTTAATAGACCTCTATGTATTTTCATTAAACATTTTAGTTACAATGGTAGATTAAAAACATGATTCCAAGTATTCCTAACCCCAATCATTATAATTGTTTTTTAAAATATGTATACCCTTATCATATAATTACACAACTTTTGTGTCATTCTCCCTCTTACCATTATACCACAACATTAATAATTATTATTATTTAGATGTTCTTGTAGTCATATATAGGTTATTTTTTATTAGGTACCACTATGGATATTACAATACCCTTTCATAAGAATAATTTGACGTAATAATTTACATACATTTATTTGATGAATTAGTTTACACATAGAGATATACTTCCAAGATTTGTGGATAAATACACTTTCTTAAATGATATGACATATCAATACATTGAATCCATTTATGTGTAACAAATTCTCACTTACACATAACAATTTATTTTATTCCCCAAATACAACATATAATGCAATATGATGGGGAAATCAAAGCAATTTAGAAATTATTTAGGGATTAAACTATCATATTCCATTTTTGTTTACAACAATTTTAGATTTTAAAAAATATTTTTAAAGTTTAATGGTACCAAATAAATCATTTACGAATAAATTAATTGAAAAATAATATGAAAAATAATGTACCAAGTTAAATTTTGAATTAATAAATTGGGTAATATTTAACATAATTGGGGTGAATATATATTTTAATGGTAAAAAACATGAAGATGAAAATATAGAAATAAAAAAGTATATTTATCTATTGATCATATTCCTTTTCAAACTCTTATTTTTCAAAATTGATATATGATTCATTGAGTATATGAGGAATATAAGACATTGAAATCCTATAATATCATCATTGGTTTTTTCAATAAATATTAATAATGAATTTTCTCCCCTAGTAGTTATCATCATAGTAAAAACCCAAAACATCCTAAATGAAAGAACTAAAAATGATTGGGTAGTTTCTTATGTAACATTAATGTTCTATAAAGAATAATAATTAATATAGAGAATTTATAAACATGAAAATCCCATCAATATACATCATTAATGATGAATGATATTATTATCCCCACACTATGACTAAAACTAAAATATCTCATATTATACATATATTATTTTTAAATATTATATGGAATTATTTTGATACCAGGCTTTGCGACGGTATGCAATTCCAAGACCTGGAGTCCATAGAATAAATGTTTGAAATTAATATAAACACTAAATGAAGTGCATGAACAGTTTTCTGGAAAAAGTGATATAACATTTTAACGGGTGCCTGGATCTGAAATATGGGGAATATTTGTATTAAGAGCAGTGACTTTTCCTTCCTAACATTGACTGAAACGGGCAGCTGCATGAGTTATTTTTTGGATTTTTTAATGAAAACAAAACAAAAATAATAATTTATTTTATTTAAAACTTTTCCACAATGTAGAAAAGATTATTTTCTATTAAATAACAAGATTCCCTGGGTTAGGATCATATCACTAGAAAACTCCCTAGAATCCTCTAGAGCATGGGAGAGGATCCACCCTTGGAAAATTCATATCGAATAATGGTGAATGATGATGCATGAATTATTGTGTAGAGAGATAGAATCCCAATCGATGATCGACCACCCTCTTCATCAATAATCCATATAGGGGTTGTTATTTTGATTATGCATTTCCTTATTCTTGTATTTTACGACTAACGCAAATCAACCAATGTCATGACCCGTTCCCCGGGCCCATGCGACGACTACCCCAAGCCCGCCTTCCATAGGCCAAGGGTAGGCGACTAGCACCAATGGCATAAATCCCTAAAATGTGGAAGGCATTGCCTTTATAACCTGAAAACACACACAATAGAGTACAATTTGAAAGCAAAAGACAAAGTAAAACAATATAACAAAGTGTACTGAAAGAAAAAGGGTGTTGGAAATACAAGCCCAACTGTAAAGTACAAGGAAACATGAAATACTACTAAAGAAAAGAAAATCTTCCACTGGGTCATCCTCTGAGGATCCTACCTAAAGGGTAGGTACAGATCGCCTCCTTGGAACTCCAGGTCCATATGTCTCCTTCGTGTATCATCATGCCGTATGGTCCACCTCTGAGTACCATCCAGTCATGGCTCTCTCATCCTCAGTCGGCGTTGTCCGTCATCTGCATCCAACACAATGTGGTGTGGGAATAACACGTGCAAGGGTGAGTATAATGATACTCAGTAGGGACCCCGAGACCCTCAAGGTCTCACAAAATCCAACAAGGATAAATAAAAAAGTATGAAATCAACAGATAACCCCACTTAGGTATATGTCCATACATATTCCTAAGTTATCATGTAATCCATCTCAATCATGAGGAGAATACAAAAGTTACTGACCCTGCTCACATAGGTATACATCTTTTGTGGAGTGTTAGGGATGATTAGATATATCCACTAAATCATCTATTCTGTCGAACCCACGTAGGATCCTAGTACAAAAATCAGAACTGTCTAACACAAAGTATCAATGAATAGTATTCAGAGCTGTCAAACCCACACAGGATCCAGGAACAGTAGTCTGAGCTGTTGAACCCAGACAAGATCCAGGAACAGTTGTCAAAGCTATCGAACCCACACAGGATCCAGGAACAGTAGTCAGAGCTGTCGAACCCACACATGATCCATGAATAGTAGTTAGAGCTATAGAACCCATTGTCCCCAGCCCAGAAGGCCGTGAAAGCCAGGCATAGTGCAAGGTAACAGATCGGTCATGAGGGAACGGACTGTCCGTGCCTCAGTGTAAGGGTAGTTCGGCCCGGAGGCTCCGTGAGGGGCGCGGAAGGCCGGCTCGGCCATGCATGAGTGGGGTGCGGCTCGGCGGCTCAGACCGGATGGTCGAGGCTGGTTCCGCCAATGCCGCGAGGGGAGAGACTCCAGTGGCTCAACCGGGGAGGCTGAGGTGGCACGGATGAGGCAGGTTCAGCCGGGAGGTCGCGGTTCGACTGGGGGCTGGTTCGGCAAGGGTGCGGCGTGGCCAGGCCGGCTGGTTGTGCTGTTCGGACGGGGCGCTCGGGAGGTGGGGGTCGGCCGGGATTCTGGGAGGCCGGGTTGCTGTGAGGCTGGGAGTCCAGGCAGCTAGGAGGCACAGGCCAGCATGGTGGCATGGCTCAGGCCGGCGTGGTTCGGCTGGGGCACACGGGAGGCCGACAGGCGACTGGGAGCTGGGAGGCACGGGTCGACATGGTGGCGTGCCTCAGGCTGGTGCGGTTCAGCTCGGGGCGGTGGAGTCGGTTCGGCCGAAGCACCGCAAGGGGAGGCATGGGATGCGGGGAATTTGTGGAGCACTGTCATTGATTGTAACCTCCGTCGCCTCATCGTTTCGTCGCCATGCCGATGAACATCACAAAGTGATCGACAAAGGGAGTCAGGCAATGGTAGTTTGTCTTGCACACTCTGCATTTAGGATGATAGAAAATGGTCCATCAAAAAAAGATAATGATGAACATAAAATTCTATAGCTTCTGCAATGATTCCATTACAATCCACAAAAGAAAAATCAAGGAAATAACTAGCAAGCAAATAAACCCCCTACCTTGATCGATGTTTGTTGACGGAGTCGTGGGGAAGAAGATGATGTTGTCATCATTCGCCGCGTCCATTTCACACTTCTAATTCCAAGAACATGCATCAGTTTGTTGATGATGATGAGGAGGGAAGGTTGGTTGAAGATGTCCCATGTCTATAGGAGTCCGAGTGTAAAGGTCGAAAGAGATCGTTGTCGGCGTTCTTTGTTGGAAGAATGAGTTCTTCGTTCTTCACTCTTCGTTGGCGAGAGCTTTTCTCCCTGAGCTCTCTCTTCTCCAAATTTTCCACCAAAATGAATATGCCAAGCCAAATAATGGATTACGTTAATCTATTATTAAACTATTGGAACAAAATTCAAAATGGGGTGAATTAATTAGGATGGATCCACTTAATTAATGAAGAGGAATTGGAACAATTAAATTGTGAGAGTTGGCATAATTTAACGTGGAGGAGCATTAGAGGCTCCCACCACATTATTAGAGAATTGAGAAGATTCTCCTAATTAATGGGGGTTTTAAAGGGTTAAAAACCCGGGTGGTCTCCACCATACTAAACAAGAAGAGGAGGTTTAGACCTCAGGTGGGCCCCACCACCACAACCACTCATGGGAGGTTAAGGTCTGGTGGTCCCCACCTCCAACTTCCACATGGAGGTTTTTAAGAAACAAATAAAATAAAGCTTTACATATTTATTTTTATTTTATTCATTCACTAAAAACCCAAAAACTATCTTTCACTCTCGACCCACCACTGTCGAGGTGAAAGTCTCCTTAAGTAAATACAGGCACTGTGAGTTCAACGGTGCCCTAGGATTTAAATTCCAAGAACCGGTGCAAAATTTATAAAAACTCACTCATATGTTTACTTAATGTACCCAATCTAAACATCAGAAATTGATTCTGGGCACACCAGACCACGGAATCATGCGCCGTATATTTTCACAGACTCATAAAATTCCTATTTAAATAATAATAATAATTTACATGGAAATTATGAGTCTTTAAAACCAACTAATAGGATTATTTGCAGATCGTGAGTTCTTGTAGAAGTGTGTTAAATTCTGTTCTAATTGGGTGTTTGATACTGAATTTGATTTTATGACAATTGTTGGAATATTGTTTTTGATTCTCCCTTTTTAATCATTCTAACGGTAGCAGATCAACGATGTGGTTAATGGTAGTAGAGGTTTGTTCCCCAAATTTGTTTGTTGGATTTCTTCCCCCTTTTGTCAGCGTTCTTCGCGTTGTACGTGTTACAATGAGAAACAGATCCCTATGAACCCATTTCACAAAAAAGTTAACCCAAATTAGAGATCGACCATATCAAAGACCAAAATGAGGCGTGACGATGATGGTGGATGACAAATCATCTCAGATCAGGATAAATTTTTCTTTGACCATTCTTCACATGGGTGGATAAAAATGAGGTTTCTAGGCTGATAAAACATCTGAAACCTCCCATAACAACAATGGAATGTCTGGGAGACAATGGATCTTCATTTTTTTTACAAATGGATTGCCCGAATGTGCATTGGGAGATAGACAGAGGCACAATTGTAGAGGTTCATGTTTCTATAAATTTCGGAAGAACACGGTGTGTTCTTCGATGAACATGCCATGTTGGACTTGCCTAGCATCGTCTAGGATTTCTACACTTCACACGGTGAAGAAAAAGGTGTACTCCTATGGAGACGTTGTGTGTGGGCCCCACCCAATGGTGGGTGGAGTTCCTTGAGACCAGAAGCACTAACACGACATGTGCCCGATGACACAAGACGTATGTGTCCTTAAGCAGACTCGTCATGAATCTCAGATGATATACATACACGGGGTAGAGTAACCAACATGTACTCTATCACACGGCCAGACATGGCAGTGTAAGCGTGCTTCCCCATGTATCTGTACAAGGTTTAGGCCAAACAGGATAAATTTGTGTATGGGCACATGACCGGCGTACATGAATTGGACACCACATACATAGACACCACATTTGATCCTTACAACACATTGTGGATATACATTTTTACATAGCATGTTCTCCAGGCTCATGCAATTGTACACAGGATGTAACCAGATTCAAGGAACACATCGTTTTACCACTTCTACCCAATATGTATTCCTTCTACATGGATTGATAATCCTGTTCACTATTTCTTGGATAGGTTTTGTTTTGGATAATTCACCTTTTATCATTCCCTTTATTTCCTGGTATTCTTTCCACCCACCAGAGTATGATTCCATTAGCAAGACATTCCGATAGATATAGTCAGGTATCCCTCTGAGAGGCATCGAGTGAGGTCCTTAATCCATTTCTGATCCTCGGTAGAGTCAAGTATTGATGTGACCAATCCTATAGGATGCTTATCTTCTACATAGTTGGTGGAATCCGGATGAGTCATGGTATCCACCAAGGTCACAGTTTTTATCCTTATCTGTGTATCGTGATCTCTCCCCACTCTATAGTGTTTTCTCCCAGAATGAGTGTATATGTTCTCTATTTAAATCTATAAGTGAAACTATATCTCTCATGTCATTTCCCAATTAATATTAAAACTTATAAATACATAATTCGAGCTCTCAAACTCATATAGTGAGATCTCCCATATGAGTGCTTTGTGGAATCTTTGAACCGAACCCCTAGTGTGGGTATGTGGTCGTTGTAGAATACAATTCTGGGTTTTGAGTATATCTGCATGAGTTTCTCTTGATATATGATTAGTAGAAATATACTATATAGAGTTTACTATACCTTTACATTGTGTGTTGCCTTGTGATTTTTGGGGTCCCCTAATGGGTATTTTTAAAAGTACCCCTACACAGGATTTTCTAGGGCATGCAATATCTTGTGTAGATGAGTGGCCTTTGATGGAGTCCATTGAAGAACTAGAATTGACCGAGATTTCTTATTTTATTATAGTATGAGGTGTTTCTACGGCTACAAGAAGCATTCCCATTACCGATTATTTCTTACAGGTTCAACTTTTTAGTTTGCAGACTCCTATTTTGGGTGGGATTTTATTCTGGCATTGTTTATTATCTTCAATTTACTTTAATTGTACTTTGTTGGTTGGGTTTAGTTGTATTCATGCATTTTTTTCCTTAGTTTTTTTTACATTCTATCACTTGTGGGATTGGATATGTGTTCGTGTGTCCAGGTACATAGTCAGTGACTCCCATGTTAGTAATATGTCTACTCAGGGCTAGTCACTAGCCCTAGGCCTGTTGGAGGTGTGCATGGGGAGTTGCGGCACCAGACCTAATGGGATGGGTCAGTACAGAGTGGTATAAAAAATGTTTGATTATTCATTATGACCTAGGGTCTATGATATTGGTAAGGGGAAACTATGTTATGTGTTTTGAGATCGAATTTTAGTCCATAGACACTAGTGTGGGTGTGGGCGGCAAACATTCCATACACCAGGACTCTGATAAATTTCATTTCGACCTGGTCCATGAAAACACTATATGTAGGGACAAAAATAATGTTAGATTAAATATAATGGTATGGGTTGTTCATTCCATGTCCTTTGTGTTAGTTATCCAGATAAACTCATTGACCATGGTACATCTTGTTTCTGTACAGGATACCTCCATGACACATACCCACTAGGATTCAGTAGGTCGATCATGAAGATGACCCCCTCAGTGATGAGGCTTCGATACAAGGAATAGTTCCATAGGAGATACCACTAGGTGGTGTACCTTCTATACCACATCCATTGGTGTATCACGTGGTACCGACAATACCAACAGACGAGGAGAACAAACTGAGCATGCTCCATGAGTTTCAGAGATTGATACCCATATGGTTGGAGGCAATCACAACCCTTAGGCTGATGAGGACTGGCTTGAGGTGGTGAAAAATATCATCCACTAAGAACACTAGTGGAACTGATGGGGATTCTAGGAGAGTTACTTTTTTAGGGTTCGATGTGACGATGATGGAGTTTGACCACAAAGACTCACGACAAGGAGACTCTTTCATGGATGGAGTTTGAGTGTCTCTTTTTGGATGGGTTCTATCCAGTTACACTGAGAGAAGTTTGAATCCATGAGCTTCTACTTCTCCAGAAGAGCATTTTGATGAGGGAATACTATTCATCATGGTTCACAAACTTCTCTATATTCTTTATGAATATGGTAATGTATTGATACTTTATAGCTCGGAACATTGAGTGAGGTGTACGACATGGCATCCAAGATAGTATTGTGACTCTGTGCCTTTTGACTTACGCTTGAGTTCTCGAGTGGTCCTTGGTGATTGAGTGCTTCTTGGGGGAGCTGAGATAGCCAGTAGTAGTCACCAGTAGTTAGAAATGTGCGTAGACCTCAGAATTAGGGAGTATAAATTATGGACATGGATCAAGATAAGGGAGACATCACATGTGGAACCAAGATAGGGGATTGATAGCCTAAGACTCTCTGGCTGGATCTGGTCAGACTAGGGAGAGGTGATGATAATCGTACGAAAATAAAGGAAATATCTCTAGAGACGGTCCAACCCATTGGTTAGCTGATAGAGAGGCAGTTGATGGACCACCGAGGTAGAAGAATAGATTGGGGGCATACATACCCGATAGGTGGATGATGTGGAAGAGGAGAAGGAACAACTTTAGGTGGTGGAATGCCCATTGATCTACTTCCACCACCACCACTAAGTGGTCTACACCATGCTTAGAGAGCTAGGGGATAGGGATGGGGAAAGCTGCATGTGGTCAAGGTGTACAAACTAGGGACTTGAGGGATGATATGAGGTATGATTTGTGTTTTTTATACCTTATATTCCTTACTTATAGACATTGCTACAAGTCATTCCTTCCTCGCCACAAGTCTTGTAAGAATCCTTGAAATTTTAGAAGAGCCTTTGACTTTACCATTGTGCTTATAGGAATCTATGGGAGGAGACTTGATTAACACACATAATTCAATACAGTTTCATCTTTCAGTTGAAGGAGGGAGTTTCAGGTTTATCATATTGGTGGAAGAAACGAGGGCTTACGGCGTCCTTCCCGGTATGGATTGGTTTTCTCCAGTCCATGCCCATATTGAATGCATTCGGGGAAGAGTGTGGTGTATCCCTAGTGACGGGACACTGTTTTCTTATATAGTGAAAAGGAAACCCTGGAAGCATAGAAAGAGATCATGCATAAGAGGGTGGGTCTGATCACTCATGAGTTGGATAGCCATACCTTTGAAGAAGAATATGTTGTGAGCTTCTAGTTCCTAGTAGTAATGGTGGATTATGATGAAATCTTTTCAAAAAGATGTTATAGGACTACCTCCCTAGTGGGAGAGTGACTCTACATCAACATAAACCCATGGAAAACACTTATATCCTCACCATCATATCATATGGATACTATATAGGATTGAAATATGCGGTGGATATTGGAGGATTTTTAGAGTAAGGGATTTATAAGACCCATTTTTTCACCTTGGGCAGCCATAATTCTGTTTTCCATTAAAGAGGATGTGAGTTTGATGTTATACATGGATTAAAAACACATGAATTAGGTAAAAGAGAAGAACATGTATCCACTCTTAAGGATAGATGAACTATTCAACCAAATGAGAGGTCCCAAATGGTTCTCGAAGGTTGAACATTGATCGGGTTACCACATGTTATGGGTATGCGACAAGGATATAACAATGACAATGTTCAGATGCCTCTACGGTCACAATGAGTACATGGTGATTCCCTATGGAGTGAAGAATTCCCCTTAGTATTCATGGGAGTTATGAACCAGATATTCCATTCGATCATAGACCCGTTCATAGTGGTCCTAATCGGTGAAATCATTGTGTACTCATTGTTCTAAGGGGGGAATGTGAGACACCTTCGGATGGTCCGAGATGTACTCTGAGAGCCCCAGATTTATGGAGGTCCTCAAATTTCTAATTAATGACACAAGAGCTCCACATTCTCGGAAATTTTTTCCGAGTAGATGAAGTAGTATTGGACACTACCAAGGTCGTGGTGGTGCAAACATGGGAGCCACCCCATAGTTGACAGAGGTGGTGATATTCCTTGGACATACATGTTTTTACTGTATATTTTCACTGATTTATCCCAGATGTCAGCATCAATGAATGTCATGAATGGAAAGGAGAATCCGTTCATATGGACAGAGTTGTGACAGTAAGCATTCTAGTAATCGAGGAAAAGTTTGACAAGATCACTGATCATTAGATTTCCAGAAGAGGGTGTTGTGTTCATAGTTATATGGGATGCATCAAAGTCCTGGCTTCAGTTTTTCATGATGTAGAGACATGAGGTGATTTCTTATGGTGCATTCCAACTAAGGCCGCATGAGAAGATCTATGCCACCCATGATCTCGAATTGGCAATGTTTTTTTTCACATTGAATATGTGGAAACACTACTTGAAGGGTGAACGGTTTATCTTCTACTCTTAACATAAGAGCCTGAAGAAAAAATTCTCATAGAAGGATATGAATCTGAGGATGAGGTGATTTCTAGGGTACCTCTAGTATTATGACTTCAAGATTAGCTATACTCATGGGAAGGGGAACCTTGAGGCAGATGCTCTCAGTAGGAGATCATGTTCACCGCTGTTGAGTGAGGTGTTGTAGCAGTTGGCCTCAATGCAGTTATCCTTCGTGGATGAAGATGAAGTAGCATATCTGAAGTTGATGGTTGTCACCCCAACACTCTTATAACAATTATTAGAGGCACAAATAGTGGATTCTGACTACGATAACTTACATGCTCATTTATCCATAGGGAAAGCTCCATATGGATATTCGCAAGGTGGTGAGCACATAGTCCTTTTTAGAGGATGAACAGTTCATCCATTGGAGTTATAGGAGGAGGTTCTTGAGGATGTTCAACCACATTGGAGGTATATCCTGGAGTGGAAAAAATGCACTAGGACCTCCAATATATGTTCTAGTAGATATATATGAAGAAGTAAGTGGAAAAGTGCATTTTTCGATGTCTTGCATGCAGGACGGTGAAGGCTAAGCAATAGGATCTACCAGGGTTAGCCCATCACCCGGAAGTTCTAGGGAGGAAGTTGGATGGTGTATCAAGGGACCTCTTGAAGGGACTACTTTGAACATCAAAGGGACACAATTCTATCTGCGTGATCATTGACCGACACACTATGTCAACCCACTTCCTATATACCGAGAAGTTGAGTTCTGAGAGAGATTGGGAAACCACTATTTGTAGTTGTTAGTTTATCTCCCTAGAGTTCCATTGATGATATTCTCATATCATGATACACAGTTCACTTCTTGGTTGTGGAAGGGATTGGATCTAGTCATTGGGACTTAGCTATGCTTGAGCAAAATATTCCATCCTTAGATAGATGATTTGAAGGAGAGGAACATTCAAGTTATAGAGGATATGTTGTGGACATATATCGTGGAATTTCTCCATAGTTAAGAGGTAGACCTACCATTGGTCATGTTTTCATACAACAACAAATACCTCTCTATCATAGTGATGGCACCAATTGAGGATTTATATGGTCGTCCCTTCTAATCACCACTTTGTTGGACCGACCCTGTAGAGTCAACACTCATAGGTCCAAAGCTGGTGTGAGCTACATCTGAGAAGGTGTAGATCTTCCAGGAGTGGATGGAGATTGTAAATAATGACTATAAGTATTATTTTTATAGATGATAGATACGAATGGTGTTTGAGGAGGGAGGCCAGGTCTTCCATCGAGTCTCACCTCGACGAGGGTTTCAATGATTTCACTGGGGCGATAGGGTTTCTCTATAGTTTATCATCCCTTATCAAATAGTACGTATAGTTGGTGAGGTGGCATACCATCTAGCTCTACCACTACAGTTGCAACAAGTTCATGATGTATTCCATGTGTCCTAGATAAGGAGGTACTAGAATGAACCATTTCACTTCATTGACTGGGGTGAGATAGACATCGAAGATGGAGAGTCTTTCGAATAGTACCTAGTAGAGATCAATGATAAAAAAGATAGGATATTTTGTGGGAGGGTGATTCACTTTGGGCGTTTCCAGTGGCAGCATGAGAATCATGATGACAGCATGTGGGAGCGGTAGTCCCAGATTGAGACACAATACCCACATTAGTTTGAGTAGCCCTTTTTTGGAGTTTGGGGAAGTAAAGACCTAAGTTGAGGTGAAAATAATGTCATGTATTTTTTATGTATTCAATTGAAATATTATATGGAATTTTTATGACACCACTGTTTTTGAAGGTGTGTGACTCCGAGGCTCGGTGTGCCCCAAAAAATGATTGAAATAAATTTAAACTCTAAATGGAGCATTAGAATGGTTTTCCCAAAAAAAGTGAAAAAAAATTAACGAGTGCCCAGATAAGAAATCCAAGGGTACCATAGTGTTCAGAGTAGCAACATTACCTTAGGCAGGGCCTAAAATCTGCTGGTGAGGGTCACATGCATGAGACATTTTTTGATGTTTTAATGAAAATAAAATAAATTAATAATTAATTTTGTTTTAAATATTTTCATAATGAAGATATTGTTATTATTTTTTAAATAGTATAGAGCCCCATGTTAGGATCACAACCCTAGAAAACTCCCTAGAATCCTCTGTAAATTTGGAGATGATCCACAATTGGAGAATTATTGATGAACTTTAGCGAATGAAAACTGATGGATCTTTGCATAGTGAGATTGAATCCCGACCGATGATAGACCTCCCTCTTTATCGACGATCAAGGAATGGCTGGTTATTTCAATTCTTATTTTCCCCATTAATGGATTTAATAATGAACAAGGATCAACCCACCAATAGGTTGAAATGTGGATCATGCGTTCTTGTATGAGGGTGTTAAATTCCATTGCATTTGGGTGATTGATTTGTTATTTGATTTTATGATGAATGATGAAATATTGTTTTTTATTCCCCCTGTTTAATCTTTCTAATAGGAGTAGATTAACCCCATGATAAACGATGGAATAGGTTGGTTCCTCAATTAGGTTCTGGGTTTTCTTCCCCCTTTTTCCCAAATTCCTCGTGTTCTATTTGGGTAAATGGACAATGGATCATTTTGAACCCATTTAAGAATGAAATGATTAAAAATATATGAATGAACATCACATTGACCTAGTGGAGGTGCGACGACAATGGAAGATGACGAATTAGCTCAGATCAGCAAAAAATTTTCTTTCATCATTCTTCACGTTGGGGGATCAAAATGAGGTTTCATGGACGATCGAACGCTCAAAGAATCCCAAAAAATAGATGGAATGGTGGGGAGACCTTGATTCAGGTGTTTCATATCAAATGGACTACAAGAATATGAATCAGGAGATCGACAAAAGAACGATAGCAGAGGTCCATGTTTTTGGATTATTCTATAAAACATGACATTGTCACTGATGAACGACCATGTGTGAATTGCCTGGTATCATCTAGGGATTCCACGCTACACATGGTGAAGAAAACGACATTATACCAGAGATACACAGTGTGTCGCCCCCCCCATCAGCAGCTAGAGTTCCGGGGAACATGAAGCACTAACATGGTGTGTGACCATCGCCACACTGTGTGTGGGTCCTTATGTAGACTTAGTGTGTTTCTCAAAAGAAACACAGACACGATGTAGATTACATGCCAAATACTACACAACATGGGCTAACATGGATAAATACGTGGGCTACCCCATGTATCAATACTAGGTCTTGGACACACTGGTTTCAACCATGTACGGGAATATGGCAAGTGAACATGGAGTGGACCAAGGATACATATAAATTATATGTGATCCTCACTAAATTACTTGTATATACTTTTTTACATGGAAGATCTCTAGAATCAGGTTGTTTTATATGTGCAATACCTAGAGACAAAGGAAAATACCTGTTACCACTTCTACATGTTGTGTACTCCCTTTTACATGGCTTGATCCTCTTGTCCACTGTTCTTTGGACTTGTTTCATTTGGTTTAGTGCCCCTTTTCTAATTCCCCTAAAGGTTAGGTATTGTTTCCATCAACATGAGTATGATATCTTCATATGGAATTTCTGAGATAGAGTTAGGTATCCCTCTGAGAGGCCCAAAGCGAGATCCTATATATATTATTGGCCCTAGGTAGAGTCTGGTATATATGTGACCAACCCTAAAGGATGTCGATCCTCTTCATAGAAGGAGAAATCTAGATGATTCATGGTATCTTCCAAGTCCCTATCAGTGATCCTCACCCATTTATCATGATCATTCCCCAATTAGAAGTTTGTTCTCCTCTAATTAGTGTATATCTTCTATCATCAAATCTATCAGTGCATCTATCTCTATCATGGATTTTCCTGACAAAAAGTACCTATCTGGTGAACATATTCAGAGCTATCAGACTCATGGAGTGAGATCTCTAGGATGGGTTCTTTATGAAATCTTTTAATTAGGCCTCTAAAGTTGGTATGTAGCCATTGTAGACTACATGTATGGGCTTTGAGTATAGATGGTTGTGTTTCTCTTACTATATGTTAAATAGATATATACTATGTGTTGTTGAAATTAAATTTAATATATGAGTTCTTTTATAGTTTTTGGGGTCCCCTATATAGTATTGTTATACTCACCCATACACATGCTTTTCCCACAAGGATCTTGTCTTGTACAGATGACCAGCCTTTTGATGGAGTCCTAGGAGTACCAAGATTGGACAATGATTTCTAAGTTCTATTCAAGACGAGGTGTTCTTATGGCTATGAGAAGTAGTCCCAGTACTTATTTTTTCTTACAGGTTAAACTTTTAAGTTAGCAGGCTCTTGTTTTTTGTGGGGTTGTATTCCTGCCAAATATAATTTCCACTCATAACATCTGTTGTACTCTGTTGGATGGGTTTAGTAGTATGCATGCATTTTTTTCCTTAGTGTTTTTTACATTTCAAAATTTGTGGTCTTGGAGAAGTGTTCATGAGTACAGGTACTTAGGAAATTCCTCCCATGTTAGTAATATTCCTACTCGATGCTAGTCACCGTCCCCTATAAAATTGGAGGCTTTATTGGGGTGTTGCGGCATGCGCCTCACTAGGACAGGTCGTGACCAACTATTTGAGAGAGGTGATGAATAATGGTATAAAAGCTTATGCATACCATTATAAGGTTCTTTTTTTCTAATTAGTTGATAAAAATATATGTGATATAATGAACATAAAATTAGTAATATAAAATGACACTCAATTAATTTTAGCGTCTTGCCAATGCTCATATATATATAATGATCATATATTATATGAATCATTATTATAAAGAAATGAATATAAGTATATTATTTGTCATAACAATTTCGAGGAGACTCATTATCCCTATTGGTTTACAACTGAAACAATAATCTAAACTAAGTAACCTCTTTACTCAAGACTAAATCACTACTCCTCTATTTGATCCATCACTAAACTATTGTCTTGTTATCTCTCAAATAAAATCCTTTTGGTAATTTCAATATTAAATAATAACTTCACCCAGAAGAATCTCTTATAAAAGATATTACTCATCTATTATTTGAAATTAAAATCTCTATGGTACCCTATATTAACAGACATAATATTATTCACAAAAATTGGAAAAAGAATAAAATGATTCCACTATAATAAATGATAACATATTCCAATATAATCTTAAATAATTCTATATGATATATAAATTTAAAATATTGTATTCTCATTAATAATTCACATGCCATGGAGTAATTGAATTTCTAAATATTATGTTCCACTTTTTTAATATTTTAAAATAGAATATCATGTCCATCATATAAATTAAAATAAAAAAAATATTATTATTTATATGTTTTTACATTGATATATAGATACCACTATGATTTTTTTTGAAAAACATAGTGAAATAATACCAATTGAAACATAAAATAAATAAATTACAAAAATGCTTATAGTAATTATATAATCAATAGTTTCCAATAGAACATAGAAAAATACTATGGTAATTTTTCCCCCATGGATCAAAAGGATTTCCATAGAGTAATAATTTATAAAATTTGAAAGAAAAACCAGCGACCATGGATTTTTTTTACCATTTTATTGATTAGGACATGAACAATACCCATTTCTTCTTCCTTAACAAACTTTTTATTCTACTAAAACAAACTGAAAATTCATCCATGAGATGTTACATGGTGTTAGAGAAGAAAAAATTAAAATTTTAGTAACCAATATGATAAAAATGAGTAAATAATATACATTCAATCCAATAATCCTAATTTTTTTTTCATAATTTAGGAATTGTCATAAGAGAAAATATAAATTTCCTTATGAAAATACACTTCATTAAATATTTTTTCAATAATTATATATGATCTCAAATAATAATTCTAAAAGATAAACCATATCTTTAAATGAAAATCAATATTTTATAGCGGTAAATATAAATCATCAAGTCATATAATGTAATTTTTAAATGAATCATCATATAGTGGATTGAAGAAAATAATCCAACACATAAACATAAAACATTGAAATCCATAATTTTTCTATAATGATCATAATTTAGAGAGTGTTTTACATGACTTCCCTAACATTTAGTCTAATATCTCATAATAAATTCCCTATGATTGAACCAATATTAAAATGAAATTTTCATTAAGAAATCAACATTCACATTAGGATTCTTCATTATATGTAATATATTATAACATTAAGTATTTTTAGACCATAAATTATTATGATATAATTTACATCCTAATAAATTATCAATCGTATGTTAAATCTACCTCTATATAAACTAATAAATTCCATGTATTATAAAACTACTCCTTAATCAACTATTATGTGTTCTCAAAATTTTAATTTATTTTGTGTTAAGTCTATATGCAATTTCATAATTTATCTCGCTTAAAAAGATCCAATATTATATATATCACACTTATTAAATGACTTATGTTGGAAATTGATTTTAACTTTAATGGATGAATCACTTATTCAACCAAAAAAATATATTTATAAGAAAATAATTCTATAAACCATATGTTTAATATCAGTATAAGAATAAAAAATGGGGAATCAAAATCATAATAAGGTATTAGAGGTCCCTTTACAAAAAAATTAATAAATAGATATAGAATTATTCCAAGTGGTAACTAATACTTCTTAAAACCATACATTTAATGTATTCTATGATAATATTGATAACATGACCTTATATAGTATCATACCCAAATCACTCCAATCCTTTATCAATATTCTATTTGATAACATGATATTTCATCTTCATATTATTGTTTTCAAATGATGACATAGAATGTTACGTAATTTATATAACTAGAGTTATCACAAGAGATTATATCCACAAAATAAAACATTTCATTTAAAATATAATGATGTGACATAATTCATAACAGTAATGTGGAATCTTGATTCATTAATTTGTATTTTTGTTCTTCATTTGTTAATGAGAAACACTCCAATTATATGAAAAGGGAAAATATATATAATAATCAATGATAAAATAAAAAATCTAATATTTATTTTAAATTATCTAAAAAAACCTAATCTGCATGCATATATACCAATAGCCCCAACTATGCTTTATATATATATATTCCTAAAATCAATTAGGACATTGATATATAATTTTATTCTATTTTCTACTAACATGTGGTGTTATTTTTTATTTTATTTATACCATTATATATTATAATGGGAAAAATAAATGTTAGGACCATACGTTTTTATGTAAAAAAATTTCTTAATGATTTTCAAATTATAATTCACATTTTTTACCTTTCCATTATCATCATTTTAAAACTACATGATTATAGAAACTAATGTATTCATAGCCTTGAAATAGTGTATTTCAATACATTGTAGTATCACATTGTTATATTTGGGTTATGAATTGAAAGTTCAAATAAATTTTTATCTCACCTATATAGCATATTAAGATTTCAATTCACTAGTCAATAGATTTATTAATCATCTTATCATGAATTTAGTAGAAATTATTCAATGAAAAACATTTAATACATTAATAATTTAATCATAAATATATATTATAACCATATTAAATTGACTATTTAAAAACATATATAATATATTATAATCAAATATATATATGAAATCAATATTTATTATGTATTGATAAAACTTTTAATAAAAATTTCATGGTGCATTATTTTTCTCTTAATGATTGAACATTAATAAATATTATTTTTATGGTCTTGATTAATGATAAAATAATTTTATAAATATTATTAAGGAACAACATTGTAAAATGTGGTTTCACAACCTCATGGAATAAATAACATATATTTTTCATCATTGTAGTAAAATGTATATATATAATCTCTATTATTGTCATAGAATTAAATTTATAATCCATGCGAGTCCCATAAAATATTCAGTATGTTTTTTATAATATTTAAGATTATTTTTAAGAAAAATTTCCATATTTCATCATTTTTGGTAATGAAAAACAATTTTGTACTAATAAAATTTCTTTTCGCTATCCAAAATTGAATAACCAAATGGTTATTCTTCTCAATTTATTTATGAACATTAATCATTAGAATTGATGAAAATAAAATTCATTGTAACCTTATTGAAAATATAATGATCTACTTTTTATAAGAGTGAAATTTAATATATATTTGTTAAAAAATCATTTTACTTGATTATTATGATAAAAAATAAATTATTTCTAAAACATTACTCCTCAAACCGATAAATATCTACAATATGAGAACTTGTTTAAATGTAATTATTATTATATTCATCTAAACCTGAACCATCCCCTTCTTCTGAACCTTATCTATAAAACTCATTTATTTTTTCTTTATAATGTTTCTCTTTATATTTTTTAGAAATAAAATAATTCTCTACAATAGTGAAATCTTCACATTTGATAAAATATATATTCCATTTATTAGATAATCAATATGGATTTATTTCTAAATAGTTTCAAATAATATTTCAAATTTAAATATTATATTAAAACATAATTGTTTTTATTTATTGATTGAAAATATTTTAGTTTTTAATATGTTAAGGTAATTTATTGTAAGCTGTGTTTCAAATAACAACATTAATATATGATTACCCATTCTAGAATAAAACTGCGACATATCGTTTATATAGTCCAATTTTATGACTACTTCAAAATAACATTTCTCGAATAGAACATTCTAAAAAAGAATTTTTAAATCTATATTATTAATTATCTAGATTATCATCTCATATATTGATTTTATTTGGGATTTAACAATACAAAAAAATAATTAAATTTCATCTTTTTTAAGAGAAAATTATATACAATGAAATTATTGACCTCAACTTTATATATTATCTTGAATGTAAATATTTTCCATGCTTGGATATTCTTAAAAGATTTACAGTATTATATTATTAAAGTAAAAAACTATGATATGAAACAGATTACTATAAAATAAATAATTTAGTTTCATTAATCAATGAATAATATATAGTAACTCTTGCAATCAATATATATTTGTGATTTTATATCATAAAAATAATCTTATTTTTTTAACTAGGATGTTTCTGACATATCCATTAAAAAAGAATATGGTGTACTATTCATGAGTATTTATCATCCATGGAAATGTAATGGCCCCTCTTTTTGATTTAACTCATTAAAATGTTCCAATGTATGGAGACTCTACCATAATGGTTGATGAGGTCCCCTCCTTGATTTTAACATAATGAATGGATATCAGCTCTTTCTTCTATCGATTACCCTTTGTAGTTAATTTCCAAGCATAGGTCTCTCTCATATCATTAATAAATGCATGTGAACCTCATTTCAAACATCATATTAATGTGTGATATGGTTAATTATCCCACTAGGGTCATGATATGGAGGATACATGTAGTTAATGTTTAGGATAATAACGTGTTTCGAAGGTATGTGTGATGTTGTATGGTATATTAGTAATCTATATGAGTTCTACTCATTTGATGATGAGTTAATCTCAAGAATGAGGTGACAGAGGAGTAAAACGAAAGTCATCCCATTTTGTTTGGAGGGACAATTATGGAAGAGTAATAAATAATTCAAGCATCATTAAATTGAGTATATAGTACATATCAGATAGGAGAAATGAAATGTATTATGTGTTACATGAGGCATCTGAACATCATCACGTGAATAAAATTTTTCATATCAAATTAGGATTCTTATTATTGTATCATAATTAATCTCCTTTTTCCCATGATTTAGATATTCTTATTCATTATGATTATTCACTAGTATATATATGAGTGAGGGTTTTTTATATATTTAGAGTCTGGTGCATATTTTTCCATGTATAATTATTAAATTTAGTTTGATCACATGGTTAATGTATTTTGGGAATCATTCCCACATACCTTGTTCAGGAACTAGGTTGAATATATATTGTCATCACATAGAGCCTCCAATTTCTAGTAGGTACACCATATTTGGATAGTTAGAGTTTTTGATGTTCTTCTTGATGGTCTAGAGTTACTGCCTTTTGATAATAATTTGATATGTTGTAGTATTGGATTTTAGTGTTGAAACATAGTGATTCATCACACATACATCATTTAGTATTAGTGATAAAAACATATATTTTTGGAAAATATATTTTCAGTAAATGGGAATGGACTAGTCCTTGTAGTCTAATATAGCTCGTTATGGAATCAAATGACAAGAATGGTATGAAGATGGGGGGATGGTGTTTTAATTTTTCATAGATGATACTAGAGTAATGGATGTTTAATACCTTGATTATTATAGTATAAATATCTTAAATTTAAGATGATTCTTATTTCATTTATAACATATTTAATCTGATGTTTAGTTTTTGTGTTAAATATTATTGTTTTTAACTTATTTTGAAGATATTTTCATATAGTTTAATTCCATGTTACAAAGATTTTGTGCATGAAAAATTTACCACATGAAGCGTAGATATTATAGTATGGATTACACATGGAGCTTAATATAATTATCTAGTGATGGATTGGTTTTGGTAAAATATATATAAGAAATGGATATTTTGATCCCTATTATTCTTGTTTAATGGATAATATGCCAGTTTTCCAAGATGATGCAACAATTGGGGATTTTTTGCCCATTGGGCATGTGATTTGGGATAGAAATGATGTATTCACATCACATTTCAAGAACATTTTGGGGGTCAAGATGTCAGGTTTAATCTACATAGGAGAATATGTGAGACTAGAAATAAGATGAGTGGAGATAAGGGTTGAAGCATAAGGGATGAAATTATTGGTTATGTGGACAACATCTGCAAAAAATGAACTCATTTTGAATCAGTTCATGAAATCTAATAATTAAAAATCTACGCAATAATGTTTTTTATAAGGAAAAATAAATTTATTGAACTTATGTATATGTGACACACATATAGAGTTATGTGAACAATTTATGTTACACCATCCATGTGTTCTATTATAATGACTGAACAATGATGATATAGGCATAGATGCACATAACTTTTGGTGTATCACGGAGCCCAGAGTTGCACGAAGGAACATCAACTTGTATTAACTAATTTTGAATTCATGTTATGTTATGTGAAGTCATATATACTATATAGAAATTTTGAATATTAAATATATTAGGTTTTACACACAAGATCTATGTCTGTAGGGATATATGTGAAGTGATTGATTTCAGCTTGTGTATAAAATATTGAGTTCTATGAATGAGTGCATGAAGACTCAAAATATAATGTTCCATCCCCAAAATAGGGGGGTAATATCTATTAATATATAAAATATAATTCCATTTTCTAGGTCATGAAACATCAACATCATTCCATAGCTTTCAATAGGATATATAAACTATGGGTTTCATGACTGGCATTCCTTTTTCATAAGTGGATGATTTTGTAACGCGGAAATTTAACACCTCTATTATCATGGAACACAACCTCTAATGAATCTGTTCACATATATGGAGGGTTTTGTTGATGAATTATATTTTTATTTTAATGGATTTTCCATAATTTAAAATAAATGAGGATTTTTGTATCCCCTTTCAGGAATAAATGACCTGCGAGCAAAATTATGAGTTACGCACAAAAGTACAGACATAAGTTCACAATACCCCTTTTCCCTACAATGGTAAAATTTTCTGAGTTTTTCACATGAATTTTAAATAATGTTATTCTGAACATTTTGATTCATTATTTACAACAACAAATTCCCCCTTCATAATTAGAGTTGATCGTGAATCATTGGGATAAATTATGAAGAAAGAATATATCTTTGGGTTGTTTTCCCCACATATCAAAAAACATTGGACATAATAAATGAAAATTATTTCATTTCATGAAACCTATGGGATCCCATTCCTATCTACAAAGATATGTGGTTATAGATATGGTATCCTAAAACTCACGGTCAATATATCCTCTCTCATGAATGTATTCAACACACATGTGAAATTTCTTCTTCCATAATTTCATGACTTCATCACACCCTCTTTCATAATGGGCCAAAAATAATAGAGCATGAGTTATTCAAATTTATTTTATGTCTTAGAGGGACCTATGGTTATTTTCAATGAAATAGCTCAATTTGAGTGGGGTAGATCCTCATAGCACAATCATGATAATGTAAATTGTAAAATTTATTTATATATAGTCGAAAAGACCACAGAAACTACTATTGCCGCCATTACCATTTCTTGTCTTGGATAAATCAATTTAAACCAATGAAATTTCATAATCTATGACTGCCATTTTTGTGAATTTGGAACTATTGAACTTAAAAATAGAAGAACAATGACATTATATTCTTAAAAATATATTACCTCTTTATAAATTTGTGTTGTTGGATTATGTGAAAATATTAACTATAGATTACACAAAGGCTATGGTTCTCTCACCACATATAGCTTTAATTCTTATAAAAAACATCTATTGGTAATTTTTTTATGGTTACTATTGATGGGTATATATAGACTCATAGTGTAAGGATATTAATAGTGATTGAGATGTAATAGAAATATGAGGAATTCAATGCTCAATAATAATTTTTTTGAGACATCATATTGAACCACCATATAGGGTTGTATATGTAACAAGATTTGAGATGGGGAAGCAACATCACAAATGATTTAGAAATTTAATTCTAGATCCACTACTCCTATAAGGTGTGTATTCATAAGAAGTTTCATATTTGTTTATACCATGTAGTGTAGAATTCCCAAATCCGTATCTATATGTAGCCAAAATTTATATCAACACTCTTTAATTGGTTATATACATACCTAGATACCTATTACCCCATAATCGATAGGCTGGAATATAAATTTTTGACCACAAACACATATGTGTGAGCCACTTAATTGGATACTTTTTTATGAATATTTCTTAGTGAAAAATACCAATGGGACATTGACTATATTTTAGTGGTAGTAAATGTTATATTAGACTATCTAACAAATTTTTATAGTTATCTTCATAACATTAATCCAAAAATATACATTATTTTAGGGAAGATTCTATTCATGAATCCACTGGATGGGATACTTTCGGGGACCCCCAAGAAATTCTACATGGAAAGATTCCACTGGAGTCCATAGTCATGTTAGTTGATTTTTGAAGGAATTTATGAAACCTATGGTAAAAAATTAATTTATTATATCATAGAAGTTATGTAAATAGTTTTTATAATGATTATTGGTTTATTTGGTGGATAATGAAATTATGGGATGTGATTTAGGGCTTGAGGCTAGGGACATTGATTATTGTTGAAATCATGTATTTCGGTAACTAGGTCATCATAGTATTTTTGGTTTGGGTATACATTTTATAAATAGTGGGAGAATATATAGAGGTATTCATGTACACATTCATTTCGTGTCCATTACAATTCCAACATGGATGGATCCTGGTACACTCTAGGGGTATTAATTTCTAATTACCATATCCCCACTTCCCAAATATTGGTATCTTACCTTCTTTTTTCAATATCATTGGGGTTTTACTGATGGTTCAAAATGAGTTTGGGTGGTTGATCGTATTAGTTAATTTGGAATTGCTGACGTGTTCGCCATCCAATCCACATTTGGAGAGATAATAAATAACGATTGGGGGGCCCTAGAGTTTAGGAAATTCTGTTAGACATCCCAAGAAGGGTGTTAGTCACATGGATCATTTGGAATAACTATTTTGAAGAATACACCCCATCCATATTTTACCAGAAGATTAGTGGAATATTGTTTTTAGAAATGTATGTGTACACTAGGGTCCATGTTTTCAAGAAACCCATATTTCTTCACTAGATGTTAGGTGATGTAGATTGATCCAATCCATGGGGTGGTGATCAGTATACCACTAAACATTTCTATCAATATAATCACCCAAGGATATTGAAACTTGTTTCCATAACTTGTTAATAATGGTGCCTAAATCTGATAATCCCTAGAAATAGTATAGTAGATGGTGAGTTTCAATTATTCATGTGTTACAAGTGGAGAGAATAGGTCGCCTCAATTTTACAATAGTAGAGGGATACCACTGGCACACCACTCCTCCATCATTTAGTGGGAAAACTAGAATAGGCGCACTAATATGTGTGGGGATCCCTAAAATCCCTCCATGGGAAAATCATGGATGTTATTTTCTGTAGAAAATTGATATTAAGAGTCTCCTAAGATGAATTTGCACTATATTATGTAGTCCAAGGATGATGAAATCCATCATGAGGTCTTGGAGACATGTGATAAGTTTTTTCTATCTTATATGACTTGGTTCACTATAATTGGGATGTTGATACATGCACCACTTTGGTGCATGCAACTCTTTGAGGAGAGTATATTGAGAAATCCATTTCAAAATAGCTACCACTAGATGAACTAGCTCATGAATCCATTTCAAAAGACAATATGTAAGATCTATCCAGGGGTAGTGATCTAAATAAGTAATTTCCTAATGATATTGAGGTACACAACTCTATGGATTACAGTCGAATTGTGGTCCCTTTTGGTGAGATAATATTAAAAATCACATTTCTAAGGATGAGATTAAATTAATCTCCCCTAATTTTCACTAACACAAACTATTGAAAAGAATATGTAATTTCAAGAGAGAGAAAATTTTATTTTATTGAAGGCATGGATATTCCCTCTCTTTGAATATAGGAGAACACCTCATAATTCAATAACAACGTCATGGAAAACTATATTAAAAAAAGGAATCTAAAAATGAGGCTCAAGCTTTTCCCACCCTCCTAGTCAGCTATGAGGGGCTACATCCCACTGTCTCAATATTAGCATCCTATGATATTGGTTCGTACCACTCAAGATGACTAATCAATATTATTATTTTACATTCCTAAGGTAAACTCCATATTTATCATACCAAAAATTAATTTAATGTAATTTATTCTTTAATCAAATTTTTAATCATAACTACCAATTTTCAATCTTATAAATATCATAGGCATAAAACATTTGAGTATTATGCAATATGAAAAACCACCTAGTATATATAGAGGTCCCTGATTTGAACAAAACCCATGAAGACCTCGGTACAATGATATTTTTAGGTGTGGAATCCAGTTAACATGTTTCTATTGATTGGTTTATTGATATGGAAATCATATTTTATCACATATATCATGATTCAATTTTCTTATAGTCTATATTTACCATCATTTATGTTTTATTTTTAGAAAACTGCATCCCACTATTTTTTATGCCACAATTTCAATGGAAACATTCTTTAATAGTAAAAAATATCTGAGTGTATTGGATATCTATCGATGGTAACATAGATTAGGTCAAACCCCAATGGGATTGGGGTTTATTAGTAACTATTTCTAATCTAGGATGATAAAACCCTCATTATGGTAGAGGAAATTTGGGTGTTAATGGAACAGACTTCTGATGAGGAGGCAATCACATGAAAATAATTCATAGAAACAAATATCCCTATCAACATGGATCCCATAAAAAAAGAGAGGACACCCAAAGAAGGTCATATTTCTGATAACATGATTCATTCTCTATGTGCCATCTTTTTCAACATAAATATTTGGATCATTAATATTCTAATGAAACTGATAAAATAATTTTTTTACCATGTTATGGAAGACCATATTGATCATTATCAATTGCACCCCATGTGATGGTAATTTAGGCTATACGTGATCTGTTGACCACTAGTTGGTGAACCAATTTTCCAAATCCATGAACCCACATTCCATCCATATATTGTCTTGTTGAATTATTGATGAGAATGTGTATATGGAATGACATGGAGTCTGATTCTTCCATATATGGGGACACATTATAATGTTTTATATAGATTTAGGTTGTTGAATAAGAGATATATCAAAATGAGATGTACAAAAAAATTATATAGGTGACATTGATTTAAAAGGGGAAATCATCATCAAGATCAGGAAAGAGTTAGCATCATCTGAGGATTATGAATTTGGAGAGGTATCTTTGGAAATATAGTGCACGATCAAATTTGACTCATTACCAATCTTGGACAATTATGTTTCACTAATTTCAAATGGGGAGTAGGAAGAAGTGGCTAGTTATAAAAGGTCATTAGGGGGAAACAACAACTAATGGCTGAGCTGGAATTGTCTCTTTCATAGAATGCTCTTTATGCGTATATTTTTTTTTGATAATTTAGTGGATTAAGATAGTGTATTGACCTCATCATAAATTTTTATCCAAGGTATTAACATTATTCTTTCCTCAATTCCTTATTCATTATTTGATTCTCTATCATATTAAAAAATAAAAAATATTTCCTTGAGACCATGTTAGTCCTACTCGATGTGAGAAACAATTGGAAAATATATTAAAATCATTTATATTAGAGTTTTCGTGAGGATATGAATGATCTAGATAAATATTTTTCTTCGATCACCTTTGTGACCCATTACATTGTGACCTTGGTCAATGTGATTCTAGGTATTTTATGTGTCTTATATATGTGTAAGTTTCATAGGTTAATTATAATTTTGGAGTCATTATTCCACTTGTGAAAAGGAAATTCGGAGATATTTAAATTAGGACCTCTAGTGTCTGAATAAAAAAATAGTGGGTAGTGTTTTGAGGATAACCATTTAACCTATTTGAAACATGAAATCCATTACCATTTTGAATCGAATTTCAGTTTTGGGACATGTTCCCTATATGGGATGTTTTCCTATATTTTGCAGGAACCATTTCTCAAGTTATGTCCATTCATATATAATAAAAATTTGTAGTTATTAGAGATTCTCCCGGACTGGGTGTGAGAAAATATTTCAAGGAACTATGACCATATGGGAACACATTTGGGTCATACGAGGTTAATGTATATCATAATAATTGGGGCACATAAATGTTTTATGAATGGGAATGATTATAAAAAAGAGTTAACATACTCATATGGATACATAAAAAATGTATCGGGTATATTAATTGGAGTTTGAAAACTAACAGAATGAAATAATATAATAGAAAAAATGAATATTCCATCTAGGTGGATGGTAAGAGAGTGAACGAATATCCTATTTCATAGAGGAGATTCATGATCTCATAGAAATCCTGTCTTGTGGTTGTATATAATTAACTAATGGTATTTTAATTTCTTTTGAAGTACTGGGGGTTATAATGGGAACTGTGGTATAATTTAACCAACCTTGGACCATAGTTTTCGGAGACTTATGGTCATACAACAAGGAACATGGGGTGGAGGGACTCTTGGAAAAGTCATATCTTAACCTGCATGAATGGAAGGACCCATAAGGATCTAGTTCTATCAGAAGATCCCTCTACAGTTGTAAATTGTTTTTAAGTGGTCCTGTCATAGGGTTTTTTGGCGTCACTATGTATACTGTACAAGATAAACATGTCATATGATGTTCTATAAATTACTGCGGTATAATGACTTCCCTAGTGTGGTAATAGTCTCATTTGGGGATCATTAGATCATGTAGTTATATGTAATTTGGTGAGGATTAAAACCATGTAATTTATCTTCTAATGATAAGGATTTTTTATTTTCAGATTATCATCCCATTGTAAGGATGAGGTTGGGAATAATGGGATAAGGGATAGATCTATAATTTTTCATGAACTGGTGGGCTTAGTGAAAACAACCATGTTTTTTAGGCCACTGTGGAAATTCATATATTCATTGAAACTTTTTTATATTTAAAAAAATTTACGTTTCATAATATTAATATATGTATGAATTTGATAAATGATATATAAATATATATATGTATAATATAATATATGATATTTAATATATATTATGTACATTTAATATATTAAAATGATGGATGAATTTATTTCATGCGATTGATGAGTAATATATATATATATGGTATTCAAATAATTTATTTCCCATAATTTTTTATCCATCATTCAAATTGATTAAATGTATTTTCAATAATTCATTGAAATAATTTTATGAATTATTCCCAATGGGAAATAAATCATTAGATGTCTTATGTATTTGAGATACCTCAGGTTTCACCTATGTATGTGTTTAATGATCATATTTTATTAGGTGTATATTGATAATATAATTAAACATTTAAACTCCAATTTTCCTCTTAATCAATATATTTGTCTTTTTAGTTATCATAGTAACCCCTTTAGATATAAATTATCCATATATAGAATCCTTGTATTTATGGTAGGGTGTACTCTCTTAGAGGTAGAGTGATTTTTTTCACTACATCTTGATCATACTCTACCCTTTTCAAATCAATGATAGAAGAAAACAATTGCAGTTTTAGTTTTCTATCTACTCTATCCCTATATTTTATAAAAAGATTAATTACAGAAGATATATCAATGAATTTCTTTCTTCTCTTCAATTTCAAATTATCAAATTTTGTTCATATGAAACATGAAAAATTTATCAAATAGAGTATATTCATTATATAAATGTGCTTCTATATTAGGTATTCAGAAAAATGAAGAATATTTTTTTCTGCAACTATATAACCATTACAGACTCTTATAGGAGCTTTGTAATTGTATATATGATATAACCTTATGCAGCTTAGTTAAAAAATGGTAACCATGGAATTAAAATAACATAAATATGATTCATAAATGCATTAATCTTATGAATTGATCATATGTAATGTAAAATAAGATTTCCACTTATGTGATACCCAACATCCATACACATATGTGGATGGTATGCATATGGTTAACATAATAGTAACATTTAAGAAAGGGTTTAGTGTAATTATAGTTCCAATATGTATGTAGTTACATATTGGTAGTAACCTTTTGAAAATGGGTTTATATAATTGTATTGGAATAATTTAAGATGGTTACAATTATACAATTATTAAGGGTGATTGTTTAAATTTAATACCATTATGCTAGGAATTTTATAAAAGAAACACTATTACCTAAAGCATTCACGAAATGGTAATAACCATTTTACCCTTTTGTAATTCATTAAATATAAGCTATGTAAAGATAAGGTGATGATTATATTAAAATAGACGATTTCATATTCCATGCAAAATTTTATATGGTGGATTACCTTACATAACTCCCATATATTTTATTATAATAATACTCATTTAGATTTCTTACGTTCCATAGAACTCATATCTTAATCAAATGAATAAATATTATTACATAATTATGATAGATATAACCTTGAAATTAAACTAACATGAATGGTTAGGATTAGATAATTCATGAAAATATAGTTCACACATATTAATAAATTAAATTAATTACTTTACAATGAATTATAAATGAAAATAAAAAACAGTTGAACGTAAACAATTTGTTTTTTATGTAAAAATATTTGTATACCAATATTGGAATTGTATATTAATAAAATAAATTAATCACATTTATTTAAATATAATATTTTTTGTATTTTCAATTATTTGTTTTTAAAATCATCCAATAAGTTTTTTGGTTCAAATTAAAAATAAATAAAATTTAAGCATATAAATATATATTTTTTAGGAAGATAATTTTTCACCCTTTTAATGGAATACCAATATTAAAACTATATTTGTATACATTTGTAAATTTTATTTCAAAAGAAAAACATATTTTTTAAAATTTTGATATCAATATTATCTTATGATTAATTTTTTGAATATTTATGATTATTTTCATTACATTTTGAATAGAAAAAACAATTCATTTTAACATAAAACTGAGTTTTCATCTAAAATATTTATAATCGTAAATTATATCTTATATAGATTTTATGCTTACAAAAGTTCAAATGTACTTATATTAATAAAATTTTTGTTATTGTAATAAATTTCATATTTATATTATTTATAAAAACATTATAATGATGTGAACATTTTTTACTTTAAAAACATATTATCTCATTACATATGAGGGATTAATTTTAAAAATGTATTTTTCTATTCTGTGAATTGAATTTGGATAAATGGATTAAATATTTTGAATTTTTTGTTAAAATTATGAATTAACTTCATTTATATTTTAATTCATATTAATTTTACTATGGTGACAAGAAATATTTATTTCAATATAGGTAAATTAATGAAACAAGTTAACATTAAAAGATAAAGGCATCAAATACAAAGAAACTATTAAATTTAATGCATTTTTTTGGTATTTATAGATGATAACCAGACATTAAACATTAAGAATCAACCTAATTATTTTAATTAATGAATACCAAATTTTTTGGGAATTAAATATAACATTATCAATATTTTATCCTTTAAAACCATCACTCCTCAAGTATAAATACCATCCTTTATGGCCTAATTTATCTAAACAATCATTTGAAGATCCTCAAATATAAGACAAACCCATTCCTCTAAACTCTTCCCATGTTAAATTTCTTCTATTCATACAAAAAAAGTCAAAGGTACTCAATGGTCCCTTCAATTAGGTGATATTAAAGAGGTTATTTTCTCAAATGATAACTCTTAATTTATTTTCTTATTCTTCTATCACCTGACATACATCATCTATCAAGGAATGAAAAATCGAGAATCATGCACAAAATAAAATTATATGTTTCTAATATAATATTTTATATCTATCAATTTTGTTTCATCCACAAGTCAATGATACAATAGTATTGTTCAAATTATGGTGGTTATTCACCTTAGTAAATATTGATTTTGTTCATTTTACAATAACTCTTTCATTGTTTTTTATAAGACTGTTATTATAGATAAATAATAGTTTAATAATTTTATTATAACCTAATTTGTGTTATCAATGAAGTATGTATATATATAAATTTTTAATATTAAATATAATGAAACAAGTTTTTGATGTTCTAAAAAACTACCAAAAATAAACTAAACATTTATCACTAACATTTTATAAAATGAATCTTCCACGTGTATGAAAGAAAAATTATAAGTAATAACATATAAAATTATTAAAGTCCATTAATACCAATAAATTTTACATTTACTATTTTATTTGTAGTTGAAAATAATGTCTATATTTATTCCCAAATGGACCGACTTTGAAACCATGAAACTAACGTACAAAAAATAATGAAATTATGGAAATATGAATAATTAATAGGTGGTATATCTTTATAAAAGGATTATATAAGGTATTATAAAAATAAATAATTTCATTTAATGTATTAAAAAAATTATTAAAAGTATTATATATGTGTTCAAAAAATGATACTCTAAAGGGAAGTGTGAGGAAAGGGTTCCTCATCTCACTTTTAATTCTATACGATATATGCCTTATTAAAAAATTATTTCATGTGGGTGGTACATGTATATATCCATTTGATATATAATATAATGAATTTAATTGTAATAATTTTATTCAATGTTTTATTTGACAAATTATTACATTTATGAGAAATAAATTTTTACTCATTTCGATGTTTTATGGTATTTTTTCTGTCAATTTACAATAAACGAGGTCAGATTCTACATCGTAGAATATGTCATGTTTGTATTATGTGTGGAATTAATTTTTATTATATATTATTTTATTTCTAATGGTTTTCTATGTATTTAATGAAGATACACATAATTTTTTATTTTTATTAGTGATATTATCTTTTATGAGACTTCATTTCAATTTTATTTTATTTAGGAATATTTTAATATTATAAACCTAATTTATTTTTTTGTTTGAATATATTGGCCATTTTATTTATTAATGATCATAATTAATTGGAAGTATTATTTCTATTGGATGCCCATATATCTTGTATCATTTATATGGTTGTTATCTAAGTCATATATCATTTTCAGTTATGGTGTCTACAGTGATATTTGTTTAATTAACTGTAGAAATAATGTTAAATTGGTATCATTTACTAAATATGTATACCAGATGATAAAGAATATTGTTTATTAATTAAAAAAAAAATTCAATACATGTGGACTTATTTGGATTGGATGACATGGGTGGGTCCTGGTCATGGACATCCTCTCAATCGATCGGTACTCTCATGGGACGAATCAGTTATGATAGAATTAAATGTGGTTTTACAAGTAGATTAACCAAAATTTTGAAAGGTATTCAGGGATGTAGTTCATGTTCCAGATACATGATGTCAAATAATTTAACATTCCCTATATTTAGAATTTAGTAATTACTATCTAGAGGATTTTTAGTATGAAAAATTCTATAGATGCATTTCATTTGTAGTTTATTGATTAAATGGTATGTGTGATCTGTTATTTACCTTTTCATATGTAATTTTTTATTGAATCACATTATATTTTTCTTTACATAACCCTTACTAATCATTTTAGATCACTATTATTTTGTTTACATTCCCTAGGTTATCAATAAGAGATTAATTAATGAGATTTCCAAGGATGTTGTTTATTTGATTTTGATATGTTATATGTTTCATTTTCTATTGATAATGTTAAATTTTTATCATGTATTTAAAATAGATTTTCAAAACTACTAAACTATTTGGTCATTTTGGATTTGAATCTAGTGTCTAAGCCAGTTTAATAATTCAAGGCTCCAACTCCATATTAATGGTTTTGGGTTCATTATAGAAGATATCAGATAAATTTTAGTAGAAACCATGGGAACATGATTTTGGAAATTATAAAATCGAAAATATAACTCTATGATAGAATTTGAGGTTAATCGTTGAAGAATATCCAAAAAAACCATGATTTATATATGCTCTAATTTTACAATTTAAGTTATGTAAATCAATCGTTTTTGGGTTACACATTATTATTCTTAATTATATTATCTAATTCAATATATTCATGTATTTAGATATTAATCCATGAAGGAATAATGTTTTAAATACTAATGTAAAAAGATGAAATTTTACTACTGAGGGGACCAAAACAACTCGTATATGAAAAAAAATAAAATTATGGCTATTTTAGGATATCTTATTCAGGTTTTGACAAATAACCTTGTCTGTAATGGTAAACCTATCACACATAGAAAATCTTATACATTATACCTATTTATGTTACAGAATCCCCTATCCATTATTGGGGATAACAATCCAATTGAAGATGATAAATATTTTATATTTTGAGATACGATATTTCCAATATAGGGATGTGGTGAAAAGGGAATGGTCAAATAGTAAGTATGTTGCCTAAAATATGATTCCACCCAGTGGTGGTCATTGATCAAAAATACTATCGAGGGAGAATAAATAGAAATAATGGAATGGAATTCGTTAAATGCAATACTATTTTGAAAATACATCCCTCAAGAGGGAAAAAATTTAAATTTAAATAATTTTCAATAACATAAAGAAAATGGGAGAATATATTTTTTAATAGGTTGAATATACCTATACAAGGATAGATATGTATGATATAGAATACAAATTCAATAGAAAGTGAAAGAATGACCTTTTCTTTGAATGGAATAATTCTAGTATCCAATGTGTTTTGGTATGACAAACATTTTAATCATACATTTAAATAGTTTTAGGTGCTATCAAGATAGAGAGGAAAATATCAATGTCTAATGGATTTGAAGGGAAGGATGATTAGAATAAGATGACGTAAAAAAATATAGATAAAATTGTTTATAGTGAAGGATTTCCCCACATGTGAAAATTTTGGTAATAATCACCCTAATAATTTTCTAAAGGGATTAAGAGTTTTGTATATGTGTGGAGATAAGGGTCACTAGGAAAAGTGATGGAAAGTGAAGGATAAAAATGAATGATATTCCAGGATAAAACATTAGGTGTGAGGATATATATTCAATGAAATTACAAAATATTATAGATAACATAATTTAGAAGAAGCTAATGGATCAAGTTAAAGATTGTTTTACTAGTATAGCTTAAGTGAAATGATTAATTTTCTTCTATACATGAATCATTTAGTATTGTTATAGGAGTATGGTATCGGTGGTATTCTGGTAAAATAGTTATTTAATGTATAATTATTGTACATCTTTACTTTTTCTTCAAGGTTTTCAAAACATTTGTTGATAGATACTGATGACCATGAAACCTTAAACAGTGGAATGTTGAATTTTTTGGAATAAATATTTTTGTGGGAATGATAATATTTAATATGTTACTAATGTGGAAATAATGTTTTTGGATATATATTATTGATATTGATAAATTAAATTGGATATTACTGACTATATTAAAACTGATTAATGATATCCTGACAACATGGTTTATGCTATCATAGATGGAGTTTAAATCAATTTTGGATTTAATGAATATGTCCAAAAATCTATGTTATATTTGATGAATAAGGAGAAATTAATGTTTTCATTATGGTTTTATGTAAATTAATGTTATTACGATTATTTAATAGAGTACATGATAAAGGTATTAATTTTTTTTGTGAGGGATGATTTTGACTGACTTTATGTTGTTCGAGATGTTAATGATAATTTGATTTTGAAAAAAATAGGACCTTGTTTTGATGGTTTTTCATATTAATATTTTTATAGCATTAAAAAGGTTATCCATTCCTAAAATAGTTTAACATAGTCTTTGGATATGGTTTAATGATAAATGTGTTTATTCATATTGGATAACTTCTGCCAACAATATTGGTTTTTTTAAAATAGGTGAGACCTAATAAATGAAGATTGGATCATTTTGGATATTTAAATTCATTAATATTAACATTTTTCTTTAGGTATAAAAAATGTATGATATTAATATCAGGGATTAAGGTACGACATTCCCAATGAATTTTTTCATGATTTACAAAAAATTCTAATAAATAGTTATGAATTATGGGAATGAAAAATGAAACATTTGATATTACCATTGAGGTTAAAACACATAATTGATTATGAATAGATTATTTTTTTTTAATATTGTAATAATTATATTAATATATTTTTTGAAATTTTCATCACATAGGTTCGATGAAAACATGTTGCATTCGACAAGCCAAAGAGACGTGATCCCACAATTGAAGGGATAAAAGTGTGAATTACCTACCGTAGGCCAAAGTGATGTCCTAATTAGTATAACGTAGTTTTAAATATAAAATTGGTTTGAAAGATAATGTATATGTTCATTTTAGGCAACTAATATGAAAAATATAAATAGAATATATTTGATTTTTTTAAGGAATAAACGATCAATTTTATTTTGGAGAAAATAACAGTTTACTTTTGAGAATATTTAAAGGATGAAACTATACTTATAATGAAATTATATATAGTTATATTCTTAAATATTTAATTAAATGTATTCCTCGACTACAAAAAATAATTTTGGAATGTTATCTGTATTTTTTTCATTTTCGTACCATGAAATCAATGCCCTCTTTAACCCATCACAAATTTATGGTATTGTGATGGTGAACATTCTAATAAAAATATTATATATCAAAATCCATAAGAACATTATTTTCATATTTCTTATTCATTTCCATATCATCAAATATAACTAAAAATCTCTAATAAAGAGGCTTGATATTTTGGTGACCTTTAGATTTTCATTTCCCTATTTTTAAGAAGAATTTTTATTAATCATTTTTACGATGTAGTATATTAACATTTTGTATTTTAAAAAGTAAACTCTAGAAATTTAAATAAAAAGTTTAAATTTCAAGGATGAAATTTATTAATCGACTGGATAATGTATCACACTTTGAAATTTTTAGAACATAATATTTGATAGATTACAATACATAGAACACTGATCATAATCAAACAATAAATTATTATTAGTATTTAATTTCTATATTTATCACCATGTCATTAAAATGACGTGCATGAATGTGATTAAATAAGTTATGAAAATAATATTTACAAATTTTTATAAAATTTATTCATAGGTTAACAATAAATTAGAAAGGAAAATAATATCCTATTGAACAAGTATTGTGTGTTATTTTATTTAAAAAACTTTTTTCTACATTTATGGAATATTATCATAAAAAAATAAATTAATATATATTATTGAAATATTTTAATTAAATTTATATTTTATATAAAAATAAATATAAAAATAAATTCTTCATCCAATAATTTGGATATGATTAACATTTGGATAATCCAATTTTATACAGAAAAATCTATAATTTTATAAATGTCAATTTTTCTTCCTTTAAAGGGTTCTCTAATTTTTAAACAACAGTTTTACACATTTTTAAATTTTATTTTACTATATAAGATTTATTTTTGAATGTGTAATATCATTATTATCTTAGGATTAAATTTTGGTATATTTCTGATACTTTTTTTATGAAATATAAAAAATACAATATTTTAATTGAAAACATAATTTTCATATAAATAATTTATAATTATAATTTATATTATTAAATTATTATAATATCAAAATATTTCAATTATAAAGATATTAATATAATTTGGATCATTTGAATAAATTTTATTTTGATACTTGGTAAAAAAACAATTTAAACATTTGAGTTGATTCAGATTGAAAGCCAATATCACATTACATCTACAAAATTATTTTCAAATAAAAAATTATAAATTAATTAAAATTAATTTTCTAAAATCAATTCAATATTTTTATTCATAAATTAAAATTTGGGTATTAAAATCATTTTAATTTTTGGTCATTAAAATTTTACCTTGATAAAAAGGATCATTTAGAGTGTAATAGGTAATATAAAGAAAGTGGTCATATTTGAAAGTTAAATGGTTAAAATAAATAAATAAAATTGATTTTTGGATGAGGTATTGATTTAATGTAAAAATATATATCACTATTGATCCATATAATTTATTAATATTTGTTCCCCCCATCTGTGGTCCGCTTTAAATGTAAAATAATTATTATTTAACAACTCAAAACCACCCCTCCACAAGTATAAAAACAAAAACATTTCTACTAAAAGGCATTTATGCTCATATGATATCTTCCAAAACATAATCCAATAACTCTCCAAACATACATGTGTTACTTGTGACACTATATCCAAGGTCCTCAGAGGTCTCCTCTTGTTGGTTAAATTAAAGAGTTAATTTTCACAAAGCACCTGTCAAAATTTCATTTAATCCTCTACATTCAAATAACATAGATCATCCATAAAGGCATTATAAATACATAATCATTTAAATAATTTTTTGAAAATGTATCATAATAGATCTATAAATTTAATTACATCTACTTATTCAATGAAATGCAGATATTTGAAAATTTATGTCGACTAATCGCCTCTTTGAATAATATTTTTTTCTATTATCCATTACCTCCTTCGTGGATGGTAATAAATATATTATTCTATATAAATAATATTTTAATAAGTTTATTATAACTTCTTATATGTTTTAAAACTAATTAATATATAAATTATATTAAATAAATTGTTACTAGTTTGTGATGTTTGGAAAATCCTCCAAAAAACTAAACTTTTATCAATAAAATTTATTCATTTGAATAATAAAAATATATGATATAAAAAAGATTAATTGGAATATTTTAAAATATTTAGGGTCCTGATTTCAATTAAATTTCAATTATATATTTTTATTTCTATTTTATAATAAAATATATAAATATATGAAAATAAAGCAATTATGAAATGATCGTACGAAAATCAATGAAAAAAATAAAAGAGTATTACTTAACTTGTTGTAAGATGTTATAAAAAGATCAAATATTGTATTTTAAATTTGAATATTTTTCTATATAAAATTAATAACGTTTTTTGAACCATTATAGAATAGGAAAATGAACTCTACACTAAAAGAAAGCATGAGATAAGGCCGCTCATTTAATAATTACTTCTATGAGATTTATGTCTTATTCAAAATTTATTTCTTATGTGTGGTGAATGTACACTTCTATGGGATATTTAATATCATGAAAAATAAAATCTTTTTTTATTAAATAATTCATTTAAACTGTTTAATTTAATGGGGAATCGAGTTACACTATTTATAATGTTGTGATGGATTTCATAACTCATTTCTAATCATCGGATTAACCATGTACATTATAAATTATATTATTTTAAGATTAAATGGGGAATGAAATTTTCATATATTATATTGTATTTAAACTTTTTATTTCCATTTTTATTTGAAATTTATGACTGAATAATTGGATTAATTATATGATCTTATATTGGAATTTTTCTCAATTTAAAATCATTAAGACATATTTGAATATTATAAACCAAATTTCATTTATTTGGTGTATATATATAACCTTTGTTTTATTTTTTATTATCATTAATTTGAAATTTCATTTCACATAAATATCAAAATTTATTTTACCATGGATATGATTATTATATAATATGTATACCATTATACTCATTGTAATTATGTTTACTGTTGTTTTTATTAATGGGTTGTAATGTGAAATATCTATCAATTAGTAAATATGGATATTTAATGATAATGAAAAATATATATTTATTAAATCATTTATTGAATAAAGTTTAAATTATTTCGAATGATAGAAACATGTGGGGATCAGTTATATATAGCACCTCGATGCATCAGTAGTCTCAAAGGATGAATTGGTTAAACTAGAATTAAAAGACTTTTTACCTCTACATAAAATCGTCTTGTTAAATGTCTTGATGGTAATTCTTTGTATGTCAAATAAATGAGATATATTAATTAAAAATTTCAATATTCAGTATTCAGTTATTATTTTCTAGAGGATTATCGAAATGAAAAAAAAATATGTGGTTGCAATTCATTTCCAGTTTATGGAGTAAATGTAATGTGTGCATAGTTATTTACCATTCCATACTGATTTTTCTAATTGAGTCAAGTATGGTCCCACTATAGTTATCCCATAATAAAAAATTTAGCCCTCCATTAATTTTTTACCATACATTCAGATATAATGAAGATATTTATGAAATAGTTTTTTGAAGGATTTATTTCATTAACTTTGGATATGTATTAAATTTTATTTGTTATCCCCAAAGTAAAATGTGTATCATATATGTAATAATGTTTTCAAAAACAGTTATACTTTTCATTTCATTGGGATTTGAATTTGGAACCTATTACAATTTAATAAACTAAAGAACTGACTTCGGGCTACCTGGTTTGGGGTCATTACACCTACACAGAAAATTGTTTTTGTGAAACAGTAAGAAGAATATTTTTATAAATTGGATTTAAAAATAATAAATATATTAAATTGTTTATAAAATGTTTATGAATCATGTTAAAAGAATTTTTGGTAGTATTTGATTTTAATTTATTAATATATTTTTATAAATCATATAATGATGTTTTATAAGAATTTTATTATTGTATATTAAATGTTAATATTTAAATACATTAAAAAAATATATGAATGTTTTTTGGATAGTAAAATTATATTTATTATTTAGAAATCATAACTATTAATTTATAAAGGGTTATAAATTATGAAATAAATCCATAATATAAAATATTTATATTTAAATTAAGAATGATTCACAATTATTTAGTTTTAATTTTTTTAAAAATGGGACTTGTTTATATATTTGTTAATCCACACAAAGAACGATCTAATGGTTAATATGATCATATTTTAAAAAAATAAATAAAAATATTATATTTAGATTATATAAATTTATTACATAACTAAAATTGAATTATAAATAGTTTATAATTCAGATAATATCAAATATTTCAAATTAAAATGTCGTATAATGATATATGTTAAATATTTAACACTGTAATGAATATAAAATTTTTATATTCAAATTTTTGGAATTTTTATATAGTTAAGACTGTAATAATAAAAATGTTTATAATTATATTATTCTTATGAATTTTTCATAATTTTTTATCTCGTGTTTAATTTAATTTAATTATTTCATTTTTAAATGGTTATTACATAATATATTCGTAAAGACCCAGAAATCCTATGGAATTTTTTTTTCTAAATACATGGGAATTTTACGAGTCCGCCAAATTTTACTGCGCTAGATTCCTAACCCTGGTGTGCCTGAAATCAATTTCTAATGTTTTGTTCAGGTATGTTCAGTAAATGTACGAGCGGGTTTTTATAAATTTTGAACTAGTTCTCGGAATTGAAATCTGAGGGCACCGTTGAACTTGAAGCACTAGTATTTTCTTAAGAAGACTTTCACCTTGACGGTAGTTGGTTGAGAATAAAAGATAGTTTTTGGATTTTTATAATAAAAATAATAAAATAAAGTGTGCAAGAACTTTATTTTATTTGATCCGCCTTTGGGTGTGTGGAGGTTAAAACCACCAAGAGGAGGTTGGAGGTGGGGGCCACCACACCTTAATCTCCCATGATAGGTTATGGTGGTGGGGCCCACCCGAACTCAACCTCCCATGGGAGGATAAATGATGTGGGGACCACCCGACTTTTAACCCCTTGAAACTCTTCATTAAGTGGGGAGAACCCTTGAACTCCCCACTTAATAGTGCCTTCACCCATGGAGCCTTTCCACCTTCCCATTTAATTAAATGGAGTCAACCCCTTTAATTAAATGGAACCAACCCCTTTTATTAATGTGCCAACCTCCCGTGGATTAATTAGGGGAGTCTACGTAATTTTATTTCTCCTTTTTGAATTTTTGTGCCAATGTAATATTAGACGACTCAATCTAAAATTATTTTCACTTGGAATTTTGTTAGAGCTTGAGAAGAAGAAATCTTGGGAGAAAAGTTCTTCCAAGGAAGAATGAAGCTCCTAACAAAGAACGAAGAACGTGAAGAAAGACGACAACGATTCTTCTTCGCCTCCCTTCATCAAATCCTACCGACATGGAGCGTCTTCCACAACCATCGTGAGATGACTTCCTTCTGCAATACCTTCATTGGATCGACGACCATCTCCTCGCACCAACGTTGACAAACATTGAGCAAGGTAGGGGGTTATTGCATGTTGGTACTTTCCTTTTCTTTTCTCATATTCGTTGAAAATAATCAGTGTGAAGTATTATAAATGATTGAAGTTCAAATTCCTTCCTCTTTTTTGAACAATTATTATCACCCCAAAATGCAGAGGGTGAAGGTCAACTAACATGGCCCGACTACCTCCGCCGATCCTTTTATGATGATCCTTCGACATGGTGATGAAGTGTTGGCGAGAAAGGCGGCAATGATGAAGGTCATGCTACCTGCGACCTCCACGATTCGCACTGCCCCTACGGCGCACTGGTGCTCCCGGCCGAAAAACCGCCGGCCGAGTGGTGCCCAACCTGCCTACCCGCGGCCTCATGACGCCCTGCCCGGCGTGCGCCCCGGCCGAACCCACAGCCTGCCCCACCAGCGACCTGCCTGACGCCCTGATGCACCCTGCCCGAGGCCTTGCCTGGCATCCTCGGCACCCTGATGCGGCCTACACAACCCCTACCGCGGCCTCCCCGGACCATCCAGCGACCTGCCCGACACCCCCTATGCCCCTCCCGACGCCCCAGCGGCATCACGGCTCCCTCACGGCCACCCGACCGAGCCGGTGTCGCGGCCCCCTCGCGGTGACCTGGACGAACCGGCCTAGTCGTGCCCTCCGGGGTAAGCTGTGCTGGGCCGCGTCCTCGCAACGCTCCGGGCCAAACTGGCCCTGGCCTTCGGGTAGAGTCGCCTACCTGGTGACCTACGGGCCGAACAACCCTCGCAGCCCGCTGGGCCAGGCCCAGCGAAACGAGCCGAATTTAACGGGCTGACCCGCCCAACATGATGGCTCATACCCAGCAGGTCTGACCGGGTTGGGCCATTCTGGGTTGGGCCGAGTCAGTCCGACTGGGTAGGACCGGGCCCAAGAAAATTACTACCCCTTTACTTTCTTTGGCCATATCTTTGGCACCATACGTCTGTTTTCCATACCTTCAGTGGTGCCGGTATTCTTAGAGCGTAGCCTTCCCTTTGAGTATATCCCACTAGAGTTCGGGGTATAGTTGAGTTACGGCCAGGTTGGATTGTACATGAATCCATCCATCCCGCCAAGAGTAAAAGGCTAATAACTAATAGACCGGGCGTCCGGTTGACACACTGTCAGTTGCATTGAGACCCCTATGACGTGGCAGACCTTTAAGATACTTCTTCATGGAACCTTGTGACAAATGGAGTATCACCCAGTAGCTCGTGGAGTGGATCCTTCCCTTCATGAGCAGATAGAGTGCGGAGACCTAGTAGCTAGTTGAGACCTGACGACTGCTTGACCGATTCGACTCGGAGTGATTCGACGAGCCTAGTGGGGAGCGCCTGTTGTTGGCAGTAGACCCACGATGATGGATCACCGGGTAGTTGGTGGAAGACCCATGGTAATCGATAGGAGGAGTACCTCTTCAGGCTATTAGGGGGAGTGTTTGGTATTTAGCGGTAGACCCACAACGGAGGAGCGTCTGGTTGTTGGAAGCAGACCCACAGAACTCGACAGGAGGAGTACCTCAGCAGTCCAAGGTTAGTGAGAAGCGCCTTGGTGTTGCGGAAAGTCCACTGTACTCGACAGAGGAAGAGTTCTCCCGTAGTTGTGGTTTCGATAATGAAGATCCTGGTTTGAACTAAGTCAATGTCTTTTGTGTTTTCCTTATGATTGAATTGGGTAACTAGATAACTTAGGTATATATGTGGACTTATACCTACGTAATGGTTATCCGTTGATTTCATACTTTGTATTTTATCCTTATTGGATTTTGTGGGACCTTGAGGGTCACGGGGTCCCTACTGAGTATCATTATACTCACCCCTGCACGGGCTTGCGTGCACCTTGTTGTGTTGGTTGTAGACGATGGACAATGTTGACTGAGGCAAAGAGTAGTAGGACTAGATGGTACCCGGAGGTGGACCACTTGGCGTGACGGTACACAGAGCAGACGAATAGATGTAGATTGCTGAGGCGGCCAACTGTACCTACCCTTTAGGTAGGAATCCCCAAGGATGACCCAGTAGCTGCTTTACTTTTCATTAGTTGTACTTGATTTTGAGTTTTACTTGTACTTTCCTATTGGTCTTGTACATTACTGTTGGGCTTTAAATCTGGCCCCTTTTACATTCCATCACATAATTTGTATATAGTTTTAAATAGTGTTCTGCTTCCAGTTGTGTACTCTGTTGTGTTTATTTACAGTTATAAAGGAAATTCCATACCAGTTTAGGGATTTACGCCTTTGGTGCTCGTCGCCAGCCCCTGGCCTTTGGAAGGCGGGCTTGGGGTACTCACGATACGGGCCCCAAGGGACCGTCCGTAACAATATTAATGTTTGGTAAACTAGTTTAGATATTTTTATATTTTGTAAGAAATAGTTTAATTTTTAAACAACATCTATGATATATCCTCAATTCAAATTATGAAAATTAATTTTAAATGAATTTACTTACAAATATACCATTAATTTTATCTATATTAGAATTAATTATAAATAATTCATATGTTAAATATATTTGTTCATATTAGGTGTCACTATTTTGATGAATTGGATTCGATCATGGGAATATTTTCATCGAGAATTGAGACTTGTGGTCATAATACCTACATAATTGAGGACTCATTCCTCGTCTAGGTTGGTGAATGGGGATGGCAATCTTTCACCCTGGTAATACTAATGAGGATAAAATTATTCCTTTACAGGAAGTCTTCAAGAACCATCTTTATATAATGAATTTTGAAAGTATGAATACGTTTTTCTTATATTTTTGGGAATTTAACAATATCATGATGATATTGTAAATATTTACACATAAATTTGGTTTGAAAATATTGATCATATGTAGGGAATATTTTTCGAATGCTACAATATTTTATTATTTTATACATAAATCGGAAAAAAGGAGAAAATATAGTGAGATAAAATACACATGAATACAATGTGTTCAATTATATCCAAGGAGGAACATGTCAAGGCCAAGATCATCAAATTGATAAATTCATTTTAAGAATTTGTGCCCACATATTATCATCTATAAGGTATAAAATAATAGGTGAAAATAGAACATCATTGGGTAGGTCGTACAAAAGGTAAGTGACCTTATATTGAAATTTGTTATCTTTTTTTTATTCTCGTTTTTGGTGAAACAAGATAGATAAACACTAATATGATTATGATACTAGAGGAATTCAGTTGAGTATATCCATAGTATGTATTGAGATAATATACTTTCGACTCAACTCTCTCATATTCAATTTTTTTAAATGTGATGATTCAATAATTAAGTAATTATGTGGTGAGTAAATACTGATGTAAACTAATTTCATAGAGAAATATGGATCTTGTCACATGAAAAACACAGGATAAGAAATCAAATTTTAGTCAAACATAGTGGTAGAGACAACTACTCATATTATTATAGAATAAATTGATTATAATTTTTCAAAGAAATGTTTGACTTATAATAGCATCAAAACATAAACGTGGAAAATTAATTATTCTCCACCCTAACACTGGGGACACAAACATGGACATGGTTTCCCAAACCCTTAGAAATTATTAATTGTCAATAATCCTCACTTAGGGGCCTGTGACAGGAGCCTTAATAAATGAAGCATCCACTACTTCATAGTCAGTCGCTAATATCCTCCGATCAATATTTATTCATCGAGTAGTGATTCCTACAAAACATCTCTGGATAACCCCAATGGCCATAATGACAATAGGTCTTCATAGGGTTATGACAACACATCTTTGGATATATGAACTGGGCACACATTAGACACAAAAATTAATGGTATAATGAACAAGAAACTACAAACCAGTTAATGAGTATTTTCAAGAATATATTCTTCTATAACACACCCTCTAAATGAGGAACCATCATGAGTGAAATGAGGAACCATATTTCCAATATCTTATGCTCTAGAAACCAACCCACCTAAAAAATATTCAACGCCCAAATTCTCAAAGTGATGATCCTTAGAGGATAAGGATTTCTCCTTAATCTCTAGATGAATTCCCATGATGATATGAGAAGCCTTCAATAATCATGTAATGTGATATTCAAAGAGATAGAATCCATTTCATTGAAGTGTTTTATATAGGCCTTCATTGTCCACTGAGCATACTAATACTCTTGAGCTCCCCCACTTTCTTCATCTTCACCACCTCATGTATAAAACATTGGACCAAAACACTCTTACAAACTACCAATGTCATCCCAAATTACATCGATGATGCGGTAATCACCTTCCACTGATCCAAAGTTATACCCTCAAACAAATACATAAGAACCTAGAATCTAAAATATTATGGTGTTCCAAACATTACGAATACACTATTCAAATTCTCAATCCATTTCACTTCCTCCAAGGAACCATGATCCCCATGAAAGGCAAGAAACAACTGATTAATATCGGAAACTATAATGGATCACTAGAAACTCTCAGGACCTTTCACAGTAGGATATTCTGAAAAAAATAAAAACACAAAACTGAAAACAACATCAACCCAAAACATAACCTAGATGGAAATTTAAAAAATATAACATGCACAAAATCCAAAAATAGACAACTGTAAAAAAAAATATTTTCAAGAACCACCACTACATTCCTAATTTCCAAGCTTCATTAATTTACATACACTTTCAAAATACTTTATTCCATTTTTCACAAAACAATGGTCCACTTTTTTAAAGAAAAACAATCCATAGAATCATTTTCCCCTTTGAAAAATACAACTCAAAAAACAATAAAAATAATTAATTTCAAATAAAAACCCATGAAAACCAATGAACTATCACATATGTATTTTTACAATTCCTCTTATTTCATGCACAAGTTCGATCATGAAATTTTCATTCATAGCCACACATATGTGAACATCCATAATTAATACCATGGGATGTAGAAATCATTTTACAGCTAAACCCAAGAATTCAACCTATTTTAAATACTAATAATATTATCTTTTAAATCCATTTTAACAAAATAAATCCTTTAAAATAAAATAATTTCTATTTCGAAACCATTTTAATTTTGAATGATCAATTACCCAATCTGGAACAAATACCATACAAAACAAATGCAAAACTAGTGGGGTGAAGAATCATTGTTCATACCAAACTCAGTTAAATGGTTAGTGGTAAGTGCCCAATATAGGCATAAAAAACAAAGGATATGTTTAACCATGAACATGGTTTCCACATGGGTAACGACTCCATGTGAGATAAAAACAAGAAACCAACTCAGATCCATTTTCATTCCCCAATAAAATACATGTAAATAAGAATCAAATCACAAAATATCCATGGAAACATGAGGTTTAAGATGATAAATGATTCATGAAACCCATATTGTACCTACATCACATATCATGACAGTATTAATTCCTAACTAAATAACACCGAAAATAATAAGGTCCTACATTGATATCAATTTAACATGAACCAGGTCTAAATTCCATCTAACCCAACAACCAACCTAGTCGAAGACATGGAAAGAAGGGTACTCTTAATCTACATGGCCTGGAAAATCATGTTGGGCATATGAGAAATCACTATGGGAATGATTTTTCTAAAGAATAAACAGGTAAAATAAATTACATCACAAAGAAAATAATAAATGAATATCAATAAATATGAAAACTGATCTAGATAAAACGACTACTAAAAAATATAATAAGCCACCAAATTAGGACATTTCTATTAATATCTTCATGTGACCTCTTGGTCACCACTGTACAGAAGGCCAACCATCTCTAATAGTTAGAAACCAAACAAGATACACACACCTGTAAAGTAGCTTGGCTCCACTAATGTTGAGTTGCATAAGTAGTGTGTGAGTGTAAATATCTCAATAGGTAATCACCATAGACACTATCCATTCCCTTTCTCTAAATATTTTTTAAACACTAGTAGAAAATTAATTGAAAAATGGATTTTTAAATAATTGTGAAAACACAATAAATATTTTTTTAAAAATATTTTTTTTAACACCACACAAAGATTCCCTTTTAAAAAGTTGTTTCACTTTTCAAAACCTAGTGTCGAAACCAAAACTCAATAGAAGACCATAAAAGATAATAAATTGGGTTTTATAGAATACCAAGGGAACCAAAAAAATAGAATAAAACTAACCAGACAGATATCCAATGTGAATCGGAAATAAAAAACACATTGATAGGTAATTTTGGGAATTTCTTGAACATACCAACAATTATCCCATGACGTACTCAGTTTGGACTCACTAATTATCATATACTGTAACTCCAGTATAAATCAATCACTCATATTTCTAACTTATAATTAATTTGAATTTTCCACCATGCACTATAAAATTAATGGTTTATCTACCATTATAATTGAGGTATAAAATCAATAATCCCTCCACCCTATAATAGAAGTCCTTGAATCCCATAATAGTAATAATGATGCACTATGAAATGAATGTCCAATGCACGCATGGATCACCTGACCATCTGCCAGTGCACATGTATATCCCAAAAATTGACACCAACCACTCGATAACCCATAAATCAAGAAATAATCAATAGGTGTTCCCATATCACAATAAGAAATTCTCTAGTGACATCCTAGCCACCACATTACAAATGAATAGAAAACAATTTTTAAAAAACATGATCAGTCCAAAATGGGGATTTATACACATAAGAAATCAAGATACATTAAAAAATCATTCAAGGTCATTTAAATAATTTGGGTTACCAAGAATTTATAGTGATCCATATAAGAAGATTCATTTGGGAACACATTTCACTCCACTAACAAAACACATAAATCGCATTCATAATTACATAAGAATGACACAAATAAATCCCAACAATTCTCATGGGAAAACACCCTTTTTGAAGTTCATACACACACCAAATCCATTAAAAGTAAACATTCAACTAGTTACAAAATTTGTGAAATCATTTAAAATACCAGAAGAGTAACACATGCACAATCCAAATGATTCCATGGGTATATACCATTTTAATCTGATTTCCACATTAACTCCTTTTATCATGATTCATAATATATTCACGATTCAAATAAATAGTTATAAAGCACAATAGAATATATCACTTCCAAAAAAAAAACACATTTCATTTGGGAAGATCACATTCAACATATACATACATCATTACATATTCGAAATAAAAAATTCCAAATCCAACAATTGTATCATTGCATAACCAAAGTCAATAACCACTAAAAACATACAATTTCATTTTAGTGAAATATTAGTGATTTTAATAAACACCTTGTGTTCATAAAAATGTGACATTATTTACGAAACCTCGTTAAAATATCATCCATCAATTTTTTCCAATACAAAACAACATACCAAGTCAAACAGTCATTCCACTATCATAATAAACACACTTAGAAATCATTTAAAAATATAAAAAAACAAATATAATTTTAGTGAAAGGAAATAGATGGAATCACCTACCTCAATAACATTCGAATAACATGAATATTATTGGGAAGGTACATCCATGATTGAGAGAGAATCTGCAAACACTAATATCAATGAAATCAAATCATACAATAATCAAAACCCATAGGTTTCATCCAAGAGGGAAACCAAATATGATGGACCAATATTTCAATAGAGGAGGGAGAGTAGAAGATTAAAATAGACTAAAACTCCATGAAACAAAACTAGGGACCTTCAAGAAACATCCATGGTGGTAGGGGAGCAAGATAAGATAATCTCTTAGATCCCCCTAGTGTGCCTATGTTAGAGAAGCGGAGGAAACCCTATAATTGGGTTAACATATAAGAGGGGTAAACAAGTAATTTAAAATTTTTAAGGATCATGGTAACTTGAACAGTTAAGCCATATTTCTTTCTATACTATTTGATAACCATGTGATCACCAAATTCCAAATGGTCTGAACCTCTCTCACAGTTTCTACACAGATTCTCAAATTGTGTGAAACCCTTGTGCATTACCCCTATACCCAAAAAAAGTGACATTGTTAGTTGGGTTAGGGAGAATATATTACCTTAACTGGTTGTAGGTCATGCACCACCTTTTACCAAGACCAAAACTACATTTCACTACAGAAGTCAAAATTTTCAAAATGGGACTCAAATCAAACCTTATCAAAAAGATTCAATACCTTGAAAACAATAAAAAAATTAAATTTCGAAGGTAAGGTTGACATAATATCCTATAATTTTCCTACTTAAAATTATTTATTAATATGATTAAATTAAATGTAATAAATAGTATCAAATTTTACAATAGTTATATTTTATGAAAATAATAATTTTGTAAATTTTTTAAAAACAGAGAAAATATTAACCAGGAACAATGAAAATAAAATAAGGTTTAAAATGTCATAAAATATTAATTTATATGAAATTTGGAATAATTTTTATCTTTAACAGTCTTTTTAGGTTATAATGTTTCTATAATATCCAAGAGTGACCAACCCATCTTGTATAAAATAGAACCTCCTCTTCTCAATATTACACAATTTAAAAAAAACGTCTTCACAAATACATACACATTTTTTTAGCATCAATCATCATAATTTTGAGGCCATTGATTATTTATAATAAAAACCTTAGTAGCATTATGTTATCAACGAATGGATGAATACCAATGACTTAGTTATGTTTCTTCTTACACCTTATTAAAATATTATTCAAACATTCAAAAATGAAAACTATAGTATCCTACATGTATATAAATGTTATTAATTCTTATTAATGAACCATATTCATCTACTATTCTGTCAAATGAGTTTTGAAATCATCATTCATGTGTATGGTGGATACTACATTGTGAACATATGTCATCTCTATTCGATTACCACCTCCCATGACATTATATAATTATTAAATTATTGCTTTTATATGATAATCATTAAATATTAATCATTATATAATTTTTATATGTCATTTACATTAATACCAATATGTACATGAAAAAATGATAATGTTGTTTTTTATGTATGTGTGGACTACCACCTCCATAAAATAATAATCTTCATTTTTATAATGAAATATCATGAATGATATATATATAAAAATTTAAACAAATAATATTATATATATATATATATGATAATATGATCAATATTTAATGTTATAATAGTATATACATTCATTCCATAATGATTGTCGAAAAATGGAAATGTTACTCGTGCTTACGTATGACCTACCATCTTAATGATTGTATTGTTGTTCATTTTTCATAAACATATCTCATGGTATTATATAATATAATAATTGGTGTATAAAAATAATAATTATGTAAATAATATAATTCTATATATGTTGTATTAACTACCTATTGCACCCCATTAAACCAACCAATGTCATTTTGGACATATGAACAGAATATTGTCAAAACATCCAATGAAAACATCAATAATTTTGTAATTAATATAACATAGTAATAAATGAAGATAAAGAAATAATAAAAATGGAAAATTTTCTCATGAAGTAATAACTTTTTAATATTACTCTATGTGCCTCAATATATTGATGATCAATAGAAGTAGTTTCTATCTAACCACTTCTCACTCTACTTCTATGATATAGTTATGTCATGGCACTATTATTCTACTTTAATGCAGAAGTGTACTCTAGGATGTTTCCTCTCCTTATCTATTAACACAAAATATATTTTCTTATGAATTCAGTAGATTCATATTTTGATTCATTAATATAATTAAATATTTATCTACCATGATTTAATTTTCAATGGTATATTTATTTTCACTTTATTAGTGGTAAATTTTATACTCATTCAATGCACTTGAATATTATTTCAATAAAGGATATACATTAATTTGGGAAAGGTACTATCATTTTAAATTTCAATTAAATTATAGTCTATTTTTTTTAATCATTTATAATTTTTATATTTAAAGACCAGAAGAATTCAAGGGAAATTTTTTTTATTAATTTTATTTGGGATTTTACAAGAACACGGTTTCTGACCACACCTAATTCCAAGGCCCGGTGTGCCAGGAATCTTTTTCCGAAGTTTAGCTCGGGTACGTTCAGTGAAAGAACGAGCCGGGTTTTCTAACTTTTGAACCGTTGCTCAGAATCAAATTCTGAGGGCACCGATGGAATCGCAACACCAGTATTTTCTCAGAAACACACTTTTTCGGAGTTTCATTTTCTCGGGTGTGGTTTATTAAATTTCCAGGTTAAGTAAATGAATAAAAGAAAATGGTGTGACCAATTTATTTTATTTTAAGTCGCTTAACCTATGTTAAGTAGATGATGTGGGACCCACAATATCCTACCCACTTGGTAGGATATTTGTGAGGTGGAGCCCACACGAGCCCCACCATTTCTTTTCTTCTTAAGTAACACACCTGCACCCTCCTTTTTAATAAAGTCACCTCTTGCGTTTAATCTGGATATTAAACGTCTCATTAATTGGGTGGTTTCAAACTCCTCAATTAATTGGTTGTTTCTTTTCTTTTTGAATTTCAAAGAGTTGGTTTGAGTGTTAAAAAATATGACAACGAATATTTTATTTGGATTGGAACTTGTTGCGTGGAGAGGATTTGGAGAAAAGCCTTCTTCTTCGATGAAGAACGCGAAGAACGCGAAGAACGCACTGATCTCCGACGAAGAACGCCAAATATTCAGAGATCGACTACGCGACGCCGTGTACAGTGATGCCGACGACGCTTCTTCCAAGACGCTTCTTCTGCGACGCTTCTTCCGCGACGCTTCTTCGGTGACGCTTCTCCGCGACGCGACGATCCCCCTTCCACGACGCCTTCTTCTGCAACGTGCTTTTCCGCGATGAACCCTCGCTCAACGAATTCGACATGGTAGGGGTTTTGATTCAATTAAATCTTTGTTATTTATACCCTCAGAAAATGTTTAAAATTTTTCAGAAGCCTTTTTAAACCGCTAACGCGGTGGGTGCGGACCAACGAACAAGTCCGAACCCACCGACTCTTCGTTCTTGCTGTGCGGATCGGCGGGCGATGATGAAGCAGGCCACACAGGAGTTGTGGGGTCCTCGCAGTGAAGGACCGGTCCCAGGAGGGCCGTTGGCGAAAATGGCAGGCAATTCCGACCACCGGAGCTCGTACGGTGGTCCGCAGAGCACTCCGCCGGTGGCCGGAGGCGGCGGCCCACCGGCCGGCCGCCAGGATGCTGCGGCGCCCAGCGCGCCGCCGGGATGGGCCGCCGCAGCTGAAGCCACGGCGGCAGGCCGCTGGTCCCGTGACCGTGCGGGACTGAAGGAGGTGGGATGCGGCGCTCGACCGCATCCATTGACAAGGAGCGGCCCCCCATGGGGCCACGGTTACATGCTGGCGGGGGGGCAGCGTGCCACCCCGCACCGCTCGGCCGAAACGGCCGAGCCGCCCGAACGAACCGCCGGGCCGGGCCGCACCCCGGACGGGCCGGGCCGCACCCCGGACGGGCCGGGCCGGGCTGGTCCGCGCCCAAGAGGGTCGGACCCAGGTCAGGTCGACCCAGTTCGGGCCGACCCAGGGGGTACCGGCCCGGGTCAGACTGGGCCCGAACCCCCTAATACCGGACTTTTTCAGTCTGTTTCCCATAACATGGGCTACGGACCTCCGATCGACACACTGTCAGTTGCGTAACGATCCTTGGATCAAGACGATCATATTGGTATATTACAATCATTGTTTCAGAGTACTTTGGGTTCGGCCAGGTTGGTTCGTACATGAAACCAACCGTGCCCTCGGAGTGGAAACACTCATAACTTGAACTCCGGACGTCCGATTGACCTACCGTCAACTTTGTTGGATTCCTTTTAGTGAGAAGGGCCTTTTGGATTACTCTGATCGAGGTTTGGATGTAGTTGGAGTATGGTCGGGCTGGTTTTGGCTTAAAAACCAACCGGGCCCCTGGGACGAAAAAGCCAATAACTCTCAGACCGAGCGTCTGATTGACGCGCCGCCTGTGCCGTTGAGTTCCTCTTGATGATACAAAACTTTTGGATACATCAACTCCAGACTATGTGTTAGTTGATATATCAGCCCTCGGCTGGTGGATCAGACCCTCCCGAACGAGCTTGCTGTGTGCGAGAACCCTAGAGCTGGCTGCGACTGCGACGACGATGACGACTATGCAGAAATCATCCGTGGATTCGACGGTGACGACTACAACACTCAATGATCCTACGTGGATCAATGCTACTGATACTGTGTGGGTCAGCGCCCAGCGGTCCTGTGTGGGCCACCGTCTACAGATCCTGTGTGGGTTCGATCATGTGTGGGTCATTGGGGGGGGGGGGGGTTAGTTAACTATCGATCCTGTGTGGGTCATTGAGGGGGTTAGTACCTATCGATCCTTTGTGGGTCATTGTGGGGGTTAGTACCTATCGATCCTGTGTGGGTATGACGACTTAGATGAATCTGTGGCTATATCTGATCATCTCTATTGTCATACGAAAAAGTATAACTGTGTGAGGTGAATCTTGACTTGCTTTCCTATGTGGATTCTATTGTGTTATCCTGTGTGGATGTGATCAAACTTGGGCTCGGATGTTGCAGCGAACTGGAATTGATGACTTAGGTATATGTATGGGTATATACCTAAGTAGTTTCAGACGTTACTTCATGATTATATCTTTCTTTTTGGATTATCCTTTGTGGATTCTGGGAGACCTTTGGGAGTCTCGGGGTCCCTACTGAGTAGCTTATACTCACCCCTGCACGGGCTATGACTGCACTACGTTGTGTTGGTTGCAGACGACATATATCGCTGATCGTAGCCGAGGTACGAGGACCAGGTCGGTACCTGGAGGTGGACCACTGGGCGGGGCATACTCGGAGCAGACGACTAGACCTGAGGAGCTGTGGAGGCTATCGGTACCCACCCTTCAGGTGGGACTTCCAGTGGACGGCTCGACGATGCGGATTTACTTTTCAGTTGTTGTACTCTCTTTTCAGTTGTACTTTACTTTCAGTTTGGGTTTGTATTCTGGCCCACATACTTTACCGCACTTTCTATTATACCCAGTTTTTACTTAGTGTTTACTTCTTCTTTCTTTCTCTGCGGTGTTTGTTTACTTTACATAGGCAATGCCTTCCCTTTTTACCAGGAATTACGCCTTGGTGCTAGTTTCCAGCCCCTGGCCTATGGAAGGCGGGCATGGGGTAATCACGGAACGGGCCCCGAGGACGGGTCGTGACAAATTGGTATCTGAGGAGTTAGGTTCTACTGCAGAACTCAGGACTCTGATCTTTCTTCTATGTGAACCAATAGTGTTAAGCGTATTGAGTGTGGTTATCAGTCCAGGGAGACCAGTTTTGGTGCAGCGGCCGACGTATCCGTACACTAGGACCCTGACATCTGATTTCTGACATAATGTAGGAAAACATTGATTGCATCTATGTTTCATGTTTTCTTTGTGATTACTTTGTGTCAGCTCACCAGGTATACTGTTTGACCGTGGCGCACATGTTTCATTTCCGGATGGCCCCATGACAGAAACTAGCTAGGGTTCCGAGCGTTTTGCATGACGACAGCCCACCGAGTGACGAGGCCTCGGTACCGGGCCCTTTGACAGCAGAGGCACCGGTGGTACCTCTACCCGCCGAGCCACTGATACTACCAGCCCTAGCCGCTGACGATGTATGTCCCCTTAGTGCACTGCATGAGTTTCAGCGCCACCGACCACACAGGTTCCGCGGGGAGACGGACCCTTAGGCAGCCGAGGATTGGGTGGAGGGAGTTGTATGGGTTTTCAAGTTAGTGAGGACACCAGCAGACCTCATGGTGATCCTCGCAGCGAGCCTCCTACACGCGGCAGCAGAGAGATGGTGGAGCTTGATGCTCCAGGTGCACGACGAGGCATCTCTCCTCTGGACGGTCTTTGAGAGCCTCTTTTGCTCAGAGTTCGTCCAAGCCACCCTCTGTGTGGTGCGCATCGAGGAGCTTCTACAGCTGCGGCATGGCAGAATGACGGTCGCCCATACACGACGAGATTTACTAATCTCTCGCGCTACTCGACAAACATGGTACGAGACCCATTCTTCCGGTGCTGAACCGTCGAGCAGCGATTGAGGCATGAGATCAGTGCATCGCTGATCTCCCTCAGCATTCCAACTTAGGCAGGGGTACAGGAGCCAACCCTTCTCATCGAGAGCTTCCTTGCTGAGCCTACATCATCAGCGAGACCTACCGCAGGGCGGCACGTAGCAGAGTCTTCTGCAGATGGCAGTCGACGGATGACTCATGGGTCCAGGTAGAATAGACCCTCAGGCAGACGACCTCAGGACACTGGGTCAGCAGTGTGGGGCACATAGCGCGGAGCCAGTCTTTCGAGAGGTAGACAGTGCTACGCATGCGGTGGGCAGGGCCACATGGCTCGTGACTGCCCGACCCGCTGTGCGGAGGAACGTCAGACGGTTGAGGGGCCACCCATGCAGAGGCAGAGGGTCGACTGTGGCGGTCCGCAGGGAGCAGGCAGACGAGGCAGAGGAGCTGGTCGAGCAGCAGGTGGTGGGAAACGCTTTGAGCTCTACCACCACCACCACTAGGAGGTCCACCCCGACCATAGGGAGCTGGCGGGCAGAGACAGGCACAGCTTCAGGCAGCGGAGGCCTATGACCACGGCGCACCCAAGATGATTTGAGGTACTATCTGTGTCTATTCCACCCTTGCTGCAGTTCTTATAGACACAGGAGCGAGTCATTCTTTCATAGCTGCTGCACTTGTTTGGAGCTCGGAGATTCCGACAGAGCCGTTGGCTCGATCCTTATGTCTAGAGACTCCTATGGGAGCAGACTCGACGATTACGCACTGGTGCCGACAGTGTGAGCTTACTCTAGGAGGCGAGAGCTTCGGTTGAGATCTTCTTGTAGCGGCGTCGAGGCCTTATGACGTCATCTTGGGCATGGATTGGTTATCTACAGTCCATGCTCAGATTGACTGTATTAGGCGCAAGGTGCGATGTGTACTCACCGATGGGAGCAGGTTCACCTTCACCGGTGAGAAGGGAGCCTTTGCAGCACAGGATGGACTCTCGCAGAGGAGAGGAAAACCCATCACTCATCAGTTGGCTAGCCTCATCCTAGGAGCATTTGACGTGCGGATTCCTAGTTTTCCTGCAGTGGTGGATCAGTATGTGGACGTTTTCCCCGACAACATTCCAGGACTACCTTCTCGCAGAGGGGTATACTTTTATATTGATCTGTACCCTAGGACAGCCTTGATGTCCTCTCCAGCATATCGGATGGCCCCCGCTGAGCTTCGATAGCTACGAGTATAGTTGGAGGAATTGCAGGGAAAGGGATTCATCCGACCCAGTGTTTCACCCTGGGCTTCCCCGATATTGTTCACCAAGAAGGTGGACGAGAGCTTGCAACTTTGTGTCGACTATCGTCGCCTGAACCAGGTGACAGTGAGGAACAAGTATCCGCTACCGAGGATTTATGACCTCTTCGATCAGCTCAAGGGAGCATGGTGGTTCTCAAAGATAGACCTTAGATTGGGCTATCATCAGCTCAGAGTTCGGGACGAGGACATGCAGAAGACGACCTTCAGATGTCGGTATGGCCACTATGAGTTCTCGGTTATGCCATTCGGCATAACCAATTCTCCAAAAGTGTTCATGGGCCTCATGAACAGGATATTTCAGCCATACCTCGATCGATTTGTCATGGTCTTCATCGACAACATTTTGATATACTCATCCACTAAGGAGGAGCACGCCAACCACTTGTGGATTATACTTGAAACAATCCGAGAGAACCACCTTTATGGAAAGCTCTCGAAGTGTCAGTTCTGGATACGTGAGGTCCACTTCATGGGACACGTCATCTCTGAGGCGGGAGTTGCGGTGGATCCTGGGAAGATAGAGGTAGTGCTAGCTAGAGAGCCACCTAGGAGCGTGAAAGAGGTGTAGAGTTTATTGGGACTAGCTGGGTACTACCGGAGAATTGTGCCAGACTTCTCCAGAGTTGCAGCACCACTCTTAGCCTTGACAAAGAAGGGGAAACCCTTTGTGTGGTCAGATAGATGTCAGCAGAGCTTCCTGGAGCTGAGACTGAGATTGACCAGCACGCCTATCTTGAAGCTACCGGAGGAGGGAGTTGGGTACATAGTTTACTGCGATGCATCAGGGACCAGACTCAGATGCGTCCTGATGCAGGAGTGGCCCGTGATCTCATATGGATCATGTCAGTTGAGGCAGCATCAGAAGAACTACGCTATCCATGACCTAGAGTTAGAAGCAGTGGTCTTCGCTCTAAAGATGTGGCGACACTATCTGATGGGGGAGCGCTTTATAGTCTATTCTGAACATCAGACTCTAAGGTACATCTTCTCGCAGAAGGACCTAAACCTAAGACAGTGGCGATGGCTCGAGTTCCTCCAGGACTATGACTTTGAGATAGTCTATAATCCTGGGAAGGGGAACATAGTAGCCGATGCTCTCAGCAGGAGGACGGGCATTCAGCTTCTTGGGGAGGCGACAGAGTAGCTAGCCGCTTTGCAGATATCCTTCAGTCACTCCTCCACTACTGCAGTGGGTCCGAGAGGCACATCGTGGGGACGCCGACTGTGAGATGCGGCGTGCGTAGATATCCTCAGGACAGGCACCTAATGATTTATCCTTAGGAGGAGAGCACGACGTCCTTTTCAGAGGACGTACCATGGTACCAGTTGCCTTACGGGAGGAGGTAATGAGATATTTTCACACTTCCCCTTTGACGGTACATCCTGGAGTGGAGAAAATGTACCAGGATCTCAGACGACAGCACTGGTGGCTGGGCATGAAGAAGGTTGTGGCAGAGTTCATTTCTCGATGCCTCACCTGCCAGTAGGTGAAGGCAGAGCACCAGGTACCAGCAGGCTTGGTACAAGCCTTGGAGGTCCCGGAGTGGAAGTGGGACGACATATCTATGGACTTTGTGACTGGACTTCCACGCACTCTCAGAGGTCACGACTCCATTTGGGTTATTGTCGACCAACTCACCAATTCAGCACACTTCTTACCCATCGGTGAGCAGGGCTCAGTGGAGAGCATGGGATGTCTCTACATTCAGGAGATTGTACGGCTTCATGGTGTGCCATCATCTATCGTCTCCGATTGAGATGATCACTTTACTTTCTGGATTTGGAAGGGGTTACAGGAGGCGTTTTGGACACAGCTACATCTGAGCACCGCCTTTCCCCCTAAGACAAATGGTCAGATAGAGAAGACCATTCAGACTCTTGAGGACATGCTCCGCGCATGTGTCCTCGACTTTGGTCGCAGTTGGGAGGACCACCTACCCTTGGTGGAGTTCGCGTACAACAACAACTACCACTCCACCATTGGGATGACACCATACGAGGCGTTGTATGACCGAACTTTCAGATCTCCTCTGTGATGGACAGACCCTAAGGAGTCAGCACTTTTGGGACCAGAGATGGTCCAGGCCATGACAGAGAAGGTCCAGGTCATCCAGGAGCGGATGAGGACAGCTCAGAGCTGGCAAAAGTCTTATGCTGATAGGAGGTGGAGGCCACTGGAGTTCGAGGATGGCGACCACGTCTTCTTGCGGGTCTCACCTCGACAGGGATTACAGAGATTTGGCCGAGGCAGAAAGTTGTCTCCCCGCTTCATCGGACTATTCCAGATCCTCAGAAGGATTGGAGAGGGGGATTATCGCCTGGCTCTACCACCTCAGTTGCACCAGGTGCATTACGTCTTCCACGTATCCCAGCTGAGGAGATACGTGCACGACCCGACGCATGTCATCAACCATGGGGAGCTGGACATAGTTGATGGTGCGACTTTTGCGGAGGTCCTGGTGGAGATTGAGGATCGACAGGAGCGGTTCCTACGTGGATGGTTGATTCCTCTAGTGAGCATCAGATGGAAGCACAGGAACCTCTAGGAGAGCACTTAGGAGCGGGAGGCTCAGATGCATGCACAGTACCCACATTTGTTCCCCTAGTTTTTGATGTATCATTACAGGGACATAAAGCCCTGAGGTGGGACTAATGTAAAGACCTGAAAAATTCAAGGGATTTTTTTTTCTTAATTTTCTTTAAGATTTTACAAGAACACAGTTTCTGACAGAACCTAATTCCGAGCCCCGGTGTGCCCGGAATCTTTCTTCGAAGTTTAGCTCGGGTACGTTCAGTGAACGAACGAGTGGGTTTTTCTAACTTTTGAACCGGTGCTCGGAATCGAATTCTGAGGGCACCGATGGAATCGCAGTGCCCGTATTTTCTTAGAAACACCCTTTTCCGGAGTTGCGTTTTCTCGGGTGTGGTTTTTAAATTTCCGAGTTAAGTAAATGAATAAAATAAAATAGTTCAACAAATTTATTTTATTTTAAGTCACCTAAACTATGTTAAGTGGATGATATGGGACCCAAAATATCCTACCCACTTGGTAGGATATTTTTGAGGTGGGTCCCACACGATCCCCACCGTTTCTTTTCTTCTTAAGTAACACACCCGCACCCCCCTTTTTAATGAAGTCAACTCTTGCGTTTAATCTGGATATTAAACGTCTCATTAATTGGGCGGTTTTAAACTCCTCAATTAATTGGTCATTTCTTTTCTTTTTGAATTTCAAATATTTGTTTTGAGTGTAAATAAAATAAGACAACACTTATTTTATTTGGGTTGGAACTTGTTGCGTGGAGAGGATTTGGAGAAAAGCCTTCTTCTTCGACGAAGAACGCGAAGAACGCGAAGAACGCGAAGAACGTGAAGAATGCACCGATCTCCGACGAAGAACGCCAAATCCTTGGAGATCGACTACACGACATCGTGTACCGCGGCGCCAATGACGCTTCTTCTGTGATGCTTCTTCCACGACGCTTCTTCCGCGATTCTTCTCCGTGACGCGACGATCCCCCTTCCGTGACGCCTTCTTCCGCCACGTGATTTTCCGCGATGAACCCTCTCTCAATGAATTCGATGAGGTAGAGTTTTTATTCAATTAAATCATTGTGATTTATAACCTGGGAATATGTGAAAATTTTGTCATAAGCCTTTTTAAACCGATGACGCGGTGGGTGCGGACCAACGAACAAGTCCAAACCCACAGACTCTTCGTTCTTGGTGTGTAGATCGGCGAGCGACGACGAAGTAGGCCGCACGGGCGTTGTGGGGTCCCCGAAGTGAAGGACCGGTCCCGAGAGGGCTGTTGGCGAATACAGAAGGCAATTATGACCACCGGAGCTCGTCCGGTGGTTCGCGGAGCACTCCGCCGGGGCGCGTCGGCGGCCGGGGGCGGCGGCGCCCGGTGCGCCGCCAGGATGGGCCCTCGTAGCTGAAGCCGCGACGGCTGGCTGATGGTCCCGCGACCGCGCGGGACCGAAGGAGGCGGGACGGGGCACTCGGCCGCATCCGTTGACAAGGAGCAGCCTCCCATGGGGTCGCGGTAACGTGCTGGCGGGGGGCAGCATGCCACCCCGCACCGCTCGGCCGAAACGGCCGAGCTGCCCGACCGGACCGCCAGGCCGGGCTGCGCCCAGGACGGGACTCACCCAGGACGGGCCGGGCCACGCCAGCTGGGCCGGGCCATTCCCAAGCGGGCCAGACCCGGGTCAGGCCGACCCGGGTCGTGCCGCCCAGGGGGTACCGGGCCAGGTCGGACCGGGCCCGAACTCCTTAACACCAGAATTTTTCAGTCTGTTTCCAATAACATGTGATACAAATCTCCGATCAACGCACCGTCAGTTGAGTAGCGATCCTTGGATCGAGACGATCGTATCAGTATACTACACTGAAGGTTTCAGAGTACTTTGGGTTCGGCCGGGTTGGTTCGTACACGAAACCAACCGGGCCCTCGGAGCGAAAACGCTCATAACATAAACTCTGGACGTCCGATTGACGTTCCGTCAACTTTGTTGGATTCCTCTTAGTGAGATGGACCTTTTGGCTTACTCCGATCGAGGTTTGGACGCGGTTGGAGTACCAATGGGATAGTTTTGGCTTAAAAACCAACCGGGCCCTGGGAAAAAAAGGCCAATAACACTCAGATCGGGCGTCTGATTGACGCGCCGTCTGTGTCGTTGAGTTCTTGTTGACGATACGGAAAATTTGGATACATAAACTCCAAACTATGTGTCAGTTGATTTATCAGCCCCTCGGCTCGTGGAGCGGACCCTCCCGAATGAGCTTGTTTTGTGCGGGAACCCTAGAGCTGGCTGCAACTACGACGACGATGACGACTGTTCAAAAATCCTCTGTGGATTTGACGGCGACGACTACATCACTCAGCGATCCTACGTGGCTCAGTGCTACCGATCCTATCTGGGTCAGCGCTCAGCGGTCCTGTGTGGGCCAGCACCTTCAGATCCTTTGTGGGTCTGATCCTATGTGGGTCATTGCAGGGGTTAGTTACCTATCGATCCTGTGTGGGTCATTGCGGGGATTAGTACCTATCGATCCTTTGTGTTTCATTGTGGAGATTAGTACCTATCGATCATGTGTGGGTCCGACGGCTTAGATGAATCAATGGATATATCTGATCATCTCTATCGTCATACGAAGAATTATACCTATGTGAGCTGAATCTTGACTTGCTTTTCTATGTGGATTCTGTTGTGCTATCATGTGTGGATGTGATTGAACATGGGCTCGGATGTTGGAACGAATTGGAATTGATGCCTTAGGTATATGTATGGGCATATACTTAAGTAATGTCGGATGTTACTTCATGATTATATCTTTCCTTTTTGGATTATCCTTTGTGGATTCTGGGAGACCTTCGGGGGTCTCGAGGTCCCTACTGAGTAGCTTATACTCACCCCTGCACAGGCTATGCCCGCACTACGTTGTGTTGGTTGCAGACAACAGACAGTGCTGATCGTAGTCGTGGTACGAGGAGCAGGTCGGTACCCGGTGGTGGACCACTGGGCGGGGCATACTCAGAGCGGACCACTGGACCCGAGGAGCTATGGAGGCTATCTGTACCCACCCTTTAGGTGGGACTTCCAGTGGAAGGCTCGTTGCTGCAGCTTTACTTTTCAGTTGATGTACTCTCTTTTCAGTTGTACTTTACTTTTAGTTTGGGTTTGTATTCTGGCCCACATACTTTACCGTACTTTCTATTGTACCCAGTTTTTACTTAGTGTTTACTTCTTCTTTCTGGCTCTGTGGTGTTTGTTTACTTTACATAGGCAATGCCTTCCCTTTTTACTGGTAATTACGCCTTGGTGCTAGTCGTCAGCCCCTGGCCTATGGAAGGAGGGCTTAGGGTAGTCACAGCACGGGCCCCGAGGACGGGTCGTGACAGTATAATTCTCCTCCTCCTGAAATATTCAAATAATCTCCTATTTTTTATACAAAATACGTTACATCATTCACTATTTAAATCACCCACATATTCAATGCACAATGGTGTGGAAATTATACATGGATCATTACCTCATATATAAAAATTATATATTGATTTATTATATGGTATAATTCATTTAGGATCATGATCAATAAATTCATCTAAATAAGAATTCATCCTAATAAAATTAATATTGATTTTCCTTTTTAGATTTATTCTATTTTTTAAACTTTGATGTAAAGAGTAACACTTTATCTATTATTGATATGGTATAATCTATTATTCATTTTTTAAGTGTTTGTTTTACCCCATTATGAATCATAAAAAAAGTCTATTTTTAATATTTTTTCGGGGTATAAAGTGTTCCTAGAATTATTAAATAATCTTTTATAAAAACAAGATGTTCTCCTTGTAGAGTTATTATGACCTTGGAATGCATAAATTATATTTTATCTTAAGAATATACCTTGTGTAGGTACCATATGAATGGTGACATGAAATATTATCTATACCCTATTATGGTACATGAATGTACATTTTTATGAGTGCTTATTATAGACTATACTTTCTTATAGGGTCCATTCCCGTCCAATTAATTACTTCTTTTATAAGGAATGTACCATAGAAAATCCTAATGTTATTAACAACATTAATTGAATGATTACCTAAATTGTATGATAAATCAAATAAAAGTTTTAAACTAGTACTTAAAACATTCAATACTTTCATTATAAGAATAATCTGACCGTTATATCAATTTTATGAATAGTTTTTATCTTTAAATTATGAGAACAAGCATCTCTACTTTTCTTGCATTAATCCATACTACATTTAATAGATTCATATCCTCTTCCACTTATCATCAATCTTCCTTACACTCACTCTAAAACAATATAGTTACTATCTCTTCATTCACCCCCAATTTTCATTCATTTTAATAAATAATAGAACAAAAAATTTCCACATCATAAAGACACATGAATCTTGTTAAAAATTTTATTCAAGAAGACTTTAAAACCTATTCATTAATTTTTTATCATGTACAATGCCAATGTCACATATTGATTATTAGTTATGTTTTTTTGTGAGGTAAAATGATATTACAAACACATATGTTGAAATATATTATATTTAATATGTATTCTATTAAAAAAAAATCTATGTCATGGACCTTCAATATCCACATTTGTGTCTGTTTTCAATAACTCTAAATCATTATGTCAATATATGTTGAGTTTTATTGTACACCTTATTAAAAATAAATGAAAAGGTAATATCAGGTATTCTATAATCAAATAAATGAAATTATTCTCCCAAAAATCCTAAAAATATTAGCTTTTTACACTTTTTTATAGAATTCAACAATTATCCACTTATTGGTGGAATGATTATGCCACATGTTTTACTAAATAGAGATCCTTTAATTATGCATATATAATCTAATAGAGTTTACCAAGTGTAGAATAAAATAGTGAATAACCATCGTGATAAATGTTTTCAATAGACCTATCAATCATTTGATAGAAAATCTAATTCATCTTTAATATTGGTTGTATATATTATTTTATAGAAAATATATCCTTCAAATTTCAGAAAAAGTTTTTAATATGTTCTAACTGGTAAATGATTTTACACCTCATAACCTCAAATCTTTTTTCAAAATATTGTCCCCTTCCCCAATACTATTATCCAAATCAATTGAATGACAACAATGTGTAATTAGAAAACATTAATTTACTATATTCTAGTTATTTCTAGAAATTTCATATTTTTTAATTAAATGAAATGATTTTTCATTATAGTCATCATATATGATCCCACATAAGGGGTTCAATCATTATTTCACCGTCATATTTGTGATAAAACTCCTTGATAAATAAATCAACTTAATTTTACAACAATAAAAACATCTCATTTGTGGACCCATTATTTTATCTATATCAATTATATACATATTATTGAAAATAAATAGATGAAATTTAATATAGAGGTATTTGGATTTCCCTTAGTGTTAATAGTAATGTTTATAGTCATATCTAAACTAATATCTTATTTTCATTCAAGATTTTATATTTGGTGATCCCTTTTTTATAAATTCCCACTTTTTTCATTTTCTAATTATTAAAGGAATGTATAGACATTATCTTAGGTATTTATATTTTTTCTCAATGGATTATATTAAATTACCATTTCTAATATACTAATTTCATCCAATAGTATGGTGTCCTTTTCTCCCCCCCACACCCGTTAGAATTACATATTGAGTTGGAAGTATTATCATTAACTTTTTTGCTACATTCTCATCTTTTTAAAACATTAAATATTGTTCTCATTATTATTAGTGTCATCCTTTTTAGAAAACCTATTTTCATATTTCAGTTTGTTATCTAGAATGCCTAATGTTTTTTCATCTATATTACTTGTTTTAGATTTCTCAATCTCCCTACCAATAATCAATTTTTCATGTAATATTGTGTTGAAGTCCTTAATAAGGTATTATGTTTTATAATAATTATTTTTAAACCCATTATTTCCTTGTAACACTTAAAAATATTTCTATATTTATTTAAAGAGTTTTTCACTCTGACTGCGTGCAATTCTGAGGCCCGGTGTGCCCGAAATTTAGTTTATATAAATATTAATTGTATTTATACTATGAAAAAAACATTAATTGAAAATCAAATATGAGGATAATCAGATCATAAATCTAAGGCCACGATTGAGTCCAGATTGTGGCATTTACCCAATGAGGGGCATAATATATGTCGGCTCGGGAACACTATGGAAAATGCTATACATTTGTAAAATTGTATTTAAAAATAATTAAACGTAATTATTTTACCCCTGTTTTAGAAAAATATATGATTATATTAGGGGGATCATATTATAAATTTTATTCCACTATTTAGTTCAGAATGGGATGTTTTTCCTAGGCGTGACATAAAATTAGAGGGTTCGATAGTTTCAGTTTTTCCCCGACGAGTGAGACTACTATAAATAGAGAGTTAATATTCATATTATTATTAATGAACTAATATATATATATATATATATATATAATTTCACATAATATCTCTATAATTTCTTCACCGTTTATCACAAGATTGAGGGGAAAACTACATTAAATCTTCAGCGGACCAAGAAGGGAGCATCGTGGACAAATTTATTATAAGGAACAGCTGGATTATGGAATGAAATATCATTTTTTTATTCCAATTCAATCTTATCCTTTTAATATTAAATTTATGTGAATATTTTTGTTGTTAAAACATTAATTCATCATTAGACGCACAAACATGACAATCGATGTGGGTTTAAACTGTCGTTTTATGTTCGTTCATCATATTTTTGTCCAACTACTTCTAGGAGAACAAGATAACTAGTGGATTGTCTATCTAAGGCTGTTGTATATAAGGATATGTCCTAAGGGACCCATATACACTGAATTATTCAAAATCAGGTGACCGGATCAATCCCGGTGGTGGCTTCCAGTGGCGGGCCACAGTTTCACAAGACCACCGAGTGGCGGTGATGTCGTGGGGTTGTCGTGCCACGTGGATTGGCTATAGGTCAATAGGGGTCGTGTCATGCAACACCATGCATTGACTATCACCACCTATTGTTAAACCCCAATCTTCCATGGTATGCTTTCCTTCCAATAACATAGTAGCATGTGTTGTACGCACCTTCGAGTTCTAACACACACACCACAACCAATCAAACTAGCTGTTATGAATAGTAATACCCACTTTTTGAAGTTTTATAAATTTTTTCCTTCAAAATGGACTTCATTTTTGGATTCGGAATATCGAAATTATCCTAGGGTAAAATTTTGGTATTTTTCTAAAAACTTTCAATTTTTGATAAATAGTGAAAAACACTGAGTTATAGTTTAAAACCGAATTTTTATTTAAAAAATTATTTATTTTATTTAAAATTAATTAAGGTAAAAATAGATAGATAATACCTATATATGTTCAATTTAATTCATTGGAGTTATTTGAGAATAAGTTTAGATATATAAAAATTTTATTGAACTTTTCACCATCTTTTACCCACCTCCTAAGAGAATTTGGAAATTCACATAAAACTTAATTTTACCATTTCTGTGAGTGTAATTTTAAAAATCCGAGAGACATGGTTAATATGAAGCAGTAAAATTTGGTTCAATGAGATAAAAATAATTTTTTTTGAATAGTAACTTTTTACTTTTATTTACCACGGTTAAAAGTAAATAGGGTAATTAAGGGTAAAAATGATATTAATATTACCCTAAAACATGTCCTAATTCTATTGGAAAAGTGTATCTCGACCAAAAATAACCTTAGGAATAAAATATTATCATTTAGGTCCACTTGGATTAGATTAGGAAATTTATAATTATTTAATTCAAAGAAGAGTTAAAAGAGTTAAAATCAAAGTTTATTTACTAAAATATTTTTTATATAGGGTTATACATAAGATAAATTCGATTTTAAATATTCATTATAAATACCAAAAGATTTCCTACATAATGGTATTTTATTTGTAATTTTTAAACATTAAATAATTTAATTTATTTATGACACAATGGTGATGTAGTAATTACCTAATTAATGAAATATTAAAATAAATGATATTATAAATATCAAAGTAAATGTAATTTGAGACATTTTATTGATTACAATGATTTTATATGTTAATATGACATATTATTATTGGTTATATAAAAACATTTTCGAATTAATAATGCTGTTATGAAATTATCAAAAACAAAATTCCCAATAGTGTCAAATTTGACATAAAAGGGGTTTTAAAACAAATATTATGTTATTAATTTATATTCTATTCATAAAAATCTAAGGTTCTTCCAAAGGACTTGTATCATGATAGGTGTATCATTAATGGACAACTTGGAGGTCTTTAGGATGTATATAGTAAGTTTATTACCTATATAATATAAATATACAAAGTGACATGGTAAATGTCAATCTAATTAACTGAGAGTTAAAACTAAAAGATAAGGTTAATATAATGAACCAACATATCTAAAATCTATTGGTTGAAAGGATTTCGACCCATACCAACATTATACCTTTAATAATCCACTTTGGAGCCATTATAAACTGAATATGAATTTATTATAAATTAATAGTTTAACTTTTGCCTAAAGAGCCCCTCCTCCCCCTTATAAAAGGACAACACTTCTAAAAAATTCGTCAAACCTTCAAAGCCTTTTGGTTCGGCCAACCCCTATCCAAATATTATCTAAACTTCCCTCACTTCAACCTAGAGGCCTTATATTTATCAGAAAGCCAACCTAAGGATCCCTTTTGATCAAATCAAAAGGAAGAACCCGAAGAGGTGGTAATGTTTTTACCACCCTCTTTCATGTTCCTTTCTTCTTCCACTTCTTCTTTCATTGTTATTTCCATTATAAAACAATAACTACTATATCTTTTATATACTGTGATGTTATTATAAATATGGTACAGCCATAGTCAGTATTCTATCGATCCTTTGAATGACAGGTCTCTATACGTGCGTATGTACGGCTTACCGTCTCCACGTCGTGGTATAATTGTTATTCAATACATTATTATTTGGATGGGTACAATAATGAAGTGAATTTGATGTAAATAATAAATATAACATGATAAGTATTCTATATATATTATATACCATCCAATTATATATTATATTAATATCAAAAGAATGATATTTTCACTTGTGAATACGTACGGATTACCGTCTCCACGATGCGATGAGATTCATTTTCCAAGTTCACCATTCATCGAAGATTATAAAAATATATATTACTAATAAGTATGTAATATATGAAATAATAATTCTACTGGAGAGATATATATTTATATATATAAGTATTTATGTACTTACATATATCTTATTCACTTACTTCCTTTCAATACTATATGAAAATAGAAACAGCGTTTATACGTACGTACGGACTACCGTCTCCATAAACGGTGCATTCCATTTCATATATACATCTATTATAAATTTTTATATTCTAAATATATATGATAAATAAATCATTTTTATATTCTATAAGTATTTAAATCATGATCTATGTGATACAATCAAGAGTCACAAGTTAAAATATGTAGGATAAAGAAAGCGATTATTACCAGAAATATTAATATAACATGGAAATTATTATTAAATTGGTAGTATAAAGTCATAAATGAATAATTTAGGATATCATAAATATTAATATGGTTATGGTATAATTTAATAACATACTATAGTCTTCATACAGGAGGCTAAACGATCCCTTTACTAAAGGAAAGTACAAGGTAAGGGGTTTTCATCTCACTCCTTATTGTCATGAGATTCATGACATATTGCCACTATTACCTTTTGTGTGGTGTATGTACTGAACATAATTGTATTATTTATGTAATAAACTTTAATTTATGTGTATTTATATATTCATTGTATGATACCTCTTTCATGGGGTGTATGTTTCGTAAGTTACCAAACTAGTAAGGGTTAATTTCACAATCTCTTTATTATCCGAGGTTGATTTTACGTAAGTATCTACTTGGGCATATTTATTATCAATGTCCATGTTTTACGAAAGAGTTTTCAAAGGGATTATTTTAACGGAATTTTTACTAAACCATCATTTCAAAAGTTTTAAATATTTATTCTTCAAAATCTTTTTCATTAATATCCATGTATTCAAAATGGTTTTTAAGGATTTATTTATATGGACATGAATGTTTCTAAAATGTTAATTCCTTTCAAAAGTTTCAAAGTGGTATTGGAAAATTTGATTCAAAAATGTCTTTAAATGACTTATTTTCCAAATTTTGTGACTTTTAAATGATTTCAAAAAAAGATATATTTCTATCAAATAGTTTTGATTTCATCTATGTCAATATCCTTTGATAAATTTTACTTTTTTTGAAGTTTATTTATTATGATACAATCATCCATATTGTATTTAAGGTTTTGTGATATGTTTGACTATGAATGACTTATTTTTATTCTATTAATGGTTTATGAATAATGTTTTGGCATTTCGTATGCTAGTTTTAATACGAATATTTATGTTATATTTCATCCTCTTATTAAGATGAATGTGTTGGACTAGTATGATCCGGGTTGGGGTCCAGTTATAGCAGACCCACCGGGTTGGTGTCCGGTTAGTAGAGGCACTTCGGGTTGGTGTCCAGTTACTAGAGGCACTCCGGGTTGCTGTCCGGTTATTAGAGGCACTCCGGGTTGGTGTCCAGTTATTAGAGGCACTCCGGGTTGGTGTCCGGTTATTAGAGGCAGTACGGGTTGGAGTCCAGTTACAGAGGCTCTCTGGGTTGGGTTCTAGTTAAAGTTATCCCTTAGTTCCTGGCACGAGGCCTTGACACAGAAATTAATGTTCGACATTATGCATTCCATCATTATGAAAGTGGTTATTGATATTTCATGTTATTATTCGACTAGTAGAATAACCATGTGAATAAGTATATGGAATTATTTCATTTTATTTCTGCCATATTATGCTGAAGTTCAAGTTTAAAAAGATTTTGTTTTAGTTATACATTGCCTTAAATGCTTATGCTTATTTATGAATGTTTCCACTGTATTGTTATCCTTACTGGGAATTTGATCTCACCCCTTTCTATGTTTTATTTTTCCCAGGATGTAAAGAAGTATTTTATAAATGACCTGCAGGGATAGTATAAGGGGATAAGAGTGTGGACTATGGAGACTATATTGGTGTAGTTTTCATTTTATGATGTAATGTAAACTTTATGAATGTATCTAGTTATTCCAAGGCTACTAAACTAATCGGTCATTCGAGACTTGATCTTTCTTGTGATCATGCCAATTGTTATGTAATAATGCCCCGACTGTGGGTAATTGGGGTCGGGGCGTTACAGTTGGTATCAGAGAAAGATTAATACAAACCTTGGAAGCTAGATTTAGATATACTCTAATTAGAGCACATAGATCTAAGATGGACTTTGAGGATTAGTATAGAAGAACTTCCTAGAATTTTGGTATTGTATAAATCTTGTGTGTTTTCCAAGGAATACATCCCTGTCTGGATACGAGCAGGTAGAGGCGGCTCTGGCACAGATGTACCTAGGGGTAAAACCCTAAAACACCACTTTGAGCTAGACTCGAACAGGAACTAGTGCACGACAACGAGCCATACTGCACTCTTGGTTATGACACTCCAGGGGGATATTCTTAGGATAATTCTCATTTTCTTTAAAAATAATAATGAAGGGTTTATGAGTATATACATCCTCAAAGAAAACATTTTTATGATTATGGATTAAATCAATAAATAGTTCAATTTATGTTAAGTGTTTTATAAGTATGGAATTATGTATTTTGATTCATAAACTGATCTAGTTTATGCCATTGTTTAGAAATGGCACCTAGTGGTAGAAATGGAAACTGTATTAATGCACGCACTCCATGTAGGGATTTACCTCCTGCTCAAGATAATTATAGTGGAGATGGTGATGCAACTGGTGGTGATAAACTAATCACCATACTGGGACAACTCACTCAGGTTATGAATAATAACCATACCCGTATGGAGCACCCTGATCCACATCGTGGAGTATCAATGTTAGATCACTTAATGAGGCAAAAAACACCAACATTCAATGTGAATACAAATACAGTAGTAGCTGAGCAATGGATAAGCTCCCTAGAGAAAATATTTCAGGCTTTGGGGAGTGGTGCAAGGGAAAAAGTTGTCATGTCAGTTTATCACCTCATTGGAGATGCCGATCAATGGTGCCCATTGATTCAAAACACGAAGGAAGATGATGAAGTATCAAATATGGAATAGAGGGAGTTCAAAGATCTATTTTTAGAAAAATACTTTCCTTATGACCATCGAGTAGATATGGAAAGGAAATCTCCGAGTCTGAGACAAAAGAAGGATGAGAATGTCGCAAAGTATGAGGCTAGCTTTACATGGTTAGCAAGGTATGTTGGATATTATATACGTAACCCAAGAAGTAAGATTGATCGTTTCTTTGATGGGTTAAAACCATTTCTCCTTGGAGCATTAGTCTCACAATCCTTCTCATCGTACGAAGACATTGTCTCATGTGCTATCAAGACATAAATGGAATTCTCTAAGTCTTATGACTTTAAAAAAAGTAAGAGAAGAAGAGATCTGCTGATCAATCTGGAAATGTAAAAAAGGGTAACAAGGGAAAAGTGGAATATCTATACTGTAGTAAATGTGGAAAGAAACACCTTGGTACTTTCTTAAAAGGAATGGGAGTCTGTTACAAGTGTGGTGAAAAAGGCCACCAAGCTCGTGATTATAAGGGGAAGAAGGAAGCTACCGTTGTCCAATGATACAATTGTAGGGAGATGGGACATTATGAAAATGAATTTCCTAAGCGTCATGGGTACTTACCTTAGAAAAGGCCAAGGGATCAAGTCCATGCTTATGCTGTCACTACTGCTGAGGTCGAAGCTCCGAAAGACGTGGTGGCAGGTAATTTAATGGTTTCCTCAAGTTTATCAAATTATTTATTTGATTCTAGATCATCACATTGTTTCATATATTCCCAGTTTTCTACGAAAATTAGATATTTACAAATCGATTTAACAAGTTAGTTGTCAGTTAAAACACCTAAGGGAAGTATCATTGCAACAATGTTTTGTGAATCAGTCACCATTAGAGCACATAAATGTTGTTTATCTGCTGATCTCATCGTCATACCTATGATTGAGTTTGATCTAATCCTCTGTATGGATTGGATTTCAGAACATGATGTAAAGATTTATTGTAATAAGAATGAGGTTATGATTTTTGATGATGATGATGATAAGGAACACCTTATCTTTAGAACAGAATCGTCACCACCTAATTCTTATCTAGAACCACCCCCAATAGCTCAACAAAATTCAATTATTGGGGAGGAATAGAACTAAATGACTGTGGGAGAGGAAAGGAATGTTCAAATAAAGGATTTACCTATTGTGAAAGAATATGTAGATGTGTTTCTGGAAGATTTACCTGGACATCCTCCAAAATGAGAAGTTGAGTTTTCCATTGATTTAATTCCGGGATCAAGGCCTATATCGAAGACTCCTTATAGAATGGCCACTGTGGAATTAGTTGAACTAATGAAATAACTAGAGGAATTGAGTAGTAAGAGATTTATTCACCCTTGTGTTTCTCCATGGGGAGCCGTTGTTCTTTTTTTTATAAATAAAGATAGATCTATGAGGTTATGTATCGACTACAGGGAGATCAATGCTATAACAAGGAAGAACAAGTATCCCCTACCTCTCATTGATGAATTATTTGACCAACTGCATGGAGATCAAAACATTTCAATGATTGAACTTCGATCTGGATACCATCAGTTGTGTGCGAAGAAGGAAAACATTCCAAAGACGACATTTTGAACCAGGTACGGGCATTACGAGTTTACAGTAATGCCTTTCGGGCTGACTAATGCGCCATCTGTATTCATGGATCTAATGAATAGAGTTTTCAAGGAATATCTAGATGAATATGTGGTGGTATTTATTGATGATATCTTAGTATAATCCAAAAGCTATGACGATCATGAAAATCACTTTCGCATTATCCTGAAGACTCTGAGAAGTCATGAATTATATGGGAAGTTTAGCAAGTGTGAATTCTGGCTTCAGGAGATTTCTTTTCTGGGCCATATTGTCTCCAATGATAGAATATCTGTTGATCCTTCTAAGACCAAGGCAATCCAAGAATGGACAACACCTACGAGTATAACTGAGGTATGCTGTTTTATTGGTTTAGCAGGTTATTATCGATGTTTCATCCAGAATTTTGCCCGATTGGCTAACCCATTAACAGAGCTCACACGTAAAGGGGTTAAATTTGTCTAGACAAAAGAGTGTGATGAATGTTTTGAAGAACTGAAGAGAATATTAGTCAATACTCCTATATTGACTCTACCATCGGGGAATGATGGGTTTGTTATTTATAGTGATGCATTGAAGAAAGGACATGGTTGTGTCCTTATGCAGAATGATAGGGTTATTGCCTATGCATCACGACAATTGAAAATTTATGGGAAAAAATATCATACTCATGATCTTGAGTTAGCAGCTGTGATCTTTGCTTTGAAGATATGGAGGCACTAACTTTATGGTGAAAAATGTGAGATTTATACTGATTAGAAGAGTTTTAAGTATATTTTCTCACAAAAAGAACTCAATATGAGGCAAAGGAGATGGCTTGAACTACTCAAGGATTATCATTGCACGATACACTACCACCCGGGGAAGGAAAATAAGGTGGAATATGCTTTTAGGAGAAATGATCATAGAGTTTTGAATATGATGAGAATTGAAAGGGATCCTATTTTCATGGATCTAGTGAAGATGGATATGGGAATTACCATGGAAGGTGAAACATCAATACTTTTCCAAATGGTTGTCAAACCATCTTTAATAGAAAGGATAAAGAGTTCTCAGACTGATGATGAAGAATTCCAAAAGAATATTAAAGATTTGAATGATGGGAGATTGAGAGACTTTGTGTACGAAGTCTCTATTTTGAAATTTGGGAAGAGTATTTCTATTCCCGATATACCTGATCTAAAAAGGGAATTGATGGATGATGCTCATAGTTCCAATTTCTCTATACACCCTGGGAGCTCCAAAATGTATAGATATTTGAAAGAACATTTTTGGTGGGACAACATGAAGAGGGAGATTGCTGATTTTGTGTCAAGATGTATGGTTTGTTAACAAGTGAAATCTGGAAGCCAACAGCCTAGTGTGGTATTGCAACCTCTTCCTATACCTAAGTGGAAATGGGCTAATATTATGATGGACTTTGTCATGGGGCTACCAAGGACTCCTAGAAGGAACGATGAAATATGGCTCATTGTTTATCATCTTACCAAGTCAGCACATTTTATTGCTATAAGGGAAGATTTACCACTTGAACAGCTAACATGAATATATATTAATGAAGTTTTGAGACTTCATGGAGTACCCCTATCGATTGTTTCTGATCGTGATCCCCGTTTTACTTCATGATTCTGGAAGAGTCTTTATAAGGTCTTGGATACTGAACTTCATTTGAGCACTTCCTACCTCCCTCAAATAGATGGAAAATTAGAACGGACTATTCAAAGCTTAGAAGACTTGTTGAGATCCTTCCCACTTGACTTTTATGGTATGTGGGATCAATATTTACCTCTGGTAGAATTTTCCTATAACAATAGCTTCCATTCGAGTATTCATATGGAACCATATGAAGCGTTATATGGAAAGAGATGTCGCACACCGACCTATTGGGATGACGTTGGTGAAAGAAAACATGTAGGTCCAGAACTGGTGGAGGAAACGATGGAAAAGGTGAAGGTAAACCAAAATCACATCAAAGAAGCTCAATGTAGGCAGGAGAGCTCTGCCGATAACCGAAGAAAGGATTTGGAATTTCAAGTTAGAGATCATGGTTTCTTGAAGGTATCTACCTGAAAGGGAATTATACGTTTCGGTAAGAAGATTAAATTGAGTCTGAGGTAGATCAGACCTTTCGAAATTCTAGAATGAATTGGGGTTGTAGCTTACCGTTTGGCAATGCCACCAAGTCTCTCCGAAGTTCACGATGTGTTCCACATATCACTATTGAGGAAGTACATGCCTAACCTAATGCATTTACTCATCTATGAGGAATTATAACTTGAACCCGATCTGTCTTATTACGAAGAGATTGTCAGGATTCTTGATACGAGAGAACAAGTACTGAGAAATGGGACTACTCGTCTGGTAAAAGTTTTGTGGAGAAACCATAATATGGAAGAGGAAACATCAGAACCCGAGGAACGTATGATGAAGAACCACCCGTGTCTTTTCATGCGGTAGTATTCTAGAAATTTCTAGGATGAAATTATTTGAATGAGGGGAGAATATAACACCCCAAAATTCCACGGTACGCTTTCCTTTGAATAATATAGTAGTGTGTGTTGTACGCAACTTCGAGTTCTAACACACACACCAAAACCAATCAAACTAGCCGTTATGAATACTAATACCCACTTTTTTGAAATTTTATAAATTTTATCTTTCAAAATGGACTTCATTTTTGGATTTGGAATACCGAAATTATCCTAGGGTGAAATTTTGGTATTTTTTTGAAAACTTTCAATTTTTGATGAATAGTGAAAAAACCCAGAGTTATGGTTTAAAACCGAATTTTATTTAAATAATTATTTATTTTATTAAAATTGAATTAAGGTCAAAATAGATACATAATACCTATATATGTTCAATTTAATTCATTGGAGATAGTTTAGAACAATTTTAGATATATAAAAATTTTATTGAACTTTTCACCGTCTTTTACCCACCTCCTAGGAGAATTAGGAAATTCACATAAAACATAATTTGACCGCTTCTGTAAGTGGAATTTTGAAAATCCAAGAGACACGGTTAATATCAAGGTGTAAAATTTTGTTCAATGAGATGAAAATAATTTTTGGTGAATAGTAAATTTTTACTTTTATTTACCATGGTTAAAAGTAAATAGGGTAATTAAGGGTAAATATGATATTAATATTACCCTAACACATGTCCTAATTCTTTTGGACAAGTGTATCTCGACCAAAAACAACCTTAGGAATAAAATATTATCATTTAGGTCCACTTGGATTAGAATAGGACATTTATTATTTTTTAGTTCAAAGAAGAGTTAAAAGAGTTAAAATAAATGTTTATTTACTAAAACATTTTTAATATAGAGTTATATATAAGATAAATTCGATTGTAAATATTCATTAGAAAGCTAAAACGTTTCCTACATAATGATATTTTATTTATAATTTTTATACATTAAATAATTTAATGTATTTATGACACAATGGTGATGCAGTAATTACCTAATTAATGAAATATTAAAATAATTGATATTATAAATATCAAAGTAAATGTAATTTGAGACTTTTTAGGAATTACACTAATTTTATAGGTTAATATGACATATTAGTATTGGTTATATAAATTTTGTTTGCAGTAAAATGCTGTTATGAAATTATCAAAAACAAAATTCCCAATATTGTCAAAATTGACATAAAAGAGTTTTTAAAACAAATATTATATTATTAATTTATATTCTATTCATAAAAATCTATGTTTCGGCCAAAGGACTTGTATCATGATAGTTGTATCATCAATGGACAACTTGGGGGTCTCTTGGATGTATATAGTAATTTTATTAACTATATAATATAAAAATACAAAGTGACATGGTAAATGTCAATCTAATTAACTAAGAGTTAAAACTATAAGATAAGTTTAATATAATGACCCAAACCTATCTAAAATCTATTGGTTGAATGGATTTAGTTCCATACCCACATTAGACTTTTAATAATCCACTTTGGAGCCATTATAAACCAAATATGGATTTATTATAAATTAATACTTTATGTTTTGCCTAAAGAGCCCCTCCTCTCCATTACAAAAGGACACCACTTATAACCAATTTTTCACACCTTGAAAGCCTTTTGGTTTGTCCAACCCCTTCCCAAATATTCCCTAAACATCCCTCACATAAAACAAGAGGGATTAGTTTGATCAGAAAGCCAACCTATGGATCCCATTTGATCAAATCAAAAGGAATAACCCAAAGAAGAGGTAATGTTTTTACCACCCTCTTTCAAGTTCCTTTCTTCTTCCACTTATTCTTTCTTTGTTATTTCCTTTCTAAAACTATAACTCCAGTAACTTCTATATACTGTGATGTTATTATAAATATGTGTCACGACCCGACCCAACGGGGCTCGAGCCGCAACTCCCCAAGCCCACCTCCAGTAGGCCAGGGGCTGGCGACTAGTGCCGAGAAACCCGAGTCGCTACAATATGGTACAACCATATTCTTTATTATATCAATCCTTTTAATGACATGTCACCATACGTCTGTATGTACAGATTACCGTCTCCACATCGTGGGGTAATTTTTATTCAATAGATTATTATTTGGATGGGTATAATAATGATGTGAATTTGATGTAAATAATAAATATAACATGATAAGGATTCTGTATATATTGTATACCATCCAATTATATATTATATTAATATCAAGAGAATGATATTTTCTCTTGTGCATACGTACGGATTTCCGTCTCCACGACACGATGAGATTCATTTCCAATTTCACCATTCATCGATGATTATAAAAACATATATTACTAATAAGTATGTAATATATGACATAATAATGCTACTGGAGATATATATATTTATATATATAATTATTTATGTACATAAATATATCTTATTCACTTACTTCCTTTCAATAATATATGAAAACGGAAACATCGTTTATGCTTACGTACGGACTACCGTCTCCATAAACGGTGTTTTCCATTTCATATATACGTCTATTGTAAATTTTTATATTCTAAATATATATGATAAATAAATCATGTTTTATATTCTGGAAGTATTTAAATCATGATCTATGTGATACAATCAGGATTCACATATTAAAACACGTATGATAAAGAAAGCGATTATTACTCGAAATATTAATATAACATGGAAATTATTATTAAATGGGTAGTATAAAGTCATAAATGAATAATGTATGATATCATAAATATTAATATGGTTCTGTTATAATTTAATAACATACTATAGTGTTCATACAATAGGCTAAACGTACCCTCGACTAAAGGAAAGTGCAAGGTAAGGGGTTTTCATCTCACTCCTTATTCCCGTGAGATTCATGCCATATTTCCACTATTACCTTTTGTGTGGTGTATGTACTGACCATAATTGTATTCTTTATGTAATACACTTTAATTTATTTGTATTTACATATTCATTGTATGATACCTCTTTCATGGGGTGTATTTTTCGTAAGTTACCAAATTGGTAAGGGTTAATTTCACAATCTCTTTATTATCTGAGGTTGATTTAACATAAGTATCTACTGGGACATATTTATTATCCATGTCCATGTTGTACGAAAGAGTTTTCAAAGGTATTCATTTAAGATAATTTTTACTAAAACATCATTTTAAATATTTTTAATATTTATTCTTCCAAATATTTCTCATTAATGTCCATGTATGCAAAATGGTTTTAAGGATATATTTATATGGACATGAATGTTTTTAAAATGTTAATTCCATTCAAATGTTTCAAAGTGTTATGTGACACATTGATTCAAAAATTTCTTTAAATGACTTCTTTTCCAAATTGTGTGACATTTAAATGATTTTAAAAAAAGAGATATTCCGCTCAAATAGTTTTGATTTCATCTATGTCAACATCCTTTGATAAATTTTACTCTTGTTTGAAGTTGATTTATTATGATACAATCTTCCATATTGTATTTAAGGTTTTGTGATATGTTTGACTATGGATGAGTTATTTTTATGCCATTAATGGTTTACGATTAATGTTTTGGAATTTCATATGCTAGTTTTAATACGAATGTTTCTGTTATATTTCATCCTCTTCATAAGATGAATGTGTTGGAATAGTATGCTCCGGGTTGGGGTCCGGTTATAGCAGACCCTCCGGGTTGGTGTCTGGTTATTAAAGGCACTCCGGGTTGGTGTACGGTTATTAGAGGCACTCGGGGTTGGTGTCCGGTTATTAGAGTCACTCCGGGTTGGTGTCCGGTTATTAGAGCCACTTCAGGTTGGAGTCTGGTTACAGAGGATCTCCAGTTTGGGTTCTGATTATAGTTATCCCTTAGGTCTTGGTACAAGGCCTTGACACAGAAATTAATGTTCGACATTATGCATTCCATCATTATGAATGTGGTTATTGATATTGCATTCTATTATTCAACTAGTATAATATCCATGTGAATAATTATATTGCATTATTTCGTTTTATTTCTGCCATATTACACTGATGTTTATGTTTTAAAAGGATTTTTTTTAGATATAAATTTCCTTAAATGTTTATGGTTATTTATGAATGTTTCTACTACATTTTTATCCTTACTGGGCATTTGACCTCACCCCTTTCTATGTTTTATTTTTTCCAGGATGTAAAGAAATATTTTATGAATAACCTGCTGGGATAGTATGAGGGGATAAGAGTGTGGACTATGGAGACTATATTGTTGTAGTTTTCATTTTATGATGTAATGTAAACTTTATGAATGTATCTATTTATTCCAAGGCTACTAAAATAATCGGTCTTTCGAGATTTGATCTTTCTTGTTATCATGCCAATGTTATGTAAAAATGCACTAACTATGGGTAACTGGGGTCGGGGCGTTACACATATCCCATGGTCAGTCGGTAGCACTAATGTAGTCAGTGAATGGACGAAAATCCAGAACCACGTCTACAATTAAGTAGGGCCCCCATAGGTATGCCAAACCATGTAGGCCGGACCAAGTAAATGGTCTGGGTCCAACAAAGTGGGTCTGACCCGGGTAGGCTATCGATCAATTGTGGAGGTCGACCACAACAACATCTCCCATGAATTTGGGTTATATCTATCAATTAGCTGTGGGGCGTTTGACCATGGTCCGAACCAACCACAATGTTCAACTGCTGTGGTTGGTGGACCAACTTTGAGTCGGTCCACCAACCATCTTCCCCCCTTCTGGGATTTTCAAACTCCCGTAACTATTAAAATGGGTGTTCCATTGACACACCCTCTGTAGCGACATGTTCCTCTCTTTAAGACATAAAATATTAGGTATGTTAGAGAATTGAATGTTCATGGTCGGAATGAGGTACCCTCTTTGACCCGTTCGTGGTCTTTGCATTGAAAAGTGCCCTTTTCACTGTTTATCCATTTTGGGAAAATAAATAGAATATCATGCTTGTTTCTTCACGTAGAATGTTATAATGAACATAGTTTATACATCCTGGTTATGGAGTGAGGTGTTTTTAAAGTTACTCTCATCTAGAATCATTTTATTATGGTAATGAATGCAATGAGGATTTCAGAATCACCAAATCAATATCGACTTACCCTCTTGTGGGGATGAGTAGTGATGTTCCCCATTCTCTCTTCAGGACATACCCTCCTTTGAGGTTGGGTAGTGAGGATCATTGTTTACTCTTCTGGGATTACCCCCAGCAAGTATGGGTAGTCATATTTGATTATTTATCTCCAGGACAAACACTCTAGTGGGTCCAAGTAGTGATTTATTTCATTTACTCTTTAGAGATTACCCTCTGATGTAACACCCTTCAGTGGGGCTTGGTATTTTTGTTCCCTAATTAATTAGTAATGAGTTGGGTATTTGAAGCAATATTTATCTCACAAGTAATTGGGGAGCCTATTCTACCAATACACATCCTGGTGACGCGACAAAAAACAGTGTGGATGAGACAGACCCATTCAAATCAGATAGTCTTAATGTGTGGTGTTCAAGCCGTATGGACTTGAAGTTCCTGGAATACGTGCAAACTATGAGAATTGATGGTTGTTACTCTTGGAACTATTGGAGTCTCTTTACCTAGTCTGAGCTTTGACATGGATATTCCCTTAATATATCTTGTTTGGGTTTCTTTGATTTGAGCATATATATATTTACACCCTATCATGACACCCATTAATTGGGTTCTGGTTACTCTACTTATAGGATAGATGATAACATGCGAGGTATGCCATGTGATTTTTTGTCAATATACTCATTGTATGAAGAGTATAATCACCTAAAATAGTTCATGATGACTTGACAAGAAGTTCACATTCTCATCATCTCATGCTCTTTATAATTGTATGATCATACTTAACTTCCTTATTATGTTGCACTCCACTCGTTTATTATACCTTGTTCTATATTCTATTCTTCTATTCTTATATTATTTTGTAACTCTTACTACCCCCCTTATTATTAGGGACTCATACTGAGTATGATTATACTCAACCCTATATGAGTTATGCCTGCATGTATCGCGAATTAAGCAGTTGATAGACAAGTCTGACCAGGTTGTCATTGAGCTTATGATTGTAGGTGTCCGGGCAGCATGTGGTGGTCATAGTTGGATTCCCAAAGATTGGATTCCTTTGTAGATACAAATTAATTTTTCATTTATGTTGGAACAATATATTGATTGGGCATGAATTTCCCATATTTTTTGATTTTTTTACTTTACTCTACTTGTTCTATTTCAGTGGTTCATGCATGCTTGGGTTTAATTTTACCTCATATTGGATCTTCTACTTTTTCCCCATCCACACTTTTCATTGAGTTGGTTTTGTGTGTGTTTAAGTATTCATAGTCAAAGGACTCCCCATGTTTTTTTGACTTTTTCACTAGTTTACACCGTAGTCTTATGGAGGTGGGCTAGGTGTAGAGGTGGCTCGAGCCCCGAAACAGGTTAGGTCATGACAATGTGTTGTCAATGGTTGTTCAACCACTGGGTATTTGTTTAGAAGATTCTCTAAAAATGTCTTAGTTTGGTATAGTCTAATAGTGTCTACATGTCTCAAGAGTAGCTCTTAGTCCATAGAGTCTAGTGATTTTGCGCCAGCCTATATAACCATACACCTGGACCCTGATTTCTTTCTTGTTGACTCAACATATCGAGACACTCTATGTAGGGATTTACGGTACATTCATCATATATGAACGAGTATTTTACTATAATTTTCGAGTTAGATCCTCTTTTTATTGTTCTTATATGTTAATATATATATATATATATGCTCACCTAATAGTAGTACTCCTGGAAAAATTTTCAGAATGACTTCACATAGACTACCAGCTAGGTTAACGGCTCCAACCAATGATAATGACGTTGCGATTGATGGGGCCTCAGTTTAAGGGCCATTACACGATAACCTTCCTTTATAGGACTGGATGGAGTCAGTGATCTACCATTTCAAGATGGTTTGGACATCACTAGGCCTGTTGGTATCCTTGTTAGCCAACCTCTTCCTCAATAATGTTGGGATCTAGTGTGGTTTATTTACCTAGATGCATAATTATATAACTCTCTCATGGGATGAGTTTCAACGTATTTTTTTTAGGATTACATCACCCTGAGCATACGCATGATCAAGATTAATGATATTATATAGAAACAGTAGTGATCCATGACATTATATATGTACGCAGATTTGTTCACTGACCTTACACGCTACTCCCTAGATATGATTCGAGACGGTTACATTTGTGTGCAGATGTACTAGATGGGTCTCCATCGAGAGATCCATGCGATATTTGTGCCCCTGATAATCCTTACCTATGTTGGGGTGTTTGAGTGTGAACTCAGGAGGAAGACTTTCCTATTATAGGTGATCAGTCTTATGAGACTAGCAGTGGTGAATTTTAACTAGATACGTCCATAATAGGTGATACATGTTATGTAGTAGGGTCCTGATGTAAGAAACCTTTCCATGATCTATCTTGAACACATGTTCGGATGGATGTATGATAATGGAGAGCATCACATTAGGATGCAGAGGTCAGATTCTATGCGTGTGACTAGAAGATTCACATGGCATGAGACTTCCAGACATGATGAGCTAAGCATCCTGGGTATGTAGCAGCTGGACCACCATGGTAGAGGCATCATCGTGATCAAGTTGTTCCCTTGGAAGGTGGTGTTTTAAAGGCACCATTAGTAGGAGGACCTATTATTGGGGGATGATGCAATGAGTTCCCACCAAAAACACCCCAAGGAATCCCACTTCAGGATCTGGGAGCTTGTGGTCGAGGCCACAAGAAGCTTCTAGAAATAGAAGTTAATGATTCTCCAATGCAAGAGATGATCCGAGGTATGATATGTGATTATTCTACTATTGATATCATATTAGTAGACCCAATATCCAATCAGTCTTTTATCTCATTACTCTGGGTATGGGATTTGAATATCTCTTTAGAGGTTCTATCAAAGCGGTTGTGTTTCGAGGTCTTTTACATGAAGCGCCTATTATGTTTCATTCATCTGTCAGTAGTGCGGGATTTTGTTTGGAAGAGAAATGTTCATGTGGTACATAATGGTCATCCTGATGGATCCATATGATGTAATCATGGATATGGATTGCATTTCAATGGTTCTAGCCTAGATTGACTATCGCTATAGGCTAGTCAGATGTATGCACAATGATGGGATGGGATTCACCATTCATAGTGAATGAAGCATCATAGTAGGGAAGATGAGTACATGGACAAGGAACTAAATCCTTTTCCCCAACAGTATGTTAGTCTGACCCTTAGTGAAACTAAATATTTAGGCTCCTTTTTTACTTCTATTTCTAACGATTACAGGGACGTCTTCCAAAAAGACGTCATGGGACTACCTCTGAGATGACAGTTGGAGTTCTGCATTGATTTGAAATCGGGGATTTCTCCAATATCTATAGTATCCTATAAAATTTCACCCATTGTGCTCTAGGTGATATGATTGTAGTTGGAAAACCTTTGAGATGAGGGTTTAATCATACCAAATGTATCCCCCTAGGAAGTACTATTTCTATTTGTGAAGTCTGTAGATGGGAGATTGTGGCTTTGTGTGGATTATCATCGCCTGAATGAAATGATGATAAAGAACAAGTGCCCATTACCATTGAATGACGACCTCTCAACTAGTTTCAAGGTTCAATATGGTTCTCCAAAATTTATCTGAGATCTGACTACTACTAGCTTCATGTACACAAGTTTGGTATCCCGAAGTTTCCCATTTATTATTGTTATATGCATACAAGTTCATAGTGATTACCTTTGGTGTGACAAACTACCCCCACAATTTTCTTTCCCTCGATGAATGAGTTCTTCCATCCATATCTGGATAGGTTTTTAGTTGTCTTCAAAGAAGACATACTCATTTAGTTTATGCTATAGGGGGAGCATGTATGGCTTCTGTGGATGGTCCTAGATTTCTTTGAGAGGACCAGCTTTATGGAATGTAATCAAAGTGCCATTTCTGGATACACGATTTTCATATTCTAGGTAATGTACTATTGGAAGTGGTTTTAGTAATGGATCATTTAAATGATGAGGCAGTGTTTGCATTCGATCCACCAAAGAATGTATCGGAGATTTGGATCTTTCTTGGTTAGGCTGGGTACTACTGATGATTTGTGGAAGACATCTCTAGGATTGCAACCTCTTTGACTGCACTGAATTGGAAGGTACCATCATTTACCTGGTCAGATCAGTTCGAGATGGAATTTGATGAGTGGAGGTGGAGTTAAAAGATCGATCCATTTCATAGACTACTAGAGGATGATTTTGAGTTCATAGTTTACTATGATGCCTCAGTAGCTGGGCTTGATTGCGTATTAATGCAAAAACGATAAATCATTAGATATGGTTTGAGAGATTTGAGACCACATGAGAAAAATTATGTGACTCTTGACTTGTAGATCATAGTGTTAGTTTTCTATTATAGGATATGGATACACTATCTTTTGGGAGAGATATTTTTTGTTTACTCAGACCACCAGATCCTGATGTATATCATTAACCAGAGAGTTCTAAACCTTAGGCAGTGACTCTAGTTGGGCATCATATAGGAATACAACATTGAGATAGTCTTAATGAATTGGAAGGGAAATATTGAAGAAGATTCCCTTAGAATTATGTCACATGATTTCCTTATGTAGGACACTTCAAAGCAGTTATCTTGCCTATAGCTAACCCTAAGAGAGCAGGAGGGTACAATTTTCTACAGTCGATGATGATAACGTCATTGATCCTCGAGTGGGTGAGAGATTTCTTGATGGGAGATATCAACAGTGATGTTCTATGTGGTTAGATATCCATGGGATATGAACCTAATTAGTATTATGAAGAAGGGAATCATGAGATATTGTTCTAGGGGTGAACATTGAATCTATTTACAATGAGGGATGATGTGATGCGTGGGTTGCATACATCACCTTTTGCAATAAATACTGGTGTGGGGAAGATTTACAATGACCATTAGTGTCAATTTTGGTGGTTTGGCAGGAGATAAGGCTTTTATGAGTTCCTCTCTTGATGAATTACATATCGGCAGGTGAATGCTGAGCATCCAGTTCCGACAGTGTTTTTACATCACCTCAACATACCCAAGTAGAAGGGGGATCGAATATCCATATAAATTTACAGGACATCCACGCATATAAAAGGGACATGACTCCCTTTGGGTGATATTTTAATGACTCAAAAAGTAAGCACAATTCCTTGCTATTAGGGAGAATAGTTCGGTGGAGTGTTTGGGGAAGCTGTACTTGTGGGAGATCATTGCTTCCATAGAGTACCCTTGATCATTTCCTCCGATCTTGACACGTGGTTTGTGTCAAGACTCTGGAATCGTCTCCAAGAGGCTTTTAGGACCTAGTTTTGGATGAATACATCCCTTCTCCCTAAAATTAATGGAAACCCGAGTGCATTATCTAGGTGCTAGAGGATATGCTGAGGGTATGCATTCAAAATTTCTTCCAGAGGGGGGAAGATCGCCTAACTCTAAAAGACTTTTCATAGATTAAAATATATCACTCAAACATCATCATGGCATCATATGGGGCTCTATACTGGAGACCATGTAGGTCCCCATTGTGATAAACATTGGTTAGAGAATTGTCTATCATGGGCCCAGAGTTGGAGTGATCAATGACATGGATGGTGCATGTCAATTATGAAAGGATGAAGACGACCCAGAGTAGATAGAAATCATACATAGACTATCTTCATAGGCCCTTGGAGTTCGTTAATGGATACCACGTCTTCTTTGGAGTCTCCTCATGAGATGGAATGTAGTGGTTTAGCCGGGGAGGCCAGCTGTCCCTGAGTTCATCGGGCCGTTCAAGATCATGTGAAGGGTTGGAAATGTTTTATACTACCTTTACCTACACCCACATAAGGATAGGGTGCATGGTGTTTTCCATGTTTCACAGTTTAGGTGATACATGCATCATCCTAAACTTGTTATCAACTGTGTTTGGATGGACATCGAGTATAGAGCCACTGTTGTGGAGCACTCAGTGGTGACTGGGGATCGGTAGGAGAAAATCTTATGTGGGCAGGTCATTACCCTCATTCATATACTATGGAAGCATATAAAGGTGAATGAGATTTCATGGGAATGGGTGATCCAGATGTGGGAAAAATATTTTATCCTCAATATAGAATGTAAAAATATTTCCAATTGAATAGTTTCAAAATGCCCATATAGACACCACAAGGGTTGGCATACTATTTGTAATAATGTTTTAATGGCCTATATTTACTTTGATAGAAATATAAATAGAAAATAAATCCATATATTCATATTTTTTAATATAATTGTGTTTAATGATATGAATTTTTCTGATATAAGGAATTTGTTATTTTGTTATTTTCCACCACTTGGGAATTCCAAAAAACTCACTAATTTTGATTTGTATTAAATTTTGGATACCCATTTTTCATTGTTCTTATATTTTTATTCCAATTTCATCACTTGATTCTTATATACTCTTTCACATCAAGGACTTGGATATAACTAATTTCACTATTCTCTACATCTGGAATAATGCCACTGTTGTGATTCCAAACATTATTTGAATATGGAGTGTAATGGACAACATTATTTTTAAAATATTTAACTAATAGACATCTACAATTTTACCATATGGTATTATATATAATATAATGTTTTAAATAAGTTATAAATATATTAAAATATTAAAGGGCTCATGCTTAACATGTGACAATTTATAAGAAATTCCCTTATTCTAGATTTAAATAAAACTGTTAATTTTTAATAGAAATAAAAACATATAAAACACAAGAAAATAGAATTAAAATGAAACTATTTATTTATTAAGGGACATATATATAAATTGTGGAGTTAAATTAATTTAATAATTCATTAAATTGATAATAAATAATGATAATTTTTAACTGACTTGTAAGGAAGAAGGTATATAATATCCCTAAACCTATTTCCATGATTCAATATGTGAAAGGGATTAACATCATGAATATCTAATTTTTTTTAGAATACTTAAATTCAAATATTAGTCATCTTTTTCATATTCCATGTTCTTTAGGTTTTCATAAGATATTTAATTATAATATAGTTTTCATTCCTACATATATTACATGAGGTTGTTCATTCAACTATTTGAAACTCACATTGTATGTTTAATACGGTAGAAATAATAATAAAATAGTTTTATAATATTAAAATTATAAATATGGTAATTGAAATAAGTTTTACATATTAAATTAGAATTTAAATACAACAATTATTTTTCATGATTAAAAATGAATCTCAGTACTCATGGAAGCGTTACATCACTTGTATGCATAGTTTATGATTCAATTTCTCAATTAATTAGAGGAAGGAAAGTTAAATGATAATTTTAAAATTAACAATAAGACTATTATTATAGGTATCTTATTCTTTCAACTGTTACAAAAGTTTTATCTTCAATGAATGGAACTGATAAAAAATGGAAGATCTCATCTTTTTTGTGTTCGTGGTCCACACAAATCACAAATAAATACTTTTTTGTCCTTATAATATTTAATGGAATGAATAATGGATATTATATTAATATAACAACACATAAGTATAACAATAATATTTTTACTTAATTTTTATGGATTTAAATGATTTTTAAGAGAAATACTAAGGTGAAAAAGCGGCAAATAACATCCCAAAACTGCCTCAATGATTCTGTCTTAATGCAAGAGTCATGTCGTCGTAGGATATTTGTAAATACGACACCCACATTGCATTTAACGGGGGTATAATGATCCCATAGACAGTTTTGGTTGGACCGTCACCACCTCGCAAAAAAACTACCGCCGCCAGCTATGGAACCACTATCGCCTCACTGGAAACCAATGAAATCTACCGTAAAACCTTTTTCGGACCATCAGGACCACTCTGGTGGTCCAAAAATTAATCTGGGACCAGATCCAGAAACCTCGAGATGTGATCATCATAGACACAGAATATGCTTGAAGATCTGGATCTATTTTGACATGACGAAATGATTTTGAATCATCTCCTCACTGTAGCGCCAACTCTGATATGAAAAACTCAATTTCATTAGTGATCCAAAATCCTTGTATCACGAAATTCCCATATCTATGCTCCGCTCGATGTTTGGCCATGGTTTGTTGTATCAAAAATTCAACAATAATGAACAATGAAGAATATACGAAGAACGTAAAGAACATGAAATCGAAATCCCAATTTGATGATGTCTATTGTTAGTGTGTCCATTGAGTGAGACATTTAGAGCTGTAAAAATGGAAAGAAATTAAAAATTAAAACAAAATTTCGATCATGGATAATCAGATCTTGAAAGAAGATTACTACCTGGATTCGGGATTAGCAGTTGTGTTCCTTTCACACTAATCTACTAGTGCCTTCATTTTTGTAGCTATTTGATGATGTTCAGAAATTGAATTGTTTTTATCCATAGATCTTCCATCCAGGAGAGAAATTAACTAACTATGGGTTGGTATAGTTGTGAGCATGGTTTGGGTTGCATCTTGTCAGTGTTAGGATGTTTCAAGTTAGGATTTCAGGACAGGGAAACCATTATTGTTGCTGAGGTCAATGTATCCATTAACCAAGTCTCTGATAACCTTTCATTCGACTCTAGAAATTAAGAAAATGGTCGTTGTAAAAATCAATAGAACATTCATCATATATGACTGTGTTTTGTGTTTTTCCTATCCTTTTTGAGTCATCTCCCCAGATATTCTCATTGACCCTCGGGAATCAAGAATTTATTCAATATGTTTTCATGACAATAGATTTCAAGGTTTCCATATATGGATTTTCTGTAGGACTCGATGTGTTATGAGGTCACCTTGTAGGGGACTAGCCATGAGGCAGGTTCTCCTTCTGTCGAACAGTTGGTGGCACCGCCACCCGTCGAGCATTATGTTGACCAACCTCCGATGGTTAAGTGGGATGGATAATGTCAAACCGAGCTAGGTATTGATCTATTGGTGATGGTGTTGTTCGATTTAACATGGACTACATGAGGAAGAGGGATCCAACCCCCACTAAGGCACGTCTCTATGACCCGATAAAAACCGTGTGTGTGAGTCAGCGCCACCCAATGTGGACAATAATGATAAGTGGTGATTGAGTGCCTTTGACATGTGTACATGATTATTTGTACCGTGTTGGTAGCTGAGTCCTTGGTACGAACGTGGGTGAGAAACTGGGTAGGAATTCATTTTTATGGTGTTCCCTCAAGTTTTATGTGTCATCTTGTATGTGGGACACTAGAAGAAGTTGTGGTGTGGTTCATTGTGGAGTCAAATTCACAAGAATGTTGGACACTTCCACCATTAAGACGCATCCTTGAGGTGAGATTCAAAACCATGTGGTCGAGAAAGTGCCACCCAATTTGGATAGTTTTGTGGTTCATAGGATGAGTTCCTTCGACCTATGAGTTCATGGTCAATTATGTGTACTAGAAGTGTTTTGTAAGGGCTTGTAAACCCAGTGGGTACACTTAGGAGACCATTAATGATCTCTAGGGGTGGTGAAGTTTTCCTGGAGGTGTTTCTGTTATTTTGGAGGTACTGCGTGATTGGGTATCCAGTGGGTGATAGAGTTTCCTTATGGTGGGGTCTATGTCAACCATCTGAGGTGTGGTGTTGGCACTTGTCACATGGTGAGAAAGGGTGATGAGGTGGTCTTTTCTATAGTAGTGTGTTGGTGTTGTGGTTCTTCTTGGTGCATGTTTGTAACAGCATAAGAACCTCTTGTGAGCATGCTAGTTTTGGAGTCCCAATGGATTAATTCCTTTCCCTTTTTTCTTATGATTTTTATTTTCAGGGAAGACATACCTTAAGGTGGGGAGGTTGTAGAAGATAAGTTTTGTCCCTATCAGACTTTGGAATATTTCTAAGCATAATTCCAAAGATAAGTGCAGAGGTGTTATGTGAATCATAGGCTTGGTGTGCATGGAAAAAACTGTATAAAAATAATTTTTGTTTTTATATGATGCACGTTGTGAAATCAGTTATCTCCCAAATTTTAGCTCAGATATGAAATCCTAGTCCAGGGTAGGGTCTGGAGTGTGGCTTTTACCCTAACCAGGGAATAACTCTTTAGAGTTCAAGCATTATATAGAAAAAAATTCTTGAAGGGAAAACCATAAATAAAATAAATTAATAATAATTGTTTTATTTGAAACTCTACCTCAAATAAATTTAGAATGGAGACTCTGATTGGAAATTCGAGAGTGCTATTGAGTTTTTATCATGGGTTTTCACTAGTGGAGACCTCAATTAGAGACTTGTTCATCGCATAAAAATTTCCACGGATTTAAATGTCCTATAAACAATTATATAATTATGGAATAATAATTAGATAAGAAAATATAATATGCTTACATTATGAATAATTTCAATGGAAATTATAATGAGAATTGTTTCAAGGGAGGGGTTGAATATATCCCCATTTACAAGTGAATAAAAGGGTATTTTTCTGAATACTCATTACCGTTCCATGATATAACAACATTATCCCATGTTCAATTGCTCCAATTTTTCTAAAAAATGGATTTTAGGGTTTCAATGGGTTAATAATATCCCATACATGGATTTCAACTTTTGTTTCAAATATGTCATAATATTTTTAGGATTATTTTTAGCATTTTTCTTATTAAATTTTATTTCAATGTAATAGGTTTTATCCAAATTGAATATATGTTTTATTAAAAAGTTAAAATAACCCCCATAACTAAAGTCGTGTTTTTTAGAACTAAATTTGAAATCTATTTAATCTAATCAGATTTATTATTTTATAAAAAATTATATTTAAAATTAAAAATAAGTAATTTTTCAGAAATTTGTTTTAGTTGAATCGTGATATTTTTACCCTTATGGATTCATAATATTATTTATTATTGATCAAAAATTAAAGGTTAATGTAGTTCTTTATAGGATTAAACATAATATTTTTAACACCGCTCCCCAACAATATTTTGATTGGGAAGAGTTTGAATTCATCAAACCATAGGTGACATATTGAAGATGCCAAAGACTTCAGATAAGTTCAATGCGATTAGGAAACATTGGGGGATAATTATCCCATTAATTATCAAACTAAATATATTAAAAAACAAAGTGTAATCATATAAATTATTCATGAATAATCAACCACATTTTCTTATTAAACAACACTATATACAATATTAGATTAATATTAGAAAAATAAATAAATTTTCAAGGATAATACTTAAAATAGAAATATATTTAAAAGAAAGTGGAAGCATACTAGACCAAAGGGGGTGAACTCCCAAGATCCACCCATATAAACTCAACATTAAATTCAAGGATCACATCTAATGATGTATTAAACATGAAACCTTCCTTATATCTTGTAATCTGAAATTTGAAACTGATCTGATGTCCTCAACCATAGGGTAAGTATTGAACATGGTATGATTTACCCAAAGACTTCACATTGAATGACACATGGAAAAGAACAATTAAGTATGTTTCATATAAAATATAGGTTAAGGGTATCAAAATAGATTATAAATCAAAAATAGTTTAATCATGAAATTTAACGAAATATGGGCTTCCACATTATCTTTCATTTTTCCCCAGGCATGCTCATTTTGTGTTCCATTTTCATTCACTAATGGATGCCAAAAATGATAAAATACATGGGATTAAATCCATCATTCACTATGTCGTCAGTATGTGAAATCCCCATGTACATTTACATAAGGCACAAAGAACCAAGTATGTTTCAAAAAGACTGTATATAATAATATCTGAACACACTGCACCATGTTTTGCAAAACCATTATCTATATGAAATAATTTTACACACTGAAAATTTCATTACAAATAACTTTTTTTTGGAAAATTTAATTAAATAATCTCATGAGAAACATTTAAATACATAATATTGAAATCACATCAAAATAATGGTGTTACAAGAAAACTACTCACAATATTTGCAAACTAATCATGTGAACAATTTATCATTATTCAAGACAAGAGATTATACATATTTTGAGAGGGTGAGAGGTGAAAAACATCAATTTGGTTTTCAAAATGTGTAATGGTTCATTCCATACTGATTTTTTACTTTTCAATTTTTGTTTGTTAGAGGTTTTGGGGGGGAGGATTAGTGAATTTTCTTTGGAGATATGGGTGAACCAAAAATTCAATAAGAAATACACATCGTGTAACTGTATTACATGAAGTGAAAGCTTGTCTCATGTCTTGCCTAGGGCTGGTTCATGACCTGTATATTTTCATGGTTAAATAATAATAATTCAATAAATATATCTATGAAACTGAACCCCAAGGATCACATGAGGTGAAAGGGGATTACATTTCATGTAAACCCCCGATCTATTTTATTTTTAAAACTCTTTTTTGTCCTAATTACCCTTCATTCCGACATGGATTTTTCTTCCTTTAATTTTTTGTGAACCCTAGGCACCCCAATGATTTCATCGATCCCTCTTTATCCATTATTTATTTTTTGGTCTTTCTAGTTGTTTGTTGGAAAACTATGGTTGTTCTATTGTAGGTTATTCTCCCTTATTAGTAGATTTCATTCATTGGTCTCTGGATGATTTACTATGGAAATTTTTTTATGGTTTGGGGTGTGTGTTGGATTACATTTTTACTATCCTTTGTTTCCTTGAAGGTTTATCATATGTTCTTGTGGTACACTTGGGGTTTGTCGGTGTTCCACTTCATCCTATATTGCGCTATGAGTCAGTAAACTTCTTTGAGGTTGGGATTCCCTGATTTCTATTTATTTTTTATCATGTGGGTAGGTTTAGTTTTTATATATATGGGTTACAGTTTGGTCATCTAAATCAAATATAAATAATTTTTTAATTTAATTTAATGTGGTAAATGGGTAATATTATCAAGATTTTATAGCCATGATATTATTAATTATTTAGTGAATTGTGTGGTATTGACGCCCCATGGAAATTTGTGGCCATTGTAGGCTTTTTGTGCTTAATATATAAGTTTTTATTTCTAATTTTTTTATTATTTTTTTGGTAAAAATTGTAAAATTTATATTTATTAACCACTTATATTTTGAAAATGAAAAGGAAACTCCAGGAATATGGTTTGTGTGTTAATGCCCCTAAAATAATGTGGAATGTGATATAATTCCATTTGTACTATTTTTAAATTATCATAATTTGTTTTGATGCGTGTTCATGTTTGTGGCGCGATGATATTTGGTTGGGGCATTAGGTGATGATTGTTTTTTTGTAATGTCATTCTTGTGGCAGTGAGATTATTTATTTAGCTATTATTTTTTGAAGTGGGGATACATTTTGTTTATCCTTCCTTTTAAGGTGGTTGCGAGGTTATTTGTTTCATTCTTTTTGGGTATTGTGGTGGTGGATTCTTTGTGATAGATTCTCAAGTATTGATAGAAAAAATAAACAATAGATTATTAATATTTTGAATGGATTTGGATGGTTTTGTTAATAGAATGGAAATAATTAGTAGATTATTAAACGGTTGGTTGTGTGGTCAAATGAGGTCGATGTTATATAATGAATTGAATGGGGTTGTTTAAATGAAATTTATTGGAAATGTGAAATTGGGGTTTCTGTCTTGTTGTTGGATGTTATGGATTTAGTGGTGGAATCAAAAGTGATGTTGTTGTGAGTTGGTTTGTTGGTTTTTTAACCCTTAGTTTTTCCTTGAGTGTTTGAAATTATATAAAAATATATATACTTTTACATTCTTTTGATTCTTATACACATCCCACCAATGTCGAGCACTATCTCTTAACACCCGCATAGTCACACATGGTGTGTTTTTTCCAACACCTAGTGATCATATATTAATTATTCATCTAATTTCATTAAAAACTATCCTAATGGTGATTGGGTTTAGAAACATAAATTAATACATGGTGTTCCAAAAAGTTTTCCCTAAAAAAGATATTGTTCACCCCTAAAACAATAGGTTCATGGTTGGCACATAGTGAGGGAATCCATGAACCATTATCTGGGAAATAATTAATGGTAATTTTAATTTCCTAAATATTAGTTCTAAACACAACCAAACCTAGAATCATCCCCCATTTGACACAAACTTGGACCATAATGATTTTTGATTATTTAAGATAATTATTGAGGGATTTTATGGTATTTTAACCTCCGTTAATAATGATTCAAAGACTAAATCGAAGATACTGTCCTCTTGTGGTAAGTGAATCTTATCATCATTCATTCCCGATTACCATCCTTCTATTGTTCTTGTGTTGGTAGTTTCCTTCTATATTGGTAGATCTATTATATATTTTTTGAATCTAGATCTGTTCTTATAGGCCTAGATCTATATTAAAGTGAAATTGATTTTTCAATCATGATTTATGATTTTAGATCAAATCTAAATTATTGTGCTATAAGATATTGGGTAATTCCATTAGGTCAATGTTCATCAAAAAATCATTGTAGGTGGTTAAAAACTCAAATCCCATAGTTTAAATTATTATTATGTATATTAAAGTTATGTAATTGAAATAGTTCATTAGTAATTTAAACCACTATTTTAATCAGTTCATGTGGTAAATTAATTAATTGTCATAATTGTGAAATGGTGTGATTATGTGATCTGTGAATTTCATAACTAATTAAGGAAATTAAATTATGAGTAAATTGAGATGGTGGAATTGAGTAATTTATAGGTGATAAAATTAGGGGATCTAGATATCATGATCTGACAAAAATAATCGGGGAATTAATTATGGGATATTGATGCCATGATTTGAATAATTAATTGCTGAATTAATTATGATATATTGTATTTGTATTTTTTATAATTAATTGGGGAGTTAGTTATTTTATGTTGATAATATCAAAAGATTAAATTATTTTTGAATTAATTAATGGACTTGGATTAATTACATTTTGAATTAATTAATGGAAGCTTTTTTGATTAATTTTGAAATGATGATTGATGATTTTAATCGTGGTTGATGTGACAATGTGAGAACATGTGATAATGAGATACGTATGATGTAGTGATATGAACTAATGTATCTTCAATGTTCATAAATGTTGTTCAAGACATTAAGATCTAGACTTCTGATATACATGAACAGATGTTAAATGGGTTGCTAGAAAAAATGATCTAAGCCAATGATAGATCTATTAGGACGACTAATAAATGAGATTCTATACATGATGATCTACAAAAATTATATATATGCATGATTGATAATTGGGGTGCTTGGAAAGATGTTCTATGGGAATGTTATATATGCATGATGAGTATTGGGGTGCTAGAAATGACATTCTGTGCCCTTAATATATATATATATATAAATATATTCTTGATTAATAAATATGGACTGGACATGGTGTTATACACCCAGAACAATGGAATTGGAATATGTTTCTAAGTGGCCATAATAAAGAAACGTGAATTGAAAATGAACCATAATTCTGACCTAGTGTAGGCTGAGGAAGGTATTGTGGTATGAGTATCGTCAGGAACCTCTGGAACTATGTTGTTTAATGTAGATTAATTTATATTTTGATAAATTTTTATTTATGAAATTTAATTATTTATATATACAACTACATTCGCTTGTTATTGACTATATTTTTTTAGACACCATTGGTTGGACCTACTAGGTAGTACTCGCACCCTACCATGGATTCATGAATGGTACCCAAATAGACGTCATAGATATACAATAGACTATGGGAAATTTCCATTTGTTAGATTACTAATTTGGGACAGAGAGTGTATGAGGGAACTATATATGGACCAGGAACCAATTGGTAGTTTTATATGTCTTTGTTTATCATTTCCATTTTAGACACATGACACATACCTTATCAAGAAATAGTTACTAATTCAGTTATATATTGTAATTCATACATGCTTTTATTAGGATTTGGTATTTTTTATGACTATATATTATTTGAAAAAAAAATATTTACTTCAGCTGATGTGTAACTTTGATAAAACAGGGTATAGTCTCCCCATGATCATCATACAAGACCCTATAGTGTAGTATGCAACCTATATTAAATGAGTAGGAGTGCTTGATGTCATGTGAATGACAAGCTCAGGTCACTTATATGTGCCACCTAGGCCAGGAAATTATAAAGTGGTATTAGAGCTCAATTTATCATTTCTTCTTATTATGTATTACTAATTCAGAATGGTGTATAGGATACTATAATGTGTCAAGAGTTGGTAATGAGATCGATCAGGGTAGTTGAAAACCCATGTTTGGGTGAAAACACAAGTAATTCATGTGGGATTGTTGTTATTGATGTTTTATGTTATAGTTGAATATTATTTATCCTTGTTTGATGTACTTGTGGTGTAGGGTGATTGTTGTCTCTATTATTTTTTAGAATTTACTTGTGCCCCTGAATGGAATGTTATTTGATTTTTATGTATCATTCTAGGCACTCAAGATTATTTTTTTACATGCATCATTTAGGAATGCCCAGGAAAATGGGGTTTGGGTAAGATGTTGAATTTGAATTATTTTCTTGGTCTATGGAATTGTATTGAAAATGGTCAATGATATGAAATTGGATGTTTTCAAAGGATGAAATAGTGTGATTAATTGTGTTCTAAAAGATAAAATCTAATATGATATGTGGTTACCCCTATTAACGAGGACCTTGGTGTAGGATGGTTAAGTGTAGTGATAGCACCATAGTTTTGACCGTATTACAAGGCTTGGGGAAATGAATTGTTAGGATTATTCATATTAGGTAAATGTGATGATGTTTTATTATGATTCCAAATAAATCATTTTTTTCATTGTAGATTTATGCCTCCATGACGATTCATTTTTAGGAGATGATAGTAGGATGTGGTTAGATATGTTATATTAGTAGTGCAACCTAAGGAATAGATATTTTTATGTCAGGAACTATGGGATAAATTCCTTAAGAACCACCCATGATTCTTGAAATTAATGGAAGGAGGAACATGGTGGGTCATGAAGAGAAAGTTTATCCCATCAATAGATTTCTTGTTAAAAAAACTCTCATAATTTTATTAGAGAGTTTGTAACTGAGTGGGATGAGCTCTTGGATGAGTCCTTAGAGATGATACATGACCATTTGGAGTCATTGGTCTAAAAAAGGGTCAATTTTGAGGCTTATATGCTATGAGGATCGGCACAAAACTGGTCAAAAATTCATGCATGAACCTGAAAAATTGATGGTATGTTAGGGAATGAAATTTTGTAGAAGTTCGTGGAGCACTTCTAACCAGAGACATTGAGGCACAAGGGAGAAGAAGAGTTCTTATGGTTGACTAAGGGGAGCAGGTCTACGATGCACTATTCGGGAGGCTTTATAGATTTATATCGCATTTCTATAACATTAGATGATGATGATTCCACATAATTGAAATTATTTCTGTTAGGAAATATGTATGAGATTATGTATCATGTGAATATATTTATGCTGATGAATTATTCAGAATTGGTAGATCTAGCTCTCATCTCAGAGGTGAACTTGAAAGAGGATTGCAGTTGCAGATAGGTGGATTCTTATTAATGATATGGTGGTTCATCTTCAAAAACAATTAAGCACTGAAATGGGAACATTAGCTAGAGTAGTAGGATTTAGAGTTGTTGGTCAGTGGTTTAGTCATTTAGTATCTTACCCATGTATTTTTTTTATGAGTGCGGTAAGTCGAGTGACTATCATTATCATTTTACCCAACCACTAGGAGAGTGTCAATATTGTTTCAATGTGGGATATCTATAGAGGTTCTGTCAGTACCTGAGATAGACGGCTACTGATAAATCAACTATAGTGATCCAAGGTGAGGGAAGGGGGTATTCTGCACTATATCAGGCTCTCTGCAGGTGTTTAGTTGGAAAATGCGGTTGAAGTAGTGTACACTGAGCTTATAAGAAAGAGTGCTCATATCAGTAGAGTAGTGAAACATATGGAAGTAAGCCTAAATCACAGTTAATAGGGGAAGTAAAATTATATAAATTGTATCCTACACTTATGGATAGCAAGGTTGGGACATCAATAGTGAGAGGTACAATTATAATGGCTTATACATTATGAAGTGACTTATTTTATATTGATTCCTCTCATTACTTTATATCTGAAAAACGGGTTAATGGTTTGAGTATGGAGGTGGAGTTTGTGAATGATACTATGACTATAGATACAATTATGGGAGTATAGACTAGATGCATCTATTTGTGCAACATATTTTGTCTCAATACTGGGGAGTATTGGTTTATGTGGCATCTTTATATCTGATACATATAACGATTCGACCTAGTTATGGGTACTGACTGCTAGTCTCATACCATTCCCCTAAATACATTTACTACAGGAGAGTTACATTTACATCTCCTAAGGGTTACCACTATATTCATCGAGAGAGTTGTATATCCAGGATGGCCGAGCAGGGCCAATTACTCATTAAATGGAAGAGATCACTGCTAAGGTTTCTAGTTAATTTTTGGATGTTTGGGGGTTTTGTAAAGATGTCATTCCAGCAATAGATATTTCAAGATGCCTTATTAAAAACAATGATGGACTAAAACCTAATAGAGATGTGGAATTCACTTTGATCTCATGCTAGGCGATGATCTGGTATCAATTACACTAAATATAATGTCACTGATAGAGCATTGCATTATTCAAACTCACCTGGAGGACTTTGAGGATAATGGTATTATCCATTCAAGTATGTCAACATGGAGATGAACATTGTTATTTTAAAATATGTACAACTAGAGTTTCATCTTGTCTGTTGATTATCAGAAGGTTAACAATATGATTGTATGGAATTAGTGTCCTTTTATGCATATTGATTATTTTTTTTACCAGTTGATAGGATGTTGTGTTCTCATGAAATATGGATTAAGATTAGGGTATCATCAATATAGATTTTGGAGATCTAATATATAAAGTACTTCATTTAAAATATTTCATAGCCAATATGGGTTCACCATAATGCAGATTGGGTTGAAAAATATACCAGCTATGTTTGTGGAATTGATGAACTAATTCATCAATCAATACTTGTATCAATTTGTTGAAGTGTTTGAAAATTACATCTTGATTTACTCCAAGACTCGTGATGATAATGTACAACATCGTGACATCATCATGAGTACTCTAAGAGATCATTGGAGATACGACAATCTATCAAGGTGTCAGTTTTGGATCAATTAGGTACCCTTATTAGGTCACTTACTATTGGAGGAAGGTGTTTCTATGGACCTAGAGATGGTTCAATAAGTGGTATATTTGGAGTAACCCAAGAACTTATTATATATTTGAATCTTTATGTGGTTATGTAATTATTATATAATATTCATCTATGAATTTTCCTATTACAAAGAGCCTATTTTGGTTTTGAAAAAATGGGATAAATATTGGATAGTCATAATCTTGTGATAAGTTGTTCTAGGAGTTAAAGAATTGCTTGACATCAGAACCGATCTAGATTCTACCTAACTTAGAGGAGGAGTATATGATGTATTGTGAGACTTTTTCTATTTGAATCAGATCTGTGTTGATGTACTGTGATTGAGTTTTAGTATAAGGGTTTGGTCTGTTGAGGCCAAAAGAGAGGAACTACCTTACAAAAAACCTGGAGATTGAAACAAGTGTCACGACCCGTCCTCGGGGCCTGTGTTGTGACTACCCCAAGCCTGCCTTCCATAGACCAGGGGATGGCGACTATAACCAAAGACGTAAATCCCTAAGCTGGGAAGGCATTGCCTTTATAAAAGTAAACAAACACAATAGAGTAAGCTATAGGAATTTAACACTAGGTAAAACTGAATACGAAAGAGTCAGCTAGAATATAAATGGGCTAGTATACCGATCCAACTGAACAACAAGTTTAAGTAAAAAGGGACAATCATCTGACAGTAAAGAGAAACTCCTAGATCCTCACCCAGGGTTCCTACATGAAGGGTAGGTACATATGGCCACCTCAGAACACAAGTCTATCAGTCCCCTTCATATGTCGACTCGTTGCAAGGTCCACCTCCGGGTACCATCCAGTCATGGCGCTCTCGGCCTTCGTCAGCACTGTCTGTCATCTGCATCCAGCACAATGAGGTGCGGGCATATCCCGTGTAGGGGTGAGTATAAAGATACTCAGTAGGGACCCTGAGACCATAAAGGCCTCACAATATCCCCTAAATATAAACAGAATAAGAAAGATACACTCACAATGTATCAACCAAACCTACTTAGGTACATGCCCATACATATACCTAAGTTACCAATCTCATTCCAGCTCCAACTCCCGAGCCCATGCACAAACCAATTCCACAATGTATGTAAAGTCAATCACCACGATGATATTGTTTGAAAGTCACGACTCAGCTCACAGAGGTATGCCACAATAGTAGAGGGATATAGATGATCATATGTAGCCACTGAATCATATAAGTTATCAGACCCACAGAGGATACAGGACCAGCCAAACTGTCAGACCCACACAGGATACCGGCCAGCTATCTCACCTAAGCTGTCGGACCCACACAAGATACAAGACCAGCTAAGCTGTCTAACCCACACAGGATACATGCCAGTAATCTTGTCTAAGCTGTCGTACCCACACATGATACATGACTAGCTATTCTGTCAGACCCACAAAATATATAGTAATAGAAGCCATAACTATGGAACCCACAGAGGATTCTGGTACGTTAGTCGTTGTCGTCAAACCCACGGAGGATTCCAGTATAGTAGTAGTCGCAGTCGCAGCCAGCTCTAGTGTTCCCGCACACATTACGCTTGATTCAAGGAGGGTCCGCTCGTCGAGCAAAGGGGGTCAATATGTCAAATATCAAAAATTCCTGAGGTGATGTATCCCGAAGTTACATCTCATTAAAATAAACCCGAAGGGACAGATGATGCATCAATCAGACGCCCAGTCTGAGAGTTATTGGCTTTTCCGTCCCAGGGCCTGGTTGGATTTACGTTCGATCCAAACCCAGCCATTTTCCAAAGTTGTCCAAAACTAAATTATAGTATCTCAAAATGACCGAATCGTCGCGAGGGTCCCAATTACGGAGATGGCGCGTCGTTCGGATGCACGGTCTTGGAGATATTCGCATTTAGGCGATGTCGGGCCCGACCTGTCAAGCCCAGTGGGCTGGCGGGTCGGCCCGACCCGACTAGGCGAGTCCGACCCGGCTGGGGGTCGGCCCGACCCAGTTTGGAGGGTCTGACCCGGCTAGGGGGTTGGCCTGGCCCGGTGGGGCGTGGCCCACCTGCGGACCTAGGCCGTGGAGTGAATCGGTCCAGTTCGCCCTGCGGTGCTGAGCGGCGCCGCCTCTCCCTGCCCGGCCAGCCGATGCCGGCTGGTTCTCTCCGGTGCGAGCGGCCCACATAGTATTCCATTGTTCCTCACACATAGTTCCAAGAGTCTCCATGGTTCTTCAGGCCAACCAGCAGGCGGATGGCCGGTTCGCCTGGTGAGCGGCCCGCGGTTGCGGGCCGTAGTTCCCATGTCGTGCGGCTCCTACAGGCGCCGAAAACCTCCAGCCCAGTCGGTTTGAGGCCAGATGGTTCTTCTCTGGCCTGAGCGGGCTTCAGTATTCCTCCACGCGTCTGGCACGACGATACCGGTCCACCACCGCCTCGGCCTGGCCTGGCCGCAACCTTCGGTTGCCACCGCCGCCTTATGGTCGTGGTTTTCTTCCCCCAGTGTGGTGCGACGACACTGCGCCCTTCCGACTCCACCTCCATTGTTAACACAATCCAGAATCAACAGAGGGTCGGCGAGCTGTGTTTGTTCAGTCCGCGCCCTCCGTGTTAAGTTATAACAAAATAATTTGCCAATATCAATCCAAATATAATCGCCAATGTACGATGGTATAATTCCCACATTCAAATAAATAAACAAAATTCCCCCTACCTCAAAATTGACGTTTCACGTTGACGAGCCACGGAAGACAGTCATCATTCATCAATGATAGAGGAAGTAGAGTTTAGAAAGTCATGTCGAGACGACGAATTCAGTGTACTTTGTGGGAGAGGGTGCCTCCTTTCCTTGATCTGGTTGAAGAAGTGGAGGAGATGTTGCTTCACATCCTTTGGAGACGTGAAGCATTCTTCATCGAGAGGAGGATGTTATTCTTGTTCTTTGTGGGAAGAACTCTTTCCTTCTAATTCACCAAACCCTCTCAATAGAATATTTTCTATGAAAATAAAGTAATAGGATCCCTCATATTTTAAAGATTCCATGAAATTCAAATGCATTAAAAATAATTCATCACACCAAAAATAAATTAATAATGGCATTAATTAATTGTGTTGGCACAATTAAGGGGGAGGGAAGGTGGAGAGTTCACCCAAAATAAATTAAGAGTGGGTTGGCTCAATAAATTCAAGGGGAGTTAAAGGGGATCAGGGGGAGATGAGAGGTTAGGTGCTCGTGTGGGACCCACCACATAATATGCTCCCATGGGAGGTTATGTAGGGGTGGTCCCCACCTCAAACATCCCGTTGGAGAAACTAACCACCACCAAAAATAAAATTATGTATCAAATAAATTTTAATAAAATATATAAGAATCCACAAAATTTATCTTTTGATCTCAACCAATGCAACTATGGTAGAGGTCTCCTTAAATGAATACTGGCACTGCGAGTTCATCAGTGTCCTCACAATTCAATTCCGAACAACGTTTCAAAAGATAGAAAAACATGTGCGTATGATTACTGAACATACCTGAAAAAACGTCATAAATTGATTCTGGGCACACTAGGCCTCAGAATTAGGTGCCTTCAGAAACTGTAGACTCGTAATATTCCAAAGAATTTGTGAAAAAAATGTACTTGAAGTTTACGGGTCTTTACATTACCCCCACCTCAGAGATTTACGTCATTGTAAATATACAACACAAACTAGGGAAACAAATGGGGGGTACTGAGCATGCATTTGAGCCTCCTGCTCCCATGTGATCTTCTGGAGGTTCTCATGCTACTAGTGAATGTGAACTAGATGAATCGACCATCCTCATAGGACCTGCTCCTGTCGATCCTCTATCTCCACTGGGACCTCCATGAAAGTCACCCCGTCATCGATGTCCAACTCCCCATGGTCGATGATGTGGGACGGGTTTTTCACATATCTCCTTAGCTGAGGTACGTGGAAGACATCGTGCACCCGGTGCAACTTAGGTGGAAGGGCCAGGCGGTAAGCCACCTCGTCTACTCTGATGGGGACCTGGAATGGACCGATAAATAGCGGAGATAACTTTCCACCTCAGTTAAATATCTATAGACCTCATTGAGGTGAGACCCGTAAGAATAGGTGGTCACCATCGTCAAACTTCAGTGGTCTCTGTATCCTATCAGCATAGGACTTCGGTCTGCTCTGTGCAGTCTTCATCCGCTCTTGGATGATCTGCACCTTCTCCGTCGTAGCCTGAACCACATCTGGTCCTACAAGAGCTAACTCCCCTAGGCCAATCCAGCACATAGGTGATCTGCATGGTCGGTCATACAATTCCTCATAAGGGGCCATACCGATGGTGGGGTGGTAGCTGTTGTTGTACACAAACTCCACCAAGGTTAAGTGATCCTCCTATCTTCGACGAAAGTTGAGTACACAGGCACAGAGCATGTCCTCGAGAGTCTGAATGATCCTCTCAGTTTGACCATCCGTTTGAGGATGGAAGGCGATGCTCAAGTGAAGCTGCGTCCTAAAAGCCTCATGTGACCCCTTCCATAGCTGTGAAGTGAAATGCACATCTTGATCGGAGATGATAGTCGAAGGCACGCCATGAAGCCGTATGATCTCCGGAACATATAGGCATCCCAAGATCTCTACTGAGCACTTCTCTCTAATCAACAGGAAGTGGGTTGACTTGGTGACTCGGTCTATGATCACCAAGATAGAGTTGTGTCCTCTAGATGTATGTGGAAGTCCCATCATGAAATCCATGGATATCTCGTCCCAATTCCATTATGGGACCTCTAAGGGTTGAACCATACCTTCTGGAACCTGGTGCTCTTCCTTAACTTATTAAAAAGTGAGGCATTGTGAGACAAAATCTGCTACTGACTTCTTCATACCCGGCCACCAGTGCTGTCGTCTGAGTTCCTGATACATCTTCGACAATCCTGGATGTACCGCTAAAGGGGATGTGTGGAACACCCTCAACACCTCCTCCTGTAGTGCAACTGGTACCATGGTACGTCATCTGAAGAGGATTACATGCTCCCCAACTTTATAAAATTCATCAGGTGCCTTCCCTGTGGATATCTGAGAACATCGCGTCTCATAGTCAATGTGTCCCATGATGTGCCTCTCTGACTTGCTGAAGAAGTGGAGGAGTAAATGTGAGAGAATGAAGAAAGGATGCTTCATCTCTATCCACAAAGGATATCTATAACATGGACAGATACTCTAGTTCCTCTCCTAGTAGCTTAATTCCCAATCTATTGCTGATATCATATGCTACAATGTTCCCCTTCCCAAGAGTATAGAATATCTCGAAGTCATAGTCCTGTAGGAACTCGAGCCATCACCGCTATCTCAGGTTTAGGCCCTTCTACGAGAAGATGTACCTGAGAATCTGGTGGCCATAATAGACTGTAAAATGATTTCCCATTAGATAGTGCCACCACATCTTCTAGGAAAAGACCACTACTGCTAACTCCAGGTCATGGGAAGCATAATTCTATTGGTGTGGTCTCAACTACTGTGAACCATATGAGATCACTGCTCACTCCTGCATCAGGACACACCCGAGTCCTGTCCCTAATGCATCTCAGTAAACTAAATACCCTATGCCCTCCTCCGGTAGCCTCAAGATGGGCTCACTGGTCAACCTATACCTCAGCTCCTGAAATCTCTGCTGGCATCTATCAGACCACACGAAGGGTTTCCCCTTCTTCTTCAATGCTGAAATCAATGCTGCAACTCTGGAGAAGTCTGGAACAAATCTGAAATAGTACCCATCCAGTCCCAGAAAACTCCATACCACTGTCACACTCTTGGGTGGCTCCAATGCAAGTACTGCCTCGATCTTCGCTGGATCCACTGCAACTCCAGCCACCGAGATGACGTGTCCCAAGAAGTGAACATCTAGAATCCAGAACTAGAACTTCGAGATCATACCATAATGCTGGTTCTCTCGGAGTGCATCTAGTCCTATCCGAAAATGGTAGGCGTGCTCCTCCTCAGTAGTTGAGTAAATCAGTATGTCGTCGATGAAGACTATGATAAACCGATCGAGGTGAGGCTGGAAGATCCTATTCCTGAGACTCATGATCACTGCTAGAGTGTTAGTTACACTAAAGGTCATTCCCAAGAACATGTAGTGGCTATACTAACACCTGAATGTCTTTATCTACAAATCCTCTTCTCGAACTCTAAGCTGGTGATATCCTGATATGAGGTCTATCTTTGAGAACCATCATGCTCCCTTGAGCTGATCAAAGAGGTCGTCAATACTCGGGATTGGGTACTTGTTCTTTACGGTCACCTGATTCAGGCGACGTATGTCAACACTCAGTCACAAGATCCCATCCGCCTTCTTGGGGAACAAAATCAGAGATGCCCAGGGAGAAACACTGGGTCAGATAAATCCATTTCCCTACAAGTCCTCCAGCTGTATCTGCAGCTCACGAAGCTCCACAAGAGCCATCTGATATGCTGGAGTAGATATCGGTGTTTTCCCAGGGTACAAGTCAATGTAGAAGTATACCTCTCTACGAGGAGGTTGTCTTGGAATGTATTCATGAAATATCATCAGCGTAATGATCCACCACAATAGGAAAACTCGGACTCCACACATCAACTGCTAGTAGGATGAGACTGGACAACTGATGTGTGATCGGCTTCCCCCTTCTCTGTGTTAGTCCATCCTACGCTTATAAGGCTCCCATATCTCTGGTGAAGGTGAACCTGCTTCCATCCGTACAGATACAACACACGTTGCGCCTAATAAAGTAAATCTGAGCATGAACTGTGGATAACCAGTCCATACCCAAGATGACGTCATAAGACCTCGACCCCGCTACAAGAAGATCCCAGCTGATGCTCTCGCCTCCTAGAGTAAGTTCACACTGCCAAAAAAAGTTTGTAATCATCAAGTATTATCCCTATGAGTCTCTAGTTATAATGATCAAGCCAACGACTTCGTCGGAATCTCTGAGCTCTGAACAAGGGAAGTGGCAATAAAAGAATGACTCACAAATGTGTATATAAGTACTGCAGTAAGGGTGGAGTTGACATAGATGGTACCTCGAATCATCTATGGTGTGTCGTTGTTGTAGGGATCAACTTCCTAGAGCTGAACCTGCCTCTGGCTGCCATCTACCTATGGTCGGGGTGGACCTCCTGGTGGTGGTGGTGGTAGAGCCTCGAAACATCGTCCACCACCCACTGCTCGGCCAGCTCCTCTGCCATGTCTGCCATCTCTTGACGGACCACCAGGGTCGAACCTCTGCCTCTGCATGGGAGGTCCCTCTACTATTTTCAGCTGAACTACAGGGTGGGTCGTGCATTCACGAGCCATGTGGACCTGCTCGCCGCATGCATAGCACTGTCTGCTCCTCGAATAGCTGACTCTGTCTCGTGTGCCCCGCACAGCTGAACCTGTATCCTGGCATCGCCCACATGATGCCCTAGTCCACTTAGACCTTTGTGACACCTGTCTACTAGCGGCTGTAGAAGAATCCACAACGTGTCGCCCTGTGGTTGGTCTCGCTACTGGTGACTGCTCAGTGAGAATGCTCTCCACTAGAAGGGCTCGCTTCGGTACCCCCACCTGCGTTGGAATGCTGAGGGAAATCTTCGAAGCCCTAATATCATGCCTGAGTCCCTGATTGAAGTTCTGGGCCATGAAGAAAGAGTCCTACACCATATCCCTGGAGTAGCGTGAGAGGTTGGTGAACCTCGTTGAGTACTGATCTACTATCATGTTGCCTTGTTGCAGATGTAGTACCTTCTGAATCTGAACTGCACAAAGGGTGGATGGAACAATATCCACCCAGAACAGGCTCTCGAAGTCTTCCCAGAGTAGTAATGCCTCGTCATGCACCTGGAGCATCATGCCCCACCATCTACCTACTGCTGCATGTAAGAGAATCGCGGCAATTAAGGATCACCATAAGGTTGGATGGTGTCCATCCCAATATGAAAACTCTCACGACATCCTCTAGCCAATCCTCAGATGCATGTGGGTCTGTCTCTCCCCATAACCTGGGCGGCCTCTGGCGCTGGAACTCGTACAATGCACTCAGGCGACGTTCACTCTCTACTACTAGAGCTAGTGGTATCAGTGGCCCAACGGGTAGTGGTAACGCCGGTACCTCCGCTGTGACTGGGCCCTGCACCGAGGGATCATCGCTCGGTGGGATTCCATCTTGTACGTAACTCGGAACCCTAGTTGGCTACCTTTCTGGTGCCATCCTGAAATGAAACAGGTATGGCACGATATAAACAGTATACCTGGTGAGCTGACACAAAGTAATCACAACGAAATATTTTTCAAAGGAAACACACATGCAATCAGTGTTTTCGTGCACTTGGTCGGAGATCATAAGTCAGAGTCACTGTGTATGGATACGTCGGTCGTCGCACCATCAATGGTTTCCCTAAACTAAAAACCACACCCAAAACCCTTAACACTATTTCCATTCAAATATTCAGGGTATATGTTCTGCGGTAGAACCAACTACCTTTGAAACCAATTTGTCACGACCCATCCACGGGGCCCGTGCCATGACTACCCCAAGCCCACCTTCCATAGGCCAGGTGCTGGCGGCTAGCACCAAAGGTGTAAATACCTATGCTGGGAAGGAATTGCCATTATAAAAGTAAACAAACACAACAATGTATGCTATAAGAAGTAAACACTATGTAAAAATTAATACAAAAGAGTGTGATGGAAAGTAAATGGGCCAATATAAAAACCCAACTGAGCAAAAAGTACAAGTAAAAAGGGAAAAATAGCTAAAAGTAAAGAGCATCTCCTAGATCATCCTCTGAGGTTCCTACCTGAAGGGTAGGTACATATGGCCCCCTCAGTACTCACATCTGTCAGTCCCCTCTGTGTGTCGACTTGTCGCAAGGTCCACCTCCGGGTACCGTCCAGTCGTGTCACTCTCAGCCTCCGTCAGCACTGTCTGTCGTCTCCATCCAACACAACGAGGTGCAGTCATAGCCCATGTAGGGGTGAGCATAACGATACTAACTAGGGACCATGAAACCTAGAAGGTCTAATAATATCCACTAAGGATAAACAAAAAAATAATGATACAATCACAAAGTATCAACCAACTATACTTAGGTATAGTCCCATACATATACCTAAGTTACGAATCTCAGTCTGGCTCCAACTCTCTATCCCAAACACAAACCAATTCCACAAAATATGTAAAGTCAATCACTACGATGATAATGGTTTAATGTCATGAATTTTCTCACACAGGTATGCCACAATAGTAGAGAGATATAGATGATCAGATGTTGCCACTGAATCATCTAAGCTGTCGAACCCACACAGGATACAGGACCAGAAAAGCTGTCCGACCCACATAGGATACAGGCCAGCTCTCTTATCATAGATGTCTGACCCACACAAGATAAAGGACCAGCTAAGCTGTCGGACCCACACAGGAAACATGCCAGCTATCTCGTCTATGCTGTCAGACCCAGACATGATACTGGAAGAGAAGTCAGAACTGTCAAACCCACACAATATTCTAGTATAGTAGTTTTCTTTGTCGAACCCATAGAGTATTCCAGTACAGTATTCATCGCAGTCGCAACCAGCTCTAGTGTTCCCGCACACAAAATGCTCGATTTCAGTAGGGTCCACTTCTCGAGAAAAGGTGATCAACAAATCAACTATCACGAGGTTCTGGGTTGATGTATCCTGAAGTTCCATATCATCAATAGAAACCCAACACGACAGACAGTGCGTAAATCGGACGCCCGGTCTAAGAGTTATTGGCTTTTCCGTTATAGGGGCGCAGTTGGATTTACGCTCTATCCAAACCCTATCATTTTCCAATGTCGCCCAAAACTCATATATAGTATCAAAAAAGGACAGCCTCATTGCGAGGGTCCCAGTACCATAGACGACACGTCGTTCAAACACACAGTCTTGGAGATATTTACATTTTTCCGATGTCGGGCCTAGCCTGTCAAGCCTAGTGGGCTGGCGGGTCGGCCCAACCTGACTTGGAAGGCCTGACCTGGATGGGGGGTCAGCACATCCCAGTTTGGCTTGTCCTACCCGGATGGGGGGTCTGCTCGGCCCGGTGGGGCGCGACCCAACTGCGGACACCGCCTGCGGAGCAGGCCGGTCCGGTTCACCCGGCAGCACCGAGCGGCGCCGTCTCTCTTTGCTCGAACAGTCGAAGTCGGCCTATTCTATCTAGCGCGAGCAGCCAACATAATGTGTCGTTTTCCTCCCAAGAGGCGCCATGTGGCACTGTGGTTGTTCAGCCCAACCAGTTTACCCGGTGAGCAGCCCATGATTATGGTTCGCGGTTCCCCCGCCGGGCTGCGCCTGCAGGCACTGCAAACATCCAGGATGGCCGGTCGTACCCGACCAGATCATCCAGCATGAACAAAAGGAGGTCAACCGGTTCTTCTCCGACCTGAGCGGCCCACAGATTCAGGCTGCAGTTTTCCTCTATGCGGCCAGTGCGACAGCGCCGATTCACCACCGCCTAGGCCGCGACCTGGCCGCGACCTTCAGTTGCCACTGCCTTCGGTTGCCGATGCCTCATGGCTATGGTTTTATTCCTCCTATGTGGTGCGAAGGCACTGCACCCTTTCCGGATCTTCCTCCATTGTTAACACAGTCAAGAATCAACAGAGTGTCATCAGGCCATGTTTGTTTTTCCCGCGCCACCTGCGTTTTGTGATAACAAAATAACTGGACACTATCAATACAAATATAATCTACAAAGTAAGCGGATATAATTCACACGTTCAAATAAATAATCCAAATTCATCCTACCTCAAAATTTACATTTCACGTTGATGAGCCACGGAAGATGGTCATCGTTCCATCAACGCCGAAGGAAGTAGAGTTTGGAACGTCATTCAAGACGACGCCTTCAGTGTAATTCATGGGAGACGGTGTCTCCTTTCCTTCCTCTAGTTGAAGAAGTGGAGGAGATGTTGCTTCATGTCCTTAGGATATGTGAAGCTTTCTTTGTCGAAAGGAATATGTTCTTCTCGTTCTTCGTGGGAAGAATTCATTCCTTCTAATTATCCAAAGCCTCTCAACAAAATATTTCCCATGAAAATAAAATAATAGGCTCCCTCAAATTTTAAATATTCCCTTCAATTCAAATGAAATCAAAAGAATTCATCACCCCAAAAATTATTTAATTCTGGAACTAATTAATTATGTTGGAAAAATTCAGGGGGAAGGAAGGTGGAGAGTTCACCCAAAATAAATGAAGAATGGGTTGGCTCAATAAATTCAAGGGGAGTTATAGGGGTTCAAGTGGAGTTGATGGAATATGTGCTCGTTTGGGCCGCACAACAAAATATCCTCCCATGGGAGGTTATGTGAGGGTGGGCCCCACCTCAAACATCCCTTTGTAGAAAGTAAACACCACCTAAAATAAAATTATGTAACATATAAATTTTATTTAATTTATAAGAATCTCCAAAATTTAACTTCCTCTCTCAACCATATGCAACTATGGTAGAGGTCTCCTTTAATTAATACATCCGCTGCGATTTCATCGGTGTCCTTGGAATTTAATTCCTTGCACTGGTTCAAAAGATAGAAAAACCTGCATGAACATTTATTGATCATACCCAAACAAAAATTCAAGAAATTGATTCCAGGCACACCGGGCCTTGATACAAGGTGCCGTCAGAAACTGCGAACTCATAATATTCCATATAATTTAAGAAAAAAATTTCCTTGAAATTTAGTTGTATTTAAATTACTGCCACCTCAAGGATTTACATCCCCGTAAAGCTATAACAGAAACTAGGGAAACAAATGGGGGGTACTGAGCATGCATCTGAGCCTCCTGCTCCCATGTGATCTTCTGGAGGTTCCCGTGCTGCCAACGAATGTGCACCAGAGGAATCAACCGTCCTCATAAGCCCCTCTCCTGTAGATCCTTGATCTCCACTAGGAAATCCGTGAATGTATCCCTGTCATCGATGTCTAGCTCCCCAACGTTGATGATGTGGGATGGTTCGTGCAAGTATCTTCTCAGGTGAGATATGTGGAAGACGTCATATACCCAGTGCAACTGAGGTGGAAGGGCCAGGCAGTAAGCCACCTCACCTACACTGCTGAGGACAAAAAATGGCCTGATAAATTGTGGAGATAACTTTCCACCTCGGCCAAATATCCGTACACCTCGTCGAGGTGACAACTCTAAGAAGACATGGTCACCATCCTCGAACTCCTATGGTCTCTGTATCCTATCATCATAGGACTTATGTCTGCTTTGTGCTGTCTTCATCCACTCCTGGATGATCTGCACCTTCTCCGTCGTAGCCTGAACCATCTCTGGACCTACAAGTTCTGACTCCCCTGGGACAGTCCAGCACATAGGTGATATGCAATGTCGGTCATACATTGCCTCGTAAGGGGCCATCCTGATGGTGGAGTGGTAGCTATTGTTTTACACAAACACCACCAAGGTTATGTGATCCTCCCAACTACAACCAAAGTCGAGGACACATGCACAGAGCATTTCCTCGAGAGTCTAAATGGTCCTCTCAGTCTGACCATCCATCTGAGGATGGAAGGTGATGCTCAAGAGAATCTGCATCCCAAAAGCCTCCTGTAACCCCTTCCATAGCTGGGAAGTGTAACGAGAATCTCGATCAGAGATGACAGTCGATTGAACACCATGATGCCGTACGATCTCCTGAATGTAGAGACATCCCAATCTCTCTACTGAGCCCTGCTCTCTGATCAGTAAAATGTGGGCCGACTTGGTGAGTCGGTCTACGATCAGCAAGATATATTCATATCCTTTAGATGTACATGAAAGTAACATAAAAAAATCCATTGATATCCCATCCCACTTCCACTCTGGAACCTTTAAGGGATGAACGAATCATGCTCGAACCTGGTGCTCCGCCTTCACTTGATGACAAGTGAGGCATCGCGAGTCAAAATCTGCTACTGCCTTCTTTATACCCAACCACCAAGGCTGTCATCTGAAGTCCTGATATATCTTCGCAACTCCTGGATGTACCACTAAAGTTGTTGTGTTGAACTCCGTCAAAATCTCCTCCTGTAATGCAACGGGTACCATGGTACATCTTCTGAAGTGGATGACGTGCTCCCCACCATCAGAAAATCCATAAGGTGCCTTCCCTGTGTATATCTGAGCACGTCGTGTCTCACAGTCAACGTCTCCACGTTGTGTCTCTCTGACTTGCTGAAGAAATGGAGGAGTGACTGTGAGAGACTGAATAAAGGATGCACTATCTCTATCCACAAATGATATCTGCAACGCGGCCAGCTGCTTTTTCGCCTCTCCTAGCTGCTGAATGCCTGATCTCCTGCTGAGAGCATCTGCTACAACGTTCCCCTTACCGGGAGTATAGACTATCTCAATGTCATAGTCTAGGAGGAATTTGATCCATCACCGCAGTCTCATGTTGAGGTAGTTCTGCGAGAAGATATACCTGAGACTCTGGTGGTCAGAATAGAATGTGAAACGCTCTGCCATCAGATAGTGCCACCACATCTTCAAGGCGAAGACCACTGCTTCTAACTCTAGGTCATGGGTAGCATAGTTCTGTTCATTCTATCTCAACTTCCGTGAACCATATGAGATCATTGCTCTCTCCTGCATCAGGACACACCCATGTCCGGTCCCTAATGCTTCATAGTAAACTACAAACTCTACTCACTCCTCCAGTAGCCTCATGATGGGTGCACAAGTCAGCCTCTGCCTCAGCTTCTGAATTATCTGGTAGCATCTATCTGACCACACAAAGGGTTTCCCCTTCTTCGTCAATGCTGAAATCATTGCTGAAACTCTAGAGAAGTCTGGAATAAATCTCCAATAGTACCTAGCCAGTCCGAGAATACTCCGTACCTCTGTCACACTCCTGGATGGATCCCAAGAAATTACTGCCTCAATCTTTGCTGGATCCACTGCAACTCCAGCCTCCGAGAAGATGTGTCCCAAGAAGTGAACCTCTCAAATCCAGAACTATCACTTCTTGAGCTTACCATAAAGTTGGTGCCCTCAGAGTGTATCCAGTACTACCCTAAAATTGTAGGAGTTCTCCTCATCAATAGCCGAGTAAATCATTAAGTAGTCGATAAGGACTATGATAAAGCGATCAAGGTAAGGCTGGAAGATCCTGTTCATGAGACTCATGAACACTGAGGGAGCATTATTTACACTGAAGGGCATAACCAAGAAATCGTAGTGGAAATACTGACACCTAAAGGCCGTCTTCTGCACAACCTAGTATCGAACTCTGAGGCGGTGATATCCTGACCAGAGGTCTATCTTCGAGAACAATCTTTCTCCACTGAGCTGATAAAATAGGTTTTAATTCCTCAAGAGTGGGTACTTGTTCTTCACAGTCACCTGATTCAGGTGACGGTAGTCAACACACAGTCGCAAGCTCCCATCCGCCTTCTTGGTGAACAAAATCGGATATGCCCAGGGTGAAAAATTGGGCCGGATAAATCCCTTTCCCTGCAAGTCCTCTAGCTGTATCCATATCTCACGAAGCTCGGAGGGAGCCATCCGATATGCTAGAGTAGATATCAGTGTTGTCCCCTGGTACATGTCAATGTAGAATTCTACCTCTCTATCAGGAGGTAGTCCTGGAACATTTTCCAGAAAAAAGATCAACGTACTGATCCACCACAACCGGAAAACTCGGACTCCTCACATCAACCGCTCCGAGGATGATACTAGCCAATTGATGTGTAATCGGATACCCCCTTATCTGCGTTATTCCTTCCTATGCTGCTAAGGCTCCCTTATCTCAGGTGAAGGTGAACCTGGTTCCATCCATGCGGATAAACCACACTTTGCGCCTAATAAAGTCAATCTGAGCATGAACTGTGGATAACCAGTCCATACTGAAGATGACGTCATAAGACCTCGACACCGCTACAAGAAGATCCCAGCCGAATCTCTCGCCTCCTAGAGTAAGCTCACACTGCCAAAACCAGTGTGTAATTGTCGTGTCGTCTCCCGTAGGAGTCTCTATTTTAAGGATCGAGCCAGCAGCTTCATCAGAATCTCTGAGCTATGAACGAGGGTAGTGGAAATAATAGAATGACTCGCACCTGTGTCTATAAGTACTGCATCAAGGGTGGTGTAGACACAGATGGTACCTCGAATCATCTCAGGTGCACCGTGGTCGTAGGCCTTGAATTCCTAGAGCAGAGCCCGCCTCTTTCCACCAGCTTCCTATGGTCAGGGTGGACCTCCTTGTGGTGGTGGTGGTAGAGGCTCGCAACATCATCCACCACCCACTGCTCGACCAGCTCCTCTGCCATGTACGCATGCTCCCCGTGGATCACCATGGTCAAACCTCTGCCTCTGCCTAAGAGGTCCCTCAACTGTTTGGTACTCATCTGCATGGCGGGTTGGGAATTCACGAGCCACGTGACCCTGCCCGCCACATGCATATCACTGCCTGCTCCTCGTATAGCAGACTCTGTCTTGTGTGCCCTGCATAACTAAACCTGTATCCTAGGATCACCCACCTGATGGTCTGGTCTGCTTGGACCTCTATGACATCTATCTACTACCGGCTGTAGAAGAATCCGCTATTTTTCGCCCTGTGGTGGGTCTCACTACTGGTTACTGCTCAGTAAGATTTCTCTCCACTAGAAGGGCTCGCCCAAGTACCCACGCCTGTGTCGGAATGCTGAGGGAAATCGTTGAATCCCTGATCTCTTTCCTGAGTCCCTGATCGATGTTCTGGGCCCTGAAGAACAGGTCCCACACCATATTCGTGGAGTAGCGTGAGAGGTTGGTGAACCTCACTGAGTACTAAGCTACTGTCATGCCGCCCTGCTGCAGATGTAGTAACTCCTGAATCTACACCGCACGAAGGGTGGTTGGAACAAACTCTGCCAAGAACATGCTCTCAAATTCTTCCTAGAGTAGTGATGCCTCGTCATCCACCTAGAGCATTAGGCTCCACCGTCTACCTACTTCTGCGTGCAGGAGACTCGAGGCAAGGATCACCATAAGGTCGGCTGGTGTCCCTACCAATCTGAAAACTCTCACGACAGCCTCCAGCCAATCCTTAGCTGCTTGTGGGTTCAACTCTCCCCGAAACCTGGGCGACCACTTCCGCTGTAACTCATGCAACACACTCAAGTGGTGTGCACTATCTACTGCTAGAGATGGTGGTATTGGTGGCCCAACAGGTAGTGGAACTGCTGGTACCTCTTTTGTGATGGCGCCCTGCACCGAGGCCTCGTCGCTCGGTGGGCTTCCATCTCGTACGTAACTCAGAACCCTATTTGGCTACCTTTGTGGGGGCATCTTGAAAAGAAATAGGTGTGCCACGGTCAAATTAGTATACCTGTAGATCTGACACAAGTAATCACAAAGAAAACTTTTTCAAAGGAAACACACATGCAATCAGTGTTTTCATGCACTAGGTCGGAGATCATATGTCAGATTCCTAGTGTATGGATATGTCATCCACCGTACCATCACCAGTTTCCCTAAACTAATATCCACACCCAAAACACTTATCAATATTGGTGTTAAATTATTCAGGGTCTATGTCTTACGGTAGAACTGACAACCTTTGATACCAATTTGTCATGACCCATCCTCGGGGCCCATGCCGTGACTACCCCAAGCCCGACTTCCATAGGCCAGGTGCTGGTGACTAGCACCAAAGGTGTAAATCCCTTAGATGGGAAGTCATTGCCTTTATAAATGTAAAAAAACACAATAGATTACGCTATAGGAAGTAAACACTAAGTAAAACTGAATACAAAAGAGTGTGCTACAAAGTAAATGGGGCAGTATACAAACCCAACTGACCAACAAGTACAAGTAAAAATGGAACAAATAGTTGAAAGTGAAGAGAAGATCCTGGATCATCTTCCGAGGTTCCTACCTGATTGGTAGGTACATATGGCCCCCTCATCACTCTCGTCCGTCAGTCCCCTCCGTGTGTCGACTCGTCGCAATGTCCACCTCTGGGTACCGTCCAGTCGTGGTGCTCTCGGCCTCCGTCAGTGTTGTCTGTCATCTGCATCTATCACAATGACGTGCGGGCATAGCCCGTGTAGGGGTGAGTATAACGATACTCAGTAGGGACCCCGAGACCCGTAAGTTCTCACAATATCCACTAAGGATAGAAAAATAATAAAGATACTATCACGAAGTATCAACCAACTATACTTAGGTATATGACCATACATATACCTAAGTTACCAATCTCAGCCCGTCTCTAACTCTCGAGCCCAAGCACAAACCAATTCAAAAAAGGAAGTATAGTCCATCAACATGATGATAATGGTTGAATGTGATTAATTAGCTCACATAGGTATTCCACAATAGTAGAGAGATATAGATGAATAGATGTAGCCACTGAATCTTCTAAGCTGTCAGACCCACACAGGATACAAGACAACCGATGATGTCGGACCCACACAGGATACAATGCTTCTATCTCGTCTATGCTATCAAACCCACATAGAATACAGGAACGGAATTCAGAACTGTTGAACCCACATAGGATTCTGGTACAATAGTTTTCATCGTCGAACCCACGGATGATTCCGGTACATTATTCTTCATAGTCGCAACCAGCCCTAGGGTTCCCACACACAGCACACTCGATTCTGGGAGGGTCCGATCCTCGAGAAAAGGGGGTAGATACATCATATATCAATATTTACAAAGATGATGTATCCCGAAGTTCTGTCTCATCAAAAGAAACAGAAGGAAATAGACCACAGGTCAATCAGACGTTTGGTCTGAGAGTTATTGGTTGTTCCGTTCTAGGGGCCTGGTTGGATTTACACTCGATCCAAACCTGGAAATTTTTCTAAAGTCATCCAATACCCACTTACAGTGTTTTAAAAGGACCACCTTGTTGATAGGGTCCCAGTGCCATAGACAGCGGGTTTTTTGGATGCGCGGCCTTGGAGATATTCGCATTTAAGCGATGTGGGGCCTGGCCCGTCAAGCCTAGTGGGAGGGTGGGTCGGCCCGACCAGACTCGGCAGGTCTGAACCTGCTGGGGGATGGCCCGAACCTGTTTGGCGGGTCTGACCAGACTGGGGAGTCGGCCCGGCCCGGTGGGGCGCGACCCACCTGGGGACCCGGCCCACGGAGCGGGAAGGTCTGGTTCACCCGGCTGCCCTGAGTGGTGCCGCCTTTCCCTACCCGACCGGTCAAATCCGGCTAGTTCTATCTGGAGTGAGCGGCCCGTATAGTGGGCCACTGTTCCTCCCACATAGTGCCAACCGGAACCGCAGGTTTTCAGCCTGACCGGTTCGCCCGTCGAGCGGCCCGTGGTTCCCCCACTGCACGACGCGTGTGGGCGCCGTGAACTTCTTGGCCGACCTGCCGTAGCCATCCGATTCTTCTAGCTTGGCCGTAATGAGGCCAGCAGATTCTTCTCCGGCCTGAGGGTCCCGTGAATTTGCTATGCGGTTTTCCTCCAGGTGGCTGGCGCGATGGTGTCGGTCCACCACCGCCTCGTCCCGGCCTGGCCGCAACCTTCGGCTGCTGCCGCCTTTGGTCATTGCCGGCTCATGGCCGTGGTATAATTCCTCCAGTGCGGTGAGACAACACCATGCCATTCTATCTCCACCTCCATTGTTAACACAATCAAGAATCAACGGAGGGTCGTCGGGCCGTGTTTGTTCAGCTCGCACCCTCCACGTTAAGTTATAACAAAATTATTTTCCACCGTCAATCCAAATACAACATCCAATGTACGAGGGTATAATTCAAACATGAAAATAAATAAACCAAATTCCCCTACCTCATAATTGATGTTTCACATTGATGAGCAGTGGAAGACGGTCGTCGTTCCGTCAACACCGCAGAAAGTAGAGTTCAGAACGTCATGTTTAGAAGACGCCTTCGATGTACTTTATGGGCGAGGGTGCCTCCTTTCCTAGCTCTGGATGAAGAAGTGGAGGAAATGTTGCTTCACGTCCTTCAGAGACGTGATGCGTTTTTCTTCAAGAAGAAGATGTTCTTATCGTTCTTCCTTGGAAGACCGATTTCCTTCTAATTTTCCAAAGCCTCTCAATAGAATATTTTCCAAGAAAATAAATTAATAGGCTCCTTCATATTTTAAAGATTCAATGCAATTCAAAAGAATTAAAAAGAATTCAACACACCACAAATAAATTAATTATGGAATTAATTAATTGTGTTGGAACAATTAAGGGGGAGGGAAGGTGGAGTGTTCACCCAAAATAAATGAAGAATGGGTTTGATTAATAAATTCAAGGGGAGTTAAAGGGGTTAAAGGGGAGTTGAGGGGTTAGGTGATCATGTGTGCCCCACCACATAATATCCTACCATGGGAGGTTATGTAGGGGTGGGACCCACCTCCAACATCCCTTCAGAGAAACTCACCACCACCTAAAATAAAATTATGTAACACATAAATTTTATTTAATTTATAAGAATCCCCAAAATTTAACTTCCGCTCTTGACCAAACGCAATTGTAGTAGAGGTGTCCTTAAATGAATACTAGAACTGTGAGTTCCTAGGTGTCCTTGGATTTCAAATCCGAGCACCGGTTCAAAAGATAGAAAAACCTGCACGTAAGTTTACCGAACGTACCCAAACAAAAATAAGAGATTGATTTCGGGCACACTGGGCATCGGAATAAGGTGCCATCATAAACTGCGGAATCGTAATATTCCATAGAATTTAAGAAAAAAATTTCCTAGAAATTTTCGGGACATTACATCATGGTTTCATCATATAAAGTGTTGGCAGAATTTCCATTGGGGTGAGAATTTAATACTGTTTATGGATCACAATAGTTTATGTAAAATCCTCTCAGAGTTATATCTGAATTTATGGCAGTTTAGATTAGTGGAATATATGTAGTCATATGATTTTGAGATAACATATATGCCAAGGGAAGGGAAATTTTTTATAGATTATTTGAGTAGGAAAACTCAGACACAGATTGTTCATAAATCTAATACTATGTGGAAGATGATGGCTTTTCTGGTTGAGATGTGCATTGTGGTTCATTAGAGTCAGGAGTTGATGAAACTCGTATTAGTTTTAGTAGAGTGTATATGTTTTATATGGATTAGGGAAATAGAATATGAGAATCTATTGTGTTACAACTTGATGGAAAGCCTTGATGATTTGGAGAATCTTATGATTGGAGCATAGATGAGGACGAGACAATCTGTGTCAAAAATCGAGTGGTTGTGTCTATGAGCATGTTAGAGGAACTGATGCTATAATTTCATGACTCAAAGTAGGAGGAAAATCCTTATGTGACTAAAATGTACCGTTACATACGATGACATTTTTTTTTGGTCGGTAAATAAATGAGATAGAAGGTTTTGTGACATGATGATATATGATCAATCTGGTGAAGGTATAACATCAACATCCTAGAGGACTACTACTATCATTTACCATTAGGTAATGGATGTGGGAAATTTGAATATGTATTTTTCACAATGTCATTTGAATATGTAATGGAAGAACGATAATATCCTTTTTATTGTAGATTGATCAACAAAGGTAGAAAATTTCATGCCTATATGAGATGCTTTCTCATTTGAGCATCTGAGAGATTTGTATATTTAAAGGATAGTCTATCTACATGGGGTGACACATAATATAGTTTTATATTATGACTCATGTTTCAATTCATAATTATATAAATGATTGAAGAATGTTATTGATACATAATTATTATAGAGTACAAATTTTCAACAATATATAGATGGGAAGTTAGAGGGTACAATAAGGATTCTTAAAGATATGTTGCAAGCCTATGTCCCTGACTTTAGTGGCTATTTGGAGATAAAATTGGATTCAATGTAGTTTTTCTATAAAAATATACATTGAGAAAATATAAATATGGATCCATACGTCTCTCTCTATGGTAAGCCATGTATATCACTGATATGCTGGATGGAGGCTTGTGAGTCAGAGTTGTTGGGACAAAGTCTTGAGTATGAGACGTCAGAGGAATATCAACTAATTTAGAAATGTATGTATAAGTATCACAGTATAAATAAGTCATATACTGATATAAAGAGGCAACCTATGGAGATAAAAATGGTTGGTCATGTATTCCATTGGGTTTCCAATATAATGAGTCAATCTATGATATTGAGATAGGTAAATTTTACACCCCGGTTTGTTGGACATTTTCAGGTTATGGAGAGAATTGGGACGATGTCATACAGATTGGATCTCCCATAGAAATAATGTGTTATGAATGATGTTTTAATTATATCAAATATATGATGGTATCACCCCATAAATTCTAATTTGATTGATGTGGATGAGGTTGACATTGATATAGACGCATCCTTTAAGGAGAATTTGATATGTCTGTTGGATCCCAATATGAAAGTGTTTTAGGGAAACACTGTGATGATAGTTCATGTATAGTTATGACAAGGAATTTTTTAAGAGGCAACATCGAAAATGGAGGGTTATATTATGGATTAGTGGAATTATATTATTATATCATAATATTAGAGAAGTTTGGGAGTGAAGATCATGGACAATCTCTTATAAGGTAGAGATATTGTAATATCCTGACCATTTCTGGAGTTGTATCAGAATTGTTTCTAGGAAATATTTTTTTATTACAGTAATTTTGGGTTGTACCTTGGGTTGTTTTTGTGTTAATTGTATGAAATGTATAAGAAAAAGGGGTTGGTATTGTTACATTACAATTATGTGACTCTGGATTGTTGGGAATCAAATAGGTGGAACATAGTTTGGAAAACCGTGCAACTGAAAAAGTTAAATTGTGAATGACAAAAATTTAGGTACATATTTTTCTAACATTTATTGAACATTGTGTGACCCTACCTAGGGAATCATACATGATATTTTAAATTTTATATAAATTTGGTTTAAATCCAACTAAAGTGAAAATACTTTTCCCATATTACACAAAACTCAAAACCCTATAATTTTGGATGATTTCAACATTTAATGGAGGGATTTCACAGCTATATAAATAGTTTTCTTGATGATTAAAACACTAAAACTAATATCTTATCCTCTCCCAGTAACTGAATCTTATCCCATTGCATTCATATTCATCCTCCATCCTTCTCTTATTTTTTTAGTGAAATTTATCAATTGGTTTTCTAGACCTAAATCTTGATTTGGTGAATATAGATATAGGATTGTAGAACTATTATTATATTAATGAGATCATGAATTTTTATTATTGATTTAATATTTTCGATCCAGACTCCAGTCTACATCATAGCGCTACTCTGTTTTGGAGAATTTGGTTGATCTAACTTTTTTCAATGAATCAAGGTAGGTGGTATAAAACTCAAATTACATTATCATTATTTTGATTATGTATAGTAAATTTATATAAATACTTGATTTATTAATTAGTTAAAATACCTAATTTATTTACTTAATGTTGTAAATTAATCAGTTTTGATAATTGAGAAATTATGAGAATTTGGGATGTGTAAATTTGGTAATTAATTGTGGAAATTAATTACGATGAAATTGATATGGTTGATTTGAGTAAATAATTGGGGAATTAATTACTGTATATTCATATCAATATTTGAGAAAATTTATTGGGGAATTAGTTATATGGAATTGATGCCATGAATTGAATAATTTATTGGTGATATATTAATTAGTTATTATAATAGTGTTCTTGAATAATAAATTGGTGGATTAATTATTCGATATTGATATTTTGAAATGATTAATTTATTTTATAATCAATTAAAGGAATATTATTAATTAGTTAATTAATTAATTCATGGAAGTTGTGATGGTTTATTGTGATAATGTGATTATTCTGTTTAATACTGGTTACTGGGACATGTGAAATCATTTGATAATGAGATATATATAATGTAGTGATAAGAAATGATGTATATGGATGGTTGATGAATGGGATGTTGGATATGAAGATCTACACTAGTGATATGCATGCATAGTTGTAAAATGGGATTCAAGTCTGGAAGATCTACTTTAATGATAGATCGATCATGATAGTTGATAAATGGGGCGTTATACATGATGATATATAGTAATGATATATGCTCATGATTGATAATTGGAGTGCTTGACATGATGTTATATTCCCCAGGTGTAAATTCATAATGATAATTTGGGTGAAAGATATGATATTATACGCCCATGATATATATATATACATGATTTATAAATGGGGACAAGACATTGAGTTGAACACCCAAAACATTTTCATTGGAATAGGATTCCCAGTGGCTATAATAATGAGATTTTATTTTAAAATGTTACATGGTTCAGACCTGGTGTAGGCTGAAGTCGTTATTGAGGTACGGGTGTCCTTGGGAACTCGGTGGGATATTTAGTTTAAACATATTACATTATAATATTATAATTGTATATTTGATAATTGTAATTATTTCGTTATAAAACTTTATACAGTTGTTATTTACTGTATTTTTTTAGACACTATTTGTGGTTTCCTATTGAGTTATACTCACACTCGACTTAAGATGCCTGATATGTAATAGAATAGACTCTATGGATGTAGGACTTTCTAATGGAATATTCCCTATGATTGACTATGGATTGGGGATGGATCTTGGATGAGGCCACTGGATGTGTTTTAGGACACTATTAATTTTTTACGGTGACTATATGTATAATTATAATTTTAGACACATCACACATAATATAGTATGAAATTTTATCTACTTCAGTTGGATATCGACTAACCAGGCTCTCACTTATAGTCGGAAGACTCTAGTGTACGAGAAGGTGCACCTGAGGTGATGTGACTAACTGACTTGAGGTACTAGGATGTTGCACCTGGGTCAAAGTGTTATAGTATTAAATACATGTATATCTTAATTGGAATCATTACATTCATCCATTAGTGGTTCCACAAAATTTTATCCATTTAAATTTTCCATGGATTACTTAATCTTCTATTTAGAAATAACATACTATTATCCATTATGATCATTATGTTTCATCACATATTATTTTTTTCAATTGAAAATTATTTTATAATAAGACTCATAGGGAATTATATTTCAATATGGATATATTGTTATTATTATGTTTATACTTCACTAAAAATTAATCTACTCATTATTTATAGTTATTAAAGAAATTGACTCAAGGGATGTCATATCTTGAGATATATCCTTTATTGACTCCGGTAAAGTCTTGGAGAGTTTGAGGTCATCTAATTAATCATCTATAATATTAATTTGATTTGTGTTATAAAAAAATAAGAGTTCAAAATACCCACATATGGGTTGGTCTTGGTATTAATGCTTTTCATATGTCATCATGAAAGTCAAATAACCCAGGAGAAGTATTATACCACACAATACAACCTCAACCCTACATGATTATGTCAGCTAAAAAATAATATTATTACTAAATGAAAGGGAATCCTGAGGCTAAATCGTCCTACCATTTTAATTCTCATACCCATATATTTTGATGATAATATCCAAAATTAAAGGATTTATCATCACAAAACATTGACATGAAGCTAGATTCATGTACCCGAACAAGTATACAGTGGATATATAGTCTTTAATATTTCATTACATCACCACTTATTACCATCTAAATTACTCTTTGACCAAAATATAAATAACATCAAATGTTGGATTCGATCTTCCATATTCAAGAAAAATTCATAGATTTATCAATGGGAAGAAGGATTCGAATATACTAAAAATATTAAAAATTGACAACTCAAATTCATAAAAATTCAATGAATGATTAGAATTTTTAAAGGTATATGGTGTTCTAGTAAATGTATGCATTTCAGATGTGGTTTCCAATCATGTACAAATCAGAAGAGAATATAAATGAAGGGATACAAGATCCAATGATGAAGTAATGAGATTATTTTAAGATGAAATTGAGGTTATGTTACAAACCAAAAAATATAATAATTTATTGGTAATCATGGAGGCCAACTGAAGCATTATCCATCAATTCCCATGAAATATTAAAGAAACTATTATGCATATCCACTAAAATGATATCTCCATGTGAAGTAGGAAACTAATGGAAATTAAGGTTAAAAATCCACATTGAATAATCTTAGAGATTTATAAAGATTGTAATATGGATTTACAATGTATTATATTAAAATGAGAGGACTTTTGGTTTCCACAAAATAATGTGATATTGAAGGATGGGATGAGGTTCAACGACGGGTGAAAAAGGATCAGACTAAGATATATAAGGATAATATCCCTCCACTCTGTGACTAGGGAGGTGCACCTCGAGTTCCCATTTCCACTACTGAAAATATAATATTTTGAGTACATAATATAATTTTGTTAACTAGAAATAATAGTAATATGATTGAAAATTACTAATATCATATTCTTTTGAAAATTATTCATTTAGTAAAAATATCATATTTAGTACTTATATCAAATTATTATAACACAAATATTTATTTTATAATAGTAAAAAATTATTAATTTTATAAAATGTAGATGATAAAAAAATATTACTTTTTCGTAGGAGATCAGGATTACTAATGTTATTAAATAATTCAGATTGTATTTATATTCATATTATCTTCAATGAATGTTTTTTATTTTTTTATTACATTTGAATCATCAGTTCTGTAATTTATTTCCATATGGTGAAATAATTAATATTTAATTATTTGAGATGTGACAATATTCGAAATGTTCAATATTATTTGAGTAGATCTATATCATTTTACATTTTAGAGAGATTTTAATTTTTGGTATCATATTTGGTGAAGTCAATTCAATAGAAAATAATTTTTTTTTCTAAATCCATGATAGTAGAAAAAGTTAGTACATGAGGCCATTGGAACAAAATTCAAAAAAATAAACATTAAATGATATTCTTAATTATCGATTATAACAATTTAAAAAAATAGTTGTTTAAGAATATAAAGTATGTCATTAATAATGAATATAAGATATTAAAAATTGACTCACCTACCATAATTTTGAATATTAAATATGATTTTATAATTTCAAATAATTTTTTTATCAAATATTTTTTTGGTACAACGATAATTCTAAAGGGTAATACACAACAAGAAATTTTATATTAAGTTATAATATTGGATAATAATTTTTTTATGAGTTATTATTTTACATGTGGAAAACAATGAAACAAAAATATTTCTAATTTAAAATAAAAAATTGATTCTACAAATGAGTTTATTTATCTTTTAATTTTTCAAAATGTTTTTGTCATTTATTAGAAAATAACACATCTCTATTCCTAAAATGGAACGACTCAAATATTTCTAAAATTTATTTTTAAATCAACCTACTAATTGTGATTTATGGAAACACATTTATGAGGTACATCCATCAATATTATCATGACCACTTAATTTATAGTCATTCATTTGTGAAAATGGATTTTTTAACTTTTATTGCTTGTGCTAGTCCATATTTTTGTTTTTCTATTGTTCATATCTCAATAAAACTTTAATCCATTGATATTTTTTGAAATAATATATATATATTATGTAATTAATTCTAGTACTTCAAATGAGGAATATAAATATTTATTTGAAACTAATGATTGGTAAGTTAAATTTATTTCAAATTGATGGTATTAAAATATATAGGGAAGTTTATCAACAGTTGATAAAACCATTAAAGAATTACAATATGAAATATGTGAATTTATTACTTCTAATATGATATCTAGATGGATTTCACATGTTTATAAATAATTATCAATACAAAAAGGATGATGGTAAATTGTTTATATTTATTTATAGAATAATAACTTTTGAAATTAATTATATGTATTTCACCTTATTGACCATTCATTCTAATGGAATAGAAATAATTTTAAAAAATTTATAATTGAATGAGATATACCATCAATAGTTTTCAAAAGTATTATGGTGATTTCAATGATGAATTAATTATTTCTAATAAATTTATCATGCTATAAAAAACGACAATTTGATATTTCATAGTTAGAGGAAGGAAATAATTTTATATGATTAACAATATTTTCATAAATTTTTAGTCCATCACATGTTTACTAGGATTCGTATTATTAACAATTGTTTTAAAGAAAATCATTACACTGTGATATAAAATCCAAGATTGGAAAATGATATTGTACTGTAATTTTTCAATATATCCAAATACTATGAGGAGTCTAGAACAAGATAAATTTGAAAATGAAAAAAAATAATTTATTTAATCTAATTATATGATTTCCACAATTATAATAATATACATTATTATTATGTAAATGAATTATAGATTTTAGTTTATAATATTATATGAGTATGACTCTAATTTATTTTAATGTGTATAAAGGTGTCACAATACTATGATATGTTGTTAATATTTTCATGTCATGATGGAAAAAATTATTTTTATTTATCATATACTACATATGAATTATTCTATTTGTGATATTTTTATATAAATTCCATTTTTTTCAAGAAAATTGCATCTATATCAAAAAAATGACTATATGAAAATGCTTCAATTATTAGTTATTGGTAGTTTTCGAAAATAAAAAAAACAACACTACAAATATTGGATTAAACACAATATTTAATATTATTAAAGAAAAATAAAAAAGGATGAATATGGGTAAATTTTAAATTGATTTAAAATATATATATTATTGATAAAATAAATAGAGATGTTATGTGACAAGGCATCAATTTTAGGGAAAATTGCATAGGCATACAGACATGAGGAAGTTTAATTGTTTTTACATTAATATTCAGAATTTGAATATTACCAATTCATAATTTCATGAGGTGAAATTAAAAAAAAAAATTAATGTCCCCAAAATATTAAATAATAATTATATAATCATATGTTTTTGTTATGGTGGAGAACATGAATAATGGATTTCTTATGAAAAAATATATTTTCATTAAAAATTTTATTAAATGTTGTGATTAATGTAGTAAGTGTTACATATAGTTATTTAGTTAGTACTTTTCAAAATTATATTTTTACTTATATTTAATTATTTTTACTGACAATATAAAAAACCATTCCCATAAATTAACCATTCTACTAATGAAGATGGTTGAAAAGGTAATTTTGAATTCCGGTTTCAAAAACCTAAGTATATTTATTTTATGATAAAATATGTTATAGAAAATTCAAATTTTAAATATAATTGATTAACTTATAATTCCTAGGTATTGATACAAGGTAATATTTTATACAGTTAATTATGTTTCTCAAGATATACCCCCATCCCAATTTCTAAAATTTTGTAATTTTTTTTAATGTTAATAGATCTACATTTCATACATATTCATTTGTAGAGTTTGGAAAATAAATTCCCAATGATGAGTGTTTAATTGGAACACATAATAGTGAAATATTAAAGATGGAAATATTATTGGGATTTTAATTTTCAATTAATAGAAGAATTTATTTAAATTTTTTTTTGTTACTATCAATGAATATCGATCTACACGATATGATAATATTAATGATCATATATAAATATTTGTTGAAAAATAATAATATTTAGTTTTTATGTTTACATATATAATTATAATGATAAATAATGTGGGGACTCATTCTATATAATTCCATAAAGAGTATATATTAATTGTTTTCAACAATTATTTATTATTATTTTATATTAGATTCTATATTTTAAAAAAAATAGTCAATATATTTTATTTTATATAAGGATATATTTCATTTTGGTAATCCATATCACACTATATCAAGGTATTATCCTCTTGATGATGATCTTCAATAACACTTCCCCACTGGGACCCCTCCTTGGATTTCAACTAACACCTAAATCCCACCTCTATTCGACCATGAGTTTGTGACTAACAGGAGGGTATAATTGATTATATTAGAGTCATTGGACTCAAATATCATAGAAATGTGTAAATAATATACTAATTATCCCCATAATATATGTAACCCAAGTCCAATCATAATCCCACATTGCATGGATTCATCCTATAAATATATTCTGAATATAAAATACAATTAATGCACATAGAGATAACTTAAAATCCATTCAATAACTCCAGGATAGAAATGCCCAGTTTGGTCACATAACTCATGATGGAAACCTATAATATATATACCTATATATATTGTGTGATTAGATCATGATTAATTGGTAAATATTCTAATGTCCTCTCATAAAAATTAGTAAGAATAATAATAATACATTATTCCGGAAATTGATGAACACAAAAGAAACAACAAGGTCAAAAATTACCAATCCTCAACAAGGCTAACTCAATAAATTTATTATCAAATTGTAATAACATAATATAAAAAAATATCTATATAGGCACCCCATAACCAATTTCTATGTAATTTTCTACACTTGTTCATCAATGTCTGATGTCATTTGTTCACTCTATTGAACATATGATGTTTATTCAATCACAAACCTTCCTATCGGATGATCCAATAGTGATCATAATCTCATTATATAATTAACCCATTTTTCATATAACAAATACTACACCTCATTTCGTAACTTCATCATCATCATAAAACCATATCCCCTTCCATATGTGAAATATCTAGAACTTGGGTATATCAAGAACATGAAGAAACTTTTCATCATTCTCTACACCTAACACGAACAACCCTAACCATATCACAATAATACATCCATATTGAAAATTAAAATTACCATAGATAAGTGAGAAAAAATATATGTTTTGGAGGAAAAATATTTATACTCCTAAACCAAGTCATTGGGGAAAAACACATAAAAATGATTTGTTCATTATTAAGGTTATCTAACTTAGGTGGAAAGTGTAATGAAGATATAAGAAAATATATAATATATAAATATTTTCCACACATAAGATGAACCTAGAGGGTCCAAAAAAATAATATATCACCATATCCCACAACCATAATCAAACAAATAACAACACACATCACTACAACATCCAACTATAACACCACCAACTAGAAAACAATCCAGCCGAATATAACCACAGTAAAGATAAAGAAACATTTTTTTCATTCCATTTCATTTATATTTCTAATTTACTGATAAAGAATTAAATTCATTTATCATTAAATTTCATATTAAACAATAGTTAATAATTAGATAATTCATATATTTTTTTACTACCAATGAAGATTCATATTTAACACATATTCCTTTGTAATCATGAAAATTTTTATTTATAAGCATTCTTATAACACATACAAGTATTGTGGAAAAGGTTTTAGAAAATAGGGAAGGATTGATTATTACTTGACTTACCCAAAACAAGACCACATATAAATAAAAAAAATTGAATAAAAAAAGAGGATGCATGTGATGAAAAGTGATGATAATGAAAATTTGTGTGGGAGTGTGAATGTTAGTGTGAGTTCAGTAAAATTGGTATATTTAAAAGTAGAAAAGATAACGAGAACAATCAGTTTATGGAAAATTGGAAATTGTCAGGTCAGTTTTTAAAATAAATATTCCATGTTCATGAATTGAATTGAGAAATATCCATTTGATTGAATATCAATGATTTTTTTTCATGTAATATTATTAAAAATTGACTTATAATTATTATTTACTTGAGAGATCATTCAATTACCAAGTGTGAACAAATTTGCAATATCTGAGTTCAATTGTTCATTTTAACATTGTGTTTTTCTATCTCGTGAACTTGAATTACTTCTCAGTTGAAGGATCATGTTGTAATTAATTTAAATTAAATACCATTTAAGAAAAACTTTCTCTAATTCATGATGTTTTATAGAAAATACTTATCTGAATAAAAATATAGAATAGTCCAGTAAAAGATAAATCCATGAACATAGTGGCATGGAATTACCAGTTCTGTGAATTCTATTGAAATAGATTTTCCAAAGATCATTGTTTACTTAAACATAAAAATAAATTTTGAATCATATATGGAAATGTTGAAATAAATAATGATAACCCATTGAACAATGAGCCTAATGTTATTTTTTTTATATTGATCTCCGAGAACATACATTTTTTATCTCTAGATTCTCTTCCATTGCCTATGGTGAATGGTGTATGGTATGATATTCTAGAATGGTGAAGAGGGACTGAGAAGTGGAATGGGAAAAGTATTAGATGGAGATATATCCTAGATGTCTCTGGAATAGAGGATGTGGAATAGAACGGGGATTTTGAATCGATGTATTCATGATTATATAGCTACTGGAAGTCTCTTGAATGTTTATGATGTATCTCACCACCTTCTATAGTCTTCTAATTTTTCATGGACACTTCATTCACCACTAAACGAATAATTTCCTCTAAATCATACTTAAAAATTCACCATTCCCCTTACTCTACATGGGTGACTATAATATAAGTCCCTCAAATAGAATGATGACCCCGTTGGGCCATGAACCATGATCCCTCTAGCATGGAAACAATAATCAATAAAAAATTAAAGGAATTAAAAAGAGTGAAGAAAAATTGGTGCACCTAAAATAAATAAATAAATATGCATATAATGTATTACAAAATTATATGAGTTCGATAGCGCATACACTTTGTTTATATCATGCGACACAGTGATCGAGGGTTGGGCTTTCATAGATGATTAGAGGCTAGGAAAGAGGAGAGGTGGCTCAAACCATAACGACACATGAGTTCTTTTACAGTAAGATCCAAACATCCTCTTCAACATGTGGAAGTATTATTTAACAACATCATACAATTCTGATAAATAAGTTCCTTAGAGGCACTAGATCTACTGATGTATTATTCTTCAATTAGTTCATATGGAATAGATAATGATTTAGCATGATTCAGAGTTTATAATTATGGATGAATTATTTGATTTTGGAGATTTTATTTATCTGGTTTTCTTGTTTGGGGTAGAGTTATACTACCTGTGGGGGTGTGATATTAGTGGCCTAGTTATAGAAAAGGATTTCTCTGTTATGATTTCATTTGACATTTGGTGTGGGAGAGCAAGGTGTGTTACCTATTGGCTATGGGACATACTTGGAATGAGTTATGGTGGCTATGATTGGATTTAACAATGGGTGAGGGAGGGATGGTGATGAATCGAATCACTGGTGTGTTGAATTAATGGATGGAATTTGGTTGAAACTATTAGTGAGTGAGGTATAATAGTGGGTAATTCTTGAAAATGACAGATACTAAAGGTGATGCTGGTGCCTCTTCTTGGTAGTTGCAAGCTTGCAGGGGACTAATCTGGAAGGTGGCTAGACTAACATTGGGAGGTAGTACATATAGAGATGACTCATAATGATTCGATATTCTCTATTCTGAGTAGTGAATCTGGGATTATATGGGGGTGTGTCTAGTTTTTAGGGATAAATCCTTTGGGATAAGTAGCTCGAGGAGGACTCTTTAAAGTAACTGAATTCATCATAAACAATCAATGTAGTAATTAAATTATTTTAAAAATTATATGAAAAATTGAAGAGAAGACAAATTTTAAATAAAATTTTAAATGAAACAATGTTAAATTATTTAATTTATAGTTAAATAAATGGATGATTTCAATTAATAAATTCATAGAATATGATAAAAAACATAAGAACATAAATTAATTTTATAACACTTAAAAAATATGTGTAAGCCAAAAAATAACGTTACTACAAATAAAAAAATTAATTTTAAAAATAATTAAACAAATAATTAAAAAATAAATGTCTTGATTTAAATAAATTAAATTATTAATTTTAAAATGATAAAAAACTAAATAAAAAACGAATGAATATGATGTAAAAAGATAATTAAATTATAAACAAAATGAAATTGATGAAAATTGGAAGTTAAAATAAAATTAATTATTGAATTTTAAATTAATTCAAAATGACTAAATTATTCAATAAAATAAATAGTTCAACAAAAACCATTATTTTATCAACTTAATATAAAAATAAAGCATATGATAATGATTAATTTAAATAATTTTTTTTAATAAAATAATAAAATATAAAAACGAATGTGGCGTGGTGTGTTAAGACACAACCAAATCGAATTCCATCACACTTAAATATTTTTTCCCTAAAAAAACTTCATAATTATTTTCACTGTAAAAAATGAATGATTTAAAACTTTAGTTCAACATGAGTATGTCTAGATTTTTAAAAAATGAGGAACAAAACCAGAGGTTGATTAGGATTTTCAATTGATCTGTTCAAATAAGGACATACTACAACTAGAAAATTCATCATTTTCAATGCATCATTTGTGACTGGGTCTCACCACAAATGACACATTACTAAAAATGGTGTCGCAATACCTGTGTTTTTCAACTTTTAGGTAATATGTCAAAAATTAATTTTCTATTATATAAGAAAACACCTATTGTAATGGAATATTGACTGGTCTCAAATATTTATTTGTGATGGATGAATCTTCCCATCCAAAAAAATAGAAATTTAAAACAATAAAATGATAAAATATTCTAAAAAATATGAAAAAAATACCTATATAAAACTCTAAATATATGAATAAATTAAAATATTACCAAAAACATGATCATTCAAATATTTATCAATATAAATGTTAAAAAAACATAAAACATTCACGGAGAGTGCCATATAGAGGAGGTATTAGAGGGAACTCAAACCCTAACCCAGAGTTAGTCCTCGCATGTTCTCCATAGTTTTCCCATGTTGTTACTCCATCTATCAACACATCTTCTCCTATTATTTCTTCTTCTATCAACAAAGCTCATACTGTCCCATACATATTATCTCTATAAGATCACCCAAAGCACAAAGCTGTTGCATATAATGTGAGGCAGATGATGAATACACTCCATGAGTTCCATTATATTTTTTTGATGACATCATAGTGGTACCAAAATAACTATTTGGCATCAGTCGAGAATTGATACCAGCAACTCAACCTTTATTTTGAAAGGCATACAGAGTCTCTTATACATTCGATGCTTCGTCATATCATGTTGCACCGGTTCTTAGATTCTTTACCTTATCCTAACTCACTTCCTCTATCTAAGAATTCTTGGCCTCATATGACACCTTTAATGGAAAATTAAAATTAAAATAGTTAAAATATGATTTCTAGTAAATTTAAAAAAATTATGCTCAACGCAACATGATTCTAGGAAACACATTGAATCTCTACAGTGATATGATCATTTAACATCCTCTTATAAATGTAAAAATCCATCATGTCCGGATTTTCTACTTCATATATGATTATAAAATAAACACTTCACATTTAATGATAAATAAATTATTTTAAAAAGTGAATACCATATGTCCTCAATGCATACTGAATGTACGACTACCAGCTCGATGCGTCACCTCATTAATTCCTCATTTCTACCTACAAAACAATGTTATCCTCTAAAAACTATCTCCCATCTACTATTAACATAATACATCCCAAACTAGAGATGATATATAATATTTTCAGTGGGCGTATAAAGACTAATTTAATTATCTGACTCTTATTTTCTTCATGATTCTCCTCCTCATGTCGTAAAAAACCTAACGACAATGCTTATCCATATAGACTTCCCGGGCCTCCATGATATTGGTCCATAACCAATAATCAATGGGATACCATAAACATTAAAAATAATTAAAAATATCTAGTTGATTATTAAATATAATAAAAAATATCAATTATTTGTTTATGTACCTTCCAATTATCAGACATGCAGTGCTGAACATCAAATGGAATCTTATTCCATGACACCCATACTCTTAAAAAATACTTTGACCATATCGAAATCCCCTATAAAATTGATATATTTTAAAAAATGTGAAAAAATAGAAAAAATTATTTGAAAAAGTACATAATGAAATTAACGAAAACTAAATAAATCACATGACTAACCATTCTTCTTTTTGTCCGGATCATACAAAAGATATGGACATTGTTCAAGGATAGCACTAAGAATCATCAATCTGGAAAGAACAACATGATTTTGAGTCCCCATTGTACCACTAGTAGCCTGAGAGTTTAAATGAAGAAGTATCTGGTGCGTCACCAGGTAATGTAGCCTCATCCAACTCATGAAATAGATTAATAAATAATATCTGACAATCTGAAACATGAAATGATTATTTTCAAAAAATAATTGAAACCTAGTATTATATATAGATATATATTATAAAATATTATAACCTTTAGTTATTTGTGTTAATATTAATCTTCATCTTCACCTACATATATGATAGTGGAAATATCTTCATGTTTATCCTTAATATAATCAATGTCTAATGGAGTTTCAGCTCATCATCTCATGCTATTTCAAATTCAATTGTTATATCAACAACATCAGATTTGAAAGAACCAAAACCTTCATTTCAGGAATGAATTTTTTTAAGGTTTTTTTGAGGAAAAGGAAGAAAGGGGAAATTTCTATGTACACGCTATGTACTTTTGAGTACATTTCATGTACCAGGTTTTTGCATGCAGTCGTGTATTGGCCATGTAACGGTCAAGTACTTGGCCATGTGGGTGACCTAGAAGTCCTCCTAAATTTGGGTCCTGTTGAGGCTAGTACACGGTGTGTATGTATCTTTTTTTTGTTATATTGGTGGGGGATCACGTCTCACATCCATAAATTGTTTCTTCTACCCGTGTTTCAAAGATGACAGTATTGTACGACTGATGATCATAGCGCTCCACTCATTTCTTTGTACGAGAATCGTTTGAGATGCCACCAGGTGCATTGAATTCCCACATGTGATTTCTAACTTCCTCTAGAGCATCTCATCCCTATTTCTCTTCTCTCTTGAGTTAAGAAAGTTTAAACAATTATAACCTTTTTTCATATCTATGTCATTCAAGGCTAATTCATGGCCCAATATTCCAGAGTGTTCATTGTACAACATCGAGGAGGGTGGTTTGTGCCTTTAATTGGTTTTATCTATATAATATATGCTAAAACTAACAAATACCCATGTTTAGGGTATTGCGTGTTATGGATCCTAACCCTCTTTAAGACATGTTATGTTATTTTTTATTGAGATATGGGATTTTGGTTATACATAAGGTGTAATACCATGATTTTGCGTTCATTTCCCATGTTTGTTTTATTATGGGCATTCAGTCTAGAAATCCTATTAGGCGTGCTTTTTTCCATGCCTCATGTTGTTAGGATGGAGTTACTGTTTATTAGAGATGCATGTGATTCACATTGTGAATGTATGACCACAGGGAATTTGACTTTGAGAGCTTCTTGAGGTAGGGTCATTTATTTATAATTGTTATTATGTTATCCCAGAGGTATTGAATATGAGATCTACCCAGTGTTCATATACTAGAGGGGTTAGACCATGAGAGCTACCCAAAGGGTCGTTATTAAATGAACAATGGACCTTAGGGAATTTACGTTGAGATATGTCAGGTTTTCATTGTAATTTATTGTTGATACACTGCCCAAGAGGGTATTGACCATGATAATAACCCAAGTGGACATTTGTGAATGATTAGTGCTATGTGGGACAAAAGGGGTTAGACTATTTGAGCTTTCCCTATGGGTATTTGTTTCGAAAATTGATGATATGTGGAACTAGAGGGGTCATACAATGATAATTATCCCAAGTGTTATTAATAATTGTTTGAATAATTGCGACGAGTCTACCGAGCCAATGAACATGCTTAGACTCGGTCTTATTTCATTATTTAGATGGTGTTTTGAGACGTCTATTTGTTATTACATTGAATGGGGATACATATCATGGGATAGATCCCAATGTTACATTATTCAATGGATTGAATAATTAATAAATGTCAATGAATGTATTTTGAAACTGTAGGATTGTTTACATTTGAGTACTTCTTATATTATTTCTTTATTTCTCCATATTACCTTCTATATATATTCATTGATAGTTTCTCACCGATCTTTTGGTGGTTGCCTACTAGGATTCATATCACACCCTGTTGGGGTCATGCTTTTGGAACCAAACATGTTATATGGTTTTAGGAATAGATAAGGGAAACCACCCTACATCATCATGTATTTCATTGATGTTGGAGCTGGATACCATGGGACCAAGTTGAGGATTTCGATTCTGTGGGAGTTTACTACTTTTATTTACATTGGTTTAGTTTTTTATTTCCAGTATTGTAACTTGTGTGGCGGATTTCCTAGACACATGTGACATGCATCATTTATATATATGCTCCAATTGTTTTATCACTATCATTATTCTATAGTTTACTATTATTGTGTGATATTACTTCTTCAACTGTTGATTATTGTTGTTTATTATGTTGTGTATGGTCAACCAATGATGGAATAGTTTCCACACTGTAAGAACATGGCCCTCAATACTAGTCAGTAGCCTATGGATTTTTTGGAAATGAGCTTGAGGTTATGTGACCAACCAGGTTTGGGGAACCTTTGGGGAGCACTAGGAAATGGGAAGTCAAAATGTGGTATTAGAGATGGTTTTTTTCTAATTTGTCTTACTTGTAGGAGCCTATAGACATAGATATGAAGGAATGGGTAGTTGGTAATAATTGTGTCTAATATTAGCTAACCCATGTATACGGGAAATATATGTCACATCAAATATTGAAAAGATTCTTATTTTTCAATTGTTAATGTTGATTTGATTTCACTGTTGGGTGATAATCATGTACTGCAATGTTATTATTGATATTATTTTGGTTCTATTTCTGTTACAACCCGATGACATTTGAGAATGCCTTCTCATTCATCATATAGAAACTTGTTAGAGATCACATTCCATGCATTTCTTTTCTTGCCATTTAATGTGCATTACTGATTTCATGTTTTTGTGAAACATGTTGATCTAGATATGCATGATCTTATAAAAGATTCCATGATGTAAATCTAGATATTTTGACAGTGTATTATAATATATAAATATTAATTCATATGGACACCAATCATTGATCACTTAGTTATTATGGGCCCTCTTGGATCATGATTTGGGGGGGTCATGTTTGAACATTAGTTGAATTTTGTCATGTTTGGATGTGGAAAGGGATTCCAAACATTGAGTTGTGAGTGTATTGGCTCTCATGGATCAGTATTTTTCATGTCGAGGACAAAAGTGTATGTTTTAAGGGTTTAAGAGATGTTTTAGAGGCTTACTATCCATAAAAATATACATCACAACGTGTGGTGTTATGAAAACATCCATGTGTTCCTTTATTCGGAAAGAACTAGCTTTTTCTTAATTACATTACATGTACATGGAGTAAATTCCTTGTAGTGATTAACTATGTGACTGACTGTGTGAGTAGGGACATAGGGTTGGGAATTTTTGGAAGAACACTTCCTGTCTAGATTGTACATGACATGTTGTAAGACCCATGTATCCGGTAGTTTGACCAACAACACTAGTGGATGAAGAATGGGTTGTACACGACTTTTATCACTTGTGAATGTGGTGTAGTTATCAACCATGTATCCATTAATATTTACAACAACACAGGTGGATTAAAAATAAGTTTTACACTCTGTTTCTCGCTTATGCACGCCGTGTAGAGTCGACCGTGTGTCTAATGACATGGGCAGTTAGAACAAAAGAAGTACACGACTTGTCTAGGGTGAAAACGTAGTGTAGTGACACATGAGAGAGAACAGTGTAGTTCTATCCATTTATAAGTACATGGGATGGAGGGAAGATTCAAGTACATTCCATGTCTCGGTAGGAATACATTTTGAGTAAGGGTGTTAGATTACTTGGTTTGGTAGAGGTACGCCCCATGATAAAAGATTATGGTAACATTCCATGTAGTGGTTATACATGTTGTGGAACTCATTTTTTGTAATAAATGAATTATATATTTCTCATGTTCCTTTTTCTACTTCTATGTTTGGTAATCTTGAACTGATGTGTCCTCTTGACATTACCAAGTCATGCCACCAAGATGTTATCTGGTTGTATGCTAGGATCATTGCAACAATCATACACCGAAAATGGTAGATCAGGTACTACCAGAATATCCTATCATCATGCATGTCTTAGAACCAATTGGCATACCAGATGCAGGTTATGATGCATAGTTCTATGAAGGATTTGTTATGATGTTACATAATTTTTAGGGAGCACCACATCCTACGCCATCTATGGTAGAGCAGACGCCGGTGTTCTAGAAGTACCATCCTCCCACTTCTTCATTGGATAGAGGACCTCAGGTAGTAGATTCATGGTTTAAGTCCATTCTTTCTATCTTAGAGAATATAGAAACACCTATAGAATTGTGGGTGAATATCTCGATGTACATGTTACATTATTCCTCCAGGAGATGGTGGGATGTTATCTCATAGAATAGAAATCATGAGGATATGGATTTGGAAGAGTTTCAGAGGTCCTTCTTGGATTCCATCTATCCAGAGAGGTTGACAGTAGTTTGATATAGAGAGTACATGCATTTGGAGCAGGGTGCACTTTCCGTGATGGATTACTCCCCTCGTATTATAGAGCTTCAGCGCTTCACACCTGTTCTGGGAGGTGATGAGTTGTCCCTGGCTATGCGATATGAGGATGGCGTTAATTATGACATCTGATCATAGGTGAATGACTTCAGGATGACTTCAGTGACTACTATAGTAAACTAGGGACTGATTACCGAGTGAAATATATGGGATTTGGGAGTTGTAAGCCAGGTCAGTTCAGCATCCAAGGCCAACAATCATTCTATAGATAACAGAAAGTGTTGTTGAGAGGTTTCACGAATTGTTTCTTTAGGTAGTCAGGTGGTGTGCTAAATGTGTGGGATGAGTGGTCATACAAGACCACATTTCCTAAAGTACCCAATTACCTACTGGTCTTGCAGCCAGATGGGTCACATTCAGAATATTTTCTGGTTTTTCTCACCAGCAATGAGCGATAATGGTTCTTCTATGACTACAGAATTAAGAGAAGTCTACCAATTTCCCATCAGTCAGGGTACTAATGTTCATCTAGTCATTCAGTATGAGGAGGAGGTCATGGTTGTGGTAGCCAGCCAGTAGGATTTCAGTGACAGCAGGGTGGATCAGCTCAGGGTATTCTGGTAGGTTCACATGGTCGCGGTACATATCATACTTTTGCAGTGGAGATGACCCAACAAGAGAAGGATCTTGTAACCTCTATAGTTAGAGGTTCGATTTTAGTTGTCTCAGTTTTAGATTAGACTCATTATGATACAGGTGATTCCCATAGTTCTATATCTGTTACCATTTTGGAAATCCATGGGCTCTATATCTTCACTTAAGAGGATGTTATAACGATAGACACTCAGTTGTGGATTAGGATGGGTATTGTACGTCAGTGCAAGGAGATCAATCTTGAGATTTGTGGGTGTCACTTATTATGAAACCTATATGTCTTAGATATGACCAGATTCTATGTTATTCTTAGAATGGATTGGTTCGTCTCTATCAAGGTCTTTGTTGACTTTTTTCACTGCAAGGTGAGTTCCACATCACCATTCGGTGGGTCTTTTCTACACAAAGTAGAATGGGTGTCCAAGAGAGTAGAGTTGTCCCCGAGCATCATGGGATGGGAGGAAATACAACCCATATTTCTATTTTATAACTAGATTACTAGGTGACTTCACATATGAACATTCCTCCAGTGGTGGATCGTTTATGGGTTGTTTTTTCAAATTACCTTTTAGGTTTACCTCTAAAAATGGAGGTATATTTATATATTGATCATGTTCTAGAAGTAGTGCAAGTGTCCTTTCATCCATATAGGATAACTACAACAGGGTTACATGAGCTCAAGGAGTGTTTAGAGGTGTTCTTGGAAAAGGGTTTTATCCAACCCAGTACATCTCATTGGGGTTCATCTATTCTGTTTGCGAAGAATTCTAACAGTACCCTCACACATTTTGTGGATTATTGGAAGCTGAACTAGTTTACAGTCATGAACCGATCTCCCTTTCCTAGAATTTATGATCTTTTTTATCAACATCGTGGAGCCATAGTGTTCTCATATATTGACATGAGATCTGGTTATCACCAGTTTCATGTTATACCCTTAGATATACCTCTTACAGCCTTTCTGAGTATGTATGGTCTATATGAGTATTGGGATATGTCTTTTAGTCTCACAAATGCACCAGAAGTTTTCATGGAAATTATGATCTGAGTGTTCCATCCTTATGTGGATTATTTTGAGTTAGTCTTCAATAATGATATCTTGGTGTACTCTCAAACTCGACACAAAAATGCCATCCATCATGAGGTCATTTTGAGTACATTGAGAGAGCATGACTTATATGCTAATTATTCAAAATACAATTTTTGGATAGACCAGATTTACCTCTTGGGTCATGTTATCTTAGATATAAGAGTGTCAATATAACTAGAGAAAATTGATAGTGGTAATTTCATGAGAGAAACTGAAGATTGTATTTAGGGCAAAATATTGTATAGAGCTAGACGGTTACTATAGGGGAATTATACAGGACATTTCACACTTAGTAGCGCCACCGATGTGCATAACTAAGATGGATGCATTCTACTTGTGGATTGATTCTTTTGATTCAGCCTTTCAAGAGTTTAAAGGGAGATTGACATCAACACTGATGTTGATTTTCCCAGAGCGACACAATAGTTTCACTATTTACTGCCATGCATTAGGTATCGGGCTGGGAGTAGTACTTATGAAAGGGGATGGAGTTGGTGTGTATGGGTCTCGGTAGTAGTGTCTACATGAGATAAATTACCTGACACATGATCTCGAGTAAGCTATAATTGTGCATGATTTATGCAGTTCAAGACATTATCTTTTAGGAGATGATTTTTTGGTATACAACGAACTCAAAAGTCTCTAGTATATATTTACTCAGTGTGATCTGAATTTGAGACAGTGAAGGTGGGTTGAGTACCTTCAGTCCTTTGAAATTGATCTTTTCTACATGCATGTGAAAGGGAAGACAATGGATGATTAGTTGAGAACGATGAATCAGATACATGATGTTCAGGAGGACAGTAGAGAGTGGTAGCTTATAGCTATGTTCTCTGAGATGTATTTGTAGGTTCGCGACAGACATGTGAAGACGTTTCCGTAAGGGTTGGTGTCCTGAGAATGAACTGTTTTGTACTTTTATTACATGAATGTTCAGTTATTATATATTGTTCATGTTCTTCATGACTATAATATAATAATGTCCTGGAATATTTGTTGCATTGATAAGTTCATTGTAGATCCCCGCTATGATGAGAACCTTGAAATGCTATAACAATATTCTTAAATAAAGTTCTATGGTGGGATGACATACTATGATAGGACACATAGTATACAGACTGTCATGTGCGAGTAATCGTAAGAAGACGAGACTCTCTCCCATGGAGTTCGCACTTGGTAATCTCCAAGATGGGAGAATATGAGAACAGACTTGCCAGTAGCAATTCCGCATGTATTTGTGTCATAAGCCATTGCTATCTATGAGCGTGTATAATGGTCCTTAGACTAGAAGATTATCATTAACTCATGTCATGACTCGCACACTTAGATTTACTGATGAAAACTGTCACGCAGACAGTTAGCGGGACGTAGGGTATGTTGGGTGCGTCACGAATGACATGTTGTTAATGGATAAGTCAAGGGAGGATGTGTCCCATACATTTATGGATGTTGATATCTCAGCCCTTTTATTGAAATAGAACTGTCGCATTAAATTTCATGGCCATAGTGTAAACGACGATTTTATTTCAGGTAGTCAAAGAATGATGGATCAAGCATATAAGTTTATGACACTTCCATGAAACTTGCTTGATGATATATTGGGAAAATGGGATTAAATTACACCATAAGCATTCGTATGATGTGATACGTCAATGCGGCGTCAAATTCATTCTCCTGGGTTCCTTGACCCGTTGTTCGATAGTAATCTTGGACTTTAGGTAAGGCCTCCTAATTCCAATGAGAAAGAGGCCTAGAGGGTCACACACAAACTGTATTCAAGTATCTGGAGTAGAATAAAGATTTTTATCGTACTTAGTTTAATATTTATTCAAGGAATCCTAAATCGTTTTAATGTTGGAGGAAGAATAAAATAAAACAAGTACACACTGTGTATCATTGATTACATTCAGTGTAGTTTTATTTTGGAAGGGAAATGAATAAATGAAAACAAGTTATACACACTGTGTACATTGAATGTACACGCTGTGTAGTTTTCAATGAAAAAAAAGTACACGCTGTGTATTTATTAATACACGCCGTGTATTTATTAACAAATGCCGTGTAATTTTTCCAGTCGGGATTTTGAGGGAAATTGTTAGGTCCACAAGGCTGAATACCCTGAGAGGGGGGTGAATCAGGGTATGACTAATTTGAAATTAACGCCCATTATGACCTTGTTTCGCTGTTAAGAAAAACACTCTTCTCTCTCTTTCCTGTTGCACAATGTAAGCAGAAAGTAAAGCATGCACAAGACACAACAATTTTTAATTGTTTCACCCGCACTGGGCTACGTCCAAGGAGCATACAAAGACAAGTTGTTGGTCGTACCAAATTCCACTAAACTTTACTAGCTATGGATTACAAGGTTCGGGTATAGTCACTCTGTCCTAGGCTCACTGCCTTTACAAGATTTTGGGCCAGCTCACTGCTTTCCCAAGGGGCACTCCATGTTTCTCTCTCTCTGGCTCATTGCTGGTGGAGAGGATCACCTTCTTTCTCTTCATTTTCTCACTACGTCCGAAAGGATCCACTCATAGTTTATAGACCTCTAGGTCTCTTCATTTTCATGAAGGAAGGCATCTTCCTCTGTAAGTAGATGCTCTATTGAAGCCCAATTTTCAGCCGTAGATGAATCTCTCTTTGCAACAAAGGTATCAGGAAAACTTCCAACTTGCACGCAACCCGAAAATCACTGCTGTAAATAAACCTTACATGGCGCGCAAGTCAATCTCGGCGCGAAATTATCGGCTCACAGGTCACAACTGGCATGCATTCCACCTCTAACACTTGCGCGACACAAGCTTCCTCAACTCCAAACATGCATGACTCACTTCCTTTTATGCCCAAACCAACATTGGCGGGCAACTACCAACCGGCGCACAACTTCTCACGCTGGCGCGCAACCCCTCACACTGGTGCGCAACTCCACCTGCGCGACCACACACCACATGCGCGACCACCACACCTGCGTGACGGGAGCTCTAATTTCTCAACATGTTAAACTCTGGTGGTGAATGGGGAGGGGTGATCCAGTATTTATAGGCATTTGGTCACCCTTGCACGATGGCGCACAAGTCTCTCCTCAGCGTGCTAGTCTCTTCTCCTGCAAGTCACTTACACGACCTAATTCCAAACATTCTCGAACCACTTTCGTTTGACATATTTTGATCTTCTGATCTTGAAAAATCACAGGCGCGCATGTTCTCACGCTTCCAAGGCCTCAGCACGCATGTCTCTTCCACAGCGTGCACGTCACTTGCACGACACCACCAATACTTGCATGACACTTGTCCCTTTAACATATTTTGATGATATGATCTTGAAAAACATATGGCGCGCAAGTTTCCAAGACTTCATGTACACGGTGCGCAAGTTCTTTTTCCAAAAACAACTTTTCTTCATTTGACGATTTTTCGGCCCAAAAATTTGGCAAACACTGGAAAACGACGCCACCTTGTATCTGTTCTTTTGTACCACCTCCAGATCATCCATTCCTATTATCGACGTTCTTGAATCAAACATGGATCATTGAACTTAGCTCTGGAACTCGACATTCCATCATGAAATCCTCTTTGTCAACAAATTTGTATGTCATTGTTTTTCTTTGTCAACAATCACCACTCATATGTACACTTTGTCAACAAACACAATCACCTAAAAAATGATTCAATGATACCTTGAGGGATTTTTTTGCAACAATATACCCCTTTGGGTTTGTTGAAAACTCTTCCATAAAAAGATAGTTCATTGATTCTTCATCCACCATTCGCCTCATAGCGATTATGATAGAAATCAAGGATTTACTCAACACATACTCTAAGCCCACATGAGTAATGCTCGGTGTGAGAAACAAGAGTAAATGAAAAGTTCATCAATGAATCAGTTCAACTTTGACATCCACCATTGACCCAAAACTAATACCAATTTCCAAATTGATACCAATTGTTGATACTTCACTGAAACCAATTTTTGGAAATACCAATTGTTGGAAATATTCTTACTGCATTCCAACACTACCTTTCTCCACCACTTCTCTGCTTTTATCACGATCATCAGCTATCGTGATATCTAATCTTTGATAGATCACTTTTAGCATCGTCAAATTTAAAAATCTCCCCCTTTCTCATTTCTCCCCCTATATGGATGCTCCATTGGTCAGCTTCTCCTCGAATCTGTCATGATTTATCAAATTGCCACACTGTCTCCCCCGTGAACAATTACTATTTTCTCCCCCTTTGTCAACAAACCCAAAGGTCACTCCTTTGTAGTATGTAACATAGTAGAGCACACATATCAGCACATTAGGGAAAAACATATCATACCTCGGGGAGAAGGGGTGGTTCCACATCCACATTATTTCAAGTGCGGGGAGTTGACTGAACTCCTAGAGCCAGTCGATGCCTTTCAAATGCTTCCTTGGGTAAGGCCATTTTCACAATATCTGCAACCTGTAACTCTGTAGGCAGGTACTCAAACTTCACAAGCCCTTGCTCCACTTTCTCCTTCATAAAATGATATTTGATCTCAATGTGCTTTGTCTTTGAGTGATGAACTGGATTTTTTCTAAGATTGATATCACTTGAGTTATCACACTGGATTTCGATTGGGGACTTCACTTCAACTCCTATATTGTCAAGCTACTACTTCATCAATAATAACTATGTACATGCTTGAGTGGCCACAATAAACTCATCTTCTGTGGCGCTTAATGAAATGAAATCCTTCTTCTTGCTTAACCAAGCAATACATAGTCCTCCAAGATAGAATGAACCTCCAGATGTTGATTTCTTTTCATCCGCTGAACCGGCCCAGTCTGCATTAGTATATCCTAATAACTCTGTCTGAGATTTGTCGTTATATGTCAAGCCGAAGTCCACCATGCCCTTGATATACTGAAGTATTATTTTTTACTGAGAGCATGTGACTTTCCTTGGTATTAATCTAATATCTCTATGTTTGTCATGTGGTGAAAACAATATCAGGTTTTTTCGTGATCAAGTACAACAAACATCCAATAATTTGCCTATATTCTGTGATATTAACTGCCTTTCCATCCTCATCTTTTGATAATTTCATCCAGGTAGCAACCGGAGTTTTCATCTCCATGGAATTTTTCAGGCCAAACCTTCTTAACACTTCCTTGGCATATTTGGATTGAGAAATGAATGGTCCATTACTTCATTGTGTCACCTGTAGACCAAGGAAAAACATTATCTCTCCAATCATTGGCATTTCAAACTCATTTTTCATGAATTCGGAAAACTGTCTGCACTGAGCTTCATCTGATCCACCAAATATTATGTCATAGATAGACTGTCACTATCATCATTTGATTACTATTGTTTTTGAAATAGAGATTGTAGTCAACTCCACCACGCTAGAAACCAAGCTTTTTCAAGTACTGATCATGCCTTGAGTACCATGCTCTTGGTGCTTGTTTCAGCCCATACAATGCCTTCTTCAGCCAACAAACTTTTCTCTCATCCTCATGTATGAGAAATACATCTCGCTGCTCAATTTACACCTCTTATTCCAGAACCCCATTTAGAAATGCAGATTTGATTTCCATCTAGAACACTTTGATCTTTCATTGCACTACTATGGCAAAAAATATGCTGATTGTCTCCAGCCTTGAAACCTGTGGAAATGTCTCATATACATCTATTCCCTCTATCTGGGAGTATCCCTTGCACACTAGCTGTGATTTTTTTCAAATCATTGTTCCATATTCATTCATCGTTTTGTGATAGACCCATTTAGTCCCGATGAAATTCTTGTCTGCAGGCCTCGAGACAATCTCCTATACCTAGTTCTTCTCGATCTGATCAAGCTCTTTATTCATAGCCTGGACCCAGTTCTCATTTTCAGCTGCATTGAAAAAACATTTCGGCTCCACCTGAGATAAAAACAATGTTTGATGTAATGACTTCATTCTTCGAGTCTGAACTGGAGCTGTCTGGTCACCAATAATATTCTGCCTATCAATTTTAGCTTGACACATTGGCTTCCTTGCATACACAGACTTGACACTTTCTTGTTCATCATCAGTTTCTTCTTCGGAGTCAGCCTCTGCCACTTCTACTCCCCTTGTATCGCTTACCTCATCATCACTTAAATCCAGAAACTGTTCACTAGGTCATTGAGTATTCTATTAATTTTCGAATATAGTGACATCATTGATCTCAACATTTTTTCCCAGCCTTTTTTTGAAGCATTTATATTCTTTACATTTCCTTGAGTAGCCAAGGAATATCCCCTCATCTCCTCATGCCTTAAAATTCCTGTGATTTTCTTTATTGAGAATGAATCACTTACTTCCAAAGATTCATAAGTATTACAACATTGGATTCTTTCTGTACCACAGTTTATACGAAGTCTTCCCTTGCTTTGGACACAACAGAGACCTGTTCGAAACATAGAACGATGTCAAAACTGCTTCCTTCCAAAATTTATCTGGTATGTCTTTATCAATAAGCATCGTTTTGGCCATGTTGTTGATGATCTGATTTCTTCATTAAAACACTCCATTCTGTTGGGGAGTTCTCACTGATGAATCTTGATGCCGTATCCCCTATTTCTCGAGATAGTCTTCAACTTGAATGTTTGTGAATTCTGTATCGTTATCAGTATGAAACTTCAGAATTTTCTGCCCAAGCATCTTTTCTGATTCCCTCCTATACTGCTTTATGAAACTGAACACCTCTGTCATATGGGTAATGATGAATACCCAGGCCATTCTACTATAATCATCAATGCAAAGGACATAGTACCTTTTCCCATTTATAGCTCGCTGTGAAATAGGTCTACATACATCAGCATGTACCAATTCGAGCACTTTGGATTATTTCTGGTCCTTTGGCCTGTATGATTTTCTAATGATCTTCCCTTGTTGACAAGCATCACATATATGAGCACGATCACGTGATAGTTTGGGAAGGTCTCTAGCCGCATCACACTTTACTGGATCTTCCATAGATGGTTGGAATAAATGACCAAGTCAGTTATGACACATCTGGTTTTCTTCCTCTCTGGATAAAATACATATATCTTCTTCCCCACTTACAAGGTAAAGATTTCCCTTTTTCCATTTTACTTGTAGAAAAACTGCCCCATCTTTTCCCATGATAGTACATGTCTTCTTGGTAAACCGTATAGAATGTCTTTAGTCACACAATTGACTGACACTGAGAAAATTGTGACTGAGACCTTCTACAACCAAGACATCAGCAGGTCTGATTTCTTTTCCCCCAAACCTAGCCTTTCCTGATCCAATTATCTTTTGGCCTTCATCATTTAAAAACATGAAAACTCATTATTTTTCATATTTTATGCCTGTAACCAGATCCTTGTTGCCTGTCATGTGAGACGTACAACCACTATCAAGAATCCACACACCAGAAGGACCTGATGCTTTAAGGGAAATTTCAGCAACTACTTCCTTCTCTTCTCTCTTCTTCTTGGTCCATATTTTTGTCTCCATACTCGGTATAGGTTGAGAGTCATGATCATTCTCAGAGTACGATGGACCAGCTTCATCTTGCAGAGCTGCAAATCTGTTCTGAACTTTTAACTCAGTTGTCGGTTTATTGATCTGCTGCTTGCGAAAATTTGGATTATGCTTTGGCACATTTCTCTTAATGATTGAAGTGCAGTACCTAGACATTTTCCCAAATCCTCTACACCAAAAATAGTGTCCTTCAAAATATGTTCTGGAAAACTGTTCTCTGTTTTGCTGCCACCTCTGTTCATGTTCCCTTCTATATCTATTGGCTATGGAACACACATACTGTGAATGTCCCATCTTCCCACAACAATAACACATGATATATGGTTCATTCCTTCGTGTTACTTTAGCACTAAGATATTCCCTATGAGATCTCTGAGTATTCTGATTCTATTTTGTGCCCAAATCAACCTTCAATTTCAGAATCGGTGCTTGCGGTCTGACATCAACTACCACATATTTTTGTTTCTTATCAAGCCCTGAATCAACCTTAGCATTTGAGATTTCTTGCTTATTCACTCCTGCTGAACTACGAGCCTCTTCTTTCATCTTCTCTGTCCTCTGAATTACCTGCTTTTCTGATATCACATTGGGGGTCAAGAGTTTTTCTTGATGATTTATTTTTCATCGTAGACTGACCACTTATTCTTCAAGCTCTTTGATACGTCTGACCTGCTCCTTTCCCGTGTTAGTCAAACAATCAATTTCTTTCTTTTGTTCCTCAATTTTTAGCTTATTCTCAATAATATTTTCTGAGCTCTCTAGTGTTGAGGATTTTAAACTTTCAATTTCTTCTAATAGCTCAAACTTTTCTTCATCCTGTTGTTGCATATAGAGTTTGGCATCACGAACCACTTTATTGTATTTCTTCATTTTGGCTCTCCAAACGTCTATCTCTTCAGGAGCTGCTTCCAATTCGGCTTCCATATCAGCTCTGCCTTCAATTTCTTCTTCTTCTTCAACTTTAGCTTCTTCCTTTTTCTGATAACTACCAACAATCTCCACCAAGGCATTTACCCCACGATATCTGCAATTTTCTATCTCCTCACCCTCTTCATCCTCAGACTCATCTGAACGTTCAAATTCTTGTGAAAGATGATTCTTCTTCTTGAAGAAATTTCTCTTGAATTGTTTCTTCCCTTTCACAAATGCTGAATTCTTCTTCTCGAGAATTTCAACTTCATCATCATCATTATCGTTATATTGAAAATTCTTTGGGAATACTGCCACAAGATGACCAACCATTCCACATAGAAAGCATGCTAGTGGAAGTTTCCCTTTAAAATTTCATCTTCCTCTTTTCAAATTTGAAGAAAGGAATGAAATCACCTCATCTGTCTCTTATTCTTCTTGAGAACCTTTAATGGTGAGCTTCTTCATGGCCTTGAATGCCACCTCTTTGGATTTCCCCAATTCCACAACATCGTTATCATCATTTCTCATTTCATATGCAACAAGAGTGCTGTGTAGGTTATCCAATGTCAGTTATTTTGTGTCATTATCTTCCAAAATAGAAACTTTTGGATTAAACTGAGGTGGAAGTTTTCTCAATATGCGCTTCACAATTTTTATATCTTTGATAATTTCTCCAAGATCCTTCATGTCTTCTACCATAACATTTACCCTATCAAAGAATGCGTCAACAGAATCATTTGAGTTCATTTTCAGATCTTCATATTTATTCTACAACACATGCATCTTTGCCACTCTGACCTTTGTATCCCCTTCATATATATTCAAAATCTTTTCCCACATTTCATGTGACCTTTCTCATGACATCACCTTCGTGTAGATGGGATTGGAAAGGGCTCCCCCTAAGGCATTGATTGCTTTGGAATCAGCATCCAACTCTCTATGCTCAGCTTCTGATAATGCACCACTATTAATATCAGCTATGATACCATGCATAGCTTCTGAAAACACATCTATTCCCAAGGATTGGAAATAGTGTTGCATTTTATTTTTCCATATTGGAAAATTACATTTGTCGACGATCAGAATCCCTTTATGATTAGTGACCTCCATTGAGAGAAGACATAATATCAACCTTCCCTCTGATACCAATTGATAGGTCCACAAGGATGAATACCCTGAGAGGGGGGATGAATCAGGGTATGAATAATTTGAAATTAATGCCCGTTCTGATCTCGTTTCGCTATTAAGAAAAACACCCTTCTCTCTCTTTCCTGTTGCACAATGTCTGCAGAAAGTAAACATGCACAGGACACAACGGTTTTTACTTGGTTCACCCGCACTGGGCTACGTACAAGGATCATATGCTTTCAAGTTACCAGTCGTACCAAATTCCACTAAACTTCACTAGTTGTGGATTACAAGGTTCATGTACAGTCACTCTGTCCCAGGCTCACTACCTTTATAAGATTTTGGGTCAGCTCACTGCTTTCCCATGAGTCACTCCCTGTTTCTCTCTCTCTGGCTCATTGTCGGTGGAGAGGATCACCATTTTCCTCTTCCTTTTCTCACTGCGTTGGAAAGGATCCACTCACAGTTTATAGACCTGAAGGTCTCTTCATTTTCATAAAGGAATGCATCTTCCTCTCTAAGTAGATGCTCTGTTGAAGCCCAATTTTCACATGTAGATGAATCTATCTTTGCACCGAAGGTATCAGGCAAACTTCCAGATTCAACGCAGCCCGAAAATAACTGATGTAAATAAACATTACTTGGCGCACAAGTCAATATCAGCGCGCAAGTATTGGTGGGAAAGTCACAACTGGCGCGCAAGTCCACCTCTCACACATGCGCGACACAAGCTTACTCAACTCCAAACTTGCGTGACTCACTTCCTTTTATACCCAAACCAACATTGGAGCACAACTACCAACCGGCGCGCAACTTCTCACACTGGCGCGCAACTCCTCACACTGGCGCACAACTCCACCTGCGCGACCACACACCACTTGTGCGACCACCACACCTGCGCGACGGGAGCTCTGATTTCTCAACGTGTTGAACTCCTATGGTGAATGAGGTGGGGTGGTCCCGTATTTATAGGCATTTTGTCACCCCTCCATGATGGCGCGCAAGTCTCTCCTTGGCGTACAAGTCTCTTCTCCTGCAAGTCACTTGCGTGACCTAATTCAAAACTTGCGCGAACCACTTTCCTTTGCCATATTTTTATCTTCTGATCTTGAAAAATCACAGGCGCGCAAGTTCTCAAGCTTCCAAGGCCTCAACACACAAGTCTCTTTCACGGCACGCACGTCACTTGCGCGACACCACCAATACTTGCGCGACACTTGTACCTTTGCCATATTTGGATGATATTATCTTGAAAAACATATGGCGTGAAAGTTTCCAAGCCTTCAGGTACACAGCGTGCAAGTCCCTTTTCCAAAAACCACTTTTCATCATTTGACGATTTTCAGGCCCCAAAATTTGGCAAACAGTGGAAAACGGTGCCACCTTTTATCTGTTCTTTTGTAAGGCCTCCAGATCAACCATTCCTCTTATCAACATTCTTGAATCGAACATGGAACGTTGACATCAACTCTTGAAATTGACATTCCATCATGAAATCATATTTTTCTACAAATTCGTATGTCATTTTTTTTCTTTGTCAACAATCACCACTTAGATGTCCACTTTTTCAAAAAACACAATCACCTCAAAAATGCTTCAATGATACCTTGAGGGATTTTTTCCCAACAAAAATATCTTTTTATTAAATGATTTTATTATAATCAGTGTGGGTGCATGTCAAGGAATTAATAACTCGACATGGGGTTTTCAAAAGGGAGTTAATGAAATAAATAAAACGTGCAACATGTTTATTTATTGTCATAACTCTACAACCTCAAACCCTATTATAAATATCCTCAAACCCCCAACTATTTTCCTGACACAAGAGAATCGTTGTGCACAACAATTCTGGAGAATTATTTCAATGTCAAAAGAACCTCATCATCCAATTATGCTCTCAAGACTGAGAGAGATCCTCTTCCATCGGATCCATACGATCTAAGGCAGACAATGCAAGTAATGGTTTCTCCATGCTAGCACCTGGAGACTCCGTTGGAGACGTCCAGAGATATGGGGTGAAAATGTGGATCATCGCTAGAGGAAGTCTAAACATGGCTTCTGTGATGAAATGACAAATCACATCAGAACGTGATCAAGAACTTCAATGAAGAAAGAACACTCAAAAGGTATTTATTTTCAATTGATTAAACTAATTATAATCAACCTATTATGATCCTACCTTTTGGATCCAGGACTTTTATTTTCTTTGTCCATTTCTGTGATTCGATCCGTAGAGACTGGCGTTTATCATCGTATTGATCCCGGATTAATCACTGTTAATGACAAAAATCCAAGTGGAAACATTGATCCATGTGCTTCCGCTGTGCCTGGAACCTTAAAATGGTATCAGAGCGAGGTTACAACATTTATTATACTTATATAATTTTCGTTGATAATTTACGCATTTATATTTGATTCAGTTCGAAATAAATCGTTCTATAAAGTTGAATAAACGGGATTTTTTCTTCCTCCATTGTTTCTAAATTCATATCACAGAAACAATCTTTTAATTTTAATTTTGATTAAAATAAAAATGAGGAACTCATCCGAAGGAGCTGCTTTTTCTATCTTTACAACACAAGAATACATGGTGTGTAATAAAAACTACACACCGTGTACTTTGGTTCAACGAACCGGCACTAGTCTGCCAATCCACGTCATGTGAATTGAGTATGCCTAATTATTGATTACGCCATGTTGACCAGAAATGAACGGTGCATGGAAAACTGGAATACATGGTGTGTATGTTGGAGCAACACGCCGTGTAGTCCAATCCGGTCCAGGTGAAACCGTGTACAAGGAGAAGTCGTATTCCGTGTACACGGGATTTCCAGGCCGGTTACTGCGTAACAAGGAAGTAAACGCCATGTATGATTCATCTACACGACGTGTACTCCAAAATTTGCAAAGTTCAAAAAACATGCCAAAGCCCCCGGCGTGTACTTTGGATAAAAGGTGCAAATAAATACACGTCGTGTAAATATAAACTACACACCGTGTACTTTCGAAGAATATCACCATGTTTTTTTTTCAAAAGTACAAAGACCTATACAAGTGATATGGATGAGAAGAATCTCAAGGAAATTCATAAAGGAATTTAAGATAAAGAATCGATTAATTATAAGATCATAATTAATTGAATTCGAGGGAAACATATTTAAAATGAAAGAACGATTAAAAGAATTTGAATTCTAAATATGAGTAAATGTCATTGCATGCTATGGATGATAATGTGGTAGAACAAATACCCTTTGTATGTGTGTATGGTTTCATTTAAATTTGTTTAATTTAAATTTTTTGGCCTGCGAGCCTTCTTCCAATAAAATGTAGGGCCTACATGCCCATGGTTTCTTTAATGTAAAACCCATGTAATGGAGGATATCCCATGGCAGAGGAGACAGTTCAAAATCTGAAGCTGAGGCAAAACCAACCCAAGAAGATACAAAGGTGGACAGGTGGGAGCTGCAAAACACGAACCATCTGGTTCAAGGTTTTTTCCCCAGTTCAGGGTTAGCTTTTCAAAACCGCAAGATAAACTAACCAATAGAAGCTCATGATCCGACCATCTTATTTTATTACTATCTAATTGCATGGTTTATTTATTATGTATGTGTTGTTGAGATCAAATAATTAATGAAATTAACAAGCATGAAAATATGGAATAAAATAAAACTAGACTATGTGTAAACATTATCAGAACATGGTTAATAACTTAAGCTAGCATCACTTAATATTAACAAGCATGTGATAATGAAAAACTACACATAAAAGATTAAAATCCCCCAATACCATATTAAGTTAGACCATGCCTTCTGTTACTTGATTAAGGGAACAAATCAATAAAACTATGTGTTTGAACAATCATGGTTGGACACTTACTTTTATAATGGAATCCCTTATGAAAGGTTTCAGGTTGACAACCATATTACATCCAGAGGAGTAGTACTTTCTAGACATGATATAATATTAGAGGCAAGAGTTGAGAAAATCCAAATCAGTATTTTAGGATTGGGGAGTCCACTCAACAGATCAAGGAACTGTATGATCATAGTTGGAAAAGACCTGCATACCCAAATACGTTCAAATAGCTTGGCCAACATTTGTTGGGGTTATGCGAAGGGGATTATGTATCCTTGCCACTAGAATGTAAAAGAAACTAAACATTCCAAGTTCAATGGTGAGGGCCATTGGGACTTGATAAAATAGTGGAAGAATTAATAAATTCCTTTATATTTTTCATAAAATGTAATCAAAATGTACTAATAAAAATGCTCTTTTAATATGTACAATCGAAATTACAAACTCATAAACCACATTTTCTCTACGATCAATTATAGATAAAGTCAATATCCTCACCGGAAGTAACTTTCAGGAATGGTTTTGGTGCTTTTGGGTTATCCTACACCATGAAAGAAAGTTTTACGTGATGGAGTCCTCACTTCCCGATTCTTCTGTCCAAGGGGAAAATGATGAAGATTTCCAAGTCTACGATCAATATTTGAACGATGCACTCGATGTTCAATGTTTGATGCTATCATCAATGTCTAGTGATCTCATGAAGTCTTATAAAGACATGGATGCCTATAGCTTGCTTGAGAACCTTTGTGGTCTATACCAGGAGAGAGAAAGACATGAATGTTTTGAGATCTCCAAGGATCTATTCCAGAGCAAGCTTGGAGAGGGTGCCCCACTGGGCCTCATGTAGTCATGATCATTGGCTACATTGAGCGCTTGGAGGTTCCTGGGTTTAAACTCCATGAATAAATGGGTACCAATCTCATTCTTTCATCACTTCCCCAGATCTTCTAAAACATTGTTGTGAACTTCCACATGAACAACATTGAGAAGTCTCTGTATGATATTCTTATCCTCGTTCTCCAAGTGGATAATGATATGAAGTGTGAAAAATCTTTTGTCCTTATGGTGAATAAAAGTTAAGGGAAGGCAAAGATCTTTAAGCCCAAAGCTTCTTCATGGCCTTCCATGAAAAGGAAGATCAAAGGGGACGCAAGGGAACATGATGCTGTTTGTTTTTCATGTGGTAAGAAGGGAAACTGGAAGAAAAACTGCACCCAGCCAAGGAAGCAAGGGGATCCTTCAGGTGCATTTATCATCGAATGAAATCTATCTGTTTCTACAAATTGGGTATTAGATACAGATTTTGGTTCTCACATATGTATCCAAATACAGGAACCAAGTAGATTCAAGAAGATTGGTCGAGGGGAGGTTGATCTACGAGTAGCTAATAGAGCCTGACTCGCTGTTGTAGCTATTGGGGACTACCACCTCACATTTCCTACTAGGATGGTCTTGGTTTTGAAAGGATGTTATTATGTACCTTCTATAACCAAAAACATTATTTTAGTATCAAGATTTGATACTGATGGATTCAACTTCAATTTTGGAAGTGGATGTAGCTAATTTTATAATAATATCATTTTTTTTGGTAGGGCACATTTATATAACGACCTTTATGTGTTAGATTAAAAAACCAAGTAATGGAAATTGATGACAAGGTTAATTCCCACGATTCATACCAAACCCAACATTGTCATCACCAGATCAGTCATGTCAATGATAAACGATTGAAAAAATTACATCAAGATGGGTATTTAGAATCTTTTGATCTAAAACCATTGGGTGTATGTCATGCGTGTCTATAAGGAAAAATGACCAAATCCACATTTATTGGGAATGGTGAAAAAGATAAAGTTCTTCTAGAGTTAGTTCACATAGATGTGTGTTGACCATTTCTAGTTGAAGCAAGGGGTGGGTTCGTGTACTTCATATGTTTTACTGATGATTTTAGTAGATATGGATATATCTACTTAATGAGGTATAAGTCAGATTCTTTTGATCAGTTCAAAGAATACAATAATGAAGTTGAGAACCTGCTTGGTAAGAAGATTAAGAAACTCCACCCAGACAGAATAGGAGAATATCTTAATCAGGACTTCATTGATTTCTTACGGGAGTTTGGGATGCTATCTCAACTCACTCCTCCTTACACACATTAATGGAATGATGTAAGTGAAAGGAAGAACAACACCCTGTTGGAAACCGTGAGATCAATGATTAGTCATGAGAGTCTTCCATTATCCTTTTGGGGATATGCATTAAAAACAACAGAACACATACTAAATCAAGTACCAACTAAATCGATAAATGGTAGTCCATACGAGTTATGGAGTGCACACAAAGCCATGTTATCGAATTTACATGTGTGGGGTAGCGAATCCTTTGTTACGTCATCTTCAGGTAACAAACTTCCACCCTGAGGCACAAAGTGTATCTTTATAGGATATCCCAAGTAAACAAGGGGATATTACCTGTACAAACCCTCAGACAAAAAGGTTATAGTGGAAAGACATGCCATATTCCTTGAGAGGGAGCACATCTCCGAAAGAGATAGTGGGAGAGAGATATACTTCGTTGAAGTCAAGGCTCAAGATACACAAGATTTGTTACAAGAATAGATTCCACAAATCCCCCTGGAAGAAAAATCTGTTCCAAAGACACAAGAACTACGTAGTAGCACGAGAGAGTTGAGAGAACTAGAACGATATGGTTTTCTTGTCACTGAGTATGGTGACTCATTATTAGTTGACAATGATGATCCTTTTACCTACAAAGAAGCAGTTGAAGGAATAGACGTTGCCATGTGGAAAGAATCCATGAATTATAAAATGGATTCCATGTACCAAAACCAAGAATGGATTTTGGTAGATCCTCCAGTTGATGTAAATCCTATTGGTTATAAATGGGTATTCAAGAAGAAACTGGACATGGAGGGACAAGTCAGCACCTATAAGGAATGACTGGTTGCAAAATGTTTTAGACAACATCATGGAATTTACTATGATGAAACCTTTTCACCGGTTGCGATGCTGAAATCCATCAAAATCCTATTCGCCATTGCCGCTTACCATGGCTTTGAAATTTGGTAAATGGATGTCAAAATATCATTCCTTAACGGGAACCTCTAGGAAGATGTCTACATGACACAACCTGAAGGGTTTGTGACTCTAAAGGATGCCAACAAGGTATGAATGTTATAGAAATCCATATATGGATTAAAGGAAGCATCAAGGTCATGGAACATTCGTTTTGATGTAGATGTAACAGAATTTGGATTTGTTAAGAATGAATTTGAGCCTTGTATCTACAAGAGGTTTAGTGGAAGTGAAATAATTTTCCTAATAGTATATGTTGATGACATATTACTAATGGGAAACCATGTACCTGACTTACTGTCAGTTAAGGCATGGTTTCATAAATGCATCTTCATGAAATACTTGGGCAAGGTAGCATATATTCTTGGGACCAAGGTCCATCGTGATAGATCCAAGAGAATGCTGGGCCTGAGTCAGAGTACATACATTGACAAGATACTGAAGAGATTCAGTATGGAACAATCCAAGAGGGGTTTGTTTTCAGTGTCACATGGCATTCATCATTCCATGAAAATGTGTCCTCAGACACATGAGTAAAGAAAGATAATGGCAAGGATACCTTACACATCTGTGATTGGGTCAGTCATGTATATTATGCTATGTATGAGGCTAGATGTTGCTTACGCATTAAGTGCAGTAGGCAGATATCAAGATGATCCAGGAGACCGCCGTTGGATGGCAGTCAATACAATCCTTAAGTATCTGAGGCATAATAAGGAAATATTCCTGGTTTATGGAGGAGATGAGGAACTAGTAATCAGAGGACATGTAGATGATAGTTTCTAGACTGATCAAGATGACATGAAGTCGCAGACTGGATACATATTTTGTTTGAATAGAGGTGTAGTGAACTAGAAGAGCTCAAAGAAAAGTGTGGTGGCAGATTCAACACCAGAGTCCGAGTATATCGTAGCTTATGAGGAAGCTAAAAAAGAAGTGTGGATGTGAAGCTTCGTCCTGGATCTGGATGTGGTACCGAGTAGTAAAGATGCTATCACACTCTATTGTGATAATACTGCAGTGGTGGCACTTGAAAAAGAGCCAAGGTCATATCAGCGGACAAAGCACATAATTCGGAAGTACCATCTCTTGAGTGATTTTTCTCAAAGAGGTGAAGTTGTAGTGTGCAGTATTTCCATGGAAGAAAATGTGGTGGACCCCTTGTCAAAAGCCTTGACTCAGCAGAAACATGATCATCAGGTGAGATCTAGCAGACTAAAAGTCATAGGCAGTTGGCTCTAGTCCAAGTGGGAGTTCGTAAGGGTTGGTGTCCTGAGAAACAACTATTTTGTACTTTAATTACATGAATGTTCACTTATTATATAATTTTCATTGTTATGCATGACTATAATATAATAATTTCCTGGAATATTTGTTTCATTGATAAGGTCATGGCAGATCCCCTCTATGATGAGAACCTTGAAATGCTATAACAATATTCTTAAATAAAGTTCTACTGTTGGATGAAATACTATGATAGGATATATATTATACATACCATCATGTGCGAGTACTCATAAGAAGATGAGACTCTCTCTCATGGAGTTCGCACTTGGTAATCTCTAAGATGGGAGATTATGAGAACAGACCCACCAGTAGCAATTTTTCATGTCTTGGTGTCATGGGACATTGCTATCTACGAGCATGTGTAATGGTCCTTAGACAAGAAGATTATCATTAACTCATGTCATGACTCGCACACTTAGATTTGCAGACGAAAATTGTCACGCAGACAGTTGGTGGGAAGTAGGGTACATTGGGTGCGTCACGAATGACATGTTGTTAATGAATAAGTAGAGGAAGGATTTTTCCCTTCCATTTATGGATGTTGATATCTAGGACCATTAATTTAAATAGAACTATCACATTAAATTCCATAGCCATGGTGTAAACGATGAGTTTTTTTCAGGTAGTCAAAGAATGACAGATCAAGCATATAGGTTTATGACACTGCTATGAAACCAGCATGATGAGATATTGAGATAGAGGGATTTAATTACACAGTAAGCATTCGTATGAGGTGATACGTCAATGCTGCATCAAATTCTTTTTCTTTGGTGCCTTGACCCATTGCTAGACATTAATATTTGAATTTAGGCATGCCCGCCTAATGCCAATGAGAAAGGGGCTTAGAGGGTGACACACTAATTGTATTCAAGTATCTCAAGTAGAATAAATATTATTCCCATACGTGGTTTAAAAATTATTCAAGGAAGCCTAAATTGTTTTAATGTTGGAGGAAGAATAAAATAAAACAAGTACACTTTGTGTATCAATGATTACACACCATGTAGTTTGATTTTGGAAAGGAAATGAATAAATGAAAACAAGATATACACGACGTGTACATTGAATGTACAGGCCGTGTAGTTTTCAATGAAAAACGAGTACATGTCGTGTATTTATTAATACACGCCATGTAGTTTATCCTGTCGGTATTTTGAGTAAAATATCTTTTTATTAAATGATTTTTATTGTAATCAGTATGGGCGCATGTCAAGGAATTAATGACTCGACATGAGGTTTTCAAAATGGAGTTAATGAAATAAATAAAACGCGTAACATTTTTATTTATTGTCATAACTCTACATCCTCAAACCCGATTTTAAATATCCTCACAACCCCAACTCTTTTATTGACACAAGATAATCATTGTGCACAACAATTCTAGAGAATTCTTTCAAGGCTAAAAGAACCGCATCCTCTAAGAATGCTCTCAAGACCGAGATAGATCCTCTTTCATCAGATCAAGATGATCTAAGGTGGACAACGTATGAAAATGTTTCTCCACGCTAGCACCTGGAGACTCCTTTGGCGACATCTAGAGATATTAGTTGCACGTGTGGATCACTGCCAGAGGTAGTCTCCACTTGGATTCTGTGACACAACGATGAATCACATCGAAACGTGATCAAGAACATCAAATATGAAAGAACAACCAAAAGTTATTTCTTTCAATTGATTAAATTAATTATTATCATCCTGTAATGATCCTAATTTTGGTTCCAGGAATTTTATTTTATTTTTCCATTTAAGTGATTCGATCCGTGGAGACTGGCATTTATCATCGTATTGATACCGGATTGATCCTTTTTAATGAATAAAATCCAAGTGGAAACATCCACCCATGAGCTTCTGTTGCGCCTGAAACCTTCAGTTTCATTCTACTGTAGTTGTTACCCTTACTCTTATAGATCAAGTGTGAATGAGGAATCTATCAGATTCTGAAGGCCTAGTCCTATGAGATAGTGTATCCAGAGAGGACCCTACTTATCATTCCACCATAATTGATGATGAGACCTTGAATTTTCATAGACATGTATGGGTGTCAGTAGATATATGTGAGGAGTTTATGTGAGTTTATCGTTCCTAGGTTTGGAAAGTTCATCCTAGTGTCACCAAGATGTATCGAGATCTACACTATCTGTATGGGTGTCTAGGTTTGAAAATAAATGTTGTCAATATTATTATGAGATATTCCACATGTCTGTAGGTGATGGGGAGGCCTCAATGACCAGTAGGTATATTAAAGCAGTTACCCATTATCGAGTGGTAATTAAATGATGTCGTGATGGATATTATCATGGGTTAACTGAGATCACCTAAAGGGAATGATGTGGTTTGGGTCATTTTTGAACTGTAGAGACCCGAAGCTTAACGTACATTGACATTACATTACATTTTCGGAATACTTAGTACATAAAAAAAACACACACACAAGGATCGTAATAGTTTAGTGTCTTTGGAAACTCGGAATATAATCTTCTAATCCTGGTGAAAGATCTTCAACATCTCCCATAAAGATCTTCCTTTTTTTTATACCTAAAAACTTTCCTTATATCCTGGGGAAAAGAAAACATGAAAGGGTGAGCTCAAATGCTCATTAAGGGTAAACAAAAGAAATATCAATCACATCATATACCTAAGCACATAACTTTTGGAAATCTTAACCTGTAAAAGAGATCATAATTTCATAACCTGGAATAACTCATGGCAGTGAAATGTAATCACAATAATCATAACTTAAAACATGAAACTTTGTGGCATTCACAGATAATCATATATAATCATTTCTTGTTAGTCAAGACTCATTTCCAAGACTATCTTAGTGGACAAAGTCCCTTTCTGAACCGAGTCACCCTCGTTTCAGTCCTGTTTCACTGAACCGGTATAACCTACCGTTCCAGCCATGTAAATCTCATGAGATATAAAATCTTTACCCAATGCATTGGAGGGAGATATAGGTCCCACCCATCTCATAATTATACCATTATTATGTGTGCCACAAAATCATAAATCATACATCATTACATAACCCATGTAATAAAAATGGGAATCTAAAACATCATGACATCATAAAACAATTCATATACGATAAAGGAATTCATAAAAATAATTCCATCACAACATAATCAAATCAATGTAATAATAGGTATAAAAACAGAACCCTTTATTATCTTATATGGAAAATAATTTTGATAAAATACTTGAACTTCATTCTTGAGGAAAATATCCTTTCTACTTCAAAAACACTTTTCCATTCTTAAAATGTCATAAAATTTTAAACTAAAAGAAGTTGATTAAAAATAAACTTGAAAACTTGTAAATAAAGCTTCTTAGAAATAATGTTTTAAAAATTCATTCATGCCGTAAAAAAACATTCTTCGTACTTTTGTCGGAAAAGTCAAAAAGTACCTCGTACGAAAAATGACAAAAGATTCCTTTCATATCCTTTACTAAAAACTCACCGAAGGGTAAAATTGGATTTAAACAATTGTAAGTGGATGGAAAATAATATTACATATTGAGGAAACATGGATGTGGATGATAAAATACACCCCAGTAAATACCAAAGTATAATCAATCTCGGATAAAAATGAGACTGTGATATTTCCATTACCTTAGGTCTGATTTGCTTCGTAAGTGTCCGAACCTCCTTTATAATGATTTAAATAATATCATTGACTTATTACAGAATCATATTCATTGTTATTATATCATATATGGTTCACTTATGACTTTATATTACCCGTTCTTTTGTAAATTCATGTTAAAGTAGCGTTTTGGGTAAAGTCGTCTCATTTGTCGTTCGTGTTTCATATGATTACTTAGATCATTATTACATAATTATAGAATAAAAAACATGATTTATATATAATATATATTCAGAATATACATATATATAATTGATCGATAAATGGAAATAAATACACCGTTCATGGAGACGGTAGGCCGTACGTACGCATGAACGTTGTTTTCTTTTCGTTATTGAATTGAGTGGAATTGAGTAGATGAAATACATATATATAAACATAAATCCAGTAGCTTTATAATGTCAAATATTTCATTATTATTTCTTATATATACTTTATAATCATTCTTAAATGGTTAACATGGAGAATGAATCTCATCGCGTCGTGGAGACGGTAGTCCGTACGTACGCACGAGCGATGATATCATTTCCATAATTATTGAATTGAATTGGAGTGGATGATACAATATATCAGAATAAATATGATGTTCTAATAACTATTTATAGTAATTCTTTACACCATTATACCCATCCATGTAAGGTGGTGGTGGAAAATAGATTTCACCACGGCGTGGAGACGGTATTCCGTACGTACGCACGCGCGATGATTTCGTTTTCCATAGGATGGATAGATGGTGAAATAGGGTTGTTTCATAATTATAATAACATATCAGTATATTATTGATACTGATGTTATTACTTCATAATGAAACAACCTAAGAAGAAGGTGTGGAAGAAGAAATAAAGGTGAAAGAATCGGTAACGGAAATTACCTCTTCTTTGAAGCGCCTCCTTGAGACCTCCTCTTAGGGCACTAGAATTGGTCTTTGAGGAAGACCAGAACCTCTAGGATGTTTCTAGGGAAGTGGAGAAGAGAATTTGTCAGGGGTTGGCCGAGCTTGAAGGCTCAAAGTTGTGTGAGGAAGAGAGGGAGGAGGTGTCCTTTTATAAGGGAGGAGAGGGGCACCTTTGGAGTAACCAAAAATATTATTTTATTATAAAGTCAAGTTCGGTTTTAAATAGCTCCAAATTGATTTATTTCTAGGATAAGGTGGGGATGGGTCGAAATCCTCTCATCCAATAGAATTTAGACAATCTTAGGTTCCTATTTTAACCTTATCATTTAGATTTAACATTAAGTTAAATAATTTTACTTTTATCGTGTCTTCTTGTGTTCTTATACTATAAGGTTAATAAACTTACTATATCAAGCCAAACGAACCCCAAGTTGTTTGTTATTAATATATATAACCTTATATAAGTCATGTGGCCGAACCTTAGATTTTTAGGAATAAAATAACAATTAATAATATAATATTTGTTTTTAAAAACTATTTTTTTTCAATTTTGACACTATTTAGTAATTGATTTTTGTGAAAATCCTAACAGAATGATAAGTTCGAAAAAAGTTAATTAAATCAATACTAACATGTCATATTATCTTAGAAAATTAGTGTAATTCATAAAAAGTCTCAAATTATATTTATTTGAGTATTTATAACATCAATTATGTCAATATTTCATTAATAAGATAATTACTGAATCATTGTTGTGTCATAAATAAATTAAATTATTTAATGTCTAAAAATTACAAATAAAATACCATTATGTAGGAAATATTTTTAGATTTCTAATGATTATTTATAGTCGAATTTATCTTATGTATAACCCTATATTAAATTTTTTTTATTAAATAAACTTTGATTTTAACTCTTTTAACTCTTCTTTGAATTAAATAATAATAAATGTCCTAATCTAATCCAAGTGGGCCTAAATGGTCATATTTTATTCCTAAGTTTGTTTTTGGTCGACTTACACTTGTCCAATGGAATTATTACATGTGTTAGGGTAATAATAATATCATTTCTACCCTTAACTACCCTATTTACTTTTAACCGTGGTAAAAAAAAGTAAAAAGTTACTATTCACCAAAAAATTATTTTCATCTCATTGAACCAAATTTTACTTAATGACATCAACCGTATGTCTCGGATTTTTGAAATTCCACTCACAGAAGCGGTAAAATTAAGTTTTATGAAAAATTCAGTTTTTTTAACTACCACTTAGTGGTTTCACTATTCATCAAAAATTGAAAGTTTTCAGAAAAATACCAAAAATTAGGCCTAAGCTATATTTGATATTATGAACTCAAAAATGATTTCTATTTTACCAAATTCAAAACATATCAGTTGCATTAATTAATTTAAAAATTATTTCCCGTCGTCAAAACAAATAGCGTGTTCTTAAGAGATAATAACTATCAAAATATTGACACTTGTTTATGTCTGGTTTAAATGTGAAATTACATCCAATGATCAACATTCTATTAAATTGTAAAAATATATTATAAATATACTTTAAAAACATTCAAATTAATAATTTATCACTATTAATTATTTCGATTGAAAAAGTTGTTTTTAATTAATATTTAGTAATTTTCACTATTCATCAAAATATGAAAGTCATCCGAAAATCACCAAAATTTTACCCTAAGCTAATTTCAATATTCCGAATCCAAAAATGAAGTCCATTTTGAAAAATAAAATTTAAAAAATTTCAAAAAGTTGTTATTACTATTCATAACGGCTGGTTTTAATAATATTTTAATCGCATATCGTTGTTTAGCGAAACTTGGTGTTGCATACAACACACGCTATCGTGGAAGGTCGCGATTGCGTGTAATTCAAGCCAGGTCAGAGATGTGTGTTTTGAAAGATCCTTTTGGTGTAGGGTATAACACAATACATTAATGAAATTAAAAAGAATATTTTTCATAAAATCTCGGGGTGTTACATTCTACCCCCCTTAAAATGAATTTCTCCCTCGAAATTCGTCGGGGTTATAAATGGTTTACTATTCAAAAGTTTCTTTAATCGAAACCCACATCATAAAAAGGAATTCCAAAACCAATTTTTAAAAACAAAAGTATGAAACGTAACGGTTACCCAAATAAACTAATCACTGGGTTTCCACATAGGTGAAAATATGGATATGGAAGAGAAATCTAACCATCATGTTCTGATGGAGAGTGGTAGAGAACATGGATATGGAAAAGCTAGCAATCACAAAGCCATAAATTTGTGAAGATCTAAGGTACCATCTGATTAATCAGATATAAGAGGACTAGGACAACATTTTTGGTTTTCAAGATCGTTTCCCTAAAGTTGAAGAATTTGAATTAGAATAAGTACTTACTTAATTTTGGTACAATCTCACTATTGTTCGTTCCTTGAACAATTTTCACTTCATCTCTTAAATAAATGAAGTTGAATTTGTTATTCGTGATGTGTTAGCAGATCATGTGATAGAATGATGGGTTATTGCATCTGTCTCAAACAAATGGTTAGCAAAAGTTATTAAATATACATAAGTCATTCTATAGTGAGATTAATCATATATGGTTCCTAAAATGGACTTATACTTCATATATAATACTACTTAATATAATAAAACTAGTTTCTACTAAACATGGACTTCTTGTAGGCCAGTGGTAGGCGATAAAGGCCAGTCGCACTTCGGTTGTGGGTTCGATTCCCACAGCCTTGTCCGACGCGATGGGCTGTCGCCTGTCCTACAGGTTGTCCTTTTTCTAAAGCTATATTACTATAACATCCCATCAATAATATTGAAAAACGTTTTATCCTAACTTATTTCCAACATAATCCATTACAATCTTTAGGCTTATCCATAATACTTCAGTCCACTCTCATAATATAGTGAAAACGATTACCAGAGATTTAATACCATCTTTGATCCCCATATATCATAAGATATGTCTTGTTGGTCACATTCCAAACATTCAAAGGCCTTAATAATGTATTCTCTTGAATACCCATTGAACTATAGTGAAAACTTGAATGTAGTTAAAAGTTAACACTTTTCACATACCAAAATCCTCAAAATTCTATATACTCATACCATGATATCACTTAGTCCTTATATCAATCATGAGCTCATGAATACTGTTAAACATTTCGTTTTCTCGTTTTCCCTTCCTTATGCGCATATTATCTTATTTCCAAAAATATCTCAATCACATTGAATACCACATTAGACCAATACATAAATATTACAATACATTATGATACAACATTATTTTGGAATCCCATTACATAAACACTTAATCATTCCACCACATCGTTGTTATATTCAACATCGCCAATAGTGATCGCATGTGACTTCCCTTTGTCCTTTTCCTTAAGCGGTTGCTCATGTCGATCATCACTAACCCTTGGATTAGGGAATTTATTAGCATAATGCCCCATTTACTTGCACTTGAAGCATTGAAGTGTTGGTGGTGCGTTCTCGGTAGTGTTTGCATTATTCACATCATTAGAAACCCTTTTTCCATTACTTCGACACTCAGCTGCTCGATGACCTTCTTTTCCACACTTAAAACATTTTCTAGTCCCTTTAAGAAAATCTCCACCATGCTTCTTTCCACACTTTGTGCATAAGGAAACATTCATCTTCTTTTCACCATTATTTTGAGATTTCTCCTTGAACTCCATCTTTCGTTTCTTGTCAAAACTATGAGATGGATAAGTGACACCAACTTCCATTTCTACCTTGATAGCACAACGCACAATTTCTTCATAGCTACTGAAGTATCTTATAGCTAATGCCCTTCGAAGACTTGGTTTTAAGCCACTGAAAAATCGATCAACTTTACTTTCAGGTTGGATGATAATGCCAGATGCATACCTTGCAATTCTTATAAAATTCGCTTCTTATATACCAAAAGACTCATCATCCTTCTGCTTCAGCTCAAGAAACTCCTTTTCCATATTTGTTCGAAGAATACGAGGGAAGTACCTACTGAAAAACATGTTCATGAACTCGTCCCATTCCATGGACTCAATTTCATCTCTTGGCCTCGTATTCTTGATAAGATTCCACCATTGATCAGCTTCACCTTCCAAATGATATACTGCTAAGATGACTTTATAATGTTCAGAACATTGAAGAACTGAAAATATCTTTTCAGTGGTACTGATCCATTGTTCAGAAACAAGTGGATCAGAAGACCCACTGAAAGAAGGTGGACGTTGCCTGATGAAGGACTCAATAGAATATTGTTCCCTTCTCTGCTCATTTGGAAGTCCAGAATGATTCATAGCATGTGTAAGTATAGCAATAAGATTTTTCACTCCATATCCCATAACATTTGTTTGTTCAGGAGGGAAATCATTGCATTGTCCATTGCATTGATCAACACGGTTCCTTCGGGTTCCAGCCATCGTCTAAAACCCAAAAAGAATAGTGTGAGAGGAAAAAATCATGCTAGGGAAAACAACATAATAAAGGGGGAGTACCTTCAATATCTAACATCTTAGGTTTAATTCTATGATCGTTAGCGTAATTCTAGTACTATAACCTATACGTATACTTAACCTTAGGGACATCCCTGGACATACCTTAGAAATATCTTTAGGGATCTCACTAACGTTTTCGCATCCTAGTTTCCAAAGTTTGACTAAACCTTTCCTCTGATACCAACTGTAGAGACCCGATGCTTAACGTACATTGACATTACATTACCTTTGCGGAATACTTAGTACATAACAAAAACTTACACACAAGGATCGTAATAGTTTAGTGTCTTTGGAAACTCGGAATATAATCTTCTAATCCTGGTGAAAGATCTTCAACATCTCCCATAATGATCTTCCTTTTTTTTATACCTAAAAACGTTCCTTATATCCTGGGGAAAAGAAAACATGAAAGGGTGAGCTCAAATGCTCAGTAAGGGTAAAAAAAAAAGAAATATCAATCACATCATATACATAAGCACATAACTTTTGGAAATATTAACCTGTAAAAGAGATCATAATTTCATAACCTGGAATAACTCATGGCAGTGAAATGTAATCACAATAATCATAACTTAAAACATGAAACTTTGTGGCATTCACAGATAATCATATAGAATCATTTCTTGTTAGTCAAGACTCATTGCCAAGACTATCTTAGTGGACAAAGTCCCTTTCTGAACCGAGTCACCCTCATTTCAGTCCTGTTTCACTGAACCGGTATAACCTACCGTTCCAGCCATGTCTATCTCATGAGATATAAAATCTTTACCCAATGCATTGGAGGGAGATATAGGTCCCACCCATCTCATAATGATACCATTCTTATGTGTGCCACAAAATCATAAATCATACATCATTACATAAACCATGTAATAAAAATGGGAATCTTAAACATCATGACATCATAAAACAATTCATATATGATAAAGGAATTCATAAAAATAATTCCATCACAACATAATCAAATCAATGTAATAATAGGGATACAAATAGAACCCTTTATTATCTTAGATGGGAAATAATTTTGATAAAATACTTGAACTTCATTCTTGAGGAAAATATCCTTTCTACTTCAAAAACACTTTTCCTTTCTTAACATGTCATACAATTTTAAACTAAAAGAATTTGATTAAAAATAAACATGAAAACTTGTAAAGGAAGCTTCTTAGAAATAATGTTTTAAAAATCCATTCATGCCGTAAAAAAACATTCTTCGTACTTTTGTCGGAAAAGTCAAAAAGTACCTCGTACGAAAAATGACAAAAGATTCCTTTCATATCCTTTACTAAAAACTCACCGAAGGGTAAAATTGGATTTAAACAATTGTAAGTGGATGGAAAATAATATTATATATTGAGGAAACATGGATGTGGATGATAAAATACACCCCAATAAATACCAAAGTATAAACAATCTCGGATAAAAATGAGACTGTGATATTTCCCTTACCTTAGGTCCGATTTGCTTCGTAAGTGTCCGAACTTCCTGTATAATGATTTAAATAATGTCATTGACTTATTACAGAATCATATTCATTGTTATTATATCATATATGGTTCACTTATGACTTTATATTACCCGTTCTTTTGTAAATTCATGTTAAAGTAGCGTTTTGGGTAAAATCGTCTCATTTGTCGTTCGTGTTTCATATGATTACTTAGATCATTATTACTTAATTATAGAATATAAAACATGATTTATATATAATATATATTCAGAATATACATATATATAATGGATCGATAAATGGAAAGAAATACACCATTCATGGAGATGGTAGGCCGTACGTACGCATGAACGCTGTTTTCTTTTCGTTATTGAATTGAGTGGAATTAAGTAGATGACATAAATATATATACACATAAATCCAGTAGCTTTATAATGTCATATATTTCATTATTATTGCTTATATATACTTTATAATCATTATTAAATGGTTAACATGGAGAATGAATCTCATCGCGTCATGGAGACGGTAGTCCGTACGTACACACGAGCGATGATATCATTTACATAATTATTGAATTGAATTGGAGAGGATGATAAAATATATCAGAATCAATATGATTTTATAATAACTAGGTATATGTATTCTTTACACCATTATACCAATCCATGTAAGGTGGTGTTGGAAAATAGATTTCACCACGGCGTGGAGACGGTATTCCACACGTACGCACGCGCGGTGATTTCGTTTTCTGTAGGATGGATAGATGGTGAAATAGGGTTGTTTCATAATTATAATAACATATAAGTATATGAGTGATACTGATGTTATTACTTCATAATGAAACAACCTAAGAAGAAGGAGTGGAAGAAGAAATAAAGGTGAAAGAATCGGTAACGGAAATTACCTCTTCTTTGAAGCGCCTCCTTGAGACCTCCTCTTAGAGAACTAAAATTGGTCTTTGAGGAATACCAGAACCTCTAGGATGTTTCTAGGGAAGTGGAGAAGAGAATAATTTAGGGGTTGGCCGAGCTTGAAGGCTCAATGTTGTGTGAGGAAGAGAGGGAGGAGGTGTCCTTTTATAAGGGAGGAGAGGGGCACCTTTGGAATAACTAAAAATATTATTTTATTTTAAAGTCAAGTTCGGTTTTAAATAGCTCCAAATTGATTTATTTAGAGGATAAGGTGGGGATGGGTCGAAATCCTCTCATACAATAGAATTTAGACAATCTTAGGTTCCTATTTTAACCTTATCATTTAGATTTAATATTAAGTTAAATAATTTTACTTTTACCGTGTCTTCTTGTGTTCTTATACTATAAGGTTAATAAACTTACTATATCAAGCCAAACGAACCCCAAGTTGTTTATTATTAATATATATAACCTTATCTAAGTCATTTGGCCGAACCTTATATTTTTAGGAATAAAATAACAATTAATAATATAATATTTGTTTTTAAAAACTATTTTTTGTCAATTTTGACACTATTTAGTAATTGATTTTTGTGAAAATCCTAACAGAATGATAAGTTCGAAAAAGGTTAATTAAATCCATACTAACATGTCTTATTAACCTAGAAAATTAGTGGAATTCATAAAAAGTCTCAAATTATATTTACTTGAGTATTTATAACATCAATTATGTCAATATTTTATTAATAAGATAATTACTGAATCATTGTTGTGTCATAAATAAATTAAATTAATTAATGTCTAAAAATTAAAAATAAAATACCATTATGTAGGAAATATTTTTATCTTTCTAATGAATATTTATAGTCGAATTTATCTTATGTATAACCCTATATTAAAAATGTTTTATTAAATAAACTTTGATTTTAGCTCTTTTAACTCTTCTTTGAATTAAATAATAATAAATGTCCTAATCTAATCCATGTGGGCCTAAATGGTCATATTTTATTCCTAAGTTTTTTTTGGTCGACTTACACTTGTCTAATAGAATTAGGACATATGTTAGGGTAATAATAATATCATTTCTACCCTTAATTAGCCTATTTACTTTTAACCATGGTAAAAAAAGTAAAAAGTTACTATTCACCAAAAAATTATTTTCATCTCATTGAACCGCATTTTACTTACAGACATCAACCGTATCACTCGGATTTTTGAAATCCACTCACAGAAGCGGTAAAATTAAGTTTTATGAAAAATTCAGTTTTTTTAACTACCACTTAGTGGTTTCACTATTCATCAAAAATTGAAAGTTTTCAGAAAAGTACCAAAAATTAGGCCTAAGCTATATTTGATATTATGAACTCAAAAATGATTTCTATTTTACCAAATTCAAAACATATCAGTTGCATTAATTAATTTAAAAATTAATTCCCGTCGTCAAAACAAATAGCGTGTTCTTAAGAGATAATAACTATCAAAAGATTGACACTTGTTTATGTCTGGTTTAAATGTGAAATTACATCCAATGATCAACATTATATTAAATTGTAAAAATATATTCTAAATATACTTTAAAACCAATCAAATTAATAATTTATCACTATTAATTATTTCGATTGAAAAAGTTGTTTTTAATTAAAATTTAGTAATTTTCACTATTCATCAAAATATGAAAGTTATCCGAAAATCACCAAAATTTCACCCTAAGCTAATTTCGATATTTCAAATCCAAAAATGAAGTCCATTTTGAAAAATATAATTTACAAAATTTCAAAAAGTGGTTATTACTATTCATAACGGCTAGTTTTAATAATATTTTAATAGCATATTGTTGTTTAGCGAAACTTGGTGTTGCGTACAACACACACTATCGTGGAAGGTCGCGATTGCGTGGAATTCAAGCCAGGTCAGAGATGTGTGTTTTGAAAGCTCCTTTTGGTGTAGCGTATAACACAAGACATTAATGAAATTAAAAAGAATATTTTTTATAAAATCTCGGGGTGTTACATTCTACCCCCCTTAAAATGAATTACGCCCTTGAAATTCGTCGGGGTTATAACTGGTTTACTATTCAAAAGTTTCTTTAATCAAAACCCACATCGTAAAAAGGAATACCAAAACCAATTTTTAAAAACAAAAGTATAAAACGTAACGGTTACCCAAATAAACTAATCACTGGGTTTCCACATACGTGAAAATATGGATATGGAAGAGAAATCTAACCATCACGTTCTGATGGAGAGTTGTAGAGAACATGGCTATGGAAAAGCTAGCAATCACAAAGCCATAAATTTGTGATGATATAAGGTACCATCTGATTAATCAGATATAAGAGCACTAGGACAACATTTTTGGTTTTCAACATCGTTTCCCTAAAGTTGAAGAATTTGAATTAGAATAAGTACTTACTTTATTTTGGTACAATCTCGATGTTGTTCATGCCTTGAACAATTTCCACTTCATCTCTTAAATAAATGAAGTTGAATTTCTTATTCGTGATGTGTTAGCAGATCATGTGATAGAATGATGGGTCATTCCATCTGTCTCAAACAAAAGGTTAGCAAAAGTTATTAAATATACATAAGTCATTCTATAGTGAGATTAATCATATATGGTTCCTAAAATGGACTTATACTTCATATATCATACTGCTTAATATAATAAAACTAGTTTCTACTAAACAGGGACTTCCTGTAGGCCAGTGGTAGGCGATAAAGGCCAGTCGCACTTCGGTTGTGGGTTCGATTCCCACAGCATTGTCCGAAGCGATGGGTTGTCTCCCGTCCTGCAGGTTGTCCTTTTTCTAAAGCTATATTACTATAACATCCCATCAATAATATCGAAAAACGTTTTATCCTAACTTATGTCCAACATAATCCATTGCAATCTTTAGGCTTATCTATAATACTTCAGTCCACTCTCATAATATAGTGCAAACGATTACCAGAGATTTAATACCATCTTTGATCCCCATATATCATAAGATATGCCTTGTTGGTCACATTCCAAACATTCAAAGGCCTTAATAATGTATTCTCTTGAATACCCATTGAACCATAGTGAAAACTTGAATGCAGTTAAAAGTTAACACTTTTCACATACCAAAATCCTCAAAATTCTATATACTCATACCATGATATCACTTAGTCCTTATATCAATCATGAGCTCATGAATACTGTTAAACATTTCATTTTCTCGTTTTCCCTTCATTATGCGCATGTCATCTTATTTCCAAAAATATCTCAATCACTTTTAATTCCACATTATACCAATACATAAATATTTCAATACATTATGATACAACATTATTTTGGAATCCCATTACATAAACACTTAATCATTCCACCACATCGTTGTCATATTCAACTTCACCAATAGTGATCGCATGTAACTTCCCTTTTTTCCTTTGCCTTAAGCGGTTGTTCATGTCAATCATCACTAACCCTTGGATTAGGGCATTCATTAGCATAATGCCCCATTTCCTTGCACTTGAAGCATTGATGTGTTGGTGGTGCGTTCTCTATAGTGTTTGATTTATTCACATCATTAGAAACACTTTTTCCATTACTTCGACACTCAGATGCTCGATGACCTTCTTTTCCACACTTAAAACATTTTCTAGTCCCTTTAAGACAATCTCCACCATGCTTCTTTCCACACTTTGTGCATAAGGAAACATTCATCTTCTTTTCACCATTATTTTTAGATTTCTCCTTGAACTCCATCTTTTGTTTCTTGTCAAAACTATGAGATGGATAAGTAACACCAACTTCCATTTCTACCTTGATAGCACAACGCACAATTTCTTCATAGCTACTGAAGTCTCTTATAGCTAATACCCTTCGAAGACTTGGTTTTAAGCCACTGAAAAATCGATCAACTTTACTTTCAGGTTGGATGATAATGCCAGATGCATACCTTGCAAGTCTTATAAAATTCGCTTCGTATATACCAACAGATTCATCATCCTTCTGCATCAGCTCAAGAAACTCATTTTCCATCTTTGTTCGAAGAATACGAGGGAAGTACTTACTGAAAAAAATGTTCTTGAACTCGTCCCATTCCATGGACTCAATTTCATCTCTTGTCCTCATATTCTTGATAAGATTCCACCATTGATCAGCTTCACCTTCCAAACGATATACTGCTAAGATGACTTTATCATGTTCAGAACATTGAAGAACTGAAAATATCTTTTCAGTGGTACTGATCCATTGTTCAGCAACAAGTGGATCGGAAGACCCACTGAATGAAGGTGGACATTGCCACATGAAGGACTCAATAGAATATTGTTCCCTTCTCTGCTCATTTGGAAGTCCAGAATGATTCATAGCTTGTGTAAGTATAGCAATAATATTTTTCACTCCATCTCCCATAACATTTTTCTGTTCAGGAGGGAAATCATTGCATTGTCCATTGCATTGATCAACACGGTTCCTTCGGGTTCCAGTCATCGTCTAAAACCCAAAAATAATAGTGTGAGAGGCAAACATCATGCTAGGGAAAACAACATAATAAAGGGGGAGTACCTTCAATATCTAACATATTAGGTTTAATTCTATGATCGTTAGCGTAATTCTAGTACTATAACCTATACGTATACTTAACCTTAGGGACATCCCTAGACATACCTTAGAAATATCTTTAGGGATCTCACTAACTTTTTTGCATCCTAGTTTTCAAAGGTTGACTAAACCTTTCCTCTGATACCAACTGTAGAGACCCGAAGCTTAACGTACATTGACATTACATTACATTTGCGGAATACTTAGTACATAACAAAAACACACACACAAGGATCGTAATAGTTTAGTGTCTTTGGAAACTCGGAATATAATATTTTAATCCTGGTGAAAGATCATCAACATCTCCCATAAAGATCTTCCTTTTTTTATACCTAAAAACGTTCCTTATATCTTGGGGAAAAGAAAACATGAAAGGGTGAGCTCAAATGCTCAGTAAGGGTAAACAAAAGAAATATCAATCACATCATATACATAAGCACATAACTTTTGGAAATCTTAACTTGTAAATAAGATCATAATTTCATAAGCTAGAATAACTCATGGCAGTGAAATGTAATCACAATAATCAAAACATAAAACATGAAACTTTGTGTCATTCACAGATAATCATATAGAATCATTTCTTGTTATTCAAGACTCATTACCAAGACTATCTTAGTGGACAAAGTCCCTTTCTGAACCGAGTCACCCTCGTTTCAGTCCTGTTTCACTGAACCGGTATAACCTACCGTTCCAGCCATGTCTATCTCATGAGATATAAAATCTTTATCCAATGCATTGGAGGGAGATATAGGTCCCACCCATCTCATAATGATACCATTCTTATGTGTGCCACAAAATCATAAATCATACATCATTACATAACACATGTAATAAAAATGGGAATCTAAAACATCATGACATCATAAAACAATTCATATACGATAAAGGAATTCATAAAAATAATTCCATCACAACATAATCAAATCAATGTAATAATAGGGATAAAAACAGAACCCTCTATTATCTTAGATGGAAAATAATTTTGATAAAATACTTGAACTTCATTCTTGAGAAAAATATCCTTTCTACTTCAAAAACACTTTTCCTTTCTTAACATGTCATACAATTTTAAACTAAAAGAAGTTGATTAAAAATAAACTGGAAAACTTGTAAAGGAAGCTTCTTATAAATAATATTTTAAAAATCCATTCATGCCATAAAAAAAACATTCTTCGTACTTTTTTCGGAAAAGTCAAAAAGTACCTCGTACGAAAAATGACAAAAGATTCCCTTCATATCCTTTAATAAAAACTCACCGAAGGGTAAAATTGGATTTAAACAAATGTAAGTGTATGGAAAATAATATTACATATTGATGAAACATGGATGTGGATGATAAAATACACCCCAGTAAATACCAAAGAATAAACAATCTCGGATAAAAATGAGACTGTGATATTTCCCTTACCTTAGGTTCAATTTGCTTCGTAAGTGTCTGAACCTCCTGTATAATGATTTAAATAATGTCATTGACTTATTACAGAATCATATTCATTGTTATTATATGATATATGGTTCACTTATGACTTTATATTACCCGTTCTTTTGTAAATTCATGTTAATGTAGCGTTTGGGTAAAATCGTCTCATTTGTCGTTCGTGTTTCATATGATTACTTAGATCATTATTACTTAGTTATAGAATATAAAACATGATTTATATATAACATATATTCAGAATATACATATATATAATGGATCGATAAATGGAAAGAAATACAATGTTCATGGAGACGGGAGGCCGTACATACGCATGAACGATGTTTTCTTTTCGTTATTGAATTGAGTGGGATTAAGTAGATGACATACATATATATACACATAAATCCAGTAGATTTATAATGTCATATATTTCATTATTATTGCTTATATATACTTTATAATCATTCTTAAATGGTTAACATGGAAAATGAATCTCATCGCGTCGTGGAGATGGTAGTCCGTACGTAGGCACAAGCGATGATATCATTTCCATAATTATTGAATTGAATTGGAGTGGATTATACAATATATCAGAATCAATATGATGTTCTCATAACTATTTATAGTTATTCTTTACACCATTATACCCATCCATGTAAGGTGGTGGAAAACAGATTTCACCACGGCGTGGAGACGGTATTCCGTACGTACGCACGCGCGGTGATTTCGTTTTCCGTAGGATGGATAGATGGTGAAATAGGGTTGTTTCATAATTATAATAACATATAAGTATATGAGTGATACTGATGTTTTTACTTCATAATGAAATAACCTAAGAAGAAGGAGTGGAAGAAGAAATAAAGGTGAAAGAATCAGTAACGGAAATTTCCTCTTCTTTGAAGCGCCTCCTTGAGACCTCCTCTTAGGGCACTAAAATTGGTCTTTGAGGAAGACCAGAACCTCTAGGATGTTTCTAGGGAAGTGGAGAAGAGAATTTGGAAGGGTTTGGCCGAGCTTGAAGGCTCAAAGTTGTGTGAGGAAGAGAGGGAGGAGGTGTCCTTTTATAAGGGAGGAGAGGGGCACCTTTGGAATAACAAAAAATATTATTTTATTATAAAGTCAAGTTCGGTTTTAAATAGCTCCAAATTGATTTATTTCTAGGATAAGGTGACGATGGGTCGAAATCCTCTCATCCAATAGAATTTAGACAATCTTAGGTTCCTACTATAACCTTATCATTTAGATTTAACATTAAGTTAAATAATTTTACTTTTACCGTGTCTTCTTGTGTTCTTATACTATAAGGTTAATAAATTACTATATCAAGCCAAACGAACCCCAAGTTGTTTATTATTAATATATATAACCTTATCTAATTCATTTGGCCGAACCTTACATTTTTAGGAATAAAATAACAATTAATAATATAATATTTGTTTTTAAAAACTATTTTATGTCAATTTTGACACTATTTAGTAATTGATTTTTGTGAAAATCCTAACAGAATGATAAGTTCGAAAAAAATTAATTAAATCAATACTAACATGTCATATTAACCTAGAAAATTTGTGGAATTCATAAAAAGTCTCAAATTATATTTATTTGAGTATTTATAACATCAATTATGTCAATATTTCATTAATAAGATAATTACTGCATCATTGTTGTGTCATAAATAAATTAAATTATTTAATGTCTAAAAATTACAAATAAAATACCATTATGTAGGAAATCGTTTTATCTTTCTAATTAATATTTATAGTCGAATTTATCTTATGTATAACCCTATATTAAAAATGTTTTATTAAATGAACTTTGATTTTAACTCTTTTAACTCTTCTATGAATTAAATAATAATAAATGTCCTAATCTAATCCAAGTGGGACTAAATGGTCATATTTTATTCCTATGTTTGTTTTTGGTCGACTTACACTTGTCCAATAGAATTAGGACATGTGTTAGGGTAATAATAATATCATTTCTACCCTTAATTACCCTATTTACTTTTAACCGTGGTAAAATTAAGTAAAAAGTTACTATTAACCAAAAAATTATTTTCATCTCATTGAACCACATTTTACTTACTGACATCAACCGTGTCTCTCAGATTTTTGAAATTCCACTCACAAAAGCGGTAAAATTAAGTTTTATGAAAAATTCAGTTTTTTTAACTACCACTTAGTGGTTTCACTATTCATCAAAAATTGAAAGTTTTCAGAAAAATACCAAAAATTAGGCCTAAGATATATTTGATATTATGAACTCAAAAATGATTTCTATTTTACCAAATTAAAAACATATCAGTTGCATTAATTAATTTAAAAATTAATTTCCGTCGTCAAAACAAATAGCGTGTTCTTAAGAGATAATAACTATCAAAAGATTGACACTTCTTTATGTCTGGTTTAAATGTGAAATTACATCCAATGATCAACATTCTATTAAATTGTAAAAATATATTCTAAATATACTTTAAAACACTCAAATTAATAATTTATCACTATTAATTATTTCGATTGAAAAAGTTGTCTTTAATTAAAATTTAGTAATTTTCACTATTCATCAAAATATGAAAGTTATCCGAAAATCACCAAAATTTCACCCTAAGCTAATTTCGATATTCCGAATCCAAAAATTAAGTCCATTTTGAAAAATAAAATTTACGAAATTTGAAAAAGTGGTTATTACTATTCATAACGGCTAGTTTTAATAATATTTTAATAGCATATCGTTGTTTAGCGAAACTTGGTGTTGCGTACAACACGCGCTATCGTGGAAGGTCGTGATTGCGTGTAATTCAAGCCAGGTCAGAGATGTGTGTTTTGAAAGCACCTTTTGGTGTAGCGTATAACACAAGACATTAATAAAATTAAAAAGAATATTTTTCATAAAATCTCGGGGTGTTACATGAACGACTCACAAAGGTTTCATATTTCTTTCCGATCATGGAAACATTCAGTGGTGATATCCATGGAATGTAGTAAATCTAAGAGATTTTACATTTTCATGGAGTTCTACACACCATCGTTTCTAACATGGATACATGTTTTACCTTTTGTGTCTGGTAGGGACTAAAGGGGGCTTTGGGTACATAGGTACTTCTGAGTATGGCTTACTATACCCATACAAATGGCCATTTTGAGCGCACGATTCAGGTGTTAGAGGAAATTCTTGAGCATGCATCCTAGATTCCAGGTGCTCTTGGGGGATACATATACCCACAGTGAAGTTTTCCATCAATAATAGTTTTAAGGAGACGATTAAGATAGCACATTATAGGGATTTGTACATTACGCAATGTCGATAACCCCTATGTTGGCTAGTGGAAGGAGAAGTAGCTATTATGGGACCTCATATTTTCCGAGAGAGAAAGAAGTAGGTGGACTTGATTTGGAAGTGGATGGGTACAACACGGTCTCGCCAAAAAATATTATGATGATCAAAGAAGATGACCTCTGGTTTTCGAGGTGAGAGATTAAGTTCTATTATGTGTCACATAGTGGTTGGGACACAGGAGGATTAGGAGACTCTGGAAGCTTTCACTGAGATATGTCGCGTAGTTTGAGTTTTTGGAAAGAGTCAGTATGGTTTCCTATCGGTTGATTTTACATAAGCGATACTTATCTATGCACTATGTCATTAATGGTTCTCAACATCAACATTACTTTTGAAATAAATCTCCCATTTTTTAAACCAAGGAGGTTGATTTGGAGGTGGATGTATCCTCTGAGGATCAACCAATGGATCACATCAAAAAGGTTCTCCATGGCCGGTTTGTTCCTATGGTATGTGTTCTATGTTAGCACGAGCGAGTATAGTACGAGACATGGGAGAGGGAGGATGACTTACGGTCCTAGTGGACATAGTTGTTTGAAGATTCTTCTTCCATACCCTTGAAAGGGAAATTCCGGGACAAATTGCTTTATGGGGGGATGTTTGTAAGAACCCAAAACTTCATTTCCATTATGTATCTTTTTTGTTTTTTTTTGAGGAAAAATAATAAATTGGATGTTTTTAAATTACACAGAGTGTACATTTGAGAACACACTATGTGCCCAGTTTCTACGTGTCGCTGTGTACAACCAATGTAACGAGCGAGTACACAGCCATGTGGGTGACCTGACAGACATCCTAAAGTAAGGGCTAAATGAGTCTAGTACACGGGGTGTTCATTAAATTAACATGTCATGTACTTTGTTTTGTTATATCTATGTGGGATCACAACTAATGTAAAGAAACACTTTCATTTCACCATGTTTTTTACATGAGAGCATTGTACGACCGAAGATCTTCGAGATCCTCCCATTCCTCTTTCTAAGCATTTATCAAGAGGTTTTCAGGTGCATTGAATTCCAACAGATGAGTTATCTCTTCCCCTAGAGCCTCTCTTCCTGATTTATCCTCTATCTTGAGTTGTCTAGGGTTGAATGATTTTAACCATTTTGAATATCAACAATATATTAGTTTTATTCAAGGGCCTATGTCCTATAGGGTTCATCGTACAACATAGAGGTGGGTGGTTTGTGCCTTTCTTTGGTAGTCGGTGTATTATATATGCTAAAACTATTGAATACCAATGTTTAGGGTATTGAATGTTATGAAACATAACCTTGTTGAAGTGCTGTTATGGAATGTTTGATAGAGAATGTGGTTATTAATTATGCATTGGGTTTAATACATTGATTATGGATGTGTTTCCAATTTTTGTTGGATTATTGTTGTTCTGTCTAGAATGTTTGTCAAGCTTGCATTGTTTTCCATTCCTTCTATGGTTTGGATGGAGTTTCTTTTTTAGAGATGAATGTGATTTATGTTGTGAAAGTATGACAAATGAGGAATTGACATTGAGAGATTCTTAAAGTATGGTCATTTATGTATAATTGTTTTTATGATGTCCCAATGGTAATGACTGTGAGAGCTTCTGGGTGGTCATAGACCCGAGGTGTTAGACCATGAAATCAACCGAGATGGTAGTTATTAAAGGAACATTGGACCTTAGGTAATTGATTGTGGGAGCTCCCTAGGGTCATTATAATTTATTATTTATAGGTATAAAAAAGGGGTATAGATCATGAGAGCCACCCAGGTTATCATTTGTGAGTGATTAGTGCTGTGTGGGATCAAAGGTGTTAGACTATTTGAGATTTTCTAGAGGGTCATTTTTTATCGAATTTATGATACATTTAACTAGAGGGGTCAGAATGTGATAACATTCCCATAGGGGGGGGGGGGTTCTTATGAATATTTGAATAATTTTGATGAGTCTTCCAAGACAAATACTAAGCATGGACATAGTCTTACTTGAATATTTAGAAGGTCTTCTTAGACGTCTGATTATTATAATTATGTATGGATATATAGAGATTAGGATAGATCATGAGGTAACATTATTCAATTGATAGAATAACTAATAAATGTTAATGAAAGTAATTGGAAACTATAGGATTGTTTACTTTTGAGTTCTTCCTAGTTTATTGCTTCATTTTTTTATTTTACATATTATATATTTTTACAGACCGTTAAGCATATATCATTTGGTGGTATCCTACTAGGATTCTCCTCAAACCCTACTTAGGTCTAGCTTTTGGACCTAAATAGATTATATGGTTTCAGGCATAAAAATGGGAAACTTCCCTTCTTCATATGGTACATGATTGTTGTTGGAGATAGAGAGAATGAGAAGAAGCTTAGGATTGTGATGTTGTTGGAGTTTACTGCATTTTTTTACATTGGTTTAGTATTTTATTTCCTAAATTTTGACTTTTTGGGATTCATTACAAGACACATGTGACACGAATCGTTTGTGTATATGATCCAGCTGTTTTTTTACTATCATTATTCTATTGTTTACATTTTTTGTATGGTATTACTGCATCCTCTATTGTTTATTATTGTTTATTCTATTGTGTATGATCTGCCAATGAGGGCATAGATTCTACATTATCAAACCATGAACCTCAATGCTAGTCGGAAGCAACTCGCATTTGGGGAAATATGCTTAAGGGTTTGTGACCAACCATGTAACTCCCTGACCCTAGTTTCCCAGAGTCGATGCATTATTACATAACATTTTCAGGATCAAAATATGTCAAGTCTTGCTAGACTGATTAGTTTATATTCTTTGGGAGTGCTATATATATACATAAGTTTTATATTACATTATTAAATGAAAAACGACATTATTTTGTCTCCATTGAACACTATTATATTCCTTATCCTATTCCTACAGGTCATTTATAATATACTTCATCACATCCTAGGAAAAATAAAAAATAAAAATGGGGTGAGATAAGATGCTCAGTAAGGATAACAATATAGCAGAAAATATCAAAAATAATCATAATTGTTTAAGGGAATGTGTGTGACTAAAACACAAGCCTTTTAAATTTTAACAACAATATAAAATGGGAAATATAAATCAAATAATTCCTTTTACTTATTCACATGGATATTATATTTTTGAATGGTCACATGTAATATCAATAACTAATTTCATAATGATGAAATGCATAATGAAGGACAACATAACCACATAGTCAAGGCCTCATGCCAAGACTGCAAATAAGATTTTGTCAAGGCCTTGAGCCAAAACACTAGTTTGTCTCATGAGACTTGATGATGCATTGAGGACCTATAGCACGCTCCTCATATCACTTACTAAGTCTGATACATTCCTCATATGAAAATTTTGACACGTAATCTAAACATTCGTATTAAAACTAGCAGACGAAATGTCAATATTTTAACAACAAACCATGAATTGTATAAAAATAGCACATGCACAGTCAAACATAACTCATTAAATACAATTTGGAAGATTTTATTATAATAAATTAACCTCAATTGGCAATAATGAAGGATATTGACATATAAGAAAATAATTATCAAAACTATTTGATAGAAATATCCCCCGTTTTCTTGATCACATTTAAAAGTCTTGTTATTTATCAAGAATCTGTTTAAAACTGATTTTTTAATCAAAGTGTCCAATACCACTTTGAAGGTTTTAAAAGGAATTATAATTTTAAAACAATAATTTCCATATAAATTAATCATTAAAACCATTTTTAAAACCTGGACATTAATGATAAATATTTATAAGAATAAAATTTTAAAACATTTAAAATGATATTTTTGTCAGAGTTCCTAATCAAATGAGAGATGCTTGAATGAAAATAATTGAAGTAACAAAAACATTATAATATCATGAGAATAAATCTATTCATGATATACTACGTCAAAGTACAATATATACACCATATAAAAGTGAATTGGCACATAACAACAAAGAAGTCTCAATGGAATGTAAGTTGAGATGAAATCCCTTATAAAGACAATATCCATAAGTTTAGGATAAATCAATGAAATAATAATGTCTGAAAAATATAAATACACTAAATATGATTGGATATTCAGTTTAAATCTATCATAGGACATTCACACATATTATTTTAAAAAACAACACCAATGACTTGGACGTTTAACTCAATGAACAGAAATTGAGTTAAAATTACTCTTATCACGTCCATATCGATGAATTGAGAATTTATCAATGGAGTGATTATGTGTATCAAAAGTATATCCAAACAATGGAAAGTGGAAATTACTACATAAGTATAAAATTATTAATTTCCCACAAAATCTTGGAATAAAATAATCAATGATGTTTGCGTAAAACATAATTACTGGATAATGAATTTTAAAATTCCCTAACCAATTTGGTAACATACGCAACATACACCACATGAATTAAGGGTCATAAAATGATGATGTAAAAACCCATAAATTAATTTATATTACACAAATAATACAATTAGGGTACTACATACACCGCACAAAAGTAATAATGGAAAATATAGCATGAATCTTACAGGAATAAAAGTTAGATTAGAACTTCTAACCATGTACTTTTCCTTAGTTGAGGGAACATTAACATAATGTATAATAGTACAATAATTTTATTTAATTATACAAGTACCTTATACATAACTATGATATCATGTATGATCTTATAATATTGCTTTGTGAATAATATTTTAGTCGTATCATTGTTTTAGGTGTTAACTGATTCATTCTACTTTATATGTTTTATTATGTAAGTCATGTTTGTTATGGATAGGATGTGTTTGGTTAATATATATAATTATATTAAATCAGAAAACATATTTTTAATCATAAAATGAAAATTATTCTTCAATGGTTATGATGGGGAATGAATCTCATCACATTTGTGGAGACGGTAATCGGTACAAACGTAGGTACGACAATATCATTCAATTGCTGGTGAGATCGTATGTAATTGGATTTTATATCACATATAAGTAATCATTAAAATGTTTTATTTATTATTTACATAAATTATACATAATTATTATACCCATAAAAATAATGAATTGTTGAATAACAACAACACCACGACATGGAGACGGTAAGCCTTATGTACGCACATATGGTGACTTTGACATTTATTGGATGAATAAAATTTTGAATATTTTTTTACCGTATTTATAATAATATCAAAATATGTTGAAGGTACTATAGATAATATTTTGGTTTGGAAACAATAATGAATGATTAAGTGGAATAAAAATATAACTTTGTAAGAGGTGATGAAATTATTACTTTTCTTCAGGTACTTTCATTTGATTTCATCAAAAGGGATCCATAAGATGGCTTTATGATCAATGGAAGGCCTCTAAGATGTAGTAATGGTTGTTGATATGATATTTGGGAAGGTTTTTGCCCATACAAATGGCTTTTGAGGTGTGAAATTGAGAGAAGGGGAAGTACACTTTTATAAGAGATGTGAGGGTCACATTAGGAAAACCTTGAAATATTATTTCATTATAAATTCAGTTTTAGTTTCCAATAGCTCCAAATGGATTTATTTCACGGATAACATGGGTATGATTCTACAACATCTCAAAAATTTTGTTCTAGACATGTTTAGGTCACCATATTAACCTTATCCATCAGATTTAACTCTTAGTTAAATTCATTATTTTTTACCATGTATTCTTGTATTATTAAAATAAGTGTTTAATAAACATAATATGAAAATACAAGAGAACCCCAGTTGGTTAATTATAGATATATCTGAATATATATATTTCTTTTGGCTAGGAATTAGATTTTTATGAATATTATATCAATTAATAATATGGAAATTTTGTCACAAACTTATTTAGGTCAATTTTGACACTATTTGGTATTTTTTCTGTGAGAGTGATAAAAACTATATCACTTCGAAAAAAATTTCATTAATAAACCCTAACATGTAATATTAATCATGAAAATTTGTGGAATTCATCTCAAGTGTCAATTTACATTTATTTGGAAAATTATAATAACAATTATTTTAATCATTCATTAATAAGATAAATACTCCATCATCATTGTGTCATAAATAAATTTAATTATATAATATATAAAAATTATAAATAAAATACCACTATGTGGGAAGTATTTTTATATTTCTAAGGAATATTTATAGTCGAATTTATCTAATGTATAACCCTGTATTAACAATGTTTTACTTATTAAACATTGAATTGAACTCTTTTAACTCTTCTTTAAATAAAATAATAATAAATATCATAATCTAGTCCAACTAGACCAATTGGATCATATTTTATTCATAAGGTTGATTTTGGTCAAAATAAACGGAAACAATAGAATTAGTACATGTGTTAGGGTAATTATAATATCATTTTTACCATTAATTACCCTATTTACTTTTTACCATGGTAAATAAAATTCATAAGTTACTATTCACCAAAAATTATTTTCATCTAATTAAACAAAATTTTACTTACTGATTTAAAATATGTCTCCCAGATATTTGAAATTCAATCCACAGAATTAGTAAAATTACATTTTATGCAAATTTCCATATGTGTCTATAAGATAGGTAAAAGACGGTAAAAAGTTCAATAAAATTTTATACATCTAATCTTATTATAAAATGACTCTAGTGAATTAAATTGAATTTATATAATTATTATGTATTTATTTTGACTGAAAATAAATTTAAATATATTAAATAATTATTTTAAAAAAGTTATTTTTATACAATAAAGAAATGTTTTTCACTATTCATCAAAAATAGAATGTTTTCCGAAAAATACCAAAAATTCACTCTTAGAAAATTTTGATATATCAAATTACAAAAATTATTTCTATTTCACCAAATAGAAAATATAGAAGTTGTATTAACTAATTTTAAAAAATAACCACGTTGTCAATTCCAGAAAGCGGGTTTTTGTGAAGGAAAAACTATAAAAAGATTGATATGTGTTTACGTCCAATTTACAAGTAAAACTAATTCCAATGAAAAAAATGGATTAAATTAAGAAAATATATGCTAATTATATTTCAAAACAATTTAGATATATAATTTAACACTATAAATTAAATTTATTAAAAAAAATTAATTAAAAATTTGAATTGTTTACTATATATCAAAAATATGAATGTTATCAGAAAAGCACTGAAAATTTAACAAAAATAAATTCATACGTCCCTATTCTAATGAAGAAGCTTATTTGATCAAATTGATCATATAAAAGTGTCTAATATTGGATTTAAAAATGGTTCTCCTTTAAAAGGGTGTAAAATTGCATTTTTTTAAAATACTTCATTTATCTAAAAAATTGAATTTTTTCTTATATTATTTCTATGAAACACAATATATGGATGTTATAATTATACATAGTATATAAAAATAAAATTATAGTTAATAATATTTATAACCTATTTTTTTACGACAAGTTTGGTATGTCATGGTGCGCTCGAGCTCGGTGTTGTGCATAACACAAGATTTGGCATTACATTAAGGAAAATTACTTACTATGAAATCATGTGGTATTACATTCTTCTCCACTTTTGTAAATTACATCCCCACAATTTTAAAATTGGACTATGTAAATTCCTTGAAATTTTAACATCAGAAAAAATGTCAAAAAAAACTATCACTTTTATTGAAAGAAAGTGAAGTACAGAGGTCACCCGAGATATCCCATACTGGGATTCCTTGTAGGAAAAAATGGATATGGAAGATAAAATAAGTCTCATGTTCTGATGAAGTGTAATAGAAAGCATGATCAAGAGAAAGTTAGCAATAAGAAAACCACAAACTTGTGATGGGTTAAACTGCCATTAGTTTCCTCGTAGGAAAAGTAAAAAGACAACATTTTCTGCTTTAAGGTATATTTCATAATGTTGAGGAATTTATTTACGAGATTGAAAAAGAACATAAAGTGATATAATTAATTTTTAAATAGTTTTTAATACTTTAATAAATTTCAAACACTAACTCATCTTTTCTCCAAATGATGAGTTTTTAAGATGACTTAGTCAAACCTGAAGCACTAGAATCAACATTTAGAGAATCACATTACCCACAAAGGATGAACTATATATTTCCATTGACATTAGAAAATAACCAAAACCAACTTGTTAGTATAAGATCAGATGATCCCCAAAATGGATAATCCTTTATAGAAAGAAATGCTAAACTTAATTTCCAAAATTGAACAGACAATATCCAAAGTTAAATAAAGACCATTCAATAAACAATTGTCATTAAAATACATCAATATAATCCAAAATAAGATCAAATCCCAAAAGGAAGAAGAATTTCATCACATAGTCATTCCTAATTAATATTAACATTTTTCTCTAAATAACATCAACTATGCTTAATGTCTCATGCAGAAGTGTAATTAACCAAATCACATATTCTCTATGATAGGTTAATAATTTACACTAATAACCTGAATCTATATATGAAAAATGTAGATTTTTCTAAAATTAAAATAAATCCATCATTTCTCCTCAAAAGAAAATCAATAGTATTCTATTTTCCTTAGGCATATAGTGATCCCAATAGAGCATATGTCTTAAATAATAACATTTATCACTTAATCACCAAATAATTTTCCTATACTAAGGATATCCATTTGATAAAACATATGATCCCTGGTAAAATTATTATTGATCAATAAAATCAGTTAACTTAAATGATTTAGTCACACTAACCAGGGACTTCACGTATCACAGTGGTAGGTGATAAATCCTCATTGTACTCTGGTTGTCGGTTCGATTCCCACTGCTTTGTCCGATACGATGGGTAGTTACATGGTCTGTGTGTTGTCCTTTTTCAAAAACTATATTTTATAACATCCCCAAAATGAGACAAATTCATCAAAAAAACCATAACATAATTTAACCACAAATGTTATCTCATACCTCGCATTTTCATCCCAAAAATTAATAAGAATTAATTGCCTCAAATTCAAGGATCATATAAACCCAAATGGTTCTTTATAAATATATCCACAAAAGAAAAGATAATTCTTCCTCAAATAGAATTTTCACATAACAAACTTCATGATTTCACATAAAATAGAATAGTCTTCCAATTTAATCCCATAATTTTGAACATTTATCCATCCATTTATTTCCACATTGGATCTTCCTTGACATAAAGGTTATCTTATAAAATAGGGCTTTGACTCGGGTAATGCCAATGTCCCATATATTTATGGATAATGACTGTAATTTGGTTCTTAGGATCTTTTTTATTTTCTTCCATATTACTCTTAATTTTTCCTTTACAATTCTTTAAATTATGTCCTTCTTTCCCACACATAAATCATTTACTTGTTCCATTAGGTTACTTTCCTGTTTGTCTCCTTCCATATATCTGGCTTGATGGAAATTGAGCATTCATTTTTCCATGGATTCCACTACTAGAGCTCTTATCATTCATCATCTTTCTCATCATTGATGAGTTCGGGAGTGGGTTAATGTATATATTGTCAATCATATTTTTGGAAACCCGATTCAACATTAACATGAAATATTTTACACCAATCAACATTCCATTTAGTTTCTCATTTCCATCATCTTTCCCACCTTGTACATCATGTTCAATGTTACTATTACATCCTTGAAATCCAGCCATTGACTAACACAAGAAAGAATTGTGTGAGTCATAAAATCATTTAGAGAATATCATGAACCCTCATTTTAAATCTAAAACACCTTAGTATTAACCAAAGTTATTTATTCTCATCTTATATTATAATCCTTCAAATTTTATTTTAAAGAAAATTTGAATTATCCTAAGCATATTCCCTGGGAGTTTCGTAACCAAGAGTGTAGCAAGGCCCATTTTTAGGTACCGGGATACCCCAGGTCAAGCCTGAAACTCCTTTTCGGAGATTTCACTTCTAGGAACTACTATTTCAGTTCTGTATCTACCTTCTAGTATCCAGATAGGGATTTATTTCATAGAAAACCCACAAAATATTTACATTATGAAAATTTATGGATGTTCTTCTTAACTAATCCTCAATTTCTTTCTTAATGTAGTGTTTTCTAATTAGAGTTTTTCTAAATCTAGATTATATTGTTTGTACTAAAAATATTTGATACCAACTGTAATTCCTTGTCCGTAGGTACCTAGAGTTGGTGCATTATTACATAACAATAGCATGGTAACAATTGATCTATTCTCAAAAGAATGATTAGTTTAGTATCCTTAAAATTAATAGATACATACATATGTTTTACATTACATTATTAAATTAAAAACAACAACATTGTGTCTCCTTTGAACGCTCTAATATCCCTTAGTCTATCCCTACAAGTTAGTTATTTTATACTTCTTACCATTATGGGAAAAATAAAACATGAGAAATGGGTGAGCTTAAATAATCAGTAAGGATAACAATATAGAGGAATCTATCATAAATAATCTTAAATGATTAAGGTAATGTATAAGACTAAAACACAAGAATTTTAAAAATAAACTTCAGCATAATATGGAAAATATAAATCAAATAATTCGATTTACTTATTGACATTGATATTATCCTAGTCTAATAATCACATGTAATATCAATAGCTAATTTCATAATGATGGAATGCAAAATGATGGACATCATAACCACTTAGTCAAGGCCTCATGCTTAGACTACCAATAATATTTTTTCAAGTCCTTGTCCCAAGAAACTAGTTTGTCTCATGAGATCTAATGATGCATCAAGGAGCTATAGCGGGCTCTACCCATCATGTTCTATGTCCAATGCATTCCTCATATGAAAAGGATAAAACATAATCTATACATTCATATTAAATCTATCATACAAAATGTAATTATATTAACAAAAAACCAAGAATGGTATAAAAATAGAACATCCACAGTCAATCATTACACATTAAATACAGTATGGAAGATTTTATTATAATAAATTTAAATCAATTGAGAATAGTGAAGAATATTGATATAGATTAAAATAATCATCAAAACTATTTGAAAGAAATATCCCCTTTATCTAGGAAACATTTAAAAGTCTCACTATTTATCATGAAGCTATTTAAAAAATATTTTTTAATCAAAGTGTCCCATAACACTTTGAACCATTTAAAACGAATATTAATTTTAATAAATTAATGTCCATATAAATAAATCCTTAAAATCATTTTTAAAACCTGGACATTAATGAGAATGATTTAGTAGAATTTTTTTAAAACATTTAAAATGATATTTTAGTTAGGCTTCTTAACCAAATGAGAGATGCTTGAATACAAATAAATGATGTAATCAAAACATTATAATATAATGTGAATAAAGGGATTCATGATATACTATGTCAATATACACAATATACACCATATAAAAGTGAATTGACGCATAAAAACAAAGAAGTCTCAATAAAAAGTAAGTTGATATGAGATCCCTTAAAAAGACCATATTCAACAGTTAACGATAAATAAATGACATAATTATGTGTGAAAAATACAAATACAATCAATATGATAGGATATTCAGTGTAAATAAATCATAGGACATTCACACATATTATTGTAAAAAAACTACACCAATGGCATTGAAGTTTAACTCAGTGAATAGAAATTGAGTTAAGAAAACCCTAATCAACATCATATCAATGACTTGAGAAATTATCAATGGAGTGATTATGTCTATCAAAATTATATCCACACAAATGGGAGTGGAAATTACTATATAAGTAAATAGAGAGTTATTTCACACATAATCTTTGCAAAAAATAATCAACAAAGTTTGCGTAAAACCCAATGATTGGCATTTAAAATTGAAATTATCTTACGGATTTGGTAACATAAAAAATATAAATACCATGAAACAAGGTTCATAAAATAATCATGTAAATAACCATAAAATAATGTATATTAGACAAAGAATAACATAAATGTTTGTATATACACCGCACGAAATTTAATTATGGCAAATATATCATGAATATCATGGGAATAAAAGTTAGACGAAAACCACTTACCTTGAACATTTCCTTATTTGAGGGTATGTTAACCTCATTTATAATAGTTAAATAATTTTTATTAAATTATACAAGAATAACATACATATATATGATTTCATATATGATCTTCTAATATTGCTTTGTTAAAACTATTTTAGTAGTATCATTGTTTCGGGTGTTAACTAATTCGATTTCTATTATGTGTTTTGTTACGTAAGTCGTGCTTGTTATGGATAGGATGTATTTTAATTAAATCCATAATTATATTAAATTCTTGAACATTATTTTTAATCATAAAATAAAAAATATTCTTTAATGTTTATGATGGTGGAATGAATCTCATCGTGTTCGTGGAGACGGTAATATGTACATAGGCACAAGTGAAAATATCATTCGATTGAATGTCAGATCATATATAATTGCATTTTATGTAATATATAAATAATCATTAAAATATTATATTTATTATTTAAAACATTTATAAATCATTATAATACCCATCCAAATAATGAAGTGTTTAATAACAACAACACCATGACATGGAGACGGTAAGCCTTACGTACTCATGTATGGTGACTATGTCATTAATTGGATTGATAAAATAATGAATATGGATGTACCATATTTATAATAACATCAAAATATGTAGAAGGTAAAGGATTTATAATTTTGGTTTGGAAACAACAAAAAAAGAGGAATTTGAAGAAGAAGATAACTCTGCACGAGGTGATGAAATTATTACATCTTCTTCAGGTGTTTCCTTTTGATTTGATAAGAAGGACTCCATAGGTTGTCTTTTGGATCTAAGTAATGCCTCTAAGATGTAGTGAAATTAGTTGGGAGGATTTTTGGGTTGGGTTTGGCTATGTAAAAAGGCTTTGGAGGTGCGAACATGATAGAAGGGGAAGTACCCTTTTATAGGAGAGGTGGGGGTCAATTTAGGAAAACTTTGAACTATTATTTTATTATAAATTTATTTTCAATTTATTATGGATCAAAATGGATTTATATCGAGGATAAGGTGGTTATGGGTCGAAATAATCTCAACCAATAGGTTTTAGATAGGGTTTGGTCATCATATTAAGCTTAACATTAAGGTTTAACTCTTAGTTAAATGATTAACTTTTACCATGTTTTATTGTGTTATTATAATAAAGGATTAATAAACAAACTATAAAAATCCTAGTGTACCCCAAGTGATTAATTATTGATATTTTTATACATATATATGTTATTTGTCTGAACCATGTATTTTAATTAATTGTAAAGATCCGGAAATTTCAAGAAATTTTTTTTCTTAATTTTCTTTGGAATTTTACAAGAACGCAATTTCTGACGGAGCCTGATTCCGAGGCCCGGTGTGTCCGGAATTAATTTATGAAATTTGGCTCGGGTATATTCAGTGAACGAGCGAGCGGGAATTTATATCTTTTGAACCGGTGCCCGGAATCGAATTCTGAGGGCACCGATGGAACCGTAGCGCCGATAATTACTTAGGAACTCCTGTTCCGGAGTTGCGTTTACACGAGTGTTGATAATAAAAATTGTGGAAGTTTATTTTATAAATACACTACAATTTTTATTAACTTACTCTAAGTGTTAGCTCATGGTGGAAGTTGGGTAACCACCCAACCTCCCTTGGGAGGTTATGAGGGTGGTGGGTCCAACACGAACCCCACCTCATCATATCCTCTAAAACCCTTCAACTCCCACTTAAATGATTTTAACTTAGTTATAACTTATTTCTTAAATGAGTTGATTTTAATGTGGTGAGTTGTGTGAGTCTTTTGAATTTCAAACACTTGAATTTCAAAAGCCATGTGAAGTTAATTAAATAAGTGGAGAACTTATTTCTTTTGGTTGGGTTGTGTTGTTTGAGAGCTTTTGGAAAGAAGGCTTAGAAGTCTTGAAGTTTCTTCATCCTCTTGACAAAGAACGCGAAGAACAATCAGACATCGACGAAGAACGCCACGTTCTCGGGAACCGTCTTCTGCGACGCCATACCCGCAATACCGACGACGTCTTCTTCCGCGACATATCTTTTCGCGACGCTGAATCTCGTCACCTCTTAAATCAAGGTAGGGGTTTTCACTTTTTAAAGTTATGTGGATCTCTCCTTAGAACTTGAAGGTTTATATTTGTCGGGCCTTGATTCCAAATCTTTTTATTTAATTTAAAAGATTGTGAAAGTTTATCATTCATTAAAGGCCGATTGTTAGCAAATAACGCGAGGGGGCCATACCGCATGAACACGGCCGACCCTCCTCCTTTCATGTTGATTTTGTTGTGGATTGAAACGGGTGTGGTGCGGTGCCTTCGCACTGCGCAGGATCATGCGGCATGAAACGTGTGGCGCCGTCGCGCCGCGTCGTTAAATAATGCAAGGACGCGACGCCGTCGCGCGGCATCGAATAAAGTTGAAGGCGCTGCGGCTGGAGCGGGGCCGCGGTGGAGGGGCGCGGTGCCGTCGCACCGCGCCGGACAACGAAGGCCGCAGCCGGTTCCGGGACGCGGCGGAACGAGAAGACCGGCGGCCAGCTGGGCCGTCGGTGTCTGAAGCCGGAAGGGGGACCGGCCTTGCCGGTCCCGTTGAGGAAGAACCGGCCGACCAGGTCGGGCCGGCCGGAAGGGAGAAAACCAGGGGAACTAATTTCCCCTGGCCAGCCTTAATGGCCCCCCCATTATGAGGGGGGCCGGTTTCACAAAGGGGGGGCAGGCGGCCCCCCATTTTCTCGAAGGCAGGCCCCCAAGTGAGGGGGGCTATTTTTCTTTAGGTGCGGCAGGTTTCCGCGCCGCCAGCAAAGGAAAGGCGGGGGCTTTTCCCCCCGCGCGCGGCACAGGAACGGCGCCCAGGCCGCGTCGTCGTGCCGGCCTGCGCCGCCGCGCCGGACCGTGCCACCGCGCCGCCCCGCCGGGACGGGTTTTCCGAGCCGAGCCGGGTCTTCGCCTGAGGTGGGTCGACCCGGTTCGGCCGACCCAGGGGGGTCGGGCCGGGTCGGGTCGGGCCCAGACCCCCAGTTGCGGACCACTTTTGGTCAAATGCCCGTGTCTTGGGCTACAGGCCTCCAAATGACTCACCGTCAGCGGAAACACGATCCTTGGATCGTGACGGTCGTTTCGGTATACTATACTCAAGGTGCACCATCCTTTTCGGCAGCCTACGTGGTTAAAACTCCATAGTTAAGCGTGTTTGGCCAAGAGTAGTGATCAAGATGGCTGACCTCCTGGGAAGTTTCCCAGGGTGGGTGTGAGACTGAAAGGCCAATAACTAACAGATCGGGCATATGATTTACGGGCCGTCTGTTTCGTTGAATTCCTCTTGATGAGACAGATCTTTTGGCATACTCCGCCCGAGGTTTGGACGCAGGTGGAGTATGGTCGGGTTGTTTTTGCCTTAAAAACCAACCGGGCCCCTGGACGAAAAAGCCAATAACTCTCAGACTGGGCGTCCGATTGATGCGCCGTCTGTTGCGTTGAGTTCCTGTTGATGATACAGAAGTTTTGGCATTCTCCGCTTGAGATTTGGATGTAGATGGATAGTGGCCGGGTTGGATCGCACAGAAATCCAACCGGGCCCATGGAACGGAAAAGCTGATACCTTTCTGACAGAACGTTCGTTTGACGAACCGTCAGCGGCGTTGGTGATCTCGTTGAGAAACAGTCCCTATGAGTATACCCTATGAGAGTTCGGGGTATAGTTGAGATACGACAGGGTTAGGTTCGCTAATGAAACCAACCGGGCCCCTTGGACGAAAAGGCTAATAACTCACAGATCGGGCGTCCGATTGACGCGCCGTCTGTTGTGTTGAGACCCCTATGACGAGTCGGTCCTTTGAGATACTTCTTTGTGGGACTTTGAGATACTTGGAGTATCGACCTTTAGCTCGTGGAGCGGACCCTCCTAGTGACGAGCGTGCGGAGTACGGAGACCGTGTAACTGGCCGAGACCTGACGACTGCTTGACCGACTCGACTTGGAGTGAGTCGACTAGCCCAGTGGACGGAGCACTACTTTCTGAGGTGCAGACCCATGGCGGACGGAGCACTACCTGTGTGACAGTGCAGACCCGCAGTACTCGTCCGGAGAGTACCTCAGCAGGCTACTACGGGGTGTGCACTACTGTGTTTGGGTGACATACATCGGCGGGAAGCACTACTGTGTCTGGGTGGCTGACCCGCGGTACTCGATAGGAGGAGTACCTCAGTAGTCTTAGGTTAGTGAGCAGTACCTCGGAGTCGTGACAGGACCACTGTACACTCTAGAGATGGAGCTCTTCAGCAGTTACGGTTTCGATAATGAAAATCCTGGTTTGAGCTGAGACTTTTCACCTTTTTGTTTACCTCATGATTGAGATGGGTCACTTGATAACTTAGGTATATGTATGGGCATATACCTGGGTTGTAGTTATCCGTTGATTTCACAATCCTTGTGTTTCCTCATGATTGAGATGGGTTACTTGATAACTTAGGTATATGTATGGGCATATACCTAAGTAGAGGATATCTGTTGAGATCTTCTATGTGGTTATCTTTGTTGGTTTTAGTGAGACCTTGAGGGTCTCGGGGTCCCTACTGAGTATCGTTATACTCACCCCTGCACGGTCTATGCCCGCACCTCGTTGTGTTGGTTGCAGACGACGAGCAGTGCTGACAGAGGCCGAGTGTTCGAGGACTGGACGGTACCTGGATGTGGACTATACGACGAGATGGTACCCAGTGGATGACCTCACGACGAGACGGTACCCAGAGGTGGACATGACGATGAGGCAGTACCCGGAGGTGGACCACTGGGCGGGACATACTCGGAGCGGACGGCGGGACCCGAGGAGCAGAGGAGCTATCTGTACCCACCCTTCAGGTGGGATTTCCAGTGGACAGCTCAGCGTAGCAGCTTTACTTTTCAGTTGCTGTTTTCCCTTTCGAGTTGTACTTTACAGTTGGGATTGTATTTTCGGCCCCTTTTTACTTTCCGCACTTACTGTTGTACTCAGTTTTTACTTAGTGTTTACTTCTTCCGCTTGTACTCTGTGTGATTGTTTACTTTACAAAGGCAATGCCTTCCCTTTTTACCAGGATTTACGCCTTGGTGCTAGTCGCCAGCCCCTGGCCGATGGAAGGCGGGCTTTGGGTAGTCACGGCACGGGCCCCGAGGACGGGTCGTGACATTAATATTATATAAATTAATAATATAGTAATTTTTTTAAAAACTCATTTATGTCAATTCTGACACTATTGGGTATTTTGTTTTGGTGAAAGTCATAAAAACATTAACACATAGATAATGATTAATTTAATAAACCCTAAAATTTCATGTTAAAATATAATTTTTTTAAAATCATTTGAAGTCTCAATTTACATTTATTTTGATATTTATTAAATCAAATAATTTAATCCTTCATTAATAAGGAAATTACTGCATCATCATTGTGTCATAAATAAATTTAATTATATAATATCTGAAAATAATAAATAAAATACCATTATGTATTAAATAGATTTATATATCTAATTAATATTTATGGTATTTTTTATGTTATGTATAACCCTATATTAAAAATGTTTATGTTATTAAACTTTGAAGATTACTCTTTTAACTCTTCTATAAATAAAATAATAATAAATATTCTAATCCAATCCAAGTGGACCAAAATGATAAAATTTTATTCATAAGGTTTATTTAAGTCTATATACACTTATACAATAGGATTAGGACATGTTTTAGTGTAATTATAATATAATTTATACTATTAATTACCCTATTTACTTTTAACTGTGATAAATAGAATTCAAAAGTTAATATTCACCAAAAATTATTTTCATCTTATTGAACAACTTTTTACTTAATGATGTCAACTAGGTATCTTGTATTTTTGAAATTCCATCCACATAAGTGGTAAAATTATGTTTTATTCAAATTTTCAATTGTGCCTAGAAGGTGGGTTAAAGAAGGTAAAAAGATCCACAAAATTTAATACATCTAATCTTATTATAAAATCTCTACAATGAATTACATTTAATTTATATAGGTACTATATATCTATTTTTAAATAAAATAAATTTAAATAAAATAAAATATTATTTAAATAAAAAGTTGGTTTTAATGATCAACGCAGTTTTTTTAACTATTCATAAAAAATCGAATCTTTTAAGAAAAAAATCAAAAATTCACTCTAAGCTTATTTTTGATAAATAAAATTCCAAAATTATGTCTATTTCACCAAATTAGAAACATAGATGTTGAATTAATAACTTAATAGGGTATTCCTGTTGTCAAAACCAGAAAGTGGATTTTTGAGAAGTAAAAACTATCAAAAGATTCATCTGTTTATGTCCTACTTAACTGTAAAATTACTTCAAATGGACTAAATTGGATTAAATTATAAAAATATAATCTAATTATAATTCAAAATAGTTCAAATGTATGTTTTAACACTATAAAATATTTTGATTGAAAAGATTTTTTTAATTAAAATATAGTATTTTCCATTATTCATCAAAAATATGAAAGTAATCATAAAAGCACCAAAAATTTATCCAAACTAAATTATTATGCCCCTATTCTAAATAGGATTTTTATTTCATCAAATTAAATATATAAAAGTGTCAAATATTGGATTTAAAAATTTCTTACCAATAAAAGGCTGTATAATTGCTTTTTTAAATTACTACATTAATCTAAAAAATTGAATTTTTTGTTATATTATGTATAATAAACGCATTATATGGATGTTAAAAATTTATGTAGTATATAAATTTCAAAATTTAGTTAATACTACTCATAACCACTTTTTGAACGACAAGTTTTGTAAGTCGTTTCGTGCTCAAACTCGATGTTGCGTGTAGCACTAGCTATTGAATTAATTTAAAGAAAATAAGTTATTATGAAATCTTGGGGTGTTAAAAACTGGGTTCAGGGAACCATTAGGAGGCTCCAATAACCAAGAAATTACAATGTGATATTATATTAATTTCTTGTCAACATTGTTTTACTGTTTAGAGCCTATAGTTAGGGATAGGAAGGAATAGGCAATTGGTAATATGTTGTTCTTGGTAAAAGCTAACCCTTGAAAGGGGAAAATCCATGTAACCTCAAATATTGCAATTTTTATGATTTTTCATTTGTACATTTGATTGGATCTCACCATTTGGTGATACACATGTATTGTGATGTTATCATTGATATTATTTTTGTCCTATTTATAATGAAACTCGATGAGATAAGGGTAATCCATATCATGCATCATATATACACTTGTTAGAGATCAAATGTCATGAGCTCATGTCATGTCATTTAGGGTACATTACTCATGGCATGTTATTGTGATAGATATTGTGCTAGATATGCAAGATGTTGTGATGTATTGCATGATAGAATACCTTCTATTTTGATAAGTTATTATAATATGTAATGTTTCATTTGGATGGATGGCAAACATTTATCCATGAGGTGTTATGGGCCCTCTTGGATTGGGATTTGGCATATCATGTATGAAATTTAGTTGAATTTTATCAAGTTTTGATGTGGAAATTGATTCCAAACATTGATTCACGGCTGTATGGGATCTCATGGGTTGTCATTTTCCATACCTTGGACAAAAAGTTTAGTATTAAAGTGTTCTTGAGATGTTTTGGAGGCTTATTATTTTGAAATGAAGTCAGAACCGCTTGTGGTGTTATGAACAGAAGCATTGTGTTCTTTTGTTTGGGAAGAACTGACTTTTCTTAACTGCTCTCCATGTAATGGTAGTACATGTCGCTTAGGGAATAACTGTGTGACTGACTATGTGAGTAGAGACATGGGGTTGGAAAAAAATATATAACACGCCCTGTCAAGATTGTACACATCGTGTTGTATGAACCGTGTATACTACAATGTGACCAATGGCATGGGTGGATGAATATTGGGTTGTACACATCATGTCTCTCTTGTTCATGTTGTGTTGTAAGAACTGTGAATCCATTTATGTGACCAATGAAACAGGTGGATGAAAATTATGTTTTACACTTTGTGTCTCACTTATGGACACCGTGTATAGTCGACCATGTATTTAACCGTGAGACTAACAACACAGACAGTTAGAACATAAGCAGTACACACTGTGTCTAGGGTGAAAACATCATGTAGTGTTACCCAAGTGAGAATTGTTTTGTTATATCCATGTATAAGTTCATGTTTTAGAGGGAGGATTCTTGTAAAATCTATTATTTAAGAGGAACCTGATGTGTGTAAGGGCGTTACATGACTCGGTTTGGAAGAGGAAAATACCATGTTAAAATCTTTTGGGAACACACTGTGTAGGGGTTATCTGAATCGTGTAATAATATTTTTGTAAAACATTACTTATTTATTTCTCTAATTATTACCTAAACATATTTTTTTTCAGTGATAATCTTAAACTAATGTTTGTGCTTCACCTTGTAGAATCATGCCCCTATGACATCATCTAGTGGTACGCAAGATATAAGGAAACAATCATATACCGAAAATGGTAGATTAGGGAATACCAGTTGATCCTTCAATCATACCTATCTTGGAACCAGTTGTTATACCATATTTAGGTGCTGATGCGCAGTTCTGTGAAGGATTTTTTAAGATGTTACAGGCTTTTCAGGGAACACTGCATCCTGTCTCGTCTATGGTAGTGCTGACGCGGTTGTTTTGGCAGCAAAATTATGCCACTTTTTCTTGGGATGGAGGAACTCAGGCAATATATTCTCAGTTAGAGGCCATTCTTTCTATCATTGTGAATCTATATATGCCTCTATTATGGAGGGTAAATCTCATGACATACATACTATGTGATTATACCGAGAGATGGTGGGTTTTTATCTCCAAGTCATGATGCCATCGGTATATGTCTTGGGAAGAGTTTCAGAGGACCTTCTATAATTACTTCTATCCTAAGATATTGAGGGCCGATCAAGCCCGAGATTTCATGCATTTGGAGCAGGAACCTCTTTCAGTGATGGATTACTCCTCTAGTTTTACATAGATTCAGTGCTTCCCACATGTTCTCAGAGGTCACAAGTTTTCCATGGATACAAGATTTCATGATAATATCAGGTTTGACATATGACCGTAGGTGAATGTATTCCGGGTGACTTCAGTTACAAATATAGTAAACCATAAATTGATTACTATGTGAAATATGATTGAGTTGGGTAATTCAATGCAGGTGGGTTCAACATCTAGGGTTGGTAATCCTTCAACATATAGCAAGAAGCGCCACCGGGAGCTTATGTGTGATGTTTCTTCTGGTATACAAGTGGTGTACTATCAGGGTGGGAAGAGTTGGCATATGATACCACATTACCTGAAGGACCCTGTTGAGTGCTGATATTGTGGTAAGTTTGGTCCCCTTCAATGTTTTTGGCATTTTTTATCAACAACAATGAGTGATATGTCTTCTTCAAGAAAAATACGTTCAATATCAGGACCACCAATTTCTCATCAGTCAGGGAACTATAGTTTTTATGGTCGTTTAGTCCATGGAGAAGGATGTGGCTGTGGTAGAAAGATGGCATATATTCAATGACATTAGGTTAGATCACCTATGGGTAGTCAGGCTGGGTCATAGGGCCACGATACATGTCAGAAATCTACACTGGAGTAGACCAAGCAGGACCAGGATCTGAGACCCTTTTCGGTTAGAGGTATGAATTTAGTTTCCTCAGTTTTAGCTTTTTTCCATTTTGATAAAGGGGATTCCCATAGTTTTATATCTCTTACCGTTGTGGAGAGCCTTGAGCTCTATATCATTACTTCTAAGGATCTCATGATGCTAGACACTCCGTTGGGGATTTGGATGACATGTGTATGTCAGAACAAGGAGTGACCTATTGAGGTTAGTAGGTGTCACTTCTTGTGGGAACTCTATTTCTTAGATATGATAGGATTCGATGTCATTCTCAGAATTCATTGGTTTGTCTCTTTCTAATAATTTTTTTATTGCAATAGCCAAAAGGTGATTTTAACATCTTGAGAGGGTGGGTGTTTTTTACACAAGGTCGAATGTGATGTCCTGGAAATCACAGCTTGACCCGAGCATCATGGTTTGGGTGGAATTATAGCCTTTATTTTTAGTTTATATCTGGATGACCAGGGGACTTCATAGATGGACATTCCTCAAGTGGTGGATCATTTTAGGCAAGATTTTATTGAAGTATTTTTAGGATTACCTCTAGAGAGAGAGGTAGATTTATCAATTGATATTGATCCAGGAGAATCACTATTTTCAATTCCTCTATATGGGATGGCTACACCAGAGTTATAGGAGATCATGTGTAGTCAGAGGAGTTACAAGAAAAGGGTTTAATTTGATAAAGTGAATCTCCTTCAGGTTCGTATGTCCTGTTTGTGAATAATGTGATGTTTTCCCTTTGTCTTATGGTGGATAATCAAAAGATTAACCTGATGACTGTCAAGAAACAATATCTCTTGCTGAGGATTGATGATCTAATCGATCCGATTTGAGGATAAGGTGTTTTCTCTAAGATTGTCTTGAGATTCAGTTATCACCATTCGCATTTTAAACCATATGATATACCTTTTATAGCATTTATGTTCAGGTATGGTATCTATGAGTACATGGTTATGCTTTTTGGTCTCACAAATACACTAACAGTTTTCATGGCACCAACGAACCATGTGTTCTATCCATACATGGATTCTTTTGTGGTTGTCTTCATGGATGATATATTTGTGTACTCTCACACTCAACACAACCATGCCATCAATCATGAGACTTTTTTGAGTACAATAAGAGGAGCATCAGTTATTTGATAATCTCTCAAAACGACAATTCTGGATGGTCCATATTCCCTTATTGGGTCATGTTATCTCATAGATAAGAGTTCCAGAATACATAAAGAAATTGAGAACGATAATTTCATGGGAGCATAAAAAGAATTCCATTGTGGTATGAATTTTTCTAGGGATGACTGGTTACTATAAGCACATTATATAGGACGTTTCACACTTGTAAGATCAACTAACGATCCTGAATAAGAAAGGTGAAAAATACTTGGGGACATATTCCCGCAATTCAGGGTTTTATGAGCATAAAGGGAGATTGATGTTAGCACCAATAATTATTTTTCTAGAACCGGGAATGATTTTCACCATTTACTAGAATGCATGTGGTTTCGGGCTGGGAGTAGTGATTTCTCTTGGGGAAGAAGTCATTTCGTCTGGGTCTTAGTAGTTGATACCACATGAGAGGAATTACCTGATGCACAATATCTTGTTAACTGTAGTTGTTCATGCTTTATGTTGTTGGATACATTATCATTGGGGAGAGAATTTTGGGGTATACACTAACCAAAAAAGTCTCAAGTATATCCTTACCTATTGTGATCAGAATTTGACATAGTGAATGTGGGTTGATTACCTTCATTTATTTTACTTTTTTCTTGCCTACCCACCCAGGAAAGGCAATAAATTAGTTGATTCATTGAGAATGAGGAATCTGATACATGCAGTTCATGAGGATGACAGGGAGTGGAAGCATATGAATCTATTCTTTGAGATGCATTTGGAGTTGCACGACCGACATGGGAAGACGTTTCCTTCATCTGTAGTTATTACCCCTACTCTTCTGGATCAAGTGTGAATGAGGATGATATCATATTCCGAAGGCCTAGTCCTATAGGAAAGTGTGTCAGGAGAGGACCCTAATCCAGGGTGGACCAGAAGCGATAATGAGATCTGGAATTTTCATGGATGCATATGGGTGTCGGAAGATATATGTGATGAGTTGATGTTAGTTTTTTATTCCCCAATTTGGGCCATTCATCTGGGTGTCACCAAGATGTATCAAGATCCAAACAGTACGTATTTGTGGCCAAGTATGAAGAGTGATGTTTATGGTTCTGTTATGAGATGTTCCACCTATTAACTAGTGAGAGAAGAGCATCAGTGACCAGTAGGGCTATTACAATAGTTACCAATTCTCAAGTGGAAGTGGAATGCTATCTGGATGGATTTTGTGATGGATTTTCTGAGGTCTAATTATGGGAATGATACAGTTTGGCTCATTTTTGATAGACTAACGGTGTTGGAACATTTACTGTCAATCAAGGAAATATTCAGTGTTAAAGATCTTGGATGGTTTTACAACTGAGATATTGTACATTTTCATGGCGTTCCATACTCTATAATTTTAGAACAGGATATTTGTTTGACTTATAGTGTCAGGAATGGAGTACATAGGGATTTGGGTACATAAGTACTTCTTAGAACAACTTTTCATCCTTATATAGATGGCCAGTCTGAGCACATGATTCAGGTGTTAGGGGATATACTTCAAGCATGCATCCTAGATTTCAGGGATTCATGGGAGAGACTAATACCCGTAGTGGAGTTTTATTATAATTATAGTTTTCAATAGATGTTTCAAATGGAACCTTATGAGGTTTTGTGTGGTAGGCGATGCCGATCAACCCAATATTGGTTGAAGGCAAGAGAGACAACTATGCTTGGAACTCTTCTTGTCTACGTGACCGCTGAGCTGGTGGAGTTGATTTGAAAGAGGATTAATACTACACTGTCTCCCAATAAATCTTATGCTGATCGACGAAGAGGACCTCTGGAGTTTGTGGTCAGAGATCAAATTTTATTATGTGTCACGACGAGGTAGGGACACATGAGAATTGGGAGACATGGGAAGCTTTCATCGAGATACGTTGGGCCATTTGAGGTTTTTAAAAGAGTATTGTTGGTTTCAAATCAGTAGAATTTACCTCATATGTACCAGGATATGCATGACATCATTAATTTTTCTCAACTATGATGTCACTTTTCAAACCCATCTCTCATTTTCATCTTAAGGACGTTGAGTTAGACATGGATTCAACATTTGAAGAGCACCCTATTTCGATTTTCGAACACATCTGGGAGGTTCTTCAGGGCTGCGATGTTCCCCTGTTATGGGTGTTATGAAATATTGAGTGAATATAGGAAGTGACTTAGGGGAGGGAGGTCAATGTAAAATCCCATTGTATAGAGTTGTTTTAAGTTTCTTCTTCACCACCATTGGAAGGGAAATTCGGGGATGAATTGATTTATGGGGGGATGTTTGTAAGATTCTAGATCATCATTTCTAGTATGGATATTTATTATGGGAAGTTTTTTAAGAAAAGGAAGAGAGGTAAAATTTTATAAGTACTTAATGTGTACCCGATTACCTTGTGTAGTCGTGAACTTTCCATGTAACGATCAAGTGCATGGTTTTATGGGTGACCTAGAAGACCACCTAAAGTGAGGGATGGTTGAGGGTATTTTATGACATGTAAATTAAATTAATACACCATGTAATTATCTATTTTTTTGTTATATTATTGAGGGATCACGTTAATTGTTCAAAAACACTTTATTCTCCCCATGTTTCATACTAAAAAGTGATGTACATCTGAAGATCTTCGAGCTCCTCTCCTTCCTGCATCCCAGATCTGATCGAGATTCTGCTCGATAAGTTCGATTCCTAGTGGTGAGTTCTCTATTCCCCTTGAGAATCACATCCTGATTTCTCCTCCCTCTTTATTATTAAATAGTTTAAAATTTTTATCCTATTTGCAGATCTACGTCCTTCTAGGATGATTCAATGGCTAATGCTCTAGATTGTTCATTGTACAACATCGAGGTAGGTGTTTTGTTCCATTATCTGGTTATCTTTGGATTATATATGAAAAAACTATTGAATACCCATGTTTTGGGTGTTGATACATCTGAAACATAACCCACATTAAGACCTGTTATGATATATTGGATTGGAAAAGGGGTTATTGATTATGCAAATGTTTAATACCTTGATTATGGGTGAATTTAACATTTTTTTATTATGGTCATCTAGTCTAGAATGCTTGTTTTTTTACATTATTTTATATGCCTCATGTTGCTAGGACATATTTATTATTTCTTATAGATGCATGTGACTCACATTGTGAAAGTATGACCAAGGGTAATTTGACTGTGAGAGATTCTTGAAGTAAGGTCGTGTATGAATAATTGTTGTTATATTGAACCAAAGGTATTGACTGTGAGAGATACTGGGTGGTTATACACTAGAGATATTACATCATGGGAGATACTAAGATGGTCATTATTAAATGAATGTTGGACCTAGGGGAATTGAATGTGAAAGCTACCAAGTGGTCATTATAATTTAATGCTGCTACGCAAACCACGAGGGTATTGGCCGTGAGGGCTACCCATGTGGTCGTTTGTGGATGATTTTTTCTATGTGGGATCAAAAGTGTAAGACATTTTGAGTTTCCCCAAAGTTTCATTGTTTATCAGATTGATTATATATTGGAACAGAGGGTTCAAACTGTGATAACATTCCCAGATTGTTGCTTATGAATGTTCGAATAATTGCGATGACTCTTCTAAGATAAGCACTTTCTTGGACTCAGTCTTACTTGATTATTTAAATGGTCTAGCGAGATGTTAATTTGTTATTACAATGGAAGGGGATAAAAATCTTATGATAGATCCTGAGGTTACATTATTAAATGGATTTAATAATTAATACATGTAAATGAATGTAATGAGAAACTATATTATTGTTTACTTATGATTACTTCCAATTTTATTTCATCATTTAAACATATTACCTGCTATATATATTCACTAGATGTTAGGCACAAATATTTTGGTGTTTTTTACTAGAAATCATCTGACACCCTGTTTGGGTTCTCTTTTTTGACCCAAAAATATTATATGGTTTTAGGTATATATAGGTGAAAAATCCATTCTTCATCATGTACTTGATGGTTGTTGGAGCTAGAGAGCAAGAGACAAAGATATGGATTGTGATGCTATTGGGGTTTACTACTTTTCTATACAATGTTTTGATATTGTATTTGCAACATTATCACATTTTTGGATTCATTCCTTGAAACATGTGACTTTAATCATTTATGTATATTCTAAAGTTGTTTTATCATTATAAGTCTTCCAATGTTTACTTTTTTTTATAGTATTAATACATATGCTATTGATTATTATTTTTTATTCTGATGTGTATGCACTGCCTATAAGGGCACAATTTCCCCAATATCATATGTTGTCCCAAACTACTAATCACCATCCTCTAGTTTCTGTGGAAATTCACATGAGTTTATGTTAAAAACCTGGTTCCGGGAACCTTTTGGCGGCACCCAGAACAGAGACATTACATTATTCATTATCGACACATAATTGCAGGGTGTGATCATTAATATTTGTGTATCATCATGGAAAAGATGTATTTTGAGTTTTCTATTTATAAATTTCAATTCCATATACTTTAGCGAAACCACAATCACTTTGGATAAAATTATTTTCTTGAGAAATCGTTTTTATGATTCTCCACTAATCACAAAACACTCTTAAAGAAGAAGAATAATTTTCATAATGAATTTGATGTTCACAATGAGCCAATAAATATTTTTCATTTTGTATAATAAGTATTTTATATTTAATATCAATTATTAAATTTTTTGGATGAACACACAAGACTATATCGATATCAAATTGATGACATTTTACCATCATTATGTATTTATTTCGGAGAAAACATAGTTAAATTATTTATTCTAGAATGTCGTAAAAGAAAAATTGACTTTCTCTATTATGAGAACATATCATAAAAAATCCTCTTTTCATTATTTTTTTATTCCTCGTATTATTGTGTATGAATTGTAAAACCATTCAACACATATTCATTATAATATTCAACCATTTTCAAAAGTGGGTAACTCAATACACACAATCAATTATAATTTTTATCATCATGTCGAGATACCTGAAAATTATAAAAACATCTTTCAATATAAAGAGTAATACATATATTTTATATGTTAAACCATAAACAATTAAATTTAACACTTTTTGAAGCTAATATTAAAACTTTTTTTTCAATGTTCTTCATGTGATGCTTCTATAATTTGAGGAAACAATTTATTTATATGATTATAACATAATATAAAAATAAAAAATAAAAATTTAATTTTAAAAAAATATGAATAATGTAGAGTCAATATTCCTTTATAAATTATTTCATTTCATCGCAGTTGAGTATAACATATGTATGGGTTCTTTAATGATTATCATATGAAATTCATCTTTCATTAACTCCTCCAAAGGAATGCTCATCCCAATTAAAAAAATATTGTTGTATATTCAATTCATCATTAACATTTCCCATGTTTTGGACCATTTTGTTAGGTTTTCAGGTATGTGCAGATTCAAAAAAATGAGTGCTGAAATAAGAAATTTTATCTAAATTTAATCTTCTAAAATTGATATATCAACCGATGCATCGTTACAAACCATTATATTTACTTTATGCATTCATCTATCATATACGTACATCTATAATAACAATTCCATCTATCCATATTTTTTCAAGTGGAAAATGAAACAGAAAATATCCCACTGAATCAATGAAATCAGACATAAATATTTTTCCAATTTTCATGTTTCTAGGGAAACATCTTTAAATAGTCTACTTAGTACATCATATTAATTTGTTTCCCCATAGATGTCTCAAAAAATATAAAAAAAATTTAGTGCATCAAAAATAAAATAATTAATCATATTCTATAAATTCAATATATAATTCATTCCAATTTAACATTATAGAACTGAATTTTTAATCTTGTAACATTTCCATTTTTGAAACATTATTCCAAATTAGTGACATAACCATCTAGAATCCTCAATGAATAAATCCTAAAAAATTATTCTTGATGAAATCTAAAAAAGATGTATTTGGCTTCATTAACTTCAGCGATCTTTAATTTTCCAACAGTTAAAATTTTGGTCTCCTAAAAATTTTGTTTAGATCTAATCAGGCCTTTATATATTATTTGGTCTTAATAGGTGTGTAAAAAATTGAATAAAATATACTATCAAAATACTTCGTCTCAATATTCATGTCAGCCAACATGTGACTCGCCATCAAATCACACTAATAAGGATGATTATAAAAAATGATATATTTTAACCAATTATGTTCTTTACCATATTCATCTATTGTTTAGGTTAATAGTATTTCAAAAGGTAATTGGACTTAATGAGGGGAAAATAATTTTTAACTTAATTACTGGGAGAATTTTTAGATGACCATATCTTTTAATTATACCTTTTCTAAAATTATATCTTCTCCTATAAAAAGGATGGTCGGTAGGATTAAATCATCACTGACAGTTGTAAAAATATGTTTTTTACCATTGATGAGGATAAAAGATTTGATGTCCCCCATACATTAAAAATATGATTTAGGACAATCTATACTCAAGAGATTTAAAATTCTATATGTTGGGATTTCACTAATTATCCACATATTGTTACTTTCATTTGGAAATTTTGTTTCACAAAAAACATCATATGTATTGTCACCATTACTCCATAAATTATTAAATACATCAATAAATGTATTCAAATAAACATCAATTCCATTTTTGATGCCTTAGAATATATAAGGTCTACAGAATATATGGATCATTCATCAAAATCCAAGGAGGTAAATTTTTCAATGTTACAAAACCAAAAAAACAAGAATACAGACAATTGTAAGAACCAAATGGATAGAAACCATAAGTAAAAACTCTTAATCACACATTTCACTATTTTGAATAATATTATCATAGAACATTCTTAAAAATTTTAATTAATCACCATCATAATGATTATTTCATTATCTACTTTTATATATATATATATTTTTCATGACATCAATGATTTTGTTTTCCATTACAAAAATAAACACTGAAATATGGGTGTAAGAGAGTGTTGGTCGGAGAGGAATCTCAAGAGGGGGTGAATTGAGTTCCTACTTAAACTTTTTGTTAAAAAAGTTTTATTAAATATCCCCCAAATTTTGAAATGGACCATTTAATTATGGAAGAAGATATATATATGTCTAATTGATCATCACGTTTCTCAAAGGGTGTTAGTCCTCAGTTGAATTAGTGTAAAACACTTCTTCAATGTTTGACACAAGTTTACAGATTTAAACACATACACACACTAACCAAAAAAAAATTATCAATGTGAATGCAAAATAGTTTTATGTTTTAGCAGTTATAAGTATTGGAAAATTTATAAAACAGAGTAAAACAAAAAATATAGAGCATAGTGGAGTTAAATAAGAGGTACAGTCTCATGAAGAGACTTAATCCTACCCACATGGTGGTCACCTGCCACCCATCGTTTATATTAACAATAAAATAGATACACATCCTGAATCAGGCTTCTCAATAGTTTCTACATGTTTTCTAGGGTTCACAACCTCTATCACAGTTCTTCTTGGGAAAAACAAACAATACATACCACACATGGTGTCTTCAACAGTTGTATATGGGAAATGAGATGTAAGTGTTGTTTTTATGTGAGGATATTCTGAATCATCTAACTCAAGCACATGATACAGTGTGTAATAGAAAAAAACACACTTCTCTGAAATGTAAAATGAAGTAACACAATTGAGATAAGATTATAAGTTTATGATTAGAAAGCTCTATTTGTTTGTAGTTTAGATCTTGACTCCATGGAGTGAAGAATTTGTACTTCGCGTCTTTCTCTAGAAGTTGTCTCCAAAACAGAGTGTTGCAAATCCATGTTCTAGAATTGAGGAATTAATAGTTGTGCTTCTTGTGTTGATCAAGAGTTGATGAGACATAAAAGTCAGCCTTTAAATGTTTCACCCAAAATAATCTTCTTGAAGTTCTTCGGTTCACAATTAAAGTTCTCGAAGGTTTCTTAATATTTCTCCAGAATGTTCTTTCTCATGTATTAATATTTCTTAACTTTGGGACATTCACTTTTCATTACTATCATTCTTTTCTTCCTTGGTCTTCTATTTTATATTTGAGGTCTAACAATAGGAATAAGTACATCATGTGTGATATTTCTCATACCTTGTGCTTTCCCCTGATACGATCTCAAAATATATCTACAATTAACATTAATTAAGGTCAGAAGAATTTATTTTATCAAATATGACTATTAGAATAATCATAATAATTTGACAATTTATGGAGTAGGAGTGTATGGTAGACTGGTAAAGGTTTCCTTCACAATGGTAGGCTTCAATAGTAAGTGCACATTGGAAGCATTCATCAGTAACCTTTCCAATGGTAACCTTCCATCGATAATTCTACATTGGTAGCCTTTCATCAATAACTATACATCAATAACCTTCCATTGGTAAACTTACCTCAATAACTCTCCCTCAGTCTCATTCCATTGGTAACCATCCATTGATAACTCTCCATCGGTAACCATCCATTTGTAACCTTACAATGGTAAATCTCCATCGGTAACATTCCATTCCTAACCATCCCTCGATAACTCTCCATCAGTAACCTTCCATTGGTTACCTTGGAACGATGACTATCCATCAGTAACCTTCCATTGGTAACCTTGCAATAGTGAAATTGCATTAGTGACCTTTGCATCAGTGACATTTTCATTTGTGAGCTTGCAATGGTGACCTTTTCATCTGTGAACTTTCAACGAAGACCTTTGCATCCGTGACCTTGCAATGATGACTTTACAATGGTGATTGTGTATCAGTGACCTTATTATGGTGACCTTTTCAATGGTTACCTTGAAATAGTGACCTTGAAACGGTGACCTTTGTATTGGTGACCTTGCAACAGTGACCTTGCAATAGTCACTTTTGCATCGGTGAACATGCATCGGTGACCTTGCACTTCAGATAAATTCTGTGCTATAAGTTTAAAAAAGATAACAATGAGCTTAAAAGTACATTGTTATTACATTGATATAATCATGATTTTCTCATTAATGACTATCATGTAAGATAAACAAGATGTTCAACATAAATGAAACATGATTTGGGATTATCAAAACAGGTTATCCCGACAATCTCCTCCTTTTTAGAATAAAAAATTATGTCGTTATTTTCTTAATTAGGGTTAAGAACATTAGCTAATATCTTCAGAGCTGTGTATTCATAATATTGAACCAAATTTATTGGGGGAAAGTAGATGGAATATATATGAAAACATTCCTGTTTACTTAAATATGTCTCCCCCTTTGGGTAATTTTTGAGATTCTAGAATAAATATGTCTCCCACATTGTGATGAGGAAAAATACAGGAGGATAAAAAGAAACAAAAGTGGATTTTTTAGTAATAATTAAAATGTATAATATACATATATGTTACAAAGATCCATATCAACTAATACATCCCAAATTCAATACACATTAGAGATTTCCAAGGGAGAATTGTCATTGGGAGTTGAGGAGTCAGGTTCTAAAGATGGAGGGATAAGCTAATGGATGGCAGTCAGTAGGTTTGGCGAAGTTGCAACAGATGCATCAGTAAACCTGCTGTGTGTAGATCTATGAGGAATCATAGGGGTCAAAATTTTGATGGCCTGTGCAGGGGTCATCATTGTTACAGCACTGTTAGATCCTGAAGTAGCCAAGATAGAAGGGTAGGTCAGAGGAACAATTATGGGAGTGCAGTCCACATGGGGGAAGGGTAAAAGAAGATTTCAGAAATTCATAATAAAACATCCTCTTCTCTCCATTGCTGAGATAAAATAATCCTTATTCTACTTTAATTCCTTTATGATAGGAGTCAACTCTCTGAGCCTGACTACCTTATTCATAAACGCTTGAGTGACCGGTGGAATCCCCAAGTTTTCCAAAAACAATATGAAGTGACCATCCATCTGATGCTCAGTATATACCCTTTTCTAGTAGAAATTATCTTGATCTTTGATGGACTTAAGATCTTGAGATGATTCCCTTAAATAATTTCCAACAAGATTATGAATATCTCGGGTAGTGGAAATAACATGAGTCATAGATTGAGGATCTTAGGTACTGGTAGTAGAGAAATTATCAAATTCATCCCTAACAACTGACCTGAAGGCTTTTAGATTTATAATAGGATAGGTTGAAAATGAAGCAGATGCACACATAGGTGAAATATTGAATGCCACTGTCTCCTTAAAATATTTAGTCAGCCCAATGATCTGCCTCTTCACTTCAACATCTTGGCCACTCACATTTGTCTCCGTAGACTTATTACAATCCTCAAACATAGTGACCATTTTCTAAACCCCACTTTTAACATATCAAAGATCATTGTCCACCAGAACCCTTGAAACCATGTATTAGTCAAATCTAGAAATAGACTGATTCAAAGATACCATGGAATCTGTAAAGGTTCTAATATGATTTTGATAGTCCTTTACCTCCTCTAGCAAGATGGAGTGAGAGGAAGAAACTAGACTTTCTACTGCAGAAGTGACATCTTCTGGATTGTGATTCATATCCCCCTATAACCCAACAAATATCTCATCAAAGTGGATCTTCAAATCTGATTTCATTGACTCCAAATCATCCTTCTTTACATAGTCATGAGTCAAAAGAACCACTGGATTCACAATAGTTGTTGCTGAAATAGTAGAAATTGGAGGTCTTCTGATAAGCTGATCATTAGTAGAGTCTCCATAATCATAGCGTAAGACCACAAATCCAGTCTCTTCTGACCAATATTCTATTCCAAGTGCTACATTAACTAAACCTGTGGAAACAGGTTCCTCCCCCTTACTTGGAGTTTCCTCCTAATTAACCACATTCAGATCTGCCATACATCTTTGAGCAACTACATCAACTGAAGGGTCCACTTACACTTCCTCCACAGAATCTTCAACAACTTCAGAAACAATTCCAGCTTCAACTGAATCAGCAACCTATTCATCTACACTTTCAACCATTTTTATATTCCCTATCAAGGGACTGAGACTAAGACATTCCTCTTCATTTGTATCAGCTACAATCTTAAAGTCATCATGACTAGATTCAGTGTCCTCATTTTCATATGAGGTCTCTCTAGTGCCTCATAAGTCATTTTCATCCCCTTTTTCTTCTTCATTTGTCTCTTCATCATCACTAACCCTTAAAACTATCTCTCTTCTTGGCTGTCTCATTGGTGGACTAGGCTCACCAATGGATACAGTATTAGCATGATGATGGGAGGGAAGGTCTGGATCACTCCTTTAATCTATAGGAGAATCCTCTCTTTCTAGATCAACAACAACTTCTCCTTCTTCATCTGAATATGTTGGCTCTACTTCAACAGTCTTTAGACCATGATCTCTCATATCCATAGTCCTAGAATGATTAGTGATAGGGTTTAATTCCTCATATAGCTTCTCCTCATCATGAGCCCATATTCTTTTCCATGGGTTCTAATTTATCTCATTAACTTGCAGATTACCTTTATAATGTTGAAATTATCCTTTACTAGAACTATTACCTCCTTATCTTTAGTAAATCCTTTCACCTTCAACCTCATGGATATCAATATAGCATGAAATAAGACATTGGATTTGGAATTGGTCTTTGAAATATCCTCTAATTGAATCAGCAGCAGCATACACAAGTTTATCTTATTTCCATGCATCAGGATATATAAAAGAAATGCATCCTAAAATATCAATTTAGAAAAGAACACTTTCATGGGACTCAAGACATGCTTGACAAACTTAAACAATATCATAACTTCTCCTTCCATCTCATCAGCAGTGACATTCCAAGGGATCCCACACCCTGTCAGTTCAGCTATGGCTTCTTTATAATAGAATAACTCAGTAGTGGGAGGCACCACTACTTAGTTCTAATCATATATCCCATCATGTGGTAATCTCATACACTCATCCCATTAAAAAAAGGAAAAAATCATACTCATTAAATTCACCCTTGAAGAAATTTTGTTATCATCCCCAGTTAATTCGTATTTAAAAAGCTCATAAAACACCTTTACTAACTTCGAGTAGTAGGGTCCATTGTTGTTTACAAATCATTAAACCTAGCCTTGAGCATCAACTGCCTTTAGCACTAATGATATTCTCTTCAACAACCATTCATAACTGAGCTCATTTTCAACTATGATTTCCCTCTTCGTCAGATGAGGGTTGATCATCATTTCCACTACCTTGCTTCCACTAATCGACTCATCTCGAGGTCTCCTTGTATTTTTTTCATCCTCTTTATCACTCACCAATGGTATCTTCACTATTATCATGCGATCTAAAGCAGTTTGAGGGTTTCAAAAGAGGTTTAGGATTTGAGATTAGGGAGAAAGAGATTCAGGGGAGAGTTTGAGGTGGATCGAAATGTGGTATGTACTTTAGTTTTATCACTTAGGGATCGAAAAACAAATCCGATAAGAGAAATAAGTAATGCATAAAACGTTTCAGATTCAGGTAGAGAAAACACTATATCCCAAAAACATAGACTATCGGTAATGTAACAATACTGAGGTTCCAATGGTGAGGTCCTAATAATGAGGTCCCTAATGGCGAGGTTTATGACGGTGAGGTCTATGAGTGATGTTCCTAATGGTGAGTTTTCTAATGGTGAGGTTTCTAATAGTGAGATCCCTAATAGTGAGGTTTTAAACGGTGAGGCCCAACAGTGAGGTTCATAATGGTGAGGTTTCTAACGGTGCGGTCCAACGCTGAGGTTCCTAATGGTGAGGTTTCTAACGGTGAGGATTTAAATGACGAGGTTTCAAATGGTGAGGTTTCTAATGATGTGGTTTATAACGGTGAGGTCCAACAGTGAGGTTCCTAATGGTGAAAATTCTAACGGAAAGGTTTCTTGTTATGAGGATTCTAATGGTGAGGTTTCTAATGGTGAGGTTTTAATAGTGAGGTTTATAATGGTGATGTTTCTTCCCCTTAATATTTTATCATACCTAAATCATGTTTGATGTTATTTAACCTCTCATAATTCAATGTGTTGGTGAATATATAAGCAAATTGGTGTTCAATACCAATGAATTCAAGAGTGATATCACCTCTTTGATAATATTCTCTCAAGATGTGATGTCCCACATCATTGTTATTTGTCTAAGCATGAGATAATAGATTTTTAGAGATTTTAATTGTATTTTTAGTATCACACTTTATAGAGACACGTTTGAATTGGTATCTATAGTCTAGTAAAGTGTGTTTCATCCACAGAATTTGAGCACAAGAACTCTCTGAAGCTATATATTCTGCATCTGAAGTAGATAATGAAACATAATTATGTTTCATACTATACCATGATACTAGTTACTTGCCTAGAATGTGACATGTTCTAGAGGTTCTCTTCCTATCTAACATCAAACCATAAAAAACAACATCTGATTAAATTACTAAATCCAAAGATTATTCTCTTGGGTAAAACAATCCTATGTTTATAGTATACTTAATATATTTAAAAATAATTTTACTAGTAGTTAAATGAGACTCTTTAAGATTATATTGAATGTGAGCCCACATGCATACACTGAACATAATATCAGGTATGATAGCAGTAAAATAGAGTAGACTCCCAAACATACCTCTATAATTGGTTTGATCCACTAGTACATAAGTTTCACCAGTATCCAATATACAGGTGATACCCATAGGTGTATCACTACCTTTATTGAAGTCCATACCAAAAAATTTCAAAATATCCTTGATATATTTACTCTGATTTAAAACAATTCCTTTTTTATTTTGAAAAATTTGAAATCCAAGGAAAAATTTAAGTTCCCCCATTAATCTCATTTCAAATTCATCTTGCATCATTTTTGAAAAATCAATACATATTGAATTCTTAGAGGATACATAAATAATGTCATCTACATAAATATGTACTGTTAAAACATCTTTGGGAATCCCTTTAATAAAAAGTGTAGGATATGCAATTCCTTTAGTAAAACCTTTTGAAATAAGGAAATAACTAAGTCTGTCATACCAAGCTCTAGGATCTCGTTTCAGAACAAATAGGGATTTAGAAAGTTTGAAGAAATAATTTAATAAACGGGGATTTGTAAAACCAGGGGTTGTTCAAAAAATACATCCTCAACTATGTAACCATTTAAAAATACACTTTTGACATCTGTTTGATTATGTTTGAAATTCAGATGAGTCGTATAAGCAAGTAGTATCCTAATGGATTCTAGTCAATATATAGGTGTAGAAGTTTCCTCATAGTCTATTCCTTCATCTTGACTATATCCTTGTACAACAATTCATGCCTTGTTTCTATCTAATTTTCCAGATTCATCAACTTTATTTCTAAATGCCCATTTAGTGCCTATGGTCAACATTTCTTTATGTCTTTCTACTAATTCATAAACATTTTTTCTTTCAAACTAATTTAATTCTTCTATAATCGCTATCACCCAGAATTCATCATTGATTGCATCATCAATATATTTAGGTTCATGCTCTGAAATAATGGCTTTATGTCCATCCTGGATTCTCAGAGAAGCTCAATATTGTGTTCCTCTAATTATATAACCTACTACATCATCCTAAAGATGATTCTTGGGAGTTATAATACCTATAGAATGAGTTGTACTAGACTCCTCATGAATTTATATAGGTCCAAATTCACCATGTATAGAATCTAGAGAATTTCTAGAATTGGTTGTTTTCACTAAGGTCTCACTTTCTTTATCACTAAGGTCCATAATTAACATATCTTCCTCAAGGAGTTCAACAGATGTTCTGGGTTCATGTGGATGAGTCTCATCAAATTTGACATGAAACAATTCTTCCAAACTTTTGGATCACTTATTAAAAATTATTTAAGTTTTACGAGTGATTGAGTAACATAGGAAAAATCCATCATCACTTTTGGAAGCAAACATGTCAAGATTGTCCTTAGTGTTAATAATGAAGACTCAACAACCAAATAATCTAAGGTAATTAACCTTAGGATTCATATTATTCCGGAGCTCATAAGGGGTGTTCTTAAGAACATGTACAATTAAGACTATATTGAAAATGTAACAAGATGTATTAATAGCTTCGACCCAAAAATAGATAAGTATATTATACTAAATTAGCATAGTCTATGAAATCTCTTGATGTGTTATATTTCTTCATTATACAACTCCATTTTGTTGAGGTGTTCTAGGAGCAGAGAAATTGCGAGTATAGGCATTTTGTGAGAATTTTTTTTCAAATTCCTGATTTTCAAACTCAAGACAATGATCACTTCTCACTGACACAATTCTAAGTCCACTATTATTTTTTACTGACTTGGAATATTTAATGAAGTAGGAACATGCTTCACTTTTATGAGCTATAATGTATATAAAAGTATATCTAGAGAAATCTTCTACATGAACATAAACATAGTGCTTCCCATTTAATCTTGAAACTCTAGATTGTCCAGACAAATCCATGTGAACCAACTCAAGCGGTTGAGAAGTAAAAACCTCTATCTTTGTTTTGAAAGAAACACTGTATTGTTTTCCCTTTTGACAACGTTTACAAACTTTATTAAGTGGGAATTCCAATTTAGGTAAGACTTTAACTAAACCTTTCCAAGTTAGTTTTCTAAGTGAGTGTACATTGTAGTGTCCTAATCTTCTGTTCCATAACCAGGATTGCTTATGAAATAAATTTAAACATGAAACATTTTTCTTAAATAAAGAATTTAAATCCACAACATATACATTTTCATTTCAAAGAGCAGTGAATATTAAAAAAAAATTAGAATTAATAACATTGAAAGCATCATTTTCACTTTTTTTTATTAAAACGATCATCACATAACTAAGAGATACTTTGTAAATTTTACAATAACCCATCATCAAAATGTACTTTTGAAATTAATATAGTATTAGGGATACCAATTTGGACTAAGCTGAAAATATTCCCTTTTTCATTATCAAAAAATGTAACATGTCCACCATCAACATTAATCAGGCTCTTGAGGCATGAGTAGTCTCCTGTAATGTGTCTTGAACCTCCGCTCTCCATGTACCATAGAGTTTTACAGGTTCTCCTTAAAATATTTTCCTTCAAATTATAAGAAGTGTTGGGTAACTTAGGTAATTAGAATTTCATGGTTCAAGAGAGGTTAGCAAGTAATGCTTTGGGAACACAGACTTGTTTCACATGTTTACTATAATCAATAGATATGTTTTGAGACATCACTACTTTGTTTGGTCAATTAGAGAATTTTTTTTCAAAATATAGTTCATAATTTGAACTACCAGTGAACTATCCAGATTTTGGAAAAAAATTAGTTTTATTAATCTTTCTCTGCCCAGGTTGATATCCTATACCAGTTGTGTATTTTGGTGAAATTTTAATTCCTAGAAATCAAATCAAGGTATCTCTACCTGCAGTAAACTTCCCAAGATATAATTGTAATTGATCATTAGCTAATTTAAGTTTAGTATTTTCTTTTAACAGTTGTGCACATTTTTCTATTTCATTATCCAGATCATACTTTTAATTGGAATTTAAAGCAAGTTGTCTTTGTAGTAATTTATATTTATCATTGATTTCATTGAAGGTGTCCTCAATCATTCCACAATATTCAAATATATCATCCTTAGTCATAATTTCATAATTGTTTTAGTCATGTTCATTCCCATAATAGAATGAATCATGTACAACAGAATTGGGTGTTACCTCATATGTTTCTGTCATGAAGCACAAGTTTGCATGCATTTTATTTTCAATATCAGAAGTGTCAGATCCACTTGAGATATCTTCTGAGTGACACCAAGTAGATTTCACATCCTTTATATATCCCTTTCCCTAATCTTCATACTTCTTCTAAAATTTCATCTTGGGGAAATTATATTTCCAATGACATTTTCATTTAAACTCATAATAGAACAACTCATTTGTGTTATCATTCCATTTTCTTTCCTTTTTTCCATAGACCATTGTTATCATTCCTTCATTTATAGATTTAATTTATAAAGAAATTTTTCTTCTGGTATAACTTCTCAAATCTCATTGAGAGATGATCCATGTCATCATCATGGTTAGAATCTAAGTCTTCACTATTGGAAGTTCCTTTAAGAGCTTGAGATTTTTTGTTATATTTGTTCGTTGAGGTAGTTTTCTTGAATGCTATAGATTTCTTTCTTGGTTCTTCATCTTCTTCTTGATTTACCATAAGCTATTCATCGTACATCATAAGTTTTCCAATTAGTTACATCACTGTTATATTCCCTATGTCACAAGATTCTAGAATAGAAATATATGTTCCTCTCCATTAGTTAGGTTGGCATCGAAGAAATCTCATAATCTGATCCTTGATGTCCACTGGTTTCCCAAGTAAACTCATGGTATTCACTATTTCATTGAACTTGAGAGAAATTTCTGAGATAGGTTCATCGTGCTTTATTTTAAAATTTTCATATTTAGTAGTATATGTATTTAATATCATTTCTTTATCATTGTTTGTTCCCTCATGAGAAATAACTAAAGTATCCCAAACTTCATATGTAGTTTTACAGGCAGATATTCTATTAAATTTTTCATCACCATGAGAATAATACAATGCATTAATTTCTTTACAATTATTATTGTATGTAGCTTTAGTCAACTAAGACCATGTTTCCCTAGCAGTAGTAGGAAATACATGTTGTTCATCAATTATGTCCCAGATTTTAGGCCCCATGCACTCTAGATACATTTTCATTTTTAATTTCCACTGAGCATAGTAATTACCATTAATGAAATGAGGCATGTTAGTAGCAGCACCCTCAACACTTTTATCCATTGTTAATTTGAATTGTAATGAACTGAAAATTTTGATATGATAGAAATTTTAAGATCACTAATATACAACTAAAATAAGAGTTAAAGAATTTGACGAATTGCACAACAGTTCAGGTAGTAGTAATAAACACTATTCTAAATCATTTGATACCTAATGTTGGTCAATGTGGAATCTCAAGAGGGGGTGAATTGATTACCTAAATAAAATTTCAGTAAAAACATTATATTAATGATCCCCAAAATTTAGAAACGGCCTAGTTAATTAATGCAGGAGAGATACAAATGTCTATTTGGTCAACATTATCTCAATGGGTGATTAGTCCTCAGTTGAATTAGTGTAAAACACTTCTTCAACTTTTGAAACAAGTTGACTAAATTGAACACACACACACTCACCAAAACTATCTATCAATTTTAATGTAAAATAGTTTATGTTTTTTAAATTATATGCAGTGGAAAATAGATAAAATATATTACAACAAAAAATATAGAGCACTGTGGAGTTAAACAAGAGGATAAATCTCAAACCGAGACTTAATCCACTCTACTTGGTGATCACCTACCACCAAGCTATTTATATTAACAATAAACTTGACACACATCCTATATCGGGCTTCTCAAGAGTTTTTACAAACAATCTAAGGTTTACACCCTCTACAACAGTTCTTCATGAAAAAACAAACAATACAGACAACACATGCTCTCTTCCATAGTTATACATGGTAAAAAAGATGTATGTGATGTTTGATGTGAGGATATTCAGTATGATCTAGTTCATGCATAAGAGACAGTGTGTAACAGAAAGATACAAACTTCATATAAATGTAAAATAATGGAACACAATAGAGCTAAGATTATAAGTTTGAGTTTAGAATTCTCTCTTTGTGTACTGTTCAACTCTTGACTCCTTGGAGTGATGAATTTTCCATTTGAGTCTTTCTCTGTATGTTGTCTCGAAAACATAATGTCGCCACTCCAAGTTCTAGATTTCAGTAATTGAGTTTCCTAATTCTTGTGAGGATTGAGAGTTGATGAGTCATAGAAGGCATCCTTGAAATTGTTCTCCTGAAATAATCTTATTGATGTTCTTAGGTTCCCAGTGAAAGTGATCGAATGATTCTTCCTTGTTCTCCAGTAAGTTATTTCCCTTGTATTCTTCTTTCTTAACTTCTGGACATTTGATTCTCATTCGTCATTTTATTTTCTTCCTTGGACTTCTCTTTTATATTTGAGGTCCGACAATAGGAATAAGTACATCACGTGCAATATTTCTTGTACCTTGTACTATCCCTAGATACGGTCCTTGATATGACTACAATCAGTATTAATTAATATCAGAAGCATTTAAATTATCAAATATGACAGTTAGAATGATATTAAAAAATTGACAAAGAATAAAGTAGAAGAGTTTGGTAAACTGGTTATGGTATCCTTCACCATCCATCCAACGGCCCGAAGGCCTTTAATATTTTTATTATAACGAGAAAGACACATTTTAAGGGAAGAAGGTGGAAAACCACACAGACTTCATAAACATAAGAAAAATCACACCCAAAGGACAAGAACGCAAAACAAAATGAAAACATGGAGATGCCCCTCCCCAGCATTTGATCGTGATGAAGCTCTCCACCATTGTAAGGCAATTCGACAATCAAGTGTCCTGTGTCAAAGCATAGGCCCGATCCGATGGAAAATTCCATACCCTCTCAAACAACCAAATCCGAAAATCTCTAGAAGGATGAAATGATGGATCTGAATCCTACTTTGAGGCATGTTATATGTGGTCAAATCCGGCTGCACTGTCTTCCCACTATCGGGAAAATTGGAAAAAATAAAAAACAAAACTTCAAAACCCTTTCACTAATCACGAGAAATAATTCAACAGGACATGACAAACCCCACCACAATCCACAAGACTCCTACCATCACTACAGTCGTTAAAATGGTAAAAATACGGTCCAAGGAATGCAAAGCCAAGAAATCACCACCTGGTACAGGATGACCCAACACCTCACAAAAGGAATGTTTCCAATGAAAGGTTATGAGGCATTCTGAACCAGAAACACCTCTCTGGGAATGAATCTAGTCAGATTGAAGCCGCATACTTACCCTTATCATATTCTGACACATTCTGACCATAGATTGGGTGAAAATACAGGAAGTGATGGACTCAAACCAGTTTCCGAATAGCATTTCCATAGAAACATCATACCAACAGAACCACCATTGCACCGAAAACACCAAATACAAAGAAAATACCTAAACCAAACCAGAAAGAGAACCAAAAGAACACCTAAGAGGAAACAAGAGTCCTCCCCCCTCTGCACCACTCTGAAGTCGACCCCAGTCCTAGGAAGAATGATGCAGAAGGGCTTCTTGAGACACCATAGAGCCGACGACCAGAGAAAATGAAGCTAGAACCTGGAAATACCATTTCTGAGCGAAGAAGAAGACGAGGCTCATCGGTGAAGTTGATAAAAAAGATGCCACACCTAGTAAGAATCATCTATCACCGAGTCGAGATGTCGGATCCTTTCTTGGAAGACGAAACCGGATGATGGATCCTCACAAGTCCGTCTCCAATCCTAGCTGAAGCTGAAGCCCCACCTATGCAGATAAAGCTGGTGCCACACCTTTCAAGGTTTGCGCCGATCTGAGCAGAATTCGAAGCCTCGACCTCACCGAGCCGATTCGCAGGATCCTCTCTTGTGCAAACCAGAAGATGCCAGACCATGCCGTGCCGACACCAAGATGAAGAAACCAAATGTCGATATGTATCCTTGCATCTATAACTCTCCATCAATAACATTCAGTTAGTAACCTTCCATCGATAACTCTCCATTGGAAACCTTCCATTGGCATCCTTCCATCGATAACTCTCCCTCGGTAACCTTCTATTGTTAACCTGGCAATAGTGAATGTCCATCGACAACCTTCTATTGGTAACCTTACATTATAAACTCTCCATTATTAGCCACCCATTTTAAACATGAAATGGTGACTCTCCATCGATAACCTTCCATTGATAACCTTGCAGTGGCGTCCTTGCATCAGTGACCTTTTCATCGTGGACCTCTACATTAGTGAACTTCCAACGGTGACCTTTGTATTGGTGATATTGAAATGGTGACCTTTGCATATGTGACCTTTCAATGGTGACCTGGCAACGGTGACCATGAATTGGTGACCCTTCTATGGTGAACTTTCCATTGGTGACCTTGCAACGGTGACCTTGTAACAATGTCCTTTGCATTAGTGACCATACAACGAAGACCTTGCAATAGTGACCTTTGCATCAGTGACCTTGCATCAATGACCTTTCTCTTAAGAGAAATTTTGCGTGGTGAACACAAACAAGAGAACCCTGAGAATAAATGTACATAGTTATTACTTTGATATAAAAATTATTTTCTCATAAATGATAATCCTATAAGAGAAATAAGATGTTGTACATAAATGAAACATGATTTTGTATTATCAAAATAGGTTAGTCCTAGAGAGAAAAATTCCTCAACTATGTTACATGAATCAATCCATAATTCCTTGATTGATCCACATTGTATCTTGATTGTCCATATGTAGGGAAACTAACTAAAAACTAATTTTTCTTATAATATAGGAAATAATCATTTGATCATTAATGAATGTTTTATTTCCAAGACCTAAATTATGATCTATCCACTTGTACTCATAAAATGTTGTGGGAAAAACATATTTGTTAAATAATATTTCTTTTACTATATAGTATCTCTGATCAAAATAACTATTTTACATTCCATTATCTGATATAATTGCCATAAATTTTAAAACCACTTCAAATTATCATATCTTGAAACAAGTATATAAGGAGTCAATTTTAGACATTAATTACTCATAAAAATTGATATGGTTCTAACATAGGGGATAAATCGATATCATGTGGGGTTTTAGTTTGATAAAATGACCGATCAACCACATCATGTACTAAATCTTGAAACCATGATGGATATATAACCAAATTATTGGATTTTTCTCTTAAACTGTATTCACTATGCTGGAAAAAAAAACAAAATCATTTTGAAATGAAAAATGAAATAAAGTGACACAATTTTTTTCAAATGTCTAATACCTCCTCATATCACATTTCATACATAGAAAATTAATTGTACCTTCTAAAATAAATTATGGCGTTGATGAAAAAAATGATAAAAACGATTTGACACCGTCAATATATATTTTATTTCTACTAGAATAGTTTGTATTTTTCTGTTGATATATCTAACCACGATCATGTAATAAATATTGTTTTCGACATCCATATTACATATTTCTCTAAAATGTATATAAAAAGTATTTTATGATTAATTAGAAATAAGGAAAAGATAATCAAGAAATGTGTAGCGAGATGAAAAATTATAATTTACCTGTAATTATTGTCAATTTTAACTATCAACCGATGCTTTTTACTAATTATTTTTTATTTTTACTAATTATCATTAATTTATGATAATTTAAATGAGATAAATAATTCAAAATTCTCAATGTAGATGATATTTATATGAGAATAATTTCGATTCTCTTGATGATTGTTAGAATCTGGTTCTCATATTAAAAAATATTATAAATTTCATGGGACCAAAATTAATCCAAAAAAATTATAAATATTTAGTATACTAATTATATGAAATGTTAAAATTGTATTACTATAAATAAACTGGGATTTTATCTTATTGATTTATTTTTTTGTTAATATTTTTTTTAAATAATACTATAAATTAGTTTAAATTCAACATTAATTACTGCAAATTTACAAAATTATTATAATTTAATAAAAATAATTAAAAATTAATATAAACTAATAAAATATATTATAAATTACTAAAAATATGTAATTCATAGAATTTACAAACTTCAGTCATGATTAATGAACTATTTACAGAAACTATGAATGTACAAATTTGTTTTTACTCGTGACCTAAAGATCGACAACCTATTTTATTATCAATTTTCTAGTAATTTATTATAATTTTAAATATTTCAGAGTAAATTATAGTATTTTTTTCATTTTTACTTATTTATTGTAATTTTCAAATGTTTATATTTTTTAATTTTAAATAATATCAATTTAATTTTTTTAGTAATTTACTGTAATTTGTACTAATTGAAGGAAAATACATGATAATTTTTACTGATGAATAATAATTTATAACAATTAAAACTAATATTTTTTATAAATTTATAGATATTTATTATAAATTAAGTTAGGTTTTTATAATTTATAAAATTATTTTTTTAATATATACCCATTTTTGTTTATTTTTACAAATTTATACCAATATATAATTTTATTAATTTATTTATATTGATTTAATCTATCTGTTATTGATTTACATGAACTTTGGTTCATTTAAACAAATTTCATTAATTTTATAAAAAAACATAGTTTAACAAATTTTAATCAATAATTATTATTTTAATTTAATTAATACTCCGTGATTATATTTTTTTTATTAATTTTATAAATTATTAATATTTTTTACTAATCACCACCAATTATCACAAAATTTTAATAATTACAAAAAAATTATTTCTAATTAACACTAATGTAATACAATTTATTATAAATTGTTTAAATTTAACACTACTATTTGGTGAATTACTACTATTTTTTTAAATTACCAATAATTTAGAGTATAATATAATATAATTTAACAAAATATATTATAAATTACTAAAAATGTGTACATCATATAAAATTCAATAATTATGTGATGATAAATGACCAATTTGTGTCAACCATGTCCAAATTTGTCTTTAATCATGACCTAAAAGATGAAGACCTATTTCATTTTTATATTTCGAGTAAATTATATTATGTAATATCATTTTATAGTAATATTAAAAAATTATTCTTATGTAATATATTTTTAAATTTATAAAAAAATTATATGTTTAATTTTTTTATTAATTTATAATTTTTTTATCAATTTACATAATTTTTCTAATTTATACTATTTTAAATCAATTTATTATTAATTATATCAATTTAAAAATATTATTAATCTTTAACAATTTATTACAAAGTTCACGAATTACAACTTATTTTTACTAATTAACGCTAATTATTATTAATATCACCAACTTTTTACTAATTATTACTAATTTATACTAATTAATGCTAATTATTTATAATTTCTAGGAATTATTTTTAATTACCGCTACTTAACACTAATTTACATAACTTTTCACTAATTTTTATAATTAATACTAATTACAACAATTAATTTCTAATTATAGTTATTTATTATTAATTTCCACCAATTTTTACGAATTATAGCTACTTACCATTATTATTTACTAATTAATTCTAGTTTTTACCTAATTAATGTTATTTACCACATTTTTTAATAATTTATGCTAATTTCAAATAATTATACTGATTTATCCAAACTTTTAACTAATTACTGCTAATTTTATATATTTATATTTAATTTCCAACATAATATGTTAATTTAATGCCCTTTTTTACAAGTCATTACTAATTAATTCTAATTATTACGAATTTTTATTAAATACTATTAATTTTCAATATATTTATTAGTTTACAGGGAGTATTTCCTAATTACTAATAATCTTCATTAATTATAGTGAATGAATGTAAATTTTTACCAATCTCTCGGTAATTTTTACAAATTTTTACTAATTACAGATAAATATTTGTAATTAGAGAGATTTAATCCAATTTTTTACTAATTTTTACTAATTTCCTATGTCTTTTATAAATTATTATGATATATCACAAATTATTACAAATTACCACTAAAGTTTACTATATTTCATTAATTTATACTAATTATATTGATTTAATGTTCATTATTAAAAAAATATAACAATTACATGTATTATATAAAAATTTATACTAATTATAATTAATTTTTTATAATTATATTTATTTTTCATTAATTATTACAATTTAATGGCAATTTTTTTCAATTTATAGTGATTTAACATTTTTAAATTAATAATAGTATTTTTTGACTATGTCTTTCAAATTATTGAGATTTTCTTTTCCTTACAAATTAGTTCTAATTATTAATATTTATACTAGTTTACCACAAATTTTTTACTAAGTATTAATAGTCACAGATAATTTATTAAAAAAATAGTGATTTCCAAATTTTATTAATAATTTTTAATCATTTCCACTATTTTTTAAACATTTGTACCAATGACAGCTTTTTTAAAAAAAATTAGTCATTGCCACGAATGTTTACAAAATATAGTACTTCCCTTGTTATCATTACTAACTACCTTTTATTTTAACTAATGTTTAGTCAGTACCACTAATGTAAAAAAATTATAGTGATTTATCCCTAATTTTTACTAATTACAAATAATTTTTACTAATTATCAAGATTGAAGCATCATTTTTACTAATTTTTTTTACATACCACTATTTTTTAAAAATTATTTCCAATAATCTTAATTTTCTAAAATTATAGTGATTTTCAATTTAGTTTTTCTGATTGATGATAATTATAAATAATAATAGTGGATTAGCATTTATTTTAACATTTTGTATTCTTTATTAAAAATTACTATATATTATTATTACATATTAATAAGTTCTAAAAATTATTAAAATGTTCAATTAATTAATACAATTTATTTATCAGTTATTAGTAATTACTATTGATAACACCCATTTAATGATAATTAAAAATAATCCTTCTAAATTAAAACTATTTACATGTAATTAAAAACATTACTACTAATTACAACTAAATATTTCTAATTTAGAATTACAATGGGTAATTATAAATTATTAAATCTAATTATAAATAATCTATTATAATTTTAAATAATTACATCTAATTAAAAATAATTCCTTCTAATTGACCATATTTAATAAAAACTAATAATTTTACAATCTAATATTACAATAAATAAATAAAATAAAAATTAGCAATATTACATTAATACCTCAAAAATTAATCTTTTCTACAATCCAAAGCTCCAAATTTCCTTACCTGTAAAAAAGGGATTGTATAATAGGTTTATTAAAGAGAATAATTTGAAGTTTGGATAGTGGAGATCACAAATGGAGAATGATTCAAAAATGTTCAGGGGGTTTATATAGGATTTATGATTATTGAAGGAACTATTTTCGATGAGAATACTGTGACAAATAGTACCCATAATAAATAATTGAGACAGTTGTTAAAAAGTTATCTACGATGGTACCCATCCCAAATACTCATCTCACAGTTGAGTATTTTGGGATGGGTAATTAATATTTGTCACAAATAACTATAGATAATGAATGTTATTTGTGATAGGAAACTTATCAATTTTTAAACTCTGGTAAATGATGAATGGTATTTGTGATAGGAACCTTCTCTAATTACAAATACCCTTTCCCATGTTGTAGTATAATGACACACCATAGGTAATTGCGATGAGAACCATTTCATGTCACAAATAAAATTTTATTTAACATTATTTTCAATATAATTGGAATCCAATCTCAAACAATTCTCCGACATGGACTCTTTGCGACAGCCAATGGGCTTGTCCCAAATAGCATGTCACAAAAATAGATTTTTCCATCAGTGTTCCTAAATTAAATTATACACCCACTAATCCAATATTAAACATGAAATATCTCCTTTATGAAGCCACCTACTGGAGTACTTCACTTCCAATAAATTTTCAAATTCAATGAGTGATGACATACTACATAATGTAGAAATAAAACTGTAATAAAAGGCCCCTTCAATTTTATCTTTGACCTAGGTTCCAAAAAATGTCATTTTTTATATCAATTCATAGATACAACTCAAATTATTTCATTACTTCATAATTTCCCCCTTCTTCACTTGGGTTTAAAATCACCATCACCTCAATGAACTCATTTTTTACTATAAGGCACTTATTTTTTAATTTTTAATATCATTTTATGTTTTCCAAAAAAAAATTTTAAAGAGAGAAGAGAAAAAGAAATTATTTTATATTTACAGAGGGATGAAACAAGCACCCAATTCCAATATTCTCATTTTTTCAAAACAAAATCCCATTTTTCTATTTTACTTCAGTATCAAGTGTCATCTATGACTGGAATTTGGGTTGTCCCACTAAGCTGATTACATTCCAAATGGCGACCTCCTAGGATTCAGTTGAAATTTCTAGATTCCTATCATTATGTTCATAATTCCATAATTTTATATCCAATATCACTACCTTATTAGTTCTGATACATAATATCTATAAAAATAACAAGCAACACAACTCCTCATTCATACATTTTCAATAATTTCAATTTCATTGAAATCCTTAGCAATAATCACGTTATGATCCGCTAGGACTAAGAATATTTTTTCCAATAGAACCCTAAAATCTCCAATTTTTTATTGAATTTGAAAATTTAGATAGAATTTTGATGTGTCAAAAATTCAGTTCACAAGTTAGAATAGAGAATGTCCCTTGTCACCCACACATAAAACTCAACATCATCACCACGGTTGAATCTAATAGTTGAAGGAACAATAATATGGTTTAAAATAGAGTTCCATGTTAATCGCAATAAAATGATGTTTTGTGGAGTTATCGGGAAGTTCCAAAAGTTTTTTCACACACAGGAAGAAGTAAAAAAACACATAAATGGGAAACCATATGCCACCACCAGAAAATCCAGCACAAATAGGTGTTCTTGGAAAATCTCTATGTTATTAGTCTTCATAAATAGAAAAAATATATTGCAATTTCATTAAAATGGTTCCAAATTAATCAATATTGTATAATATCAACATAATCAATGAGAATGAAATTAGTGGGTTCCAACAAGGATCACAACGTAGCTTAATAAAACCTTTAACTCACTGAAATTTAATAAATATAATACCAAGCAAGAAAATATACACAAATTTTAAAATATAAGGTGGTATTTCACCACACATAAGTCATAGTGGATGGTATAAAAAAATTAGTGCACAATAAAAATAGAATAAATAGAATAACTCTTACCTAAATGTGTAAGTACTGCCCATTAAATTTAATTGAAAATTTCCCCTTCTAACGAATCATGTGAGGTGATATGGTTGGTCATCTTAGTTTCCATCAATATTATAAAAATAAGAATAATAATTACGAATTATATTTTTATGAAATATTAATCCAATGATTGAGTAAAAAGTGTTGATTATATATGTGGTAGTTGATTTTTACCTTGGTTTTCCATTATAGAGTTTCTAGAAGCACTAAGAGTCTAGCATTTTGTAATCATGTGAAACCAATTGAAATAAATGATAGTAGAATGAAAAATATGAATCATGAGTAAATGTTTCGGAAAAATTATTTAAATTGGAAATAGAACCAATTTTTTTGGTTATTTCCCTTGAAAAACTGTGTTTAAAGTCCTCTGGTAGACCTGAGATGGATTAATCCTCTATAAAAAAATTATGCAATGCCCTTTGGCTTCCCATAGAGTAAATTTTTTATCCTCTTACCATAAACCAAAAATGTTCGGATTTTCTCTCTGACATTCTCCACAACTATATTAAAAAGAACTCCCATATAACTGTTGGGTCCCAACCAATTGGTTTTAAACATTTATTTTAAAATATTCAGCTGATAAAAAAATATTATAACACTCTAACCAACCATGAATTCCATATTTTGAATTATTGAGTCATTATAAATATCTATTCTTTGTTATTAAATTTCATTAATTTCATATTATTCAATCATAAATTTTTGTAGTTCAATCAACTCGCCTAATCATCTCTTACAATGAAAATTTATGTTAATGAGAACTACCTTCACGCCCAAAAATATTTTTTCATGAAATTCCCTAGATAGATGGAATGTTACCCCAAAGATAAGAAAATGTTGTGAAATCACTATGAGATCCTTGTAAGTAGTTCTATAGGCCAACAAAGCCTCATCCATCTTCAATGAACAATCCATTCTTTGACTGGAAACAATATTCTATAAAATCTGTTTTATATCTCGATTAGAAACATCAACCAATGCACTTGATTTTGGGTGGTTGGTTGTAATTATTTAGGGAGAACATCAATACATCTCCATTAAATTCAGGAATTTTAAATGTTTTAAATGAGTTCCATTATATTATATGAATTCTCGAGTAACTCCAAACATGGAAAAAATATTTCTCTTGATGAATTTCACTACACCAGTTGAAAGATTATTTGGAAAAGACATTTTCATAACACATTATGAAGTATTGTAAAAAACCACATAATCATTCACATAAGAGTATAAGAATGGTCCAATGAAATCAAAACCCATTACATCAAAAATGTACACCTCCAAAATAAATTTTGTGAATGATTATAAATTATAACTACATTTCTAATCATTTACAACATGTCATCACCAATATCCTACAACTGGTATCCTTGAATAGTATTGGCCAGTAGAAATTATCTTATAGAATATTTAATAAATCCTTTATCCTTCATTGTCGACACCCCAAGGTGATGATGAATTCACTCATGTATGTGTATCATTTACTCTTCAGCCAAAAATATCCTAAAAAACCCTCATTATATCCCCTAAAAATACATGCATCTTCACATAAGTATTATTTTAACTTGAAGATAAAATACATCCTTTATTTATGTGAATGTTCAATGGAAATAATTCCAATAGCTATAAAATAATCATAACATACAAACCATGTAGATTGGAGCAAAGAATCTGCAAAAACATTTTCACAAGGGGATGAAGTATTTAGGTCCCATGGTTCAAAAATGTGGGTGTTGGGAAGCCTAGAAAAATGTTTTTCAGTCTCATATTCATCCCCTTTTTATCAATAATATATATATTAAATTCAAACAATAATATTTTCCACCTTATGATTATAGGTTTTTAGTTCTTTTCTGCAATCAAGTACTTGAGAGTTTAATGGTTAGTTAAAATTATAATCTAGGACCCAATCTACTATAATCAAAATGTTTGAAAGGAAAACATAATTGTGGAAAATTCATTCTAGATGGTTGAATAAATATTCTACGAATCATCCAATAGATTATTATCATAATTAATGACATGTAGCTTTATATACTTACTCTACCCAAGATATCCTGTTTTGTTATATCGCATTCATCCAAATTTACATAAAATGTGAAATCCGAGTCCTGGCCAGTTACCACTAGGGAGGTTGTTAGTTTCTCAATAATAAACATAAAATACCCTATGACTTGTCATCAAAAAATTTATTTACATTAAATTAAGTGATAATAATATCTTATTGTTCATGAAAAATTCATTAGTTATACTCCATTAAAAGCTATCATGTCCTATGAATCTTATAATCACCATGATATTATCTGGTCGGGGAAACTTTTAGATCCCCTATTTTTTGTAATTATCGATATTTAATAACTTATTAAAACTTTGTAACCCAACAAAATTCCATATTTATCCTTGAACCATCAATTTTCCTTATTTTAGTCATTATTTTTTCCCATAGAATTCATCCAAAACAAATTCCACATTTTCAGCATTGTTTTAAAAATTACATCCAATAACTGAATATAATCAACAAAAACTTCAGTAATCCTTCCAATGATTTCAAAAAAATTATATCACAAATCCCTAGAATGTGTTTGGTGCACCACAAAATCCTTATAGAATAAATTGGTAGGAAAATTTCCCAAATGGAAAATTAAAGAAGGTATTATGATGATCATTATGAGAAATGGAAATCTGGTTGCAGGTAGATTATCCAAAACATAATATAAAAATTCATTGTCAGCCAACCTCCCTGGATGTTCATCCAAAATGTCATGGTTAAATGATCATTCCATGCAGAATCATTGGGATTTATATAATCAATACAAGCCCTCCATTTTTTCAAATATATTTTTCTAAATTTTCTTATTTTTTCATTTATTTCCAATGTCACAAAACTCTATTTTGGTACAACCTACACAGGGTTTACCCACTGACTATAAGAAATTGAAAAAATTATCCCAAATTCAAGAAATATGATAACTTATTCTGAAGACACATTATTCATGATTGGGTTTAGTATTATTTTTGATTTCAAAATTTGATTAAACTCATCATCCATTGTGATTTCATATATTCATAATGATTTTATGATTACCATTAAATCTATAATTTTCCATAAAAAAATATCATGTACATCCTCAAAACACACAACAAGTTTTCCTCTTGATGTCCCTCCATTTTGGATGAGATGATCATTTGTAGTGTCAATAACTCCCCCAAAAAATAATATTTCAGAAGGGATGGGAGGTGACTGAGTTTCAGATTTGGTGGTTCATAGGTTATGTAAATACACTTGGGCCTTTGTGGACCAAGGTCTTCATCCATCCTCTTATAGATGGTAGTTTGGATGGATTCAACGTTTTTACTTTTATTTATTGAAAAATGTTTTCCATAATTAGAATCTTTTTTATAGAATAATATTTTTTTCAAAAAAATATAATCTATATGTTCCACGAATATCCCATCAAACTGATATATTTGTTCCTTCTCATTACTAGAACAAATCGCCATGAAATTTTTTGTAGGTTTCTTCAGTGCACTATTGATCTCTTCCATAATCCTCAAAAACACCTCTTCCACTTCATCAATAGATTTTACAGAATCCATCATATAATATAATAAAGAAAATAAAATCTTCAGTGGGTTCTTAAATATATTAGGAAAACATTGAATTACTCTATTTTACCTTTTTTAATTTTAATATCCCCTTTATGAGATCAATGATAGCTCCCCCTATCAAGGAAGGGCCTATAAACATTGATTTTTACCTCTTGGTCATATTCCATGTCCAATATAAGAATTTCATTAAAAAAAGTGTTTGTGTACTCCTAATAGAAAATAATCTATATTACCCATTTAGTGAGTTATGGATTGATTTGAAACATGTAACACAATAGTGGTGGGTTGGATAACTCTGAATCACATGAGTTTAAAAAGAGAGAATGGAATAAAATTAATGATAGCATCTAAATCACATATAAAATGTAAAATTCCACATTTATCCCCAATGGTTAAATTGAAAAAAAACCTCTCTGGTTTTTAATGTTTTTTAGGCATCCAATTTCTTAACCCAACACCACAATCCTCTATAAGACTATATTTAGAAAATCCATCCAAGGGTTTTTTTGTGAGAGAATATTAATGATATTTTTTAAATTTTTTTGGATTTGAATCAATTATTAATTGAAAGGGATATTAAAGTTAAATTTTTTAACAACCATATGATTTTTTAGCATCTTAGAGTCACATTTTTCATTTTGAAGCCATTATAGAAAAGGGGTCACATGAGAAATTATTCAAGTGATTTTGTAAAAAAAATAAAATTCATCTTCATGATTCTTGTTCCTATTTATTTTTTTTTTAAATCATTTTCTTGATTTTTTAGTTCTAATTGATTGAATCATGATTTTTCTGATGCTTCCCTCCAAATTTCTTGTTTCATTATTTTAAAGGTTTGAATTTTTAGATTCAAAAAGGTTTTTTCCAGTTTATTATAGAACATATTTAGACTCTTTATTGGATTAGATATCACATCTAATGGTCAGAACATTTAATGTTTCCTTGGGGTTGGCGTCATGGTACTTTGAAGATTACACTTTTCTTCACTTCCAACATCGAGGTCCAAAATCTCCATTTTATTTTCAAAATTTTTATTTCATGAATAAATTTTCAACTCCTCAAAATAATTATAATATTATTATAATCTAACATACATATCAACTATTTAAATATTCCACTCAATTCTCATTCTGTAATATATAAAGAATCATTGGTTTGGTTCAGAAGTTTATTCCTATGAGGTTGCTCCAACTAGGTGGGTCAAGATGTCGAAGAACCCAATGCTCCCTCCAAGTGAGGCTTTGATTGTTACTATACCACTAATAGTATGTGATTAAAAAATTATCATCCCTAAGATGAATCCTAGTTATATATCCAAAAAAATAAACTATCATGATCGTGGGTAGTAATATCAAAATTTTGATAGTAAGCCTTTGAGTTCCCAAAAAAATCCATTGTAGTAGAATTTATTATTGGAATTTTTATGGTTATTTCTATAAAAATATCCAAAATCCTAGTCTTCGTCTTTTGGAACAGGTTTGGGTTCTTTTCTCATAATGGTTCTTAACCTAGATATATTATGATCTGTGTTTTGTGATAATGCATAAATTATTTGTTTCAATTTTTTAGTAGTATTATCAAGAAAAACCCACCCATATGACTGGTTAGAAAATGTTTGTTGGTAAGGGGTGAGATTGTTTTAGAAATTATCTATGAAGAATTGGGGAGTGCATTGGTGTTTTGGATTCCTTGTATGTAATCTTTGAAATATATCCAAGGATTCGTGGAATAGTTATCCCTCATATTTTATGAAACCAGCGATTTTATTTCATATTTTATAGTTCATTATCCATGGATATAAATTCTTGGTGATGTATTTGGATAATTGAACCCAAGTGACAATAATTTTATATAATATCTATTCATACAAGGATGTATCATTTCCCCTAAGGATGGAAGAAAAAAACTCTCATATTAATATCTTCATCACATAGGACTCTCAAAGGTAGCTGGTGGACATTATAATAGAAGTCCATAATGAGGAAAAGTGAGTATTCAATAGGAATTCAAGAGAATGAATATTATTTGGCACCACATAGACTATTTTATTTTAAAATTTTTAGACCATTTAGTGATCCTAATTCATGAAGGGTTATAATAAATAGTATGAATTATGATTTCTATCAATCTAGGTCTCTTAATCATTTCATTTACAAAAAGGATTGTATTTCCATGTGGTAAATTATTAATGATCTCTTTCCTACCATCTATGTTTACTTACATCATTATTTACTTTTTGTTATTAATCAATTATAAGATCTTTTTTACAATTCTAGGAATTACTGGTTCACATGTCTCAGGTTTAGACATAGTGTTCATACAACAACATCACATATTTTTTTGAATTATATTTGAGATATATTTTTGGCCAATTGTTTGAATAGTTTTTTTATTTATGATTTTTTATAGTTATTTTGAATTGATCATTATTTATTGGGTTTTATGATTTTCAAAGTTTTTTCTTTTATATATATTTTTTGGTTTTGAATTTTTTATTATTGGTCACATGTACCTTCCCTTGAAATGGTGGAAACATTTTTCCATGTGTTTGGCTGTATACATGAGAATTTAAAATTCTAATCTCAATTTCTACCTATAGTATTTCTATAATATTTGATTCATACCACAATAATTGTGTAATTTTTTAATGAATAAAAAATTACATGAAAAATAGAAATAATAAAAACAAGAAAAATTTTATTGAAGTGATGAAAATTTTCTGAGAATGAAATTTTTTGGCGAGTGTGAGATAGAGTATTAGTACAGACAACTAGGAAGGTAAAAAATCATTAAATTTAGTGATAATATTCAATTGATTGAGAGTGGTAAACTGACAAGTAATTGCTTATAATAAAATTTCCCTTGTAATTTTATTTTATTTGAGAAATATGGATCTGATTGAAAGTTGTTGATAATATATTTTATGAGGTCAACATGTGACCAATGTCCTCTACAGTTTGTAAACTTTAGGGATATTTCAGTCACCCATTGTGAATAAAAAATCAATCATTGAGACTATTTTTTTTATTGAACATAGTTTGATTCTCACTTTTTAGATTTATTTACTTCTCAATTAAATGATCAGATAGGAAATTTTTTAATTAATGTCCTATCAATATCAATTTTTACCTGTTTTTAATGTCTTTCAATAATTGGTTGTCTGGAGAAAGAGAGATAAGCATCTAGATGAAGATAAATGTATGAATTATGTAAAATGGAAATACTTGCTCAGCCTATTCCCATTAAGGATATAAGAAAAAATCATGGATTCATTAAATATATAATGTGATTTTTGAACCTAAAAGTTCATGCTAAATTAAATGAATAAAAATATAAAAGTTGGAATAATGTTCTTTCTACCTTCTTGATATCCCAAAACTCTGATGTTCATAACTCTTGGTTCCCAACCTACTTCTTCTATTTAATGGTGTATGGTATGATCAGCTAAAATAGTGAAGTGGAATTGTTTAGTGAAATAGACAAAGGATGGGATGATTATCTAATACTGGATGAATCTATAATGGGGGAAGTGAAATGTAATGGTGATGTAGAATCAACATGTATTTGTGTCTAATGCATGTAAGTCACTTGAATGTGTATGATGTATCACCCCACCTACTAGAGTCTTTTAATTCTCTTTAAAAAATCATTAATCTCTCTCTAATGATTTCCATCACCTCCACATGGCACATTATCCATGACTATTCATCTATATGGGTGACAATAAAAGATGTCCTTCAAGTAGAATGATCACCCCCCCGAGCCATGATGCATGGCCCCGCCAACTCTGCTACCCAAATCAAACGAACAAAAAAGAAAATAAATTCCAAATATTCCAGAAAAATTCAACCAAATCCTTCAAATATAATTATTTAAATATATAAATATATATTTTTATAGAGTATATTTATTATTAATATTAGTATAATAAAATAAAACTATTTAGAATAATATTCATTAAAATATGAAGAGAAACAAATTCCTATAATTAGTATTATTTTATATATATATACATATAAAAAATTATTTATTTATTTATATTTCATATATATATATATATATTATTTTTCTTCATTATATAATAGGTAAAATAATATATATATATAAGTATGTATGTATGTATATATATATATGAAATTATACATATACACATTAGTAATATATATATATATATATATAATATTTATTATTATTAATATTATAATTATTATTGTATTTATTATTCTTAAATATATCATATATACAGATATATAATCATTAATGTAATGGGGGATTTGTTTCATGGAACATAGGAGGGTAGGTGTTCAAGTGGAGGTCGGTATATCAAAAAGAAAAGGTTTTTAGCCTCCTCCCACAACAGGTTGTGCATGAGTGGTCTTTATCTCTTGTGAGGCAGTTCGCAGACATGGTATTCTATTGATGATTTATAGCTTCAAAATAAGCGAGGGGGATTGGCCCACTATGATGCTCAAATCATTCTATATTAATATCTTAAGGTATTCATTAATACGTGGTAGTGTTGATAAATATTGGTATAATATTTCGATTCATTAGTTCATTAAATGAGTTAGATCTACTATTGTTTCAGTCTTCATTTGGTTCAGTTTCCTTAATGAGTGATTTTGTGTGATTCATAGATTGTAAATCTAGTGGAATTTTATGATTTTGGGGTATTTCTTCATCTATTTTTGTGTTCATGGATGATGTACAACTACTTATTGGGGTGTGCTGCTGATGAAAATGTGTTGGAAGAAGATTTTCAAGTGGTGAGGGGATTTGGAATTATTTATAGGAGGCCTGGAGATGAGTCTTGAGGGAGGTGATTCCCATTGGTGGTGAATTTCTTTAGTAGTGAGTGAGGGAGGGCTAGAGGTGGGTCCTTCTAATGGTAAGTCAATTCGTCAGTGTGTTGAGTGGAAGACAGAGGTGGGTTGAAACTAAGGACGAGTTTAGCCCGACAGTGGGTGAAGATATAAACTAATATAGGATGATTTTTCGGATAATGCATCATCCTGGAGGCTACAAGGACTGATGTGACTTGTCCTGGTGGCAATAATGATGGTAGAGTGTGTCAATGCTTCTAATGGTGACTCATCCTGAGTCACTATTCTCTGTTCAAGACAATTATTTATGGGAATCTTCTAATGAGTACCGTATTCAGAGGTGACCCCGCCATAAAGGCTTAAAATAATGGCGCAGCTGCTCTAGGAGTAGAAACTCCTTGAGATAACTTAATACTTTCGAAAAAAGTGACATACTAAAAATAATAATTTAAACAATATAAAAATATTTTGACAAAAAATTATAAATAAAATTGAAATGAAATAAAATGAAATTATTTAATTTCAAATTATAATAATTAATGACATAAATCATTGAATTTATTGAAAATATTTATATCCATATACAAATAAAATAATTTCATCATAATTGAAAAATTAATAACACCACCAAAAAGTCACTTTTACCAATAGAAAATTACCGCCAGATAATATATCTGTTGGTAAAAATGATTAATTCCAATAGATAATATATTCTATTGATATTATCTATAATTACCCACAATTTTTTTACCAAAAAATATATATGTTTATATTAATATTTTAATACCAACACATCTTTTACTAGCATTTAAATCTTTTGGCTTATCCTAATAATACCAATAATTGATTTACTGATAAATTAATCTATTGTTACTAATTATTATTACCATCAAATCTTTTATGATTTAAAAAATATGGTGCAATGAATTATTCAATAATACTAAACATTTTAGTAAAAATTATATATATATATATATATATATATATATTACCCACTACAAACCTATAATTTTGATAATAAAAACACACAAATAATTAAGATATTCATAATTTATTAGTATTTATTGAATATATATATATAAACATGATCTTGATACAATATAAATTTTTATATAAATTATATATAAATTCATAATTTATTCATTATGAATATACATATACATATATACATATATTTTTTTGAGAGGAAAAGATAAATTACTGATTAAGGAAACCAAGAATACAAAGCCAATGAGGGAACGAGTTCACCCAACAATTATCACCCCAACAATTCCCAAAATGAGCCAAACGATGGGCTTTCGAATTACCATCTCTTTTGATAAATTTTCTTTTGCTTGCATCGAATCCATCGTTCAAGGACCAGATCTTCCTTTAGTTGAGGTCATAAGGTTGGAAGTCCCCGTATTTTGTTGAGAGAGCATTCACCACTTCAAGGAAGTTTGATTCCACCAGCGTTCATCTTAGACCTCCTCACAGGGACCCCCTCCCTATTCTTGGCTAGTGTCTCCCTCCTATATCCTCACGTGAACCCCCTCCATGTTCGTTGTCGGCCTCCTTGAATGAAACCCCTCATTTTATCTTGCAATCCCAGGTGATCTATGTCAGCATCCCCATTTTTGACCGCCATCATCGACATCATTTTACACTGGCCTCCCTGTGAGACCCCTCTGTCCCCATCACCCTAGATCAACCCTATTCGTCCTTGGAATCCCTACACATCAACCATGGTAATCCCTTCACACACACTTCAGAACCCACTACCCCATGTTATGAATGTTTTCCACTTCTCACTACTTTTAATGGTTTTCACAGAAATAATTTCCCCACATCCTATCGGGCTCATCATTAAATTCCTTTATAATATCCTCAAATTGTTCTATTTTACTCTTCATTACTATTCTCATCTTCTAAATTCCTCTATTTCTCTTAGTTATAAATTCTCTTATAATCCCTAATAATTCTTGGAGTCAAATTTGGGTTTTTTTAACTATAGTTCTTGTCTTTTAGACAACATTCAAGGTCATTTCCTTACATATTTGTGATTCCTATGTCAAAGGTGGCTAAGATCCACTTAGGATAATGTATGGATTTTGTGTAATTCCTTTATTTGTAATGAAGTGAAATTAAGGAGCTATATATAATGTGTTTATTCTAGGAAATACCTATATGTGAAACCTTCTGAATTTTCTAAAAAAATATCAATGTATACAAAACATAGCTTGATTAGATTTTATAGAATCCTTATTCTTGGTAGACTCTGTCAATTTATAATAAAAATTATGTTTGTTTAGAACAACATTGAGGACCTTGGGATATGTTCATTATGTTTATATTGGAGTCTTATAATATTTTGATTTCTTATAAGCGTAACAATGTTTTTTCAAGGAGTTTGTGGTACATTTTATGATATTATAATGCGAGGTTTGTATTTTTGAATCATAATTTTAATAGATGTAATTTCAGTTTGAGTTTTGAATGTATAGTAAAAATAATATTCATCTTATATAGGTTTTAATTTCTGGTTTGGAACATTGGAAAGTTGAGTGTTTCATTTTTTCTAACAATCTTTTACACCGCTTGTGATTATATGTATAAACTATTTCTCCATAGGGGGATATGAATATCTATTTATCCTTATATTGTATTTTTAAGGATTTATTCATTTTATTGTTATAAGGATGACTTGATATTTGTAGTTTATGCAAATTTAATACGTGTGATGATCAGTACTAGATTTTTTCTCACATATATTTTGGTTATGTCATCTGAACCTAAGTAGCTACGTGAACGATTTTGATTTGTGATACATTAGTTTGATTAAAAGATGACTATAGACATAATGTTTTATTTCATATCTCCATCTAGGTGAGTCCTGATAAGTATACTCATGAGAGTAAATGTTGTGGATTATCGAAAGGAATTTAACATATGCATATACGTTATTCCATGTAAGTATTGTTAGGATAGTCTAGACCTAAAACCAAGGGAATTTCAAATTACACTAATTCACTTGACAATGATATTATATTATGGATCCCAATTTCATACCATATTATGCCCCATAATTTTCAATATGGAATGTGAAACAATATATATTATAATTTTCTATTCTTATTATATATCATCACCGTAGGGGTGCAGTCATGAGTTCAATTCTCTCTATTTCTTGGATGAGGGTTAAATTTTAAATCGTATACTAGAAAGAAGGTCACTAATGAATTTTGAAATATTAAAATTCCAATTCTTGTAGTAAAAACTAAATTTCTTGTAACACACTAGACAAGTTTCATGTTTGGAAACTCTAATTTTGAATAAACAAACAATTTAGATCACCACAAATTTGGGAGATCAGGTTTGGATAAATACGTATTATCATTTAATGTTGGACAAATATTCCTCACATTCAATAACACTCATACTAGCTACTTCACAGTCCATTCATTCCAATAAGTTATTTACAAGATTCCAATAAATGCCCAATAGTATGTAACTAGGGAAAAATCAGCAAAAATTATAATAGTAGTAAATGAGACATTGAAAGAAAATGTGTCTAGTCTACTGGATAATAGAATTCATGGTTTATTACAAATATTAACATAACTCTTCCTTTTTCTATGTATGCTATCTCTTAACATTCATATGGAAGGACAATCCATGTAACTCACATTCATGCATTTTCGATAACAAGACAGATCCAAAGTCCATTTCCTTATCAGGGGACCCTTCAGCACTATCCCCCTTCAATGATGACTTGGTCTATGCACATTTTTCTTAACATCCTTAGTCTAAAAATATCCTTTATTATTGATGTTCCTTGTATCTTCTTTTGAAACTATCTCAATTGAAAATATTTTTCATGAGTTTTATTTGTTTTTCTTATGAAATGCTTGTTCCCTCACAGTTCTACTTTGTACTTTCAACTGTAGGTCTAACATTTGTTTCCTCACGTGAGAAACCAGAAATGTCTTTTGGGGAAGACAAGGATGTTTCATCTACCTCAACCTCTTTCTGCACAATGTGGTTTTTCATTTTTTCACAGGACCATTTGACTAGAACATATATCTGGAAGGGAATTTTATATCTCACTGTGTTCCACTTCTGCTGATAAATTTTCAAAATCAATGTTTTTTTCCTCTATCGTAGGTGGATCCTTTGAATGTGAATTTCTTGGTTGTAGAAACATTTATTGATGAACATGTTGGTGATATCTTCTTTCATTTCCAATCCTAGAATTTCCATAACCCTCACCAAATAGAATTTCATGATATTAAGTTGTATACAAATAACTATTGTATCGCTTGATTTTAAATTATAATCATTATTTAGTTTTAAATTGTTTTCATTTACTTTGTGGTGACCATAAGTGATGTCTTTATAAAGAGAGAAAATTTCTTTATTGATTAAGGTATGATATTCTTATTTTGGAATATCAAATGTAAAATATTATTTTTTTTGGTTTAATATAATTTTAATGAAATGTTTTAAAAATTAAATTTCATAGACACATAATGAAGACAAACTAGTCTTGTTTAGCTAACACCCTGACTACAAAATTGTGACTTTTAGTTTATAAATCACTTATATTTACATTCTGGTGCCCAGTTTTGATCTTGGGTTATATATTGTTATCTTGGAATATTGATGGATGTGTTTTGATGTGGTAAGAAACTATGGGCTGCATGTAGATGATATTTGACAGTTTTCATACTTTTTCTTTACTATCACAAAACTATTGTATTGACCTATTCGTCTTTCTACATATTTTGTATTAATGGTTTGTTTTTTATTTAATAGATTTCAGCTATTTTACATTAATGATTAATCTATCCAGATTGTGTATATTTTTTATCAAATGTGTTGGATCTTCTTCTATGATAGTGGCTTATTTATATACTAAACTTTTTATTTATTATTTGATTGAATTTAATGTTTTAAACTGTTTATTATCACATGGATTGAAGTACACATTATTGAAACACCATTCTAGATTTTTTGTAATGATTGGTTGGTGTACTTTCATGATTAATTCGTGAAATCTGTCAATAGGTGGAAAATATTTGGGTACTAGATGACTGAAGTCGATAGAAGACTTCATTGGGGGATGAAACTAGGGTCTTTTGAGCGGGGTGGACAATAGAAGATCGAGCTTTGAATGATTAAAACTAGCGCGGTGCATTAATGGAGAGTTTACGTTTAAAGATTGATAATTGCATTGGAAAAATATCTTCTAAACTTCATCAATGAGTGGAGGCATTCATACATTGTGGGTTCCAAAAATCCTAGTTATTGCATCTATTTTACCAACTGCTATAGTTGTGAACATGGTGAAATACTGGTATCAACGTGAAAAACAGTGCAATGCACGCAATGTTTTCATGAAGAACCATCACTCTAGAGATTGGAGTGTACATGGAAGCAAGGATAGAGAAGATACTGCGGGAACTGATGGGTGTAGAGTCCCAAAGCATGACGTACATGGACATTACATTACTTTTCGGAATACTTAGTACATAAAAAAATGACACATAAGGGTCGTAATAGTTTAGTGTCTGTGGAAACTCGAAATATAATCTTCTAATCGTGGTGAAAGATCATCAACATCTCCCATAAAGCTCTTCCCCTTTTTTTCTTACCAAAAACATTTCTTTATATAATGGGGAAAAGAAAACATAAAAGCGGTGAGCTCAAATGCCCTGTAAGGGTAAACATAGAGAACATAAACCAATCCATAAACATTTGAATTCAAAAACTTGAATATAAAATCTAAACATCAAAATCCTGAGCAAAGACATGAATCTTGGAAGTACGTGAGGCATATATCAGAATGGAAGATCAATCATGATAAAATAGCATGGGAATAAAAAATGTAATTATGGAAACCATTAATCACATGATATGATTTCCATAGTATCCATGGTATTTCTTCTAAGACCATCTTAGTGGACAGAGTCCCGTTTTGAATCCAGTTCACTCCTCGTTTCAGTCCTGTATTACTGAATCTGATTAACTTACCATTCTAGCCATGTCAATCTCATGAGATATAAATCGTTACCCAATGCATTGGAGGGAGATATAGGTCCCACCCATCTCATAATGAAATCATTCTTTCGTGTGCCACAAAATCATAAATCATACAACATAGCATAACCCATGTAATAGAATGGGATTCTCAAACATCATGCCATCATAACATAATCAATATAAAAAAATAGATATCATATCATCATAGGAAGAATCAAACTATATAAATAATGGAGTCATTATACATGAAACATAAACATATTAAATAATGTCATTTTAGATTGAAAATATTTTTGATAAAACACTTGAAATGAAATCTTGAGGAAAATATCCTTTCTTCTTCAAAATCATTTTCTTTTCAAAAAATGCCATGAAATTTTAAAATAAAATGGCTTTGTTGAAAATAATCATGCGATCTTGTATAGGAAGCTTCATGAAAATTAGGCATTATGAAACTGTAAAAATCCATTCACACCGTAAAAGTTAAAAATAACATTCTCTTCGTACTTTTGTCGGAAAAGTCAAAAAGTACCACATATGGTAAAAAAAAGAAAGATTCCTTACATACCATGTAGTGAAAGTAAAAAAAAGTTAGAAAGGACTTTAAACAAACATGAAACCATTTTTAGGAAACATGGACATGGATGATTACAATAACCCCAGTAAATACTTGCGAATATGCAATCTTAGATAAAAATGAGATTTGCAAAATTATCCCTTACCTTAGGTCTGATATTCTTTGTACGTTTCCAATCCTCCTGTATAATGATTTAAATAATGACATTGACTTATGACAGAATCATTTTCATTGTTATGATATCATATATGGTTCTCTTATGACTTTATATTACCCGTTCTTTTGTAAGTTCCATGTTAATGTAGCATTTTGGGTAAAATCGTTTTATTTATCGTACGTGTTAGGACTTGTTGTTCTTCATATTATAACTCCCATACTGATTTACTTAATTACAGAATGTAAAATATTATTTATATATAATATATGTTCATTATATACATATATATATGATAGATCGATTAAATGGAATGAAATACACCGTTCATGGAGACGGTAGGTCATACGTACGCATGAACGCTGTTTTTGTTTCCTTATTGAATTGAATGAAATTAAGTAGATGACATAAATATATATACACATAAATACAGTATCATTATTATGTCATATATTTCATTAATACTTATTATAAATACTTTATAATCATTCATGAATGGTTAACATGGAGAATGAATCTTATCGCCTCGTGGAGACGGTAGTCCGTCCGTACGTACGAGCGATGATATCATTCCCATGATCATGGAATTCCACTAAAGTGTATGTATAATATTTCAGAATCAATATCAATTTTCTGTAATCATATATAGTTTTTTATTTACACCATTATACCCATCCATGTATGGTGGTGGTCGAAAACAGATTACACCACGGCGTGGAGACGGTATTCCGTACGTACGCACACATGGTGATTTTGTTTTCCATAGGATGGATAGATGGTGAAATATGGTTGTTTCATAATTATAATAATATTTAATTATATGAGTGATACTGATGTTATTAATTCATAATGAAACAACTAAATAAGATGAAGTAGAAGAAGAAATAAATTTGAAAGAATCGTTAACAGATATTACCTCTTCTTTCGACACACCTCTTTGAAACCTCCTCTTAGGGCAATACGATTGTTCTTTCAAGAAGACAAGAACCTCTAGGATGTTTCTAGGGAAGTGGAGTAGAGAAATTGTTAGGGTTTGGCCGAGCTTGAAGGCTCAATGTGGTGTGAGGAAGAGAGGGAAGAGGTGCCCTTTTATAAGGGAGGAGAGGGGCACCTTTGGAATAACTAAAAATATGATTTTATTATAAAGTCATATTCAGTTTTTAATAGCTCCAAATTGACTTATTTTTAAGCTAAGGTGGGAATGGGTCGCAATCCTCTCATAAAATAGAATTTAGAAAAGTTTAGGTTTCTATTTAACATTATCATTTAGATTTAACTTTAAGTTAAATAATTTTTCTTTTACCGTGTCTTCTTGTTTTCTTACACTATAAGGTTAATAAACTTACTATAAAAAGCAAAACGAACACCAGGTTTTTTATTATTTATATATATAACCTTATATAATTTATTTTGCCAAACTATAGATTTTTAGGAATAAAATAACAATTAATAATATAATATTTGTTTTAAAAACAATTTCATGTAAATTTTGACACTATTTTGTAATTGATTTCTGTGAAAATCATAACATAATGATTAGTACGAAAAAAGTTAATTAAGTCAATAATGACATTTCATATTAACATATAAAATTATTTTAATTCATAAAATGTCTCAAATTACATTTATATGAGTATTTATAACATCAATTATTTCAATATTTTATTAATGATATAATTACTGCATCATCATTGTGTCATAAATAAATAAATTATTTAAAGTCTAAAAATTATAAATAAAATACCATTGTGTATAAAATCTTTTTATATTTCTAATTAATATTTAATGTTGAATTTATCTTATATATAACCCTATATTAAAAATTAGTTAGTTATTAAACTTTAATTTTAACTATTTTAACCCTTCTTCAAATAAATAAATAATAAATGTACTAGTCTAATCCAAGTGGGCCTAAATGGTCATATTTTATTGTTAAGGTTATTTCTGGTCGATTTAAACTTATCCAATATAATTAGGACACGTGTTAGGGTAATAATAATATCATTTTTACCCTTTATTACCCTATTTACTTTTAACCGTGGAAAAAAAGAAAACATTTACTTTTCAGAAAATATTATTTTCATCTCATTGAACCAAATTTTAGTCCTTGATATTAACCGTGTCTCTCGGAGTTTTGAAATTCCACTCACAGAATCGTTAAAATTATGTTTTATGTGAATTTGCATATTCTCCTAGGAGGTGGGTAAAAGACGGTGAAAAGTTCAATAATCTTTTTTTATATCTAAAATTATTATAAAATGACTCCAATGAATTTAATTGAACTTATATATGTATTATGTATCAATTTTTACCTAAAATAAATTTAAATAAAATAAATAATTATTTAAATAAAAATTTTGTTTTTAAATAGTAACCTAGTGTTTTCACTATTCATCAAAAATTGAATGTTTTCAGAAAAATCCCAAAAATTCACCCTTGGATAATTTCGATATTCCGAATCCAAAAATGAAGTCCATTTCGAATGATAAAATTTATAAAATTTTAAAAACTTGGTATTACTATTCATAACGGCTAGTTTATATAACATATCGTTGTTTTGTGAAACTCGGTATTGCGTACAACACATGCTATCGTGGAAGGTCACGATTGTGTGTAATGAAAGCCAAGTCAGAGATGCGTGTAGTGAAAGATCCTTTTGGTGTAGCATACAACACAAGACATTAATGAAATTAAAAAGAATATAAAATCTCGGGGTGTTACATTCTAACCCCCTTAAAATGAATTTCTCCCTCGAAATTCTTTGGGGTTATAAATGGATTACTACTCAAAAGATTCTTTAATAGAAACCCACGTCGTAAAAACGAATACCAAAACTTGACTTTAAAAACTAAATTATGAAACATAACGGTTACCCAAATTAATTAATCACTGGGTTTCCACATAATATAACATAGGTGAAAATATGGATATGGAAGAGAAATCTAACCATCATGTTCTGATGGAGAGTGGTAGAGAACATGGCTATGAAAAAGACAAAAATAACAAAGCCATAAATTTATTATGTTCTAGGGTACCATATGATTCATCAGATATAAGGGCACTAGGACAACATTTTTTTGGTTTTTAAGATCATTTCTCTAATGTTTAATAATTTGAATCAGAATAAATACTTACTTTATTTTGGTATAATCTAATCGTTGTTCGTGCCTTGTACAATTTCCACTTCAACTCTTTAAGAAATCAAGTTAGATTTGTCTTTTGCGAAGTTTTAACAGATCATGTGATAGAATGATAGGTCATTCCATCCATCTCAAACATAAGTTAGCAAAAGTTATATACATAATTCCATCTATGGTGAGATTAATCATATATGGACTTATACTTCATCTATTATCCTGCATAATAAAATAAAACTAGTTTCTACTAACCAGTGACTTCCTGTAGGCCAGTGGTAGGAAATAAAGGCATGTCGCACTTCGGTTGTGGGTTTCGATTCCCACATCCTTGTCCGACGTGATGAGTTGTCGCCCGTTCTGCAGGTTGTCCCTTTGTTTTTCTAAAAATACAATACTAACTTATGTCCAACATAATCCATTCCAATCTTTAGGCTTATACAAAATACTGCAGTCCATTCTCATATTATAGTGAAAATGATTACCAGAGATTTCATATAACAAGCATGTTAATAGCATCGTTGATCACCATATATCATAAGATATGCCTTGTTGGTCACATTCCAAACATTCGAAGGCCTTAATAATGTATTCTCTTAAAAAATGAATAACCATTGAATCTTAGTGAAAACATGAGTGCTGTAAAAAGTTAACTCCTTCCACATACCAAAACCCCAAAATTCTATATACTCAAACCATGATATAACTATTTCCTTATATCAGTCATGAGCTCATGAATACTGTCAAACATTTCATTTTATCCTTATCTCTTCATTATGCGCATATCATCTTCTTTCAAAAAATATCTCAATCACTTTCCATGGTAACCGGTACCATAAAATTATTGAAAACCACAATAGAACAATACATAAATATTCCAATATTCCACGATACAATATACAACATTATTTTGGAATCCCATTACATAAACACTTAATCATTCCACCACATCGTTTTCATATTCAACATCGCCAATAGTGATCGCATGTGACTTCCCTTTTACCTTTCCCTTAAGTGGGTTCTCATGTCGATAATCATTAACCCTTGTATTAGGGCATTGATTAGCATAATGCCCCATTTCATTACACTTGAAGCATTGAAGTGTTGGTGGTGCGTTCTCTGCAGTCTTTTCGTTATTCACATCATTAGCAACCCTTTTCCATTACTTCGACACTCACCTAATCGATGACCTTATTTTCCACACATAAAACATTTTCTAGTCCCTTTAAGACAATCTCCACCATGCTTCTTTCCACACTTTGAGCATAATGAAAAATTCATCTTCTTTTCACCATTATTCTGAGATATCTTCTTGAACTCCTTCTTTCGTTTCTTGTCAAAACCGTGAGATGGATATGTAATACCAACATCCATTTCTTCCTTGATAGCAGAACTCAAAATTTCTTCATTGCTACAGAAGTCTCTTATAGCTAATTCCCTTTGAAGATTTGGTTTTAAGCCACTGGAGAATCGATCAACTTTACTTTCAGGTTGGATGATAAAGCCAGATGCATACCTTACAAGCCTTGTAAAATTCTCTTTGTATATAGCAACAGATTTATCATCCTTTTGCTTTATTTCAAGAAACTCTTTCTCCATCTTTTTTCGAAGAATAAGTGGAAGTAATTATTGAAAAATATGTTCTTTAACTCGTCCCATTCCATGGACTCAATTTCATCTCTTGGCCTCGTATTCTTGATAAGATTCCACCATTGATCAGCTTCACCTTCCAAATGATATACTTCTAAGATGACTTTATCAAGTTCAGAACATTGAAGAACTGAAAATATTTTTTCAGTTGTACTGATCCATTGTTCAGCAACAAGTGGATCAGAAGACCCACTTAAAGAAGGTGGACGTTGCCTCATGAAGGACTCAATAGAATATTGTTCCCTTCTCTGCTCATTTGGAAGTCTAGAATGATTCATAGCTTGTGTAAGTATAGCAATAAGATTTTTCACTCCATATCCCATAACATTTGTTTGTTCAAGAGGACAATCATTTCATTTTCCATTACATTGATCAACACGGTTCCTTCGGGTTCCATCCATTATCTAAAACCCAAAAAGAATAGTGTGAGAGGCAAAAATCATTCCAGGGAAAACAACATAATAAAGGGGGATTACCTTCAATATCTAACATATTAGGTTTAATTATAAGATCGTTACCGCAATTCTATGAAAATAACCTATACTTATACTTAACCTTATGTACATCCCTAGACATACCTTAGAAATATCTCTAGGGATCTCACTAAAGTTCTCACATCCTAGTTTCCAAAGGTTGACTAAACCTTTCTTCTGATAACAACTATAGAGACCCAAAGCTTGATGTACATGGAGATTATATTACTTCTGTGGAAAACTTAGTACATAACAGAAACAGACACACAAGGACTGTAATAGTTTAGTGACTTTGTAAACTCAGAATATAATCTTCTAATTGTGGTGAAAGATCTTCAACATCTCCCATATAGATCTTCCCCTTTTTTCTTACCTAAAACCTTTATTTATATCCTGGGGAAAAGATAACATAAAAGGGGTGAGCTCAAATTCCTAGTAAGGGTAAACATAGAGAACATAAAACAATCTATAAACATTTGAATGCAAAAACATGAACATAAAATCTAAACATCAAAATCATGAGCAAAGGCATGAATCTAGGAAGTACGTGAGGCATATATCATAAGGGAACATCAATCATGATAAAATAGCATGGTAATAAAACTTGTAATTTTGGAAACCATTAAGAACATGATATGATTTCCATAGTATCCAAGGCATTTCTTCCAAGACCATCTTAGTGGACAAAGTCCCTTTCTGAATCGAGTTCACTCCTCGTTCCAGTCCTGTATTACTGAACCAGATTAACTTACCGTTCTAGCCATGTCTATTTCATGAGATATAAATCTTTATCCAATGCATTTGAGGGAGATATTGGTCACACCCATCTCATAATGAAATCATTCTTCCGTGTGCCACAAATTCATAAATCGTACATCATAGCATAACCCATGTAATAGAATGAGATTCTTAAACATCATGCCATCATAACATAATCCATATAAAAAATGGATATCATTTCATCATAATAAGAATCATACTATGTAAATAATGGAGACATTATATATGAAATACAAACATATTAAATAATGTCATTTTAGATGGAAAATATTTTTGATAAAACACATGAAATGAAATCTTGAGGAAAATATCCTTTCTTCTACAAAATCATTCTCTTTTCACAAAATGCCATGCAATTTTAAAAGATAAGGGTTTTGTTGAAAATAGTCATTAAATCTTGTATATGATGCTTCATGAAAATTAGGCGTTACGAAACCGCAAAAATCCGTTCTCGCCTTATAAGTTAAAAATAACATTCTCCTCGTACTTTTGTCAGAAAAGTAAAAAAGTACCTCGTATGGTAAAAAAAATAAATATTCCTTAAATACCATGTAGTAAAAGTAAAAAATGGTTAAAAAGGACTTTAAACATACATTAAATAATTTTTAGGAAACATGGACATGGATGATAACAATTACCCCACTAAATACTTACGAATAAGCAATCTCAGATAAAAATGAGATTTTCAAAACTATCCCTTACCTTAGGTCCGATATGCTTCGTACATTCCCAAAACTCCTATATAATGATTTAAATAATGTCATTGACTTATTATAGAATCATATTCATTGTTATGATATCATATATGGTTCAATTATGACTTTATATTACCCGTTCTTTTGTAAGTTCCATGTTAAAGGAGCGTTTTGGGTAAAATCGTTTTATTTATCGTACGTGTTTGGACTTGTTGTTCTTGATATTATTAATTATTTACTGATTTAATTAATTCCAGAATGTAAAAAATGATTTATATATAATATATATTCATATATATATATATATATATATGATAGATCGATTAAATGGAATGAAATACACCGTTCATGGAGACGGTAGGCCGTACGTACACATGAACACTGTTTTCGTTTCCGTGTTGAATTGATTGAAAATAAGTAAATGACATAAATATATATACACACATAAATCCAGTATCATTATTGTTTCATATATTTCATGATTACTTAATATATATACTTTATAGTCATTCATTAATGGTTAACATGGAGAATAAATCTCATCGCGTCGGGGAGACGGTAGTCCAAACGTACGCACGAGGGATGATATCATTACCATGATCGTGGAATTGAATTGAAGTGTATGTATAATATTTCAGAATCAATATCAATTTTAAATAAAAATATATAGCTATATATTTACACCATTATACCCATCTAAGTATATTTGTGGTCGAAAACAGATTACACCACGGTGTGGAGACGGTATTCCGTACGTACGCATACGCGGTGATTTCATTTTCCGTAGAATGGATACATGGTGAAATAAGGTTGTTTCAAACATATAATAACATATAATTATATGAGTGATACTTATGTTATTACTTCATAATGAAAAAACTAAATAAGAAGAAGTATAAGAAGAAATAAAGTTGAAAGAATCGGTAACGGATATTACCTCTTCTTTCGACACGCCTCTTTGAAACCTCCTCTTAGGGAACTAATATTGGTCTTTGAAGAAGACCAGAACCTCTAGGATGTTTCTAGGGAAGTGGATAAGAGAAATTGTCAGGGGTTGGACGAGAATGAAGGCTTAAAGTGATGTGAGGAAGAGATGGTGGAGGTTCCCTTTTATAGGGGAGGAGAGGGGCACCTTTGGAATAATTAAAAATATTATTTTATTATAAAGTCATATTCGGTATTTAATTGCTCCAAATTGAGTTATTTCTAAGATAAGGTTGGTATGGGTCGATATCCTCTCATACAATAGAATTTAGACAAGTTTAGGTTTCTATTTTAACATTATCATTTAGATTTAACTTTAAGTGAAATAATTTTTCTTTTACGGTGTCTTCCTGTTTTCTTACACTATAAGGTTAATAAACTTACTATAACAAGCCAAACAAACCCCAATATGTTTATTATTAATATATATAACCTTATCTAATTCATTTGTACGAACCTTAGATTTTTATGAATAAAATAACAATTAATAATATAATATTTGTTTTAAAAACTATTTCATGTCAATTTTGACACTAATTGTTAATTGATTATTGTGAAAATCATAACAGAATGATTAGTTCGAAAAATGTTAATTAAGTCAATAATAACATGTCATATTAACATATAAAATTAGTGTAATTCATAACAAGTCTCAAATTACATTTATTTTAGTATTTATAACATCAATTCTGTCAATATTTCATTAATGAGATAATTACTACATCATCATTATGTCAAAATATGTTAAATTATTTAATGTCTAAAAATTATAAATAAAATACCATTGTGTATGAAATCTTTTTATATTTATAATGAATATTTATAGTCGAATTTATCTTATTTATAACACTATATTAAAAATTATTGAGTTATTAAACATTGATTTTAACTATTTTATCCCTTCTTTAAATAAATTAATAATAAATGTCATAATCTAATCCAAGTAGTCTTAAATGGTCATATTTTATTCCTAAGGTTGTTTTTGGTCTAATTACACTTATCCAATAGAATTATGACATGTGTTAGGGTAATAATAAGAACATTTTTACCCATAATTACCCTATTTACTTTTAACAGTGGAAAAAAAGTAAATAGTTACTATTCATAAAAAATTATTTTCATCTCACTGAACCACATTTTAGTCCTTGATATTATCCGTGTCTCTAGGATTTTCGAAATTCCACTCACAGAAGCGGTAAAATTATGTTTTATGTGAATTTTCAAATTCTCCTGGGAGGTGGGTAAAAGACGGTGAAAAGTTCAATAACATTTTTATATATCTACTATTATTATAAAATGACTCCAATGAACTTCATTGAACTTATATATGTATTATGTATCAATTTTTACCTAAAATAAATTTAAATAAAATAATTAATTATTTAAATAAAAAGTTTGTTTTTAAATAGTAACCTAGCGTTTTCACTATTCATACAAAATTGAATGTTTTCAGAAAAATACTAAAAATTAACCCTAGGATAATTTCAATATTCTGAATCTTAAAATGAAGTACATTTCGAAAGATAAAATTTATAAAATTTTAAAAAGTAGGTATTTCTATTCATAACAGCTAGTTTATATAACACATCGTTGTTTAGTGAAACTCGGTATTGCGTACAACACACGCTATCGTGGAAGGTCACGATTGCGTGTAATGCAAGCCAAGTCAGAGATGTGTGTAGTGCAAGCTCCTTTTGGTGTAGCGTACAACTCATGAAATTAATGAAATTTAATAGAATATAAAATCTTGTGGTGTTACAATGGGAATGGCTACATGAGGAGGTTGAAACACTAATGCATAAGCCTGCATTACAATTGACATGTATGTATCACAACTGAAGGAGCCCAAGCTTGGGGATGCAAGGTGTTGCTGGGGTCATGATTTGAAACATGATAAAAATGAACAAGGGACTGAAACATGAAATGGTTATGAAAATGACACAAAAATTTTCTCGTAGCCTTGGATGAGCAGGACGAGTAAACTTGAAAATATTGAGGAAGAAGAAAAAGACATCAGAGATGCGCCTGAATGGTGAGGGCATAGTGGATTGGGAGAATTTGAAAATATAATGGAGTCTGAAATTCCTTAATGAATGTGGTGTTCATTGTGCCAAGAATCTGTATACATTAGCTTGAAACTAATGATATTTGTGACGGGGTGGTGTGGGGATGGATCTTGTGTTTTTTTTGTATCAAGAAACTTCAGTTATGTGTTGATGTGTTTTTTATTAAAAATTATTATTAATATAATTATTCATTTTCTAATTTTAAAAAATTAGAAATGTGTTTCTGTTTAACAATTAAAATAGGTATATTATATATGATAAATTAATAAATATAATATAAAGTTTTACTAGCAATATTGTTTTTCTAATTTTTATTAAAATTTAGATTATAAATTTATATTATATGTTGGTAATATTATTACCAATAAAAAAATCAGTCCTATAAATCTATTGTCAAACACATTTATCAACATATATTTTATATGTTGGTATTATTATTATTGTAACAAAACTATTTTATATATCGTAATTACATTTAGAGACAGAGTTTTTTACAAACAATTTAGTGAAAAAGTCATATTTGTTGGTAAAATGTTTTACTAACAGAAAATATACCTTTACCAACATATATTTCTCTATTGGAAAAGTTTAAATATTTTGTAGTGTGAATAAGTAAAATTGAAATATTTTATAAACAAAATAAGAAAAATTGTTTTCAAATTAATTAAATAACGAATATAATAATAACAGAATGAGTTTAAATCAATCAAATAAATAATTTGAAAAAAAATAAAATAGGAAATAATAAATTTATTTTAAAAATAGAAATGTAAAAGTAAAATGTATGAAAAAATAAATGGTTGAAAATTTTAAATTAAAAATGAAAAAATTATTTGACATTATAATTAATAAAATTGAATAAAATAATAAATTAAATAAACAATTTAACAAAACAAATATTATTTTAAAAAATTTAATAGAAAAAATACAACACCTGATAATTATCAATTAAAATACATGATTTTTATATTAATAGTACATTAAATAAACAGTTGGGACAACGTGTTCTTAAACACAACCACATCAATCATTATTTAATAAATCATCTGTCCTGACACATTATTCATTGAACTATAGACACACCCATTAATATTTTTATCTTCAACGTTTTAATTTTACTACAAATATGATAATAAAAATTTACCCACAAAAACCATTCATTATTTCATCCCAATACAATATCTCTATTCATTTTTTCAATCATTTAATGGTTGTTGCAACCTCACAACAATCTATCTCATCCCCAATAACACTATAATATACATTCAAAAGAATATATTTTAACACCTGCTGTATCATTTATAATAACATCCTAAACAATGAAACCCCATTTCCCAGCACCATAATAATTACTTAACCATTATACAAACAGTGCAACAAAAACCATCTTTCACACAATACACAATTATAATTCAAACATCAAGTACCAGCAAAACTATCTAACACAAAAAAACATCCAAGATAATTTACTAATTCAAAAATATAGTTTTATTAATATATTTATGATATTAAACATTTATGGATGATTAATCAACATCACAATTAGAATAGAACCACTCAAGTCATATCATTAAAAACAATTTTTAGAATAAGAAAAAAAGCACAATGCCTGAGATAATTTTCAAGAAAGTATTTAAACACATGAAAATAACCCCATATGATTCAGTTTTCATTAGTTTGAGTCTGTATTTATATTAAGTTAAATGGTACAATTCACCCCAACATGACGAAAACTAGATAAAACCATTATTTACGCAAAATAATGTTGGGTTCAAGAATCTCCTACATCAACTATATATTCAAACAACTAAATGTAATGATAATATAAGGATGATGATGTCCCAATATAATGATCACTAGAATAGAGCATTCTGAATCTTAAATCACAACACCTATCACCAAGAAAACTTTCATTCCTTACATATTTAGACCATATCTCATCTCCATAACCATCACTTGGTGGTGAAGGGGTATAAAACATATACAAATGAGGGAAATATTCATCTTATATCATTTATAATCAATCAAAAACTTAAGGGATCAAATCCCAAGAATAAGGTCTTATAACCATCCTAACACTACATTGGTGTCGCCCAAGAGTTAATGGAAGGTGACAAAATTGAATGAAATTAAATATAGTATCTAAATTTTTAACTTTAAAATAAAATATAATTTCCCATAACATTGTTGAAGACCACAAAAAATGTCATATTTTATCCAAATTATATATCATGGTTTTTAGACCACACCATAATTAGATTATGTAATGTACATATGATATATAAATGGTAAATATAATTCCCACATCTGAAATAACTAAGGGGAAACCATGATGAAAAATAAAACTTTACAAAAAATAATATATAATCTTAAGCCAAATACATTGAAACAAGTTATCATGTGTTAGAAACTCAAATATTGTTAGAACCTCTGAAACTAGAATCATTGAGCCCCACACTATTTCTTTGAGGACAAGGATACAATCCAATTTCATCTAATATTATTGATAAATCCTCAAACATGGACTATAGTTATATTATATTCCATCAATAAAAGAGTGTTTTATATGGTAGTGCCACCAATATTTGGCCATATGTTCTCTACAAAAATGTTGTAAGCACCATTACGTAGTAATTACAACCAAGTTACATCCAACAGTAAAAAACAAGATTTTATTCCCTAATTCATCAATCAAGATTATGTTTTATCTTGATCACCAATGATCCTTCCTTATGAGTCATCATGGAAACAATAACACCTAAAATGAAATATAATATAATGGTAGGGTTTAAACCATAAGAATAGATACCTCTAAAACAATTATTGTACAAAATAATAAAAAATACAAACCTAGAAGGTGTATCATCGACATCATTAACAAATATATCACCAAGAGATAACTCACAAACATGATGAAGACAATATAAAAACATGAAACAATACTATGTAAAAAATCATGAAATAACCAAAATACATTGATTTAATTCCAATAACCAAAAATAAAAAATCTCATCGACCAAAAAAATAATAGTATAAAAATTTTCATCGTTCTGAGTGTGCATCTAAGACTAACATTCCTACAATATCTCATCAAAACCAGTATTACTCTATATAAAAAATTTTAATTTAATATCTCACCAACACTGTAAATTCTCTTATTGATTCATGATATCAACCCATGGATCTATGAAAACTATATCACCATAAATATATAACTATCCCAAATTGATGACAAGAGAATCAAAATGAAAATATTTTTGGATGCATGACACATGGATGATTTTAGGGATATAATCTAAGTATAGAGGAAGGACCCACCGATATGCCTCATTTCCAATTCACTCAAAACATCCAAATTCATTTTTTCCATTTTTAAAACAAACCAATTTTTGGTTTAACAGGAACCTAAAAAATGAAATTCCTCAAAATGAATGGGTCCAACCCAATTACCAAACCACCATACAATGTAAGTCGAATAAAAAATTCAAAATATGTTTGAGATAACATCATCCAAAATAAAAAACTTAACTACACCAAAAAACACTATTCAATTTTAAAAATTCAAATTACATATTCAATCAAAACCCCATGAACTATCTCACCACCTTGGGAGAAAATATCACATGAGATGATGTAACTTTGCAGTATCCTTGATCCCACCACCAAATCCATTTTACCATCTAATCCACAAAAAACTTTTCATATTCAAAATTAAAATTCATATCTCCATTATCCACATCACCATACCGTCATCAACAACGAATGAAGGCAACCAGCACCACTGTCAGCAAAGAACGCTTCAACCTTTCCATTGTCAAATCACTACCATCATAATCGTCATCTAAAATAATGATAATAGAACACAACATTGTAATGATGAAAAAGTAGAACAAATATCCATAATAATAGAAACTCAACCTTCCTAAGTGACCAAGACAATGAGAATGATCCACCTTGAACCCCATTGACCGCTCTATGATCACCTCCCAAAACGTCCTTCAAACTACCACTCCAGGCCGAATAGGAGAGGAGATTTGGAATTTTGAATCTATGGAAGTTTAGAAGCAAAAGAGAGATCAACAAAAGGCCACACCGAGTACCCGTATGGCCAAACAAAACCAATGACATTAAAAATAGTAACTCGGAAGTGAAGACACAGATAAAACCTCAAACAAGAAACACCGCATCATAGAAGAATACATAAATGGATGAGGCTCATAGAACACCATAAACTAATCAAACACACTTCTCAAAGACTTAATGGTAAAACCAAAACATAGTAATAGGTATAGAAAAAAATGATCCACAATCCAGAGCTTCATATTATATGGGTTGGGGCATCAATAGTGAGGATCATCTCAACTGACCATCAACCCCAACCCCCAATACAACCCACCATGAGAATAACACTTTAGAAATGGTACAAACAGATGGAAACCTCTATGAATAAAGCATCATGAAATACATGACCAGTCAAAAGATAAGCACCTTCGTAACCAACACAACTCAACCTGGACGTCCCAAATCTCCCCGACAAGCACAGAGAAGCATACTTGAATGGGGTTGGTAATGTGGCCACTACGAGGAATGGGAAAGGAAATAGAAATGTGTGATTCTTGTGGGGGAAAATTCCTCAAAATGGGGTGAGTGATAGCACCGAATATTGTAAAGGAAATAGAAAATAAAGTGAGCCAAAATAATGAAAGGGTGATGAGAAGGATGTATGGAGGTGGGATAGTAGGAGGTGAAGCTATATGCGGCACGCCGATATCGCCCCCTCCAATGAACTATTGAAAAAACATAGTAGAGAGTGCCCCCACTTCCAATTAAATGAAGTAAACTAGAAGTAATAAATATAATGGAGTGATATTAATCCATTCTATAATCCAATAATACTCATGACAAGGAGAAAAGATTTTGAACCTGTGCTCACCAACATCAAACTCTAGGGGTATCAAGAACCAATCCTTATTAGACTTATAATAAAACGTATTCAACAACACAGTTTCATGGATCATATAGACCATTTTTTTCATTCATTGTGCCATATATTGGTCAAGGACATATGACTCTCCAATCTCTTTCCAGCACAACATGGAAATTAATATCCATATATAAAATTAATCATATGGGTAACGCCAATGGGTTAGTGAAAAATGTCATTATAAGTGTTCACATTCACAAGAAAATTCATCTCCCGTGATCATTTAAAATATTTAAAACTTATTCATAAAAAATTATATCAATTACTTAATCAAATTATATATATATATACATTAATATATTGATAGAAAGGAGTGTTAACGTGAAAATAATATAAAAAAGAATTCTAAAATTCTCCCCAAGCAAATGGGAAAAATGAGGATCCTTGTATGAAATGATTTTCCCCAGAAACCCATGAAGTATAACCTCCTCATCTATATATAGGGTGCAAAAGAACTCAATAATGAAAAGACCATAATTAATATAAGCTTGATTATTTCATCAACATATCCATCATCACCCAATTAGTACTACATCATGAATAGGTTCATAATAGAGTGATTCCTAAACCAATGCTATCTCCACCAAATTCAACATAGTTAAATTCAATGTTTTCAAAAACCTACCCAAAAAACAGTGTTCTCACATCACATGATGATAGAAATAGTACTTAAATATGAAATCTTGCACTAATAACTTCATCTAGGGCCTTAAATGATTTCCCCAGAAAGAGTGATATATCGTGGGATCCGTAGGATGAGCTACCACTATTGAGCTATGTAACTTAGATACAACATTCACATACACTTCATAAAGAAAAACTATCCACCCATAAAACATCATATGATGTGGGTCATAATATAAAAGTCTCCCTGAAGCATCATCACTAAGAACATGTACTACATTTCCTCTACCTTAAATTCCCCCCACATTGATTTATCCACAAGTATTATCATGTATGACTTCACTATGACTTATTTTCATGAGATCATAAAAAAAACTTTAAGAATATTTATAATCCCAGAAAAACATCCCCATGCCTCGTTCCACACAATTTATCTATATGAACATTATAATTCGATATTTTATAGGATATCTAAATTGTAGAGTGCTTTAGAAATTATATGCTCATATGTTATCATATAAATAGTTACTACTAAATTAAATTAGACCCGAATAAATAATTTCCTACAAATAACTTATTGATCACATTGATAAACTAATGTCACAAAACCGTCCAGCGAAAAAGTACCACTAATAGATCGAGATCATGTGTGGAATTTTTATGACCAAGTGTATGAAAAATCATATACCTATATGATACACCGCCACTTTTCTACATCAATAATAAACCCAATAAGATACATTATATATCACGTGATATATCACACATCACCCCTCCAATTGATAATGAAGCCTTATATTAATGATCATCTTGTCCTTCAAGTAGTAAATATATTCATGAAATTGATAAGTCAAAAAAAATTCAGCGTACATCTGTATTTCGGTTATTAATGGGACCATGACCTAGGATAAGTATGGAATAAACCATTGAAAATTTCATATGTTTCAAGGAATATGTAATAATCAAAAACAGTATTTTGTGTCATACACTAATTAAACACCCCTTCATCGACAGTTCCACTAAAAATACCTATTGAGACAATAAATTTTCAATGCAACATACCTACAATACCAAAAAAGTTCATTTTAATATCAATTGATAATGCTCATTCAGTCAAAGGACATATAGAACATCCCAAAGATGATCAACTTTATCCTTTTAGGACCTTGTGTATATGACTTTGTCATCAATGAAAAAAAATGATTTAGGATATCACTAAACAATTATTCATTGAATCCCATGAATTAATTCAGAATATTCATTACACTTAAAAGGATGACCATGAAGTAGATATTCCCCAAAAAACACATGAAATTTGTCTTATAGGTTCTATCTTCCATAATACAAAAATAGAGATATAAAGATTTTATATTGAAAATCCAAAACTAATTGTCTCCCACATACTAGTTTAATATTATTTGTCCTTTTAAGAAGTTATAAATTATTTACTATCACCATATTCAACTATCATGTTTCCATATTTAACTATATAACACCATCATCCTTCAATAAGAATATCATACAATCGCACCATGAAGACATACATGTATAAATGAATCCAATATATGTAATGTTATTAACAAAAATTCATAGCACCATAATGTTGGAAGGTTTAATATAATAAGGACCTATTAATTCATAATTGATACAAGGATGAAATCTGATTCCAAAGGATAAATCACGGTTCAGTTATTACTCCAGACCAGCCATGGGAAAAACTATAATCAGCACCAACATTAATATAGGAAGTTTTACTAAATTGGACAATATTAAACATAGGAGTACAAATACTGATTAAGAAAAGAATGAATAAAAATATATATCGTCTATCTAATTATACAACTCACAAAAAACCTTAATATTATATAACTTCTCATAAAAAAATAGAACTATCTTTTCTATTAATTCAATAACTTCCTTGTCGAGACCCAAAGTTTTATGTGCATGTACATTACATTACTTTTTCGAAATACTTAATACATTACAAAAAAACGCCCAATGATTGTATTAGTTTAGTATCTTTGGAAACTCGGAACATAATCTTCTAATCATGGTGAATTATCTTCTACATATCCCATACATATCTTCTTTTTTTCCTACCTAAAACCTTCATTTATATCCTGGGGGGAAAGAAATCATAAAAAGGGTGAGCTCAAATGCTCAGTAAAGGTAAGAATGGAGAAAATAAAACAACCCATATATATTTGAACTTAAAAACATGAACATAATGTTTAAATATCAAAATCATGGGCAATGACATTAAACATGGTAGTACAAAAGGGATAGATCTTAATTTAACATCAATCATGAAAAAATAGAATCGGAATAAAAAATGTAATTGTGGAAAACCATTAAGCACATGATATGATTTCTATAGTTGCCAAGGCATTTCTTCCAAGACCATCATAGTGGAGAAAGTCCATTACTGAATCGGGTTTACCTTCCCTTCCATCCTTATATTACTGTATTGGATTTACTTGTAGTTACACCCATGTATATCTCATGAGATATAAATCTTTACCTCATTCATTGGAGGGAGATATAGGTCCTCCCCATCTCAAAATGAAATCATTCTTACTTGTTCCACAACATAAACATAAATCATTCATCATAACCCAAAGAATAAAATGGGTTTCATAAACATCATCCCATCATAACATAATACATATAAAACAAATGGAGATCATTTCATCATAAGAAAAGTGAAACCATGTAAATCATAGAGATATTATACTTGAAACATATACAAATGAAATAATGTCATCTTATATGGAAAATGGTTTTGATAAAACACTTGAAATGAATTCTTGAGGAAAATATTCGTTCTTCTTCAAAATCATTTTCTTTTCACAAAATGCAATGCAATTTTAAAAGAAAATGTATTTGTTGAAAATACTCATGAAATATTGTAGAGTAAGCTTCATGAAAATAAGGCGTTATGAAACAGTAAAAATCCATTCATGCCATATAAGTTAAAAAAACATTCCCCTCATACTTTTAATGGAAAAGTCAAAGAGTACCACATATGGTACACAAAAGAACGTTTCCTTCCATAACACAAAGTAAACTTCAAAGAGGGGTAAAAATGAATTTAAACACACATGTAAGAACATAAATAACTTTATGAAAAACATTTTTATAGACATGGATGAAAACTATAACCCTAGTAAATACTTACGTATAAGAAATCTCAAATAAAAATGAGATTGCAAAATTATCTCGTACCTTATGTCCAATTTCTTCTGTATGTGTTCGAGTATCTTGTATAGTGGGTTTAAACATATTATTAACTTCTAAAAGAACCATAATAATATTTATGATATCATATGTGATTCACTTACGGCTTAATATTACCCGTTCATTTGTCAATTCCATGTTAAAGCAGCCTTTTGGGTAAAATCATTTCATTTATCGTACGTGTTTCGACTTGTTGTTTTTGATATTATTACTTATTTCCTGATTTACTTAATTCCAGAATGTAAAACATTATTTATATATAATATATATTCATCATATAAATATATATGATATATCGATAAAGGGAATGAAATACACCGTTCATGGAAACGGTAGGCCGAACGTACTCATGAAAACTATTTTCGTTTCCTTATTGAATTGAATGGAATTATGTAAATGAAACATATATATAGATAAATCCAGTATCATTATTATGTAATATCTTTAATTATTATTTATTATATATACTTTATAACCATACATGAATGGTAAATCATGGAAAATGAATCTCATCACGTTCGTGGAGACGGTAGTCCGTCCGTACGCACGAGCGACAATATAAATCTTTTGATATTAAAATTGTTTATAATTGGATGGTATGTCATATGTAAATAATCATCATAATTTTTTATCTATTATTTATATCATTTATACTCATTATTATACACATCATAATGATGAAATGATTGAATAACAAACTACACCACGACATGGAGACGGTAAGCCGAACGTACGCACGTGTGGTGACTTTTTCATTCATAGGATGGATAAAATAACTAATATGGTGGTACATTTTTTATAATAACATCATAGTATATAGAATATACTGGAGTTATTATATTAGAATGGAAACAACAAAGAAGGAGGAAGTGGAATAAGAAAGGAACTTGAAATTGGTGGTGATATATTTACCTATTCTTCGGGTTCTTCCTTTTGATTTGATCAAAAGGGCACCATAGGATGGAATTCTGACTAATGGAAGGACTCTAGGATTAAGGGAGGACAGTTTATATGGTATTTAGAAAGTGTTATTCTATGCCAAGTGGCTTTGGAAGTGTGAATTAGAGAGAAGGGGGAGTGCCCCTTTATAAGAGGGGTGATGGGAACCTTAGGAAAAAAATTAAAATATTATTTAATAATAAATTAATATTCCGTTTATAATGGCTCCAAAGTGACTTAGTTCGAGGATATGGTGGGGATGGGTCGAAATAATCTCAAAAAAGGGTTTTATAAATGTTTAGGTTTCCATTTTAACATTATAATCTAGATTTAACTCTATGTTAAATAATTTTACTTTTACCGTGTCTTCTTGTATTCGTACACTATATGTTTAATAAACTTACTATAAACTGCCAATGGAACCCTAATTGGTTAATTAAAGTCATATATATTATTATAAAAGTCTCGTTTCTGAACCGTAGATTTTTAGGACCATTATATCAATTAATAATATTTTTTTTGATAACTCTTTTATGTAAATTTTGACAATATTCGGTATTTTGATTTTTCAAAATTCATAACAGAATTATTATTTCGAACAAAATTCATCTAACCAACCCTAATACGATATATTAACCTATAAAATTAGTTTTATTCATAAAAAGTCTCAAATTACATTTATTTTTGTATTTATAATATCAATTATGTTAATATTTCATTAATAAGGTAATTAATGCATCATCATTGCTTCATAAATAAATTAAATTATTTAATGTCTAAAAAATATAAATAAAATACCATTATGTAGGAATTTTTTTATCTTTATAATGAATATATATAGTCAAATTTATCATATTTATAACCCAATATTAAAAATGTTTTAGTTATTAATCTTTTATTTTAGCTATTTTAACTCTTCTTTAAATAAAATAATAATAAATGTCCTAATCTAATACAAGTGGAACTAAAGGGTAATATTTTACTCCTAAGGTTTTTTGGTCAAATTACACTTATCCAATAGAATTAGGACATGTGTTAGGGTAATAATAATATCATTATTACCCTTAATTACCCTATTTACTTTTAACCGTGGTAAATAAAAGATAAAAGTTATTATTTATCAAAAATTATTTTTATCTTATTGAACCAAATTTTACCCCTTGATATTAACCATGTCTCTCAGATTTTCGAAATTCAACTCACATAAGAAGTAAAATTATGTTTTATGTAAATTTTCAAATTCTCCTAGGAGGTGGGTAAAAGACAGTAAAAAGTTCAATAAAAAATTTATTTATCGAAAATTATATTAAAATGACTCTAATGAATTACATTAAACATATATAGGTATTATGTATGTATTTTGACCTAAAATAAATTTCAATAAAATAAATAATTATATAAATAAAAATTCCATTTTAAACTAGAACTCAGTGTTGTCACTATTCATAAAAAATTTAATGTTTTTAGGAAAATACCAAAAATTCACCCTAGGCTAATTTCAATATTCTGAATCCAAAAATGAAGTACATTTCGAAAGATAAAATTTATAAAATTTCAAAAAGTGGGTATTACTATTCATAATGGCTACTTTATATAATATTTTAATAACATATCATTGTTTAGTGAAACTCGGTATTGCGTACAACACAATCTATTGAGGAAGGTCTCTCTTATGTGTAATGTAAGGCATGTCAGGGTTGCATATAGGGAAAGATTTCTTTGGTGTTTCATATAAAATACTCAAAATATATTTCATTTATAAATTGATGAAAATCTATACATGGAGGAAAAAGAATTTTATTCGAATGAACTTGAAATTGTGTGCATCACAATCCAAGAATAGTGTTGGGTATACTACAAGCTAATAAGGTGTTCCATATAGTGCAATATAATCTTTCTGAAGCGTATAACAAAATAAATGAATTAAATTAAAAATAATAATTCGAATAAAATCTCGGGGTGTTACATTCATGAACATAGTATATATAGTGAATTTTGTGGATAACATCATATAGTTGTATCAGAATCTAAATGAATTAAATTGATAAGTGAATACTTTATATCATCATATCTAAAATGTAGAATGCATCATATATACTCAAATAACATATTTATTACATATTTAGATTCAAAAGAACTAGATTTCACTATAATAAGAGTTTCAGTGAATGTATAGAGGTGGCTGTATTAAAGGTATATGAAGCTCCAGAATCTAGTAAAGAAGAAAATGTAATAAAATATTAAAATATTGTAATATTGATGTTTTATATCCCATTATTATTATCAAATATTTTTCATGAAGAAATCCACAAACAGTTACCTTACCTCACTACTAAAATAACTTGGAAGGTCATACTCACCCATATTTTATGGTGCAAAAGGGAAATATTGGGACATTACTCGTCCAGCCAAATTCCCACATGGATTAACATAATCTAACTCCACCATCAATTTTTATTCATCTATGGATATAGATGATACTGCGAAGAATAAGGGACCTCTATACTAACCTCATAAAATGTTTAATTATGATATGTTTGGGATTCTCATGGTCTCCTTTTGAAAAAACACTATAAAAAATTCATGGCCACTGATGAAATATAGTTAACCCATGGGAAATAGGAAAAAATGAAAAATTATTTTCATTTCATAACTAAAAAAATACTTGGTGAAAACATCACTATCCATCCTTGTTGAACACAAATCTTATCAATCAAATTATCCTTCATACGAATATTTATGTATGTATGTGACATAAAGGTGTAAATATATATGAAATTACATAGTGTATTACCACATATAAATACCATTACCTTTAATCCTTTCTAGGAAAATTGGTCACTAGAAATGATAATTTTATCCTTAATACATATCTCTAGACACAAAAAACATAGGCTCCCCTCTTGAATAAACAAAAAATATTTCCTCTTCAGCACCCTTATCATATATAATATAAAATTGTTAATAAATTGTAGATTCTATCCCTTGAGGAAAATATATCCTTATAATTCCATTGATATAAGATCCAAATATTTCATGATACACCTAAAATATGAATCAGAGAAAATAGAACTAGATACTCCACATACACATAACTGTCCATTATTGAGAGAACTAACATAATTTCTTGCTCTATTGGTCATCCACCCCAGTTAGGTAATCCCTAATTTGTTCTACTAGATAATCATCTAAAAATAAAAAACTAAAAACATGACATGAATGTAACTATCCATCATCTCTGAAAAGATGGAACATAACCATTAATCCACATATCATGAAATTTATTTAATTACTATTTTATAAATTTTATTCATTTAAATCATTAAATAAAATAAATTTAAAAAAAAGAGAAAATAAATATAATTCATATACCACTTATTGGTCTACAAATCATATGAAGAACCTTTATATATGTTCATTTTGTAAACTCAAGACAAGTATTATGGATTTCGGGGGGGGGGCTAAAATCCATTAGCCTATCTAATACCATGAGTATATGTCATTAACCACCTAGATATGGTACTATTTACCTAACAAAGAATGTAGTTTTTATAGGATCTTATCTAAAATATTAATATAGAAAAAAAAAATATTTTATACCACAATATCACAAACTATAATAAGTAATAATCCATTTTAATCCTATAATATAGGTGGGATTAACCCCAAAATCTCACCATCAATAGGCTCCATTTATGAAGATGGCCCTGAGGGCTTAAAAAATTAATTTTGATGTCATTACCCCAACCCCCATATTTCGAAAGAAATCATAAATTAACAACCAATAATGAATATAATATAAATAACTAAATACCCCGACAATACAACAATTATTAAATATATTTAATAAATATAGTCCCTATATAACATATAACTAATGTATAAAGATATGTCCCTTCACCCAATCCCAAACTCGAAGATAGAATTTTAAAACTCAGTCAATATACTCGCCCTAGAATCATGAAAATTAATTTTCATATACAAGACATTTAATAATACGAATACACAATAAGATGATATTCATTACCTCATTAAAAAATGTATATGCAGCAAAAAAATAAAATAGTTTGAAAACAGCCTAATAAAAGTTCACATATTATGTTAACTATTACCTACCCTCACAAAATCATGCTAAAACATTATACATTTTAGTTTTTAATAACATAATGCAAAAAATATAAAAAAATTATAACACTGAAACTGCTTCCCCACAAATTTTTTTCCCACAATCATTTTCAGATATCTAGTGACTACATCTAATATCTGATGTGGGTTGTCTCATAACCCTAAATACAAGAACCTATAATAAGTTATATCATCCCATTATTGTATAATTCCATCAATTAAAAAACTACAAACACATGATATGTTTTAGGAAAATTATCTATTTCTTCACTTGTCATATGTCATGCCTCAAATATCTATTGATGTAGAGTATCATGAACATGAATGACATAAAACTCTGACCCTCCTTCTTTAGTTAATGACCCCATAAAATCAAATCACACCATCCACATATAAAGTCAACTATACCACACATGGTTTGGATATTGTGGATGAAATGGGATTAAACAATTCCACATCACTAACCAAGATATATAGGAAAACACACATAATCATGAACAGTTGGGTGTATTAAGAGATATATGAATTGGGTAGGGTGTGTGGAAGAAATCATAAGTGTATATTACATATATAAATATATACTACGATATCCTAGTATGGGAGCCACTAATTTGATTTTCGGAGCTGGGTTTTGACATGACCTCACACACACATCCCTGTACACTAGAGTCTCTTAATTAGTTGCAAAATGTTCTAATTGTGTTACTGTCTATATAATATAACCTCTACATTAGTATTAAATGTGGAGGAAGTAGTGATAAAAATATAATTGTCAGTTAATTAATGAAATTATATGAGTATTCATAATATATATGTATTCCAAGGCCAAATAATCAACTCATGTATGAATATGTTAATTCAAACACCAGTATTCAATAAATAGAATGTAATAAAAAAAATATGAATAGAATTAAAAAATAATAAAAAATTATATATTAACACTATTTTGAAACATGTGTACACTCTCATCCCTGATATCCCTTGTCAATTCTGTGTATGTAGTAATGTAATGGAAATTATTCCAAATCTATTCCTTAAGTTTCTATTAGGAGACTTATCTATGTACAATCTATCGGCCCAAAAAAATGTGTGAGTGAAGGTATGTAGGTCACCAAAAACTATGCCTAAGTGATTTAAAATATGTAAATATAATAACATGCAGTTTTCATGTATAATTATAGTAGTTTAATGTATTAGAATACAAGACGTTTCATATTGAGTTACCATTGGTACAACCATAAGACAATACTTTCTTCTGCCTAAGCTAGAATATCTTTTTATATTCCACCATATGTATATATGTGTGTGTGTGTATATATATAAGAACCAATAAGGAAAAAAAACTAAATAACCATCCTTATATGTAAGGATTTAATAATAGTACAACACATTAAATGATTTTCATCATTCATAACGATATCAATGAATTATAAGGGATATTATACTCCCAAATACCTGATGAATAATAAGGGATATAATTACGAAAAATATAAAATGGTTGAGAAGGGATATCATGCCTAAAATTGAAAAATAAATAAATAAAAACACCATTTCCACATGTTGGATCTAGTATTTCATTTAAAGGAGGACACATCAATCTTTTGGAAAATCAAATCCATCACTTGACTCAACAAAACTTTCAGAGAACACAATGTAAGGTGCGCAATATATTCATCCTATGAATGAAAAATAATAATCCATTTACAAGAGTCATACACACTTAAAAAATTTTATGCTAATGGAAACATCAAATGATTCCTTCCACTGATGGGCACTGTCTTAAAGTGAAATGTTTCATACAAGGGATCTTCCTTTTATTATTTCTTTTGTTCCCATCACCAAATATTTCAGATATAAATATAAGTTCATATCCCTTCCATTGTGTGACTGTATGGAAGATGATGTGGGACTTAATTGAGCATAAGACCGATCGTCCATGACATCATGAATGTATGAAACCCTTAGTTTAGTAAGTCATTCTTCATGGGTTCCATGTGGGTCCATCTATGACCAGGACTATATTTTTTATATCATATCCCAACTGTTTTCAAAAATCTAAAAATGGGTCCAATGTCTCATCTTGCCCACACCCTTCAATTTTTTTCACAAACCTGAAATCTTATGTGAAAAATTTAAATAAAGCTCCGTGGATTTAAATTATATCAAATATCTATGCTTATGAACCCTTTGTGTGAAGAACTCAATCCTTGGATGAACCCCATGCTCAAAATCCTCCACAAGTGTGTGAATCCATTTCGTGGTCGCTAATTAGTTATCCCATGTGCCTCCAGTTCATGCATTGTGGTAACTTTTTCATATCAACAGAGGTATGATAATTTATTTATCTAATTCCACATAGGAATGATAATGTGGACCTCATAAATGGACCCTCATCCCTTCTATCTTACACTATAATTTCTAAATATTTTCCCTCTGTATGGTTCATGAGAGATGGTTATGTATGAAAAAAGGGTATGTAGCGAGTCCCCCATTTTTGTCATGTATGATGGAAATGTACCAAGTACCAACATCCTTAACACATGATGTTAAAATATATAATTACCCTATGAAAAGGGCACATGATTCTCTATGTGTGAGTGGTCTTTAATGGCCTTCAATCATACTACACTCAATGGTAATTAGATCCTCCCCCAAGGACTGACATCCTTCTCAAGTAGCTTCCATGCGTATTCCCCATATCATATCTCAATGGTGCTTCATTCATGATAGATTCATCAAGTCTATAAATTCCTATTGTTTCTCACACATATCATAAATCATGTGGGTTAGTAGTTTGTAGAGACCTTTAAATCTTTCTAATCACCACCATAAGACTTTTTCATTTATATAATTCTGATCCACTATAATAAGGGATGATCCCATGAGTAATCCTAAACTAGACTCTATTATATGTCCCGCTACTATGCATAATATCCTAACCTATTAAACATATAGGCCTCCTATTTAGTTATAATCCCCACACATTCCAAACAATGTAGGATTTTATTCCAAATTAATTTTGATAAATATGAATCCTCCCAGAGGACCAAACCAAACATTTTTATTCATCCTGATCTCATTCGGGTCATATACCATATATGATCATGCCACTCACATTGAAAATTTCACCTCCTCAAGGTATATCTTGTAGAATCCATTTGTAAGCCCAACACCAAAACAAACAAATAAAATCCCTCTTGAGAAGGGAAAATTCAGTACTTAATCCCCTCACTATCCCTCATTAATTCTCCAATCATGATACGAGAATACTTCCCACATTAAACATCATGGATTTCTCCTATAAAAAAAATAAACAATGACATAAAACTATGTGGATATTGATCAACTCCTTCTAGATAGGGTACATATGATGCCATTAAAGGTTTAATCGAGACTAATGGTAAACTAAGGTGCTTCCCACCTTGCATAAAACTCTATTATCCACACTCAGTGGTGTTCTCATACATCTTCTTGTGACATAATCCCATTATGGGACACAACTCATGTATTTGTATCAATGGGGAGTTTGGATCCATCCATTAGGTAATTTTTATGTGTGAAAAATTCCATCATAGGGATGGACCTCATCGATCTACCTACACTGGGTATTTTGATCAGTCAACATCATATTTACATGATTTCATACTCATTACCCCAAATATGAACATTATGAATAAACATGGGATTCCTAAGGTAAAATCCTTGGAATATATGTGCCTATGACGTTAGCTACCTCATGCAACACCTGTGATGCTAGAGGTGAATTACTTGGAAGATATATTCCTTCTGTATCAGATACCTCATGATCGACACAAGATCCCTTAGGTTCCATGCCTAAGATGCATCCATGAGATGGTCACATATGTGGAAAAATAATGATGATCAAATTTCCTAGCATGCAGACATTATAGAGATTCCCAACTTGACTACTCTCTAGACCGAAGGTTAATACCCTCTTAAGACACATTGAAGTGTCCAAATAGTATCCGTGTAACTAAAAAGTGTCCAAAAAGAGATGGAACTATGATTGATTTCCAAAAACATGATAAAACTCTCTTAAGGAGACCCAACCAAGTGGAAATGTTCCAATGTAGAATCAATTGTAGGAGGAACTAACATCCCATCGCTATGTTTTGATCATGGAGTAGACATCACTATTGAACGTGGTGAAATCTTCCAACCATTGGGATGTGGAAACTATAGGTAACAATGCATGCCATTGAACATTAACATGAATTTAGGGAACCCCAACGGATTCATAAAAAAATAAAATGGTAAACCCAATGTGAAACATATATCCTTAAAACATGGGGATTAGTCATGTTGGTCACCATATCAGGGATTGGTGTCAGATGCCACTAGGACCAGGATTCACCACTAGAAATGGTGTTGTTAATGTAAAAATATTCCCTACAACATGTGTAATATAGAGTTAGAGACATACGTAGATTAAAATGTCACTATATCCAGATATACCACCCCGGAGCCCACCGATAATGTAGTGGTATCAATAAGGAAATCACCAAAAAATTGGGTTGTTAAATATTGGGAATTCCAATCTATGAAATTTCTAGTCAGCTGTATATCTATATGATAATATATGATTTGATGATTCCTGGGAATTGGGAATTAATTTCATTGTATCTACTCAGATCGATGATCCACCTTCTTTGTCCGACCCAACTCCATGAAACGAGTCACCGAATTCCCACATGCATGAGGCCGGGAAAAATGGTAATTCAACAATACCGTACTACTCCACCACCTCCATGATCAACCACACCATCACCTAATTGAATCACACACCATGGATCACCATTTTAATTTATCTAGAGAAGGCATATAGACACCCTCATTTATCTTTATGAAGAATTTATTGTAATTCATACATGGTTTATGGCCGAATAGGTCACGGAGGCTTCAATTCTTTGTCAGCAATTTTTCCCTCAATAGTCGCACATGAAGCCACTTCTCCCCACTCAAATACAAAATCTCATTGGGAGGCATTACCTATAGTAAAAATATGACTTTTTTCCCTATTTTGAGGAAATGGGGGTGTTGGATTCACAAGGGAGGAAACTACCACCAATTACCCAAAAATACGTGTTCCCACCTTGCCCTAGTAGAACCATAAATGATAGTTCCTACAATTAGATGAACAAGTGGCATTTACACCTACTCTTGAATCACCATTCTGGACCACCAACATCAACATATGGCACACAACATTGAGAATTTAAATCAAGGGGCATTGTCTTCTACCGATCTAGTAACATTTCCACCACCTATGCATTTACTAGATTCATGTGACTGGAAATGAAGGATTCATCCATTCCTAGTTGGGATCGATACCTCAGCATCCATTCAGGTAGGATGTATTGAATTATTCAATCATTGGAACCACCAACAATCATTATTAGATGAATAGTGAGGATAATTTTTTGTGAGGTGGTTCTCATCACTCACTCACTAAACCAAGAGATGGTCCTCCTCATACTCACAATTAACTATAAATCCATATTCATGTTGTTCCATGTCTATGCAAAGGTCGTCTCATCTTCAACATCCAATAAAAAGGTTATCCCCTTGCTGCTATCACCATTAATCATAAAGGACCTCCACATCTCATATATATTAAGGTTGAAGGTCCTCCCCATTCGATTCAATGAAATATCAGAGCTCCCCCCCTAAAACACTGATCAATCTGAAGGTACACCTTGCTTCATAGATAATCAATATGGTGTTCCTCCCCATGTTCCCATTGAAGAAAGTGGAGGTCCTCACCACTTCATCTAAAATCTGTAATGAGGTCCAACATAGTCTTACGAATCCTATAATATAGGTCCTTACAATTCTATTTCAATCCAAAGTGGAGGTCCTCCCTAATCCTTCAATAGTCAACATGGAGGACCTCTCTATATTTCCACTAGCTCGAGCAGAGGTCCACCCCATTCCTACATCGATCAGTGTAATGGTCCTTATCAAGCTTCATCCCATTAGTATAGAGATCCTCCTTATTATATTACCACTGATTACTATAGATGTCTTGAATATGTTCCCATAAACCAATGTATTGGTCCTCCATACATCATCAACAACCAAAGTGTATGTCCTCAATAAACCTATATAAGTCCATGTAGAGGTCCTTCTTTATTTGATAGTAACTGAAACTAAGAACCTCTACATATTCCAACTTATCAAAGAAGAGGTCCACCCTATTATACCACCCAATATACTATATTTCCTCCGCTTCCAAAGAACAAACCTACATTAAAGATCCTTTCCATGGATGAAGGGTGAAAAATCACTACCAATGGAAATATATTTATAAGAATCAATCCATTCCCAACCCTTTCATCCTCTGATATTGTGAGGGTAATTGTGGCATAGTGATGGGGACTTCACCCCGACCTATAGTTTCAGAATCTAGGGCAGCAGTTCAGTAGTTGAAATTTGTTGTCATAAAAGGTGAACATTATAAGATCCCTACATTTCTCTGTAGGTACATGCTAGTGGAAGAAGATTTGGCCCCATCTAACAGGCTCATAGTATAATAACCTCTATCACCTCTAGGTTTTCTCCCCACATCTACCATTGATCATGAAGAACTATTATAGAATGGGGTAGATTAAGAAAATATGATTGAGCCACAAAACAATAGTGTTGTTATTGAACATGAGTAAGTGGTGATCACCCAGTCCTATAAGGATGAAATGATGTGGTTGGTACCATCCTCGATAGTTGACCCATCATGTTGAGATTAATCACCTCATACAGTGATTCCTCCAATTACTAGACAGCTTCCAATCAAATGCACATAAGTTCCACTGCAATTATATTGGTCCGAACCGATCATATCTTAGTCCAACAAAACTCCATGCCTCACATAAGACAACTAAATCATATGGGAGACTCTGGATGCTGATCTATTGTAAATAGTATTCAGAAAAAAGGAAACTTTCAAATATAATATCCAATAATCCCACACTAATGGACACGTCGAACATTTATTATGAACAATACGGGTGAAACTTCATCATCTTTGTAACTATCTAGTTTTCAACCAAAGAATCTAAGATAAATTTGACTAAATGTATCATCAGTTCAACATGGTTGAGTTTGAAGAAATTTTAATGTCTCAAAACCATACATCACCTTTATATAACTAGACCCGATAATAAATATGAATCATGAGCCTCATAATGCTCCTCAGAATCATGAAAGAGCAATCTCCAAATTTTTGGATATGTGATTGGGGAAATTATATTGAAATTATATTTAGTTCAATATTATGATATCATAAATAACACATTGATATTGAGTATTTTCCTCTTATTATAGTTACAGTTAATATGGTAGTCCATAAATTACCGTAAAAAAGACAACAATGTAGGGTCTAAAAAAGATAACCTCCCCCTGGGGACGTTTAGTATCAAACAAACCCTCGTACAGGTGTCTATACATGCCTAAAAATGTAAGCACTCAAACCTGTTAATCCATCTACCTCATTTCCCTTTGGTCAGAAAATCAATCCGGAAAAGGGCCAGTTGAGGCATCAAATTCACCTAATATTACATAAATGACATAGGTGGATCCTGTAATTGATTTCATTACCTATCTAGTAACATATATGAATTGGATTATCAATGTAGTCCTCAATGAAAAGTGCTAGAATTATTGTGCTCCCTGATGCGATCCCATATGTCCTCTATTGGGGAGACTATATGTCCTTGCCATCTAGTTTCTATTAGTTCATCCTGGTAATATGACGCATCCTGATATATCATATGTTTGCGATTATGGAATGAGTCCAATATTTGAGTTTCCAAATTTTCCCAAAAAACAATATAATATTCCTCGATATCTGGTTAGGAAGATCCATAATCTTCTAACTATGTCTACTAAGTCAAAGAGCATGTCATGGAATTGGTGGTTAGAAATCATCGACAATAAAGGAATCCCCTCCATGATGGTTTTTTAGATTCTCCCACTACTCATCTAGATTACATGGAGACTCAAAAGGTGGTGATACCACCTAATGAAAATCTAGAAATGAAAATTTTAGATGATATACGAGCACCCCTTGAGTATGGGAAACCTAGATTTTCCATTTTCAATGTGATGAGCGGTACATTATAACATATTTAAAACATCATATCACGGTGTTGACCCATGTTGGTATCATCAAAGTAGTATGATATCTCCATGATATGATGTTTGTTTTATAAATTGTAAGGAAATTCATTCATATGAAAAATCCAGTTATCCATTGGGTCCATCAATGGTTTAAATAAACTCCATATGCAGTTTTTTTAATTGTTCATCTCTTTAACAAGCAAGAAAAGAATCACAAACCTCTTCATGTAAAATAAACTACCTAATAAGAACATCATATACTTCTATGTCTAGTGGAAAGGATTCATGTATTCAGTTTATATACTTACGACTCATTGGAATATGTTGATGACATGTGTGTGGAATATCAAGAATGAGCTGGTCCATACCCTAATTACTAGAATCTTACGAAGTGGGTTTCAATATTTCTATATCAAGGACAAACACACACAATAATCCTTGAATTTGGAAAATAAATCATGTCTCATTCCTCATTTATCCCCTACAAGATGATCACCTAGTAGATACATTTTCTGTAGAACAAGTAGAGGTCCTAGAGCCACTATGGTTTTTACAACCTTTGTTTCCGTCTTTACCAATGCAGCCTCTCCAAGTGCTACATCATCATCATGATTTACATATAAAAATGTATATTTATAAGGAACCAAATTTATAATCACATATTCTTAAATGAGATAATGTGGATCCATCCCAGGTCCGGATTGAGCTCCCCAATAGGGCCAATCTCCCAGTGTTCCATTACTAAACAGGAGAAACAATAAATATTCATTCAAAGTTGAATATGTTCCTAGTTATTTAAAAATTTCTTGGGAATTTGGGATTATAAACCTATTGTGTTGTAATAATCTCTTCTATCCCCACATACAGACCACCCTGACCGTTTCCCTTAACATCAGATCCTCGAATAGACAATCTAAAAATGTTATCTTCTAAAGGATTGGCTCCAAGAAAAAGTGAAAAATGGATTGGTTAAACTAGGAAATTTCCTTTCACAGGAGGCAAAAATCTATGTTGGGACAAATATATAAAATGAGGGTTTTGTTTAAAGGGAGAAATTTTCAAATAATGAGAATCAGAATTATGAGGACTGGTTGGCTCATAGGGCAGTCACACGTTCTCGTAGTGTAATCAGTGCTTGTTTAGGCTGTCATAAAACACATAAATTTAATATTACATCCCCATATACTTATTATTAATCCATATGAAACCCTACTATGAGTCATAAGAATATTAAATGACAAATAAATGGAATGAAAATTCCACACCCAATGCCAAATCCAACTTATACTCTCATCAATTTTGTGCCTCAAAAATTGGGAATCACACATAGGGTCCACTGAACATTAGATGATGACTATAATGATGAGAATGAGAATTAATCTATAAAAATATGGAGTTAATATATCCATTTTTTATCCCCAAATAATTGTAAACAATGTGAATTTCCCATGTTCCTTCGGTCGACGCCGTCAAAGAGGATGTCTTGGAAATGTGAACTGCTAAAATTCCCATTACAGTGTTTCAAGAAATATTTGTGAATGCTAATAAGATCAGGTAGAAAGTGTTGTTCATATCTCAGAAGGTAAAATATATATATACCACTTCTTTAGAAAATAATCCTTGTCTGACCCTAATAATTGACTAGGAAGAACAATCACATATGCCTTATAATCAATTGAGTCAAGATAAATCAAGGACTAATCCAGTAAATATACAACTAATAGTTGTATTAGGTGAGTTATATGATGAATAGAAAGATATTTCCACCACTTTCCATAACCGAGTGGTTGAGCCAATAACAACCAATGACACTCATTCGAAACTGCAATCTTTTATAGGTTGAAACATGCATTTTTCATTAACACATCCAAGGTTGTTGAAGAAGTTCTCCATCATACCTATAAAGCTGTTGATCCTTGAAGACCTCCAATTTTCAAAAGAGTACTATTAGGATTATGTTTTGGAATTTAAAATCACCATTTAAGTTGATGTAGAGGTAGAAACCCTAGAATACTACTATGAAATTTAGTGTTTGGAAAGTAAAATGCCAAGATGATATTTAATTCTATATATAAGATGAGGACTTATTCGTATAGGGTAACATCCACCAACTATACCTCATAGGGTTGTTCAATGTCATATAAATCCACCACATCTAGGTGGATAAGTGTACTAGGAAAAATATCATCCCAATCAAGAAACTCCATATGTTGGGACTGAATTTAGTTGAACATAATCCCTATAACCTAAAGATTCATTGTAATAATAGGAAGGACCATAGAACGTTTGAAAAATTTTCGTTGAATACACAGTTTTATGGATTAACAGAAAGAATAGATTACATGGATGTGTCGTAGGATATCACCTTCAATACACTGATCAGTAGGGACTGGCTTCATCTGCATGCATCAGTTCTCTCCTTATATTACCAATTTCTCATGTACTCCTTCAAATGTCGAGTATGAAATGATTAGGGTGATGCATCTCCCATTTAATCTTTTGAATCCTTCTATCTATATGTTAATGTTACTCAGAGTATGAGAAAAAGGCTCAATAAACAAGGTTGTGAACACCATTGTTGTGAACAGTCCATGTATAGACTTGGATGGCACCATAAAACTTTGAATTCACCTATTGGAATCCAGAACTCGATACATGGGAAGTTTCTTCAGCATTTCTAGGAGGAGGCTACACCACATACCAAAGTAAGAAGAGCATCCATTTATTAACTTATACTGCTTCATGGGGTATGACACACTGATACTATAGATCCCAACCACTATGAGGTATTTAGAAATTAGACCCAAGGGAAAAAATTATATCATCCCATATATTCCAAAGATACATGCTGAATCCATAGAAACCAACTCTCAACCATTTCTTTAACATCACGCTTGTTCCCTATAGTCGTATAACTGATAGAACCATCTTGAAAATTTAATTCCCCATGGATTTGGTAGAGAAAGAGTACCATAATGAGTGTTCCACATCCTCCAATGATGGAACATTTCATCCATATAATTAGTCAACTTAGATGAACTATCTACTACAACTCTTTCCCCTACCTCAGATAATAAAGAGGATTTTGAAGTCACTCCTCTTGAATTTGTAGAGGTTGTCTTTCCCACTATTTATGAGTTGGTTGAGGTGAAAAATGGTACTAAGGTAGACATGATTGCAATACTAATTATTTTCTCCATTCCTCTAGAGGAACAAAATCATTTTATATATATTTCCACTAAGAAAAATCACAATGTATTTTCCCAAATATATTATGAGATTCTAAGACTATACCCTTAGGTCATAATCCACTAACTTGGTCACCAAGTGAGTCATAATTCCTTCACGTATCCTGAAAGGAAATTGTACCCCTATAATGGTCCTGTGGTTGAGGCTCAAGTCTATGTGTTTTCCGAATCCAACATAATCTTGGAATTTTAATACCCCTAATGGAAAGCTAACATCATTTTATTTGGAATGAAAAATGGAAAAATTAGAGTCTTTATCAACTTTGGGGATCTCAACTGCCACAGTCTGAAGGATGCTTTTCTCATTATTGTGAATGAGTTGTTTAATGATGACATCAATGGGTTTTAATGTCTCTTCATTATAGATGGAAATACTAGATACACTCAGATCAAGATGGAATCAAAATATTATTAGACTATCACCTTCCAAATATTGAAAAAAACTTCTCTAATCAGGTAATTACATTTTTTTCTGAAGATTTATGTGCCACTTATCAGTGGTCCCTACATTAAAAAAATCAAAAAATTACATAGGATGATAGTAGAACTCTATTTTGATGACTTGGTGGCCAAATACCACCAGTATTATGACAATTAAAAATATATTGTGAAATATTTTGGAATACATTTTTCATAGAATTTGATGATGATCCCATTGATGCGTGCATTAGGGTTTCCTCTAAGAAGTTTCTAGGATTTTTCATTCAATATAATGGCATTGAGATCAACCCAGAGAAGATCATGTCCCTCATCTAGATGCCTCTGATGTGAAACCTCTTGGACATCCAAGGCCTCAAAGGAATCCTAGACTAAAAACACCAATTCGTTGTGAATCAAATGGAATGTAAAATCCTTTTTCATGGATAATGAATAAATATAACTTCTACCAGTGAGAGAGATGTTCGACACCACATTTGAGGAAATCAAGTAGTATATTATATATAAACTGGTTCTGATGCCACCCACCAATAGAATGCCTCTGTTCCTCAATGTAACTACCCTAGAACAATCTGTATGTTCCCTTATCACCCAATAGAATAATAAGGGGAGAGAGAATAGTTTATAATCGGTTAGTCACATGCTCGTCAACATGGATTCCATATAATATCCTATCAGGAAGAGATGACATGTACTAATTTTAATAGAATGGATATTGAGGCATTATCTATAGCATCATGAGATACAAATAATGTCATGTGTGGATCATCTATTAAATATACATAATCCACTAATATTTTTAGGATAATTATGGGTTGGGTAGTGATACTTTTTCAATTCCATGTTAGATTTGTTCCATGGTGAGATTTCAGGGGTTAGGCACCTGAAGACTAGCGATCCAATCATCTGACCCCCAAAGAGCATCCCCAGGATGTAGACATACCAAATGAGTGAATTATTTCATTTCACTAAGTTTTTCCATATTGGAAATTTAATTTATAGGGTTCCTCTCAATGCCCAACTGGTAGAAGGATCAATGATCCCAATCATAATAGTGATGGTTTGTGGATCATCTAAATCAACCCAAAGCATACTATTTTTATATAATCATTCTTACAATAAAAAGGCTCCTCGAAAAACATGGTTTTCCTTCATGTTCTTATTAATGGTCTTTATCTAGCTCTCTATATTTATTTTTCATTCTTACACATTAATGGGGACTCAAATTAATTAATCAAATATTGAAATGGTGAGTACATTGTTATAAATCTAGAACTAGTGCCCCTAGTAGAGTGCACTCACTGATAAATAGAATTGTTCCCTTATTAGATGGAAGTGAATCATGTACCTCGGTCGTAGAATGATAAAGATGATTTTTTTGTATATTTTACTCTCTTTTAGAGCCAATGGAAGGATGTCATGACCATTCAGGTGGAACACAGAGGGGTCATTCCTCACATCGCTCAAAATGATGTTGACTTCCATTTGGTAAAACATCTCACTAACAATGAATGTACATTAGGACCATCTGGAACCCCATAATAGAATAAAAAATTTATTGGAAAAACACTTTTATCATGTATCTCAAGCATTTTTATCTCCCATAATATCGTGCTAAGCGTGAAATAATTCATCAACGTGTAGTGTAGTTCACCCTCCAGAGTAGTCCTAACAATGGGAGAACTCCCTATATGAGTCGGGTTGATGGAATTATCTTCCATTTTTTTAGATGGATATATGATTTACAAGGACGTGTAGTATGTTCAATCCAAATCATTTATCTCTCATAAGGAAGTCCTGAAACTATCTCACTATATTTTAGGGATGGGATAATTATGGCCCACTATGGTCAATAAATATATCGAGTTCTCTAAGAGCTTCCAAGCATGAAAAATACACTCACACTTTTTGCATTAAATTCTGGAACCTATACATCACACAATTTATTATTGTAACCTTAAAATTGGGGTCCAATGTGTTTAGGACCCAATACACTAGTGATCGGTCGCCAGAAAAGTTTCATTTATTCTGCAAAGCATTTATTCTCAACATTGGTGAAGTGATTCCTTTTAATGTTGTGTAGACATGATCAGTGGTGTAATTCTAGAGCTACCACAAGATTCTTCTATTCAGATCCCCTCATTCCATTCTCATGGAAATAGAACCAAATTTTGGGTTTATGAGATGAAGATGTTGTATTCTAAGTAGATTATCTGGTTCAACCATTAGTCATACTATTACGTGTAAAAAATGGAAAAATCAAGGACATAGAAAACCCTCCCCAATATTTAGATGATTATATTGGGAATGAATATGAATAGTTATCCAGAAAATCTCTTTATTATTATCTACTCCAATCATAATACTACTAAAAATTAAATCCAGGTGACTCCATATTATTTTATTTTTTTACATAGGTAATCCTACGCATCAACATTTATTTTCCATAACTCAAAACATTTGTCTATAATAAAAATACACAGGATAGAATGGATGATATCAATGTAGTTGAGATGGAATCCCTCATAGATAAAAGGATCCATGCCTTGAATAATTTAGAGAGCCACTATAATAAAATTTCAAGAGAATCCAATAAGAAGGTTCACCTCTACTCCTTCTTCCAGGGTGACACGGTACTAGAAATTGGAACACCAATTTTACATGGAAGAAAGCCACCAAATATGGAGACCATGTCTAAAGGACCATATATCATTCACAAGGTCTATCCCAATCATGCATACTCTATGATCACAACGAGTGGAGGATGCATTACTCCACCCTCTAACACTAGGTTTCTTATGAAATAATTTCCATGAGGACCTCGCAACATCTTTACCACATGACGTTAAACTACATGGATTGGTCTAGTCATATGAACATAAACTATAAAATTATCATTCTAGTCACATGAAGACAGACGATACAACCCAAATGACATTACCACATGATTCTAAACTACACAGAACATTCCTATCATATGACCATAAAATATAAAATTATCAACCTAGCCACACGATAATGAACTAAATAGAACCAAATTATTATTTTCGTGATGTTAATCTATGTATAAAAAAAATTACAATTACATGATGTTAAATAGTGTTACTATTATTATCCTATTTTCATTGTGAGAATCATTACAACATTATAATTTTCTCTCCTGAGATGACGTCTCCCATATCATTATTCATCTACCATGCCATATTTTTGAATTATGTATGACTTGATTCTTGTAAACACAAGATATATATAGAAACCAAGATTTTACATCTTGGTTCTGCCACCCCCAAAAAAATTCCACCTCTCTATGTACTGGGCAGACATACGTAGGGATATTTCCTTCAACTACTACATGTGTCATGATTCATTCCCTACCATGATATGTAGAGTTAACCAAATACATATTCATGGACCCAACCAAATTAATATATCATTCAATAAAAAGTTATCCAATTTCTATCCACACTACGATAAAATTAATATTGCACAAGTCTTAGTTGGATGATGTTAAAATGCTTAACATTAGAAGTTCTACCCACATGAACATAATAAGATCATACCCGCATCATGGCCACACGATGATAAACTTCATAACACCCACTTCCTAGGAACACAATGGGTAAATATGTTCCTAGTACAAAAACAATTATGTAAAATTATATTAATTACTCATTAGGAATGAATATGGGGTGTGTGGGTCCCCTTAGTCATTATTCAAGTTGAGTTTATTATTCCACCGCATTACGCATATCCATTTTGTAGATATTAATCCATCGAACGATCTTTATAACCTAAAGATAATTTCTACGCTATGTTCCATGAGACCTAGTATTAATATATTTTCAAGGGTCAAAACTCTATGACCTTAAACTATATTCCAAAGTCCATGAATAGTGGCATTATACTCTCTGCAGGTTTTCTATTGGATTTATTTGTGGTGTTGGACCCTATGGTCCTCATTCCCCTCAGGTTTGTCAAAACACCCCACTGCACTTATAAACTAGAGACATTCAACCATAATGGTCCAAAATTATTGACATTCAAATATGAGGTAACATTCTCAATGCATGATATTAAACTATGATCCTACCCTAAACATGTTGAATATTCCATATGATAACCATGAGATTCTTCAATTCCCACACATGAGAGGATCACCCCACCGATGTTGGTCTCTCATCACACTATATTCTTGAAGTACATGTTTCTTTATTCTAGTATGTATGGATACATAGTGATGGTTATAAATTTTTTATTTGGTCCCATACACAAATACATCTACCCATTTGACACTTGGCATTATATATGGTATTAAAAATAGTAACAAGAACTATTTGTACAAATTAGAAGCATCATGACAGTAAACATTATTTAATATTTTCTTCTAACTATGACTTATTGTAGTGGGCCTCCAATTCCCTAATTCATGGTGATTTTTTTATTTCACCACATAACACATGTCCATTTGGGATACCCATCCTCATTGGTCTAGACTCTATAACCTTAATATAGGATCCTATAACCTCAAGGAACAATGTTGAAATGTGATCCTAACCCACATAAAACCAAGATTCCTCTTTATCATTATTAAGTGATGTAGATTATCGCATTATAAATTTGGATACACCATATGATATGTATGGTATGGTTTAAAAGTGTTACCATAGGTTTCAAACATTGGATGAATCATGATAACCGCGAGTTGCATCAATTCCATTTTCAAAATTTATCACCCCTAACGACATTGTAAACTTGCCGGCACAATGTTCCAAAACTAAATATTTCTTGATTAACATATTTATTGGATATGTAGAAACACATATGCATTTTCCATTGTCCTATGGGATAATAAATTTAGCAATTAACCCCTTTTAAGAATTTATGGCCCACACAATATGAACATAAACTATTTTCAAAACCCGTGTCTGAATCCAACATTCTCATATGCGCAATTCAAAAAATCATGTATTTCTCATTTGGATTTACATTATATTTCATATTCAGATGCACCCCCTAATCATGGATTGTTTGGAAATGTCCCAACTCTCTTCCTCAAAACACTCCCAGATGGATCCCTGGTAACAAATGGATGATACTATGTTTCAGACATGGTTGATAGTTGATCTTTCATTTTCTTACATCATTATTAACTCGAACTACCTACCTTAAAATACTCTATATCTTAGTGGAATTCAAAAACCCCAGGTGTCACCCCTAATTTTTCCTAACACATGTAAGGAAAAACCCCTTAATGTTCATGTCTACCACACTGATCATCAGTCCCATGGGATTAGGAGGTCTCGTATGATGTGTACTGATGTGGTTGATCAACGTAAAGGATCCCATTAACTAGACTCCTTGTCCATAAAATAGGGGTTCATGTCTAAGAATCATGGAATTAAATAGTATTAGGGCTGTATCTGTATGCGTATGTTGTGTAGAATTTGGGACTCCATGATCCTTAATCACATAAGATGATTACCTATATTATGGTACACATGTGTGTTTGGGATACATAACCCATTTTCCCAACCATATGACCTTAATCTGTGTGAAACAACATTGTCATGTGACATTAATCTATGAGATGTAACTAGGTAAGATGATTATAAAATTTATAGTGATCCATCCTTATATTATGATATTTAAATTTGAATCTAATGTCCTCACTGTATGATGTAAAACTGTGTATCTATCATCATTTTTACATGACATAAAACTACAATGTTTCTTTTGAAATTTCATGAGAAACCTTCCTTCAGTTTAGGTTCTCTACCACATCGAGCATTTTCCTTCGTCACTCACACTCCATTTGAGATTTTGATCCCATGGAATATGGTTTTGATCTTTGTTCAGAAAAATTTTCTTAAACCAATGTTATCTATGCCATGGTGGCATAATTTCAAAAATTTTGGAGTCCATTATATCATCCCATTGCTCCATTATCAGGCTTAATGTTACCATTATTTGGATAATAATAATCATATATGTCGGAAGGGACCCCCTAACGGGTCTTCCTCATTCCATTTTGGAACACCTACCATCCTACCAAAAATCCAGAATTTTGTTAGATGACATTCTGAGATAGCATATATGTTTCGAAAGTGGTTATTTTTTTACCCTCATTTATTTTTCACCATTCAAATATAATGATACATATATAATGTTTTGATAATAGTAAATATTTATCCTATATCACCATTCCAATATCCTTGTATTCTTTCCTTTGGGTATTATTATCCTAGCTTCCCATTCCCCATAGTTCAGATTGAATAAAAAACCCCTGGAGTTATCATGTTTGGGCATTTCCACACATTGGAAAAGAATGTCGGCTATTGTAATAGCTCTTCTCTCTATCCCCAACCTATGTCAGCACAAACAGTCTTAGTGGTCAGTCAAAAATATATGACCCTAATTATTTTATGATTATTTTAAACTCTAATGAACATGTGAAATTACATGCTAAGAATTGTGTCTCCAACCATGCATAACTCTAGTGAGATTAGGGATTGGTTAATGTGTGGTTCACAAATATGATCAATGTGTGGTAATTTACATTCGACAAAAAGAAATGTTCCATGCACATAGGGAAATTTCAAAATAAAAAATCCTTTTTTTTTCATTTGATATGGTCATCCACATATTGTAACAAATCATGAGTCCTGTAATGATTTCCCATGTGTCTCTACAGCAGTGAACGAGCTCCAAAACTCTTTAAACCATTAGTGTGTGGCATCCATGATCTACTACCTCCTCATAATATCTTCTTTACCAACATTTTATTCCAGATATAGCTCATCATCTTTTGTTTTTTTTCCTATTCTTGATCACATTGGAGGTTATATATTTGAGAAGTTAACGAATTCTATTTATTTTCTCCCTCCACCAAGTAAAATCTAGGTATGGTAGTGGTCATTGATTGAGTTTTGAGGAATGTAATACCCTCATTTATCTATTATTCTAGATACTATATTTCCTAGATAACTTATTGGAACATGAATATTGTGTCACAATTGTTTTTATTCCAGTGAATGTCTAGATTTTGGCCGCTATCTCACACTCATTTGGTGAGAATGTTGCAGACCAGTCCATGAAGACCATAGGAATCCGCCCCTATAGTGCATAGATTTCTCATCCAATGGAGAAAAGACCCTATAGGGCCCATTATATGTAGTTCCAGAGTCTGGTTGATGAAAAGTTATATTATATTCCACTCCCTTTTCCTGATTAAGAGAATCTATTTGTCTTTAACTCAGTTAGATTCTTCATGACATTTTGGTGGCACATGCTTGTACTTTGGAAAAGAAGCATGAAGGTCAGTAGAAATATCTTTGTCCCGAATCCTCTCAGATAGGGTGGGACCCATATGTTGATTTTTTTAATCCACAATGGACACTTCCTCAACATCCTCATCCCCACCAAACATCAGTTCTATACCACTAGTGGAATCACACACACCCACAACTGGATATTCATCTAGGACGAAGGAAATAATAGATTCGATGACAATATCATCATAAACTAGCAAGGATAACCAAGCAGGGCTCTCAGATATCACAACCATATTCTATCACTAGGGGTGAATCCTTTTACTAAATTCCTTGAATGAGAGCAGCTCATTCAATCTGATCATCGAATAAAAATTATGGATTTTACAAATATAAGAGCATACAAGAGTTGAGAATCACCAAATTTAGATCCTGGGTCACATAGACGATTTCCACCATAGGATACACATTTATACAATATGGTATGTTAACCACCAGAACTGGGTCTTCATATATAGGTTGATTTGGAAAAAAAGAATAGAAGTAAAATTTAAAAAAGGCTTTGGGAAAATATGATTATAAATTAATGGCTAAATATATTATTTTATTATATGGTTGTTTAAATTCAATGCTGATTCATCTCCAGAACACTACATATCCAATAGGGGGATCCACCCATTGAATATAGAGTGTGGAAATCTGTATATAATAGGTAGTTCATTAGGTTATAAAGTTGTCACCCCGACTTCTATAACATCGACTATCCCACCACTTACCTCATCATCACACACCGGCCTGAAATGTGCTCGTACACACCCATAAATGAACCTTCACCATAATTAGTAGGGGAACAATTTACATTATTGAGATTCTATTACATATTACATGATCCAGATAGACAATTTGGATATACAAAGGGAATTATCACGTATGTATGTGGGTGAGTTAAGGATTATTTAAATGTACTTTTCCTTGTCTTCCTAGATGTTTTCTATATAACCACTTTCCTAGGGAATACTTTGATGGGTTACCATTCCCGAAGATTCCCCATCACTAGAACATGTGCCTCCTGGTCAGTTTTTTCCTTCTGAAATAATGATATGACAACACTTGGTTTCTCCTCCTGATCCAAATTATCACCAAAAATCACTCATAACTGGTTGGAATGTGGTCCATAATTCCCCTTCTAACAATTCATAGGTCTATATTTTTTCATATATACACGTCTCATATAGAATATCACTACGGATATCATCTTATGTTTCCCAAATTCTGGTAGGTTGATCCTATCTCGCACTAGCTTCCACAACCAATGAAATTTTATGCATCTAACAAGCCATCAAAATAGAGGGAATGACGGTATTGGTATTAGGTTGGAGTAGTTACATTATCCTATTCCTAGTGGCCTCCATTTATTTCACTATAGTTTTATTCCAAGATAATTACCCTCCAATAGGTGGTGGTGTGACCACAACATGTGACATGCCCACTATAGTTTCATCTTGTGCCACCTGGAATGTCTTGATCGGCCCCGGGGGTAGCCCACCTATTTCATCACTTCTCTGTCTCCACTTTCACTTGTCTAACCACATGAATGTGATTCCGTATAATTTTATCTATATATACATCCACCTATTTTCTTTCATAGTCCATTGATAGGTCAACATCAATGTTGGTTTCTGTTATAACTATAATTTCCCCAAATCCAACATTCCTCACCATACACAATAGAGAATGAACGATATAGGAGTTTCTGCCATCAAGGAACCATATATATATTCACTTAGTCAATTTATAAATAGATTCAAACTTCCTAGTTTTGTGGGGAATCATGTATAGTTCATTCTAGAAATGTATGTAAATATAGGCTACTTACACTCCACTTATGAGAATTTTATATTCTACTTCTATTCCAATGTACCTTTTATGTTTCCTAATACTATACCAACCATATTTGGGAAGGGGAGGAAGCTGAAATTCTCATGGATACAAATCCTAAATAGGATCCTGGTCTTTTCAGGAGTCACTGCAAGAACCCTATCAATGATTAGTATATATGGTCATATACTAGAATTTAAAGGGATGATGAAATTAAAGAATTAATAAAACCTGATTTGTGATGCGATCAATCCATTTTATAACTAGAAATAATTAAATATCTTTGAGAGAATTATTACCATAACAACATGATCTAGTATAATATTGAACGTGGGAATTACAGGTACCCCCAAATTGACTATTTTGTTGTCTACTAGAATCATCATCATCAAAAATGTCCCTGGGATTATTCCAAACTACTTATCCCTGACCGGCAGTAACCAAACACTCAGGAATGTAATAATAATAGAGGTGTATCAGGCCATTGGATCCCATCCTCCCACCATATTGTGCCATCATTTCAAAAACTATCCATCAAGAAGGATCAACCATAATAATCTAGAATTACACCATAGGGAAACCATTTAAAAATGAATTCCCTGAATTAATATTCTCAATTTTGGGTATTTCATGAAAAAACATGTCGAATAATTTCTTGAATAGAATATCCTTATGAAAAAATAGAGCGTGTTTCAATATTTACATAAGAGCCTCCAAAAGATGTTGTATTATAATAGGGGTTCTATTCATTTCATTACAAGTATTCATTGATAGAAGTAACTCATCATAATTGACTCCTTCAAGTGGATTTATTCTTATTTAGTAAATGTCCCTCAAACAAATATTTATTTCACCATAAAGAAGATGGAAATAATTCATATTTGGGGACCATTTTCTAAGGATCGCTATAACTAATTCAGGTTGATAGAAATAGTGGAACATCGATATCCACACCACTTCATTATACCAAAATTTGGAATAGATACACCCTATAATGTTGGAATGTGGGGAATACCAAAAATAAAAATATAGATTCACTATTACAATTTACACTAGACCTAATACCCCATTGATTTTTATATACTAACATGTTTACCCTCATACTACTGTAGAAAATTGTAGTCTAATGGGGGGGGCAATAATTTTTAATCTAGATACTCCCCTATGATCATCTTGTTCTTTCATTTCAATACATAGAGAGTAAAAGACCCATCCTACCTAGAAGATTAATAGTTAACAATGATTTTATAGGGATTGTGATCATCTTCACATGTCAACCATTAATATAGTGCATCAAACCCAAAGGATGGGATCATAACATCATCTAAAAATCCAAAATTCCACAACATTTGAAAGTCAAAAAATATATAGATTTTTATGCCTATTATTTAATAGCCACCAACATCATATTTTCAATCATGGACCTTCTATATAGATAGGATATAAGGATTAACATTCACATCATCTCTATGAGTATAAAAAATGTCTTAAATCTCGGTGAGATTCTATTTTTGATCATTTTTTGTCTGTGTGAAAAGGATAGGGAATATGCATGCATGAAGTGATATTTGGTGAACAATATTGTGGTTTGGAAGTGTAAAATGGAACCCCAAAGAAAAAAATACTTCCTGAAATATTCCACAAAGTCACAGTATTTCACAGAAAATGGAAGACATACTCACATAGAAGCGAAGAATCTTATGATGAAAAGTCTCAATGTAACCACATTTGACCACCCTCTACATATTTATATGTCTAGGCCTAGTCTTGTGTGTACAAATATGTTCCTTATATTCCATATGATGAATTATTCGAGCACACATAGTACAGAATCCTTATATTCAATGTTTTCCTTTGAAATCAATCATATGGTCCCATTTTAGTGAAAATGATTTTGCGGGAATTTTTTGGCACTGACATTCTACATCAGTGTTCACATGAACATCCTTGAGAGAAAAGAAGCCTTCATTTGATTCGATAAAATAATTGGTAGAACATAAATTAAGGTCAAATAAAATTTCATCTTGTGCTTGTAAGATCAGAATACACACAAAAGGGTCTTGCATAGCTTATACAATGATATTTCCCTTCCCTTACATGAAGGCCACATGAACAACCAAGGAAAATGTTTGTAAGATACAAATGATTCATGTGCGATTCCAATATATGTGCATGAAATTTTCACACCGAAGATGGCAATAAACATTACCATCCACGAACAGATGTCATAGAAAATGGAGAAGTTTTGTCAAAGGCGTCTTCTATAGCATAAATCTTGTGTCGCCATTGATAAATAATTCAACTATAAATTGAAATTCACCCCATTCATTATGTTGACTCTATGTTTGATGAAGTTTCACTCTATTGCGTATAATACTGGTCATCCATGACATCCAAAATGAACAGAACCCACTTGGTATAAAATCATGGATGATTGGTTACATGTGGGTCCACCTTTGAAATGTCCCATAGTTTTTTATTCCTCACCCATACTTTTCCAAACAATGAAAGGTGTGAAAAAATACTCATCTTTCTTGTACCCTTAACCCTGTTTGGAAACCTAAAATCTTATTTGATAAAGTTCATTGAATCTCCATTGATTCCCTTATCTTGTAGTAAAATCTATGAGAACTCTTTGAATATAGAACTCCAAATTTTCTCTCACCTCTTGTGTTCAGACATCTAAACCCGTGCGAAAAAATTTTATAGTTTCTCATGAGATGTCTCTATTTCCTATAGAGCATGTGTTTTCATACATTTGTCTTCTGATCATAGGTACACTAATTCCTTTTTTCTCAACATAATAATGAAAACTTGAACCTCATTAATGGACACACCTATATTACATCATACCATAGAATTGAAAAATTCATACTGTCCAAATAGTGCATGTGCAATAGATATGTAATCCCAAGGGGTTTGTAATTAGTGGACCCGCATCCATGCGTCATGACATAAAACAACCTAAACCCAATTTATTCTATAGATGATGATAAAAAATGGAATTACCATATTTCAAAGTAACAATATGCTTATTGGGTTAGTGGAATTAGATAGTGTATAGAATACCCACCCTCATTGAGAATAATATCTTATAAATATGTAATTACATCCTCCCTACAAAGAATAAAATCATCCTTAGGCTGCTTCAATGAATAATCCCTACACTATATTGTTTTGGTCTTATTTGATGACATGATCATTCGGTCTACTACATTATCTTGTTTCTCACACAATGAATGACACATGCAGTCCTAGATGTTTTTAGTGACCTCAAAATAATCCTAATCACAACAATTGACCTTACTAGTGGATATAATCCACAACCGCCACCCTATGGGTTGTTCCCAAGTGTATTACCCAATAATATTACATTTAATAGGATATTCCTATGTTTAAGCCCCAAAAATACTCATCATATGGGCCTCATCATTAGGTATTATACTTGATGATTATGAATAACATTGGATTTTATTCCCAATAACTGGGATTTGCAGGAAGCCTCTCTATGTTCCAAATCCAACAACAACAACAATACTAATATATTCTACGTCACATATTTGTTATGATCATTCCAATAACATGGGAGACCACACCTCTTCAAGGATCATCATACAACATCCAAGCATAATCCCCACAAACATACAACAATTACCAACCCACATTCAATGGATTATTCAATGAATAAGCCTTGTATTGTACAATTCTGATTCTCCCTTTGCGATGTGATAATCCTTATTACACTTTGTTAAACTAAAATGGAACGTATTGTCAAATGACATTAAACTATGACATTGAACTATGTGTGATTTGATTCATTTCTTATAGAAATGGTTCATAAAATTTCCCTTTGAGGGTCAATTCCAACCAACAATATTCCAATGTGCGTGGTCCTAGGGATAATCATTTTTGATCCACCTCCAAGGGTGTTCTGATAATCCTTCAGGGTGCGACATCAACAGATTATGTGACATACCTCCTAGATTAATCTATATATGGTGTTCTGATCCATCCAGTGGTAAAATTAAATGTATCAAATATTCACCAATAGGGACACACCTCCTTTATATTCCTTCATGGGGAGTTCTAATAAATAAATTCTATCTCCAAAAGAAGTTAAACTTCTAACTGGGCTTGCATACCTCATAAAAAACATGGGATGCCTGATTTTAATGACATAGAAGATATGTTCCTACGTTTTCAGCAACCTCATGAAAAAAATTTGATGCTTGAGGTTAATACATTGGAATTTATAAGCCTTCGATTTCATATACATCATGATTCACATGGGATGCCCTTGGTTTTTTAAAAAATGTGCCTCCATGAGATACCCTCCTACAATGAACAATATAGTTTCCCAACTATCCCAACATCAATATATTCCAATGATTCCCAATTTTAATACTCTCCTAAATGAAGGATGATACCCTATTAAGATCCAATGCAAAAGTATATTCCAAATGAACTTTTAAAGAAAAAGTGAGACATCCAAAAAGAATAGAATATAGAGAAATTCAGACCTCATAATAAATAAACATGTCATTCGAAAACAATTTTTTGTGGTTATAATTATTTAACTTAAATAAAAACCATTCAATTATGGAAATCTCTATTAACGGGGTTTCCTAGATTAAATCATAAAAAGTGAAAATCCATCCTATCCCAACACTTCAAATGATCCTCCACATAATATTTCCCTTCGTTGAAACCACACATACAAATAATGTTCTATTTATCAATCCATAGAAGAATTTTTTTCATTCATGTAAAAATAAAATGGTATTTCAAAAATTTTATGACCATCATCCTTTTATACATTGATTCATAAATACTCCTCTAACATTTCTTCATTTGAGTATTAATAATATCCTATGTGTAGTTTGAGTCAATGGCCTCATTTTTTTCATTCATTGGATCATTGTATGTTGGTTCCTTTTCTTGAGTATTAGTCACATCATCATCTCCGAAACCAACATGAATATAAGGACCCTTTGAAATACTCATAAGGTAGTCAACAACACCATTAAATCGTGGGGGGTTCCTTTTCTAGAGGACCTTGAAATAGGATGACTAGGATAATTTGAGTATTCCTTCCATATCAATGGTTTCTGAATATTCTAAATAATTCCATTAAAATCCATAATTTTTTCTTCTTTAATTGAATATGATAGATGGTATGCTTCTAGGAGATCTACTTATTTGGCAATTGAGGACAGTCATTATGAGGCATAATAATTATCCACTACATTTCCATCCATCCTACCACATTATTGATGATTTTTTAATGTACTATCTCAGAAAGATCGTGTCTTCAAATGGAAGTGACTCACCATTACCATGAACCATAATGCAGTTTAGATATCCTTTACCATGAACTCTAGCATTACCAATGAAACAATGAGGGGCATTATTATGGGCATCACCAAGATATGTTTTCTTCAGTAAACATACCTATAATAAATGTTCATGAATACTAACTCAGTGATATCTATCCTAAACTATTTCCGCTAACATTTACTTTTATGGAGAACTGATAAAATATTTCAAAACATCTGAAAATGAAGGAGAATTCCTTGAAAAACTTATTGGTTCCGAAACAATACCATAATTCTATCCTAATCCTCTTAAAACCCGACTTGATGTTGTAGTGACACCCAAATCATGCCACAATTGAGAAAAAAACCTCAAATCAGAATTCATAAACCATTGGTCGTAGCATCATCTGATAAATTGAAGGATTCCAAATCACCATTGCAGATATAAGATCCTCCTTAGATACTTTTCACCCTAAATCGTGTATTGGAAGAACAACATCAAAAGTTGGAGGAATATCCCTAGAATTTTCAAAATATTTTTCTTTCAAAGGACCCTTATGTATCAAGGATGCCATATAAAACAAATTCAAAATGGGAATAACATTACATCTATGGAGACATCTCTGGTCTAAGTAACCTTGGAGGTGGAAAGAGGAGCAATAATGAGTCCAAAACTCATAAAGAACTAGTTGCTTAATCTTATATTCTCCTTCAATATATATCCATAAAATATCTAGAGGGGGCATGAAAGTGTTGACCTCAATAAGAATTTGAGGGTCTATGTGGTGGAAAACCTGTTTGGTCATAGAGTCTTCAACCATGAAACATCCTACCAACTTTCTTAGAATCTGAAATACGAAACGATATTTGAATGAGAGTGGAAAACCTAGAATACTAACCCAAGTCACCATTGCCATTCAGTTGTAATTCAACTGCAAATAAAAGAAACAATTAATGAGGAATAAACAATGGTGGTTTCCTGAGCCTGAACCAATAGTGCATGAAAGGTAAAGATCTTTATCATAGAAAAAGTGAACTATCATTTTCCATGATTTGAGAAAACTAAACACCATGCCTTAGTGATGACCCCACGAAGTGTTAAAGATTCTATATATTGTAACCACTGAATTCTTACACTAACTAAATCAATAAACCAAAGTAATTTTGTAACATTCCAAGCTTCCACAGTTTGTTTCCCTTTGAATAATGAAATATCTTTCAATGTACGTAACTTCGAGATGTTAACACATCGTGACAAATCAAAGTAGCCGTTATGAATAGTAATACCACATATTGAAATTTTAACAATTTTATCATTCAATATGGACTTCATTTTTGGGTTTTGAATATTGAAATTTACCTTAGGGTGAATGTTTGGTATTTTTTTTAAAAAACTTTCAGTTTATGATGAATAGTTAAAAATACTATATTTTAATGGAAAAAAGATTTTTTAATCAAAAACATATATAGTGATAAATTATACTACTGAGTAGTTTTTAAGTATAATTAGATTAGATTTTTTCCATTTAATCCAATGTTGGTCATTGGTGGTAATTTCACATTTAAACTGTAAATAATCAAGGGTCGATTTTTTGATAGTTATTATTTCATAAAAACACGCATTTTGTTTTGACAACGCGAACTAATTTTAAATTAATTTTTACCATATATGTGTTATGAATTTAGAAAAATGGATTCCATATTTTTAATCATAAGGTCCAAATTTTTTAAATAGGTGACCTTTATTTTTAGACTTTTTGAATAATTACTTTGGTAAATATTTTATTTACCATGGTTAAAAGGTAAATTCAATAAATAAGGGTAAAGAAATAATATTATAATAACATTAAATTACCCTAACTCATGTCCTAACCATATTGGATGATGAATTTCCGACCATTGGCATCCTTGGGTCGATTTTGAGACCACATGGAAGCACTTGTAAGTGATAATGGAACTTTATATTTATTATGATAATGTAAATACAAAAATGACATAAGCATATATCTTTTAGTAAAACAATTTTTAAATAGGGTTAAATATTTTATCTCTTAGAATATAAAAATTAATTAGAAATATAAAATTATTTCTTACATAATGGTATTTTATTAATAAAATTTTGACATTGAATAATGAAATTTATTTATGATAGAATGATGATGTAGTATTTTTCTTATTAATGAATGAATCAAATAAATGTTATTATAGATGTTAAAATAAATATAATTTTAATTTTTTGATGCCATCCACGAATTTTCTAGGTCATTGTGACAAGGTATTATTGATTAAATTAATGTTTTTCTAAGTAATAATTCTGTTAGGAATTTAACAAAAAAATAGAAAATAGTGTCAAAATTGACATAAAAGGGTTTTAAAAACAAATATTATATTATTAAATGATATTCTATTCCATAAAATCAGCGGTTCGGCCAGAGGTCTTATATAATATTATATATTCCATTAATGAATCCCTTGAGGTTCTCATGGAAGTTTATAGTATGTTTATTAACCATATAATAGAAAAATACAAAGAGACATTGTAAATGTCAAACTAATTAACTAAGAGTGAAATCTAGAAGATAAGGCTAACATATTTACCAAAACCTATCTAAAACCTATTGGTTGAGTATGTTTATACCCATATCCACTTTATCCTCGAAATAAATAATTTTGGATCCATTAGAAACTGAATAAATTTTTATTATAAAATAATATTTCAATCTTTTCCTAAGGTGCCCCTCACCCCTCTTATAAAAGGGCATTTCCCCTTCTCTCAAATCTACAACATCAAAGCTATTTGGCTCTACAAAACACTGTAAAAATATCCTCTAAACTATACTCCCTTCATGTTATTGGACTTCCTTTATTCATTATTCCATCATATTGACCCCTTTTGATCAAATAAAAAGGAAGAACCCGAAGAAGAAGTAAATATTGCATCACCTCTTTCAAGTTGCCTTCTTCTTCCACTTCATCATTCATTGTTGATTCAATTCTAAAATAATATCTCCAGTATATTATATATACTATGATTTTATTATAAAAATGGTACAACTGTATTCATTATTTTATCCATCCTATGATTGACATATCACCATATGTGAGTACGTATGCCTTACCATCTCCACATCGTGGTGTAGTTGTTATTCAATAAATTATTATTTGGATGGGTATAATAATGATGTATAATTGATAAAAATAATAAATATAAAATTATTATGATTATGTATGTATGATATAACATACAATTATATATTATATAATATCGAAATAATCACATTGTTGCTTGTGCGTACGTAGGGATTACCGTCTCCACAAACACGATGAGATTCATTCCCCATCGTATCCATTCAAGACTAATTTTCATTTGATGATTAAAAATAATTATTAATTACTTAATATAATTATAAATATTAATATGATAAATCATATCCATAATAAACATTACTTACTTAATAAATCATATAAAGGAAAACGAATCATTTAACACCCGAAACGATGATACTACTGAAATAACATTAACAAAGCAATATTAGAAGATCAGATATGATATCATATTAATGTATATGGTTCTTTTATAATTCAATAAAAATTATTTCACCATTATACAAGAGTTTAACGTACCCTATACAGTGAAAAATAACAAGGTAAGGGTTAATTTCAGATTCTCTTCATTATCCAAGGTTGTTTATACGTAATTATCTACTGGGGACACTTTATCATCCACATCCATGTTTCTTAAAAATGTATTTCAAAGAATTTTTACAATTTATTAGACAATGGTTTAATGTCATTTTTACCATTATTTGAACTTATATGTTTTGAAAGAAATCTTTTATTCGTTTTCCAAACAAGGTACTTTACAACATTTTTGACAAAATTAAGGTTAGAATGACTTTTTTTAACTTATACGGTGGGTGTGGTTATTCTCCACCCTTATGAAATCTTCATATTTTCCCTTAAAATCTTATAAAAATATTTTTAAAATAATTTTTTTCATTTATAATTATTTAACTTTAATTTATTTCAAAAAAACAAAGAGATATTTCTTTCAAATAGTTTTGATTTCATCCATGCCAACATCCTTTGATGGATTTTATACTTGTTTGAAGTTGATTAATTATGATACAAATCATCCATGTTGAATTGAAGGTTTTGTGATATGTTTGACTATTAACGGGTTATTTTTATACCATTCATGGTTTATGGTTATTGTATTGACATTTTGTAAGCTAGTTTTAATATGAATGTTTATGTTATATTGGAACCTTTTCATATGAGGAATGTATTGGAATTTGTAAGTGATGGGTGGAGCCCGATATAGGTCCTCTATGCATCAGTAGGTATCATGAGACAACTAGATTTGGAATTGGCTGAGGTATTTCCCAATTAGATATATGTTTTTTGCCGAGGCCTTAATAATTGTTAGACGTCTTGGCAGAGGCCTAGACCAAATGTTTCAGAATGTCATACATTATACATTCCCTCACTAAGAAAATAATATTGATGGTCCATGTGGTGCTTCAACTAGTAGAATACCCATGATTATGTTTTATTATGGCATTATTTAAGAAACTAATATTCCTGCAATAAATTTTTCATGTTTATTACTGGTAATGGCATGTGTTTTCAATTATTCACCATGCTTAATATTTATGTTATCTTCTGCTATATTTCTTACCCTTTCGAAGCTTTTAAGCTCACCCTTTTCTTATGAATCATTTTCCCTAGATATGAAGTAGTTAATTATGACTGACTTTCATGCTTAATCTATGAGGCTTGGATGTTTATAATGGAATAAATTAGTGTTGTATTACTTTTCAAGTTGTAAAGTTGAACTTATGTATCAATATTATTTCCAATAATACTAAACTGATCAATCATTCGGGACATTATTTCGTTGTGGTCATGCCAATGTTATTTAATAATTCACAAACTCTAGGTAACTGTGGTCAAGGCGTTACAGTTGGTATCCGAGGAAGTTTAGTAAAAACCTTGGAAACTAGATTTAGATAAACTCTTATTAGATCACATAGCCCTAATATAGACTTTGAGGATTAGTATAGATGAACATCCTAGAATTTTTGTACTACAGATCTTTTGTGATTTTTCAAAGAAATTCATTCCTGTCTTGATACGAGAAGGTAGAGAAGGCTCTAGAACAGATGTACCTAGTGGTAAAACTCAAAAACACCGCTTTGAGCTAGACTCGAACGAGAACCGGTGCATGACAACCGGCCTTGCTACAGTCTTGGTTATGACACTCCTAGGGTATATGATTAGTAAAATTATCATTTTATTTGTAAATCATTATGAAGGTTTTATGAGTATATACTTCCTCAAACAAAACCTTTTTATTATTATGGATTATATCCATAAACAGTTCAGTTTATGTTAAGTGTTCTACATGTTTGGAATTTTGTATTTCGATTTGTAAACTAATATAGTTTATTCCATTATTTAGAAATTATTCCTAGTGGATTTAATGTAAACCGTATCAATTCACATAATCTAGGTATGGATTTCCCTCTTAATCAAGACAATTATAGCGGGGCTTGTGATGAAACTGGTGCTGATCAGCTTATCACCATACATGGAAAACTCAAAAATGTTATGAATAATAACCATACCCATATGGTTCACCCTGATCCACAATGTGGAGGATCAATTTTAGACCAATTAATAAGGAAACAACCACCAACATTAAATGGGAGTACAAATCCATTAGTGGCTGAGAAATGGAAAAATTCCATAGTGAAAATATTACATGCTTTGGGGAGTAGCGAATGAGAAACATTTGTCATGGTCGGTCATCGCGTAATTAGTGATGCTGATCATTGGTGGTCATTGATTCAAAACACAAAGGAAGATGATGAAGTGTCTAGTATGGAATCGAGGGATTTTAAAGAAATTTTAATATATAAATACATTCTTCATGACCATCGAGTAGATATGGATAGGTAATTTCTGAGTCTGAGGAAAAAAGAGGATGAGGATGTCTCAAAGTATGAAGCTAAAATTACAAGTTTAGAAAGGCATGGTATAGATTATATATGTAAGCTAATAAGTAATATTGACTATTTCATTGATGGGTTAAAACAATTTCTCTATTGATAACTAGTATAAAAATCCTTCTCATCGAAAGAAGATATTGTCTCGTGTGCAATCAAGATTGAAAAAGAATTATCTATGTCTTACGACTTTAAATCAAAGAAAGAAAAAAAGAGATCTTCTGAACACACTAGATATGAAAATAAGGGGATGATGGAATAGTTTTAATATCCATTCTGTAGTAAATGTGGGAAGAAAGACCCTGGTACTTTCCTGAAGGGAATGAGAGTCTATTACATGTTTTGTGAAAAAGACCACCAAACTTGTGATTGCAATGGGGAGAAAGAGGCTATTAATGTTGAATTCTACAATTGTAGAGAACGGGGGAATTATGAAAACGAATGTCCTAAGTTCCATGAAAACTAAACTCAGAAATGGCCAAGGGATCAAGGCCAAGCTTATGCTATAATAAGTACTAAGTTTGAAGCTCTGAAAGACGTGGTGGCAGGTAATTTAATGGCTTCCTCATGTTTAGAAAATGATTTATTTGATCTTGGATAATAACATTGTTTCATATCTTCACAGTTTGTTAATAAAATTATATACTTCCAATTTGTTTTAACAAGGGAGTTTTCAGTAAGAACTCCTAAGGGAAGTATCATTGCAACAATGTTTTGTGAATCAGTCCCCATTAGGCCATATAAATTTTCATTATCTACTGATCTCATCGTCATACCCATGATTTAATTAGATATAATCATTAGTATGGATTTTCTTTTGGACCATTATGCAAAAAATTTATTATAAGAATAAGGAGGTTACTATTTTTTTATGACGATGATAAATAACAACTTATCATTAGAGAAAAAATATCACCACCTCATTCTTATCTAGATCCACCCCCGGTAGCTCAACTAAATTAAATTATTGTAGAGGAATGGAGTGAAATAACTATGGGTGAGGAAAAGAATGCTCAAATAGAATATATACCTATTGTGAAAAAATATTTTGATGTGTTTCCAGAAGATTTAACTGGACATCATCCAGAATGAGAAATTGATTTTTCCATTGATTTAATTCAAGGTTCAAGGCCTATATCGAAGACCCCTTATAGAATGACCACCGTTGAATTAATGGAAACAAAGAAAAAACTAGATTGATTGAGTAATAAGGGATTTATTCAACCTAGTGTTTCTCCATGGGGATTCCCTGTTGTTTTTGTTAAGAAGAATGATGGATCTATTAGGATGTGCATTGACTATAGGGAGATCAATGCTATAATAATAGAGAACAAGTATCCACTACCTTTTATTGATGGTTTATTCGACCAACATCATGAAGCTCAATATTTTTCAAAGATTTAACTTCTATTTGGATATCATTAGTTGAGTGTGAAGAAGGAAGACATTCTGAAAATAACTTTTCAAACCAGGTACGAACAATATGAGTTTACAGTAATGCCTTTCAGACTGACTGATGCACCCTATGTTTTCATGGATCTAATGAAAAGTGTTTTCAAGGAATATCTTGATTATTTTTTGTGGTATTTATTAGTGATATTATGGTATACTCCAAAAGCTATTAATTTTATGAAAATCACATGCGCGCCATTCTGAAAATCCTTAGAAGAAATGAATTATACGGGAAGTTTATCATGTGTGAATTTTGGTGTCAGGAGATTTCTTTTCTTAGACATATTGTAGCTAAGGATGAAATCTCTTTTGATGCTTCTATGACAAAGGCAATCCTAGAATGTCCAGAAACAACATGTATAAATGAGGTACGTAGTTTAATTGTTTCAGCAGGTTATAATCGATATTTCATCTAGAATTTTTCCCGATTGGCTAACCCATTAAGGAATCTCACATGTAAATGGGTTTCATTTGTTTTGAAAAAAGAGTGTGAAGAATGTTTCGAAGAACTAAATAGAATATTAGTCAATGATTCTATCATGACTCTACCATTGGGGAATGATGGATTAGTTATTTATTATGAAGCCTCAACTAAAGAACTTGGTTGTGTCATTATGTCGAATGATAGAGTTATTGCCTATGGATCACGACAGCTAAAAATTAATGAGCAAAACTATCCTACTCATGATCTTGAGTTACCAGCTATAATATTTTCTCTTAAAATATGGAGACATTATCTCTATGGTAAAAAATGGGCGATATATACCGATCACAAGAGTTTGAAGTATATTTTCTCATAGAAAGAACTGTACATAAGGAAAAATAGATGGCTTGAACTAGTAAAAGATTATGATTGCACTATACACTACCACATAGGGAAGGAAAATAAGCTGAAAGATGCTTTGAGTAGATAGAATCATGGAGTTTTGAACCAGATGAGAGTTGAAAATTATCCAATATACATGGATCTAGTAAAGATGTATTTGGTAATAAACATGGAAGGTGAAACATCAATGCTTTTTCAAATGTTTACCAAACCATCATTACTATAACGGACAAAAAGCTCTTAGGCTGATGATGAGGAGTTTCAATAGAAGATTAAAGATGTGAATAATGGGATATTGAGTGACTTAGAATATGAATCTGGAATTTTGAAATTTGTGAATAGAATTTTTTTCCCGATAAACCAGATCTAAAAAAATAATTGTTGGATGTTGCTCAGAGCTCCAATTTCTCTATACACCCTGGGAGCACCAAAATGTATAGAGATTTGAACAAACATTTTTTGTGGGGAAATATGAAGAGGAAGATTTCTGATTTTTTTGTCAAGATATATTATTTGTCAATAAGTGAAAGATGGAAGGCAACAACCTGGAGGAGTCATGCAACCTCTTACCATACATGAGTGGAAAAGGGATAATATTACGATGGAATTTATAATGGGTCTACTGTAGAATCCTAGAAGAAACAATGCAATATGGGTCATTGTTGATCGTCTTACCAAGTGAGCACATTTTATTGCTACAAGAGAAGATTTACCACTTGAATGTTTAGCAAGACTGTATATTAATGAAGTAGTAAGACTACTTGGTGTACCCCTATCGATTGATTCTGAACGTGATCCCATTTTTACATCAAGATTCTAGGAAAGTCTTCAGAAATATCTGGATACTGAACTTTGTTTAAGCACTGCCTACCACCCTCAAACTGATGGACAATCAGAATGGACTATTCAAACCTTAGAAGACATGTTGAGATATTTCTCACTTGACTTTCAAGGTATGTGGGAACAATATATACCTCTAGTAGAATTTTCCTATAACAATAGATTCCATTCAAGTATTCAGATGGAAGTCTATGAAGCATTATATGGAAAGAGATGCCATACACCAACTTGTTGGGATGATGTTGGTGAAAAAAAAACACATAGGCCCAAAACATGTTAAGGAAATGACGGAAAAGGTGAAGGTAATCTAAACCCACATCAAAGTAGCTAAAAGTAGGTAAAAGAGCTATGCCGATAACCATATGAATGATTTTGAATTTCAGGTAGGAGATGTAACGACCCAAAGTTTTTCAATGGAAAATTACCTTCTTATATCTATGTTATAAAAACAGAAAGTAATGAACTACTAAGTGATAAGTGACCTTTAAACATAATTTTTTCACCCCTATGTTTGGTCTTTTAAAAATCCAACATTCACAGTTGTGTTCAAGATAGTTTTTGGAGTCCAATGAAAAAATAATAATTTTTGGTGAATAGTAACCTACCCTTATGAATAGTAACCTACCCTTATGAATAGTAATATGACCCTTATAAATAGTAAATAAGAGTAACATTACCTATGAATAATAAAATAAAATTTAGACACCATAGAAAGTGATAATTTGACCTTAGTAAACGTTTTTGGTATTTTATAAGTCATAAATAATTAATTATATTTAATTAATTAATTTAAAAGAATATTTATTTTCCTGTAATGAATTCATATAGTATTGAATCAATGTCTAATAGTTTTTAGATAATTTTATAATACCCTACATAATTTTTGAAAGAACTATAAAATCAGTTTTAATCTTAAAAACTGTTTTTTTAAGTAAATTATGATTTTATTTAAATATTAAATTAATAATAATTATAAAATTATTTTTGAAAAATGGACTTCATTTTTGGATTGTACATGTCGAAAAATGGTTGGGGTAAATTTTTGTGATTTTTCTGAGGTACTTGAATTTCTGATGAATAGTGGAATCCGATAATTCACAATAAAAGCTGAATAATGTATTAATTGAGTCATTGATGATTTTCTACTGATGTAAGCCCACATGGTTCGGTATTACATTATAAAATTACTATTATTGTTCATCCAAGACTCACTATTCCTTGTCTTTGGTGGAATTAATAAACTAATCAATTTTATATTAAGGAAACCCCTCTCCCCTCCACTATAAAAGCCACCCTTCACTCCCTCTTTTCCTCACACCTCTCAAGCTCCAAGCCTTCCCTAAATTCTTCCCAAACACCTTCCCTAGCTCATCCCCCACGTCCAAAAGCTGCTGGTCGCATCAAAAGACCATGCCTAGCTTCCTTAAAGACGATCTCAAGAGGAAGATTCTAAAGGTAATTTCTCTCTCCCTTCTCCTTTAATTTCCTTTCAAGTTCAAGTTCCTTTCTTGATCTCTCCCTACCTATCTTCATCCAAATTGTTCTGTAAATCCAGTATTATATATATACTATAATATTATGATTCTAATGGTATATTATATCACCCCACACTCTTTCCCTCTTCCTTTTATTTTATTAAAGGGAACGTTGTTCACGTGATGATAATTTATCACCTTCAAAAACAACATGCTCTCTTCATCCATTTCTACCTTAAATCTGGTCATGAAACCATTTTTATGGTTGAACTAGAATAATGTATATGTATTATGTTCTATTTTAAGTTCTGTAAATAACCTATGGCCTTATTACTAAGATAAAGGTTAAAACAAGATCGGTGTGATCCAAAAACCGCTCAAATTAACCCAAATAACCATCATTAAATTTTTATCTAATGATTCATCCACTTGGATCTAATATAACTCATTATAAAATCATTCAAGCTTCTGTAATATCATTAATAACATGTAATATCAGTTCTGGATGTTTACCCATGATCTACCCAAGCATCAATTTAAGAATACAAGTGGACCGCTCAAGAAAACCATAAAAACGAACATCCCCGATCAATGTTTTTAAAATCTATAAGTCATCCAAAGGAACATAATATGAAATAATGAAACCAGAATGAACCCTATTAATGTATAAATGGTTCTGGAATTTCTAATTAATGAATATAATGCCATTATACAGGACATTAAAGAGAAGGAGGCATTCAAGTACAAGGTAAGGGGAAATTTTGAACCCAATTTTCTTCCTTCAGGTTCTCCCTCTTTCACTCCATTTTTGATATGGTTACTCCTCAAAGATCATTTGTTCATCATTTCCTTTACTTTTCTGGGATATACATGTTTGTCACTGGTTTTTATGTCCATCAAAATGTTTTCCAAAATAACTCTTCTTTCAAGATCTCACATTTTACCTCTCATTCAAGGTTGATGATTCTTATATCAAGTATGTTGTTCCCTCTTTCTTTTGGGAACCCAAAGCTTATGAATGTGTTATTAAGAGATGAAACCCATTACTTTCCATGGGTTATTTATGTACATTTTTGATATGTGTTCTATGTGGCATGCATGATAATGATAATGTTATGATGTGACGGGTGCGCCCGGAATTATATAGCGCAATATGAATGTTTAAATGTGACGGGTGTGCCCAGAATTATATAGCGCTCCAATGAATTGGGTAATGTGATGAATCTCATGAGTAAATGTAAAATAATGAGTGAACATGATACTAGCTTTGTTCACAAGTATGTGTGGTAGTTAACCACTAAGACATGATGTTTCATTTTTATGCTTTGCCACATTTAAAGTTTATTGTTTATGCTCCTCTCATGTTCAAGATCTTCTTCCTATGTCATGATTATGCTCACCCCATGCTATGTTGTTCTTATCTATCCTCTTAATGGGCTTTTAGATCACCCCTTTTTATGTATATCCTCAGGTGGCTACATGTACTAAGGATAGGACAAGTGCTACATAGAAGCTATATAAGAAGAGATTAAATGAATTTTTATGCTTGATGTTGTACTTGTTATGTGTAGTCCTAGTTTTCCCAAGACACTAAACCTCTGGATCCTCCATGTGTAATACTATTATGTTTTTTATCTTTGAAATGATGTAATAGTAATGTATGAAAAGGTCGGGTCGCTATAGTTGGTATCTGAGGAAAGGTTTAGTTAATTTGGGAATTAGGATTAGTGAACCCTAAAGAAAACCTCTAGCATGAGACTAAGTACAAATATGCACACAAGGATATTTACCTAGGGATCCCATATGTTATGTTTTTGGTATAATTGTTTAAAAGGATATGTTATTCATGAATTTTTTACTTATGTTTTGTTCTAACCTTTTCTATTTTAGAAAATGGGGGGAACTAGGAGAAATCAGGACAACAACTCTTGCGAAGGCCAATGCAACAATTGCCCGAACGACATCCCCAATGATTTTGGAGGTGGAGTTCAAAACATGATGGCGGTGCTTACCCAATTATCTCAGGTTATGAATAATAACCATAATAATGGGGAACGTCCTCCTTCACCAAAGAGGGAGCAACTAGCTATCGAATGTTTTATGCGGCAACGACCACCGACGTTTTGTGGATCTTCTGATCCACTAGTTGCGGAACAGTGGGTCAACTCCATGGAGAAGATCTTTTCTGTTCTTCACTATTCCGAGACAGAGAAGGTGACTATAGCCGTTTATCATCTAGATGGAGAAGCTGATCAATGGTGGGATTTGATTAGAAACACCAAGCCAAGGCATGAAATTGAAGAGATGGAATGGGAAGACTTTAAGATAATGTTTCTTAATAAGTAATTCCCACGAACTCTTCGCACGAAGAGGGAGAGAGAATTCATAAGGCTCAAGAAAAAAGAAAGAGAATCTGTCACAACCTATGAAGCGAATTTCACAAGGATCGCAAGGTATGATTCGGGTTTTCTTATCAACAATTATAGAAAAATTGATAGATTCTTTAGTGGATTAAAACCACATCTTCGAAAAGATATTGCAATTCGAGACTTTGGGAGTTATGAAGAAGTAGTTTGGTGTGCTCTCCAAGTGGAGATGGAGTTTGGAGAATGGTCCCATGGCTATGGTGATAAGAAAAGAATGACGGAGTTTCAAGCTGGTGGATCTAGTGATAAAGATGGGAAGAAAACACAACGACTCACTAGCAAAAAATGTGGGAAGTTGCACAATGGGAACTGCCTCAAAGGGACGGGGAAATGCTTCAAGTGTGGGAAAGAAGGACACCTAGCTCACGAGTGTCGAAGAGACATGAAAAGGAAGGATAATGTAGCCGATGAAAGGAGAGAACCACTCGTGGTTCAATGCTACAACTGTAAGGAGCTAGGTCACTATTCAAACCAGTGCACTAAACCTCGAGCTTTCGAGGGTAATCAGCGCCAACAACCACCAAAGCCAAAGGAACACGGGAAGGATTATGCCATCACTACTATGGAGGTGGAACATGATAATGAAGTCGTACAAGGTACACTTCCTATTCACTCAAGAATGGAAAAAGTCTTATTTGATTCTGGTTCTACACATTCCTTTATATCTTTCAAGTTTTCTAGAACTATAGAATCGAAGCCCCAAAACCTTGAAGTAGAGATATCTGTAAAAACACCAAGTGGTGCAATCATTGCAACCCAAGTGTTTGATTCTTCTCCTGTTGACGTATGTGGGAAGATTCTTCCGGCAAATCTCGTAATACTTCCCTTGGTGGAATTCGACGCTATAATGGGAATGGATTGGCTCTCGTTATATAGAGAACATATCAACTATCGGGAAAAAGAAATAAATTTTCATATTCCAAACCATCCCATGATCCTCTACTAATGCAAGGAAGATCATGAATCTCCTTTGAGAAATCCTTCAATGGTGTGGGTGATGATTCCCTATGAAGAAGCATACCTCTCCCAAATGTTTGAGTCAAAGGAAAGTTCCAACCTTGAGGAAATGCCCATCGTAAGGGAATACGAAGATGTATTTCCCGAAGAGTTACCCGGAATTCCCCCGGATCGTGAGGTAGAGTTCTCAATTGAACTCATACCCGGAGCTAATCCTATCTCGAAGTGCCCCTATAGGATGGATCCTATCGAACTGGAAGAGTTAAAGAAGAAGCTGCAAGAGCATCTGGACAAAGGGTTCATACGCCCTAGTGCATCACCTTGGGGTGCGCCAGTGCTCTTTGTGAAGAAGAAGGATGGAACTATGCGGCTGTGTATCGATTATCGGGAACTCAAAAAGATCACCATAAAGAACAAGTATCCTCTCCCAAGGATTGATGACTTTTTCGATTAGTTAAGAGGAGATCAATACTTCTCAAAGGTGGATCTTCGTTCTGGATATCATCAAGTAAAGGTGAAGAAGGAAGATATTCGGAAGACTGCCTTCCGTACAAGGTATGGGCAGGATGAGTTTTTGGTAATGCCCTTTGGACTTACTAATTCCCCTGCAATCTTCATGGATTTGATGAATAGAGTCTTTAGACATTACCTCGACAAATTTGTGGTAGTGTTTATTGATGATATTCTCATTTACTCTAAGATCAAGGAGGAACATGAAGAACATCTAAGACTTGTGTTGGTGACATTGAGAAAGGAGAATTTGTACGCCAAGTTCAGCAACTGTGACGTTTGGATGAATCAAGTCACATTCTTGGGACATGTGATCACAAGTGAGGGAATTTCTGTGGACCCATCAAAGACAAAGGCGATTGAAGAATGGCCCAGGCCCTCTAGTGTCACAGAAATCCGTAGTTTTCTTGGATTAGCTGGGTACTACCGACGTTTTGTGAGAAACTTTTCACGATTGTCAAGCCTGCTAACTAAGTTAACAAGGAAAGGGGTAAAGTATGTATGGATGGAAGAATGTGAGGGAAGCTTCAAGGAGCTAAAGAGAAGGCTGATCACTGCACCTGTACTTGCACTACCGAAAAGTGGAGAAAGTTTTGTGATATACAGTGATGCTTCAAAGAAAGGCTTGGGTTGTGTACTAATGAAAAATGATAATGTGATAGCCTACACCTCATGACAGTTGAAGATCCATGAGCAGAACTACCCAATTCATGATCTAGAGCTGATAGCCGTGATTTTTGCCTTGAACATCTGGCGGCACTACCTTTATGGTGAGAAGTGTGACATATACACCGACCACAATAGCCTAAAGTATATATTCACACAAAAGGAGCTCAACATGCGTCAAAGGAGATGGTTAGAGCTAATCAAGGATTACGATTTCTCTATTCACTATCATCCTGGAAAGGCGAACAAGGTAGCTGATGCTTTAATCAGGAAAGAACCTGCTACTCTATCCATGTTGAGGATTAAGAAGGACCCTATCTTCTTGGATATGCAAAGGATGGATTTGTGAATCGTAAGGGAAGGGGATACATCCTACCTTGACCAAATGATTGCACAACCATCCATCCAACAGAAGATTAAGGAAGCACAAAGGGATGATGTGGAGATACAAAAGAGGGTGAATGAAGTAAGGGAAGGGAAGCTGCAAGAGTTCCATATCGACGATGATGGTGTGATTCAGTTTGGAACACGACTTTGTGTGCCTTCATCAATCGGAATAAAGAAGGAGCTATTGGATAATGTACATAACTCAACTTTCTCTATTCATCCTGGAAGTACCAAGATGTATCGTGATCTCCGAGAACACTTCTGGTGGGATAACATGAAGAAGGAGATTGCGGAATATATATCATGGTGCTTGGTGTGTCAGAAAGTTAAAGTTGAGCAGCAAAAGTCCAAAGGTATGATGCAACCATTGCCTATACCCATGTGGAAATGGGAAAATGTCACTATGGACTTTGTCATGGGTCTCCCGAAAACGTCAAGAGGAAATAATGCGATATGGGTTGTGGTTGAACGACTCACCAAGACTGCCCATTTTATCGCTATTCGGGAAGACCTCTCACTTGAACAACTTGCAAGTATATATGTGAAGGAAGTAGTGAGATTGCATGGTGTTCCAGTCTCGATTGTCTCTGACCGTGATCCAAGGTTCACTTCTAAATTCTGGAGGAGCCTTCAACATGCTTTGTGTACTGAATTAAGTTTCAGCACGGCCTATCACCCCCAAACTGATGGCCTATCTGAAAGGACTATTCAGACACTTGAAGATATTCTAAGATCCTGCTCTCTTGAATTCAAAGGTGGTTGGGATCATCATCTCCCATTGGTTGAGTTCTCATACAATAATAGATTCCACTCGAGTATTCAGATGGCTCTGTATGAAGCTCTTTATGTGAAGCGATGTAGAACTCCAACCTGTTGGGATGAAGTTGGAGAACGAAAACTACTTGGTCCTGATCTTGTTCAAGAGATGACAGAGAAGGTTTAAGTCATCCAGAAACATATCAAAGCTGCTCAAAGTCGGCAAAAGAGCTATGCTGACAATCGTCGAAGGGACTTGGAGTTCGACGTTGGAGATAAAGTTTTCCTTCTAATATCTCCATGGAAGAGAGTCATGCGATTCGGGAAGAAAGGGAATCTAAGCCCAAGGTACATTGGCCCCTTTGATATCCTTGATCGTATAGGAGTCGTGGCCTATCTTCTGGAACTTCCACCAAATATGGCTCAAGTTCATGACGTGTTTCACGTATCACTACTAAGTAAGTACATTCCTGACCCCTCACATGTACTAAACTCATAGGTGGTACAGTTAGAAGATGATCTCTCATATGAGGAGCAGCCAGTAAAAATTCTGGACCGAAGTGATAAGGTTCTACGCAACAAGACAACCCGCCTTGTCAAAGTTTTGTGGAGGAACCAAAAGTTTGAGGAAGCAACTTGGGAACCGGAAGAGGCAATGAAGGAGAAGTACCCTCACCTATTTGTGTAAAGTGAAATTTTGGGGGCGAAATTTCTTAAGGGGGGAATAATTTAACGACCAAAAGTTTTTCAATGGAAAATTCCCTTCTTATATCTATGTCATAAAAACACAAAGTAATGAACTACTAAGTGATAAGTGACCTTTAAACATAATTTTTTCACCCCTATGTTTGGAGTTTTAAAAATCCAACATTCACAGTTGTGTTCAAGATAGTTTTTGGAGTCCAATGAAACAAAAATAATTTTTGCTGAATAGTAACCTACCCTTATGAATAGAAACCTACCCTTATGAAAAGTAATATGACCCTTATAAATAGTAAATAAGAGTAACATTACCTATGAATAATAAAATAAAATTTAGACATCATAGAAAGTGATAATTTGACCTTAGTAAACGTTTTTGGTATTTTATAAGTCATAAATAATTAATTTAAAAAATATTTATTTTCCTATAATGTATTCATATAGTATTGAATCAATGTCTAATAGTTTTTAGATAATTTTATAAGACCCTACGTAATTTTTGAAAGAACTATAAAATCAGTTTTATTCTTAAAAACTGTTTTTTAAAGTAAATTATGATTTTATTTAAATATTAAATTAATAATACCTAGAAAATTATTTTTGAAAAATGGACTTCATTTTTTGATTCTACACGTCGAAAAATGGTTGGGGTAAATTTTTGGGATTTTTCTGAGGTACTTGGATTTTTTATTAATAGTGGAATCCGATAATTCACAATAAAAGCTAAATAATGTATTAATTGAGTCATTGCTGATGATCTGCTGATGTAATCCCACTTGGTTCAGGATTAAATTATAAAATTACTATTATTGGTCATCCAAGGCTCACTATTCCTTGTCTTTGGTGGAATTAATAAACTAATCAATTTTATATTAAGGAACCCCCTCTCCCCTCCATTATAAAAGCCACCCTTCACTCCCTCTTTTCCTCACACCTCTCAAGATCCAAGAATTATCTAAATTCTGCCCAAACACCTTCCCTAGCTCATCCCCCACGTCCAAAAGATTCTGGTCTCATCAAAAGACCAAGGCTAGCTTCCTTAAAGAGGATCTCTAGAGGAGGATTCTAAAGGTAATTTCTCTCTCTCTCTCTTCTCCTTTAATTTCCTTTCAAGTTCAAGTTCCTTTCTTGATCTCTCCCTACCTATATTCATCCAAATTGTTCTTTAAATCCAGTATTATATATATACTGTAATATTATGATTATAATGGTATATTATATCACCCCACACTCTTTCCCTCTTCCTTTTCTTTTATTAAAGAGAACGTTGTTCACGTGGTGATAATTTATCACCTTCAGAAACAACATGCTCTCTTCTTCAATTTCTACCTTAAATATGGTCATGAAACCATTTTTATGGTTGAACCAGAATATTTTATATGTATTATGTTCTATTTTATGTTCTGGAAATAACCTATGGCCTTATTACTAAGATAAATGTTAAAACAAGATCGTTGTGATCCAAAAACCGCTCAAATTAACCTAAATAACCATCGTTAAATTTTTATCTAATGATTCGTCCACTTGGATCTAATATAACTCATTATAAAATCATTAAAGCTTCTGTAATATCATTAATAACATGTAATATCAGTTCTGGATGTTTTCCAATGATCTACCCAAGCATCAATTTAAGAATACAAGTGGACCGCTCAAGAAGACCATAAAAACGAACATCCCCGATCAATGTTTTTAAAATCTATAAGTCATCCAAAGGAACATAATATGAAATAATGAAACCAGAATGAACCCTATTAATGTATAAAAGGTACTGGAATTTATAATTAATGAATATAATGTCATTATACAGGACATTAAATAGAAGGAGGCATTCGAGTACAAGGTAAGGGGAAATCTCGAACCCAATTTTCTTCCTTCGGGTTCTCCCTCTTTCACTCCATTTTTGATATGGTTACTCCTCAAAGATCATTTGTTCATCATTTCCTTTACTTTTCTGGGATATACATGTTTGTCACTAGTTTTTACGTCCATCAAAATGTTTTCCAAAAGAACTCTTCTTTCAAGATCTCACATTTTATCTCTCATTCAAGGTTGATGGTTCTTATATCAAGTATGTTGTTCCCTCTTTCTTTTGGGAACCCAAAGATTATGAATGTGTTATTATGAGATGAAACCCATTCCATTACATGGGTTATTTATGTACATGTTTGATATGTGTTCTATGTGGCAACCATGATAATGATAATGTTATGATGTGACGGGTGCGCCCGGAATTATATAGCGCAATATGAATGTTTAAATGTGACGGGTGCGCCCGAAATTATATAGCGCTCCAATGCATTGGGTAAAGTGATGAATCTCATGAGTAAATGTGAAATGATGCGTGAACATGATTCTGGATTTGTTCACAAGTATGTGTGGTAGTTAACCACTAATACATGATGTTTCATTTTTATGCTTTGCCAAATTTCAAGTTTATTGTTTATGCTCCTCTCATGTTCAAGATCTTCTTCCTATGGCATGATTATGCTGACCCCATGCTATGTTGTTCTTATCTATCCTCTTACTGGGCTTTTAGCTCACCCCTTTTGATGTATATCCTCAGGTGGCTACATGTACTAAGGAGAGTAAAAGTGCTACTAAGAAGTTATAGAAGAAGAGATTAAATGAATTTTTATGCTTGATGTTGTACTTATTATGTGTAGTCCTAGTTTTCCCAAGACACTAAACCTCTAAATCCTCCATGTGTAATACTATTATGTTGTTTATCTTTGAAATGATGTAATAGTAATGTAAGAAAAGGTCGGGTCACTATAGGAGATCATGATTTCATGTAGGTATCTCCATGGATGGGTGTTATACGTTTCGGTAAGAAGGGTAAATTGTGTCACAGGTACATCGGAAATTTCGAAATTCTAGAACGAATTGAGGCTGTAGCTTACCGTATGGAAATGCCGTCAAGTCTCTCCAAAGATCATGATGTATTCCACATATCACTATTGAGAAAATACATTCCTAACCCAATGCATGTACTTACCTATGATAAATTAGAAATGGAACCCGATTTGTCTTATTTTGAAGATCATGTAAAGGTTCTTGATACAAGAGAACAAGTGTTGAGAAACTGGATGACTCATCTAGAAAATGTTCTACAGATAAACCATAAGATTGAAGAGGCAATGTGGGATCCAGAGGAACTTATGTTGAAGAACCACCAAAATATTTTTGTGAAAAAATATTATAGATATTTTGAGGAAAATATTATTTGAAGGAGGGGAGAACGCAACAACCAAAGCTTCCACAATACGTTTCCCTTTGAATAATGCAATATCTTGCATTGTACGCAACTTCTAGATTTTAACACATCGCGACCAATCAAACTAGCCATTATGAATAGCAATACCCAATTTTTGAAATTTTATCAATTTTATTTTCAAAATGGACTTTATTTTTTGGTTCAGAATATCAATATTAGCTAAGGGTTAATTTTTGATATTTTTCTGAAAACATTCAGTTTTTTGATGAATACGGAAAAATACTAAATTTTAATTAGAAAGACATTTTTAATCAAAATATTTTATAGTGATAAATTATAATATTGAGTGGTTTTTAAGTATAATTGGATTATATTTTTACCATTTAATCCATGTATGGACATTGGATGTACTTTCACATTTAGACCAGATATAACCAAGTGTCAATCTTTTGATAGTTATTATTTCTTAAAAACACGCTTTTTGTTTTGTCAAAAGAAATTAATTTTAAATTAATTTCTTCCACTTTTTTGTTTTGAATTTATAAAAAATGATTCCATATTTAGAATCAGGATGTAAAAATTGTGTAAATAGGTAACTTTTATTTTTAGACATTCTGAATAATTACTTCGGTAAATATTTTATTTACCATGGTTAAAGGGTAAATCCAGTAAATAAGGGTAAAAAAATAATATTATAATAATATTAAATTACTCTATCACATGTCCTAACCCTATTGGATGATATATGTCTGACCATGTGAATCCTTGGATCAAATTTTGGACCCCATGAATCCACTTTTATGTGATAATGCCACTTTATATTAATTAATTTAATGTAAATACAAAAATGACATAAGCATATATCATTTAGTAAAACAATTTTTACATAGGGTTATATATGTTATCTCTTCGACTATAAATATTAATTAGAATGATAAAACAATTTCCTACATAATGGTATTTTATTTATAATTTTTTTAAATTTAATAATTAAATTTTTTTATGACACAATGATGAAGTAGTATTTTTCATTATTAATGAATGAATCTAATAAATGCTACCATAGATGTTTAAATATATATAATTTTAATGTTTTGATACCATCCAAGAATATTATAGGTTAATTTGACATGTTAGGATTCATTATATGAATTTTTTTTTGATGTAAGAATGCTGTTATAAATTTAACAAAAACAAAAGATCAAGTTGTGTCAAAATTGACATTAAAGAGTTATGAAAAAAATATTATATTCTTAATTAGTATTTTATTACTAAAAATCTAAGATTCATCCCATGGACTTAAATAATATTATATATGTCATTAATGAACCACTTAAGGTTCTCTTGAATTTTATTGTATGTTTATTAACCAGATAATATAAAAATATAAAGAGACATGGTAAATGTCAAACTAATTAACTAAGAGTTAAATCTATAAGATAAGGTTAATATAGTGACCCAAACTATCTAAAACCAATTGGTTGAGTTGTTTTCGACCCATTACCACCTTATCATTGAAATAAATTATTTTAGAGCGATTAGAAACCAAAAATAATCTTATTATAAAATAATATTTAAATCCTTTCCTAAGGTACCCCACGCCCCTCTTATAAAAGGGAAATTCTCCTTCCCCCAAATTCACACCATCAAAGACATTTGGCTCGGACAACCGCAGCCCAAATATCCTATAAACATTCATCCCTTCATACTAGGGCCTTACATTAGTAATAAAGCTAACACATGGAGCCCTTTTGATCAAATCAAAAGGAAGAACCTAAAGAAGAGGTAAATATTTCATCACCTATTTCATGTTCCATTCTTCTTCCACTTCCTCTTTCATTGTTGTTTCCGTTATAAAATAATAAATCTAGTATCTTATTTATACTGTGATGTTATTATAGAAATTTTACAACCATATTCATTATTTTATCCATCCTATGAAGGAAAAGTCACCATACGTGTGTATGTACGACTTACCGTCTCCACGTCATTGTGTAGTTGTTATTCAATACATCATTATTTGGATAGTTATAATAATGATTTATAATTGATGTAAATAATTAATATAACATGATAATTATTCTGTATATATAATATAACATCCAATTATATATTATCTTAATATCAAAAGAATGATATTGTCACTCGTGCATACATACTGATTACCGTCTCCACGAACGCGATGAGACTCATTCCCCATCGTATGCATTCAAGACTAATTTTCATTTGATAATTAACAATAATTCTTCAAGACATAACATCATTCTAAATAAGAATAAGATAAATCATATCCACAACAACCATTACTTATATAACAAAACATACAAAGGAAAATGAATCGGTTAACACCTGAAACGGTGATACTGCTGAAATATCATTAACCAAGAAATATTAGAAGATAGTATATCATATCATATTAATGTATATGGTTCTAGTATTTTTTAATAACAATTATTTCACCATTATATAGGAGTTTATCCTACCCTCGACCAAGGAAAAGAACATGTGGAGGGTTAATTTCACAATCTCTTCATTATCTGAGGTTGTTTGTACATAACTATCTACAAGGACATCTTTATCATCCAAATCCATGTTTCTTAAAAATGTATTTCAAAACATTTATAATATTTACTAGAAAATGGGTTAATGTCCTTTATACCCTTATTTTAAGTTATATGTTTTGAAAATAATCTTTCATTCGGTTTCCAAACAAGGTAATTTATGCCATTTTTGACAAAATTAAGGTAAGAATGAGTTTTTTTAACTTATATTGGGGGAGCAGTTATTCTCCACAGTTATAACATCATCAAAGCTTCCCTTACATGATTATAAGAATATTTCTAAAATAAATTTTTTCTTTTATAATTATGTAACTTTAAATGATTTCAAAAAAAGTGGGAGATATTTCTCTCAAATAGTTTTGATTTCATCTATATCAACATCCTTTGATGGATTTTATACATGTTTAAAGTCAATTAATTATGATAAAAATCTTCCATATTGTATTGAAGGTTTTGTGATATGTTCGATTGTGGATGTGTAATTCTTATACCATTCATGGTTTATGGTTAATGTATTGACATTTAGTATGATAGTTTTAATAGGAATGTTTATATTGTATTTCAACCTTTTGATATGAGGAATGTATTGGACTTAATTAGTGACAGGTGGAGCCCACTATATTTCCTCGATGCATAGAGATGTATGATGAGACCACTAGATTTGGAATTGGCTGAGGCCTTTCCCAATTGGATATATGGTTTTGTCTGAGGCCTTAATAATTTTTAGAAGTCTTGGCCGAGGCTTAGACAAAATGTTTCAGAATGTCTGGCATTATAAATTACCTCATTATGAAAATAATATTGATGGTTTATGTGGTCATTCGTCTAGTAGAATATCAATGATTATGTTTTATTGTTTCATTATTTAATAAAATCATATTCCTGCAATAAATTTTTTCATGATTATTACAGGTAAAGGCATGTGATTTCAATTATTAACAATGCTTAATATTTATATTATCTGCCACTATATTACGTACCCTTACTGAGTATTTGAGCTCACCCCTTTCTTATGTTTCATTTAACCAGGATATGAATAAGTTAATTATGAGTGACTTGTAGGCCTAGTCTATAAGGCTTGGATGTTTCTAAAGGAATAAATTAGTGTTCTATTTCTTTTCAAGTTGTAAAGTCGAACTTATGTATAAATCTTATTTCTAATAATACTAAACTGATCGATCTTTTGGGACATAATTCCCTTATTATCATGCCAATATTATATAATAATGCACCGACTCTGGGTAACTGGGGTCGGGCGTTACAAATTTTGTGTAGAGATTAATGTTATGAATACTCTATGAGGAAAATCCGAACTGAAGGGGTCCAATGGAAAAGCAGGGAGCCTTTGGGGATAAATCAATACCAGGGAATATATGTAGAACTCCAGGAGGGTGAATGGATTAAATTGGCTGGTTGGGTGAATGTTAGAAGATGATATTAATCCATTTCCCACACCCACTCAGGGAGGGGAGGGACTGACGTGTCGACTAGTACTGGAGAAACACTAAGAAACCTAGATGATTGTAATGAGTAAGATATGATTGAAAATAACTAAGGAAATTTATAGATAGAAGCTATATGATTAACTTACATCCACAATGATATGGAACCAATAATGAGTTTCATAAACTTTTAGTATGAATACGAGGGAGACCCAAACTATGTGACATGTTCCGCATATGAATCCATGGAATGAGGAACAAAATTCCCTTCTTCAGGTTTCAATCATGAGGAATATATAACCATTTAAGGTGATAATAGAATCATACATTTCAAAATTTATAATGCAGTGTAACAATGAATGATTGTTCATATGAACAAAAAAGGTGGTAACCCATGAAATATTATTAGAAAGACCTCAATTTTTTAAATTTTTTTAAATGACAGGTCCCATTTTTACAATATAGTGATATGTGATACCATTCTAAAAAAATAATATCAATTTAGGGAAAGCATGTTCAACACTTTAATAACATAATGAGGAATTTATTTCAAATATGTTTTTAATAGATGATGAGAATCAGGTCCCATATCAATAAATCATTTAATAATAAGTTTTAAATTCCATCCACAATAGGAACCTTAATTTTAATAGAAATTCATAATCCATGATCTACACATTCCTAATATAAAATTCTAGGAAACAGAATAAAATTTATGCCAATTGAAAACTCAATATTTTCAATTTAAACATATATTTAAAAAATGAAATAATAAATACAAGGATAGTATCCATATAAAACAATGATTCATTATTATCAGTTTTCATTTCAATTCATTTAAAAATGTGAATGGGGCAATGTGAATATACATTCCACAATAGGGTTCTACTCAACAGGTTCATCTAACCATATTTTCAAAAAAAATTGTTAAATGGGAATGTGGTAGTCAAAAAATTCTTATTCTATTTGATTAAATATTGCCCCACATCAATTGGGAGACAAGATAAACCCTCATAGAAGGTGATTTTGTCTCATTTTATTTAATGAAGTTTTAAATGTATTTTACTATACACTCCCAAGTGGTGTTAGTAGTTGGTGTAGACATACTTAAATGTTGTCATGGTTTTAAAGGAGTATTTCTGAAAAAATATAACCATTTTATTAAATAGAATTCATATTTCTAGTGTAATACATGGAAGTTTCTTCATGAAAATATATATATAATTTTAAATGAATAATTAAGGCAAATAAAATTGTCCAAACTTACTCATTAATGGGAATATTCATTATTCAATTGTTTCACTTCGACTTGAAAAAAAAGAAATCTAAATTATAAAATACACCATGAAAAAAGAAAAAATGAAATAAAAGGTATAAAACATCAAAACCTATGATATAAAATGATATTTAGTGAAATTGGATTCAGTGATAAATGTGGGTGATCAAATGCGGCTGTTGATGATCCATTTCAATATGAAAGTGTTGTGATCTCATCAGTCCATGGAGGAGGAGGATATGGGAGATCGAGGGGATGTATGTTTTATGTGAGGAGGAGGTGAAATGAGGTGTGAATGGTAAAATGAAGTATGGAAAAAATCATTACTTCATTTTTAATGGTGATATAGTTTGGTCACACATTTTGGATTACCATGTTCTTACTATGTTTCTCACAATATCCAATGGCCAAACCACCCAAATTTTATGAGCATCGTTTTAGAAACCACACATAAAAAATGTGTTTGGGACTATCTATCATCCACACCATATATAATATTACAACTCCTTTCATTAATATGTATAAATTAATTATTTATGAAATAATAAAACATATATCAAAACTAGGAGAATGGTCAATTATTATTTATTTGGGTAATTATAAAAATTAAAAAACAATTTTTAAAAGGAGGTACATAAAATGTTTTGAAATCTATCTTAACATGATCATAATTTAGATCATTCATAAAAATATATGGGACAACCTGGGCATATGCATAAGAAAGGGGTGACCTATAATTCTCAGTAAGGGAATAAAAAATAATAATATGAAGAAATTATTAATTTAAATATTATAGAATAATGTTTTAGTAAAAAAAATTAATTTAAATTTATCATAATAAATTAATTAAATCATAATAAACATGTAATAAATATGTAAAATTAAAATTAGGAGCATTAATTGATAAGAATCTCGAAAGGTCCCTATCATTTAGGGAGTGATTCCAATAGCACGTGAGGACATTCATGAGAGCATTGGGGAACCTTAGGTGGAATAAAGTGAGTGTAGGCCATTATATATATTTTATATGTTGTTTTTAGTGATTATGAATGGGAAAATGGTTGTATTTATATAGGAAATCAATGGGGAGTTCTTTATTATTTCTGAAATATTTTTTTTGACTATATATAGTAAAAAAATAAAAACTGAAAAAATTTATATTGTCTTCCCATGATTTAATAAAAAGGGTTTTCCTCTCTATTTTATGAGTATAATGGATTAACTCATTAAAATATTACCATTGGTGATGTATAGGTGAGTAATGTTTATAATGAAATGATTTAAAAATGTTAAAATATAATAATGTTTTGGAGGATTCCAAAAGGATTTATAAGATTAAATAAATTAACGAAAAACATCATTTGAATGGTCCAAAATTTTTTTTTTCTTGTATAACTTCTATTGTATATATTACACAACATTTGGATCATTGTGATTTATTAATACATACTATTAATTTATATTGTATTTAATTTTTACCCCAAAATTAAACTGTCTTAGAAAATTAAGAAAAAAAGAAATAGATAATTTAGATGAGATGAATCCAAATATAACATTTATATTTTAAAAATAATTAAATAAGTATGAAAATTAATATTTTAAATCAAAATACCCATTTATTGAAAAAAGTAAGTTTTTACGATATCATTTTTCAGACCCTTATAAAAATTACTTTTTCCCTTCATAAAATTATATTATCATTTATATTATATATATATATATATATATATATTAATTACTTATAATAATTAATTAAAAAATCATTAATGTAAAAATTTCTAGAAAAAATAGATATTGTGTCATGATTAAAACTGTATATTATCCAAGAGGTAATTTTGGTTTTAACATATCATGAACATATTTTTTATGGAAAAATTATTTAATCTATAATAAACTAAAAAATATATAATAATTATATTATTAAAATGAAAATATAAATATTTCTCATATAAGGGTTACAATGTTTCATGTACTTGAAATGATATTTTTACCAATCATTACAATATTTTCATTTTACAATAGAAAAAAATAATTTATATGATTACTATTTATATTGTTAAAAATATTATTTAACTTATCAAATAATATGAATTATATATATATATATATATATATATATTTAATCCATTTAATAAATATCTCCTCATAAAATTTGAAGAATTTAATTTAAAATCATACACTTATGCATGATGAAACTGGTTTTTTGACAAATTTATTTTTTATAGAAAAAAATATTTTACTTCCGCAATATAAATAGTAATATTAATTATATAAATTTCAACTAATAATGATAGAAATAAAACCTATAAATTGAATTTATGTAATTAACCATTATTGGTTATTTTTAATTAATTTAAATTTATAAACACCATGTATATGAATTTTTTTTACCAACACGTTTTCAGTAAAAAAAATCTTCTTATTATTTTATATGATATAAAATATACTTATATTTAATTAATTGGATTATGTATGAATCACTAATTATTATGTTACAATTAACTAAAAATAAAATAACATATGTACCTTAAAATTACTTCACATATCAAAACAAAAGATAGTTTTATGAAATGATTATTTTTCATTATTCAACAAAAAACCTACATTTCCAAAAAAATAAAAATATTTTACCCAATGTTTTTGATTTTATGATATCAAAAATTTATTTCATTTAATCAATTATAATCTATCAATTTTCTAGAAAACAACTAAAATATGTTTCACAAAAACAAATAAAATTTAATTTCGTATAAATTGTATTTCGAGGACATTAACAACAACTGAGTGTTTATTTATTATGAATTTATCAATAAATTTATATTGAGTAGGAAACACACACACAGACACATAGATATATATATATATATATAAACATGTTAATCATATTGATAAAAAAATTTATTTTTAGGTTATAATAATCATATTTAAATAATCATCGTTTGTTTGGGATCGGGGTTGTATATCACATGTGCTATCAAAAATAATTTTACCATATATGAACACATCGTATTAAATTATTCTTCCATTTAAATAAATTACATCATCAAAATTTGAACATGAAATCAATATGAGTTTTTTTGAAACATTAAGATATCTTTTTTTGGAAACTCAGATCGTAACTTGGGTTGATAAAACATCCACTTGAAAAAAGAGAAAGGGTAGTATGAAGCTCATCACATAACTTATATTCAGAGAAAGTGAACAATACCATAATGTGAAATTATATACATGGATTAAAAGAAAGTTTAACCCTATAAATAATAATTACTAATAGTGAAAATGGAAAGGAAAAATTAAATGATGAAAAATCAATAAATCAATAAGGACAAAAATACCATAAATTCATTGGAAGTGATCATAATATTTCTATATTATTATTGAATGATTATTTTATAATATTTATGGAATTATTTGACCATATATAATTGGATCATAAGGAAATATATTTTCTTAACAAGTATTATTTCATCCTTCATTCAATTTCCACTACTATCCAATCTTTTTCTTCAAATGATGAGTCCTCAAATTTAATTTTTCAATAATGAATTAGAATAATCTTATAAGATAATACATAATCATCCAATTAATAACAAGATATTCCTCCTTTCATTAGTAATTGAAAAAATGGTTATCATAAGGTAAGATAATATTAACATGGAATAAACCATGATACATTAATCTCCGAAATTAAATAATAATATCCCAATGTTTTTACCCAGACCATTCCGAAAATAAATAACCATATATCCAAAATAACATCAAGGACATAAAAAATTAAATAATGGTTTAAAATAAATAAATTTCTCATACACATATAAATCAAATCCAAAAAACATATTATCATTCTTCTAAATTAATATATTATATTAAACATAATGAGAATATATGACTCAACCAAAAAAATATATCCAAAAATTTCATTAATCATAGTAAAATAATAATTATTTCATTCAATAATATGTTAAAAATATATCCTTGATCAATATTAACATTAATCACATAAGTCATCAAAAAAATTATCAATTCTTTTGAATTAAATGGTTATTCATAGACAAATAATAACTTGTCTTTTTATGTTTATCCAATCATTAAAAATATATTAAGGTTTATTAATCCCTAAATCACGTGTTTTCTAAATTATCACCTTATCACTATTTAATTTTTATAGGATATCATAAAATTTTATATATGGTTAAAATACATAGCGGAAACTACTACAGAACAATAATTTGATGTCTCAAGACTATTTTATCCGAATACCAATGATATTATAAATCTATAAAAATATTCTAAAAAATTAATATATAAAAAATTTAATCCTTACCCTCCAATGATTTAATTATAATATATAATTGGTTAGTCTTGGATTCAGACCTTTCTAAGGGGAATTGACACATATAATTACCATATTTTCCACATATAACTCATTTAAAAAAGTGTGTTTTAGAATGTAATAAATTCAATCAATTTTTATACATGATGCTAGGAAATCATCATATTGATTTAATTCCCTCTAAGAGTGATATAGGGTAGTCTAATCTTTCATAAGAGCATTACACCAGTGGATATGATAGATAATAGATGAAGGGAAAATAATTTTATTTTATAGAACGTGAAGGATGATCATCAAATATATGTTAATGGCATTAAGATCAATATTATTCTCAATACATATTTCAAAAAGACTATGCATGGCACTAGCCTTCAATATAAGATAATAACATTGTTTATATTATGAACTAAATGATGAGATACATGATCTATAGGGTTTGTGAACAATACCCTAGCCCACATAATTCTAGATCTATAAGAACCATTCACATTGTGATTTTGAGAAGATGAGAGGGGAGCCCAACAAATCCATCACCCCTCAGGCACCACATTTTGACTTAGTAGAGGATACCCATATGGGTTCAACATGTTATTAATAGATGGGGACTTCTCCCACCCTTTATGGAAAGAAGATAGAACCTCCACCAAGAACATGGCATTAGTAGTCAGAATATAAATCAAACTACAAATCCCATTATGAAAATCTATATTTCTAGTCTCCCACATACAACAAATGCTAGCGGTAGGATAATATCCCTTACCTTCTACTTAGAATTATTTTCTTCATCACCACAGAATAAGAGGTGAATGGATTAATTTATTATAGTAATTAGAGATTAAAACCTAGTAAATTTCCCCAAATAAACTCCATATGGTCACTGCCCAATCTCTTCCAATAAAAAGATGGCTGGCGGTGTCTTCTTTTGGTTTCTTATATAGTTACTATTATACTAGACACTCACATGAGTAAAGTGAAAAATTTGGATGATTAATTTTAAGATATTAATCACATTAAAGGTAAACCATTAACATAAAATTAATAACTTGTAATTGTCATATATATTTTAATATATAATCTTATAGACATCAATACAAGTTATCTGTGATCTATTCCCTAGAAAAAAATCTCATGTTCATTATTTTCCACATAATAATTGTACGTAATGTTCATGTAGAACTACCAATGTATATCCCATGAGAGTGTCAAACCTAATGTGTATCAAAGACTATATTCATTCACGACTTCCTAACCAAAACTTTATCAATATAATGTTTTGGCTGTTACCCTTAGGTATATCACTTCTAATTCCAAAATGACCTATAATATCAAGATATCAATTTATTTTAATGGAAATGAATTACACTATAATTAACTAAAATTTAGTTATGTTTTCTTATGTTTAAGAGTATCTCTAATGCTTAACTAATATTTTACCAATCTTTTTCTACCAAAAACAACACTTTACTTAAATTTTAACTACAAAACACTTTTAATTATAACACATTTAATCGTAATTTATAGGAATTGAATACAAAACATAAAACCCAGAATATTGATATGTCTAGTGTATTTCCATAATTTGGTATATCACCTAATTAAAAAAATGGGCAAATAAGAATTATTGAAATCAAACATAATATGATAATAATTTTCCCTCATTCATCAAATTTCATGGGATAACTCGAGTACATACAAAAAAAATGTGTTCTATAAATCCTTAAAAGTGAATAAACAAATAATAACTTGAAGAATTTGTCACATATTATAAAATTGGAATTTAAATTATAAGTAAAATGGGTAATAAACAAAAAATTTATCAATAATGAATAATATTTCATTATAACAAGATGAAAACATGGGAAATTTGAAAAAAATATAAAATGACATCATAATCATAAGTTAATTTTTACCACCAAAACAACAGAACGAAATGTTCTTAGGATAACCTTATCTACACCATACATGGAATCTTAAGAGTCTAAATCCTAACGTAATGCATTGGAGTGTTATCATAGTGAGCCCATCATAATCATATCTTTCACATGCAGAAGTTTTCTATATAAATAATATAACATAAGAACATATGTCATCAAATTTTATATCATGAAAGTGGATTTTAGAATAAATACATTGACAAACCCAGAAAAATAAGTATATTTATTTCAATGTGAGTACAATTAATTAGGGATAGTGATGGTATTCTCAACAGAATTGTTTTTAAGGAAATATTGTTGTAAAATTATAGAATCATTATGATAGTACCAAAAGGATCATAAAATGATTTAATGAGTGAAAATGTGGTTTCTCCTGATTTAAAATTAAAACTAACAATAGGATGTGTTTGAAAAATAATATCAAAACATTAGTAATTGGTAATAAATTCCATAAAATAAATAATATTCATTAATAAATAGTAGAAGGTAAGGATGAAATATTTTAGTTTTATATAGTAGTGAATTTTGTAAATTATATTTTGATAGAGGATAAACGATCTATAATTATCATGGCATAAATTCGAGTGTAGAGAGTAATTTATAAATTCATGGAAACACAACCAATTTATTTTCATATTTTATTTACAAAAACGTTTCTATATTGGAAAAGAGGAGAGACCAATCCCTTAAAAAATTATACATTGTAATGGATTAGGTAAAAGCTATAATTATAGGGGAAAATGATCTCTTATTATTAATAAAAATGTTTTATAGTATAGGTAACATAATAGTTTCATTAAAATGAAAAAAAACAAAAAACAAAAATGTTAATTAAAATGAAGTTAAATGAATTGAAAAGAATAGAGGGAGGTCATATACCTTGAGAGGGTGATTCCAAATGCATTATGGTTGCTTCATGAGAGATTTCAGTCACCATGGGGGACTCTTGATATTGTAGGTAATTTTAAAGGAATTGTGTAATGGTTTTTAGTGAAGGACAATAGGAGAATGGGTGGGTATATATATGAAAGAAGAGGTGATTTCATAATTATTTCACAAACCTAAATTTGGGTTTCTAGGAAATAAAATAGTCAAAACCAAAATTGCTTCCTTTTATTCCAATTATTTCTACAAAATAGTAATTTTTATCATTATTTCATATTGAAACTCGATTTACATGATAATTTATTATTATTGGTAATGTGGTAGTTAGTCAGTTTTATAAATAATTCATTTTAAAACAATAAAATATAATATAATTTTTGATAATTCATAAAGGATTTAAAAAATTAACAAATTAACCTAAAAACATATTATTTTAAATTTTAAACATATATTTTATATTTTATAGTTATATGGTACATATTAATTCACCTTTTTGTCATTACGATGTCCTAATACATACTAATTATTAATATGAATTTAATTTATAACGAAAAATTCTCGTGTCATTGAAAAAAAATAAAATTTATATATTTTTTGAATTCAACCTTCTAAACCAAAAAATAATGTTGCCTTTATCAAAATAATAAAATAAATATTATAAATCACACTTTTAGATTAAAAACCTTGTTTATTTAAAAAATCTTCTTCTATTTACAATGATAGTTTTCTAACCATTTTAAAAATTACATTTTAACTTCATAAAATTATATTATTATTTATATTCAACATATAATAAATAATAAAAATAATAAATTCAAAAAAAATATTTGAAAATTTATTTAATTAATAAGAAAGTGTGTCTTGATTAATATTATATGTTACCCCAAATACAAAATATGTTTGACATATTAAAAATCAAATTTTTATCAAAATAATTAATTAATAATTCAGAATGTTAGAAAAAAAATCATTAATATATTTAAATTAAAAATAGTAATATTAATACTACTATTGTTAATTTTTTATACCGTCAATGATAAAATAATTTTACCACTATATAAAATAATTTACATCTACTGGTTTAATAATTATTTACTACCATTAATATTTATGTTGTTCAAAAATTATGTTGTATTTATTAAATAATATTAATTATCAATATTATAAATTATCAATCCATTGTATCAAAATAAATTCATATAGGTGGAGTAATTTGATTTAAAATAAAACCTACAATTATGATAGGACATAGTTTTATGAGAAAAAACATTTTCATAGAAGTGAAGATTTTATATTACCTATATAACAAGTAATATTATTTATGTGTTTTTTTAAAATATTGATAGATATTAAAAATTTAAATTTAATTTAAAAAATTACAAATCAAAGACTATATTTAATTAATTAAAATAGAGAAACATTATGCATTTTGAAAATGTTTAAAGAAAAATGTGTTTTTAATCCAAAAAATATACATCATATAATATATGGTATAAATTTGATTTAAATGTTATTAATTGGATTAAATATTAATCCATACTTATTATTTTACAATTCATTAATATTTAAATTATAATTGGACAATTAAATTACTTAAATTTTCAAAAGATATGACAATTTCTTGAAAAAGAGGTTATTTTTCACTATTTATTAAATAATAAATATTTCTTTAAAAATCCAAAAATTAAACCATTATTTAATTTTTATATGATGATATCAAAAATTCATTTAATTATTTTTCAAACCATTTAAATATTTTATAGAAACAATTATTATATTTAAAAAAACATTTTCTTATAAAACATATTTTGAGGAAATTTCCAATAATCATATGATTATTTACTAAGAACATATCAGTACATTTATGTTGTGTTGTACATTTGTGTAATTCATAAATTAGATAACCATATTCTTAATTTCATATTTAACAGCTATGATATAATGGTTATAAATATATATTCAACTTTATTTTTAGTTCACTATTGCATATCAAATTCTTTATCTAACATAATTATAACTTAAAAAAACTCAAGTCACTCCACATAGGATATTCACCTAGTTGGGAAAACTATGCATAATCCATTTTTGCATCTCTTCAATAAACTATATAGTTTTTACAATGTTTTGATGCCTCAGGTTTGTGAATTTATAAACACAATTTGTAACATTCCAGGTAAATAAAGAATAATACATTTTCATATTTATTAATATTTCAGAATTAAATATTAATTTAACTTTAAAGGGGTTTCTATGTTCGATAGCGTACTCGATACGCGACAATGAGTTTCTTTGAAAACTTACGTTGCACACTGGTAATATAATAATATTATTTTAAAAGGTAGTTATCACGTAGCCGTTGTATTGGCGAGAATGAATAGAAATAACTAGAATATGATTATATATGTGTTTTAAATGTTTTTACATTAATCCAATAAAAGATAAAGGCTTAAAATAAGAAAAGAATTCAATTTTAGGCATAGATACTCTAATATTCACTAAAGGTCGACTTATCGCCTTTTCATGGAGAACCTTATTTAAATATAGTTTTCTCCACTCCTATACATTCTATTGGACCAAATAAAACTCTTCTTTAGAATCGGGATATCAAAATTTACTTTGTGTAATTTTTTGGTCTTTTTCCGATAAAGTTCATTTTTTTAATGAATAGTGAAAAATGTTGTATTTTAATTCAAAACCTCTTTTTAATCTAATTTATTTATATTATTAGATTATCATTTTAATGGGTTTATAGTGAAATTAGAATATATTTTTACCATTTAATCCAATAGTGGTCATTGTAATTAATTTCACTTTGAAGTTGGACTTAAACTAGTGGCAATCTTTTGATATATATTGTTTCATAAAAACATGCTATTTGTCCTGACAGCGGGAATTAATTTTTAAATTAATTAATGTAAATTATATGTTTTGAACTTTGTAAAATATACATCATTTTTTAATTCTGAATATCAAATATAGCTTAGGGTGAAGTTTTGGTATTTTTCTAAAAAACATCAATTTTTGATGAATAGTGAAACCACTAAGTGGTACTTAAAAAAAATGATTTTTCGTTTAAATGAAATTTTACCACCTCTGTGTTTTGAATTTCAAAATTCCGACATAAATGGTTGTCATTAGGAAGTAAAATGTGGTTCAATGGGATTAAAATAATTTTTTTGGGTGAATAGTAACTTTTATGTTTTTAATCACGATTTGAGGTAATTAGTGTAGTTTAAGGTAAAAATAATGTTTTAATAATATAAAATGACATTGACACATGTCCTACCATTATTGGATGTGTCATGGACGACCAAGACAATCCATGGGTCAACTTGGGTTCCCCATGGAGCCACTTTGGTAGGAAAATGACATTAATAACTTTTTATTAAATGTTAAAATAAAAATGTCACAAACATGTGTTATTTTACTAAAACAATTTTTAAATTGGGTTATACAAGTAATATTTTTGACTATAAATATTCATTAGAAAGATAAAAATATTTCCTACATCATGATAGGTTTTTATAATTTTTAAAAATTAAAAAATTAAATTATTTATGACACTATGATGATGCATCGATTACCTCATTATTTAACGATTTAAATAAAATGAAAAGATAATGTAAAATATAAGACCTAAACTTGTCAAAAAAATATTGGATGGGTGGATTTATAACCTTTATCACCTTATCCTAGAAGTATATAATTTTTGGGACCTTTAAAATCTGAAAAGAATTTTATAATAAAGTAACCTTTTATAAGTTTCCAAGAGTGCCCCTCCTCTCCTCTTATAAAAGGCCCCCACCTCTACCACCTTACCCACACGTCTCAAGATTTTGGATTGGCCAAACCCTGCCCATTTTATCTCTCCAAATCCCTCCCCTCATCCTTGAAGCCTCACTTTGGGCAGAAGTCTTCCCAAGGAATCCATTGAGCTCAAATCAAAAGAGTTACCCGTTTTGAAGGTAGTGTTTTCTCTTGTGTTCTTATGTTATATTTTGATTCTCCAACCCCCTAAACTCTTCTTATTCGTTTATTTTGTAACAACACAAGTATATAAAATATAGTAGGAATTTTTTATGTGAAGGATTCGAGCTACACTTACACACACCAACATCTAATGGTTAAATAACATACTGTTTCTGTGGATGGTGAATTTCGGCCTCACGAAACGATTATTGGTCAACACTCATATAACACCTTCAAAGGTGGCCATTAAGATGTCACTATATTTATATATGATATATAATATGATTATGTTTTACTTAAGATTCTGTATTTTTAATTTATGGAATACCTTTATGGTTTCCATTATGGGTAAACGTGATATCTTCAGTTTAGGAAGTGCGGACCAACGCCCCCTCAATGTGATTTAATTCGTTAATGCCATATGTGGGACGTATAAAGGATGGAGTTAAAGTTATTATATATGATTTTATACTTTAATTATATTATTCAATTATATCATTATTATTTCTTTTCATTAAATTATGATATATAAATGAAAGTAGCGTTAATGCGTACGTACGACTTACCGTCTCCATGAACGGTGAATTTCATTTCTTATCCCCAAATGTAATGTAATATTATAAGTACATATATATAATGGATATATATGATGTATGTTACATCTAAATGATGAATATAATTCTGGAATTAAAATATACATATGTTTTAATTCCATTAATATGACATAGAAATGAAAGTAGCGTTCATGCGTACGTACGACTTACCGTCTCCATGAACGATGCATTTCATTTCTTACCTCTAAATGATTATGTAATATTATAAATTCATTATATACTGGATACATATGATATATATGATATCTACATCATGAATATAATTCTTGATATAATGGATATTTTACCACATGAACAACTTGTAATTATAAAGAGTTTATTTTTGACTCAAGTACCAATGATCGACAAAACGACCATTATTAACTTAAATAATTACATAGTGTTAATAACATGGTAATAAGTGATATAAAAGGAGTAATGAACTTGAAAAAGGTTCTTAAACAAGTAGAAATTAAGACATGTTTATTATTCAGGACGTTAAAGAACGATTGAGTCAAGTCAGACCCGAGGTAAGGGACTTCGTCTCAATCTCCTTTCATTGAGGCATATTTTGTTTTATTCACAACATTCTTTTATACGGTGTATAAAACCCTTTGAATTTTAATTTTATTCAAATGGAATATTTTTATACGAAGCGTTTTACTAAACGATAAAAAGGAATGTTTCTTTCAATGTACGTGGTGACAACGACCTTTTCCGCCACCGTGAGTATTATTTGGTATTTGGCTTCCTCAACAAGCCGTAATGTTTTTTAAAATGAAATAAATACCATATACTCTTTTATGTATTTTGGTATTGAAAATGGGTTTTATAATGGATTTGTTATGTAAATATATTTAAGTGATATATTGTGATCAAAGTGTGGAAATTTTTTCTTTCCATTATATTTGTTTTATGTCTTATGATTTTATAATGGTACATGGATAGTTGACGGGTGGTTACGTGGTAAACCATATGACGGGTGGTGCTGTGAATACCAAGACGGGTGGTTACGTTATAACCTCTAATGCATTGGGTATGAAAGTCGTCCGTATGGCTATTCCATTAAGTGATATATGTGGAAGTCGACCGTATGGTTATTCCATTTAAGTATGTTTATGTCCCAAGTTACCTTTATATGTTATGTGTTATTTATATGGGTTTTATGGTAATATTTTTGTTACAAAAAGGGTAAGTAATGATCTTTTATTCAGTGAAGATTTTTTACTAATTCATAAAGGTGAAAAGTATTACTTTGATAATGTATACATGGTTTACTTGTTGTTTTGAAAAACTAACAATTTTCTTTCTTTGTGTATCCTTTACTGAGCTTTTTATGCTCACCCCATGTTTTTGAAATGTTTTTCACAGGAATTAATGTGGAATAGGGTCAAGGATTGGATCAAGGAATAGTCATTCTATCTAAAACATGGAACTAGACATGTTTCTTTTTAAGAGTATTTATTTTATGGAAACATAGTAGAAGTGTCTACTTTGTAATCTTTTGAGATGTAATAGTTATGTCCTAATTCCCTAAAACTCTAATCCTGAAAATATCCTCAATGTGAATTATTCATTTAATTCAATATTAAGTAAGGCTTAAGGCCGGGGCCTTATACAATAACATCCTCTATTTCTGGCATATTTTTCTATGATATCATGCCTTATTTATGAAAATTATATACCATATAAAAATTGGATAAAAGAGAGAGATTCATGGTTAATAAAAACCATTAAAACCCATTTTCTTATCGATATCTCTATCGGAATGAATTTTTTGAGCCTAAGTGCTTCCAAAACACATCATAAATTATGATACAAGTTTAAGGCTTTAAACCTCATCCAACACCAAAATCCTATATATTCACAACTCAAAAAATATAAATTCAATGCTCAGTTAATGATTTTTCGTTCACAATAATATTAATTAATATCATTTGGAATCATAACACATTCAAAAAATGGAATGTTATATATACCTCACACAATCCCAATAAAGAATTTCTACACCTCTTCTTCACCAAAAGAACCAAAAAAATCACAACACATCCGTCAACATAGATCTCTAATCGTGTTAACAATATGAAAATTGTCCTCCCTGTAACCCACAAAATATAGAAACATTGAACATAAAACAATTCTTATTCATTTAATAATTTTCTTAACTTCCTTATTTAACAATTTCTATCCACTTTTCATTATTTATATCATTAAATTAAATGTTCAATAACAAACCAATTTAAACTAATTCACACTTCATTTACATCATATATAATATTTATATACATTATAAATATTTCAATATTTTTCCTTTATTAATTCATATATTGCCTCACCCATTACAATTTTACCAATACTATTCACATTCCACTATAATACATTAATGAAAATAACCCCATAATAAAATGCAAACAAATCATTCTAAAAGAACTATCTAAATTTACTATTATGAATCACATAATGGTATCTATGGTACCAATTCCAAATTATAAATTATAAATAACAAAATATTATAATTTCCATAACATGTACAATGTAATGCACTATATAAACAACACTGACATCCCAACCAATGTATCCCCATTTTCCAAAAATGAAATCACCCCATAAAATCATGAAAACATATCCCAAATAATAAGATTCATTATAAATTAAAACAAAACTAAAATATACATGTTTTAGAACAAGATCATATATTATAATTCCTTCTAAATTATCATTTCAAAATATAATGGTTTAGTATTGAAATTACATGGTTAACCTTTTCTAAAATGTGAACCAAATATAAAATTATAGTAGTATACATGATTTCGAAAAATATTGATTATTTTTAAAAATAGAAATTAATAATTAGAAAATGATAGGGAAATATCAATAATTAATGTAAAGATATGCATATCACCCCATCCCCATCACATTTCCTTCATCAGGTTCATTATCATTATTAGATTAATACACAATATACACCTAATGATGAGAAGTGCATGATAATCCCAAATAATAATTGAAAAATACAGTACATTAAAATTACATGCTACAAATGGGGAATCACAATCCATTTCAAATTGAAAAATAATTTAAGAGAAAATAATAAATCTAGATAACACTAGGGAAACAATTGGTGATGTAAAGCACTATATCCCTCATAAACCACACTCATTATCCTAACATATTCCAATAGATTCTGATTTACAAAACCATATACATGTAGTTAAGAGAGAGAAATATAACATTTAATTGGGTTTATTTACCTCATAATTTTTCCATAGGGCCACCCAACAGTCTTTTCAATGAGAAAATAATTGAATTAAATTCAATGGAGCCATTGAATTTATAGACATTCTAGTGAAATGTGTTTGACTAAGTTGAAAAGGACAATTTTTCTCGACACCCTACCATAGGGGTGAAAATATACACAAATATCAGTTTATGTTCCATGAATCCCATAAATCATAGTGAATTATATGCCAAAATGTTATGAAATTGGTTGAAAAAATGACACATTAGATACCACCATTATGTAGAACCTACACTCTGAACCTAACTATGGTGTAACATGATCTGAACAAGAAAAAATTATCAAATCAATATAACATTTAAATAATTACACTATGATCCTCCTAGTATAACCCCAATTAATTGGAAACAATCCAATGGATTCACATTATAAAATATATCATCATACCATTATTATAGTTCAGAAAAACTCCCATGCTGCAAGTGTCATTAACATGTATGGGCCACTAAAATCTAGTGATATGGTCCCTAAAGCCCAACCACCAACCCCATTGTAGAGACCCAAAGCATGACGTAGATGGAAGTTACATTACTTTTGTTGAATACTTAATACATAACAAAAACATACTCACATGGATTGTAATTGTTTAATGTCTTTGGAAAGTTGGAATATAATCTTCTAATCATGGTGAAAGATCTTCAACATCTACATTAAGGATCTTCCCTTTATATTTTCTTACCTAAAAACTTTCTTTAAATCCTGGGGAAAAGAAAACATATATAGGGTGAGCTCAAATTCTCAGTAAGAATAAGCATAGAGAACATAAAACAATCATTAGACATTTGAATGTAAAAAAACATGAGCATAAAATCTAAACATCAAAATCATGAGTAAAGACATAAATCCTGGAAGTACATAAGGAATATATTATAAAGGAACATCAATCATGATAAAATAGCTTGGAAGTAAAACTTGTAATTGTGAAAAAAATTATGCACATGATATGATTTCCATAGTAGCCAAGGCATTGCTGCCAAGACCATCATAGTGGACAAAGTCCCTTTCTGAATCGAGTTCACTCCTCGTTCCAGTCCTGTATTACTGAACCAGATTAACTTACCGTTCCAGCCATGTCTATCTCATGAGATATAAATATTTACCCAATGAATTGGAGGGAGATATAGGTCCCACCAATCTCATAATGAAATAATTCTTACCTATGCCACAAAATAAACATACATAATTCATAATAACCCAATGAATAAAAATGGGTTTCATAAACATCATCTCATCATCATATAATCCATATAAAATAAATGGATATCATTTTATAATAAGAAAAGTGAAACCATGTAAATCATAGAGACATTATACTTGAACCATACACATATGAAATAATTTCATCTTAGATGGAAAATTTGTTTGATAAGACACTTGAAATGAATTCTTGAGGAAAATATCATTTCTTCTTTAAAATAAATTTCATTTCACAAAACATCATGCAATTTTAAAAGAAAAAGATTTTGTTGAAAATAGTCATGAAATATTTTGGAGGAAGCTTCATGAAAATAACGCATTATAACACCGTAAAAATCCTTTCATGCTGTATAATACAAAAAAACATTCTTCTCGTACTTTTGTCGAAAAAGTCAAAAAGTGTCTCGTAACGTAAACAAAAGAAAGATTCCTCACATACAATGTAGTAAAAGTAAAAAAACGGGTGAAAAGGAAATTAAACATACATGAAAATAATTTTATAAAACATGGACATGGATGATAGAAATAACCCCAGTAAATACTTACGAATAAGCAATCTCGGATAAAAATGAGATTTGCAAAATTATCCCTTACCTTAGCTCCGATATGATTCGCACGTATCCGAACCTCCTGTATAATGATTTAAATAATGTCATTGACTTATTACAGAATCATATTCATTGTTATTATATCATATATGGTTCACTTATGACTTTATATTACCCTTTCTATTGTAAGTTCCATGTTAAATTAGCGTTTTGGGTAAAATCGTTTTATTTATCGTACATGTTTGGAATTGTTGTTTTTGATATTATTACTTATAATCTGATTTACTTAATTCCAGAATGGAAAACATGATTTATAAATAATATATATTAAACATATATATATATATATATGATAGATTGATAAATGGAATGAAATACACCGTTCATGGAGACTTTAGGTCGTACGTACGCATGAACACTATTTTCATTTCCTTATTGTATTGAATGGAATTAAGTAGATGACATACATACATATATATATATATATACATAAATCTAGTATCATTATTATGTCATATATTTCAAGATTACTTATTATATATAATTTATAATCATTCATGAATGGTTAACATGGAGAATGAATCTCATCGCGTCGTGGAGACGGTAGTCCGTACATACGCACGGGCGATGATATCATTCCAATGATCGTGGAATTGTATTGAATTGTATTTATAATATTTAAGAATCAATATAACTTTACAATAATCATATATAGTTATTTATTTACACCATTATACCCATCCAAATAAGGTGGTGGTCGACAACAGATTACACCACGGCGTGGAGACGGTATTCCGTACGTACGCACGCGCGGTGATTTTGTTTTCCGTAGGATGGATAGATGGTGAAATACGGCTGTTTTATAATTATAATAACATATCTGTATATGATTTATACTGATATTATTACTTCATAATGAAACAACTGATGAAGAATATGTTGAAGAAGAAATAAAGTTGAAAGAATCGGTAACAGACATTACCTCTTCTTTGAAGCACCTCTTCTTAACCTCTTATTAGGGAAGTAAAGTTGGACATTGGAGAAGAAAAGAACCTCTAGGATGTTTATAGAGAATTGGAGAAGATAAATTGGCCGGGGTCGGCCAATCTTGAAGGTTCAATGTGGTGTGAGGAGGAGAGGGAGGAGGTGCCCTTTTATAAGGGAGGAGAGGGGCACCGTTGGAAATATAATAAATATTAGTTTATATTAAATTCATACGCCACATAAAAAACCTCCAAAAAATGACTCAATTAAAATATTAGATGAGATAAGGTTGTAATATCATCAACCAATCAAATTTAGACATGTTTTGATCTTATTTTAAACCTTATCATTTTGATTTATCCTTATTTAATCTATTTAGTTTATTTGTGGTAATAAAAATCTAAATTATAAATAGTTATAAATAATCACTTATGTGTTGTTAATTTTCCATAATTGGATAGTTTATGGAATTTTAGAATATATAAATTTCAATATATAAATTTTAAATATTTTTGTGATTTTTAAACAATTTAATAATAAGTTATTTTAATAAAATAACAATATTGTCAATTTTGTCACTATTCATATATTTGAATTTTAATAAAATCTACAGAGAGGATATATTCGAAATAAAATATTTAATAGGTTCCTAAAATGTCATAGTAATCTAAAAAATTAGTGGAACACATTAAATAGTTCATATAATATTTATTTTACTATTTGTAAAACCACTTATTTGATATTTCTCTTGATAAAATAATTACTACAACATTTTTGTATAATTATAAAATATACTTATTTGTAGTATAAAAAATTAAAAATAAAATACTAAGATGAATATAAATCTTATATATTTCATAATAATAAATTTAGTAGGATTTATCTTCTAAAATACCCAAATTTTAAAATGTTATATTTATTAAATTATGAAGGTGACAACTTTGACATCATATAAAATAAAATAATATAAGTGTCATAATCACTTTTATAAGATTCCAAACGGTCATATATTCGGTAATTGGATTCTTATGGTGTATATAAACACTACCAATAAGTTTTTTTCAGGTTTTTTAGACCTTTAATATTTATTACTATTTCAATAAAAATAATATTATTTATTTTTTACTAAATAAATAATTTCTGCATCATTAATGTATAAGCTAATAAGGTAATTAAATAACTTTTAAAAATTAAAAATAAATTACCATGATAAATAAAAACATTTTATATTTAAAATGAGTATTTAAAAACGAATTTATATTCTATATAACCTTATATTATAAATATTATAATTATTAAAGTTTGAGTGAGACATATTTCACTTTCCTTTAAATAAAATAAACTAAAGGTCTTAATCACCTACAAGTGGGTTCTAATGGATTCCATTTGGACCCAAATATGTCTCAGGACGAAATATAATAATCCAATTTTATTAATACATGTGTTAGGGTAATTTTATAATATTATATTTACCCTTAATTACCGGATTTACCTTTTACTATGGTAAATAAAATTTACCGTAGTTACTATTCATAATGCCCAAAAATAAAAATTAGTCTATTAATATAATTTGGACCTACTGATTAAAAATATGGAATCCATTTTTCCAAATTCAATACACATAAGTTGCAGAAATTAAATTAAAATTTATCCCATTGTCGAAAGAAAACGGGTTTTTGTTTAAAACATTAAAAAAGATTGAATTGATTTAACCTACGAATTCAATGTAAAATCAATGTTAATGACATAAATAATTTTAAATTGTAAAAAGATATTCTATTTATACTTTAAAACCATTCAATATTATAATTTATCCAAATAAATTATTACGATGAAAAAAGTTGTTTTTAATTAAAATATACCGTGTTTTTACTATTCATTAAAATATTAAAGTTATCCGAATAATATGAAAAATTTATCCAATGTAAACTTTTATATCCTGATTCCAAAGATGAATTTTATTTTTTCAAATTGAACTTATAAAAATATCAGAAACTAGATTTAAAGTGGGTGCGCCATCAAAAGGCGGCAAAACAACATTTGTTGAAAAATACTTATTTTACCCCAAAAATTTATTTTGTTTACATAAAATGTTTTAGAATATTTATAAAATGAATAATAATGTTATAAAATTCAAAATGTAGTTAATACTATTCATAATGTCTAGTCCATAATTATAACAATATATCGTCGTTTAGTGAAACCTTTTATTGCGTATAACACACACTATCAAGGAAGGTCGTGATTGCGTGTAATGCAAGCCAAGTCGGGGTTGCGTGTTTTGCAAGAATCCTTTGTTGTTTCGTTATAATAGAATCCAACCATTTTTCATTTATACATTGAATATATATATATATATATACACACTCAATATTGCGTAGAATAACTATTATGAAATGAACTTGAAATTGTGTTTAACACAATATAAGAATAGTGTTGTGTATACTGCAAGATAATACAGTGTTGCGTGTAGCACAAGATAATATTGTTGTAGCATGAAACACATGACATCAAATAAATTAAAAATAATACCTATCATAAAATATTGGGTTGTTACACCCATTCTACAAAATTTCTTACCACTAGCATCTCATAGAAAACAAATAATCCTAAATATTGTAATTATACAATCAATTATAAATATAAAATCAAGTTCCCTTGATCCATCATTATTCCTCCATCAGAATTTCAATACCATATATATATATATAATGTGACATTATATGAAGGTATAGAGAGCTACATGACCCCATTAGGTATTTTTCGATAGTGTGCACTCACCATTGACATAGACGTGTCATTGATTTTCATGATTGATGATTTCAAACCCAATTATATGGATGTGTTATCTTATGATTTTGATTTTCCTTTGAGTTAATATTTCCAAAATTATATTTATTTAATATCCATTTATTTAATAAATAATCTTTTTACTACACTGTCTTTTCATATTTAAATAATTTTCCATACATCTCTATTGGTCAATATTATTCTCTTTTAATAAATTAATTTTCTTCTCTATGGGTATCATGTGATTAAGATCTCAATTTTTTGAATTATCACAAGGTTGACCACCAGATGGGTTCTTAATATATATTATATTTTATTATAAATTTATATTATTTCTAATTTAGATTATAATTTACTATGTTTAGGGTTTATAGTCTACGAATCATGATTTTAATAGATAATCCATTTATAATACATGTGAATCACTTATTCATAATCATTTCGGTCAGTTTTCATACAACCTTTAAAATAGAGCTATGGAGGATGAATCTTCAAATTACATTTATGTCTTCTACGTATACCATTAACCAAATAGATAACCTACAAGTAATGGGATATGGTATACACATAATAGATAATGGTTTTATACATGAGTCAATTTTTTTAATGAATTAGGGGAGGCTAGATAGAATATAATGAGTTTGGAGTGTTACGTTTTGACTATATCATTGAATATATGTGTGTATCATAGTTTATTAATATATATATAAATAATTTTTTTGAAAAGTGTACATGAGATATTTTTATGAATGTGGATAAGCCTAAATTTGTTTTATTTATTTGTTTATAAGAGGATAAAAACAATTCATTGCACTAGGAATATTGTTGGGGAGAGACCTGAAAATTTCAAAGTTGGTCTTTTTTATTTTTACATATAAATTTTTATAATTTTTCCTTTGTATTTAATATTAAAAAATTTCAAGGTGATTTATGAGATAGAAAATTCTCACAAGTAGGAGTGTTCAGTCAAGACGAGGGTGCGTATGATAAGTACTTATCAAAGTCATATTTTATTGAGGTGCCTTCATTACTAGTAACTGAGAGTGATATTGCACATATTTTGGTCATTATTGTCTCAACCCAAAAATTTATTAATGAAAATTACCCTTGATTGAATTACATGTATTATTATGTAAAATGGTTATATAACATGTTCTGAACATTGGTTTTATGTTTTTGGAATTTAAAATACAATAAATAATTATTACCGTTGAAAATATAGTTATTGAACAATGACCACATGATTCATACAGATATAGGGCTATAAAAAATCTAATTTATTCAGAAAAAGGAAGAAACGAACACATCACATAGAATATATTCATATGAATCCCAGTTTTCATAGACTAGAAAGGAGGTAGAATCAATGAGATTTTCTCTTTACCATGACCTAGATGAGATTCAACATGTTAATGTTGAACAAAACCTCCTATGAGAGAATTGGAAGTTAATTGACATTACCACCTAAGCGATGTTATCTGAGCCTCCCAAATCGTCAGTCATCATCGCACACCATACCCCTCAGTCTTAAGCAATTGTTATAAATGGTTATGTAACAATATCCAAAAACTATGATTGTGTGCATTATTTTTTTATATAATAATAAATACAGATTAATTTTATTATTCTATCTTTGTAAATAGATTTTAAAGAAAAAATAGTAAGTTTAGTTTATATTAAATTAAGAAATATATATTTTTGAATTCATTGATTGTTGATATAAACAATATATTAATATTATTACTCAATAAATTTTTATTAAATATAAATTATCGTATAATTTTTTAATACAATTGTAATTTTTCTAAGGATTGAATGTTGTTTTTGTTAAAAACCATGAATTTTTTATAAATACCAGTTTTTATTTTAAAAGTAAATAATTAAAATATTTTGAAAAATATTTAAATAAAATGAATATTATTTTTAATATCACAATGTTGAAATTATCCAATTATGATTTTTTCATAATTTTATGTGGAATTCAATTTTTTGGGATGTATTATATACCGTTTAAATATATAATTTGTTTTATGTCATCAGAACAACCAAATAGTGATGAAATAAAATTCTATAAAAATTAGGTTCTCCCAATATATATCTTACCTTTAATAAAATGTGAATTTATATTGTCATGATTAATTTTATGGTGCCTTAGTGGACCCTCCTTAACTAATAAAACATTTTAACTTCTAAAATCATTCACTGATAGTGTGACTCACCTCCACATAAGAAAGAAAAATATTTTATGACATTATGCCATTTTGCATATAAAATAATTTCTCCACTCCCCTTTTGAAATAACCATGGAAGAAACCATTGGTTTTTTGAGGATTCTATTAGTTTGATTGCGGTGTCCAAAACCTAAATAATAAAGAACCCCCTCCCTTTTCATATATAAACCCAACCAAGATCTCACTTCTATTCACTCCAAACCCATGGAGCATGTATTTACTATTCCTTTCAGTATCTTGTATACTCACATTCCACCCCATCCCCCCATTAATTCTCTCTCAATCCTCTCCCAAGCCATTGGATGACACTTCTATGTAAGGAATTTCTTCCTTTCTCATTTATTCATCCAAATTACATTATGTTGTTATACCATTTTGTTTTCAATTAAAAATTTTGGCATATTATTTATAACCTCTCTCTTACATCACTCCTTATCTTATAATGGTTATATACCTATTTATCATTCATTAATGCCTCCCATGTTCACTCGTCACCTCGTTGAAATTCCATACAATGTTTTTCTCTTCCCATTTTCATTCATGCCATTATTTTTTATTAATAATCCAAATTCCCTTACATATGTTGGGACATGAATCTCTATGACCCCATACATTCCATTTCATTTACATATGACTAGAAACCCAATTCAATCTCATTAACCATTTTTATGTTTTATATTGTCACATCGTTATGCTGTTGAAATTGCACCGTGATTTTCAAAGCCAAAGACATTGTGTAGTGAATACCATGCCCTTTTCTCTATCAAGGGTATTAAACATTATACACAATTAAAAATTTATTATATAGATTCATGTATTAATTATATATTCATTTATCATGGAATAATTGATTAGTTTTAATGAATCCATGTTATATGATCCATGTGGCACACTTATGAATGAAATGAAATGGTTAAGAAGGGGATCCTTGATTTCACTCCAATGAATTAGTTAAAGATTAGTATCATGATACATAATATGAAATGAGCATTTAATCAAGATAATTCATGTGAAATGTGGTTTTACTCATGATCCATGTGCAATGATCCTTGGATCGTGCTAATATCATGTTAAAATGTTGATGTTACATTTCCATGTTATTAGAATCATGCTATATGATTTCTTTAGGATTATGTTTCTCTAATGATCAATTGATATTACTGTTTCATAACATGTACTGTATTCTTCATGTTATTCCATTTTTAACCCTTTACTAGGATTTATATCTCACCCTTTTTTTATGAATGTCCTCAGGATATCCTATTCAATGCTATGTACGAAAAATTGTGTGTGGTCATGTAAAAGAAGTTTTCAATAAATATGTGTATTTCATGTTTTAAGTTGTTACGTAATTTCTCTAATCCACAATGACAGTAGACCAATAGATATTATTTGTATTATCATATGAATATCTTATATAATAAATTGTTATTATATGTGGAATAAAAAAATTGGTCTTATAGATGGTATGAGAGGATAAGTTTAGTTATTTTTGGGATTTGGATTAGAAAATAGTAGTGAATTATTTAGGTATAAGAGTATGTATAATAAAAACATCCCTAAATTTTTCTGGGTATTGAGTATGTGGTTTATCAAGGAATACATCCATGTCTGGATATAAGTGGGTATATGTGGCTCTAGAACTGATGAATCTATGGGTAAAACCCGAAAACACTGCTTCCAGCTAGACTCGAGCAGGAACTGCTGCATGAAAATTGTCATTGTTCACTCTTGGATATTACACTCCCAGGGGATATAATTTGGTAAATTCATAAGATTATTAAGAACCATTATTAAGTGAATTAAAAATATGACCATTAGAAAATATGATGTGAATTTTATAAAGGATAACATAGATAAGTTAATGACATAAATGTAATTTATAATTTATCCATTTTTTCGTTGGATTCCACTTTTTGTGTTACCCTTAACATAACATTTATTCCAGCCAATGTCCAGTAATAGGTGGACTCAGGATAAAATCTTATGAGATGATCAATGTAATGACTATTCTAATGAGATTCCTAATCTGATGGAGTAGGAATCATAAAAATTATAACAATATTTTCTTAGTTATATCAATTTTTGAATAAAAATACAGGTTAATAAGAATTTTCACCCCCCCCAATAATGAAAAATTTGTTATCAAGAGCCTCATGGGACAAAGCGATCCAACTTTTAATGGATCATCTGATCCCTCAATCACCAAATAGTGGAATAAATCTATTCAGAAGATCTTCTACATCCTTTAATTTTCTATAAAAGAGAAGGTACTTCTGTCTGCTTTTCGAATAGAGGGTGAAGCTATTCAATGTTGGAAATTGGTCAAAAATATGAATCCTGATGAGTAGATCGAGGAATTGAAATTGAAGGATTTCCGAAAAAAAATATTTTGATAAATCTTTTCCTTACACACTTATACTTATGAATTAATGGGACTTCCATTCACTCATGAAAAAGATGAATAATTGATCAGAGTGTGTGAGGAAAATTTCACAAGGATTGCACGATATGCCTCCATCATTTTTTGTTACCCCCTAATGTATGTTGAACTCTTCTTTGGTGGGTTAAAACATATTCTACATAAATCCATAGTGATCCATGAATTCGAGATCTATGAGGGAATTTTTTGATGGTCCCTCATAGTCAAAATGGAGATCGCGGAATCCTAGGGATATCATGGGGATAATAATCATAATGTTGAATTTAATTCTGGTTCTCCGGTGGATAAATACAATGACGATATGAAAATCCAATACCCCACATGCCAATGTATCCAAAATATGCACCCTTGAAATTGCGTGAAGGGGATGTTGAAATGCTTTAGGTGTGGAAGAGAATTTCACCAAGCCACAAATTGCAGATAATAAAAACCTACAACTGTGACATATGAGAGGAATGCTCTATTTGACCCAAAATACATTGATCATTGCTTCAGCAGTAATTAATAAGGTAACTTTTAAAACTATTTTAGTAAGCCATAGATTTTTTGAGGCAACCAACAACCTCCAAGTCAGAAAGGGAGATCTTTTTCAATCACAAACGCAGAATTGATCCACGACAACAAAGTGGTGACATGTATGCTAGTTATTCATTTAAGAATATCGAATTTACTATTCTATTCCATTTGTATGCATTCTTTTATATCCAAAATATTTTATAGAACAATCCCAATACCACCACAAATCATGAATATAAAGATGTTGGTGAGAACAGAAAATGAGACATTAATTTCATCCCATTAATATAATTCATCCCTGGTAATAATTTTGTGGATTGAAATTCCTGGAGATCCTCATCATATTCCCTCTATATGAATTTGATACAACTCATGGAATAGACTATATTTCCTTGTATAGGGCCAACAAAAATTAGAGTGAAAGGGAAATCAGTCTCCATATGGAGAATTGACCCCTGATTCTATACAAGTGCAAGGAGGGGGATGGATAGTCATTTGAACCATCATATAAAGTTTGGATATTACTTCCCAATGAAAACACATATCTTCCTAATATGATTGAGTCTATGTAATAAACCATTATTGATGACATGAATATTGTGTGGGAATTCACTAAAGTGTTTTCTATGTAATTTCCCGGTCTTCCTCCCAGAAGAGATGTTTAATTCATAATTTATGTTCTACATGGTGCATTTCAAATGTACCAAAATCCATATAGAAAAGATTTTGGAGAGCTTTTGGAGCTGAAGAAACAACTATAGGAGAATTTGGATAATGCGTTTATACGCCATCATTCACTATGGGGTGCACCAACTCTCTTCATGAAGAAGGAATAAGGGTCAATGATTCTTTTCATTGATCATTGTGAGCTCAAAAAAATCACAATATATAACAAGTATCCTTTTCCATGAATTTATGGATTTTTCGATCTGCTACGTGGAGAACAATACTTTTCCTTGGTGGATTTGAGGCTGGGTTACTAGCAGGTATGGGTGAAGAAGGGGGATATCCCCAAGACTATAATTCGTATAAGATATGGGCACTATGAATTCATTGTATTGACTTTTGAACACACTAACTCTCATACAATATTAATGGAATTTATTAATAGAGTCTTCAGAAATTACCTTAACATATTTGTGGTAGTCTTTATAGATGAAATTCTAATATACACCAAAACCATGGAGGAGCATGAGTTGCATCAATGAACTATACTAGAGACCTTGCGAAAGGAGACACTTTATGAAATTTACAAGAAGTGTGACTTATGGTTGAAGGAGGTCTCATTCATTGTTCATATAATTATAAGTAATGGGATATCTATGCATCCTTTCAAATCAGCTATAACTGAGGGATTCTCGAGGCAAAAATCTGTAACATACTTCCATATGATCCTTGGGTTAGGTGGATATTATTGTCGACATGTGAGAAATCTCTAATGATTGTCCAAACCTATTACAAAGATTACTCAGATTGGAGTAATGTTTTCCTGGTGTGATGAATGTGATGATAACATTGTTGAATTTAAAGGAGACTTATCACTATACCCATTCTCACACAACCCACAAGTGGTAAAATATTTTTCTAATTCATTCATTCATTGAAGATGGTCTTGGAATATGTGTTGATGAAAAATTACAATTTCATTGCCTATTTTTCAAGTCAATTGAATGTTCATGGGAAAAACTATCCAACAAATGATCTGGATTGGCTTCAGTAATATTCTATTTATAAATATGGCGACGTTAACACTTTTTGGAGATGTGTAAAATATATGCGGATCACAAAAGCCTCATGTATATATTCACAAAAAAAGTGTTGAACATGCACAAAAGATGATGGTTAGAGCATATTAAAGCCAATGATTGGTCCGTACATTGCCACCCTAGGAATGAAAACATGGTGGAAGATTCCCTAAGTATAAAGGACCCAATGATTCTACCATTGATGAGAAATTAAAATGATCAAATATTCGTATATTTGATTAATATGGAAAAGGGAATCATAATTAAAGGAACATAAAAAATCCTTTCACAAGTGATATCTCAACCGTAACTTTTGGAATGGTAAATGGTTTCTCAAAATGATGATGTGGGAATACAGAAGAAAGAGGAAACTATCAGAAAAGGTAAATCCTCGGAGTTCAAATAAAATGAAAAGGGAATTGTGAGATTTTGGAAAAGACTATTTGTTCCATCAAATTTGGAGTTAAAGAATGAACTTTTGGAAAATGCACAGGGATATAATTTCTCTATTAACCCAGAAAACACAATAATGTATCGAGATCTTAGAGTGAATTATCGGTGGGAAAAATGAATAAGGAGATCACTAACTATATATCAATGTGCCTGGTATGTCAGAAATAGAAGGCTGAGAGGAATATGTATAATTGTATGATGCAACCATTTCCCATACAAGTATGGAAATGGGAGAACATCACCATGGACTTTGTCACTGGACATATGAAGACACCGAAAGGATAAAATGCGCTTTAGGAGGATTCGAATCATCTTTCAAAGATTGCACAAAACATTTCTATTCAAGATGATTTATCATTGGATGAACTGGATCAAATATATATCAGATAAGTGAAAAGGATTCAACGAGTAACACATTATATTATATCAGATCGAGATATAAGATTCATCTCTATGTTCTGGAAAATTCTTCAACATTCACTGAATACTGGGCAGAGCTTTAGTAGGACATTTCATCCTCAAACTGATGGCCAGTCTTAGAAAATTATCCATACACATGAGGAAATGTTGAGATCATTCTTAAAATACATAAAAAAGGATGGGATCATTATCTTTATCTAGTTGAGTTCTCTTAAAATAATAGTTTCCACTCATGAATCCCAATGGATCATTATAAAGACCTTTATGGGAAGAGGTGTAGTACACTGACTTTTTGGGATGATGTTTGGGAGAGGAAACTCATAGGCCTAGAAATGGTTGGAGAATTGGTAGAGAAGGTTAAGACTATCCTACAACACATTAAAGCTACTCCTAGTCGAAAAAATAGCTATGTTGATAATCATAGATGAGACCTAGTGGTTGATTTCAAAGACAAGATATTCCTCTAAATATCACTATGTAAGAGGGTAATTATATTTGGGAAGAATGGAAATAATAGCCCAAGGTACATAAACCCTTCTGATATCTTTGATCTCATTGGAGGAGTGGTATATCAACTAACTCTCCAACCAAACCAATACTAAGTGCATGATTTATTTCATGTATCACTCTTGAGGAAGTACAAAAATGACCCATCGCATGTACTCAATCCAGAGGTGGAACAATTGGAGAATGAACACTTTTATGATGAGAAGAAAGTGAATATCTTATATCATAGGGAAAAATTTAAACGAAATAAGAAATGACCCATTGTCACGGTGTTGTGGCGAAACCAAACATTTGAAGAAGAAATGTGGGAATTAGAGGAAGTTATAAAGCAATGTTACCCTCATCTTCTTTAGTGTGGGAAAAGTAAATTTCAAGGGTGAAATTTCCTAAGGGGGAATATTATAACGACCTAAACATTTATTAATGAAAATTCCCTTAATCTAATTAAACGTCTGGTTTTTTTAAATGGTTATATAACATGTTCACTTCCTTGGTTTTATGTTTCTATATACTAAATTACCGTTATGAATTTTCATTTTTAGTAATATATCCATTGAACACTGAGCATATGATTAATATAACTATAGGTCTTTAAAAAATCCAATTTACATAGACAAAGGGAGAGATGGCCTCATCAAGTATAATTTCTCCATACATTGAACATTTTTCAGAGCATTGATAAGAGATAGCGTCACTGGGATTCACTCCTGACCTAGCCCATGTCGAGCATCTACACGTTATGCTTGAATGGATCCCCCTATGGGAGAAGTGGATGTTAATAGAGATTACCACCCGAGTGATTTTATTTGAGCCTCCCCAGGAGTCTGTCACCATTGCACACCTAACCCTTAGGCCATATGAGAATGTTATAAGGGGTTATGTATCGTGACACTATCACTCAGATTATTTTCGTTATTATCTATGGAATAACGAATATACATTAATTATATTATTTTTACATTGTAAAGTGATTTTAAAACATAAATAGTATTTTTAGTTAATATTATATTAAGAAATATATTTTTAAGAATTAATTAATTTTTAATTAATTAATATTTTAATATTAGTAATATATAATTTTTTTAAATGTAGATGATTGTATAATTTTTTACGAATAAAATTGTAAATTTTTATAAGGTTTGGATGATTTTTTTTTATCAAAACCCATGAATTTTCGATAAATATCATGTGTTTATATTAAAAGTAAAAAATTCACATATTTAGATTATTATTTAGATAAAATAATTTTTTTTAGAATTAGGACCTCGAAATTATAAAACTGTGAATTTGTCATAATTTTCTAAGACTATTGATTTATTGTGTAAAAATTAAATATGGTTTAAATATATCATGTGTTTTATGACATCGTAATGACCCAATAGATATGTAATATAATAATATAAAAATGTTTTTCAGCCAATATATGTTTTAACTTTAAAATTATGTAATGTTATATTTGTTTGATTAATTTCATGGTGCCTTAGAGGACCTTCGAAGACTTATAAAACATTTTAACTTATAAAATTACTTCTTTTATAGTGTGTCTCACCTCCATATAATCAATCATAATAATTTACGAATTTTGGAATTCCACCTGAAAAAATAATTTTTCTGCTCCTATTAGGAAAAACCATGGGAAAACCCATGGTTGTTTATTGGACTTGATTAGTTTAATGTGTGGTTCCCAAGCATTAAATAATAAATAATTCCCACTCTTTTCCAATATAAACCCACCCAAGCTCCCATGTCTATTCACTAGAAAACATTAGAAAACATCCCTACTCTTCCTTATCCCCAATATTATCCTCCCAAGTCTCCCCTAGCTCCCTATAATCCTCTCTCAAGCATCTCCCAAGCCATTGGATCACACATCCATATAAGGGATTTCCTCTTTTCTCATTTTTTGTATAAATTTTTTTATGTTATAATACCATTTGTTTCCATAAATAATGTTTGGGAATGATTTTTCAACTCCCACATACTTCTATAATGTGGTTTTATTAATTATAGGCCTCATTATCTCTCATTAATGCATCCCATGTACACTCGTTACCATGACAAAATTTTGTAAGGAATTTCTCACTTCTGGTTTTCATTCAAGAAATTACTTTGTATTATGAATATAAATTCAATTACTTTCGCTGGTACATGTATATATATGACCCTCATACCTTCTATTTCTTTTAAATATGATGATACACCCCTTTCTCTCCCATCAACCATTTTTTTGAATTCTTATGTCACATCGTTATGCTACAAAAATTGCACCGTGATTTTCCGTACCAAAGTCTTAATACCATGCCTATTTCTCTATCAAAGGTATTCACCTTTATGCACATTTACATAATGAATATAGTATTTCATGTATGAATTCCAAATTCCATTGTCGTGGACTAAATTATGATTTTAAATGAATACATGTTATATTAACCATGTAGCACACTTATGCATGAAATGAAACGATTAAGAAGGGTGCACCCTGATATCACTCTAATGCATTAAGTAATGATTAGTATCATGATACCTCAAGTAAAATGTGTTTTTACTCATTATAATTAAAGTGATATAAGGTTTTACACATTCTACATATTCAATGAGCCTTGGATCATTATAATATCATGTTAAAATGTTGATGTTGCATTTCCATGTTATGATAATCATGTTATATATTAACTTTATGTTCATGTTTTTTTAATGATCCATTGATATTCTTATTGCCTAATATTTATGTTATTCTTCATGTTATTCTTTTTTTAATCCCTTATAGGTATTTATAGCTCAGCTTTTTCTAATGCATGTCCTCTGGCTATCCCATGCTTTGCTAAGTATGATGTAATGTGTGTGGTCATGTAAAAGAAGATTTCAATAGAGATGTGTATTTCATGTTTTATGTTCTAAAACAATGATCCTAATACCCAAAAACACTAGTCCTATGAATTTTATATATTGTATCAAGAGATTATTTTATGTAATAAATTATGTTTATATATGAAATAAGGAGTTGGTTTGTTATAATTACTATTATAACATGATCAAAGAAAATAAGTTACCCTTGTAATATTATTATTTCATCATTTATTTATATCTTTACTCTTATGGGATTATCAACAATTTATTATATAGTGTATGAGGATAGACATATAGATCAAGATGAGCCTACATATAGATTGGTTATAAAGCATGACGAGAAACCAAAAGAGGAGAATTAATAATGTGAAATATAGGAATAATTGATTTTATAGATAAATGGTTAAATGTGATGATTTTTAAACAGTTTGATGATATAGTAACTTCAACATTTTCATCCTACTATAACAAATCCCCCACCCTATTAGTTATTTTTTATTATTCTAATTTATATTATATTAGTAATTATTAAATGAATTTTAATATTTTTATTATAATATAATATTATATATATATATATATACATTTTAGTTGGTTCAATAAATTATTATTTTCATTTTTTATTTATTTTCATGGTACATGAAATGAATCAAAAACACTATTTTTGATGTATTTCAATTTTAATAAAAAATATTATAAAATTAAATATTATTCCATTAGTGAGATTTCTATGAAAAATATATCTTCCATGGGAATGTATGTGTTATGTAAAAAATATTTCTAGTCCATAAATTATAAATTTTATGTACAAAAAATATTAAATATGAAGACTTATTCACATAAAGTCAATTTTCATTATATTTTAAATTAAAAAAAATATATGAAATGGAAATAAATAAAAGGAAATCCATAAAATAATTGAAGAAATAATTATAGTGGATTCGCATGTCATTATCATTATATTACTAGTAACAAATCACATATCATTATTCAATTTTTAGGTAATGTGTGTGTGATAGATTATATTGATGATTAGTGGATGGTTCTTTCGAGTCATGTTAATTTACTGGTGTTGGTTTTACTACATTCAGTTCCTTTTAATTTATGTTCATATGGTAAAAATATCGTATTGGTATTTCCACCATGGATTTGAAATATTTTTTATGAAACAAAATTCATTTCATATAATTTTTTTATTTAAAATGATAACAATGTTTCATTATGATTTAAATTATTCATATAATATAAATGAAAATAAATATTTTTTTGTGTTATCTTATAGGGTTTGACTTATGAATTGAAATTTTTAGGTTTTTTGAGGAATCATTTTATTTTTACAAACTATAATAAAATACAAATTACGAGGAAAATAAATAAATAAATAAATATATTTATATTTATATTCTCATGATATAGTTAATTATAATGTATCCTTAATTCTCAATGACTGACCGAATATTTTAATAGAGATATAGAGGTACTGACATGTGAGGAATTATCAAGTGTCACATAGAGATGATGTCTTTTTTCCATTATATATTCTTAGTAATGAGATATTATGAATCCTTTAATACACGTGACACCATAAATTATGACACTCTTATTTTAAAACATTAATTTTTCTATCATTCATTTAAGTTCATGATATATTTTATACACAAATAATTTTAAGGACTAATTTATTTATTTTGTTAGTTGTATATGTTTTTATTGACACAACAATTTTATGTTTATGTTATTGTTTCTTTATATTAGTTTTCATTAAAAATATTTTTCAAATTTCATAGAATGTATAATATTATATCACATATTTTTGGTGTTATATAATAAAAAATTCATTAAATCATTTTTTATTAATACCCTTATCATTTATTCCAACATATTGAATCAATATGTAGCTTATAACTTTTCGAATGATGGTTTATATATGATGTTTGAATATCATAGTTGGTAAATTACACATTCATGTCATTATTAAAATCATAATGAGTTTTCTATACTTAGTTTTTTTGTACACCTTCCATGTATATATAACAATTGTTTAAAATAAAATTTATTCAAGGTGGAAGCAATAATATTTAAAATATATAGTGATAAAATAATTTAAGAATTAATATATATTATTATCATGGTAAAATTTTATTTTAATTCTATATTTTATAACTAATATTATGATCCATTTTTAAAAACTCTTGGAAAAATGAACATGTTTATTATTATGAAAATTTGTAATATAATTATTAAAGTTAAAATTTTTTAGATATATAATTTTCCAAAAAACAAAAATAAATGGAAAAACCTAGAAAATTGTAGAGACCCAATGCTTGACGTACATGGACATTACATTACTTTTGCAGAATACTTAGTACATAACAAAAACAGAAACACAAGGACTGTAATAGTTTAGTGTCTTTGGAAACTCGAAATATAATCTTCTAATCGTGGTGAAAGATCTTCAAAATCTCCCATAAAGATCATCCCCTTTTTTTCTTACCTATAACCTTTCTTTATTTCCTAGGGAAAATAAAACATAAAAGTGGAGAGCTCAAATGCCCAGTAAGGGTAAACATAGAGAACATAAAACAATCCATAAACATTTTAATGCAAAAACATGAACATAAAATCTAAACATAAAAATCTTGAGCAAAGACATGAATCATGGAAGTACGTGAGGCATATATCATAAGGGAACATCAATCATGATAAAATAGAATGGGAATAAAACATGTAATTGTGGAAAACATTAAGCACATGATATGATTTCTATAGTATCCAAGGCATTACTACCAAGACCATCTTAGTGGACAAAGTCCCTTTATGAATCGAGTTCACTCCACATTCCAGTCCTGTAACACTGAACCAGATTAACTTACCATTACAGCCATGTCTATCACATGAGATATAAATCTTTACCCAATGAATTGGAGGGAGATATAGGTCCCACCCATCTCATATTGAAATAATTCTTTTGTGTGCCACAATATAAACATAAATCATTCATCATAACCCAAGAATAAAATGGGTTTCATAAACATCATTCCATCATAACATAATCCATACAAAAAATTGGATATCATTTCATCATAAGAAAAGTGAAACCATTTAAATCATAGAGACATGATACATGAAACATACAGATATTAAATAATATCATCTTAGATGAAAAATGGTTTTGATAAAACACTTGAATTGAATTCTGGAGGAAAATATCTATTTTTTGTCAAAATCATTTTCTTTTCACAAAATGTCGTGAAATTTTAAAAGAAAAGGATTTTGTTGAAAATAGTCATGAAATATTTTTGAATAAGCTTCATGAAAATAAGGCCTTATGAAACCATAAAAATCCTTTCATGTCGTATACATTAAAAAAACATTCTACTCGTACTTTTTTCGGAAAAGTCAAAATGTAACTTGTAGGGTAAATAAAAGAACGATACCTTCCATACAATGGGGTAAAAGTAAAAATGGGTAAAAAGTAAATTAAACATACATGAATACACTTATATAAAACATCTACATGGATGATAGCAATAACCCCAGTAAATACTTATGAATAAGCAATCTCAGATAAAAATGATATTTGCAAAATTATCCCTCACCTTAGGTCTGATATGATTCTTACGTTTCTGAACCTCCTGTATAATGATTTAAATAATGTCATAAACTTATTGAAGAATCATATTCATTGTTATGATATCATATATTGTTCACTTATGACTTTATATTACCCGTTCTTTTGTAAGTTCCCTGTTAAAGTTGCGTTTTGGCTAAAATAGTTTTATTTATCGTACGTGTTTGGACTTGTTGTTGTTGATATTATTACTTATATCCTGATTTACGTAATTACAGAATGTAAAACATGATTTATATATAATATATATTCATCATATACATATATATATGATATATCGATTAAATGGAATGAAATACACCGTTCATGGAGACGGTAGGCCGTAAGTACGCATGAACGATTTTTTCATTTCCTTATTGAATTGAATGAAATTAAGTAGATGGCCTAAATATATATACACATAAATCTAGTATCATTATTATGAAATATATTTCATGATTACTTATTATATATACTTTATAATCATTTATGAATGGTTAACATTGAGAATGAATCTTATCACGTCGTGGAGACGGTAGTTCGTACGCACGCACGAGTGATGATATCAGTACCATGATCATCAAATTGCATTGAAGTGTATGTATAATATTTCATAATCAATATCACTCTGGAATAATCATATATAGTTATATATTTACACCATTATACCCATCCAATTAAGGTGGTGGTCGAGACCAGATTACACCACGGCGTGGAGACAGTATTCAGTACGTACGCACGCGCGGTGATTTGGTTTTCCATAGGATGGATAGATGGTGAAATAGGGTTGTTTCATACCTATAATATAATATAATTATATGAGTGATACTGATGTTATTACTTCATATTGAAACAACTAAAGATGAAGAAGTAGAATAAGAAATAAAGTTGAAAGAATCAGTAATAGATATTACCTCTTCTTTCGACACGCCTCTTTGAAACCTCCTTTTAAGGCACTAATATTGGTCTTTGAAGAAGACCAGAACCTATAGGATGTTTCTAGGAAAGTGGAGAAGAGAAATTGGCAGGGGTTGGCCGATCTTGGAGTCTCAAAGTGATGTGAGGAAGAGAGGGAGGAGGTTCGCTTTTATAAGGGATGAGAGGGGCACCTTTGGAATAACCAAAAATATTATTTTATTATAAAGTCATATTCGGTTTTTAATAGCTCAAAAATGAGTTATTTCTAAGATAAGGTGGGTATGGGTCGCAATAATATCATCCAATAGAATTTAGACAAGTTTAGGTTTCTAGTTTAACATTATCATTTAGACATAACTTTAATTTAAATAATTTTTCTTTTACCGTGTCTTCTTTTTTGCTTACACTATAAGGTTAATAAACTTACTATAACAAGCCAAACGAACCCCAAGTTATTTATTATTAATATATATAACCTTATCTACGTCATTTGGCCAATCCTTAGATTTTTAGGAATAAAATAACAATTGATAATATAATATTTGTTTTAAAAGCTATTTCATGTCAATTTTGACACTATTTGGTAATTGATTTTTGTGAAAATCATAACAAAATGATTAGATCAAAAAAAGTTAATTAAGTCAATAATAACACGTCTTATTAACCTATAAAAATGGTGTAATTCATAAAAAGTCTCAAATTACATTTATTTGAGAATTTATAACATCAGTTATGTCAATATTTCATTAATGAGATAATTACTGCATCATCATTGTATCATAAATAAATTAAATTATTTAATGTCTAAAAATTATAAATAAAATACCATTGTGTAGGAAATATTTTTATAGTTCTAATGAATATTTATAGTCGAATTTATCTTATGTATAACCCTATATTAAAAATTATTTAGTTATTAAACTTTGATTTTAACTATTTTTACCCTTCTTTAAATAAATTAACAATAAATGTCTTAATCTAATCCAAGTGGGCCTAAATGGTCATATTGTATTCCTAAGGTTGTTTTTGGTCGAATTAAACTTTCCCAATAGAATTAGGACATGTTTTAGGGTAATAATAATATCATTGTTACCCTTAATTACGCTATTTACTTTTAACCGTGGTAAAAAAAGTAAAAAGTTACTATTCATCAAAAAATATTTTCATCTCAATGAACCACATTTTAGTATTTGATATTAACCGTGTCTCTCAGATTTTCGAAATTCCACTCACAGAAGCGGTAAAAATATGTTTTATTTGAATTTGAAAATTTCTCCTAGGAGGTGGGTAAAAGACGGTAAAAGTTCAATAAAATTATTATAAAATGACTCCAATTAATTTCATTGAACTTATATATGTATTATGTATCAAATTTGACCTAAAATAAATTTAAATAAAATAAATATTTATTTAAATAAAAAGTCAGTTTTAAATAGTAACCCAGTGTTTTCACTATTCATCAAAAATTGAAAGCTTTCAGAAATATACAAAAAATTCACCCTAGGATAATTTCGATATTCCGAATCCAAAAATGAAGTACATTTCAAAATAAAAAATTTATAAAATTTTAGAAAGTGGGTATTACTATTCATAACGGCTAGTTTATATAACATATCGATGTTTAGTTAAACTTGGTATTGGGTACAACACACGCTATCGTGGAAGGTCACGATTGCGCGTAATGTAAGCCAAGTCATGGATTCCTATAGTGAAAGCTCCTTTTGGTGTAGCGTAAAAAACAAGACATTAATGAAATTAAAAATAATATAAAATCTCGGGGTGTTACATTCTACCCCCCTTAAAATGAATTTCTCCCTCGAAATTCATCGGGGTTATAAATGGTTTACTACTAGAAAGTTTCTTTAATAGAAACCCACATCGTAAAAAGAAATAACAAAACATGACTTTAAAAACTAAAGTATGAAACATAACGGTTAACCAAATTAACTAATCACTGGGTTTCCACATAAGATAACATAGGTGAAAATATGGATATGGAAGAGAAATCTAACCGTCATGTAATGATGGAGAGTGGTAGAGAACATGGATATGAAAAAGAAAACAATCACAAAGCCATAAATTTGTGATGATCTAGGGTACCATCTGATTCATTGGATATAAGGGCACTAGGACAAATTTTTTTTTGGTTTTTAAGATCATTTCCTTAAAGTTGAATAATTGGAATTATAATTAATACTTAACATATTTTGGAATAATCTCACCGTTGTTCATGCCTTGAACAATTTCCACTTCATATCTTTAAGAAATCTAGTTGAATTTTTCTTTCGGGATGTTTTATTAGATCATGCGATAGAATGATAGGTCATTCCATCTCTCTCAAACATAAGTTAGACAAAGTTATATACATAATTCCATCTATGGTGAGATTAGTCATATATGGAATTATAATTCATCTATCATCCTGCATAATAAAATAAAACTAGTTTCTACTCACTAGGGACTTCCTGTAGGCCAGTGGTTGGAAATAAAGGCATGTCGCACTTCGGTTGTGGGTTCGATTCCCACAGCCTTGTCCGACGTGATGGGTTGACGCCCATTCTACAGGTTTCCCTTTTTTTTCTAAAAATACAATACTAACTTATGTCCAACATAATAAATTCCAATCATAAAAGGTATCCACAATAATGCAGTCCATTCTCATATTATAGTGAAAATGATTACCAGAGATTTCATATAACAAGCATGTTAATACCATCGTTGATCCCCATATATCATAAGATATGCCTTGTTGGTCACATTCCAAACATTCGAAGGCCTTAATAATTTATTCTATTGAAAATTTAATACCCATTGAATCTTAGTGAAAACATGAGTGCTATCAAAAGTTAACTCTTTCCACATAGCAAAACCCCAAAATTTTATATACCGAAACCATGATATAAGTATTTCCTTATATCATTTATGAGCTCATGAATACTGTCAAACATTTCATTTTCTCATTATCCCTTAATTATGCGCATATCATCTTCATTCCAAAAATATCTAAATCAATTTCCATGGTTACCGGTACCATAAAATTATTGAAAACCACAACAGACCAATACATAAATATTCCAATATTCCACAATCCTATATAAAACATTATTTTGGAATCCGATTAGATAAACACTTAATCATTCAACCAAATCGTTGTCATATTCAACATCGCCAATAGTGATCGCATGTGACTTCCCTTTCTCCTTTGACTTAAGTGGTTGCTCATGTCGATCATCATTAACCCTTGCATTAGGGCATTGATTAGCATAATTCCCCATTTCATTGCACTTGAAGCATTGAAGTGTTGGTCGTGCGTTCTCGGCAGTATTTTCTTTAGTCACATCATTAGCAATCCTTTTTCCATTACTTCAACACTCAGATACTCAATGAACTTATTTACCACACATAAAACATTTTCTAGTCCCTTTATGACAATCTACACCATTCTTCTTTCCACACTTTGAGCATAAAGAAACATTCATCTTCTTTTCACCATTATTCTGAGATTTCTCCTTGAACTCCATCTTTCGTTTCTTGTCCAAACCATGAGATGGATATGTAATACCTACATCCATTTCTACCTTGATTGCACAATTCACAATTTCTTCATAGCTACTGAAGTCTCTTATAGCTAATTCCCTTCGAAGATTTGGTTTTAAGCCACTGAAAAATTGATCAACATTACTTTTAGGTTCGATGATAAAGCCAAATGCATACCTTGCAAGCCTTGTAAAATTTGCTTCGTATATACCAACAGATTCATCATCCTTTTGCTTTATTTCAAGATACTCCTTCTCCATCTTTGTTCGAATAATATGAGGTAAGTACTTATTGAAAACTAATTTCTTGAACTCATCCCATTCCATGGACTCAATTTCATCTCTTGGCCTTGTATTCTTTATAAGATTCCACCATTGATTAGCTTCACCTTCCAAAAGATATACTGCTAAGATGACTATATCATGTTCATAACATTGAAGAAAAAAATGTCTTTTCAGAGGTTTTGATCCATTTTTCAGCAACAAGTGGATCAGAATACCCACTAAAAGAAGGTGGACGTTGCCTCATGAAGGACTCAATAGAATATTGTTCCCTTATCTGCTCATTTGGATGTCCAGAATGATTCATAACTTGTGTAAGTATAGCAATAAGATTTTTAACTCCATCTCCCATAACATTTGTCTGTTCAGGAAGAAAATCATTGCCTTGTCCATTACATTGATCAACATGGTTCCTTCGGGTTCCAGCCATCATCTAAAACCCAAAAAGAATAGTGTGAGAAGCAAAAATAATTCTAGGGAAAACAACATAATAAAGGGGGATTACCTTCAATATCAAACATCATAGGTTTAATTCTAAGATCGTTATCATAATTCTATGACTATAACCTATACTTATACTTAACCTTAGGGACATCCCTTGACATACCGTAGAAATATCTCTAGGGATCTCACAAAAGTTCTCGCATCCTAGTTTCCAAAGGTTGACTAAACCTTTCCTCTGATACCAACTGTAGAGACCCAAAGCCAGACGTATATGGAAATTACATTAATTTTGCAGAATAATTAGTACATATCAAAAAACAGAAACACAAGGACCATAATAGTTTATTGTCTTTGGAAGCTCAGAATATAATCTTCTAATCATGGTGAAAGATCTTCAACATCTCCCATAAAGATCTTCCCCTATTTTTATTACCTAAAATATTTCTTTATATCCTGGGGAAAAGAAAACATAAAAGGGGTGAGCTCAAATTCCCAGTAAGGGTAAAAATAGAGAACATGAAACAATCCATAAACATTTTAATGAAAAAACTTGAACATAAAATCTAAACATCAAAATCGTGAGCAAAGGCATGAATCTAGGAAGTACGTGAGGCATATATCACAAGGGAACATCAATCATGATAAAACAGCATGGGAATAAAACATGTAATTGTGGAAACCATTAAGCACATGATATGATTTATATAGTAGCCAAGGCATTGCTACCAAGACCATCTTAGTGGAAAAAGTCCCTTTCTGAATCGAGTTCACTCCTTGTTCTAATCCTGTATCACTGAACGAGATTAACTTACCATTCTAGACATGTCTATCTCATGAGATATAAATCTTTACCCAATGCATTGGAGGGAGATATAGGTCTCAACCATCTCATATTGAAATCATTCTTTCATGTGCCACAATAAACATATAAATCATTTATCATAACCCAAGAATAAAATGGGTTTCATAAACATCATTCCACCATAACATAATACATACAAAAAAATTGGATATCATTTCATCATAAGAAAAGTGAAACCATGTAAATCACAGAGACATGATACTTGAAACATACACATATGAAATAATGTCATCTTAGATGAAGAATGGTTTTGAGAAAACACTTGAAATGAATTCTGGAGGAAAATATCGTTTTTTCATCAAAATCATTTTCTTTTCACAAAATGTCATGCAATTTTAAAATAAAAGTATTTTGTTGGAAGTAATCATGGAATATTTTTGATCAAGCTTCATGAAAATAAGGCTTTATAAAACCATAAAAATCTTCTCATGCCATATACGTTAAAAATAACATTATTCTCGTACTTTTGTCGAAAAAGTCAAAAAGTACCTTGTAGGGTAAATAAAAGAAATATTCCTTCCATACCATGGGGTAAAAGTCAAAATGGGTAAAAAGGACTTTAAACATACATGAATACACTTTTATAAAACATGGACGTGGATGATAGAAATAACCCTAGTAAATACTTACGAACAAGCAATCTCGGATAAAAATGAGATTTGCAAAATTATCCCTCACCTTAGGTCCGATATGCTTCGTACATTTTCGAACCTCCTGTATAATGATTTAAATAATGTCACTGACTTACTAAAGAATCATATTCATTGTTATGATATCATATACGGTTCACTTATGACTTTATATTACTAGTTCTTTTGTAAGTTAAATGTAAAAGCATCATTTTGGGTAAAATCGTTTTATTTATCGTATGTGTTTAGACTTGTTGTTCTTTATATTATTACTTATATACTGATTACTTAATTAAAGAATTTAAAAAATGATTTATATATATTATATATTCAGTATATACATATATATATATGATAGATCAATTAAATGGAATGAAATACACCGTTCATGGAGACGGTAGGCCGTACGTACGCATGAACGATGTTTTCGTTTCCATATTGAATTGAATGAAATTAAGTAGATGACATACATATATATAAAAATAAATAAATTATCATTATTAGTTCATATATTTCATGATTACTTACTATATATACTTTATAATCATTCATGAATGGTTAACATGGAGAATGAATCTCATCGCGTCGTGGAGACGGTAGTCCGTACGTACGCACGAGCGATGATTTCATTCCCATGATCATGTAATTGCATTGAAGTGTATGTATAATATTTCAGAATCAATATCAATTTTCAATAATCATGTATAGTTATTTATTTACACCATTATACCCATCCATGTAAGGTGGTGGTCGAAAACAGATTACACCACAGCGTAGAGATGGTATTCCGTACGTACGCACGCGCGGTGATTTCGTTTTCTGTAGGATGGATAGATGGTGAAATAGAGTTGTTTCATACTTATAATAACATTTCAGTTTTTGAGTGATACTAATGTTATTACTTTATAATGAAACAACTAAATAAGAATAAGTAGAAGATGAAATGATGTTGAAAGAATCGGTAACGGATATTACCTCTTTTTTCGACACACCTCTTTGAAGCATCCTCTTAGGGCACTAATATTGGCCTTTGAAGAAGAAAAGAACCTCTAGAATGTTTCTAGGGAAGTGGATAAGAGAAATTGGCATGGGTTGGCCGAGCTTTAAGGCTCAATGTGATGTGAGGAAGAGTGGATGGAGGTTTCCTTTTATAAGGGAGGAGAGGGGAACCTTTGGAATAACTAAAACTATTATTTTATTATAAATTCATATTCGGTTTTTAATAGCTCCAAATTGAGTTATTTGTAAGCTAAGGTGGGGATGGGTCTCAACCCTCTCTTCTAATAGAATTTATACAATTTAGGTTTCTATTTTAACATTATCATTTAGATTTAACTATAAGTTAAATAATCATTATTTTACCATGTCTTCTTGTTTTCTTACTCTATAAGGTTAATAAACTTACTATAATAAGCCAAACGATCCCCAAGTTGTTTATTATTAATATATATAACCTTATCTAAGTAATTTAGCTGAACCATAGATTTTTAGGAATAAAATAAAAATTTATAATATAATATTTGTTTTTAAAACTATTTCATGTCAATTTTGACACTATTTGCTAATTGATTTTTGTGAAAATCATAACAGAATTATTAGTTCTAAACAAGTTAATTACGTCAACAATGACATGTCATATTAACCTATAAACTTATTTTAATTAATTAAATGTCTCAAATTACATTTATTTGAGTATTTATAACATCATTTATGTCAACATTTCATTAATGAGATAATTACTGCATCATCATTGTGTCATAAATAAATTAAATTATTTAATTTCTAAAAATTATAAATAAAATACCATTTTTTAGGAAATAATTTTATCTCTCCAATTAATATTTATAGTATAATTTATCTTATGATTAACCCTATATTAAAAATGATTTCGTTATTACACTTTGATTTTAACTATTTTAACCCTTCTTTAAATAAATTATTAATAAATGTCCTAATCTAATCCAAGTGGGGCTAAATGGTCATATTTTATTCCTAAAGTTGTTTTTGGTCGAATTAAATTTATCTAATAGAATTAGGACATGTTTTAGGGTAATAATAATATCATTGTTACCCTTAATTATTCTATTTACTTTTAACCGTGGTAAAAAAAGTAAAAAGTTACTATTCACCAAAAACTATTTTCATCTCATTGAACCACATTTTAGGCCTTGATATTAACCGTGTCTCTTGGATTTTCGAAATTCCACTCCCAGAAGTTGTATAATTATGTTTTATGTGAATTTGCAAATTCTCCTTGGAGGTGGGTAAAAGACGGTGAAAAGTTCAATAAAATTTTTATATATCTTAAATTATTATAAAATTACTCCAATGAATTTCATTGAAATTATATATGTATTATGTATAAATTTTTACCTAAAATAAATTTAAATAAAATAAATAATTATTTAAATAAAAATTCGGTTTTTAAATAGTAACCTAGTGTTTTCACTATTCATCAAAAACTGAAAGTTTTCAGAAAAATAAAAAAAATTCACCCTAGGCTAATTTTGATATTCCGAATCCAAAAACGAAGTCCATTTCGAAAGTTAAAATTTATCAAATTTTAAAAAGTGGTTATTACTATTCATAACGGATAGTTTATAAAACATATCGTTGTTTAGTGAAACTCGGAATTGCGTACAACACACGCTATCGTGGAAGGTCACGATTACGTGTAATGCAAGCCATGTCAGAGATGCGTGTAGTGAAAACTCCTTTTGGTGTAGCGTACAAAACAATACATTAATGAAATTAAAAAGAATATAAAATCTTGTGGTGTTGCAAAAATGATATTCTAAATGTAAAAATTTAAATAATATTGTAAATATAATATATATAAAAATAAGAAATTTTTTAATATATGAATTATTCATTTTAATTTTTTATGAACATACATTTGCTACATTCGAATAACGCTTTCTTATATCAAACATCCAAAATATATATAATCAATGTTCCTAATTAATTGAACTCGTGTTGATTTCAAGGTTTGTTAGATCATCATTACACAAAAATATGAATATTGTAATTATTAAAAAATCAACAATGTTTATTTTATATAATGTAGCATGTTTTATTAAGGATAACTTCCCACATATACATAAATCTCTAACTAAATAATAGAGAATCCAGGATGTGGGAGAATTTCAAAAATACTTCACTATATAACAGTTAATTTTAAAAAATTTACATTCTTATTATATTATTAAATATGATCACTCAGAAATAATTGTTTACGATTCCATAGTCAATTTTTAATATATATTTATTATGAACTCCATATTAATTTCAAATAAAAATAGTCATATCATGATACACCTATTTTCAAAACATTTAATAAATAAATATATAACAGTATCAATTAGGATTATATATATATATATATATGAGCTTCCATGATTGGTATATCTATAAATATCTCATATGAATGATTTGGATGAGAAGATTCACTGATCAATGAGAGGTGGTAAATCATTGTTGTTATTTCATTTTAAACACACACCATTTCAAACACTATACTCTCACCTTTACTTATTGTATAAATATTCAATTAATTAATGGAATATTGTATATACTTATGATGTTATATCATATAAAAAGGAAGGAAATTAAGAAACATGTGAATTCAATATTCATCCATATTTTTTGATAGAATGAATTTTTAATGTTTTTTATAAATTAGAATAAATTATTTTCAAAAATAAATTGTTATACTTTTTGTTTAAAACAATAATGGATATTTCAGGAATATAAATCAAGTTAACAATGAATGATTAACTAAAATTCCATGTAATAGTCTTATAAAAGATGTTTTTGTTTTTCAATAATTGGAGACCATTATGCTAAATATATTATCATGCTATATTTTATACCTTAAAAATTCTGAAGGATTATATTTATTTCCCATTATGATATTGTCAATAAAACTATGGTGTAGATTCATTGGTTGATGTATACATGAAATCTTGAAAAACTCATGAGTTAACAGCTCAATCACTGAATGAAAACAACAAAAAATTTCCCAAAAAATGATGAGGCGATGAAAAATAAGATGGGTGTATCTTTATATGGTGGTCAATGTGTTTTGAATTTAATCCCTATAAACAAATATGTTTTAATCACTTCATAATCAGAGGATGTTATTATAACTTATAAAAACAATTAAATATTATGTGTGTCACAATTTAATGGTTTTATCCATTATAAATTTCCCCATCCTTTATGTGGGTGTAATTTACTCCACATTCTTTATTCACATCCAATATATAAAAGATGTTCAATATCAATTATTATTTTATTATAAAATATTTTTCATATAATTCAATCAAGATATTTATCCCTCACTTCCTCTTTCGTATTCAACCATGTAATTATTCTATAAAATTTTACAACCATTTAAAATATCAAAATGATTTATCCACAGTAGGCTTTTCAGGACATAATATAAAAGAATAAAATAAATATTATATTTTTATTAACTAATAGTTATATCGATAAACCATATGGATGTTATTTTAGATTTTCAAATAAACTCATTATAGATTGGGATTGTGCTTTTGTGGTATATCAGTACCTTTTTGTGTAAAAAAATCATCTGGAAAATGGAAACTAATTTTCATCTTTAAATGGATTCACCAAATATTTACTGACCATAAAAATCCACTAAAAAACATAACCAAGGTGATATTTTTTTTGAAAAAATGTAATATAGTGATTTAAAATAGTACCATTGTACTCTTTTTTATAATTAATAGACTATGTCAATGATAATATCATACAAGATGATATATAATCCATTATTTGTTTGAATGGTAACTTAATCACATCTAGATGGATTATTGTATTATAAGAAACTATATTTCATTGTTATCAAGGATCTAATATACATTTGTTTCAAAAAATCCACCTTTGGGACAAACATGTTAATGTCGATGTTACACAAATTTACATTTTATAAAATTCTTAATACACATATATTCAAAATGAATACATCATATCATTTATTAATCAAACAAATTATGAGTATACGTCCTTTTTAATGGAATCATTGGGTAAAAAAAACCTCTTAAGATTTTTTGGAAATTTATTTTTAACTAGATCCAACAATTCATTATGAATCACTATGAAAACACTTGAATTTTGAAAAGTAACATATTCATAATGATTCCAACTTTTATAAATTTTCATAAAAAAATATATTAGTTCAATAATAATTGGATACATATGCTAATTATCCTTAATTAAATGGGGGTACCTTCAATTTTATAATGAATAAATTATATTTATTCCCAAGATAATTTATTATCCATTTTAAAAACAACCAAAACAATCATCATAATGTTTCAACAGATTTTTTATTTCATGTTGAATCAACTGAGGAATGATAAATAATTATTTCCGGAAGGAAGATCCAACCAATGACCATATTTCTCAAGTTCCTCCCATTGAGTCTCTTTATGATTAACGTAGAGAGTCTAGTGCATGTATTCTGGAAAATATAAATATCAACTAATCATCCTAATCCAAAAACTAAAATAAAAGTATTTGAAAACATGTGTATTTTTTCTACATTATAACATTTCCAAAAAGTTAATCTTAATATATTTTCACTATATCAATAAAATTATGAATCCATTTATGTAAAAAATATAGACAACGATTAATACCCCATTATAAAAATGAAATTAATTATATGAAATTCATGGAAGTCATTCTACATAGGCTGTATAATCACAATATAATTTCATTTTTCTATAGAAATAACATCCTATTTTTTTTTGAACAAATAAAACCTAAATGTATATGTGATATGGTATAATGAAACCATATCTTATTGTTTTGGAGTAAAATAATGTATAATTTATACCAGATTTGGTTTCTTATTTTGTCAATATTTTATATGAATTAAATTCTTTCATATATTATTTTTTAATTCTATTTGTTATCATAATTGTAAATTACTATGATAATTATAGGAATGTTAATGTCCTTGGTCTATTATATTGGAATACAATTTATGTCATTATTTATAGTACTATTTTATATCCAATATAGTTTTTTTCAATGTCTATCGTATATTTAATATGATGACTAGAGTTTAGAGAAATTATGCCACTTGAAATTAAAATTTATTTCTATTTCATATTAGATTGAAAAAAATGAATTATTAAATAGTATTGATTTTTTCCGTAACTGAATATAACATTCATATTATTTTTTATCAAAATATATTACGATGAGATAAACTTTATATACCATATTAATAATTATATGTACTAGATTATTATCCACTTTCTAGAAGAAATTTTCTTATCAACTATTCATCATGTAATCAATTATAATAGTGAATAGATATTGGTGTTGTATCAAAATTTTGGGTACCATTAATTTTCATCATCTTGTATACCAGGATTTATATATTAATTTTTTCATATTTGATGAAAATATAGAATGCATCTCCTTTTATTTATGTTGGAGTATCATGTACATCATCCGAATAAATTATTATTAACATTAGTTCATATTGGGGCATGGGAGTCCATTTGTCAGGAAATAAGCATTAATAATTGATTCCATATTGGAATATTTTATAAATTTAGAATTTAGATATTTTCTCTCCATTTATATTTATAGAAATAGAATCAATGTAACTGGGGTTTTCCTTAGTGGTATGCTCCCTATAATCGTATATGAAAAATAGAGGTTCAAATCCAATTGGGTGAAGTTACTATACCGGTACTATAGGAACGTTGTAACAGCATTGACACTTTAGAAATTGTGGGAACATTAGTGGAGGCAGGGCACTGTAGCAATGGTGGGTATTGTGTGGAACTGTAGCAGGTAGAACTATAGTAGTACTATTCACAGATTGGGCTTGGACAAAAAATATTAGGCCTAAGGTCCATGTAATGGGCTATATGTCCAGTAGGACTTCGGGAATTGTAATGGGTCTCCCTCTATAGAGTTTAAAGAGAACATTGCTTAACATTAATAATAAAATGAGGCTTCAGCCCTAACCTTTAGAAAAAAAAATAATAAATCATTATCAGCATTTCATTCATTAGGATATTTATCATGATTTATTTACTATATTATATTTCGTAGTATACATTAATGATATAATTTTCTTAGAGTTATTTTTCGTCCACTGAACGTGAATATAATTAGTTAACCATATCAATGATTATTTCACTCTGATTATACCAACCTTAAAATCCCATTTACACTGAGAAATAACTGGACATAAATGATTTTTTAACAAAAAGAAACTTTTTATGAAAAAGGAGAATCTGAATAAGTCCACACCCAAAAAATAGCTTCAAAAAAAGGTCATGGATTCATCAAAGATGACTCTGAGGTTATTATATTCAACAAATCTAAATAACCCCCACATCCAATTAGTTACATGGATATTCATTTCAACATGTAGATGAAATTCAATATGATTTTCAATTTTGTTCCATGTTTTAATATATTCCGTCAAAGTGATATTCCCTTCATTTAATGCTCAGATAAAAATGCATTATTTCTCAACAATTCACTCCCATTGTTCCTCACTAATTAAGACATGAATAATTCAATCATCAATATTATTTAATACCTATTCTAAAGAATTAATATTGTGGAATTATTCAATTATTTCATACTTTATATTGAGAAAAAGCTCCAAATGTTTCTTTATCTCCTGTTATATTTTACTCTCGCCCTGTTTGAGCTTTCATCCAACACTGTACACCACTACAAATTTTTTTCATCATCGGTTGATTTAATACCCTTAAAATAAAACTTATTTCCCATTATTCTTGTACCCAACATCGAATCTTCAACCAATGAGGGTTCTCTCAATTTTTCTTTTATTCCATTACTCATTTCCTTTCCTAGCGATATGGTGACAACTATTTTTTGTGGTTTTTTATTAATCTATATAGGGTCTTAGGATTCCCCAAAACATTTGGACGCAAATATTCCAACTAATTTTTTTTCCTTATTTTCCTATTATTGATCTAATTATAACAATGGAATCCTTCTCATTATCCAAATATGGTTTCCAGTCTCCATCTTTATCACTTGCATACCTCTCTTCTAAATAGTTTTCTTCAGCTTATTTTCATTTCCATCTTTAGATCAAAATTTTAAATCCTTCAAGGTAATCATTTTTATTTTGGAATTAATTTAGAGTCAAGAAATGATTTTGGATTTTGAGTGGCTTTTATTCATTACACTATGTAGGCACCCCATGACATGAGGGAACTACCACATTCATATCAACATTGATACATATCTCATGAAGCACCCCTTTATTCATATTTCATTACACAATTATTATGGGCCAATCATTGTTTGAAATCATTCTCTTGAACCATACCTTCTTCCTTAACTGTATCAGCATAAGAGGGTATAGTCATGGAGCTAGGTGCTATCGAGGATGGCTCTACCATCATGGGAGTATCCATATCATTTAAAAAACTATAAAATATATCCCCAACACTTGGATCATGTTTCATAGATTTTGTCATAACTCTGAGGGTATCCAAATGAGGAATTTGTTCAAAATACATAGAATAAATAGAAGTATTTACAAAATCTATATCAATTTTTTGACATCCCAGACCCAGATTCCACATAGTGGGTACCCCAAACCTAGGAGGCCACCAGGCCTCAAGGGAATCCCACTGAATTCTAAAGGATCTATACTAGAGGTGAGGGCCTAGGGTGTGTTAGTGGATTAACTATTCCGTCATTAGAAAGTTTTAGCATAATGGATGATTATAAAAAGAGTTAAATAGCAGAAGCAATATAAGTAAATAGAAGGCACATCAGAAAATAGAGGAAACAATAATAATAACGAAAAAACTAAAATAACATTGAAAACTAATGATGTTTTATATAACTAGAAAATAGGAAAACATGGATACAAGATACCCAGAATAACATGTTCCACATAAGTATAATGGAAATAAAAAACAATAACAAGAATTTTGAGCTCTAACATAGTCATCTAATAGAAATAACCATAATAAATAGAATGTAATAATGTTTTTGAAGATATATGATTCTTTTTTTATGATTTACATCCATGTAATCTACTTTGTGTACCAAACGACGTCCGGAGAGGGTGTGAGATAATTCTCAATGGACCAACAATAGAAATTTCTATAACATCTGGCATGTGTAATAGAAATGTTACTGTTTGCAAGACTACATATATAAAGAAAATTAGTACAATGTAACTTAATAACCAAGTACCTTCTTCATCCCTCAGCTAATGTATGAACATGTAAATAATTAATTATTTGATTATTTCTAGTTTATAAGTATGTCACATGTTAGCAATTTCAAAGTTATATAGCTGAAATAAGGCAACCTATAATTATATTTAATAGTGATGTCCCAATGTAACAACCAAGGTGATGTAGAACTCAAGGGATTCCAACTCATTAATAACTGTATCCTGGCATGGGGTAATATTTTAATCCATGCAGCATAGATTAATTTATTCCATAATAATATGGTTACTGATTCCAAGGTGTTTATCCATGTTCAAATAGGGAAATGTAATAACTTGGCATGATGGGATTTAACCATGGAACTGACTTGTCAATTCTGGATCCAATGATTACATTCTAGGAATCCTTTATTAATGTTAAAGGGATATTGTGGTGTCAAATTGGGAGTCTAATGAATAGACATGGATCATGATATAAGTGGGTCTTAACCTAAGAATGTTGTAGCCATGAATCATAATGGGGTTCCAAAGTGCTCGTGACATTCAATGATCAGAATCCATGGTGAGCTCAAGTTATCCCATTCCTATTTTATAATTAATTTAGGTAATATTTAATTTGCATAAAGTTATTCCTTTCATTTGTGTGATAAAGTCAATTATCATGAAACCTTAATTAATGAATATGACTATTTGGTCTAAGAATTACCTTTTATAAATTTTATAAGACCAAGTAACATAATAAATTTATTAGTTCCATTTAAAGTATATTCAATAATTATGGTTCATTATTATACCTTCCATTAATTTTGTAAGTGTTGCTACAGACATGCAACCTATTAATCATTTGCAATTAATCTGGTCATGTCATATACTTAGTAGACATTCCAATTTCCATTTCCCATTTAATTATCATTTTATGCACTTACGTTAGGTCTGTCATATGGTGAGAATAAATCGAACATTACATTATTCAATTAATAATATAAATTAATTCATTAAATATAGAAATTATTACCCTTTGATGGGTCATTCCAAGTAAGAGTTGAAGAATGGATCAAACGTGTCAAAAACTCGAAACCCAATTATTGCATTACAACCTACATCAGATGGATGGAGTTGTTGGAAGAACTAAAATCTAATAATCATATATTTGGAAATATCATAACCATACAGTTCTAATTATTATATTAATGGCATACATATTCAATAAAAGGAACATGATGAAATCGGTGGTCCCCAAATGACAATTCCAAAATCAACGAACATGAGGGATGAGTTCTAGAACACCCACCTTTATCTGGAACGACACTGTTACTTAGGTATTAGCCCATGGCTTTTCTCGAATTAGATTATATCTAATAAAATTGGGAAAACACTCCAACCATGATAACTTGGATGAGGGAATGAGTGAAGGATAATGGTTTAAATAGAATTGTATAGATACTAATATGAATAAAATGGGATGAACAAAAGCTCGATCAAATCTAAAAAAATGGATATCCCTTTATTCCAACTATAGGTTTTCCAAAATCTAAAAAATGGGCTAAAATTAGGTTAATCCCCCTATTTTTCATATTAGGGAAGAAAGAGGGATCAAATTAGATCATAAAGGGGAGAAGAACAATTTACCTTGAAAAAATGGCATGTGCATGGTTGGTCCACAAGGTTTGAAAAACCATTCTAAAATTATTCGTGGTTACCTTGGATAAAAGTGAACTATCATGGTTAGAATGAATTTCCATATTCCAACCATTCTATATGGTTTTATCCTAAAATTTCCATGAACATGGTTTGCTAAATTGGGTGCTAACTGTGCTTTAATTGTGAAACATTGCATGTTTCCCCAATAATATGGGTTATAGGCTCCAAACATTCCACATACACCGTTAAGAACATCCTAACCAAAAAAGAACCAAATAAACATCTATGATATAGAATTAGGAAAAAATTATAATGTATTCATACATAAGTGAAAACCAGGTTCGTACAATATTACTTTCTAGGAGTAGTCACTATTTGGGTTCCCTATACCTATATAGGCATGATAAAGAATGGTGAAAAAATAGAATGAAAAATGAATAGATGTTAGTACACTATGAAAAAAATATTATTCCTGTATAAAAATTCATCACTAATATAGATCCAAAAAATTGATTAGCGGTTTGGAATCATGAACCACAACAGACATGCCTAATGAAAATGGATGGATACCATTGTTTGTTCTTCTATCCCTATAGAAAAATTGACTGACCATATTCCATAGTAAATGTAGTATAAACAGATTCTGAAAATGGAGGGGTAGTTCTAGAAGAAGAACCCATATTTCAATTTTTAGAGTATAATGAATGATATTCAAGTCACATGACCATATGTAGAGGCAAAATTGTGATCCCTATAACAAGTGAGTTTCTTTGGACCACGCCAATATCAGATCCACCTCTAAGGAAAACCAATCCATAATATGACTATTCTATAGAACAACATCTACCAATGAATAATCCAAACCCTAGGATATGTAAACAGAACATTAAAATGAATCCACCAAATGTAAAAAACTAGTACTCGCCCGTGCTATTTCACGGCGTATTCGATTAATGATTTTTATTTCAAAGAGATATTTGTATTAATAAAATTTGAGAATAAACAATTATGTTGAATAAATTTTAATTAGAAAGTAATGGTATATGATAATGGAATAGGAGTGGATAGAATGAAGACTACATTCAAATAGTTAACAATGAAAAAAGATGGAGTAAATGTTTATGAATTTTCAAATTTTGAAGAAGATTTGAATTCATTTTCAATTTCGTTCAGAATAACTATAATGAAATCACAGAAATAAAAAATGAAAGATAAATAAAATATAAAATAGTGAATGTAATAACAAAAATTAGAATTATGAAAATAAATTACAGCACTCTTGAAATTGTTTACCTCCTATCTAAAAAACAGGACCTCATAAGTAATTGTTGTTGCTGCAAAAAAAATGCATCCCCTCAGGATCGTCTAATAGCTGCAAACTTTATTTTTACCCCATAGAATAATTATTGCACTCTGGAAAATGAAAAATCATTTATTCTCACTTTCATCAATTGCCTTTCAAATCGCTGGCATGGTACCTAAAAATGAAAAATGATTTATGGTCAAAACTGATAATATCATGGTCAGTGAAGGGCTCCACTCATTGCAATAAAAATAAATACTACTAAAACTATATTATGAAAAAAGATGAACATAACAATAATAGTGGGTTTTTATGAATTTTATAGGATGGAACAAAATCTGGATGATGGAAGCAACAATTTTTGTTTCTAAATATTAAATCCCATAAAGGGATGATGGATGAAAATGGAGAGATTAAGGGATGGCATGGTTCAACATGAGACCGTGAGAGGATCCAAGAGTGCACATGGACTTCAACAGCACCATAGGTTTTGATAGTGTCATGTCCCCCTGTTGATGTAACAATGGAGCAGGTTCCTGTTTTGGCATGGCAATACTGCAGACTTCTATTTCAACTGAAAATGAGTTGACGATGCAGCAGGATGCAGGTGTGGGATGACATTTCTATACTTACATTTTAAAAGGAAAAACCACCCTGCAACATAAACACCCAATTAAGAAACCCAGTGAAACACCAAGCATTGCAATGTCATTTAAGTAAACCAATTATACACTACACACACTATTGTAAACATAAATCTTTTCCTCCAATGAAAAATAAACTAATAGAGCAAGGACCTTAAATCACATCAAGATCACAGACGCAACCTTAATTCAATGAAAAGATGTCGTATAATATGTGTACTAAAAAAATTCAATGGAAATTTGAAGGACAACATGTTTGCAATAGAGATTTGAGGCCTCTCCTCATTATAGATATGATGATCATCAAACACAACCTCCAAAAATCTTGTAAAGTCATCACAATAATTCCCATCCTTGTTTTGTATGGAAGGCCCAACACCCATAGCAACATCTGAATCCATTGCAATCTCATGTGAGGCCTTTTTCTCAGCCACATTAGAATAAAACACTCCAAATGGAGAAATAAAACATGTAATTTCAAAACCTATTATGCTGTTGAATAATAATGATATGAAAATGAAAAGGATATGTCTGACAGGAGGTAAAATAAATCTCAATTACTATAAACTGGATACCTAAAAACAATAAAACCTGCATTCATTTTCATATGTTATTAATGCATAAAAAACAATACACGGTGTAGTCAAAAGTGAAATCAAATTACCTTCATTCATATGTTGAACGAAAGGGATGTTAACTATTCGATTTTACAACATAAAACCTGCATTCATTTTCAATAATTGTTTTTCTATTCACATTTGCTGAAAAAAACAACTACAAAACAGTCAAATAATCCTGTAAATATTTAATCATGAATTGAAGGGAAGAAAATGTAACTATAACAGTAACATACAACATGAAAACCATCCCTCAAACTGAAAGGAAGGTGTTTCTGTTATGATTCTTCCATCCAATTAATATTTTAACGGTTCGACCAGAGAACGTCAAGAATTATTTTTGATAATATTTCGTCCAATGAACCTTATCATGAACAGTATCGAAGCAGTAACATAGACTCCTGATGATAGAGCAATACCGAATTACAGAATTAAAGAATTTGAAATATAAATCTATAATCCAGAAACTGCATATGAAAAATCTAACCAAGTCAACTCCTAATATTGATATAACTGACAGATCACATACCAATCAATAGAAGAGGAAAGTTATCCTTTCTGAGCTCCAAATAATATTGAAGGAAACATTGGCTAGTCTTGTTTTTTTTTGAGCATGTTCTTATCAGTGAACATATCTATGTTAGCATCATGGACACCGATATCTGCAAGAAAAAATGTTGGAAATTAATAACACATTTGTTTCATATGTATTTCATGCATAAAAAACAATACACAGTGTACTAAATAGGGAAAACAAATTACCTACATTCAATTAGGCACTGATGGAAGAACCTATTCATGAGGGACCAAAAGAAATCATTTATAATCAAGTTAGTGTGTTAATCCCTTAACTACCAAAATCATGAAGGAAGAGAAAAAAATAGTGAATAATATAAATCAACCAACTTACCAAAGTTGGACATTGGAATATAGTATGGATTCTTTTAATTAATGTTTTCCTTTCCTTTCATAATAAATTAATGATTTGAAACATTTTTTTGAAAAGAAAAAATCATCTGTATTAGTAATAATAAACAATTGCAATCATAAAGATGACATGATTTAAGAATCATTATATCATGTTATTCATTTGTAAGGATCATGGTTGAATTTAGAGAATACCTTAGTCAATATCTTCATTTCCATCCAATATATTCATTTCATATCTAATTTCATGAATATATAATCTGTAGGGGGAGAATAGATATTCACAATATCATAGTTTCTTTGAAATTGTAAGATGTATTTTCATGAATAAAAGAACTACCTTAAAAAAATACACCATATAGAATGAATCATTATTATTTTGGATAGCTATACATCCAGTGCTGTAATGAATAAGAGAATTACTTCAAAATGAATAATCCACATGAATAATATAAGTATAAGAAATAGTGAATTTCCGAATAAATAAAGTATAATAAAAAACTATCATGATTAGAATAACTACCTCAAAAATATAAACCGTAGTGAATACCTTGTTTACTTAGGATTCACTGATAAACATGAACTGATATAATGTTGATATAACACATTTGTAAAATGAATAAAACATTCGTAAAATGGAGTTGTTGTGTCCATGTACTTGGAAAAAACAGTTCACACTTGAATGTTGGTATATTAGTTACAGATTTCTTCATGATCAATAGTAACATATTGAGCAACCCTCTATATCAACGTCATAATGAAGGAATACAAGTTATAGAAATACTAAGTAACTGAAGGAAAATATAATGAAACAGAGTTGTAAAACTCAGTCAATGAGCAGTATCACCATTTTTTATATTCCAACTCAAAGAACATAGTCAATTAACAGATTTGAAAACACTGATAAAACTAATGAACTGCTTCCAAAAACAACAACAATGGAAAATATCATCTAAAAAATTCCATTAGTTATGAATAAATTTTATCATAAAATGGTGTATTAAAAAAGATGAAGTTCACATTAGATTAAAAAATGTTTCAAAAGTTACAATTCTGGGGAAGAATCAAGTGAACATTTAAAATAATACCTTTCCCACAAATTATTTAACCAGACCATAAAGAGAATAATTCATTTAGTTAGAGAGATTGTATGGTATAAGATCTCTTTATTTCATCCCCCAAATCATTATCAATTTAAATGAATATGCTTTAGATTATCCATCACTGTAATGAAAAATAGAATATCTGAACACACTGATTTAGGTCATACAAGTATGAATATAAAGATAAAATTAACAATGTAAGGTAGTTATGGAAATTTTGGCTGTATACTGTTTTTGAAAACACATTGAAAACATTACATATAATGAGAATTAACTGCTAGAACAAATATAAAGCTGGAAACACATATGAAGTAGAAATACAACATATGATCAATGAATAAACTAAGAGTGAATATGTTGCAACCTAAATATCACTTAAAAACATTAATATGTTTCATAAAAACTATAACAATAAATCATTACATTTTTGGGAAGCTGAAAACCATAATGACTCATAGGCATAGATCTGATAATTGGGTATATTTATAGTACACATAACATGAAGCAAACATGGACATGTGACATTCAATCTTCAGAAATCTGATACGGTTAATCGTAAATTACCCAAATGCCTTTGTTCAATTACTAACAACACTTGGTAACTTCCAGGAGCTCACTTAGATGCTTACCTGTTGTAGTATCACTATCTCAAAACCTCAAGGCAGAACTCCATGCATGTGTGAGTAAAAGACAAGGCATAAACTAATCATAATTATGACAATCAAAGATGAAAATGTTTTCTGTTATTATTATTAATTTTTAAATAATGATTGCATCTAAACACCTTGAGAAAACTCCCAATATGCATAGACATGCAAGAAGAAGGGTCTTAATTTGTAATTACAAGTTTTCTTCTTTCTTGTACCCTTCCTGCATCAAAGAAAATAAATATAAACTTTGTGGTCTGAAAAACACTAATATAAAACAGAAAAAAACAGGGAAAAAAGTAGATAATTCTGCATATCAATTATACCACCTCTAATGAGACAGTCATGCATCTAAATGTCGAAGGCTATTAGAACAAAAAATATTGTCATAATTATGCTATAGTGGCTTTTCATGGATAAAAATTTAAATAAACCTCAAAATATTTGGAAAGAGGAGCCATCATCTTTCCACCAAAGTCAATCCCAACTGTGCATGAAATGCCTGCAACACAGGCAACAAAAACAACAGCATACGTATAGGATAAAATGTACAAAGGGAATTATTATATTAAAAATAAACTTTGAATAAAAATTTTATATAAAGTCCGGCCAAGTGAACATTTAAAATAATACCTTTCCCACAAATTGTTTTACTTGACCATCAAGAGAATAAGTCATTTAGTTAGAGAGATTGTAAGGTATAAGATCTCTTTTCATCATCCCCTAAATCATTCTCAATTTAAATGAATACGCTTCATCTTATCCATCACTGTAATGAAAAATAGAAGATCCGAACACACTAATTTTGGTCGTACAAGTATGAATACAAAAATACAATTAGCAATGTAAGGTAGTTATGGAAAAGTTGGCTCTATACTGTTTTTGAAAACATATTGAAAACATTACATATAATGATAATAAACTTCTAGAACAAATATAAACCTGGAAACACATATGAAGTAGAAATACAACATATGATCAAAGAACAAACTAAGAGTGAATATGTTTCAACCTAAATAGCACTTAAAAAAATTAACATGTTGCATAAAAACTACAAAATTCCTCTGTTCAATTAATAACAACACTTGATAACATCCAAGAGCTCACTTAGGTGCTTACTTGTAGTAGTATCACTATCTCAAATCCTGAAGGCAGAACTCCCTTCATGTGTGAGGAAAAGGCAAGGCATAAACTAATCATAATTATGACAATCAAAGATGAAAATGTTGTCTGTTATTATTATTATTTTTTAAATAATTATTGCATCTACACACATTGAGCAGACTCCAAATATGCATAGATAAGCAAGAAGAAGGGTCTTAATTTGTAATTTCAAATTTTCTTCTTTCATGTACCCTTCCTGCAACAAAGAAAATAAATATAAACTTGGTGGTCTGAAAAACACAAATATAAAACAGAAAAAAAACAGGGAAAAATAAAGATAATTCTACATATCAATTATACCACTTCTAATTAGACAGTCATGCATTTAAATGTCGAAGTATATTAGAACAAAAAACATTGTCATAATTATGATATAGTGGGTTTTCATGGATGAAAATTGCAATGCACCTCAAATTATTTGTCAAGAGAAGCCATCATCTTTCCACCAAAGTCAATCCCAACTGTGCATGCAATGCCTGCAACATAGGAAACAAAAACAACAACGTATGTACATGATAAAATGTACAAAGGGAATTATTATATTAAAAATAAACTTTGAATAAAAAATTTATATCAAGTCCGGCAAAGTGAACATTTAAAATAATACCTTTCCCAAAAATTGTTTAACCTGAACCATCAAGAGAATAAAAATTGTTGGAATAAATAAATTAACAACTTATAAGATTATTATTAATGAATATTAAATAATTTAATTATTCACATGGTACTAAAACATTTTTATTAATGAATAAGTGTATTAAAATCCAATAGTCATGACTGAAGGTAATGCATAATATAATAACTACTTATACTCGTAGGTCATGCACTACCCAATGATAGTTTTGAACTGCCAGAAGGATTAAGTGAAACTGAAAATGGAGGTCATACCAGTGGAAAATGCATTCCAGGAAGCATGTCCAGGAGCTAGTTGACCATGCCAAGCCTTCACATTCTTCAAAACTGAAACCTCGAGAAGACATCCATGCACTGTCATAATGCTGTCAAATTGATAATCAGAAAATAAAGGGAAATCTAGTGGAGAAAGCAGCCCAGGAAATAGAAAAAACCTATTATCAAACAAAACATGGCAGCAACTCCAGGATAGCATTAAGACCTCAATGCAGATCACTGAACAGGGTGAAAAAGCCACTATCCAGTGCGAGCAAGCTAATACATTCCATCAAACCATCAAAAACAATGAAATCATGTAACACAACATCATGGAGGTAAAACCCCAAAAGTCTTAACAAACAGGAAGAAATACAGTTCACAGAAAAACCTTTACAACCCTCAGGGTCCTGCTAGCACAAGTAGACATCCCATATCCAGTAATGACATCTTATATAAAGTAGAGACACTGGGCATAGATAACAGTCCCAAAATCTCAAGAAGGAAGAACTTTTGAGAGATTGATGAAGTCATTTCAATGGAATATCTTTGAAGTTGAAATCAGTTTGAGTACTGATATTCTGAAATTTCACATAACTAACTCTTCTTTAAAAGTGGTTGTTTCATAAATGAAGGTTTAGTTATTCCACAGAAGGTTCTGGTTTATAAAAGAGCATAGAAATAACAGAAAATCCTCTAATATTAGATTACATTTCATAAAAATGAAGAGCATCTCTGTAAATAGTACATACTTCTTCCTTAAGAGACATTATGAAGGAAATCCATTTAAATAATATCAATCCAACAGTTCGTTCAATACTTGCTACACTACAGCCCCTATCCTAGATGTTGGCATCATAGTGTTTCAGTAGTTAAAAATAGTGACAAACAAAACATGAAAATTCAAACTAAATCTGAACCCGTTGTATAGACAATGTATATGCAGAAGACAAATAATACTTAGAATGTGCATATAGATACTGCTATGGTTGACTGTTAAATTATAGTAATTTAATTTTATCAAGAGATGGTAAATGGTGAAGACAAATAATAATTATTGGAACACATATAGTGAATACAACAGACTAACAATAAAGACAAATAGAGGTGAAGCCAAAATGATGTGAGGCCAAATAGTGATGATCAAAAACATGATGGACAAATTAATTAGATGCTCGAATTCATGACTCAAATCAGATAAATTGTAATATCTTATAAAAAAACTCACCTACACAGGGAAAAACAATAAATTTATCAAATAGCGAAGATGTCAAAAGTCCCTCTTATCTGCTGGGCATCGCCATAATGGCCACAAGTTCAACCATGAAACAAATATGATATCACATATATATCTGTTGAAACAAATATGTAATATATGACAAAGATAACGGTTAATCAAACAATTTGATGTTTATAGAAATCAAAAAACACAGTTTCATTGTACATAATGAATGATAATATACCTCAATTACATTATACACCATCAACTCCATCTTCCTCATATTCAAATGATAGTTATGATTTATCTCAGCAATGTTCTAGAAGAAATCATGTCTAGATAAGAAAAAATTCATCCACAAGAATCATGAAAATTTCTTTGAAATTAGAAGATCATACCTGTTGCAAAGATGTAGATCTGTAGGATTTCTGATATGTATGTTGGTTATCGTAAAGGGGTTTGCGAGCCCCAGGTCCTTTTGTGGTGTGCCGAGGAGGTTACGATAGCTTAATTGTAGGCTCACCATAGATACAGGCGAGAAAAATCGCAAGGAGGAGGATGCCGACATCAGGGGTTTGCGGAAACCCTTGGTCACGAAGATGTGAAATCCGACTGTGAGCGGGAGACCAAGTCGAGATGCAGAGGGAAAGCTACACCGGGGAAACCAGATGGAGAAAGTTGAGTAGGGAGACCAAATTGAGATACTGAGGAAACCCTAGACCGGGGAGAGTGAAGGAGGAACACGCTGGCATTGGGGTTTTGCGGTAACCTAGGTCGCGAAGAGTTGAAACCTGAGGCCGGTCGGGAGATGCAACGCAGTGGAGATGTGAGCTGGAACTGGGAGAAGGAAGAAGTGATGATGACAGAGTGCACCCGGGAGAGGAAGCTCAACGGAGGTGGGGGTTTGTGGGGTGCGGGGGTCGCAAAGCACTGAAAACCCGAGCGGGAGTGGGATTGGGATGAGGATAATTGGTAGAGAATTGTTGCGGAGGGGAGACGTGGAGGACTGCAGGATATGCACGTATGAAAAAAGAGACATGGAGGTATGGTAGACTGACACGTGTATTGGCAGAATGCCAGAATTAGTAGATATAGTAGATGAGTTAAACGCACTACCAGAGTTAACCTATGCTGGGACGATGATTCCATGAACTCTTCCATTGAAAACGGATGTTAGGAAATCAATTGAAGAGGCCAACATCTTTTAGGAATATCTAAATATTTGTAATGGTCGGCATAAATATATGTTAGAGAAAGGGGTAAATTATTAGAGACATGAATCTATGGGAGGCAAAGGGAGACCCCCCCTGGATCGGGGTGTAACCTCAATGTCTTACATCATAGGCATGGGAACTTATAGAACCAAAGGGAAGTGAAGAAAAGTGGTGTAATTTGATGAATCTGTGTCCACATGTAATTGATATTGTTTATAATTTTAAAAATTGAATAACCACATTTATTCTCATCCAATTTAGTATTAAATATTATAGTATTAATGCTTATATTCTTCTCCACATCATCTTTCATTTAATAATCGTAAAAAATTTTACACATCAATGGTTGAATAAAATAATTTAAATTTGATGTTCCCCCTTTATTTCCATTAGTTATATTTAATGTTTGGATTTTAATCTCCAATGCATAATTTTTTTAAAATATATATATATATATAATATTTATTCAATATTCATGAAATATGAGGAAACAATGTTTATGATAATAAAAGAATAATAATTTACAATATATAGAATATATTTCAATGGCTTTTCTGATCATTAAATTTGATACATTATATATATTTCTATAAATAGAACCAGTACACAAAAATATTATATTGTAATCCCTTAATGATGAAATAACAAACCACTACAAACTTTTATAGGAATTTTTTTCTTCTTGAACTATTAGGGAATATTATTTAAGAAATATGTTTTTGATGCAACATAAGATATCTCAGGAAAATTTCAATTCATTTATAAAAAAAATCTTTTTCATAATCTACCACTTCTTAATGTTAATATAATCAATAGTTTCCTCTATAATGTCTATGAATTTATTTATATTATTTTTTACCAAAAATATTTTTTGAATACCCAATTTCATTTATCATAATAGCAATACTTTTTTCAACAGATATATTTCAAAAAAATAGATATAAAATTTCTATGATATTTAAACATAATATCCATTGATTAAAAATATTTTAAAAAATCAATAACCAATAAATATATTGTATGAACCAATGATTAATTTTGATAAAATTTAATGTATAAAATAATCTTCTACTAAATGACACCAGAAATCAATAACAATGAAAAATGATTTTAGAATACATGATGCTAGTGATAATCATCATATTATATTATATGATATGATAATGAAAAAAATGAACTAGATTATTAAATATAGGTTGTTTAAATATAGTATATAATTATATTAAAAATACAAGCTTGTATAGAATACTGATAAAATATTTTCTTTAAATCCATAAATAGTTGATTCATTGGAATAAAAAATTATTATAATGAAAATTTTATAAATTGGATAAAAATCATTATATACAGGTAATGGTATGTTCTCTATCAAAACTGGACTGAAGAACATGGAGTTTAATGGAGGGTTTCAAATAAATAAATAGAATTACAATGAGGGTTAACCCTAGTTTTACACTATATAATGTTCTTACATTACAAGAGACATTAATCACTATGGTGCGAATTAGTGGTCATATGCAACAATAATTTTAACCACATTTAATAGGACATGTTCACGATTCATAATAATAGAAAGATCATCAATAATCCATGGTAATAGTAATGATAATGATTATAGATATGAAGATTGAAATTAATGAACATGGACATAATGAAAAAAATTATTTTAAAAAATGTTTTTTGGGGATACTCTATCACTATTAAACAACTTTGATATTGTGTTACACACTATTATTTTATTATCTTTAATAAAAAATATAGTGTAGTATATAGATTGAAATACTTGAATATTTAAACATGAATACCAGGGAAGAAGATAAAAAATGAAAGCAAACAACCTTAAATGATCTTCATACACCTTCCAAGGGTTCCACCATATAACTAATGATGTGTTGAGTTTTCTTATCTGAAGAATAACATTGTTTGTGTGGAATGAAGTTCACCATTATTTTCCCATGTATTAACCATACATAAATAGACATAGTTCACATAATGTAGTTACATAATCCATTTATTGATATTTTATAAATATATTTATTCACATGTTGTTATGATTGAGAAATGAATCTCACCATCCCCCACCTAGTCTTACATGACTTATCCTGATAAGTCCTACTAAATGATATAAATAATGCAACAAAATGACCCATTTTTTTCAAAAAAACATAATTGTATAACATTGAAAACTACTTATTTTCTACATATAATAAACCATGAAAAAATGACATATCTATGTAATGGTTTTGATAGTTAAACAATGATGTGAAAACCCAAAATTATGTTGGTCTAAAACACCATAATTTCATATATATATATTTATAAATTTTTGGCATGGAATGTAACCATAACATGTTTTACCTTTTTCTACATCATAATTTGTTCTAATTAACATTTAAGAAATTTAGAAAACCATGATGACCTCATAAATTAATTATTCAATTCCATTCTTTGATGCAACCATCAATACAATTCAATGGTTTTATAGATAATTTGGACAATTTATATCAAAAAATTATTATGTTGCATTTTTAATCATTATCAATTCAAGAAAAACATTTTACACCTCTCTTCCTTAAGTGTTATAGAGGAGTAATGTTGTCATGTAGTTATTAGTGAATATAAAATATAGTAATATTATCTTATAGTCTTCTCAATGAATAAGGTCCACCAATACCAATATTCAAGTAACTAATATTGTGATGAAAATAAAGAGTTTTTTTCTCTTTCAATGTTTTAATTTTGTTATACAAATCAAAATTTATGGAAATAAAATATTTTATCATCGCTTCATGAAACTAAATTTTCTCTCTCTCATACATAAAATGATGTTTGTAGTGTCTTAGCATGATATAGTTTTATCAATCATATAATTCCTCAAATATTTACTAGATTGAAAATATAATCATTAGTGTCATTCATCTCAATCATTCATCAGATATTCCAATATTCATAATGATATAATTGTATTTTCATGGGTTAATATTTTAATAAATATCCAAAATCTATATTTCCTTTTTTTCATATTTGTGATGATTCATTAAAATTTTACTAAATCATGAAAATAACCAATGATTTATACAAAAAATAATTTACAGTAAAAACATTAAATTTACATTTATAACAAGAAATAATTATTAACGAAAAAATTATATGATAGATTTATAAGAAACTTATTTAGGGTATCAATTCCATCATATAATCAATTTGGATGGAATTTTTATTAGGTCACTATATCACCATGATAAACTGATAATGTGACTAATAAAAAATATTTCAATTTTCAAGATTTCACAAAATAATTCATTATATTTTCACTCCATATGAATATAAAATAATGTATTTCTTCTAATATATAATATAAAAAGGAATTCTTATCTAAAAAAACCTTTATTTCCTCTATATATAACCAGGAAACTCCATACATGATCATAATATTTTCGATTCTAGAGTATCCTTGATTTGAATCAAAAACACATTTCTAAACTAATGATTATAACTATATATTAAAAATTCATATCCAATCCTTATAAATGAACTAGTAACATTTATTTTCAACTGTAAAATCATGTAACTAGTATGAAAATTCCATGATCACTATACCTAATTTATATAAAAATCCAAAATGCTAGGTTTCCCTAACATATCATCAATGAGAATTGATGAGATAAAATATAATATTTTTATAATTTAATATATAAAAATAACGGATTCCCTACAATAATATTAATTTTTGAATGTTATAGTACTTGAAAATATGGGAATTATGAAAGTCAATTTCCTAAAAGGAATGCTTGAAATAATGACAAACAATGTTGTTTGAGTAAATGTTTTACAATTAACATCGAAGAGACTATAAATAATATATGAATAGAATGATGAATATAGGAATAAGTTGAAAACTACAAGTTTGTGGAATGTGAAGTAAGTAAAATTATAGAAGAGATTATGACATCTATTTAAATAATTAGGATGTTGAATTATTTTTATCAGTCATATTCTGGTGATATAAAAAATTAATCATTTAACTGTTTTTTGAACTTGTATTTCTCTAAGGATTTTTAAGAAAAATTTTAATGTTACTGATGACCTAATAATGTGATTTAATAGTAAGGTAATATTTTATGGTAAATCAAATGATTGGGGAAAATATAAGCCTTACTATAATACCAATGTTGAAGAAATATTATTTAGTTGATATAAATAGATTATTGATAATTTAAATTGGATAGTATTGGGAAATAAGGAAAAGAATACTGATATAATGAAAATTTATTTTATTTTATGTTATATAGAGTCGAATTATTTTTTTATTTTTGGAAAATATGAAAAAACATGAGATCTTATTTTCAAAATGTTGAGGGATGTAAAATTGGGAATCATTATTTTTTTCATTAATGATTTATGGTAATTCATATTATAACCATGTTTTCTGAGAATATATGATAATTTATTTCATATATGTGAAATTTAGAAAAAAAATTTACCGTTTAGGGGATTAATTATTATTTTATTTAGTGACCATAATATTTAAATTTTTTATTTTGAATTTTGTTAAACATATTTTTTGTGGTTTTAAGGTCAACTACTATTGTAATGGTTTAGGTTGAAATTTGGGTATTATTTATTCAGTATGAAGTATGATTTAGTATAATATATATCATGTGTAGATTAGTATGGTATGGTAAATATTTATATATATGATGATAAACAAGTCATTACATTATAGATCTTATGATCCATAAAAAATTTATCAAGACTAGAAATACATATATTGAATATTCATTTATTGAATTATGTAATGAAGAGGAAATTGATTGAATCATAACCAAATGATGTAATTTATAATAAGGTATTGAAATAAATCAAGTACATATATTTTATTATGTTTTTATCTTGATTTTAAAATAATCAATAAATTTTATGAAATGGGTGTGGGAATAAAAAGTTATACATATAATTTCACTTCTTATGAATTGATAATATTTTCCCCAAATTAAATATTTATGGTTATCTAGTCATTATATTTAGAATGTAAATGTTACATAACTATCTCAATAAGTACATGGGTGTTAGTTTCCCCTCCATGGGTATATTGTTTCTTTCCATCCAATGTTATACAAATCAAGGAACCCAATTTTGTTTTATTTCAAATAAATAATATTTTTCCCACATCCCACATTCTATAAATCTTATAAATCTTTTATTATAAATCTATACGATGTGTATTTACAACAATGTTATTTTAAAATATTGAGAATTTGATAAATTTTAAAATTTTCAATGGTGATATTTACATATCTGTAGAGAATGTAACACCCCTATAATTTAGTTAAATGAATAAAAATAATGATAACCTTCTTAACATGCAACACTAATAATAATGAATATATATATATATATAATAAAAACCATTCCATTTATTTGGAGGGTATGAATCTATGTAAAAACATTATTAAATTTCAATATAATGATCATAGAAAATAAAAAATAAAATCATTAATTCTTTTTAAATTTGTAAAAAATTTATATTGAAGTCATTTTATGATTAATATATTTTTTCCCTAAAAAAATTATGTAATTTTGTGTCTAGTAATTATATGTAATTTTTTATAATTTTATACATAATCGTTTTTTAAAATAAATATTTTTTTCTAAATAATCACTTGAAAATTAATGACACAAGAAATTATGGTATATTTTTTGAATGACCTTTATTCAGTGGAATGAGAAAAGGTTTTATTTTTCAAATATTTCCTTTTCTTATAATTATTTCATGTAATAAAAAAGTTAAATTTAAATTTTTTATATGGTATTAATTAAAATTTTAATTTATTTGATTTTAAATAATCTAATTTCTACCATTTCTATAGACTATATTCATGATTTGGATTTGACAAATGTTTTCTGATTAAAAACATATTTTTTTTGAATTTTTGTTCACAGAGTTTTGTGCATTTATATTTAAATTGATTTATATAACATAAAAAAATTTGATCTGGATAGATCGATATTATTATTTTTAATTAGGGGGTTAACTTTTTTATACTGGTCCTTTTTATTTTTTTTATTTTTTTAATAGTTTCTTTGTTAAATATTTGTCTCTATAGTCAGAGTAAAATGAGTAAATTAGGTTTAAATATTTCAATAAATAAATGAAATTTTAATAAGAATGTTTTTTATCATATTGAATTGGTGGAATTCAGCTATTTATATAAAAATATTTAATATATGGCCACCTTATTCCAGTATTTCGTTGTATTTGAATATTATATTAATTTAAGAAAAATACTAATAAAAAACTTCACTCTCTTGACATTAAAATATATATATATTTTATATAATGATAATGAGAGATTCTGTTTAGGTAAAAATGTTTATTTGAAATATAATATAATTTCCCTTATAATTAAATTATTTTAATTTTTTTAGTGATTTCATTTTTTTTAATTTCATATGTAACGTCGACATAATAATTATTTTATTAATAAAAAATATAAATTATATTTTTTTAAAGTCATAAATGAAACAAAATTCAGATTAATTTTTATTTGACATGAATGTTTTAGATAAATTTTAAATTTTTATTATATATTAAAGTGTTATATTTGAATTCCTTCTTTACCTTGGCTCCTTTAATGTTAAATTAAATGAATATTTTCCAATAGACTTTAATAATATTTTATTTATTAACATATTATATTAAATTATTTATAATACAGAAAAATAATTAAAAATTAAAATTGGGATTTCAAATTTTCTAATATATTAGTCCATGTCCATTTATAAGCCAATTTTGACCTTTTGATTTAAATTATAACCTATTTTGATTGAAAAAGTCATTATCGTAGTTAAAGTTAAAACTTGTAACCTCTTGGGTTAAACAAATTGATAAGGTTCAACAAAGTACATAAACAAGTGAAATTATTATTGGATTCTGTAATTTGAACCAAATCTAACCTTATATCATAATATCAGTCCATTTGGATTCATTGGGCTACATAATTGAAATTATAACATTATAATATTTTATAAAATTCCATGACTTCTCCTATCGTCAATTACTAAATTATAACACTCAAATATCTTATATAGACAACATTGATACATATATATTGAAAAAAAACATATCAAATTATCTTCTCAAATTATATTTAATTTAATTATGGTTTCTTTAATTTTTAAAATTCCATTCCAACAGTCCATGATATGGTATCCAATTTACGACTACCTAAGAAGAGGCAATCCTCTTATCCGACCTGGTTTAATTTGATTCATTATATAAAAATTATTTTATATTATTCATAAAATAATATAGATTTTATTATAAATATAATGTAATGTTTTTATGATAATGAAATCACATATATTACCCCTATATGTGAAATGATAAATGGAATGTATCACATGTTCGTATATTCAACATATATTATCAATGTATCGATACAATTCATTTTCCATCGTTATATTTATTATATTTTTATTAGGAAATATTTAATATATAAATATTATATTTATGAATTAATTATGAATATAGAATTATTTTACCATATCAACATTATAATATTTTATTCCATTGGGAAAATTATCACATCACTTATGAATAGATGTGGATTACCACCTCCATGATGTGATGTGATTCATTATTCATTAATGGATTTCATGGATGGTAATAATGGTTGATTTAATGTAGAAATAGTATATATATACATACAACATAATAATTAATTTTTAATTTTAAAATATAAATTATTTTTCTTCTTTATATCCACCATAAAGTAGAAACACCATTCATTCATATGAATGACTTACCTTCTCCATGAACATTGAAATTAAATTTCCATTCACAATATTATATTTATGAACCAAAATATAAATTTTACTAATATATATAATAATTATATCCTTATTTAAAATATTAATATTGTGGAATCATGATCATGGTATAGGTCCTAGAACTATATTACTAAAATTCTCATAAAAATGATACATTCTAAATATAGAAACAATTATTTTAATAACGTATTTTTAATAAATGGATTTTGTAATGTAATAAGAGGATTTAATATGATATTATAAGTATGAATATCAAATATTTATTGAATTATTAAAAAATATATACATATTATAATGTAGGATAATTTTATTTTCAATAAATTCAAACACATGGTATGCGATTATTATAGCACAATCACTTCATTGTGTCACAAGTCATATATATCACATGTTTCCTTTATGTGATGTATATAATATTGATGAATATATTTTATGATTATTATAATAAATATTATTTTATATACATATCCATATAATGTTCTATATTTTCATGTGTTTTATATTTCAAATATTACAATTCTGGTAAGGGTTTTATGTTAAAATCACACAATTTATCAAGATTGTGTATGATTTTGTTTCCAAAAAAGAAATTTCGGGATCTATCTCTCATGATTAATGATAATTTTTTATAAAATATTTTATTTTAGGATAATACATGTTTTCATTGGATATTCCTCTCATTAAATACTCATGACACCAAAAGTATCTTTTTCTATAAATTTGACTATGTTTGAAAATTTTATTGGTATTACTTCTCATCCATATCCATGTAATATTTAAAATTATATCTAGAAAGGATTTTAATTTAACTAAAAAAATATTGATTCATATTTATACTTTTCTAAATATTAAAAAAAATTAAAATGAATCATTCTTTCATTTTATGAATTTGTTACTTATTAATTTTCCTAAAAATGTTAATTGAATCATTATTTTAATAGAAATGAAATGAATTTAATATTCTACTAAAATGAATTATCTATCCATTTAATCATATTTTACATGTTTCCAATTTTATTTTTCAGTAAAATGAGTTCTATAATCAAAGGTAAATTTTAGATTTTAAAGATTTTATTTCAAAGTGAAGAGGATATTTCCTACATGTAATATTCCAACCATAAATTAAATTCATTTTAATAATAGATGACATCTATTGGTGTTTCATATTTTTTTCTAGGGATATTATCAAATGGTACCATCCTTATTCATTCTCTAGATCTATTATTGTTTTTATGATGAGTTATTTATGGTACCTATTTTATTTTCCATGGGAATACATTATATTTAAAATAATAATGTCCTCTTTATCATATGTCATAATTTATAATGAATTCATATTATATCCATAGTGGTTGTGATCGACCTTAAAATCATTGGGTAATGTTAGATAACTCAAGAGATAAAATTTTTACACATGAACCTAATTTCATGTCCAATATTTTATGATAATATTACATTTTCATGTTAATAATATTATGTTTTGTATTCCTTTTCATGTAAATAATATTATATATAGAATAGTTTTTCATGTTTTTATGATTATTTATGGACCCAGTTTTTAATTCAATAATATTATTCGAGGACAATGATTCATTTCATTAAGATTTATAAGTGACTTATTTCATACCCATAACATTAGGAGTGAACAAGATTTTATTTACACATGTTCACAATTAGTTATCATTCATTCCCATCCTTTATCTTTGTTATGAACTCAAGGATCATGACTAATTATTAATTATTCCAAACATATTTTGAATAATATTCTATAATGACATAGTTCTATTCCATGAATCATATTTATCATCCATGATATATTTTTTATAGAATTTATTATTTATACTCATGATTAGAAACCCCTATGATTATATTATGTTTATTAACTGATATTCCCTAGGTTTACCAATATTGATCATCTTAGGTAACCCCTTTCTAGTGTTATCCTTATATAGGTTATGAATTAGGGTTTTAATAAGGTATACTGAAAAATTATTTTATGTGGGAAGAAATCAAGATCATTAATGAAATAACAGGGTTTATTATATAGTCTCAACATAAAATCAAACTTTATAGTATGAGAATTGATCATATTATTATCTATGTAATATTTATATAAAAATATAAAATTTTTTGTATTTAATTTTATGGAAACTATATTTCCAATCATGGTATATTTTTCTAATTTACACAAAATAAAATCAATTTTCTTCTTGTAAAATGATATTATAACAATAACAACTCATAATTATCCTTTAAGAATGGTAGGTTCATCTATGGGATGGTCTACCCAACTAAACGAAAATACTCTTCATTAATATCATTGAAGACTATAAGAAACTATTTTTGGAACTAATATTATATAAATATATAAATAATTTATTTGGGATTCTAGAATATTTAAATAAACATTTTAATCACTAAATAATAAAACAACCCTCATTCATTAGTAATCAATGAAACTTGATTTTCACCAATTATATCATCATGTATTGTGAATATAAATACAATGAAATGAATTTATAACATTATAAAATATCATTAAAAATATATTTTGTCATAATTAATTGTATTAGAATTATTACATTCATGACAAAAATGATTACCAAAACCATTTTTATAAAACTAGTACAAAGAGATGAATAATTCATACAAATGAGTTTAAACATGTGTAACAACCTACAAATATGTATATGTATTGAATTACTATAAATTTAGAGTATGAATTTGATTTAATAAAAATATTTTGGGTATTTATTTTATGAACATTATTTAGTTATTCTGATGTTATGCTGAAATATGGAGTCAATCAGTATCGTGGTAAGTATTTTTTACTCAAATTGCCCTTTTTAGAACATGTTTTGTATTATACACTCAATTTAATTTATGTTTTGTTACTACTACCAATATGAGATATCATATCATGTGTTATATTTTAACAAAGTTATGTGATGTTTAATTAGATCTCAATATTATAAGGGGTTATCATTCCAAAAAAACATATATGTTTGGTTAATTATTCTATAGTATATTTGTTATGGTATATTCTATATCTATTACATTTTTTGAAAATAAAGCTATTTTAAATCATTAAAACTACTTGGATTATGTTTCCCGTAGGGTATATTGATAGCTCAATTATTCGTACATGAGTTAAAATATTTCTATACTTACTTCTCAATTCCATTCTTGGGTTATCAAATCTAAATAATTAACCATATTTTATTTTATAATCATAATTTATATAAATTATGCTTAAATGAAAACGAATTATTTTTACTCTTCTAATTATTTTTGTTTATATAATGGTATTTTGAAAACAATAAAATGTTTTTCCTTTCACATTCAAATAATTTTTATTACTCCCCTAATTTATCAAATATATACATTATATAACATCATGGAACCATTATTGGAGATTATTTCTAAATTTATTTGTTATTAGATGATTTTAAATAAACTTTTAATAAGTTTCTTTTGAAATAGACATGTAAATTTTTAGTAACGTTAATGTTAAAATATTTTCTGAAATATATTTTATTTTTTCATTCCCATTTCACTTAAATTTTCAAAATAATTAAAGCGAAAGGGGATATAGGTTTAAATATTTAACCTTTAATATATATATACATATTATCATTTTTTTAGGATTTATCTCATGTTATTATATAATTAAATTCCTTTTTTATTGTTCAAAGAATTGATTTCCAATAGTGTATTTCATTTAAGTTAACACCTTTATATGTGTGAATAATTTCATTTGGATTATTTTATTTTGAAAATATGAACCATCTACCTTTAGGTGGATTATAACCATATTATCCCTTTTGTTATAATGTGAAAAGGTATTTGAATTTTGAATCATTTTATTTCAATAAAGATGATTCTGGACAAGTTGCCTTTATATAGTTTAACCATGCACATTATTCTAATTTGAAGGGTTTTTATCATGTAATATCTTTTATTAACATGCAGAGAATTGTTATAAGTCCCTATGATCTTATTCTAATAAGTATCATGGAGGGAATTTTTACAATATTTTTTTAGCCATATACCTTATTCATTAGGATGTTTCATGATTATTTCAGATGTTTATATTACATAGGTAAATGTTTTGGAAATATAGATGATTATTTATTTCTAAAACATATTGATATTGAATTGAACGATTTTATATTTCATATTATAGATATACATGTTTTTATTTAGAAGGGGGTTCATTTGGGATTGGTACAAATATTATTTGTGACTCTTATAGTGAATTAATTACACAGAACATGGTGAAGCATGGGACTCGAAGTTAAAGTGAACTTCAGTACAGATGTTAATATAGTGACAAAAAATTGGTTCAAATTTTGGGAATACATATTTAATTAATGGGATATTGTAATGTAAAAAGGACATAATAGTTGTGTTTTGTGTTCCGAAATTTTTATTCCTTTATTCTGAGGTCATTATTTTTTACAAAGATATCTTTTTATTGACATGCATATATTGTGTTCCCAGTTTTTTGATGATTATGGATTCATGTTGTCTACCTGTTCTTTCAATAATTTTTTCCATGATTATTTCATGATTTACTTAGTTTTATGTATTTTCTTAATAATAATTTAATGTCACCAGTTCTTATGTTTCCATTTCAATATTTTTTGATGATAATTTCTCTAGATTAAGTTTTTAATTAGAAATCACATGTGAGAAATTTATTGTCAACGTTGAAGACTAAATATGGATTATTTTTTATTCAAATAATTTTTTTTTCTTGTTGATGAAAATATCGTGGGTTTTTGGTTATTTTTTTAACTCTCCAAGAATCTAAACCTCAATTCATCCTAGGTATATTATTATTGATATATAAATAATTTTACATCTTATATCAATGTTATTATATAATGTATGTGTTAATGTATTTAGATGTTTTAGTTTAGGTGTAAGGTACCAAACGTAATATATATATAATCTATTTAATTTAACAATAATTCACTTTCTTACATTCTAAAAGATCATTATGTTTTTTGTTTTAGAGAATTAGGTCATTAATTTATACATAGAAACTATTATATTACAAAAATACACATTTACTCTATATATATTTCTTTATAATATGAATATTTTAAAACAAAAAAATATTTATTTTAATAATAAAAAATTGAAATCATAAACCAGATTTATTATCCTCATTTAAGCATCCAAAAACAATATGAAAAATATTTTACAACACGGTATAATCACAAAAGGCTCATTAATGGACATAAAAGTAATAAATAAACTACTAGTCCATGACTAATAATATTTTCCAAAAGATATAACCTTTACACATAAAATACATTCTCGATAACTGATCTTATAAAATAATATGTATCCATTAAAATCATAGAAATAATACATAAATAATAAAAGGTAACATATAATATCATTTATATATCACTCATACATTTAAACTATATCTCCTAGATACAAATGGTGTAATGTTCATGGTTACACATGGAATTAACATAAAAATATATTCCATTAATTTCTAAGGAGAAACCTAACAAGTTAACACCTTCCCTTTTCCCAATTCATTGGAGAGATACAATGGTGTCACCTTCCCTTTGTTTGTCATGGAACCATACATCATCATAATAGTTCACAAAAACCATAAAATGATTAAAACAAAGTAATCATTCACAAAAGAAACATTTGTTAGAAAATTAAAAATTCTATTTTTAAATATCTTCTCATTTTTAATAAGTCGCGCACTAAAAATTGAAAAAAATATATTTTGAAATAAACATATAAAATAGTAATGGAAAAATCATATAAATAATTATTCAAGAAATTCAGAAAATATATCTCTTTACACATGGTAAAAAAAATTCATTAATAAAAAGAGATATAACTTTAAAATATGATTTTCAAAAATAATATCCCTTACCTTATATCTGAAATAATTCTATAGTTGTAATTAATTACCTAGATAATGAAATTAGATTCATTAATTACTTAATTAAAAACCATTCAACATATATTTTATTTATAAACATTTTATTACATTTATTTATTGCCATTTTTGTGAGTTATAAATTTATAAATAATTATTATAGTAGTGTTCATTTCATGGATTTATGGTCTATTTGCTTGAGTATAATTATCGATGTACTTGTAAAAATAATGAAATTATCCCAAAGTTGATTTTAATTTAATTAACTTGTTTCCATAATTTTTCAGGATCCCATATATCATATAGTTTCTTGATATGAAGATGATTAATTAGAAACAATATTAATTATAAATGTATGATTTTTGGTGATTTTTATGACCATCACAAAATAATTTCATTTTATGTTATAATTATGGCTATAAAATAGTTCAAAAAATATAAATCAAGAACTAATATATATAATAATTTTTTTTTGAAATAAATTTTAATGACAATCCATGAAGGTGGATAATAAAAGTTAAAAAATCATTGTCCATGAAGGTGGTGAATCCATACATCACAGATGATGTTTTAATTTTTTTAGAATATGAAGATAAGAGAGGATTTCTAATGATGGATATAACATTAACATAATAAAATTATAGTATATATTATATAATTTAATTATTACAGCATTTTGTATAGGTTAGTACAAGATTAGATAGAAAGAATAAAAAACTAAAACACTATAAGAGAAAGAAGGACATTACCTATTGAATGTCATCTCCAGGAAAACCTCCTTAAAAACATGGTTTTTGTTTTTTTGAAGAGAACAGATGGTAATGGATGTGGGGAAAAGGATTTAGAATGGTATTGGGAATAATTTAGATAGGATTCATAGTTAGAATTTGTGACGAGAAGAGGTGGTGATGTGTCGTATTTTTAGAAATAAGAAATGAGTGTTTTTTATTATTTCATTCATTTATTTGTTATTTTGGATCAAGAATATAAATAGTGAAGATTCATGTGACAATATAAAATAACTTGGACACATAATTTCAAATTAATGGGTTCGTATATCATAAATAACCCAAAAATTCATGTATTTAACATATAATGTAAAATACCATAAATTAACATATTTCACGATTCAAAAAATAATAATATTTCAGAAAAAGGAAATAAATTAACCATAACCATTTTTCAATGTGTAGATTTCAAAAATGGACCTGATTTTTTGAATTTAATTTATTTAAATGAGACAAAATTAAAATTTTAATTAAAATAAACATTTATTAAATAAATTTAAAATGTAAGATTATATCTGATTTTATGAATAATTGAAATAATATTTAAGGCCATAAAAAAATATCTTATAACTATTATAATATAAAATATTAATTTATGAATATGTTTTATGAAAATAAATTTCAATTCAAATCATTATATCAATTACAAAATTGAAAATAAAAAATTATGTTTCATAAAAATACTAATAATATATTTATTTTTTAAAAAACATTTATTTACATATTCTAGGATATTAAAATATCATATTGTCACTTATGGGAAACCTATAAATATTTTTATAAATTCAGATTTAATTTTATAGTTATAGTTTATATATTATAATGCATAATTGTAACATTAAAATTTTTAAGGTTAGGTTACTATTCGATTATTGTATATTCCATAATATATATAAATACATCCTATTTAGTTATACATTTATAATGAGTCATACAATTTAATTCTAGATTGAAAATAAAATATTCTATATATACCTAGGTTGTTATATTCTCCACCTTATGGAAATTAAATATTTTAATTTTATTCACCTTGTAAACAGTTGAGGATACCTTTACCTTATAGAATTTTCAGATTCCAATGATTCTTCATCAACCAAGAGGGTTCTCTACAAAACCATAACCTTGTGAATTATATTATTCTGTAATACATTCTTTCTATGATCTAAAATATGAACATGATTTTAAATATATGAATGGTAATCATATAACTGAAAAATATTTGTGCTCAAAACATTAGATGAATATGAAACATACTTTCAAAACTCCAAAAAAATTAAAAACGTTGTGTACCTAGGACAGAATCAGTGGAAAATACACTTGAAAGGTATATAATCCAACTTTATCTAGGATTTTATAGCATCAAATGAAACATGGTCTGATCTTCCCCACCTTATAAAAACACATATCCATTTTCCATAAAGAAACATTGAGAATGTTATGGTCACCTACTTAAAAAGAATGATACATACTCTAGTTATCTGTATAACTTTTTTGACTCTTGTGACCTATCCTCAAGTGATGCTGAATATTTTAAAATTTATCTTCAATTTCTTCTTCCAATTATGTTTCCAAAAAAAATTATTCACATGCATCACCAAAAAATGCAACATTTTTATAATTTGTTGAAAACTGTTATTATAAGAAAACTCATCCAAAGAATGTTATTGAACTCAAAATACAATTTAATCCATTTAACAAGGAAAATGAATATTCTAAAATGATTAAATTTCTTTCTCTGACAATCCACTATATTGTGGATAAAAATTAGTGTTGAAATTTAATTTAGTTCCTAATGACTTTTGAAGACCATTCTAAATGTTAGAAGTGATCGTGGGATCATAATAAAATATAATGGGTAGAGAAATTTTTTGTAACCAGACTATCAGTTTTAGGTATAGTATTGAAATATAATCTAAAGACATAATATCTTAAATTCCATTAAAATGTAAATATTTATTTATTAGATCAATAGTACCGCTGAAATCATAATTCTGGTTAATTGTTTTGCATATTCCCTCTATGAAATCTATGGAAACAGTTTCCCACTTCCATTCTGACTCAGGAATGGGATAAAGAATCCACTTGTATAATTTTTATTCATATTTTTCCTGTTGAAAATTCAATCATATTAAATTAATGTCAATTGTATCTCTTCTCATTCAATCATACACGTAATAATCCAAAATATGTATTTATATATTTATTCATCAAGAATGAACTGAAAATGAAGAACTATGATCTTCTTATAATAACTCTTTCTTCAACATTAAATCACTAGGAACACATAATATAATCCAAGAACATAAAACAAAATTTTTATCATTTTAAAATTCAGGAAACATACCATTTTAACCAATTATAATATTTTTTATAACTCACAATCTTCCTTTAGTCCTTTCATAATACTATAAGATACATATCATTTCACTAATACCAGAAACAAAAATGAGGAATTTATTGAATTTAAAAAATTCAAATGTAAAATTCATAAAATCATAAACCAAGGGGTTATGTTCATAATGTAGCACGATTAATGTAGCATGATCTTTTAAACTCACGTAATATTGTTCTTTTTTGTTTTTTGGATGGTAATTAATCATTAAATTTTAATCCTTTATCAGTTCTATCCATTTAACTTGCCTCATGTTCCATTAAAACATAGGGAATATATACCAAAAAATTTTCTTATCAATGTATATTTTACACATTTTCCCATATGGATGATTTCTCGAAATTATTATTTTGAAATACATATATATTAATTCTAAATAATGATTCAAATAGTTTAACTCTCGATGTTTTATTTTTCTTATAAGTTTTGAAATTACCTAATAATTATGCATTAGAATGCAACCATGTCTCTTTAATGAATCCTCACTATTGATGAACAAAATATCAATTTTAGAAAAGTAGGATCCAAAAAATTATCATTCAAGAATTCTATTTTTCATTTCATGAAAAAATAAAATTCTTACGACCAAATAAATTTAACCCCTTTTCATGTTAATTGAGTCATCAGACAGGATTACTCGTTAAATTATTAATAAACCCTTCTTAATATCATTAAAATTTTAGAAAATAATGAATCCCAGTAATGTTTGAACTCTATTTAAATTCACCAATTACTATTGTTTTTAAAAGATATACATTTTACCACCCTTGTTTAATGTGTTCCCAAATAATTAAATATGATTTTCCAAAAAATTAAATTTTCAAAACATCCACTATAACTACTTTTGTTTTACGGTTTGATGAAAAATCAGAATATGTTTTCACGTTCCTCTTAAATTTTTCAACAAAAACAAATAGCATCAATTAAAAAAACAATAAAATTTTCCAAATAATAAATGAATATTTTTTTATAAGATTGATAAATACTACATGGGAATTTTTTTCAAATAAAGGGAATAATAAAAACTCCCAATTCTAATTTCTATTATGGAATTTTCTTTTCAAAATGTCATCCAACTTTCCCTTTAGACAATGGTACTCATATATAAATTATATCCTCTAAAAAAATTATCTTAACAGAGCAGGTCAAATTAGTCATCAATATGTGGAAAATGATACTTATTCATAACAGTGATGACATTAAATTTTATATAATAAATACAAAGATTCATAGAACCGTATTTATTTTTAACAAACAAAATAGGGGAACTCCAAGGGGAATTACTCAGATCAATGTAAATATATTCCAGCGAATCTAGTAAATGAGTTTTCAATTGAATAATTTCTATATGACCCATACGATTATGGGGTTTTCAAATAGGTTTAACAACATATAATAAATACGAAGTATAATCAATATCCTGATCTGGTATACTTCCAAGAATCTTATCAAGAAAACATTCAGATACACATTTACGACAAAAAAATCAATAATTTAAATAGTTCCCTTGTTTTCAACAATTTGTGAAAAATAAAATTCATTTCCATATATTAATAGTTTTTCTACTTATTATTATTGTAAAAATTTTATGGATTTATTCTTTTATAATAACTAAAACTCTTTCTGAGAAACCACTTCTTTAGCTCTATAATCAATCGTATCATGGTAAACTGAATGCCCATCAATTAATAGAATTACATAAAATAAGAAAGGGGAAATACATCACAGTTAAGAGGTAAATTATTTCCACTGACATCAATCAGATTATTATTATAACTTGATTTTACTTAAAAATTAGCCCAATTTAATTTTAATATAAGTTTTGGAATCATTTATATAGATGAAATTCATAAAATACCAAAAAAAATGTATCAGATATGAAATTGTGTGTTGACCCGAAATGAAATAAGACATTATAAAAATATGAAAAAACAAAAAAATTTACCTGAAACCTTTTAATTTGGATGGCCCAACACATACTGATGTAGTTTCAAAGAATTTCACAATAATGTTATTCATACATATTGAATTCCTTCCATCATTCAGGATCCTCTTTAGAAACTCATTTATATAACAAACCATCTAATTAAATTTAGACCATTTTACCATCTATATATAATAATTAGTCACACAACTAAAATGATATTTTTCATTTTAATTACAAGACAAATGAAAAACATTTCTACATAATAAATAATTGACAAAAAATCAAAATTCATTCCCCAAGGTGTTTTTACCATAATTCTCCCATACTAAAAACATAATATTATTACCAAAAAAATTCCATGAAGTATTCATCCCTTTTTACTACCATCCAGAACCATTTTTTATATGATTTCATTTGAACACACTATCATTTAAAAACACTATTTCCATATTCTACTCATATTGACCAATTTCTCCATTTCATTTAAATTCACAAGAGTCCAATCCCGACCCATATTTTGGCTTTACTCCTATGTAAAAAATGATTGATATAACTTTCTAGATCCATGATATAATTTTCATCGTATGACAAAAATAGAGTTAATTTATATTCATATAAAACCAATTTTTCCTCATCATGTGTCAATTCTAAGAGTTTTCTTTCATCCTATATTAATTCTCCTTAGGAAAATATTTGTCAAGTAAAATATTTTTTGAATTTATCTTATTATAAGGCATCAATCTCTCAACATCCCAATTATTCCTAAATATTAACCACTACGAGTCGGTATCACCTTAAAAATATTATATAAAATGACTAACCTTTTTATTTTATTGAATCCCCATGCCAAAAAATATATTTTATATGGATTTTATCCACTCTTCAACTACCTATTTGTAACGTCCCGGACCCGGGTTCCACGCAACGGGTGCCCCGAGCCCAATTCTCCACGTGATCTCAAGCACATTTCCCCAAATGCCAGAGGCTTCCAACTAGCAGAGAGGGCCCATGTTTGATAGTGGGGAAACTATGCCCTCATTTTTCAAAGTGTAGCGCAGCGGAAAACAGAATAAACATACAACGACAGCGGAAGCAGTAAACATACACAACTGAAATAAACTAGAGAAGTGGATATAACCAACAGTATAGAAGTGATGATGATACATGTTTCAAGTTCTAAGAAAACAACCAAAACATGTTATACATCAATACAATACAACAAAATACAGAGTACAAAAAAATAAGAGAAGCAGCTGGCAGCGGCATCCTGAGCATAGGCTCGGTCCCACACCCTCCTACTCCCCATAAACAGTCATGTACCTATATAGGGAATCTAGCCCCTATCTACACCTACAGAAACGTAATCAGTTTGGGCCGAAAAACATGACCCAAACAGGGTGTGAGAAATATCTCAGTAGGCACCCAGCAAAGGTCCGTTCCCAACTACGAGTAAGAATGCAACAATAATGTAAAGTAGTAAAATGCAATAAAGTAAGAAGTAATCAAAAGTCACTAATTACCAGTTATATTTCCATTCTATTATTCATTTAATCCATTAAGTATTAGAAATCACCACAATTCATTTCTAGGTTAATAGTCCACGTCCTCAGACACAAAAAACCTTACCCTCAGGTAAGCAGATCCCAACCCGCAGGTAATGTCCCTCAGGCGTAACAGAATTTTTCCCTCAGGTGTTGGTAGTGTCTCCCTCATGAATAGTGTCTATGTCCCTTAGGCACGGAATTAGTTTCCCTCAGGCTGAAATAACTACACCCTTCTGGATAAAGAGTGTAGTGCCCACAGGCTAATCACAACAATTCCCACAGGCTATACATGTAACCGGGACAAGCCCAACATATCAAAATGTAGAAAACAAGCAATTCCTCTCAAGGAAATTCTACAATTACTACATTGAAGGCATACCCTCGGGTATCCTGGACAAACAGCTAAACAGTGAAACACCCCCCCAAGGTGGTTCCAGATCCGAGCAACGATCCCAACCAGCATTTTATTATCACAATTTAATCACCTATGCAATTATAGGCATTAAATATAGAAACGTCCTCAGCCTCACGACACCCCAACATGGGTTCGTGTAAAAAACACACAAAAACGCACAACAGTTGGAAATTTACACCAAGCCACCTACCTTATACACCGATGAACGTTATACCCGAAAGTCGACTCCAGAAACGACCAAGAACGGTGTAGATCTGACGAAGAACAAAACCTATTCAAATGTAAATAACTCATGTTAGGAGAAGAATTGGTAAGAACCAGCCAAGGAGGTGGAAGACCTTACCCGTGCGGTTCCAACGGGATCGTCCGAGGTGGAAACCGATTCCAAATGAACACCCGGTGGAGAGTTAAAGGTTCGGCCTCCTCCTTTGGTTCCAAATCTACTCAAGTGTCGCCTCTGCCAAATGAGGAGGCTACTTCCTATTTTAAGCCGAAAAAACAAAGTACACGGCGTGTACATCTGAGTACACGGTGTGTAATTATTTCATTTAACTGTTCATTTGGCGGCACTGCCACACTGTTCAACCATCGACATGAGTACATGACATGTACTCTAAAGTACACGGCATGTACTGTCGCCCAGCTATCAGCTGCTCCATCGCCTTACTTAAAGGCCTTCCGACTTACTACACGACGTGTACGTACCAGTACACGGAGTGTAGTCGGTTCCTACACCCCCGCGTCACAGACATGGCTACACGCCCCGTGTACTCATCCCGACATGAACAAAAGTACACAGCTTGTGGAAAAGTACATGACGTGTAGTTCCAAAATTTAGGAATTTTCTCCATTTTCCATATTTTCTCAAAAAACTTAAGGAAAAGGAAAATAAAGAAGCTCGTACCTCAAAAATAATAACCGGGTTCTTAAAAACTTCCCCCATTATAAAAATTCGTCCCCGAATTTCCCTTCCCAGGGTGGCGAAGAATAAGCTCAGAATAGCTCTGGCCACTGAGCACAAATGTCTGCCTCCCTCTCCCAGGTCTCTTCCTGTACTCAGCAATGCTACCATAACACCCGTACGAGAGGAACTGACCGGCCTCGGAGAACCTTCGTGCTCCTCTCAACAATACGGATCGAATGCTCCTCAACAGACGCATCATGCTGAAGCTCAACCTCCTTCAGCTGAAAGGTGTAAGATGGGACTGAATGGTAGAGACGCAACTGAGACACATGGAAGACGTCGTGCATGGATCGATACTACTACAGTAACTGCAACAGATATGCAACCAGTCTGACACTCTCCAGAATCTCAAATGGTCCCACATACCTCGATGAAATATTACCCTGTCTCTTGATCTGCTTGTGTCCCAGCCTCAACGAAATAGGCAAGAAAACCTGATCCCCGACCATGAACTCCAAAGGTCGTCTGTAGTGATCAACATAAGACTTCTGACGATACTGTGTGGTAGCCATCCTCTTCCGAATCAACTGGACCTGCTTAGATGTCTCCTATACGAGCTGTGGCCCCAGTAAAGCTGCCTCACCTGCCTCTAACCAGCACAAAGGTGATCAGCATGGCCTACCATATAAAGCCTCATATGGTTCCATCTCAATATTTTTCTGAAAACTATTTTCATAGGCAAACTCGACTAAGGGTATATGCTTCTCCCCAGAGCCCCCAAAGTCTAGGACGCATGCGCACATCATGTCCTCTAGCACCTTTATCGTCCGCTCTGACTGGCCATCTACCTGAGGGTGGTATGATGTTCTCAGAATCACCTGTGTACCCAGCGCCCTCTGAAAACTCTTCTAGAAATGAGATTCAAAGAGGGTGTCCCTATCTGAAACGATAGAACGAGGGGCCCCATGAAGACTTATGATCTCTCGGATATACAGCCTTCAGAGCCCATCCACACTGAAGGTCTCCTTGATTGGAAATAAGTGAGATACCTCCGTGAGTCTGTCCACAACAACCCACATGTCATCATTGCCTCGAGGTGACCTCGGTAATCCCATCATGAAATCCATCACGACATCATCCCATTTCTACTCTGGAATGGGCAACTGCTGTAATAGCCCAACTGTCCTTTGGTGCTCTGCCTTCACCTGCTGACAGGTGGAACAACTCGTAACAAAACCAACTATCTATATCTTCGTACTTGGCCACCAGTACTGACGTCTCAAGTCTCATATCATCTTGGTAACCCCGGGATGAACTGCCCAAGAGGAAGCATGAAACTCCCACATCATCTCCTTGCGTATATCCCCTAGAACCCATACACGTCCAGGGAAATGCAAAACCTCATCATCGCCTATCGTCCAACCGGGAGGAGGGTCCTCAATTGCGACCGACTCCCGTAGAACTAGGCCTTCTGAATTAGATAGTTGTCTCATCCTCACTATGTCCATGAGGGTAGAAGTCACCACCCAAGAAGAAATATAAGCTAGCCACTGACTATAGTGCACCTTAAGATGCATCTCAAAGAACAAATCCAGGAGCTGCCACAAACCACTGGCCTCCTGCACTGCATGTATCCGAGTCATCCTGCTCAGTGAATCGGCTACTGCATTACCTTGGCCAGGTGTATAGTCAAGCTCAAAATCTAAGGACTATAGGTACTCAACCCACATTCCCTGCCTCAGATTCAGGTCACGTTGAGTAAAGATATAATTGAGGCTTTTGTGGTCGGTGAAAACCATAAAATGCTCTCCCAACAGATAGTGTCTCCAACAGTGCAACGCATGAACAACTGCAGCCAACTTGAGATCATGCGTCAAGTAATTCCTCTCATGTGGAATCAATTACCGAGACCCGTACACAACATCATGGTTTCCCTGCATCAAAACGACTCCCAACCAAATCCCTGATGCATCACAGTAAACTGTATAGCTCTTCCCCTGCTCTGGGAGTATCACGATCGGTGCTGATGTCAACCTTCTCTTTAGGTCCTGAAAAGTTGTCTCGCAATATTTTGACCAAACAAACATCACACCCTTCCTAAAAGACATGTCAACGGTGCTTCTAAGTGGGAGAAGTCATGTATGAAGCATCTGTTCTAACCAGCCATCCCTATGAAACTCTGTATCTCAAACAAGTTCTTAGGCTACTCCTAGGAAACTACTGCTCTCACCTTCACTGGGTCTACTACAACTCCTGCCACTAAGATAATGTGACCCCGGAAGGGAATCTGGTACATCCAAAAGTGGAACTTTGAGAGCTTAAAATATATTCAATGCTCTCTCAGTGTACCCAATACGATCTCAAGATGGGTGGCATGGTCGTGTCGAGTGTGAGAGTACACCAAGATTTAGTCCACGAATACTACCACAAATGAATCAAGATACAGATGAAACACACGATTCATCCGAACCATGAAATTTGATGGCACGTTCGTTAGTCCGAACAACATAACTGTATACTCATATAGACCACACCTACTCCTGAAAGCTGTGAGAGGTATATCAGATGGTCAAACGCGAAGATGATGATATCTGGATCTCAAGTCAATCTTCAAGAACACTTGTGCTCCACGAAGCTGATCAAACAGACCATCTATCCTCGGCTAGGGATATCAGTTCTTAACCATCAACTGGTTCAGATTCTGATAATCCACACAATGTCTGAGGGTACCTGCCGCCTTCTTCGCAAAAAGGACCGGAGAACCCCAAGGAGAAGTAATGGTTCGGATAAAAACCTTCTCCTGTAGCTCCTCTAACTGCCTCTTGAGCTCCTATAACTCAGGCGTGGCTATCCTATAAGGAGGAATGGACACTGGTCCTGCTCTTGGAACAAGCTCGATAGAGAAATCCACCTCCCGCACTAGAGGTAGATGTGAAAAGCATCCCGGAAGACATCCCTGAAACGATCGACAACTGGAGGGAAATCTGTCTGACAAGTCCCCTGATCATCCAGATATAAGCTCGCTATCTGGGCTGTGACTCCACGTCACCCATGATGATCTGGTCTAGCTCAACTCTCCTAAACATCCCACTCGCCCTTGTATAGAAACTCCCCGCCCTATGGTGACGTGAAACGCACCCTCCGACTGTAGTAGTCTACGAAGGCTTGTAAGGGGACCAACCAATCCATCCAGAGAATGATGTCATATCTCGTCATCTTCAAGAGATAGAGGTACCAAAGGAAGCGACACCCACCAACCTCAAGGGGGAACTCCTTGCACTAACGCCCACCAGCCGTCCTAGTCCCCAACGGAGTGTCTAACGTCAAGATATCAGAAGAAGTTGAAACACAAAGCCCAAGGCTCTCCACAATGGGTACATATATGAAACTATGTGTAGCACCCATATCGAAAATTATTGAAGATAAGACAGAAGCTACTATAATAGTACCTCTGTCTGTCGAAGGTCCGAGATCCTGCTCTTGCTGGGTCTGTTGCACTGCATATGCCTGTCCAGTGCCGCGACCCTGTGACACAACCTGGCTACCCTGAGCTATCCCGCTCTGCTGCCTCTGCGATCCTGGTGTCTGGATACCACGGCCCCGACCACCATCTCGGCCTACACACCCTGACGTATTCCAGTTCCCCGAATGGTAAGAAGCTACTTGTCCTCCTCCTTCACGCGGAGTCTGTACAGAACCCCTCTCACTAGCCACTGGTGGAAACGCCCCAAAAAAGCGTTGCAGATGACCCATCTTGCTTCAAGCTCGACACTCCACTGGGTATTGTGGACACTACGGTCTCTTGTGCCCCTCTCTGCCAAACTGTTAGCACCTGACCGGACCACATGAAGAAGCTACCTACCAGGTACTGCCACCCGGAGAGAAGTCCTTCTATCTCTTCTTCTTGATAGCATAAATAATTCCAGTAACTGGTGCTGAACCTCCCTGGCCCACACCACTAGATACCCGTAGGTTCCTCTCTGTAATCAGTGCCTAATTCACAATCGCGTGTACAGTAGGCAACCAGAAAACATTTACCCGTGCTCGGATGTCATACCGAAGCCCATCCTCAAAATGTCTGGCTCTCAACGTCTCTTCACCCCCTAGCACGGGTGAAAAACGCTGAAACTCCGTAAAACGAGCATATTAGTCCATCACCGACATGGCGCCCTGCTGCATATTCATCAACTCTCGATCCCTATCTGCCCTCAGCGTCTTGGGAAAGAATAAGTCATAGAAGACCACCTAAAAATATTCCCACGCCATGTCTTTGTGATGCTGTGCCTAGGTGGTAACATCCCACCTCCTCTTGGTGGAATCACGCCGCATGTAAGTCGCGAGCTTTACCCTCCACCCTGGAGGCCTCTACAGATGCTCGAAAATAGTCTGCATCGATCCTAGCCAAGACTCTGCAGCCTCTGGTCTGCCATCCCCTGAAAATGTTGGAGGATGCTGCTACTGGAAGATAAGAGTCAGCTTAGCCATAGATGTAGCAGCCTATTGTGCTCCCTGAAAGGTCTGCATGAACCGCATAAAGCCTTCACGGAACTGCGCCTCCGCGCCTGTGTTCGGTATACCAGCTGGCACCGCATCTGGCTCTACTGGAGGATCAACTGGTAGCCCATGGCCCACCATCTCCAGAGTATAATTGTCACCGCTCTCCTGGAGAACAACTCGCGGTCGTCTAGGCAGCATGACACTACATGGTCAAAATCACGCCTCAGATTCAAGATTATTATGACGGAAAAGCGAAGGAACCACAAAGGAAACAAGAGGATGAATGCATTAGAAATTGGAAAAACAAGACTACAAAGCGTGTAAAATGACTACCTGGCGTGTACTTGACTTCCCTTCCCCTGCTCGGGTCCTTCTATACGGCAAAGCCACATAACTTCCGTTGAACAAAACTACATGGTATGTATAATATCTATATGGCGTGTACGGTGTTATTTTCCAAATTCCCTTGTCATCTGTGACACGGCCGACTACTCAGCTTTACACTACACGGCGTGTTACACCCACACAAGGCGTGTACACCACCCCATTTCTCAGCCACACGGCTAAATCCACATGGTCTGTCCTCGGACCAGACTACACGGCATTCCCCACAGGTACACGGCATGTTCAGGGAGATGTGACATTGTCCCGTGTTGTTAGTTAGACGGTCGAGTCCCCAAGTCACACTACACGGCGTGTCCATAATTGACAAGGCATGTTCTGACAAGGAGTTCACCGACCCGTGTTGTTAGTTACACGGCCAGACTCTGGGTCAACACTACAAGGCGTGTACAAAAACTACACAGTGTGTTTTATCCAAGCCCTTCCCTACCCCGTGTCGCTGCCTACACAGTTTGTGACCCGGGAAGAGACTACACAGTGTGTACTCAGGGTACACGACATGTACTCAAATTGTTCATTTTTCTTCCCGAACAGAAGTGCATACACGACATGTATAAAATATTACACGGCGTGTATACTGGTTTTCTGAACAGTATTCCTTAGAAAATTCCCTGGAACCCAGAAAATACCGAAACCAACACCTAAGTGTCATATTCCGATCCGGGGGAGCCCATACTCCGCACAAATCAAACTTTGACATCTTATATGTGTTATAACCAATAAACAGTCAATGATCCACCAAATTCTAGTCAATGGGGGCCCATACGCCCCCAAAACCAATGTTTGGCGTCCATTAAATAAAAAAGCTCAAACAAACAAACAATGTCACAAGGAATGTATTTATCAAGCAGCTATAACAACAAAGTGCTTTATTAGCACAAAAACTATCACAACAACATGAAAATTCTAATTCTCCTACATGGCATGGAAACTATGCATGGCATGTGATATCTAGCATGTACCTACATGATGCATGAGATGGAATACCCTCATCTCATTGGGTTTCAACAAAATAGAACCCACAGATAAAATATAAACTCCACAATCTCAAAGCGCATCACCCAACAGTGAAAACATATCAAAAGTAAAATTTGAAAAATTAAAAGAATGCAAACTACGTGGTAGACTGGCTTCTACCTATACATGGGTTAGCTATGCCTGGGCATAGCTTATTACCAACTACCGTTCGTCCTATCCCGAACTACGGCTCCAAATAGTATGTCAAAGGAAAGAACCCCTCTGATACCACTTTGTAACGTCCCGGACTCGGGATCCACGCAAAGGGTCCCCCGAGCCCAGTTCTCCATGTGTGCTCAAGAGCATTTCCCCAAATGCCAGAGGCTTCCACCTAGCAGCGAGGGCCCAGTTCTGATAGTGGGGAAACTATTCCCTCATTTGTCAAAATTTAGCGCAGTGGAAAATAGAATAAACATACAACGATAGGGGAAGTAGTAAACATACACAAATTAAATAAACTACAGTAGTGGATATAACCAACAGTATAGAAGTGATGATGCTACATGTTTCATGTTTTAAGAAAACAACAAGAACATTTTATACATCAATACAGTACAAAAAAATACAGCGTACAAAAAAACAAGCAAAACAGCTGGCAGCGGCATTGCGAGCCTAGGCTCGGTCCCATGCCCTCCTACTCCTCCGAAACAGTCAAGTACATGTATAGGGACTCTTTCCCGTATCTAAACCTATAGAAACATAATCAGTTTGGACCGAAAAACATGACCCAAACAAGGTGTGAGAAATATATCTCAGTAGGCACCCACCAAAGGCTCGTGCCCAACTGTGTGTAAGCATGCAACAATAGTGTGCAATAGTAAAATGAAATAAAGTAAATAGTACACAAAAGTCACTAATTACCAGTTATATTTCCATTTTATTATTAATTTAATCCATTAAGTATTAGAAATCACAAGAGTGCATTTATATGTTAACAGTCCATGTCCTCAGACAAGCAAAACCTTACCCTCGGGTAAGCATAACCCAACCCGCAGGTAATTTCCCTCAGGTGTAACCGAATTTCGATCTCAGGAGTAGGTAGTGTCTCCCTCAGGCATAGAGCCTATGGCCTTAAGGCACGGAAGTAGTTTCCCTCATGCCGATATAACTACAGCCCTCGGGCTAAACAGTGCAGTGCCCACAGGCTAATCACAACAATGCCGTTAGGTTAAACAGGTAACCGGGCCATGCCCAATATATCAAAATGAAGTAAACAAGAAATTCCTCTCAAGGAAATTCTAAAATTACTACATTAAAGTTATACCCTCGGGTATCCTGGCCAAACAACTAAATAGTGAGACACACCCCCCGAGGTGGTTCCAGATCCAAGCAACGATCCCAACCAGAATCCTCACTATTGATGAAAAATATCAATTTTAGGAAAATAGGTCCAAATAATTATCATTAAAGAATATTATTTTTCATTTCATGAAAAAATAAAATTCTTATGACCAAATAAATTTAACCCCTTTTCATGTTAATTTAGTCAACAGACTAGATAACTCATTAAATTATTAATAAACCCTTATTAATACCATTCAAATTTTAGAAAATAATGAATCACAGTAATGTTTTAACTCTAATTAAATTCACCAATTACTATTGTTTTTAAAAGATCTACATTTTACCACCCTTGTTTAATGTGTTCCCAAATAAGTAAATATGATTTTCCAAAAAATTAAATTTTCAAAACATCCACTGTAACTACTTTTGTTTTACAGTGTGATGAAAAATCATAATATGTTTTCAAGTTACTCTTAAATTTTTCAATAAACAAAAATAAAGTCAATCAAAAAAACAATAAAATTTTCCAAATAATAAATGAATATTATTTTTATAAGATTGATAAATACTACAGGGGAATTTTTTTCAAATAAAGGGAATAATAAAAACTCAAAATTCCAATTTCTATTATGGAATTGTCTTTTCAAAATGCCATCCATATTTCCCTTTTGACAATGGTACTCATATATCAACTATATCCTCTAAAAATAATTATCTTAACAGATCAGGTAAAATTAGTCATCAATATGTGGAAAATGATACTTATTCATAATAGTGATGAAATTTGATTCTATATAATAAATACAACAATTCATATAACCATATTTATTTTTAACAAACAAAATAGGGGAACTCCAAGGGGAATTACTCAGATCAATGTAAATATTTTCCAGTGAATCTAATAAATGCGTTTTCAATTGTATAATTTCTATATGACCCATAAGATTATGGGGTTTTAAAATAGGATTAATATCATGTAATAAATACTAAGTATAATCAATATCCTGATCTGGTATACTACCAAGAAAATTATCAAGAAAACATTCAGATACACATTTACGAAAAAAAAATCACTAATTTAAATAGTTCCCTTGTTTTCAACAATTTTTGAAAGCTAAAATTCTTTTCCATATGTTAATAGTTTTTCTACTTCCTAATATTGTAAAAATTGTATGGGATCATTATTTTATAAAAACTAAAACTACTTCTGAGAAACCACTTATTTATCTCTATAATCAATCGTATCATGGTAAACTGAATGCCTATCCATTACTAGAATTACATAAAATAAAAAAGGGGAAATACATCACGGTTAGGAGGTAAATTATTTCCACTGACATCAATCATATTATTATTATAACCTCATTTTCAATTAAAATTAGCCCAATTTATTTTTAATATATGTTCTGGAATCATTTATATAGATGAAATTCATAATATACGCAAAAAAAGTATCAGATATGAAATTGTGTGTTGACCCGAAATGAAATAATATATTATAAAAAAAATGAAAAAACAATACAATGTATCGGATACCCCATAATTTGGATGTCCCAACACATACTGATGTAGTCTTAATGAATTTCACCACAATGTTATTCATACATATTGAATTCCTTCCATCATTTGGGATCCTCTTTAGAAACTCATTTATATAACAAACCATCTAATTAAATTTAGACCATTTTACTCTCTGTATATAAGAATTAGTCACACAACTGAAATGATATTTTTCATTTTAATTACAAGACAAATGAAAAAAAATTCCACAGAATAAATAATTAACAAAAAATCAAAATTCATCCCCCAAGGTGTTTTTACCATAATTATCCCATACTAAAAACATAATATTATTACCAAAAAAATTCCATGAAGTGTCAATACCTTTTTACTACCACCCAGAACCATTTTTTATACGATTTCAATGAACACACTATCATTTAATAACACCATTTCTATATTCTACTCATATAGACCAATTTTTCCATTTCATTTAAATTCACAAGAATCCAATCCCGACCCATATTTTGGAATACTCCTGAGTAAAAAATGATTGATATAACTTTCAATATCCATGATAGAATTTGCATCGTATGATGAAAATAGAGTGAATTTATATTCATATACAACCAATGTTTCTTTATCATGTGTCAATTGTAAGAGTTGTTTTTTCAACCTATATTGATTCTCCTTAGGACAATATTTTCCAAGTAAAATATTTTTTGAATTTATCTTATTATAAGGCATCAATCTCTCAACATCCCAACTATTCCTAAATATTAACCACTACAAGTCGGTATCACCTCAAAAATATTAAATAAAATGACTAACCATTTTATTTTATAGAAACCCCATGACATAAAAAATATTTTATAGGGATTTTATCCACTCTTAAACTACCACTTTGTAACATCACGGACCGGGGTGACATGCAACAGGTGCCCCGAGACCGGTTCGCCATGTGACCTCAAGCGCATTTCCCCAAATTGCAGAGGCTGCTGACTAGCAGCGAGTGCCCTGGTCTGATAGTGGGGAAACTATGCCCTGATTTGTCAAAATGTAGCGCAGCGGAAAACAAAATAAACATACAACGACAGTGGAACCAGTGAACATACACAACTGAAATAAACTACAGTAGTGGATATAACCAACAGTATAGAAGTGATGATGCTACATGTTTCAAGTTCTATGAAAACATCCAGAACATGTTATACACCAATATAGCTCAACAAAATACAGAGTAAAACAAAACAAGCAAAACAGATGGCAGCGAAATCACGAGCCTAGGCTCGGTCACATGCCCTCCTACTCCTCATCAATAGTCAAGTACCTGAATAGGGACTCCTCCCCCTATCTACTCCTGCAGAAACATAATCTGTTTGGGCCGAAAAACATGACCCAAATAGGGTGTGACAAATATATCTCAATAGGAATCGACCAAAAGTTCGTGCCCAACTTCCTGTAAGCATGCAATAATAGTGTGCAATAGTAAAATTAAATAAAGTATGTAGTACTCAAAAGTCACTAATTACTAGTTATATTTCCATTTTATTATTCATTTAATCTATTAAGTATTAGAAATCACCACACTGCATTTCTACGTTAAAAATCCACGTCCTCAGATAAGAAAAACCTTACCCTCAGGTAAGAAGAACCCAACCTGAAGGTAATTTCCCTCATGAGTAACAGAATTTTTCCCTCAGGAGTAGGTTGTTCCTCCCTCAGGCACAGAGTCTACAACCCTCAGGCATGGAAGAAGTTTCCCTCAGGCCTAAATAACTACAGCCCTCAGGCTAAACAGTGCAGTTCCCACAAGCTAATCACAACAACACCCTTAGGCTAAACAGGTAACCGGGCCATGCCCAACATATCAAAATGTAGTAAACAAGAAATTCCTCTCAAATCAATTCTACAATTACTTCATTGAAGACATACCCTTGGGTATCCTAGCCAAATGGATAAACAGTGAAACACACCCCCCGGGGTGGTTCTGGATCCAAGCAACGATCCCAACCAGCATTTTATCTTCACAATTTAATCACCTATGAAATTATAGGCATTAAATATAGCAATGAACTCAGCCTCACGACACCCCAACATGGGTTTGTGGCACAAAAACACACACAAATTTACAATAGTTGGAAATTTACACCAAGCCACCTACCGTATATGCCAAAGAATGTTATACCCGAATGCCTACTCCAGACACGCCGAAGAACGGCGTAGAAATGACGAAGAACAAAACCAATTAAAATGTAAATAACTTCTATTAGGAGAAGAATTGGTACGAACTAGGAATGGAGGTGGAAGCCCTTACTTGTGCGGTTCAAACAGGATCGTCCGAGGTGGAAACTGATTCCAGACGAACACCCGATGGAGCATCAAAGGTCAGACCTCCTCCTTTGGCTCCAAATCGGCTCAAGTGTCTCCTCTTCCAAATGAAGATGCTACTTCCTGTTTTAAGACAAAAAAACAAAGTACACAGTGTGTACTTCTGAGTACATGGCATGTACTTCTTTCATTTAACTGTTCATTTGGAGGCACCACCACACTGTTCAATTGTCAACTTTAGTACATGAAATGTACCCTAATGTACACGACGTGTACTGTCGCCCATCTGTCGGTAGCTCCACTACCTTACATTTTAGGCCTGCCGACTGACTACATGGCGTGTAAGTACCACTACACGGCGTGTAGTCGGTTCCTACACCCCGCGTTGCCGACATGGCTACACGCCCCGTGTAGTCTTCCCAACACAACCAAAAGTACATGGCGTGTGGAAAATTACACGGCGTGTAGTTCCAAAATTTAGGATTTTCCCCCATTTTCCATATTTTCTCATAAACACTTAAGGAAAAGGAAAAAGAATAAGCCCGTCCCTCAAAAATAAGAAAAGAGTTCTTACAATCATCCCCCCTTATAGCAATTTGTCCCTGAATTTCCCTTCCCAGGGTGGCGAAGAATAAGCTCAGAACATCACTGGCCACTGAACACGTATGTCAACCTCCCGCTCCCAGGTCTCATCATGCACTCATCCATGCTTCCATAGCACCTGTACGAGAGGAACTGACTAGCCTCGGAGAACCTTCGTGCTCCTGTCAACAATACGGATCATATGCCCCTCAAAGGACACATCATGCTGAAGCTCTACATCCTCTGGATAAAAGGTGTGAGACGGGTCTGAATGGTAGCGACAAAACTGAGACACGTGGAAGACGTCGTGGGTGGCTCGGTACCGCTGCAGTAACAGAAAATGATAGGCAACTAGCCCGACTCTCTTCAAAATCTCAAAGGTCCCACATAACTCAGTGAAACTTTACCCTGTCTCTTGATTCGCTTGTGTCCCGGCCTCGGTGAAACACGCAATAAAACCTGATCCCCGATCATGAACTCAAAATGTCATTTGTGGCGATCAGCATAAGACTTTTGATGAGACTTCACGGTAGCCATCCACCTTCGAATAAACTGGACCTGCTCAGATGTCACATGTACGAGCTGTGACCCCAGTAAACCAGCCTCACCTGCCTCTAACCAGCAGAAAGGTGATCGGCATGGCCTACCACATAAAACCTCATATGGTTCCATCTCAATAGTTCCCTGAAAACTATTGTTATAGGAAAACTCAACTATGGGTATATTCTTCTCCCAAGAGCCTCCAAAGTCAAGGACGCATGCACGCATCATGTCCTCTAGCACCTGTATCGTCCGCTCTGACTGGCCATCTGTCTGAGGGTGGTATGTTGTGCTCAGAAGAACCTGTGTACCCAGCACCCTCTGAAAACTCTTCCAGAAACAATACGTAAAGAGGGAATCCCTCTCTGAAATGATAGAACGAGGGAACCCATGAAGACGTATGATTTCTCGGATATACAGCCTTCTGAGCTCATCCACACCGAAGGTCTCCTTGATCGGCAAGAAGTGAGCTACCATCGTGAGTCTGTCCACAACAACCCACACGACATCATTGCCATGAGGTGACCTCGACAATCCCGTCACGAAATCCATTGCGACATCATACCATTTCCAATCTGGAATGGGAAACTCCTGTAACAGCCCAGCCGGCCTCTGGTGCTCTGCCTTCACCTGCTGACTGGTGGAACACCTCGTAACAAAATCAGCTATCTCTCTCTTTATACCCGGCCACCAGTACTGACGTCTCAAGTCTCGGTACATCTTGGTAACCCTGGGATGAACTTCCCTATCTGAGGCATGAAACTCCTGCATCTGCTCCTCTCGTATATCCCCTGGAACCCATACACATCCATGGAAATGAAAAACCTCATCATCTCCCATCGTCCAACCGGGAGGAGGGTCCTCACTTGCCACTGAATCTTGTAGAACTAGGCCTTCTGAATTAGATAGATGTCTCATCCTCACTCTGTCCAGGAGGGAAGATATCACAGCCAAAGAAGAAAGATAAGCCTGCCCCTGACCGTCGTGCACCTCTAGATGCATCTCAGAGAAAAAATCCATGAGCTGCCACTCACCACTGACCTCCTGAACTGCATGTATCCAAGTCTTCCTTCTCAGTGCATCGGCTACTGCATTATGTTTTCCAGGTGTATAGGAAAGATCAAAATCGAAGGACTGTAGGTACTCAACCCACCTTCTCAACCTCAGATTCAGGTCATGCTGAGTAAAGATATACTTGAGGCATTTGTGGTCGGTGAAATCCACAAAATACTCTCCCAACAGATAGTGTCTCCAATAGCGCAATGCATGAACAACTACAGCCAACTCGAGATCATGCGTCAGGTAATTCCTATCAAGTGGCCTTAACTGCCGAGACCCGTACGCAACAACTTGGTCACCTTGCATCAAAACAGATCCTCGCCCAATCCCTGATGCATCACAGTAAACTGTGTATCTCATCCCCTGCTCTGGGAGTATCTGGATCAGTGCTGATGTCGACCTTCCCTTTAGGTTCTGAAAAGATGTCTCACAAGCTTGTGACCAAACGAACCTCACACCCTTCTTAGTCAGACCTATAAACGGTGCTCTTAAACGGGAGAAGTCATGTATGACGCGTCTTTAGTAACCAGCCAGCCCTAAGAAACTCTGTTTCTCAAACACGTTCTTAGGATGCTCCAAAGAAACTGCTGCTCTCACCTTATTTGGGTCTACTACAACTCCTGCCTCTGAGATAATGTGACCAAGGAAGTGAATCTGGTCCATCCAAAAGTGGCACTTTGATAGCTTAGCATATATCCAATGCTCTCTCAGTGTACTCAATACGATCTCAAGATGGGTGGAATGGTCGTGTAGAGTATGAGAGTACACCAAGATGTCATCCACAAATACTACCACAAATGAATCAAGATACAGATGAAACACACGATTCATCAGAGCCATGAAAACTGTTGGCACGTTTGTCAGTCCGAACGGCATAACCATATACTCATATTGACCATACCTACTCCTGAAAGCTGTGAGAGGTATATCAGATGGTCTAACGTGAAACTGATGATATCTAGATCTCAAGTCAATCTTCGAGAACACTTGTGCTCCACGAAGCTGGTCAAACAGATCATCTATCCCCGACAAGGGATATCAGTTCTTAACCGTCAACTGGTTTAGCTTCCGATAATCCATGCAATGTCTGAGGGTACCATCCGCCTTCGTCACAAAAAGGACTGAAGAACCCCAAGGAGAAGTACTAGGTCAGATAAAACCGTTCACCTGTAGCTCCTCTAACTACCTCTTGAGCTCCTGTAACTTAGGGGTGGCCATCCTATAAGGAGGAATGGACATCAGTGTTGCTCATAGAACATGCTTGATAGAGAAATCCACCACACTCACCAGAGGTAGACCTGAAAAGTCATCTGGGAAGATATCCCTAAAACGATCGACAACTGGAGGGAAATCCGTCTGACAAGTCCCCTGATCATCCAGATATAAGCTCTCTATTTGGGATGTGACTCCAACTCGCCCATGATGATCTGGTCCAGCTCGACTCGCCTAAACATCCCACTCGCCCTTGTATAGAAACTCCCCGCCCTCTAGTGACGTGAAACACACCCTGCGACGGTAGTAGTCTACGAAGGCTCGAAAGGGAACCAACCAGTCCATCATGAGAATGACGTCATAGCTATTCATCTCCTTGACATAGTGGTCCCAAAAGAAGTGACAACCACGAACCTCAAGGGGGCACTCCTTGCACTGACGCACACCAGCCGTCCTAGTCCCCAACGGAGTGTCTAGTATCAAGATAACGAAAGAAGTAGAAACACAGAGCCCAAGGCTCTTTACAACGGGTACATATATGAAACTATGTGTAGAACCCGTATCGAAAAGTACTGAAGATAAGATAGAATCTACTAGAATAGTACCTATGACTGTCGAAGGTCCTGGATCCTGCTCCTACTGGATCTGTTTCACTGCCTATGCCTGCCCAGTTCCACGACCCTATGACACAGCATAGCTACCCTGAGCTGTCCCACCCTGCTGCCTCTACGATCCTAGGGTCTAGCTACCATGGCCCCGACCACCATCTCGGCCTGCACGCCCTGACGTAGTCTAGTTCCCCGACTAGTAAGAAGCCACTGGTCCTGCTCCCACACGTAGAGTCTGCACAGAACCCCTTTCAGTAGCCACTGGTGGAAACACCCTACAAATGTGCTGCAGATGACCCATATTGCCGCAAGCTGGACACTCCACTGGGTCTCATGGACACTGCGGTCTCTTGTGCCCCTCTCTGCCACACTGGTAGCACCTGAACGGACCACCTGAAGAAGCTGCCTGGCTGGTACTGCCACCCTCAGAGAAGTCCAACTGTCTCTTCCTCTTGCCAGCAGAAATAATACCAGTAATAGGTGCTGAACCTCCCTGGCTCACACCACTAGATTCTTGTAGGTTCCTCTCTGTAATAAGAACCTGATTCACAATCTCATGTACAGTAGGAAACCTGAAAACATTAGCAGCGCTCAGATGTCATACAGAAGACCATCCTCAAAAAATCTGGCACTCAACGTCTTGTCACCCACTAGAACAGGTGAAAAATGATTATGCTCTATAAAACAAGTAGAATAGTCCATCACAGACATGGAGTCCAACTGCAGATTCATGAACTCTCGAGATCTATCTTCCCTCAGCATCTCGGGAAAGAAGAAGTCATAGAAGACTGCCTGAAAATATTCCCACGCCATGTGTCTGTGATGCTCTGACTAGGTGGTAACATCCCACCACCTCTTCGCGGAATCACGATGCATGTAAGTTGCGAGCATTACCCTCCACCCTGGAGGCCTCTCCAGATGCTCGAAAATAGTCTGCATCGATCCTAGCCAAGACTCCGTAGCCTGCAGTCCGCCATCCCTTGAAAACGTAGGCGGATGCTGCTGGTGGAAGATACGAGTCAGCTCATCCATAGATGTAGTAGCCTACGGTGCTCCCTGAATGGTCTGCATGAACCGCATAAATCCTTCACGGAACTGAACCTCCACGCTTGTGTCCGGTATAGCATCTTGCGCCGCATCTGGCTCTGCTGGAGGATCAACAAGTAGCCCATGGGCCACCATCTTCAGAGTATAATCATCGCCGCTCTCCTGGCGAACAACTCACGGCTGTCTAGGCAGCATGACACTACAAGGTCAAAAGCACACCTTAGATTCAAGATTATTATGTACAAAAAGCGATGGATCCAAAAAGGAAACAAGAGGAAGAAGGAATTCAAAATTGGAAAAACAAGACTACACGATGTGAACAATTACTACAAGACGTGTACTTGACTTCCCTTTCCCTGCCTGGGTCCTTCTATATTGCTAAGCCACACAACTTCCATTGAACCAAACTACACGGCATGTATAATATCTACACGGTGTGTACGGTGTTGTTTTCAAACTACCCGTGTCATCTGTGACACGGCCGACTACTCGGCTTGACACTACACGGCGTGTTACACCCGCACACGGCGTGTACACCACCCCGTTTCCTAGCCACACGGCTAACTCCACACGTTCTGTCCTCGGACCAGACTACACGGTGTGTCCCACAAGTACACAGCGTGTTCAGGGAGAGGTGACACCGGCACGTGTTGTTAGTTACATGGCCGAGTCCCCATGTCACACTACACGACATGTCCATAATTGACACGACATGTTATGTCAAGGAGTTCACCGACCCGTGTCATTAGTTACATGACCGGACTCCGGGTCAACACTACACGGCGTGTACAAAAACTACATGGCGTGTTTTACCCAAGCCCTTCCCTACCCCATGTCGCCACCCACACGGTTTGTGACACGGGAAGAGACTACATGGCGTGTACTCAGGGTACATAGCGTGTACTCAAAAAGTTCATTTTTCTTCCCAAACAGAAGAGAATACACGACATTTATAAAATACTACAAAGCATGTATACTAGGTTTCCGGTCAGTATGCGTCAGAAACTTCCCCGGAACCTAGAAAATACTGAAACCAACACCTAAGTGTCAAATTCCGACCTGTGGGGGCCCATACTCCGCACGAATCAAAGTTTGATATCATATATGTGTTATAACCAATAAACAATAAATGATCCACCAAATTCCGGTCAATGGGGGCCCATAATCCCCAAAAACCAAAGTTTTGCGTCCATTTAATAAAAAACTCAAACAAACATAACATGTCACTAGGAAGCTATTTATCAAGTAGCTATTACAACAGCATGCTTTATTAGCACAACAACTATCACAACAACATGCAAATTCTAATGCACCTACATGGCATGGAAACTATTCATGGAATCTGATATCTAGCATGTGCCTACATGATGCATGAGTTGGAATACCCTCATCTCACCGGGTTGCAACTAAATAGAAAACATAGATAAAATATAAACTGCACAATCTCAAATTGCGTCACCCAACGGTGAAAACATATCAACCGTAAAATTTGAAAAATCAAAAGAATGAAAAATATGAGGTAGACTGGATTTTCCTTGTACAGGGGTTAGCTATGCCCGGGCACAACTTATTACCAACTACCGTTCGTCCTATCCCTGACTACGGCTCCAATTAGTAATTCAATGAAAAGAACCCCTCTGATACCACTTTGTAATGTCCCGGAACCGGGTGCCATGCAACGGGTGCCCCGAGCCCGGTTTGCCACGTGAACTCAAGTGCATTTCCCCAAACGACAGAGTCTACCGACTAGCTTCGAGGGCCTAGGTCTGATAGTGGGGAAACTATGCCCTAATTTTTCAAAGTGTAGCGCAGCGGAAAACAGAATAAACATACAAAGACAGCGGAAGCAGTAAACATACACAACTGAAATAAACTACATCAGTGGATATAACCAACAATATAAAATTGATGATGCTACATTTTTCAAGTTCTAAGAAAACAGCTAGAACATGTTATACATCAATACAGTACAACAAAATACAAAGTACAACAAAACAAGAAAACAGCTGGCAGCGGCATTGCGAGCCTAGGCTCGGTCCCATGCCCTCCTACTCCTCAACAAAATTCAAGTACTTGTATAGGGACTCTTTCCCCTATCTACACCTGCAGAAACGTATTCTGTTTGGGCTGAAAAACATAACCCAAACAGGGTGTGATAAATATATCTCAGTAGGAACCCACCAAAGGCCCGTGCCCAACTGCATGTAAGCATGCAACAATAGTGTGCAGTAGTAAAATGGAATAAAGTAAGAAGTACTCCAAAGTCACTAATTACCAGTTATATTTCCATTTTATTATTCATTTAATCCATTAAGTATTAAAAATCACCACAGTGAATTTCTACATTAACAGTCCACGTCCTCAGACAAGAAAAACCATACCATCAGGTAAGCAAAACCCAACCCGCAGGTAATTTCCCTCAAGCATAACAGAATTTTGCCCTCAGGCGTAGGTACTGTCGCCCTCAGGCACAGAGTCTATGGCCCTTAGGCACGGATGAAGCTATCGTCAGGCCGAAATAAGTACAACGCTCGGGCTAAACAGTGTAGTGCCCATAGGCTAATCACAACAACGCCCTCAGGCTAAACAGGTAACCGGGCCATGCCCAGCATATCAAAATGCAGTAAGCAAGAAATTCCTCTCAAGGCAATTCTACAATTACTACATTGAAGGCATACCCTCGGGTATCCTAGCCAAATGACTAAATAGTGAAACACACCCCCCGGGGTGGTTCCGGATCCATGTAACGATCCCAACCAACATTTTATCATCAAAATTTAATCACCTATACAATTATAGGCATTAAATATAGCCACGAAATCAGCCTCATGACACCCCAGCATGGGTTCGTGGCACAAAAATGCACAACAATTGGAAATTTACACCAAGCCACCTACCTTATACACCAACGAACGTTATACCCGAATGCCGACCCCAAAAACGCCCAAGAACGGCGTAGATCTAATGAAGAACAAAACCCATTCAAATGTAAATAACTCATGCTAGGAGAATAATTGGTAAGAACTAGCCACAGAGGTGGAAGCCCTTACCAGTGCGGTTCCAACGGGATCGTCCGAGGCAGAAACCGATTCCAGACGAACACTCAGTAGAGCTTCAAAGGTCCGACCTCCTCCTTTGGCTCGAAATCGGCTGAAGTGTCTCCTCTGCCAAATGAGGAGGCTACTGCCTGTTTTAATCTGAAAAACAAAGTACACAGTGTGTACTTTTTAGTACATTACGTGTACTTCTTTCATTTAACTATTCATTTGGCGGCACCAACACACTGTTCAACCGTTGACATGAGTACACGACATGTACTCTAAAGTACACTGCGTGTACTGTCACCTAGCTATCAGATGCTCCCCTGCCTTACTGTTTAGGCCTACCGACTGACTACACAGCGTGTAAGTACCACTACACGGCGTGTAGTCGGTTCCTACACCCTGCGTTGCTGACATGGCTACACGCCCCGTGTACTCATCCTAACACGACCAAAAGTACACGGAGTGTGGAAAAGTACACGGTGTGTAGTATGAAAATTTTGAATTTTCCCCATTTTCCTTATTTTCTCAAAATCACTTAAGCAAAAGGAAAAAGAAGAAGCCCATAACTCAAAAATAAGAACCGATTTCTTACATCTTGGTTAGAGGATTTTATAAATACAATTCATTATTGCCTTATATAACGATCCAGCACAGACATATTATTCTTAGGATGATATATATAATCTCATGGATAGTTACTACCATAATTTATAGCATTAATCCTATAATATATTACAATTACAAACAACTCGGTCCCAATTTCTAGCACACCAAGTGGCTTATTCAGAAGGATATCAATCTTTTATTGAAATACTACATCAACTTCATTGCTTTTTCTACGGAAAACCATTATGAATAAACATATATAAGAAGATGAAATGTTGTAATATTTAAAATCTAAATCATTTCAACATAAATATAAATTAAAAAACATATATACTTGTATTATATTAAACTTATCCTGACCCCTACTGTTATTTATACTTGGATCTAATACCAACTAAAAGTTCTAGGCCATAACTATTAAATAATCATGATAATTCCAATAGAATTGTCTTTTGACCATTCATAAAAAAACATTCAGGTGTATATTTATACATAATTACTTCATAATCACATACATATAAGCTCATATATTACAAATAAGAAACTCTACTCAATATATATTATATTCCCAATATAAAGCATTATAAAAACATGATTTTATTTATTTATAAAACATCTCAAACATAAACATGAATTACTACCATCCTTTAGCCATAATGAAACACTATGATCATTTTTTAAATAATCAGATGACCACAAAAAACTTATTAAGTGATGAAAAAAATGAGATTGGTACCTCTAGTCCAAGAATGAAAACATTTTCACAATGTTATAACTTTTACCCATAAAAAATAAGATACTTAGCTTACCTTATGAAATCATATGATTCATGTAATCCCAAATCATGAAAATAAAAATATTAAAAGTTAACTTATGGAACCCCTTCAATTTCAATGTTACATATAAATTATCTCTCCCATTTAGATAGGGAGTAACATTCTTGGTTGCACTTAGAATAAACATCCTAGTAAATCCTCTAATTTCTTAGGAGAAATGTAACAAGTTTACTCCATCCCTTTTCCAATGAATTGGAGACTAATAATGGGATCACCCTCCCATGGTCTATCCCAAAACCACCCATCATCATAATAATGAAAAATAACCATATCATGATCATAAAAAATAAATATCTCATAATATAAACCTTCCCAAGGAAAATACCTTTTCATATTGAAATCAATTATTCATTTTGAAGAAGATGAAAACATACAAATGAAAAATATTTATTTGAAAATAAACTTGAAAAAAATTAAACTAAAGATCAGATAAATATGGAATCATGAAATTGGTAAAATAATATTATTTTGTATGAGTAAAAACCATTTTGTTTAATAAAATTCATTTAAGAAAGAATTTTTTTTATAAATGAATTAAGCTACCATATGTCGGAAATTGTTTAATATTTGGACTTAATATCATGGATGACAACATTATAATAACTAATTAGTTAATTGATAACTAATTTCACATAGATTGTATTTATAAAAATTTTATTAATTTTATTTTTTTATTATTTGGTAAGTAGAAAGTATTTGAATCTTTAATCGGGGAGTGTTTTTCATGTCTTTATTATAGGTTCCCTTGAGTATAATTATTGAAGTTAATATCAAATGGAATATAAACATCAAAAGTTGAATTGAATTTTATTAATATGATTCCATAATTTTTAAGTATACCATATAACATTTTTGATGTTAATATTTTGATGATTCATTAGATTAGATATTAATGATAACTAATTGGTTTGTTTTATTTTTTGGTGTTTCGACCATCACTAACTAGTTTCATTTTATTTAATTATCATGTATATAAATTAGTAGAAGAACATTAATTTTTTAATATATTTATTAAAATGTTGTTTAAAAATATTAAATATTTTATGATCATCCTTGAAGGTTGTAAATGAAAAATTAAAATTCTTCATCCTAGAAGGTTGTGAATCAACACATCATTGATAATGTTTTTCTTTTTTAGATTATAAGGAGAAAATAATAAGTTTTATGATGGATATTCCATTAAAAAATAAAATTCTATTATATATATATGATACTACTGTTATCATTATAGTTTAGATAGGGTGGGTGATGATACGTTAAAAAATAAAGAGTGATATAAATAATCTAAAAGAGAAAGAATAAGGATTTTACATCTTGAATATCACCTCTATGTGAAGCTCTATAAGGAACTTTCTTATAGAATTTGGGTGAGAAAATAAGAAATTGGATGTGGGATTGATTCTTAAGAAGTGAAATGTGAATAATTTATAAAATAAACATGTCTAATAGTGTGGTGAGAGAAGTGCTGGTGAGGGGTGGTTTTTATGTGGAGAGGAGATCTGTATTTTTGATTACATTTATTAATTTGAATATTATTTTACTATATACTATCAATATTTTTTATTGTTATGACTAATTAAAATAACTATTAAATGTGATTTTGAAATAATTCATGCTTGAATTAAATGAATGACTAAAAAATTTATGAATTTAACTTTTAATTTTAAATATCATAAATTACCGCATTTCCCTATTCACACAAATTCAACTATTTTATAAATATCCCAAAAATACACCCTAACAATTTTTTAATGTATAGATTTCAAAAATTAAATCCATTTTATAGTTTTTTTCTAAATATTATAAAATAATGGTTTATTTGAAATCATCATTTATACGAAAATTTTAATATTTATATTATAACTGATTTTATGAAACATGAAATATTAAATAAGTTCTCACTAAATTTCCATATAAAAATAATAAAACAAACAACTATTTTATGAATATATTCTTCGTAATAAATTATCTTTTAAATTAATAATTTAATTATAAAAATGTAAATAAAAATTTACATTTCACAAAAAATACCAACACTTGATGTATAATTTTTAAAACATTTATTTACTTGTTCTGTGATTTAATTATTCCATATTTTCACTTATGAGAAGTCTAAATCGTTATTTATAGATTCATATGTAATGTTATTATTCTAATGGCTATATTAGTATTCCAAAGAGTCATATTACTATTCCAATGGTCATGTTTCTGTTCCATTAGAATATATTACTTAATTTCTACATATACCACCTACATTTTTATACATTTATGTGGAATTTAAATACACAATTCCATCATGAAAAAAATTATTGTATAAATAACTAAGTTGTTACAACTAGTACATGGTGCCACACATGGTATTAATCTAATGTATTAAATAATTTTTAAGATAATGATATATGATGAAGATAATAAATGAGTGGATAAGTAAATGTTGATCAAAATTCATTGAGAATGAATACCCATACTTTTTTCATGATCTGATATTGAATATTTTAGAAATTAGTTTTAGATAAATGTAATAATATTAACGGAGTATGATTGAGTATAATTTAACATCAACTGGGTTTGGTAAATTAATGATTATATGGTTTACCTAGAAATTACATCCTTACATGGATAAGACATGTGCATATAGGCTCTTGAATATTTATACCTAGGGTAAATAACCTCGTAAAGTGTTAATTGGGTATTAACACAATCATAGCAGTGTGAATATTAAATAGGAATAACTATAGTCAGGATTTGCACCCATGGGGTATACGAAGTAGTAGTTCATAATGTAATTATAAATAATTGTGAAGGATTTATGAATTATTTAATCTAATTAGGTTAGTTATACTAATTGAAAACAATCATGGATACTGAATGATTTCATAAGGAGAGAGATAGGATTTTCTGAATGTATCATATAATAAAAAAGGTGCAATAAGGGAAGACAAATTCATATTTTTTCCTAAATATTCATATTTTTTATATTTAAATAACCATTTTAGTTTTATTATTTTTTAATAAGATCATGTTATTAAATGATGAACTTTATGTATATACAAACCACATTGTATTAAAACTAAATTTATGATCATTTATAAATGTATAATAATTTTACTATATATCTATTATGTTGGGATATGTTAGTTTCATAGACATTCTAATAGCAGCGAGGTTTATATCACAATAGTAATTAATTCATGATACTCAAAGATATTTTAATTAGTGATGTGATATTTATTGTTGACATTTTGTTAAATTGTTAATGTAAATGAGGATTATGTGACATATTTAGAGAATGGTTTTTAATTGTTTTTATTTAATGTTTTTGGAAACAATAGTAGTTTTTATCAATAACATTGAAATATGATTTGATGTTGAGGACATATTTTGTGTGATAATTATTGATTTCAACGTTATTTAGGGTTAGATAACTATTTTATTTAGCATACACTCAATGATGACGTAACAAAGAGTTGATTGAACATGAGAAAAATTAAAATTAAATAATTTTAATTGATTATTGAGATAATTACAATGTAATCCAGGATATTTTTGTGATGATTGTATAATTTTTGAGATTACTACTATTTTGTTACTTTGTGAACTTCTAATTTAATCATTCAAGGGAATGATATAGAGTAAATTTTTGGAAGAATATTTAGGCCTATATTAGTTTAATTTATTGAATATCCTAATGATTTTGGGGATGTGTATGTTATAGATTATATATTATTATTTTATATAGAAATATGTATATATAATTGTAGGAATGATGAATATTTTTTGATGAAGTATATGAAAAATGATATAACATATGTGAGTGTGATAGATGTCATATTAGTGATTATAGCCCAAAATATGATTATGATTATAATACCCTCACCGAATTTCATCATTGAATTCCAATTAAACTTTTAGGGAAATAACTTATTTAAATGGGGGAGAAGGTAACACCATAATATTTGAATAATTGATTACATATAAATAGTTCTATATGTTGGATATCATCCACCAAACCAATATTGAAAATAAATGGATTTGGGATAAATTTTAATAAAAATATTTAAAAGATATTTAATCAATACGAAAATCAATAAATTTTCATGTATAAATTAGAGAATTATCATTAATGGTTATTTATAGAAATAAAATAATGACTACATATAATATTAATGAAAATAAATTTGTAGGAAAAGTCCTTGCATGTTAAAAATTTATTTCTCTAAAAAATTTATTATTTAATGATACTATGTATATACTGTTTGGATATAAATAAAATATATCTTCAATATGAATCATATTTTACAAAATTAATTAGATAATAAATGATAGTTATTAAGAATAAATAATATTTTGAATTTCAAAAACCTATATTCTTATATGAGTAATTTTATAATATATTATTGAGATTTTAGTTATATATTGAACTATAATATCATACCAATTTTATTCCAAAAATTAATTTTTTGGGAGAACTAGAAAAAATATGAATTATTAGGATTTTTAAAAAAATAATGATTCTTGCGAGAATAATTCATTGTACTATTTATAAAGTTATATGATTTTATGAGATTATTTCTATATACATTCGAATTATAAATTCATGAAACCATTTACCAAATAAAAAAAATTATATTTATATTTATATTTTTATAATTTTTTTATAATTTTAAAAAATAATTTTTTCAATTACATGATTGAAGTAATATATATTATGTTTTTTAATACAAAGTGCATTACTCTTTCAGAATAATTTTCTAAAAAAATTAATTAATGAAAAATAAATGGATTAGAAATTTATAATTACCGGGTAAACTTTTTGATATAGAGACCACGATTTTATTAGGAATTATACTATGCTACCCTATATAAATACAATTTTATGTTTCTAATGAATTTTTTAAACGTATCAATTTGAGAGGTATTGATAATTAAACATGTTGAAAAAATTATTATAATTGTGTTCATTATGTTTGGAAGGAAATTATTTATTAAATAATTCATTATTTAAAAGTATTTTCACCACATGAATGGTTCAAAAAGTTCCCCCTTTTTATGATGTTGAAATATTTAAAAAAAACTCTTTCAGGGTATATATAAAATAGGCCTCACAAAACCCTTAATTGTAACTCCTATAATATTGGTTTATATTGAAACATACCACTTATCATTCCTTTGTACTAATCATTATCCCTCCTAATATTTATTTTACACAAATGATTTTCATATAATATCTATTTTAAAGGTATCTTCCAATCAGATATAAAATTGGTTATCAAGAGTAATTATTTTTTCTTAGATTCATCCATTTCAGTTGATCAATTTAAAATATAATACTTAAATACCTTAGTAATTATATTTTTATTTGTTATATAATTGATTCAATCTTTTTTTGGAATTAATAATTAACCAGATATCCATTTCCTCTAAATAAAAAACTGAAATTCCTTTATTTTGAGGAATTGTTCCTCCATGATGTAACATGAAATTGTTTTCTTAACCTATATAAATGGATGATATAAATGTTAATTTAATATAAAATTATAATATTTTCATCTATTTATTATTCAAAATTAATAATCCATATTACTCAATTCTCACATTGTATGGAAAATAAAATTTGCTAACATGTGTACGTGTTGACCGCCGCCTCCACAGAATGAATGATTTTGGTTTTTATTTTTATCCACACCTAATATATATGACCTAATGTAAAATAATAATCGATATATATGATGTTCTTAATATCATATAGTTTCTATTATTTTATATATTATAACCTATTAATCAAATGATCAAAAAATATTCTTCCTTAATTAAATCATCCAAAACAAGAAAACTATGAGGAAAATGATCCCATATTTTATGGAAATCACATTATATAAATTATCTTATATATATAATTAATTAAAATTAAAATATATCAAAATATGAAAAAATAAAAAAATTAATATATCTATAGTATAATGGTATTATAAACAAAAAACCTCATAATCATCCATTTATCATCGTAGGTTCACGTTTGGGATTTTTTGACATCCTACATGAACAATATTATAAATTTATATCATAAAGGTCTATGATAAATCAATTTAATGATTAACATGAAATAAATATTTAATTTTTTTGGTTATCTTACCTTTATACCAATATTTAATGTCATAATTAATAAAACACCATTAGTTCGTTCGGAAACTCTAAAACATGACAATCATCAATTCCACCCTCATGGATTGCAACCAAAATGATCATGAATTGAAAATATATCTTTATAAAAAGTATTTTAAAATATCTTTGGGAATATTTAATTATCATTAAATTATTTACATTTTAGAATCAATAAATAAAAACACACTTTTTAACAATATTTTTCAATGTTATACTGAATACATACACTATATCTTGAACACTGTTAAGAATTTACCAATACTTATATGGGTATAGTTATTGAAAATGGGGATTTAAAATATATATTTTTTAAAAAATGATAAAATGTGTGAATTTAAAAAATGTAGATCATTTATTAAGGATTTTTTGAATGTGAAGAATGATTGCAGACAAAGGAAACATTTTCATGTGAAATTCCACACTATGTGGAATGTATATTATTATGAACCAAATAAAATTTATGTGTTTTATATAATAATTATATGAATTATCAAATAAAGAGTTACCCTTTAATATTGGTATATAATGTTCTATTAACATATTTCAATTTAAAGGGATATTTATTTATGTTTTATTTTAACCATATAGGGTATCTTGGTCATAATTCTGGTACACTAAAACATGATATAGGTTATAAAACATGTTTCGTTGAATCATGTTCCGATTAATTATAATCCTCTTAATTTTTTATCAATTAATTTATTATAATTCAATATATAAAATAAACTAAGTCAAGTAATCTCTTTGAATCTTTTTTTTACTCAAGTGTTACACCATTCATAAGAAATTTTAATGACTCAATTCCCATTCATTGAATTATTATTTTTCACATGAAACATTATGTTGGAAAAGTTATTCTTTATTATTTTATTTTATTTTACTCACTAATTATTTACATTATTACAGAATAAATAATTTTGTAATTAATTAATTATTGAATTATTTAATATGTTACAAAGAAGATATATTTATATATCAGGTATCCTTAATTGAGTTATAATGATTATTCATGACCATTTATCCTTTTATTCGGGGGTTCTACAACAAAAATATTTTATTTAAAATAATTTTAAAATTTTTTATGAAAATAAAATTTTAAATTAAAAGTAAATATTCTTTTAATCTTTATTCAATTTTTTTAAATAACATTATTTGTAATTAAAAATTTTGTTTTCCATTCTCATTCATATTTTTTTCTTCATCTCTTTATTTATCCATGATAATTTAAATTCTCCAGACCGTGGTGTCCCAAAGATGCTAGATATATTATTTCGTTGGAATAATATAGAAGAAATCTTTCCCCAAAGGACCAAATAGATTAGTATCATATAGAAACTATATATATATATTTATTTATTTAAAATTCTTCTTAAAAATGAAAATGTTAATGATATAATATGTTTTGTTCAATAATTTTTTAATTCCACTACGGATATCCATATATATAAATAAAAAAACATCCTATTATCTTGGGGAAAATAAAACTTAAAAAATGGGTGAGATTAGATACTCAAAAAGGGTATGTAATAATTGAATTATATTGTTAATAAATAAGTATAAATAACATAGAAAGGTGTATTACTGAAAAAAATACATTTAATCCATAAAATGATAATGATATATCATAAATAAAATATGATAAAATAAATCCATATAATAATCACATTACCTTGAGAAATATTAATGGATATTCTAAAAAATTGAATATTAAAATTGACATTAATAACTTATCTCAAAATTTTGGAATGTATAATTTCAGTCATTTTAAATGTATTTTTATGACCTTTTACAGTAATATTTAAATAATTTTTTAAAAACCCATCTAATATTGAAAACAAATTTTTCTAATACGACAAGTCATTTCATTGAGGGGATATTTATAAACAGGCTCCACCTAAGTCAACTTTTTTCTTATTTATTCATCATGTTTAATGGGTGAAATGAAATCAGAAAAAATATTCTTCCCAAAAAACTAAAAAATAAAATATTAATACATACACCAACCAAATAAGCATAATCCTAAAATATCCATATTAATATGATGAATGTCCAAAAAATATGGCTCTTCAGTCGTACAGATCACAATCCATTGAAATAATGTATTAGGGTAAAATGAAAATAAAATATCCCAGATTGATCTTATGTATAAGAAAGGGTTAACATCATTGGGATAAAAAGATAATATAAAGAAGTCATTGAAATAATTTATGATGATAACAAACTTTTCACATTTAAAAAGATTTAACAAAAACTCACAAAAAAATATTAGAATACATTTAATTGGAAAAAAATTATTAACAAATAGTATTATAAAGTATTAAACCATGACATGTCTTGATAACAAAAATTATAATTTCATGCCATACTGTTTAAAACAATTATTCCTTTCACATTTTTGATAAATTCCAATTGAACTGAATTTTTAAAAATGAAATAATGTTTACTTTGATTTTTTTAGAAAAACGTAAAATCTGTAACAATATAATTAATAATTTAAAAGAGAAATGATGAAAATATTTTTGAAAACATTTTTGGGAACATAATGATTATAGGAAAATTTATTTTCAACCAATGAGATAAATAATGTCATATTTTCTTAAACAAACATTCTTATTACTTTTATTATATAAGTTATGGTAAAATTGTACTATAACTTGAAAATGTGGATGAATAATTATAGTCGAAGAAAACAGATTTATTTTATGATATAAATATAAAATTACTTCCCCATAGTCACTTCAAAAAAAATGTACTTTAATACTGATGAGATTATTATATAAACACTTAACATTGTGGTAAATTCTGAATTATAAGCCATGTTAATGAAATAACATGAAATGAAAATTTAAATACCATAACTATAAAGAGATTAAGTATATAACATATAATAATTTGAAATATATATATATATGACAAGAAGGAATAAGTCATGAAGATGGCATATGTATCACATTAGTAAATTTGAGATGAGAAACACATACCTGATGTATGATTTAAATCATATGTGTCTGAAACTTCTATTGATTAAATATAAGTTTAATATAAATATATTAATTAAACAGAATAATATATCTCATTACATATATTAAATAAATATAGCCTTTTATAACTTGATTAATAATAAATATTTGTTAAAATAGACGTTTCAAGTGATAGTTGCTTCGTTTTTTGGAATATATTAGTACAATAATTTTTTTCCATTAAACCTAATCATGGTAAATTCTCTCCAAAATATTTATCAAGATCTAAGAATAATATATAATCATTATATATGTATTTAGTATAAAATATTATAGTCAATGATAGAAAATTGATTACACCACTCATGGATAAGGAGGACAATTATAATCTTGATCGTTATTTCCATTTTTATCGATGGAAGAAATGAAAAAAATAAATATAAATTTACCTTTACATAATAATTATATTGTTACATATATAATTAATATAAATAAAATAAATCCTTTTTACAAGAAACATAAAAATAAATAGTATTTTTTTCACATCGCTACATGGAGCTACTAGTCACCACAAACACACGAGTGGCATTATTGTTTTTCAAATGATTATAATGTAAGATGTTATATGTGATTTTATATTTCTAGGGGAGTTTTTAGATAACTAATATCACATATATTCATCAAAATTAACATTATTACATTTCTTATAATTTTTTTGTGATAAATTAATTATATAGCTTCACGATGTGGTAGTCTTCAATAAATACGACCAACATTATTATATACCTTGAGGAATGGAAAGTAATATTTTTTGTTTTATATAATAATTAAATGAATATAATAATTCCATAAATATTTTATAAATATTTTATAAATATTTAAAATACATTTTATATACTTCCACCAATAGTGGTGATGGGAAAAGGTTTACATCGATTGTTGAGGTGGTAGTCTATCATATAGATGATAAATGGTTTTGTTTCCCATTTGAAAGGAGTGGAAATGTATTTAGTTTATTAAAATAAAATAATAAAATATTATTATATAGCACATAATTGTGTTATTATTTTATATTAGTATAATATAGTGTATTAATAAAAAAATACTCTTGTTTAAGAATTGTACCTCTTTTTCAGAGAGGGTATTGAGCTATTTTATTTTAAACCACAATTGTAGTGATTCCTATAAAAATGAGGACCATAATATGTGGGTATAGATTTGAGGAATAATTTTGGAATGAATAGGTGTAATCAAATGGTTTTTTATGTTTCAATAGGGAAGGATTGGGGAGGGATTTTATATCTTATAAATAGGACACACATGGGTGTTTGGAAGAGATAATGTTATACCAACATTTTATTCAAAATATAAGCCTCAGAAATGGGAAATTAAAAAAATATTAGTTGATAAGGTCAATATAATTCTATAGAATTTATTTTATATACCTTTTAATTAATGTTTAACCGTTATTATCATAGCCTAACCACTGATAAACACAGTTTTACATTATCTGTTATAAATAATGGTTACTCATTTCCGTATTTTTTATTAAAAAAATATTAGTTTTCCTCTTTAGAAAATTAAATATTTTTAGAGTAAAAATATGGAATGATTTTTTCTCAATTCATTTCACATAATTTTAAAAATTTATTATAAAATTAATCCCTAAAATAAATTATAAAGAAATTTTCCACTGAGAAAAGTATAAAAAGTATAAAATATGGTATTATTAAAATTCAATATCAATTTTATTATGATGAACTCAATTAGTATAATTTTAAAATTATTGATTGACTTTTTCTTACAAAACATTTTAAAAAATAGGATACATTTTTAAATAATTTAAATAAAGGCTTTTTTGAACAAAAATAAGCCTCTTCCACTATTTATCAAAAACATTATTATTTTGAAAAAACACTCCAAAATTGAACCAAATATTATTTTGAAATTAAAATAAATTTATTTTTATATTTTCATATAAAATTTAAAAATCATAAAATAATATATTTTATATTTTTTGCGCAGATAGAGACAGATCCACATTTATTAAAGTTACAAATTTTAAAAACCATTTCGTTCAATTATAAATGGATCTTATTTTATATTAATAAAATATATAAACATTGAATCCTTATAGGTTATTATAATAGATAAACCATATAATATTCATAATTTAGTTATTAATATTACTACTACCAATCTTAATGTATAGGTTATAATAGATATTTATAAACTATAATTTTTTAATATAGTATCACGTTTCATTTTAACCTTATATTTTATATATAAAAATATATAAAAATATTTAAATTTAAATAAATAAATAAATAAATAAATAAATAAATAAATATATATATTGGCTTTTCATATTCTACTGTTATTTAGTTTTATTTAATACATGTTGTCAAACATGATATTCGTCATTTTAAATCACATGGTGTGACATTCATCCCCCTCGTTTAATTTTTTTACCTATAATTAACGCCAAATCCATGTAATCATGGGTTTAATATTTGAATATTGGTTTGTGGGGAACAAAAATCATAGTAGGGGTTAGTAAAAATTTATTTTCATATGGAAGAAATGAAATTGTAAAGGTTATATAAAATAACATATCACAAAGATTTTATTAGGTGAACTTTAATTGGAAACTATAACATGGAAATAGTAGAGAATACTAATTTATAATTAATAAAATAATGTGATACAGAACATTTTCATAAGAAATATAACCCCTAAAATGCATTATTTTATAAGAATTAATCATACCATTGAGTCAATATAAATTTAAAATATAGGAATGTTTTTTTCACTAAAGATATTTTTCATAATTATTATAGATTCAAACCATTATGATAGATAACACCAATATATATATATATATATATATAAATAATTTCACCCTTTGGATATTTATATATCAAATATTATATTATCTTTTAATAATATAAATGAATATCTAATAGGGATTTTTTTTCTGAAGAAGTATTGTTATCCTTTAATGGACCGGAGGATCCATAAAATAATGACGTTTCATTCTTATTTAATTCACTAAAACAAAAATGGATATACAAGTTACCCAACATAAAATATCAATCTCTATACCTTAATAGTAACACACAATGTTCAATATATTCTATTTTAAAAATATTTAAGCTAAATTCTTGTCCAAAATATATCTAACCAAATTCAGTGATCAAAATATTATAAGTACACAATATCAAGATTATATTCTCTAGAAAAAATAATTTATCTTTTATTGTCACCTTCTGAATATTTTAATTCCATGATCAGAAAGAAAACATTGATGAAATTAGGAATTCTTCCAAAACTAAAATCACAGTTTTTTTTAATATATTCCACAATTGCAAAAATATAATAAACTCCAATACAAATAACATAAATAGCAAACCAATTTCATGGATTCTAATATTATGACATAAAGATATCTTCATCATTATTATCTCATCGCCAGCCATATATTATGGGTTATATTCCCTCAATATCGTTTCTTCTAAAATGATCAAATTTCTACAGAATCACTATTTATGGTTATTGGTACAATTCACCATATTGTATCACATCAACAATGAAATTATATAGTAGTATAATATTTATAAATTTTATGAGAATTGTATTGAGATTATCACTAATGAAATACAAAAAAAAATTTGAATCCAAATTAAAGAGAATTTATTATTCCACATCAGTTGTATCAATAATATATGATTGACATCGATCCCTTATATTCATATTGGTAATCATATATTAATGCATGAGATATTATTGTTATTTTTATTCACATATAAATATTTTTTAATCCTTAAACACTCTAAACTTCCCTATATTCCTTAAAATCATAGACATTATGGAATTTCTATCCATATTCGTTTAAACTCATATTCCATTCAATGAATTATTATGGCGTTTCTTTAAAAAATTATTAAATTGGGGTTAATAATTATTTATGTTCTTCCAATTATCATTATTTTATTCTCCATTCCTCTTATTATTTTGATTCAACTAAAATCCATAAGAAATGGTGAATTTTTCCTCTTTAATATACAATATTATTCTATTTATTTTCATTATGAGATGGTTTGGAATATCCTATGTTAGATCATAACACTAATAATCATAATTTAAAATCTCATGACTACATAACCACAAAACAAAAATTGAATATTCATGTATAATAAATATCACAATCATATGATTGGTTTTATAGAAAATATATCCATATTCTATAATACAATTTTTTTTTTCTATAAACGTTTTTCCTTTAATCTAGTTACCAAGGTTTTTACTACACTTCCTAGGATACTTAATAATAAGACCAAGACTCTAGTATCCGAGAGCCATGCTCAATTTATTATATTGTCCCATGATAAATGTAATCACATATTAAAGGACCAGATATTTTAGTATTCTTGGTTAACTAGAAATAAACATGAAATTTACATTACATTTTTAAACATAAGGCACACAATGATGTTCCTTGAAAATTTCATTATTTATCATCGTGTACCCTTTCATATTGATCATAAAAAATATCCTCATATCCTAGGGAAAATAAATCATAAGAATTTGGTACACTTAAATTATCAGTAATGATAATCATATAGTAGAATTTATTAATATATAATGCCTAAAAATATAAATCTAATTAACTACAATACACTATTTTTTAATAACTACAACCTAATATGGAATTAATTATATATGATCAAATAATAACACTTAAACTATGAAATTACAATGAAATATAACCTTTTATATTATAAATAATCAAAAAATAAATTGAATTATCAATAATAGAATTCATAATTATGGAATATATAATGTGGGTCATCTAAGACCTATTTTCAAGGATTATTCAAGTAAATATACATTTAATTGTAATGAGTCAGAGATAAACAAATCAATTTTATCTCCTAAGACTAATCGATGCATTGAGGGGCTATATAGGGCATCACAGATCACATAAAAATTTAATTAATTGGTTACATAAATAAACAATAAAATTTAATCCACATGCCACTACATAATCAATAACTATATTTAACGTAATAACTAGTCCTATAGAATATATATAGTTTTCAATGTAAAAATGATCATAAATCTAGAAATGAAATATGATCATTGGTATTATTATAGTATCACCTTAACGTAATATCAACAAAATGATGTTAACACATATGGAATAACAATTATTTTATTATTGTAATATTTCATGATGAAAAAACATTATTAATATGAATAAAATTATTACAATGTAAAAACTATTCACATAATATTGCAATAATTTTAATTGAAAATAAAATTTGAAAAAATATAAATAATTCTAAAAAATATTATGGTTTTATGGTTGTGGTAAATTCTATTCATGCTATATAAGTTATAAAAATATTCTTTTAAGAATTTTTATGAAATGTTATAATGGTCCTTATTTGAAAAATAATAAGAATATTCCTTTTAAAATGTTGTTTAAAATGTAAAAAGGGTTATAAACATCAATTAATAATTAGATAATTGTGAACTCCTTATTGAAAAACATTTTTTAAAACATTGACATGAAATATAAATATTATTCAATAAATTTTTACAAATAATCATTTATTAATATTGAAGAGATTTTGAAATAATCCCTAACCACTTTGGTTAATTTATAATCACAATACACATAAAACAATTAACAAAATATATAAAATTAAATAAGGATGAGAAAATTATATCCATGATATAATATATTTATTGGTATTTATATTAACCAATCAAAATAAGTTAATGGTGAATATGGAATATGTCTCACATATGTAAATGTTATAGAAGAAATTGTTACCTTAATCTTTTCATTTGTTTAATGATCCTTAAAATCCATTATAATGGTTTTAAACATGTTATTAGTATATAAAATATCCATGTTCATATTTTTATATCATATTTTATCGTCCTATGTCATCTTATCAAACAATTTTTAAATAAAATTTCCTTATTATTCTTGATTAGGTTCTTAACAACATCATTTTCTCTTGCATATTTTTCAATGAATGTCCTTATTCATGAGAATAGTATATTATTAAATCATATAACGAATGATAATAATGATTTAAATATAATTTTAATCCACAGATACATAATTAGAATAATTATATTAAAATATTTAAATGAATAGTAGTCTCATTACTTCATGGAGATGAAAGATTATACGTATTCATGAGTGATGTAATCATTTCATAATAGGTAAAAGTGAAAAAAAATATTATTTTGTATTAAATTTTCAGAACATATTTTTTTCATAATTATCATATATGTCAATTATTCATTCACTATAACCATTAATGTGAAGTGTTGATGAAAAAACCCCACTTTTTAGATAAGGTAATTCATTTGTAGGCATGACCGGTGCATTAATTTTTTTATAAAATCAAAAACATTTGAATTTAATTTTCCCTTAATCATAATAAAAAAACATAAAATATATATTGAAATTTAGTTTTTTTATTATCATATAAATATCACATAAAGTGTAAATAGAATAAAAAATAAACATTAAATTGTTTTTAAAGATGATTACGTCATCTTAGAAAATCTTTCTTTGAAAATCCTATTTAGGACACTACAATAGGTATTTATTGATGAAAATGGACAATATGAATAGTATAATAATGATGAGAATAGATACGAAATGATTACATTGAGATATATGGATAAATGTTGTGTAAAAAAGTGTAGAAAGTGGTGCACTTTTGTATTTGAGGTGAGGGGAACTTTTGGAAATTCTCAAAATATTATGATATAATTAAACTACTACAGATATAGATTATTAAAAATGTCCAATAAATTCATAGGTGATTATATTTTATACTATATCTTATGGCGTTGCTATTATTTTTCATTCTTAATTTTTCTATATAATTTAATAAAATATCATATTCACAAAATATCATTATTGTAAATTTTGGCACTTCTCATTGTTTTGAGTTTAATAATATTAATAAAACATTATAAAATAAAATAAAAACATTTAATACATCCCTAATATGTAATATAAATCCATAAAATTCATTTATTTCGTTATATAAATAAAATTATATTAGGGTTAATATTTTTAATAAGCTTTATATGATCTTTCCATTAATTGATTAATTAATTATAATAGCCTAGACCTCTCTGGCCCATTCCATTATGAAAATATGGTGTTTGAGGTGTTCCGTGAGGTCATGGTGACATATCCCAAACACTTTTCTAATTTTCTGTTTTTGTGAACACTTCCATCGGTGAACAATTCCAATAGTATATATTAGTGAAAAGAGCTCTGGTAACCTTCTGTGAACAGTAGCATCAGTGACCCTTAGTGAACAATTCCAACAGTAGAAATTTGTGAACAGTGCATCTGTAACATTTTGTGAGTAGTGCCAGTGGTGAGGTCCAACCATAACCACTATTTCCTTTTCCAAAATTCCAATTCTAGGAACATTTCCATCGGTGAACCGTTCTATCAATTACCTCTAATAGTAACCTCACATTACTTTTTCGAATTTCCAATTCTATGAACAGTTCCATCGATAAATTGTTCTATCGGTAACCTCTAACTGTATCCTCTCTTTCCTTTTCCAAATTTTGAGTTCTGTGAATAGTTCCATTAGTGAACAGTTCTATCAATGACCTCAAACAGTAACATCTCCTTCCTTCACTAAATTTCCAATTCAATGAACTATTCCATCAGTGAACAGTTCTATCGCAAACCTCTTTTTCCCCTGCCAAATTTTGAGTTCTATGAATAGTGTTTCCAGAACTGTAGGTGTACATTGTTCTATCAGCGAGGTTCTAATGGTGAGGTTCATGAACAGTGTTCTATTGGCGAGGTTCATGAACAGTGTTCTAACGGTGAGGTTTATGAACAATGTTCTAATGGAGAGGTTCATGAAAAGTGTTCAATCAGTGAGGCTCTAATGGTGAGGTTCATAAACATTGTTCTATCGGTTAGGTTCTTGAATAATGTTCTATTGGTGAGGTTTATAAACAATGTTCTATTAGTTAGGTTCTAATGTTGAGGTCCATGAACAGTGTCATATCGGTGATGATCATCAACAATGTTCTATCAGTGAGGATCTAATGGTCAGGTTCATAAACATTGTTTTTCCTTTTCCAAATTTTGAGTTCATGAACAATGTTTCCAGCTTCCAAAAGTTCGCCCCTTTGACGTTTCCTTTGTCGTAAAATGATTTTAATGCCTTATTTTATGGATTCTAAGGCCAATTCAAAGGCTATAACTAATATATTAATTATTCCTAAAACATGGTATGCTTTTAGATGGTCAAGGTTCATAGTTTAATGTGGTCCACTTTTAATTGTAAATTAATCATATCTTAAATCGTCGCTATGTTAAATCTTCAAAAGGGACAAGATATCTTCCTCCATTGTTTATCCTACTTGTTCTCCAGTGTGAGACGCTCTAACCTATCCTTCCCATAAGAATCGTGATATTATACTTTTCCTCGTGGATTGGTTTCATCGACGTCATTATTGCCTCAAGTACACCCCCTATTTCGGTGCAACCAAGCAGTATCGATCAATATTCAAAATAAGGTATGTTTTTTCATTGTTGTTTTGGGTTACATCTTCTCTTATTTATCCTTTACATATTATAGAATATAATATGGATGATTCTATTGGAGTTTTCATTGGGTTGGGTTGGTGTGGTCGTACTGTGGCAGCCTTGGGTGCATGCGGTTGTCATGAGAGGAGGATTTTGACCCGTTGTGTAGATTTTTCCCTATAAAGAACACTAATAACTGTTTGAGGTAGTGGATTCATTGATTCTCATTTATTTCATATGAAAATATATAGTTACCATTATTTCTCCCATTGGATCATGATGTAATTGACATAATAAATATTTGAACCAGATAAATAAATTGATATGGACCGTATGTTATTGCCTCTTGTTTTTCTAGATAGCGTGAAATCTATGCTTTATTCCTATAGTGGTTCGTTCGTGATGAAAATTGGTAAATAACTTAAACCATAATTAATTGATAATGGTTTGGTTAAAGATAAAGAGGCATGCAAATGAATCTGGTTCTTCTAGTTTCAATTCGATGATAATCAAAATGGTGTTGAAAGCATGTTTAATTATTTGTGATAGCTTACTATTTTGGATTCCCAATATTGGAACCTATTATTAATAAATATTTTAATCCATGATGGATTAAAGAACTGGTGATTTGTTAAATTATACTACATTTTAGGGTTCTGAGTTACACTCATGGTTTTTAATGGATGAGAATCCATTTGATATGATGTTTTTTTTCCTACAGGTAGTTTTGTGGTGTGAGCCAGGATGACTGTTGTGATATGTGGGGGAAGTGAGGCCTATTTATTATGGAAGAAGTTGACACCTAGTGTGGCATGATGAATTAGTTTATTCATATGGGAGTCAGGGAGGAAACATGGGATGACATAACTGGTTGGATGTGATTGTTTGGATTCTTGCTAAATCTTATTGGTTGTTTATATGCTTTACTTATCCCCACTGCTCAATGCAGCTGGTCATTCTTACCCTTCTTCCAAAGGGGGTGAAGACGCACAGGGTATTCCTCGTGATTTCTGTGTTTAGCTCTTCAAGGGAGAATGGGTCTGTGGTCTTTCTATAGGTGGTGAAGACTCGATATATAGTTCATCTACTCACCGTGTTGAGCCCCCTTGTGTTTAGTCTCATTGAATATTTTTCTAGAATGCCTTGGAATATGGGAAAGTAATTCTATAAATAAATAATTGAATAAATGATGTTAACCCAAGGGGTTTCAAGCTTGTAGGGGCGCAATGCTGAGTTTTTGGTTTGAAAGAACAATGTACTTTGTATGTGATCCTAATGATATTTAATGTGGAATTGTTATTGGTTAACTAATGTTTAAAGAATTAATAAGGGCAAAGTGAAACTGATAAAATGGGAATGAAATAATGTATTAAAGCTCTTTAAATGGTTGTGTTCTTATAGGATACCTAGACTTAGAACTGAAAACCCAGAGTCCGAGAGATGTTAGATGTAGTTGAGTTTAAGACTAGGTTATGCCCATAGTGTGGTTGTGAGATATAGTATATTATGTACTTTATGTGTTTCTATACACTACTCCACTGTATCAGTATGGGCAACTAACACCCCAGGGATTCTGAGCCTTGGGGGTGGGGGTTTCCCCAACATTCCGGTGGGAGGATGAATAGCAGACTACCCCCTTTGGCCCCGCTATCTTCTCTTAGTAGTTACTTGTGCTAGTAGGTGTAGCCGTTAGTTTTCCCCATATATGTGTGTAGAGGTAAATAATGGCTTGTGGATATTCACACACATATATTCTGGATATAGTTTACTATGTACTTCTATAGGTGTAACGTTTATAGGCTGTGATGGCTTGAGGATCCATACTCGGTGTATGGGTTGTAATGGATTGAGGTATAATACCTGATGTATGATACTAATTATGTAGGCTATGGTGGCTCGCAAAAACTACTTATTTACTTTTCTTATGAGGAATTAGTGGTTTTGTTTAACAAGGTGCATGTTGGGGTGCTTCGCCCTGGTGTCTAAAATCAAGCCTTTCTGGAGAGAGATGCTTACGACTTGCGACGTTGGGGGAAAACAGCAAACCAGTGGGGAAGTAGTAGCGGGGTACCCTTGATATTTATTATTATATGATTTATTCTTGTATGTGTTACTTGGTTAGAGTATCCATAGTGAGGCTGGGATCATAGTATACTTGTTTAGGTGATGAGTTAGTTTATCTTATTGTTCACTGTTCTTTAGCATTCTTTCTTTACTTTTTCACGAGAGGATTCATGGAGGATCCTATAGAGTATACTTTTATACTCAACCTATGTTTATATAAAATGTTTTCCAGGTCACTTAGAGTATTTTTGAGCTCAACCTATTTTCTACTGGCACGGGGATGCAAGAGATGTTCGGGATTGTGGTTGCTGCTGTTTTTACTTTCTTTTGGGCAGTTTCAATTTTCCCATTCAAGTTGGAGTAGTTTTGCATGACATTACATTAGTGCACTTGGGTTTTCTTTTATATTTCATTTCTGAGTTGGAGTTGTTTGGTGTCTGTCTTATCCCTCTCTTCATCATGTGTTCTCATAGAGGTAATGCCTCCCATTTGGGTGTTTAATATACCCTCGGGGCTAGTCGCCAACCCGGGGACTACTGAAGGTGGGACTCAGGGGGTCATTATCTCCCTTCTCACATTGCTGGCCCACGAGGGGTACACCTTGTGGGGAGGGGGTCATAAGTGAGTGTTATCAGAGGTCTAGTTTAGGGATAGGATAGAGTTTGGAGTTAGGTACAGGTGAGGTTACATGGGTTGGTTGGGAAAAAATTCCATTCATGTTTAGCAAGTGATGTAAACACTATACACTGGCTGAGACATAGGCGTTTAGGGCCCACTATGATACAATTTATGGACCATTATGTTTACAATGGCTACTAAACGATGTGATACTAGTTGTAGTGTAGAGACATTGGAAAGGATCATGCATCATTCTTATTTGTTCATATGTTTGAATGGATAGACTTTGGGATAGGTTATTCTGAAATAAATAATAGAAAATTAATTAATTAATTAATGTTGAGTCTTCGATATTCCCGTATTTGGCGCCCGAATTGTTGGTTATTTTATAAGCATGGATCCAGGTATACGTCCTCATCAGGATCACATAAAAGACGTCCAATAGGTTGTTCCAGCAGATCACCATTGGGTAGAGGTTGACGATTTTGAAACATGGAGGAATAATCTCTGAGTGTTTCAGTGCCAGAGTCTGCAAAAGTTTGAGGGATCTGTTTTAGATGTAATCACAGGAGACATGTTAGAGGAGGTTGAGATCAGCATCAGTTCGATTCATGCTCAGAAGGAGCACTGGGTGTCCATGGTTGTGACAATGCTGTGTGGAGCAGCGAGACAGTGGTGGTTCCTATTCTCCAAGGATCATGAGGAGTTAGCAATATCATGGGAGGATATCTGAGGAAAGTTTAGATCGAGTTTCATTCTTCGACCGTGAAGGAATCCAGTCGCCAGGGGATTCATACCCTTCATCAGTGGAGCTCGAGTGGGCGAGAGTTTGGAATTAATTTCAGGAACCTTTTACGATATGATTCAGACCTATTGCTAGATTAGGAGGCTAGGGCGAGGCATTTCTAGGAGTCTTTGCATCCAGAGATCCAACACTAGGTCACCCAATTTATGCTGAATACATATACCGAGGTTCTAGAAAGGTCAGAGGTTATTGATAGGATTTTTTAAAGAACCAAATCATCATGAGAGGGATGTCGTCACGATTACTCAATAAGTCAAGATGTGGTCTAGAGTTCCCGGTTTTCAGGAAAAATGTGTTTCTAATCGGCCAACGGTAGGTCCTATCCCTCAGTATCTCGTTTCTCTAGGCTCAGCAGCTCTCATGCCTATACAAAAGGATCATGCGCTTGTTTTTATTATGGCGGCCGAGTTCTTCTACATTGAGAGTGCCTGACCTTTCAGATCAGTCATCGTGCATGATATTTTCCACTCTAGGATCCTCCATTGAAGTAGTTTTAGCCGAGGTAGTAGCTACAGGTTTCTGCAACAATGGATCCATAAAGGGTATATGGAACAGGTAGAGGACAGCCCTGTGACACTCCCAGTCCTCAGAGAGAAGAGCATGACCATGGTGGTGGTCGTCATCAGGGTCAGAGAGGTCATGGAGGTGGTTGTGGTCAGCTTCATGCTTTAGCGTTGACAGCGCCAGGCGAGCCAGATGTCGTTGGAGGTAAACTTTTCTTGTTTTATACCTTGGTGTATGACTTTTATGATTCAGGTGTGACACACTCCTTCATATCACCTTCCATTTTCCATGCATTGGGGCATGAGGTAGAGAGGCTTCTAGTGCCCTTGGTGTTGACTAGGCCAGTTGAAGGTCGAGCTGACTTGTTAGAAGTATGTAGAAATTGTGAGCTAGTGTTGGGGTAGAACCACTCTTGGGGAGATTTCCTATGTTTATAAATACAACCATATAATTTCAACCTCGAAAAGGATTGGTAGTATTCAGTTCTGGGTATCGTGGATTTCTTCACGAAGAAGGTCCTTTTCTTTGGTGCGGATGGAGTGTCGGTGGTGTTTGTTGGCGAGCGAGATCCTCAGATGGGTCATAGGTGTGTTCCATCCTTATCATCCATGATGGCTGAAATGATTTTGAGTTCTTTAGAGGTTCAGAAGTTGGTGTTTCCTAGGTTCATAGAATAGTACCTTGATAACTTTCTAGAAGTGGTTGCAACATTACCCCCATGACGAGAGATCAAGTTTGGGATCGAGCTACAAACAGAAGCGTTTCCTATATCTGTGTCTCCATATAGGATGGACCCTTTTGTGTTATGATAGATACATATACAGATTGATGGTTGGTTACTATGCAGTTTTGTTTGGCCAAGTGTGTCACCGTGGGGTGCACTAGTTTTGTTTGTGAAGATGGTTGACGACTGTTTTCATTTGTGTCTGGATTATTGTCGCTTAAACAAAGTGACAATAAAAATCGCTATCCAATTCCACATATTGATGATTTATTCGATTAATTTAAGGGTGCATATTATTTCTCAAAGACCGACGTGCGATCAGGATATAATCATATGTGTGTGAAGGGTGCAGATATCTCGAACACCACTTTCTGTTGTCGTCATGGGAATTATGAGTTTGTTTTAATGTGGTTTGGCATGATTAATCCTCTAGGTGTGCACATGGGATTGATGAATTTTGTGTTTCATATGTTCCTATACATGTTCGTGGTAGTTTTCATTGATGACATCCTTGTGTACTCCACATCTGAGGAGGAGCATGTATAACATCTACATGCTGTTTTGGGAGTTCTTCATCAACATCAGTTGTTTGGGAAGATTTCGAATTGTGAGCTTTTAGTTTGAGAAGTCCATTTATAGGGACGTGTTGTGTCCCAACATGGAGTAGCTATGGATCCATCCAAGATATAAGTCATTGAGTCTTGGGAATCCCCCAAGACAGTGTCAGAGGTGCGATGTTTCCTTGGTCTCACAGGCTACTATAGGAGGTTCATAGCCGATTTCTCATGAGCTGCGACTCCTATGACTGCTTTGACCGGGAAGGATAAGGCATTCATTTGGACTGATTAGTGTCAGTAATCCTTTAAGTATATAAAGGAGAATTAAGTAAGTTTTCTAGTTCTTTTTCTTCTAGATGAGGGAGTTTAGTGTGATGTTTTCTGCGATGTTTTACATCTAGGGTTGGGTTGTGTTCTGATGCAGAAAATATCAGTTGTTTCTTATTGGTATGAGTAGTTACATCCCCATGAACGTAACTATTCCACTTGCAATCTTGAGTTGGCATCCAAGGTGTTTTCTTAGATGTTTTGGAGACAATAACTCATTATTGAGCGCTTTGTGGTTTTCACCGATCATAAGAGTTTGAGGTATGTTTTTTCCCATCATGAATTGAACTTACGACAACATCGGTGGATGGATTTCTTATAGGAATATGACTTCGAAATATGGAATACACCTAGAAAGGGGAATGTTTTAGCTGATGCTAAGTCGGAAGTCATGTATGATGTAGTGCATGAATTTGGTGACACCTGGAGAGTAATAGAAGAACTGTTACCATTACATCTTGATATGGGAGAATTTTGGGGTAGAGATTTCCTTTTTCATATGAAGGTGCAGTAATCTCTCATGAAGTAATTAGAAGATTCCTAGATGGGAGATCTTGAGATGGAGGTGTGAAGAGACAGAGTTGTTTATGGTGGGCCCCCTGATGGTTTTTCGAAGGATGAACAACACTGAGTGTGGTATCAAGGAAGGATTTTTGTTCCTTTGACTATTGATGAGATGGTTCTCAGAAAGTTTCATAGTTCACCTTTAGCTATACATCCTAGCATGAAAAATATGTATCAAGCCTTGATGATCCATTTTTTGTGCCCTGGGCAGAAGCATGAAATTGGGATGTTTGTGTCTCGATGTTTGGTCTGCCCGAAGGTGAAGGCCGAACACTGTGTTCCTGGGGGTCTGCCCCAGCCATTAGAGATTCCTTAGTGTAAGTGGGAGGAAATCTCAATGGGCAGTGTTACTGGTTTTCCTTGAGATCTGGGAGGACATGATTTTATTTGGGTTTTAGTGGATCGCTTGAAAAAATCGGCCCACATTATATCAAACAAGGAGTCGAGCATAGTGGATGTTTTGAAATTGCAGTATCTGGAGGTGTTGGTGAGACTTTATGGAGTCCTAAGGATGATCATTTTTGATCGAGATCTTCACTTTACTTATAGGGTGTGGAGAGGTCTCCAGCTTGCTTTCAGTTTTCATCTATTCCTTAACACTTCTATTCATCCTCAAACAGATAGTCAGATAGAGTGAACCAACCAGACTCTTGAAGACATGATACGATCTTGTGTTCTTGATTTTCGAGGATCGTTGATGAGGCGCTTACCCTTGGTAGAGTTCTCTTAAAATAATAGTTTTCACTCCACCATCGGTATGGAACCATTTGAAACCTTTTATGGCCCACCTTATTTTTCTCTGTTGTGCAGGACTGGGGTCGGAGAGTTAGAAATTCTTGGATCAGAACTAGTGAAGAATACAACAGAGATGGTTTAAGTGATTCGTGAGAGGATGAAGACAGTGAAAGATCGCAAAAAATTATTTTATGATCAAAGGAGGAGACACTAAGAGTTTAATTTTGGGGATCATGTGTTTATGAAGGTGACTCCCAATCGTGGGAAGAAAATGATTGGTCATGGGAGTAAGCATTCTCCAAGCATTGTAGGGCCTTTCGAGTGGTTAGCTTCTGTTGTAGCTATGGCGTATCGAGTATCACTTCCCCCACAGATGAGTTGGATACATGATGTTTTCCATGTATCACAGCTCCATCATTATATTCATGTCGACTCTCACATCATTGATTGGGGAGTGATCGATGTTGATGATGATGCAACCTTTGAGGAGCGAGCTACAGAGATCCGAGAACACATGGTGCTGGTGTTTCTTAGGAGTTTTATCCCATTGGTCCATGTCTTGTGGAGACACGGTGGAATGGAGGAGAGAACCTGGGAACTTGAGTCACAAATACATGCTAAGTAACAAGAGTTTATTGATACATAACTCTTTTCATTTATCGATGTAGCATTTTTGGTTATAAACCTTTCATGTTTACGAGAAGGCTTCCTTTTCTTAATTTTGTGGCTTGCTCTCTTTTAATAGGTATTTTGATGGCTGTTTGTTCGGACCCCGTTTCATTTTCACTTTAGGTGGAATTTGAATTCTCGGGGACAAGAATGTTTTGAGAGGAATCAAAAGTAATGGCCTAGACCTCTCCGTCCCATTCCTATGTGAAAGTATGGTGTTTTAGGTGTTCCAGGAGGTCAATGTGACTTATCCACTATAGTTTTCCAAATTTCACTTTTTGTGAATAGTTCCATCCGTGAATAGTTCTAACAGTGCATCGGTAAACTTCTGTGAATAGTAGCATCAGTGACCCTCAGTGAATAGTTCCAATGGTAGACAGTTGTGCAGAGTGCATCAGTAAACTTCTATGAACAGTACCAACATTGAGGTCCAATGGTAACCTCTCTTTCCTTTTCCAAATTTGCAATTCAATGAACAGTTCCATTGGTGAACAGTTCTATCAGTATCCTTAAATAGTAACCTATCCTTCATATTCTAAATTTCCAATTCTATGAATAGTTCTATTGGTGAACAGTTTTATCGGTAACCTCTAATGGTAACATCAATTTCCTTTTCCAAATTTTGAGTTCTATGAACAGTTCCATCAGTGAACAGTTCTGTCGGTAACCTCTAATGGTAACCTCTCATTCCTTTTCCAAATTTCCAATTCTATGAACACTTCCATCAGGGAACAGATCTATCAGTAACCTCTATCGGCAACATCTCTTTCCTTTTCCAAATTTTGAGTTCTATGAACAGAGTTTCATGAACTGTAGGTGTGCATTATTTTTTCAGTGAGGTTCTAATGGTGAGGTTCATGAATAATGTTCTATCAGTGAGGTTCATGAATAGAATTCTAACAGTGAGGTTCATGAGCTGTGTTCTAATGGTGAAGATCATGAACAATTTTCTATAGGTGAGGCTCTAACAATGAGATTTAATAACTGTTTTGTATCAGTGAGATTCAAGAACATTATTCTATAGGTGAGGTTCATGAAAAATGTTCTATCGGTGAGGGTTTAACGGTGAGGATCATGAATAGTGTTCCAATAATGAGGTTCATGAACAATGATCTATTAGTGAGGATCTAATGGTGAGGTTCCTGAACAGTGTTCTATCGGTGAGGTTCATAAACACTACTCTATTGTTGAGGTTCTAACGGTGAGGTTCATGAACAACGATTTTACTTTTTAAAATTTTGAGTTCATGAACAGTGTATCCATCTTCCTACAGTTCCACCGCTTTGACATTTCCGTTGACGTAAAATGTATTTAATGCCTTATTTTAAGGACACTAAGGCTGATTCGAAGGCCATAACTCCAATATTATTTTTTACAAAGGCTCGAGATGTTTTTACTTGGTAAACCCATGTGGTTTAATGCTATCCCCTTTTAATGGGAAATTAAGTGTATATTAAACCATCGCTCCATTAAATCTTCAAAAGGGACAATATATCTTTCTACCTTGTTCTTCCTCCTTGTTCTCTAGTACGAGATGCTCAAACCATTCCTTCATTCTCATCTGAATCGTGTGATAAATCTTTTCCCCGTGGAATGGTTTCCCCGATGTCCTTGTTGATGAAAGTGCAACCCCTATTTTTGTGAAACCAAGTAGTATCAATCAATCTTCAATATAGGGTATGTTTTATCATCGTTTTTTGGGGTTCATCTTCTCCTGTTTGTCCTTTTCATATTATTTCATGTATCACCATGTATCTAATGGAGTTTTCTTTCGGTTCTTTTGGTGCTGTCGTACCGTGGCATCCTCCGGTGGATGCAGTTTTCACGAGAAGAGGATCATGAACCATTGTGTGGATTGTTCTTGTATCAAATATGTCAATAACTGTTTGAGGCAGGGGATTCGTTTCTTTTAATTTATTTTATCTGCAACTATATAGTAATCATGTTCTATCCCACTGGATCACAATGGGATTGACATAATAAATATTTGAACCAGATAAATAAATTGATTTCAATATTATGTTTTAGTATCTTATTTTCCTAGATACTGTGATATATATGATTTTTTCATATAGATTTTTGTTCATGATGGAAATTGGTAAATAATGTAAACTAGAATTAATTGATTATGGTTTGGCTGATGATAAAGAGGCATGTAAATGATTCTGGTTCTTCTTGTTGTAATTTGATGTTAATAAAAATGGTGCAATAAGAATGTTTAATTATCTGTGATAGCATTATATTTAGTATTCCTAATGTTGGAACCTATAATTAATAAATCTGTTAGTCCAAGATGGATTAAATAACTGGTGGTTTGATAAATGATAATCCCTTTCAGGGTTTTGGAGTTTCCCTCTTGGTTGTATGAGGGCCAAGAGCCAATTTGATATGATGTTTTTTTCCTGCTGGTTGTGTTGTGGTGTGAGCCTAGATGGCTGTTGTGATATGTGGGGGAAGGGAGGCTAATTGATTATTGCAGCAGTTGATGCCTAGAGGGTCGAGATGCATCAGTTTATGCATGTGGGTGTGAGGGAGGACACAAGGGATGATGGAACGGGTTGGATGTGAATGTTTGGATGCTTGCTAATTCTTATTGGTTGTTTATGTTGTTTAATTCTCCCCACTTCTATGGGCAGATGGTCTTACATACCCTTCTTCCGAAAGGGGAAAAGACATGCGGTGTATTCCACATGCTTTCCATGTTTAGATTCTGAAGGGATAATGGGTCAATGATCTTGCTATAAAAGGCAAAGAATCAACATATAGTTCATCAACTCACCGTGTTGAGCCCCCTTGTGTTTAGTAGCAAAGAATGTTTTTTCAAAAATTCCTAGGAATACATGAAATTAATGTTGTAAATAAAAAATTGAATAAATGATGATAACCCATGGGGTTTGGAGTTTGATGGGGTGCAATGATGATGTTGTGATTTGAAGGAACAATGTACTTTGGTTGGGATGCTAATGAAATTTAATGTGGAATTGTTATTGGATAATTAATTTTTAAAGAATTAATTATCGTAAAGTGTAACTGATAAAAAGAAAATGAAATAATTGATTAAATCACTTTAAATCATTGTGGGCTTATAGGATACCAAGTGTTAAAAGTGGAAGCCCAGAGTCCGATAGATGTTAGCTGTAGTTGATTAGAAGACTATGTTATTCCCATTGTGTGATTGTGAGCTATAGTATATTCTGTACTTCTTGTGTTTCTATAAGCTAATCCACCCTTTCAGTAAGGGAAACTGACAGCCTAGGGATTCTATGCCCGTGGGGGTGTGTTTCCCAACATTCCAAGGGGAGGATGAATGGCTCATTACCCCCTTTGGCCCCGCACTCTTCTCTTGGTAGTTACTTGTGCATGTAGGCACAACTGTTAGTTTTCCCCATATATGTGTGTAGAGGGCTGTAATGGCTTGTGGTTATTCACACACATATATTATGAATATATTTTTCTATGGACTACTATTGGTGTAACATTTATAGGATGTGGTGGCTGGAGGATCCTTACTCAGTGTTTGGGATGTAATGGCTTGAGGTATAATACCCAACGTGTGACACAAATTATGCGGGATGTGGTGGCACCCAAAAACTACCTAGTTACTTTTATTACAATAACATGGGAGTATTTTTGCACGTCGTGCATGTTGTGGTGCTTCGACCATGTGTCTGCGGGCAAGCCATTTTGGAGAGAGAAGCTTAGGACATGCGACGTTGAGGAAAAGCGGATAACCAGTGGGGAAGTAGTAGTGGGGTACCCTTGATAATAATTATTAGATGATATATTCTTATATGTGTTACTTGGTGTGAGTATCCATGGTGAGGTTGGGAACGTATTATACCTATTTATGTGACATGTTAGTTTCACTTGTTGATCACTATGCTTTAGTATGCTTTATTTACTTTTTTCATGAGAGGATTCGGGGAGGATCCTACTGAGTAGACTATTATACACACCCTATTTATATATAAACTATTTTTATGGTCACTTAGAACATTATAGAGATTAATCTAGTTTCTACTAGCTTGGGGTTTCAAGAGCTGTTCGTGCCTGTGGTTGCTACTGTGTTTACTTTCTTTTGTGTTCTTTTAGTTTTCTCCTTCAAGTTGTAGTTGTTTTGCATTACATTACATATGTGCACCTGGGTTTTCATTTATATTCCTGTTCTGAGTAGGAGTTGGTTTTTGTCTATCATATCTCTCTATTATACATGTGTTATCTTAGAGGGGAATACATCCCATTGGTGTGTTTACTATACCCTCGGTTCTAGTCCCCAATCCGGGGCCTACTAGAGGCGGGACTCGGGGGGTCATTATCTCCCTTCTCATATTTCTGGCCTAGGATGGGTGCACTTTGTGGGGAGGGGATTGTGACATTAATGAAGTTTCATTATGTAAGGAATCAAGTCTATTATTTATTCCGTAGAAATTATAAAAAAATTAACAACGTGTTGATAAATATTTTATTTTTAAAAGAATATTTATATTTCAAAATATCTTCTATATAAATCTATGTTAAAAATATTAATCATATTAAAAATTTGATTGTGGAATATTTTACTTTTCATTAAATAAACTACTTTAAACATCATAATATCATTCATGTGGATCAAAAATATGAAATCTTTGATAGTTATAAGAATATTGTATATATATTATCATCAAATATGATTTATTTTTTTGGAAAATTAAATAATACTTATCCTATTATAGTATGTGTTTAGAAATGCATTTTATTAATTTTTATTCTGTTTTCACATGTACAATGTCCACATTTCATAGGTATATAAGTTAATTATTTAATATTTAATACATAAAAGTAAATTATAATACTAACAATAAAATAATTATATTCACATTAATCAATTAGATTCATTTATTATGTATATTTATTTATATCAATTTGGATACAACTAATTTAACGTGTTAGTTTTACTTTTCTATCTTTGCAAAAGCATTACAAAATATTTTGGATAATATTCTTCTAATAGAACACCAAAATTATAAATTATCAACATTTATAGTGATTTATGGATTTAATTTTAAAAAATAAATTTTAATTACTTTATAACTCTCAATTATTATGTATCAGACACCAGATTTGACTTTTCCAGTAAAAGGCAAGCACTCTACCACCATTAAAAGTGATTTTAATATTTATCAAGAAATAAATTATAATTTACACTTTACGTATTATATTTATGATATTAATCTTATAATATCATAATTGAGTAATTAAGGCTATTAAATAAATTCTAATTTCATAATTATGTCTTTATGATAGAATAAAATATATCAATTTGGAAAAAAATCGCATTTTTTAATATTTTAAAAAAATAATTTTTTTAGAAAATTCAAAAAAACCACAAACTAATTTCAGAATTAAAAATTTTAAAATTATTTTCACTTTATTAAACAAATTTTCTAAAACTTATAGAAATTTATTACAATATTTACTAAAAATAGAAGAGAAAAACATTTTTTGAGAAAAGGTTTTTCTGAAGAATTAAGTAGAATTACATGAAATTATGTTATTACTATATAATATTAAAAAACTATTAGGAGATATATTGGTATTTCGTAAATTAATTATTAATATCCCATAATCTCAAATAAGTGACTTTGTTATAATAATAACATTTAAATAATAAACTTTTTAGGTAAATTTTTTTTGCGGTGTCATTTAAAACATAAGTTATCGAATGTACCAATATTTTTACATATAAGGATGTTGTCATTATAATCATTTATCATCATTTTATTAATAGTTCATTGTTAAAATTACTATTTAAGTTAATAATTACATCATTTCTCATTTATGATTTAGTTTGTTAATTTTGGTCCATTTTATTTGATTATGGTTACATCATTTTAAAAATGGGGACCATGATATAAATATCATACCTATTCATTATATATTTATTTATAGAAATATATTAAATTTAGAGATAATAAATTCAATACACTATTATTAGTTCTGGTGGGCATTATGTATACATGAACACTATTTCCAATTTTTAAAAACTATGTAATGAATGGAAAATAAATATTAATTCATCATTCATAAATCATTATTATGTTATAAATAATTTGTATATTATTCAAATACATACATTTTATAATCAATTTAATAATTATTTTATGACCATTTGTCATCGCTATATGGAAGCGATTGTCCACACCAACACCTGGGCGATGTAATTTTTTTCTCATAGATTGGAATGATAGAAGATAGATATCATATTATATTTTACCAATTTTGTTATGATAATAAATATTATATATATTCAATTAATTTACATTTACAACTTCTCAAGAGATATGTGAGTGATTAAAAAATCACATCTCTTTGTGAGGATATAGTCCCACACAGTCATGTTTTATTTTATTGCATCCCCCACAAAATGGAATGTAAAAAGGAATATTTGACTTGATATAAAAACATGTAAAATTATTTAATAAATATCACCAAAATATTCTAAATAAATTATTATATCCATCCATGAAAAGTTGTTATAGAATATAAATTATATCAGTTTGTTAGTAAGTAATCATTATACACACGGTCGACACGTTCATTTAACATTTGATAGAAGTGGATAAATACATGGGCAATTAAATTATCATAATAACATCTAATTATATAAGAGGTACTGATGTAAATATTTTATAATAGTTGAGGAAGGTTTTATATTTTTTGAAAAATAAATAACACAAATAAATATATTTATGAATTTTAACATTTATTTTTATATCTTCATTAGGATTATACATACACCCTTCATCGGATGGGATCATAATCATAATAATAAACCCACAATGTGTATATGTTTTTATAGAATTCATTTTTATTGATCTTGGTATGACCAGTGATTTATGGAAGTGCAATTAGGGGAGGATATTTTTTGTCTTTTTATAAGTGGGGGAGATGACACACATTAAATTTTTGTATTGATAATGTGATACACCAATTTTTTTCATGCTAAATGCAATCAAAACCTATAATTCAAATTCTGTAGATATTATAAAAAAAATATTATCATCCATTTTGTTTTGACATGTTTTAGGTCATTTTAACTCATATATTCATAGTTTACCCACACCCACCAGTAAACCAATTTTAACATTAACCATAGTAATTAATTTTCAATATTTTTAATATTAATTATGTTGAAAAAAAATTTAACATTATAAAAAATATAAATTGTTCTTAATAAAAATATGTAATTCATTTTCTCAAATATAATTCATAGATGTTGCAAAATTAAATTCAAAAATAAATCAAATATGTAAATAAGTGTGGTTTTCCAAAGAGAAAATGTTATTTTTTTCTAATGTTTTAATGGAAAAATTAAATATTAACATTACTCCATTTTCATAAATTAGTTAAAATGTAATATTATTTCAAAAAAATTACTACAAAACTAATTTCAAATAAATAATTTTTTTAAAAAATTTAATAAAAAAGGTAGTAATAAAAAACTTACTATTTGTCAATATTCATAAAAATTATTATTTTCGTAAAATTTTCTTAAATTTAATCTAATATAATTTTGGAAATTATATTTTAAAAAATTAATTTTTATTTCGTAAAGTATTTTTTATTTTAGCGGTGAAAATTAAATTTTAATTGTATGTGTAAATAAAATCTAATCCACCATTTAGAGAAATATTATTTTTTAGAAAAAAATCCTTTTATTTCAAATTATTCTTATTTTTTAAAAACGTATATAAACATTGATTTCTTTTAATACAGATTTCAACAATATAATTGTGATAATTTAGTATTACAATAATTTCCCACCATCTTAATGACAATGCTATGATGGCATGGTTACAATAATAATTCTTCAATTGAGTATCACATTTCTCCTAAACATTGATTTATGTAAATCGTAAGCTATCGAAGAAATTGAAATTAATGTTAACCATTATTACCTATCGGGTTGTTATTTTCCACTCAAAACACGGTTTTTCATTTCATATAAGCTATAAAACATGATATTATTCTTTTACAATATCATGTTTTAACAATAAAAATTATTATTTAAAGAATATATATTTTTATATTTTTATTAAATGTAACGGGTTTAAATGCTTATCCCATCACCTTTATAAAATTTTCCATTACTAGTTTCATGTAAATTTATATTTTAGGTCAATATTTAATATTATTTATAATTTATAATTTATGTTTTCATTCCCATTTCAAATATTATTTTCCAATGGATTCACCGTAATAGGGATTGTATTTCCGAATTTATCATTTATTATATATATATATATTTTATAAAATATGGGATTTGAAACATAGAATCAAAATATTTGATTCAGGTGATAAAATTCAAAATATTCTTTTTCCATAGTTTTGTTTTCATTTATGTTCACACAATTAATTTTATCACGTATTTCCATAAAGTTATTTTATTTTTCAACCATCCACCATCATTAAATGGATGGGTTATGATCTTGCAATCCCTTTTATTAACATGGTGAAATGTATTGGAAACCTGTATGTTTTTTATTCCAATATGGATTATTGTGTTAAATTTGACAATTTTATATTTTACCATCCACCTTATTCTTCCAGAATGGTTATGATCATGTTATCCATTTAATTGAGATGTCTAATATTATTTATATTCTATATGTTTTTATTCCAATACAGATGATAATGGGTATGTGGAATATTAATTTCATGTGAATCAATCTTAGTCCTCTATATGGGTTATGTTAATGTCATCCATTTTTTATAAGGAAATTCTTTTACCTTTATGATGATTATAGAATAATAATGTATGTTGGTTTTATATTAACATTGCATATAATTCATTATGCCAATATCTATGTTTTTATATAGAAATATTCAACATAGGAAATTTTATTAATATTTTTGTTTTCTATTATAGTGAAGGTGTTGTATAAAATCATATTGCGAGTGGTGATTACAATTATTTATCCCCTGGATGCATCAAAATGACTCTTTAAACAAAACATGTCATTTTTCAGTTTATATATCTTCCAATAATATTATAGTTTCAAGGAGAGATTCATTCAGAAAAGGTCTTTAATGATCAATATTACGCCTTCAATCTGTATCGTACTGGTATTAATTATATGGATGATTTCCATTATTGTCATGTATATTGAATAATATTAGTTTCATGTTGATTATTTATAAATATTGTTAACATATTCCTAGACTAATATATATTCTATTTTTTACTTGATTTTCATAGTTGTAGCTTTTCCCATTACAATTCATATGATCTCAGATATTATTATTTTTCTTTTACACCTAGTTTTGAATAAAATAATTATACATATGATTTATATAATGATAACAGAAATGAAAAATTTTATGGTTTATTTTGAAGAAACATTAAGGATTAAATAGTTTTTCATAAAATGAAATCATATTCTCAGTAAGATATAAATAAAATGGCCTATATTATTCATTATCTTTTATTAATTATATATTATAGCAAACATGAAGTGATCCTTGGTATATCAGAGATGAAATAATTATATTTTAATTAAGGATGGTTATATCCATGATTTTACATCTGGTATTCAATGGAGAATTTTAGGAATTTTGATATCAAACCAGATATTGGAGAGTATGTTTGGGGTGTCATGTAATATGCCAAGACTAATATCTTGATGACTTAGAATAATTAAAATATTTTGAATAGATCATGGAATCTTATGATTATGACCACAATAATTTAGATGTATTTTTTAGCATAATTCAATGATTACTCATAAGACTATCATCACATAGTGGACAATTTCCTATCGTAGAATGGGTCTACTACCCATTTAATTTCTTATTATGTCATCTGTCGTAATTATTTACCTAATAAATTTTACATTTCTATAATTATGATCCAACACATAACATAAAATAATGCTCCTTGGAAATCATCTACTATATTATATATTTTTTCTCATGAGATGAAGATATTACTAAATTCATTGGAGGACAATATAATTCAATCTGAACCTATCATATCATTTAATGTACATGAATAAAGATTCCACATTGAAATCATATGTACATAATTTTTTAGAAAAAAATAACAAATGATTGAAATGTGTTTCATGGTAATTTATTCAATAAATGAGGAAAAACTTTTTACAAAAATAAGATTTGTTTTTCTGAAAGAGCGTATCCCAAGTTATATAGGAAACAAAGAATGATATTGGAAGAGATGGAAAAACACACTCAAAAAAATAATGCTTTAAATTTTACGACATAAGTAGTAATCAATTATTATATTGTTTTATACCCTAAGTTAAATTACCATATTATAAATATAAATCTATGGTTTATCATGGAACATGTATCCCAATAAGGTAATTGTATTTGATAAATAAAAATAAAATAGAATTAAAATCATAATATATTTTTTAATGAAATTAAAATTATCATAAATTATATTATTAAATAAGTCCTTAAAAATTTATTATATAAATATTTTGAAATATCAACATTGTAATTATTCAAATTACAATGAATAAAAAATAATATTTCATAGGAAATGATATAATGGAATCCAAATTAAATGTGTTTTGGTAGATAAAACATTGAATCAAAGAAGGAAAATAATAAGTTATTATAAAAAAACATTAGTAGAAAACAAAAAACATAAAAATAGGCACTATATTGTGATTTTTAAAAGAGGTATATTTAAATAAGATATTAATTAGAGAAAATACATCATACTATATAAAAATATGATTGGACGACAATGAAGAGTGGAGAAAAATATTGTCAGGGGTGATAAAGAATCATTTAAGAGGATATTAATTATTAATTATATAGATTTATTTTATATGTGGGATTATAAATAATAAATAATGAAAATTTGAATTAATATTGATCTCCCATGACATAAATATGGTATACAATAGAAAATAAAGGACCAATATTATATAAAAACTGTATAACCCAATAAATTATATTTTGTTTTTAAAAAAATTTATATATTATATAAGATATCAAGAATAATACAAACTAGTGAAGATTATAAATATATTGGAAGAATTTAGGATACCTAATAATATATTTAATTAAATTTCAAGTGGTTTTAGTTACATAATAAAAGATAATATTGGGAAATAATATCAAAACATACCTCAATGATGGCTTGATGAGTTGGAAACCCATAAATTTTATCATGATTTTGATAGAAATTTCCTAAAATACTATATAAAACTATAATTATCATAATTACATCTTTTAGAATCCTATACATAAAAAATTATCATTTTTACTCTAAATTATTTCCATTTTTCATTGGTTTATTTAATAGTGATTAACTATTTTCCATATCAGATGTGAGAAATTATTATCATTTTGAACTTGTTTTGTGATAGTGTAGTCTGTATTATTTAATATCCCAAAGAAATTTATTATTGGAATACTAAAAATATATACCTTGTATATTTAAAAGTATTTGAAAATATGTTATTACTTTTATTTGGATATTTAGTTATGAATCCTTATGATGAACTTAGTGATGAGTCTGTTTCAGTAAATTTTGACAAATGAGTAGTGGTATCATTGTGAATGGTTCAGATTTTTTATTATAATTCATGAAAAAATAATTTATTTGATTAATTTTGTTATGTATTGTAATTTTTTAATTAATCATATCTTCTTGTTATCAATATATGGGAATTATTATGTTAATAAAATTATTTTTCTGTTTTCTATTTCTTATCTAATATGGTAATTAAAAAGGTCGATTTCCAATGATAAAGGGAATGTGCATAATTTATTGATGTATATAAAGGGTAAATAGCCTTGTGGTGGAATAAACCTTCCACAATATAAATGGTTGAGTTACTATTTGTTTTAAGGATACTACATACCACACCATCATGTCAGTAGTGGTAAAAGAACTGATGTAGTAATAATAGACCATATCATTTACAAATATTAATTTGTTATTTATTACATAATTAAACACATAATTTAATTAAAATATACTAAATGGCCTAAATTTATTGGGAAATAATATAAATTACACCATTATATAAAATATACATATAAAACATTTATTTTAAAACCCCACAACATGCCTTTGAATCTCTTTGAACATCTAAAACTACATAGCATAACCTGTGGACAATGATGGTAAATGGATACAATAAATATATATCCATAAATATAATCATTGAATAACTATATAAATGTTATTTATGTTACTAACCATGTATATAATTTAGACATAAAATTTTTATTAATTACCCACATAAATATCTAAGCATTATATAAGAATATAATAAGAATGCCACATATGAAAGTTGAAACAACAAAAAGGTTGACATAATAAGAATAATTAAATGATAACACCAAATAAATCATACAAAATAATGATTTTCACAAACAAAAATGCATTAAAAATGGAATATCATGAGATGAAACATTACCCAATGCATTGGAGGGCCATAAAATTTCAGAACCAGTAATCACATTCGTATCATGCTCATTCATTTCAGTGATGTATAGATAACACAAAATAAGAACGTATTTCATAATAATTAATCCTATTATTAATTGGTGATGATTATATAAATATATCTCCCAAATAATATAATGATAGTTACATATATGTTAATGACATTGAGAGGATATGGGGATATGTATTAATAACAAAACAATTGATCATTGAAAATCATTGTATAATTTTAGCAGTATAATGAGTGTACATAAATAATCAAGGAGGGGTTTAATGGTAGTAAAATATGGTATAATATTACATTAAATTAATTAGTATTGTAAATGGGATGTTAAAAATAACTCCAAATTGAACAATTGAAAAACAATTATATCATAATGTTCATTGTTAAATAATGAAGAGGATGTGAGAATCCCCTTAATTTGAAAATGTATAGTCTTCGGTAAATTTTATAATGAGAGGGGATAATTGATAACTAATTTTTATAATAGAAATTATATATAAATATATATTGATAATGTAATGAAAATAAAAAAAATTGATAATTAAATGTCTAAATACAAAGAGAGTTTAAATATAAGAATAAAGGGAGGGATCCCTTACCGTGAGAGGGTTCCTCAAAAATCTAGGGAGACGCTTCCTAAGAGATTTGAAAAACCATATACGTTATTTAGAGAGGTATGGAGAGGTAAATTTATACTCTATTGGTTTTTTGTGATGTTGAGTTGGATTAATGGTGGATTTTTTATAAAAAGAGAGTGGAATTGTTTTGTAATTTGTATATACAATACTTGGACCCTATATGATTAAATAATAACAACTAAAACCCTTAACATGGGATTTAAATGTGGTTTCATCTAATTTGGAATGTTTATGAATAATTTATTTAGTTATGAATCAAAATCCTTAATATATTACCATTCGATATATGGAAGTTATTCTTGTTTATAAAAAATTTATTTCAAAACATTATAATATAATATAGGTATTGGATGATCCATAATCAAAAAGCATAAAAATTAAAATATATTAAATGATAATTATATATTAGATTATGTATTCCATGTATAGTATTTATGAAATAACTATTAGTCTATTATAATGTGATAAACATACCATATATTTATACCGTATTTAATTTTTCCACAAAAAAATAATTTTTTAAAAAAAAATTATGAAAAATTAACCATAAGGTAATTTTGACTTTTTTATTTCAAAAATAAAATTTATTTATAATAAAATCCCAAAATATGTGTATGTTAACATTTATATCAATTAAAAAAATTGTTTAAAAAAACTTCTTTAAAGACATTAACGTTTTCTGACCATATAATGATCATGCGAGTAATCATTAAATTATATTATACGTTGTATATAAATAACTTTTATATGTCATGAATATTTTATAAAAATATCAATTACATCATGCTTATTGAATTTATTAAAAGTTATTTTAATTTAAAACATTATATTTTTAAAAAATATATAATTTTTGTTTCTTCATATCCAAATCAAATTTAAATTGACTCATATGTAAATATGTATATAAATTAATAATAAAAAGGGATAAATATAATAATATTGTAATTAAATAGAAAGTATTAAAAATTATTTTACTAGGGTCTATATACATAACCCACTATTACAAAAATATATTCTCTAAGGGTAATGTGTGAAACATTGATAATATCATTGGGTGTTTTGATAATGATGGTTTGGGATGAGATCTTAGTAAGAATTAATATATACTATAAAAAATTCCTATCATGTTTTAGTTGTTGAATATTGGATTGTCCGTGGTCTATTGCAATCACATTGATTCTATATCCATTGATGGTATGATAAATGGGATTTAGAGGGTACAATCCTTCTCATCATGGCCATTTTTTATTTCGTTTCATAAAATCATAATTAAACATAACCCTTTATATACGAATATTAATTTTCACTATAAAATGAGTTTTTTAAGAATAAACATTTTTAAAAATATTTAAATTTGAGATTATATATTATATAACTTCCTATATTAACCACAGTAATGCATGTGTTTTTTGAATCTACATTAATCAATAAATAAATTATTCTTGCAAAAGGGAGTATCATTTATAAAATATTAATTCATTACATTATTACCCTTTTGAAATTTCTCTCATGAAATTTTATTCCATAAAATAAAATATAGGAGGGTACTTTCTTCACCACCTCATTTAGTTCTCAATTGACTAAAAAATTTACTATTAGGAACATTTTTATTATCTTTGGTTCTATTAAATGCAAAAAAATAAATTTTATTAAGAAATAATAATAATATTGTGGCTCTTTTGTCAAACCAATTCTATATTTTCATTCTTGTAATGATTATCATTTTTTTCATTTAAACCACCTAAAAAATATTTTTTTAAAAATAATTATTTCTAACACCCTAACTCCCTCAGTGTGAGCCCACCCCCTATCCCCCCATGACCTCCTCCCCTCCTGTTGCTACCCTGTCCCTTGAACCTCATTGGTGACCCCCATGCCCCCACCCCTCCGACCGACCTCCCCCATCCTCAGTATGGACCCCGAACCCTGCGAACCCCCCCACCCTTTGACCTCCCCCTTTCTCATAGAGACATAGACCCCCATCCAATATACAAATCCCTTGAGGTTCCCCTTTATAGTGGTGACATAGACCTTCTCCCTCTTGCAGGATTATTTCCCCTCCTTCGTGGCTCGGATCCCCTCCTAGGTGGTATGGCAGAGCCCACCAAAATGGTGAATCATTTATTAATAACCCTAATTATATTATTTAGTAACATTAGATGGGAAATAACTAGTGATAAAAATAGTATATATTTTTTCATCCAACGTTAACATATATATATATATATGATTTATAATCTGTTATTTGGTTTTTGCAGTTATTTCTTTAGAGTTGTAACAAACATTAATTTTTTCAACGTTTTATTAAATTAAAAAAACATGATTAAAATATATGTCTGTTATGGAATCTGGATAATTGATAATTTCATTGTTTTTAATTGATATTAATGACTTGAATTTAGTTATATATATGTTAAGTTAAATTTTTTTAAACACATACATAATTGAGACCATTTTCCAACTCATGATAAATTAGTGGTTGGTTTTAGTGTAACATAGGGTTTTATCACTAACAATGGAAAGGTATTTAAGGATAATGGCCTTGAAAATGAGATTTTCGACACTTTTTAAATTTATTAGAACCCTTTATTTTTTAATGAATTTTTGAGGAATAATTTATTTTCCTAAACAATATTGAAAAATTATAGATTAGATAGGGTTATGTATTACATGCATGATGACCAGTTATTGGTTATGGTAACTGGAAGCTTCGACAGAGTTTCATTGATTTTTTTTAACGATCCATATTTTTATGAGAATTAATTTTAGTATATATTTTTTTGTTAAGTCAAACGACTAATTTATTATCAATTGATATGAATTAGACACTCCCAAATGTATTTCCAAATATGTGATAATGTTTCCCCTAATCATAAATCCTTTGATTTTTCATACCCCCTCAAATTAATAAAATTATTCAACATAATAAATGGTAGAACAAAAGATCATCTCCAACTCATGTAAATATATCAAGAAAATTAAAAAATAGCTTAAAATTTATTCTCCAACCTAAGGACATTTGATTCTATGTATTATAATTATGATAAAGTGAAGCATCAATTATGGAGATGCATTATACATGTGATAAAACACTTATTGGTATTTTATTTATTTATCTTTTTTAATTTAATATATTGTTTTAAATATTATTATATTAAATAACGAATTATTTTTCCATTATATAATATTAATTTATGCAAAAAAATAGAGTTTATGGTTTGGAGATGATTTCACTAGGGATAATTCATTGTGATATAGACATAATTAAACTTGGACAAGTAGGTTAAATATGGTTAAAATTTTATTATGAAGTATAAGAACATATAATAACCTTAAACTTATGTGTTTATAAGTATTTTCCATACATTAGTGTTTGATATCAAAATTATGTATACTTATAAATTATATTTTTAATGGGGTGATCTTGGTCTTAGATAGACCATACAAAATGGTTTGGAAATAGATCATTTTTAAAAAAATTAAATGGAATGAACCATGATTAGTTGCAACACTTGCGTAGAAAAAACCCTTATATTTTCTCTGATAAAATTAATATCATCTTCATAGAAAATATCGAAAATTGATACATCTTCATCATATTTAATTTTGTGGTTGTTTTTCACACTTCCATCATTAAATATTAATTGTTTCAAGCATGTATCTAACTTTAAATAACATGCTCTTCAGTCTTATTCAAACCCAACTAGACCCTTTTTTAATTTTGAAAGTACATGTTCGATTAAACATTTATATATTTATATTTTAATTTAATGGGAGAATAAAACCAAATTCCAATAGTTAATATATGGATTAATATACCTCGAAACACACACTGGTATGCCATGGTATTGGATTAATTTTTATATTAATGAATTGAACGTAAATCATTGGATAGTAGAAAAAACTTTTTGTGTCCAAATAGTATTTTCAAGAGATCGTTGAATAAAAATAGAGTATACAGACATTTTATAGTGAAATATTGTTCTTATCGATGTGTTTTTTGATTTTGTATGGTGAAGTAAATGTTATGGAATATAAAAACATTTAAAATACTTCCAAAGATATACAAATTTAACAAGTAGAGGATAATTTAGTTACAAAATTTTTAAATGATGTATTTGTTTTTATAGAATACAATATCCAATATTTTAAAAGATCAATAAATCATTTAGTTTATATTGATAATAATAATCTTACTCATACCATTAGTGAAAGAATGGTTTAATGAATTAGATTAAGAGAGAAAATATATACATATGAATGGTGTTCTAGGTATTGGATGTTGTCTTTCTCAATAAATATGTATCATATCGTGTGTCTTTGTTAAATTATTTAGAAATAAATTTATATGATTTTAGAGTTTTTTCATGGTGAATTTAAAAAAGATAAGATCCTTGCATCATTATATGACATGAATAATGTCATCAACAAATGTGGAATTGATAATATAAAGATACTTTCATGGCCTAATGATTTCATGATATTTTGGGGAAAGGTGTCTGACAATATGATAGAATTCAATGATCTAAAAGGATAAAATAAATCAATTCAACCCCTTGGATAAATAGAAGAAGAAAACATCCTTCTAATTTATTGTGTCACATTCCTCTGAAACTGCCCTTCCATTGATTTTTTATGTCATCAATGATTACATATGACATGAAGTGGCATGCTAAGGATAGCAATGATAGCTTCATGAGACATCCCAATGATTCAATATCATGGATGATGTTTTATTTTATATATCAATACTTATTATCATATCCTAGGAATGTTATTTTGTGATTGTAGTGTGATGGGTTTTACCCTTTTGGTATATTATGTACTGATTTTAGAATTTGGATATATTATTTGATCCGTTATAATGTACTTCCATGGATATTTATGAATAATAAATCTTTCATTATTTCTATAATTATTTATGGAACGAAAATTCATGGAAATTACATTAATTTATTCCTTCAGCCTTTAATTATTGAATTCTAAGAATTGTGGAATTATGGAATAAAAACATATGATGTTTCAATGTGATGAACATTCAATATGAATTTTGATTTAATGTGGATAATTATTTAATTCCCTTGACTAGTATATTTATTTGTTGGAACACTCATACTAGTTTGTCTTGTATTGTTTTTAATTTTGATTTTGAACCTCATCAATTTCCTCATATAATAAAATCGTGTTTTATTTTTTATCAGTGATTTGATGATGCTTATTATAATTTCATGTTAAATTGGACATGATTCAATGGATAATTTGAAATGATACTATCACCAAAGGTTTTATCTGGTTTAGAAATCATGGTATAATTAATGAATGTCACTGAAGAATTTGGAAAATGTCACCAATTTAACAAAGGGGGGAGGGTATGAGTCAATGTATCTATAAAAGAATGAACACAACAATATAAGAAAAAAAAATTAGTTTTTAAAACATAGTTATTGGGATTTTAATTGGATATGTTTTAATCTAGATATAATGCAAATTAAGAATAACATATATTAAAATGTAATTATTATGGTTTTTAATGATCACTGTAAATTTAAAGGTCATATTAATGGCCATAAGGATCTATAATCAATGAATATATCACTTGGATTCTGGTATAATGAGAATGGAAAGTATCCATTGGTTATTTAAACAATTAAATAATTGGAGGAAGATGTTTTCCATCAATCATTAAAGAATTTATATGTAAATGAAGAATATTAAAGTAATATATCAAGGTAAATTTTCTTAAACCAATGAATGGCACATAGATTTAGAATTTAGAAATCACATATTTCAATGAATCGGTTGTTATCATTGGTATTTCGTAATCTTTCAGTTGAAAATTTAACTATGGTTTTGTTGGTTTTTTTTACTATTATCAGAGAGCTTTTTAGAAAAACTGTAAATCCAAATGAGCCTGATAAACATAAAGAAATAATTTTTTGACACTATGTAATTTATTTATATTACTTCCCCCTTTATTGTACACTATCGTGATTTTTTTTAATGTTAATATGAGTAAAAAAGGTAAACCTAGTGGTCTACTATATTTTCGATGGATGTGTCCAATTTAGTTTTGTATTGATATTTTTTTTATTTCATTGGTGAATTTGATTTCAAAAAATTATTGTGAAAATATTTTAATATATTTCTTAAATTTTTCATTTGGTACATAGGTTAATTGAAATGATATGTACAGATTATTGTCAGACCATAAGGCTGTATTATTGAATGTTACATAGTCGAAGATTACATGACCTTATATTCTAGGAATTTTATTGGATTGAGACTATATTCAATCAATTTGGATGTGATGACTACATCTCAACTAATTATCATTCTGAAATTCATTCATCTGTATTTCAAAATATTCAATGACTTATTGGAAAAGGGTTAAAATATTACATTGACTAAATAAGAGTTAATAAAACACCATAGATATGATCACTTTAAAGGTGTTATTTTAGATAAATTTATTAAATAGTTGTGACTACAAATGATGAGGTGATTAAGGGGTCGATCTTGAAAGGAGATGGAATTAACGAAAGTTGTTAATAAGGATCTTGTTGAATGGATCAACCATTATATAAGTATATAACCATATTCATATTATTGATGTGATGTTATTTCATCTATTTTAAAATTAAAACATTATATCATTTTATGTAGATAGTGATTGTGGAAAATGAAGCTAAAATATTGAACGACATGAAGTTATTAGCTATAGGTCCTCCAAGTTAGGATAAGAGATTCATTGACTACCATATTCACAGATTCAGGTTTCAAACAATTTATTGTGATAAAAAAATGACAAATGAAGAATAGTTGTGTATTTAAATTTTTAGATGAGGGAGACTATGGGAAGATGGATAATATACTTTCATTGAACAATCATAACCAATTTTATGTTGTCTTTTTTTAAATGGTTGGGGTCAAAGCCTCAGTTATTATTAAAGCATAGCAAAGACCACTATAACTGGGTAGTGGGAGAACCATTACCTAGCCCATAGTCCAAGTGTGCATTTAGCCCATTGCATGGCCCATAGGCCCATTTTTTGGCCAAAATCCCAATATGTGAATAGTACTACTACAGTAACAGTGCTGGTACAGTACCACCCATCACCCGACACTACTATAGTACCCTACTGCCGCTATAGTGACTTGTTAATGCTATAGTGCCCATAATTGCTATAAAATGTTTGTGTTTTTACACTTAAATTAGACATTATTTTTTGTTATGGTTGATGAAAATCAATTGTTGCATTATGAAAATAAACCTTATCAACAAAAAAATGGTATAGTTTATTCCTGAAAATATCAGAACAGAAGAATTTTCATGATAGGGGTAAAATTAAATATTTTCCCAATATAGGTTTATAAAAATGATGATAATTATGATGATTATAATTGATTCTAAATATTGGAAACGAAAATATATAGAAAATGATCATCAATAAAAGATTCATATATATATACATAGATATTTTTTTTTAAAATATCCAATTTAATTTTTATTCATTTAATATACCTTAACTATTTGATATGAATGAATGTCGAGAAGAAAAAAAATTTAGGATCCTAGCCTATCAGTATTTTAAAGAACACAACCACTTACATTATCTTATATTAATACAACTGATTCTATTTTACCAGAGTCAACTATCAAGACATATGTTTCCCCATATATCATTGGTATCCCACTACCTAATTCACACCCATCCATGAAGCAGTTGATCACCCCTCCATCTGGAGGATATTCGTGAGTTATGGTTACTGGTACACATGCCATTTTTTAGAAATATATATATATTAATAATTCATTAATATATTTGTAAAAATAAATAATCCAACCATGGAAGGGATAAAAGGATTAACACAACATTTATTTGGAACCTAAAGGACTTCAATATTATCATTCAATTTGATGATTTCGTTTTGCATACTAGTGATTATGCTAGAATATATGGGTAGAATCTTATCCAGCTTGCTTGCAAGACGAGGGGATTTCCCATTAATTATAATGACTGGGGGAATATTCCTACATCATGGAAAATTTATGTATTTGAAACTCATGTTATGTTATTATTATTTTATTACGTATTGGAAACTAATTTTAAAGACATCATTAAAAAAAACTTGGTATACATATAATGTTATTGTTTTTTGTTTCTATACGTTTCACAATTTAATGTGCCTCACTCCATTTGACACAATTGGACTCCATAATTTTTTTTTCAGGAAATGGAGAAATTTTTTTGATCTTGTAGAATGTGTTTATTGAAACATCTCTAAGCACATGACAAATGCATTATAAAGTAGCTGAAGGAACTTTTAATGAGATGTAAAATAAAAATAACAATAACAACATAGATGCAAATTATAAGGTAATTTCATATTTTACAGTTTCTTAATAACAATAAAAAATATAATTTCTATTTTTATTAATAATTATAATTTTTTAATTATGAAAAAAAATTACAGATTAGAAGTAATTACTTCATCACATCGCTAGGTCTCATAGTTTTTCAGTAAAAAAAATTGGGTTTGTATTTTATTCATTATTATTTATATAAATTTATTATAACTGTATTTTTTTATAAATTTTTTATATTTTTTAATTCAGGATAACGAATTAGGTCACTCTATTGGCCGAACATATATGAGCTTTAATGTGCATAGGAAACATGATGGCGGTATTATAAATTCCAAACCCCATGATATTAGACTAAGTTATTATTTATTTCCATTTAATTTTATTTTAAAACCCATTGGGCGCATGTACTGTAGCTACACTACAGCAGTGGCGATACTGTTCATCAGTGGGTACTGTAGCGGCGACATGGCACTGTAGCGGCGGCGGTACTGTGCGGGCACTGTAGCAGGCGGGTTACTATTCACAAAATGTGAATTGGGAAAAAATTTTGGCCTACGGGCTATGTAATGGGCTACCAGTCCACTGGGCCTTAGAGCTATGTAATGGGTTTCCCTCTACCCAATTAAAAGAGGTCTTTGCATTGATTTAATAATAAAAAATGAGGCTTCGACCCCAACCTTTAAAAAAACTTCAAGAAGTATGGGATGTGATACCTTTACCATCATCATCGTATTACAGAATTAACATAGTTGGAATCGTTATAGGGAGGATAATCCTAAAAATGTATAGGGGGATGGTTTTTGGGCCCACTACATCATTTTTCTTTTTTAGGGATGCATCATTGTTTAATAATACACCCAGTGGTTGTTTGATTATTTCCATTCATCAAAAGCAACTAATATAAATTAAATGATTGAAAGATAACATACAAGAACAATACCTTTAAAGGAAAAATTTGTATCATTGGCATTCAAAAATGGGAAATACATTAGTTTCAATATTTCAGCGGATAAGAAGCATAATCCCCAAGGAAATTTCCAACCTTTTAGCACATTTTGTCATGGTAAATTATAAATTCCTTAGGTCATTCCAAAATTTTCAATGAACATATACAACATTAGAAAACAAAACAAAATTTACAATTTTATATAGAATGCATCCAATTAAAGTCCAACCATTCAAATATTAGTCAAAATTGACATGTGGTTGATTCATACACATCCAAAAAGAATTATAGATCCTTATAAAAATGTTGGAAACAATATTAGATTATTTTATCATTTTTTATTTAGAAAACACATCTTAATGGTACAGAATCCTTTACTAAATACTTTATGAGATTTAAATAATACATAGACATTGGATTTCCATTAAATAATTAAAAAAATACCATATAATTAATTTAAAAATGTTGGAAGGAAAAACATGTCATTTAGAATGATGGTTATCTAGTAATGGGCGTAAACAGGTTTGAGTGTTTTTTACCATAAAATCTATGTAGAATATTGAAAAATATAGAAAATGATGTCATATTAATGTGTGATAATCTCACAACCACCAATAATTTATTTTTGACATTTACGTGCTGAAAACACATCATTCTGACATGCGGTGTGGTCGGAACGAATCAGTAAACACTTATTAATGGTATAAAAACATTAAAAACACATTTTGGGGAATCAAACTAAGAAAAAGAAATTTAGATTTATCTAAAATCATGGGACAATGACAAAATATTTAATTGTGATATTCATGTTCCAATGAATTGTCTTTTCAAATTATGGGTTACATGTTATGGATATAAATGTGTAATTTTTTTAAAGAATAAAACGTTCATGGATCAAAAAAAATCATCGAACACACCCTTAGATTAAGATGAAATCATTTTAATCCAACATATGAGTTATTTTTTATGCGTATGAATAGAAAAAATGGAAATCAGACGTGCAGTGTAGTCTTAATTACTCAGTAACTAGATCTTAAATGTATGAAAGCCTTTAAATATGACTGTCAAGGGGTCAAAACCAATAAAACAACATCATAATTCAATGAAATTAATAGGAAAATACCATATATTTACTTTTTAATTGTACGAACTGACGACACATCATAATGAATGATGGTTTTCCCATTATGGCTGTAAAAAACTTTCATGGTTTAAAATAGTCAATCATACATAGATATGAAAAACCCATAAAACAACCTCATATTTTTGTGAAATAATTGGACATCACCAATGAGTTTTTTTTGACTTGTACGAGTAGACAACAAAACAATCTGATTTGCATTACGGTAAAAAAGACTCAGTAACAACTTCTTAAAGGAAAAAAACTTCATAATAAAGTGTTGGGGTGTAAAAATTAGGAATATGTAGTTATGATTCCTTAAAATCATGGAATATTTACATATATTAAATTTTTAAAATTAGGAATTTACAACACAACATTCCATATGATGCTTTTTATAAGTACCCAAACTTACTACATTACATAATCCTGAATTTTAGTCGAGTAGTCACTTACTTTCATATTGAGGATATTTTAAATTTTAAATTTTTAGAAAAGTTGGATATAAAACATACATAACATTCCACATTCATATAGTTAAGATACCACAAAAATAATAACAATTTATTCAAAAATATAAAACATTTCATATAAAACTTGTTTTATTTGAACAATCTTCCTAACAGTTAACATGGATTCCATCTTTTTCTGAAAAATCAATATAACCTATTTAAATCATTTAAAAACATGGTATAAGATAAAAAAACACAATAAGGGATATGAAAATAATAAAAGAAAACATTTCTCCATGAATACATGTAAACACATGAAATGATTTTCAAAAAAAACATACTTGTCACCCTAATAAACATAAATTGTGAAACATAAGATTTCCATTAGATTTCAATAAAACTTATAGAACATAAATATAACCTTAATGGTAATATGAGAAATTAACTACATAATCTTGTATCCCACTTGGCTATAGAATAATTTCTATCCCTCGTGACTATATTACTAGGTAACCATCATAGCTACTTTATTGTGTAACCATCATAGTTACACATGGAGAAACCATTCAACCGACCTCCAAATTATACATAACCAATGCATTTGAGGTTAATATAGGTCGCACCATTCATCATAAACATTTCCCAATAACCATAATGTAATCATACAACAAGAATAATTCCATAAAATCATTGCATTTTAATTTCGTAAAACAGTATTTTAAAAGATTTTTAATAGAAAAGTCCCATAAAAATAACATATAATTGAGGTGATACCCAATATAGTGGATTAAATATGTAGACACACTATATATAAAAATAATTCAACATAATATGTACAAAATCCGTCACAAAAAAAAATTTAATACCACATAAATAATGATGCAGAATGTTAAACCAATGAATGGAAGTCAGGTTATGAATTCCCTTAACTTGGGGTTGTCTTATATAAAAATCATTTAAACCTCTTGTATAATGGATAAATATATGTTATTAATATCTTACAGAAAGATATTAATATTTTTAATACCTTATATGATCATTTAATTACATCATTTCTCCCTTTAATTGTCTGTATTTTGTTTCTTCTATTGTTTTGGGTGTGTTTATTGCATGATTTCCATTATCGAATCAGGATTTATATTCCTATTGATGGGATGGGAAACATAATAATTTGAATAGAGTGGTAATTAAACGTTTATAGAATAATAAATTATAACTTTTATTATTTTTAATTCTGACATGATGATGATTCATAGTTAAAAACATTATTGATATTTATTTATGTCATTTTGGCGATTCTTTTATCGTAATGAACTCGTTTTGTTTTATAAATTAATAACATGTCTAAAAAATGATTCAAGAACCATATATAATATATAATTCATAAATTTTAATTTGGTTTAACCATAATTTTTTTTCACAAATAGTATTGAATGATGTTAATTAAATTGAAATCGAATCGTCCATAATGTCGGAAAATCGACACATCACAAATAGTTTTTTAATTTCGTGAATAAGTGGGATAGGAGAAGAAGTATAACGGAGATCATTTAATAAACATGACAAAATATAAAATATGTATGATACTGGATCATTCATGTCTCCTAAATAAGGGTAGGTGGGGAAATAAGAAGAATAAAAAAGAAAAAGAAAATAAAAGAAAGAAAACAGAAGAGGATGTTTAGCTTTATATTTCTTTTCCTTGAGATCATTCTTAAGGCCCTTGGTTTTTTCCTTTTAGTGAGACCATCATGAATTCTTCATGTATTAGGGTTTGGGTATGAGTATTGGGTAGATCATAAAAAAGGATCAATTCTTGAGAGTAGTGTGAGGATGAAGGGAATGAACATGTTATTTATAATGGAGGAGAGGAGGTATTTTAAATTATTGTAATCATTAATTTAAAATTGTTTCTTAGGAATATGAATAGTATCGATTAATGTGACACCAAATAGTAATATTTTCATTTCAGTTCAAACTACGTGGTCTTACAACATCCTTGTATCACTTATGATGTAGTAAAACATTTATTTTTCATTAATCATATTTTATCATATACTAATAATCATAAGAAATTCAAAAATATTAAAAAAATACTAGAAAATCACCTAAAACATTTATCAATTTGTATAATTCAAAACTGAACTCCATTTTTTGAAAAATATTTTTTAAATATTATTCATTTAGTTTTTATGTAAAATCATAATTTATTCCAATATATCAATTTCAAATATATAACTAATTCTTTAACACCTTCATAAATTAATCAAGTTTTCTTTATCTTAAATACAAAAGAAAATAATATACTAATACAATTTACTTTTCATTAGGGTAATATTACCATTCATATTATTATACATAAGGCTATGCTAATATTCAGTAAAAACAATGGTTGTATTGTTAGACTCCAAATAACATACATATCACAATTGTAGATGACTGTTTTTCAAATTTCAAAACATAAAAGAGGGAAAAATATTTTTTAAGTCTAGTTATAAATATAAACATAAATAAGAGTCATGTGTTTCACATTTTTTTCATAAAAGTTTTTGTTATATTATCCGCACCTTCATTATATTACATCCCTATATTTTTATTTACTTACTAAAAAGGGAGGGTACCTTTCCCTCATAGCATTTTCAGACTCCCAGGTTTAGTTTTTCAACCATGTGGTTTCTACAAAAAATGATTACTAGGTGGATTACCTTATACTGCAATACTTGTTACCTTTGATTAATAATATGAAATGGTTTCTCTATACAAGAAAGGTTCTCTTCTAGCTGAACTACTTCTAGGCCCAAAACATGATATGAATCTGGCATATAATTTCACCACATCAACACATGAAAACATTATATACCTGAGATAAACTCAGAGGAAATTCTACTCAGACGTAGATATCTACAACCTTTTCCATGATTTCATAAGGTGCAATTAATTATTAACTTACCTTTGATTTCTTACCAAAACTCATTACACTCTTCCATGGTGAGATTCAATATAAAACATGATCATCTACTCCAAAGAAAAGTACTCCATCCCATTTCTTTCAAATATTCTCTCTCTACTATGATATTTCCTCATGTGTTGTTGGATAATTTTAACTTTCTTATCCCCTTCTTTTACTAATTCTGGTCCCATCAACTTCCTTTCCATGACTTCATCATAAAAATCTAGAGTTTTACACCGCTTCACATACAATGCCTCGAAAGGAGTCATCTTTGTACTAGAATGAGAACTATTATTATAAGAAAACTCAACTAAAGAAAGATGTTGATCCCAAATTACCTATTAGTCCACTGAAAAATCTTGATGAATATCTTCCAAAGACTAAATAGCTTGTTTTGACTACCCATCTGATTGATGATGAAAAAATATACCGAAATTTAATTTTTTTCCCAAAAACTTCTGAAGTGCATTCCAAAAGTTATAAGTGAACCTAGGATCTCGATTAGATACAATGGAAATAAGAACTCCACGTAACGAGAAAATCTATTTTTGGTAATCTAGAGAAATATGATCCAAATATTTTGAATCTATAACAGAAATAAAATGTGCATATTTAGTAAGTGATCAACAATATCACAAATCACATTGTTATCTCAACAAGTCTCAGGTAGTTCCACCATGATGTCCATAGATACATTATCTCATTTCATCTTTGGAACTGTAAAAGGATTAAGCATCCCCATTTCTGACTACCACACTTTGTTATCTTATCAAAATGTCGAACATTGAATAGTAAAATTTCCAATACCAATTTTCATTCCATCTCACCAGTAATAGTCTTAAAGATATTTTTAAATCATAGTAATGCTAGGATGAATTGAAAATGGAGAATTATGAGCTTCACCCAACAAATATTTCTTCACATGGGAATCATATAGAAGACACATCCTTTAGCCAAATCATAATTCATATTGGTTATCAATTTTAATTTCTAGTAACATACCCATAATAACCTTTTCTACCTTATTCTATAGCTCACGTTCTTCCTTATTTTCTTTCTTAATTCTTTCTAATAATTATTAATATGTTGAATCCTGTAACTAAACAAGAGGTATTTACTAGACCAACAACTTCTAATAAAAAATTAATCACTTCATTAATCAATAGATGATGTTATAAATGTAACATAGTTAATGATGAATGATGTTTTCGAATCATGGAATTTGTCACTTTTTTTCTTTTACTAGATGGAAATTGAACGTGAAATCATAATCATCTATTAAATTAATTAATCTTCTCTAGGTCATATTTAATTCATTCAGTGTGAATATATAATCCAAATTTTTATGGTTATTAAATATTTAACATTTGGATCTGTACAAATGATGCCCCAAAATTTTCAATGAAAAAAACACTAGATGAAAATTCCAAATCACGTGTGCGATAATTTTACTCATGAGGTTTGAGTTTTATTTTTGAATATGAAATTAACTAATCATTCTTCATCTAAACACAACCAAGTCACATCAATGAATCCATATTGTAGATGAAAACTCACCATTTCAGGAAGTCAATGCCAAAACTAGAGCATTCACATATCTTTTATTCAATTCTTAAATCAATAATGAAATTATGTTGTCCTAATACATTTAACCCACTTTCATGTTAACTTAGATAGAGTCCAAGGTAACCAAGAAAAGTTTTTTACAAAACCATTTTAATAACATACAAATCCAATAAAACTACAAATCTGTGAAAAAAATGTAGTTTATTTCCATTCATCTACCACTTTTGATTGGGGAGGATCAACTTTTTTTATATACTTATTTACAATGTTCCCATGAAAAGAAATATTTTTCCACCAAAAATCACACTTACCGAATTTTACATACAGTTTATATTCCATTAGGGTTTTCAAAACTGCCCTTAGATGTCATTCATGCTCCACTTAACAATTTGGAAATACTAGAATGTAATATATAAACAAAACTACAAACATATCAAAAAACTAATGAATTATTCTATTCATAAGATCCATGAATACAGATGGAGAATTAGTTAACCTACATGGCATAACAAAAAATTCTGAATTCTGATATCTAGAATGAAAATATTTTTTTTGTAATGTCATCCTCTTTCACCTTAAAAGGATGTTATCTAGATCTCAAATCAATCTGGGAAAAATATTGAGCTCCCTAGAGAAGATTAAAATAGTCATTGATATGAGGAAAATGATATTAGTTTTTATTAGTTATTTTATTAAAATATCTATAATCAATGAAAAGTCTCAATGAACTATATTTATTATTAACAAAAAAAACATCAACAACCGATGTTAAAGTGCTAGGAGAAATGAAGCCTTTATCTTGAAAATCCTACAACTAATTTTTCTATTCAAGTAGTTCCATTTTAGCCATTCGATATAGGTGTTTGGAAATATTATTAGCATTAAGAAATATTTCAATTGTGAATTCAACTTCCAGAACATGAATAACACTATGTAAATCATCAAAAAAATGTCAACAAATTCCTTTACCACTATAATATCAATAATATGAATATTTCCCTTGTTTTTAACAAAATGTGTGAGATAACATACATTTCCATATTTCAATAGTTTCTCATATTCTTTATATGTTATCGATTGTATGGGTTCATTATTTCATAAATAATGAAACTCTATATAAAAAACCACTTATTTAGCTCTACTTTCGATCCTAGAATTAATAAAAAAAGCCAATCCATTCCCAAAATGACATCAAACACTACTAAGGAAAAAAAGGTTTGCAGGTACATTCATTCCACAAACCACCATAAAATGATTATTATAATTCCTTTTTTCTATATTATTTCCCCCTGGTGTTTTAGTAATATGTTCTAGTATCAATTTTTTGTGGATATATTTCTAATTTACTAGAAAATTCATCAGAAATAAAGCAATGTGTATTCCATGTATCAAAGAAAACATTAGAAAAATATGAGTAAACAAACATGGTACCTGATACAATATCATTACATGGACCGATGTCTATTGGAATAGTCACAAAGGATCTCACTGAACCTTTTTTTTATTGCCTGGCGCCTATGTGTCATTCAGATCTCACTTTGGGTAGGGATTTGCATAATTACCCATCTAACCTCATTTGAAACACTTAACATATTGAATAGCAGGATTAGTCTTTGGATCATTTCCATTACCATCTCAAGGAATATATCCAAACATAAAACATTGAAAACACTTCCTAGTTTTGGAATCTCATTCCCATAAGTGATTCTTGTAACACTTTTTACAAACTAGTAACTTTAATTTCTTACAATAATATTTCATTGGATGATTCTTACCCATTTATTTCAATCATGGCCTCTTATTATCTATCTTTTCAAAGTTCACATGATCTAAATTAAAATCCATATCTACCCTCTCAACATATCATACTTGATTCTCATAACTATTCAATTCACGAGAGGCCAATTACCTTCGATACATTGGCTTCAATCCTGAGATAAAGCATTTTATTTTGTTATAAAAAATCTAGATTAATATTTGGAGCATACCTCACCAGTCCTGTGACATTTCCTTCATACACATCCAATAAATCTTCCTCCTTTTTCTTTAATTCAAGGAATTTCTTCTCCATCCTAAGTTGCACCCATATAGGAAAATATTTTTCTAGGAAAATACATTAAAATTCATCCCTCTATATGGCAACAATGTTCTCTCTATCCTTAATATTTTTTACCATTGACCACCACTGAGAAAATTCCCCTTAAAAATGATAAATGTAGTGACTTAACATTTGATTATATGAAAAACAAATAGCATAAAATATATTTTCAAGGTCCTTAATAAATTCTTAATCCACTATAGGGTCAGAAGATACATTGAAAGATGGAGGGTTTTGCCTCATAAAATATTCCACTATCATCATTTTTTTGATGTGGTACCACTGTTTGTTATATTTTATGAATGAATCCAATAATTGTTTCTTGTGTCAGCTGTTCTATTACTGTCACTATTTTATCGGTTCCAATCTCTTTCATTTCAGGAGGCAGATTCGAAAGGATATCATTTTTTGGCTGCATCCCCTCTTTATCTTCCCCGTTTCATTTGCAGAAAACCATTCAGAACAAACATATCTTAGTCAATGATACAAGGTAATATTTAAATTAAATATCATTTAAAATTATCCATAGTGTAAAAAGCATTTATGGTATTATATTAACATAAATCCTAACCCCTATTGTTATCTAAACAATCCATTAATACCAATTATAAGGACCAGACAACATTACATTACATAATCTTGAATTTCAGTAAACCAATCACATCCTTTATTATTAGGGATATTTTATTGTTTAGAGTTTTATATTATTGGGATATCAAACATAGATAACATTCCCAATTCATATAGTGATGATACTACAAAATAGTATCCATTTCCATCAAAATATAAAACTAATTAAATAAAACTTGTTTTCATCAAAAATTCATCATATCATTAAACATAGCTTCCAAAATTCTCTTACTCTTACTAATAAACTTTGAAAATAAATTAAAAACATTGTATTAGCACAAAAAAATTAGTAAGGGATAAAAAACCATTAGTCCATGAATGCTTGAAAACACATGAAATCATTTTACAAAATAAAACATACAAGTCATCTATATGATCATATTTTATAAAAACATTTGATTTCCCCAAAACCAATAGAACATAAATAGGACCATAAAGGTATCTCGGGGAATTACTTAAATAATTTTGTAACCATATTGGCTAGCTTATAATTTTTATCCCTCATTACTACCATATAATGTAACCCTCATAACTACCTTATTGTGTAACCATTACAGTTACACTTAGAGAAAACATACAGCCGACTTCCAACATACACATCCCCAATACATTAGAAAGAAATATAATTCACAACCTTTATCCTAAACAATTCCCATGAACCAGAACATAATCCTACAACCCAAATATTTCTATAAGAACTTTGCTTTTGAATTTTGTAAAACAAAATTTTAAAAGAATATTGTTAAAAGAAAAGTCACTTAAAATAACATATAATTGAAATGATACTTAATAGAGTGGATGGAATTGGTATATACAATATAAATTAACATTATTAATCATAATATATTAAAAATATATCACACAAACAAATTTAACCCCACATAAAAATGAAGTAGATTGCTAACATAAAATATGGAAATCGGGTAAAGAATTCCCTTACCTCGGGTTTTTCTTACATAAAACTCATTTATAGCTCCTGAATAATTGTTAAAATAGTTTTATTAATATCCTAAAGAAACATATTAATGATTATAAAACATTAAATGATCATTTCATTACAACATTTATCTCTTTAATTGTTAGTATTTTGTTCCTTCCATTGTTTTGGGTGCATTTTTTACATTATTTCAGAGATCAGGTCATGAAGGATATTGTTGGCGATTGGAAGTGAGACTACATAATTGGAATATTTTGGTATTTAAATATTTCAGGAACCATAAATTATAAAATTTATCATTTTTAATTCTGACATGAGCATGATTCATATGTTAAAATATTTTTTATATTTGTTTAGGTCATTTTGGCGATTCTTTGATCATAATGATCTCATTTTATTTTATAAATTAAAAAAATGTGTACCAAATTATTATATAAATTTTTATAAGATAAAATAATTAATTATATATTCTATTTAAACCATAAAAATTGATTGAAGAATAGTTTTTAAGGAAGTAAAATAAAATGTAATCACATCGTCCACAATGTCGATAAATTGACTCATCACGGATGGTGTTTTAATTTATTGAATAACATGGAGATGAGAAGAATTATAATGGTGAGTATTCGATAAGCATGATGAAATCTAGAATATTTGAGATATAATATCATTCATGGCCCTTGTAAAAGGGGAGACGAGGAAAGAAGAATAATAGAAAAGAAAATGAAATGAAATGAATGAAAACAGAAGGGGATGTTTACCTCTTGATCTCGTCTCATTGAGATCCTTCTTGAGGACCTTGGTTTGGCCTTCTGTTCAGTCCAGAAGGACTAGTATGGTGGGAAGGGTCTTGGGAGGAGTATTTTTTAGAAATTAACAAAGTCTCAGGGATTGAGAGGGGTGTAAGGAAGTGGAGAATGAGGGTTGTATTTATTGTGGAGGAGGGGAGGGATTTTACATTATTTTAAACATTATTTTAGTATTTTTTCTCATGACTATGAATATCCATTATTTATGTGTCCTCAAATAGGAATAATTTCATGTGATTTTGAACCATGTAGGCCTATAATAGCCTTGAATCAACTATGATGCAGTGAAACAAGTATTTATCATTTAATGTATTTTATTGTATTTTACTATTCATAAAAAATTTAATTACTTCAGAAAAAATCTAAAAAATTCACCATAATCATTTTTTCGATGTGAATATTTTAAAAATGAACTCCACCTTTTTATAATAATTTTCTAAATATTGTAAATTTAATTTGTGAATAAAATCTCAATTTATTCAAATATAACAATTTTATATTTATAAATAATTTTTTAACAACATGAAAAATTAATAAAGTTGTAATTATCTTAAATATTTATGATAATTAAAAAATAATACAATTTATTATTCATTATAGTCATATTACTATTCATAAGGGTATGTTATTATTCCCCAAAAATCATGCTTATTTCATTAGACTCCAAATAACATACTAATCACAAATGTATATGGACATTTTTCAAAATTCAAAACATAAAAGCGAAAAAATAATTTTTAATGGATAGTTATAAATATATACATACTTTTTTAATGAATTTAAATTTATTTTTAAAACCATGTGGTGTTACATTATCCCCACCTTCCAGAAATTGCATCCTCACAATTTAATTTACATAATAAACAATTGAAAATACGTTGGCGTCATAGAATTTTCATACTACCATGTTGCTTTTTCAAACATGTGGTTACTATAAAAACCATTACCTTGTTGATTACCATTTTTTGTGATGCATTTTCCCTTCGATCCGGAATCCAAGATTATTTCTTATTATCAGAAAACTTCTCTTCCAGGTTAACTGCTTCCGAGCTCAAAATTTAGGATACATATGGGACATACTTTCTCAATATCAAAACAACAAAAAATTATGTAACTGAGATGAACACATCATCAAAGCAACTTGGTATGTGATTGGTCCAACCTTCTCCATGATTTCACAAGGTCTAATGAATTATGGACTTAGATTTTCTTTCTTCCCAAAACATATAACACTCTTCCATGGTGAGATTCTAAAAAAAACAAGACCACTTACATAAAAATAAAATTCTTTCCTGAGGATGTCTTTATAACATTTCATTCAACTCTGAGATGTCATCATGTTTTTTTGTATCATCGTCACTTTCTCAGCCACTTAATCTACTAATTCTGGTCCTATTAACTTCATTTCCTTGACATTATCCTTAAAAGATGGAGTTCTACACCTCTTCCAATAAAATGACTCAAAAGGTTCCATATGTATACTGGAATGAAAACTGTTATTATAAGAAAACTAAAATAATGAAAGATCCTGATCCCAACTTATTTGGTATTAAATTTTACAAGCTCGAAGCATATCGTTCAATGTATGTATCCTTTATTCTGACTTCCCATCTGATTGTGGATGGAAAGATGTAATGAAATTTAATTTTTTGCCCAATGAATTCTGAAGAAAGTTAAAAAAGTTAGAAGTGAACCTGAGATCCGTGTTAGAAACAATAGAAAGAGGAACTCCATGCAACCTAAAAATATCTTTAATTTATAGTTGTGAATGTTTATCCAAAGACAATGTATCTTGAATATAAAAAAATATCTGTGAATATATTCAATTAACCTACAAAATCTCAAATTGCATTGTTACATCTAGATGACTTAGGTTTTCCCACCATAAATTCAGTGGATACACTCTTCAATTTCCACTTTGTTACATGAAATGGCAGAAGCATCCCATTCAGTAACAACCTCTCTTCATTAACCTGTTGAAATTTCAAACATTACACAGTAAAATTTAAAATATATATTGTTATTCCATTCTACAAGTAATACTTTTGATGGTCTTTTTATATCTTAGTACTACTAGGATGAGCTAAAAATGGACATCTATGAGATTCACAGCACAAGTATTTCTTCAACTAGGAATCACAAGGCCCACACAACCCTTAACCAAATCATAAAACCCAATGTTTATCATGGATTAATTCTGGAAACATACCCATTATGACCATTTTTACCATTTTCTGTAGCTCACCATTTTCCCTCTGTGCTTTCTTAATTCTATCTGATAACAATGACTACACTGAAACCTGAAAAAGAACAAAGGTATTTCTTACACCAATAAATTCTAATTCGAAATTAATCAAATCATTAATCAATTGATCATCTTCCAAACATAACATGGTTATTAAATTATGATGTTTTTGGTAATCAAGGTATACTGCAAATTGATTACTTTTCTAGAATTGTAATTGATAGTGAAATCATAATACATTATCAGTTTAATCCATATTTTTTTCTTTGTGTTCAATTCATTCTGAGCGAATATATAATTCATAAATTTATGGTCAGTATATATTTGACATTTGGATATGTATAAATGATGCTTCAAAATTTTTAATGAAAAAACCATAGCTAATAATTTTAATTCATGTGTGGTGTAATTTTAATCATAAGGATTTAGTTTTCTTGAAGCATATGATATTACATGATCATTCTACACTAGAACACAACCATGTCTCTACTATAGAGCATCACTTGAGGTGAAAAAATCACTTTTTAGGGAAGGAAAGTCAAAAACTAGAGCATTCACAATTCTCTCCTTCAGTTCCACAAAACAAACACCAGATTGATCAATCTAAATAATTTTAACCCCTTTTCAAATTAACAAAGTTAGTAGTCTATATAACCCTAAAATGGTTTTAACAAACCATCGGTAATATCCTTCTAATTGGATAATACTAAAAATATTTTTATCATTAGTATGTCTTGTCCATTCATCAACCACTTTTTTTGGAATGATCAACTGTTATTCCATCCATATTTACAGTGTTCCCTAGAAAAGAAATCTATTGCAACAAAAATTAACAATTTCTAAATTTTATGTACAATATCATTTCCCTTATGGTTTTAAAAACAACCCTTATATGTTTTCATGATCCTATTTACTCTTAGAAAATACTGGAATGTCATAAATAAACCCAACTACAAACATTTCTATGAACTCAGGAAATATTCAATTCATATAATATATGAATATAGTCGATGAATTGGATAACCCAAACAATGTAACAAAAAAAATAATGCCCATATCTTTTACAAAAAATAAATTTTTGATATCTCATACACTTTCACCTTTAGCTGATTGTATCTGGATCTCAAGTCAATTTTGGAAAAATACAGAGCTCCCGAGATCTGATCAACCAAGTCATCGATATAAGGAAAATGTTAAATTTTTTTAATAGTGATTTTATTCAAAGATCAATAATCGATGAAATGTGTTATGGAACCATATTTATTTATATTGATCAAAACAGGAGCACCCCATAGTGATTTTCTTAGATGAATGAAGCCTCTCTCAAGAAAATCGTAAAACTAATTTTTCAATTCGAGAAGTTCCATTTGATCCAATAGATATGGTGGGTTTGAAATTGGCTTAGCATCCAAAACAATGTCAATTGGGAATTAAACGTCCCAATGAGGTATAATCCCAAGTAACTCATCATGAAACACATGAAGGTATTTATTTACCACTATCCCATGATTAATATGAGTAGTTCCCTTATTTCCAATAATATGAGAAATATTACATTCATATCCATTAATAAATAATTTCCAAGAATCCTGATATGTTATCAATTGAATGAGTTCTTTATGGTATAAAAATTGGAACACTTTCTAGAAAAAAACATATTTATCTCTTTTGTCTATCATATAATTATAAACAGAAAGCCAATCCATTCAAATAATAACATAAATATCACTAAGGAAAAAACAACGAGGATTGTAGGTAAATTCATTCCATAAACCACAATAGAAATATTTATATAATTATTCTTTGATATAATATTCCCCGTTATGATTTAATAATAAGTTATAGTCTTATTTTCTGTCGTGATATTTTCAATTTACCAGAAAATTGTTTTCGGAATAATGTAATGTGAAGACCCCATATCAAAAAAAACCATAGAAAAATCTGACTAATTAGAAAAGGTACCTGATACAACATCATTGGATAGAATGAATGTTCCATACTTAGTTGAAAATGATCACACTACCCCTTTCTGTTTATATTCTGGCTTCATTGCATCATTCAGATCACACTTTTGGAAGACATTTTAATAATAACCCATCTCACCATATTTAAAACACATAATAGTTTATTATCAGGATAAGTCGTTAGATCATTTTCATTACCATATGTGGACATATTTCCAAACATAACACATTGATAACACCTCCTATTTTTGGTAAGTCATTCACTTGGGTTCTTATTGACACCATTTTCATAGACTGGAATGTATAATTTCTTACCTTCAGATTTTTGGTTAATTCTTACCAATCCCTTGACATCCAAACCACTTCTACTACATGTTGTAAAAGTTCATGAGATCATTATAAATATCCAAATCCAATTTCTCAAAACATCAGACATGTTTCCCATAAATTTTCAATTTATGGGAGGATAACTACCTTTCATACCTTGGCCTCAATCCTATGTAAAAGCGGCTGAATTTTCTATCAAGATCCAGCATAATATAAGGTGCATACCTTACCAGTCGAGTGATGTTTCCTTCACAAAAATCCCCTGAATGATCCTCCATTTTCATAAAATTAATTAATTTATTATCTATCATAAGTCTTACCACCTTATAAAAAACAAATTCAACAAAAATATATTCAGATTAATCGCACTCTACGTCATCAATATCATCTATATCCCTTATTTTTTTGACCATTGACCACCATTAATCAGCTTAACCTTCAAATTGAAAATGAAAAGGCTTGCCTTTTGATTAGCCTAACAGACAATAACATCAAAAATAATTTCAATGGATTTATCCATCCTTTAGTAGCTACTAGGTCAATAGATCCATTTAAATCAGGAGGGTGTTGTCTCTAAAAATGTTCCATGATTATGAAGTTTTATTGTGGTACCTTTGGTTGTTATCCGGTATGGATTCCACCACAATTTATTTTTTTCGTTATATGATCCATTACTATCAAAAAATGCTTGGTTCCAAACCCTGTATTTCTAGGATGCAGATTCAGAAGGATATCATGCTGTCTGTCCCTGTTATCTTCAACATCACTATTTCATTGATGGAAAACCCTTCTGAAAAAACATATCTTAGACGAATCTACGTGGTAATATTTAAATAATTTATTATTTCAAATTATCGGTAGTGTAAAAATCATTTATGGTATTCTATTAACATCATCATATCCACTAAAGTTATCTAAACCATCCTATGATACGATTTATAAGGACACAATATTATAATATTTCATAATCTTGATTTTTTGTCAAGAAGTCACATACTTTCATAATGAAGATCTTTTCAAGTTAATATTTTTTGAGAATTGTTATATAAAAAAACCTAACATTACACATTCATATATTGAAGATACCATTAAAATTGAATCCATTTCTTCAAAAATATATAACATATCCAACAAAATATGTTTTCTTTGACAAATCACCGTAACAATTAACATGATTTCCTTCATTGTCTTCTAAAACATTATAGCATATGAAAATAATTTAAAAACATTGTATTTGCACAAAAAACATAGTAGGGGATATAAAAAGGGACCATGGGTAGTTACTTACTTAACCTTGTAACCCTCTTGGATACCTCATAATTTTTAACCCCCAGAACTACCTTACAATATAACCCAAATGACTACCTGATTATGTAAACATCGCAGGTACACATGGAGTAACCAAATGGACGACCTACACCATACACATAACTAATTCATTTGAAGGAATTATAGGTATCACCCTTCAAAATAAACAAATCCTAAGAACCATAATGCTATCATACAACATTAATAATTCCATAATGACATTTCTTTTGAATTTCATAAAAATGTATTTTAAAAGGCGATATTTAAAAGAAATGTCTCTCACAAATAACAAATAATTGAGGTGAGACTTAATGGAGTGTATGAAATATGTCTAAAAACATTAAATACACATAATTCAGTTTAACATATACAAAATTAATCACAAAAACAAATTTAATACCACCTAAATAATGAAATATAAAGTCAACTCAATGAATAGAAATAGAGTTAATAATTCTCTTATATCGGGTTTTCAAAAAAAAACATGTTTAAAACTCATTTATAATAATTAAAAGAGTATTATTAATATCTTATGGAATTATATTATTGTTTATGATACCATATATGATCATTTCATTGCATAATTTATCCCTTTAATTGTTAGTGTTATGTTCCTTTAATTGTTTTTGGTGTGTTCTTTTCATGACTTCCATGATCAGTTCATGATTGATATTCTTGTCGATTGGATGTAAAAATCCATAATTGTAATGTAATGATATTTAAATATTCACAGAACCCTAAATTATACTATTTATCAAATACAATTCTATCATGATGACGATTCATATTCTTAAACATTATTTTTATTTGGTTAGGTCATTTTGGGGATTCTTAGATCGTAATGAACACATTTTCTTTTATAAATTAATAACATGTGTATAAAATGATTATATATCATGATATAATATTGAATACATAAATTATAATTTGGTTCAATAATAAATTTTTTTTCTTGACAATTATTTAAGGAAGGAAAAAATGAAATCACATCGTCCATGATGTCGGTAAATCAACACATCACATACAATGTTTTAATTTCAGGAATAAGTGAGAGTGGAAAAGATGTATAAAGGTGAGACTTACATAAACATGATGAAATCCATAATATATAAGATACTAAATCATTCATTCCACTAGGATAAGGGGAGGTGTGGAATGATGAAAATTATAAAATAAAATGAAAATAAAAGAAATAAAACAAAAGATGATCTTTTCCTCTTGATATCTTCTCTATGAGATCCTTCTCAAGGCCCTTTGTTATGGAATTTTGGTGAGACCATTAGGTCTTGGACGTGAGATGGTTATTTGGAGGAGTATTGTAAAAAACATAGGCAATGATCGAGGATTGAGAGGTGTGGGAGGAAGAGATAATGGGGTGGTATTTATAGTGGTGGAGAGGAGGGATTTTACATTATTTTAATCATTATTTTATGTTTGTTTCTCAAAAATATATATATTCTTCATTCAAGTGACCCAAAATAGTAATAGTTGCATGTGAGTTTGAACCGAGTGGGATTAGATCAGACATGAATCACCTATGATGTAGTAAACCAAATATTTAACATTTATAAAATTTTAGCGTATATTATTATTCATAAAAACTTCATGAATTTCAGAAAAATACAAAAAATTCAACCAAACAATTTCACATTGTGTAGACATAAAAAATGAACACCATTTTTTGAAAATAATTTTATTAAAATTATTAATATAATTTTATATAAAATCATAATTTATTCAAAAGAAAAAAATTTAAATATATAAATCAATTTTTATCACCTTGAAAAATTAACCATGTTTTTATTATCTTGAATCATTAAGAAAATAAAATAATAATATAGTTTAATATTCATTAAGGTCATTTTACTATTCATATTATCATTCATAAGTGTATGTTATTATTCACCAAAAATCTTGTCGGTTTCATTAGACTCCAAATAACATACTGATAAAAATTGTAGATGATTATTTTTCGAAATTCAAAACATAGAAGTAGAAAAATTATGTTCAGAAGATAGTTATAAATGTCTACTTCAAATGAACATTTCATGCATATCTATTTATTTTAAAAAACATAGGGTGTTACCCTTTTTTTGTAGATGTAAACACATTTTTAGTGTTTAAAAAATTAAAATGTTCGTTGAATTGGAAAAACATAGAAAATGACCTCTGATTGACATGAAATTTTTGGAAAACCAAATTTTTTTATTAATGACATGTAAATATAGACAAAATTATAATATGATGTGTGGTTGGGTCGTAATGACTCAGTAGAAACTTCTTATTTGTATAAAATTATTTAAATATAAAATATTTGGGGTTAAAATAGGGAAAATAATTTCATATTTTCCTAAAATTTGGGGAATTGACCATATAATTAATTTTGAAATTTAGAAACTAAGGGAACATCATTTCAAATGAAATTTTTCTAATTACATCGATAAATACATTTTTAGTGTTTTAAAACAATTAAATTCTTATGGAATTATCAAAACTATACAAAATGGAATCATATTGATGTGACAACTTTGAAAAACCACAATTGAGTTGTTTTTTTCAGGTACCCATAGACAACACATAATTATGGTGAGTGGTGTGGTCAGAATGACTCAGTTAGCACATATTAAAGGTACAAATACCTTTAAAAAATTGTAAGGCTGTTTAAAACTAAGAATAATAGGCCATATTTCAATGAAATTAGGGTATAATGACCAAAGATTTAATTTTGAAATTTCAGAACTAACAACATATCATTCTAAATCACGGTTTTCACCTAATGGTAGTAATGTCTTTAAGTGTTTTAAAACACAATAATTTGTGTATTATAGTAAAAACTAAATAAAATTACCTCATGTAGATGGGAAATAATTGTAAAACAAAATTTGACTCATTTTTTATTTTTACACAAAAATAAAATTTCATAATGGCATTGGGTGGAGTTATAATAACTCAGTATCCACTTCTTAAATGAAAAAAATAATTAAAATCAAGTGTCAAGGGGGTGAAAACTGGGAAAAAATGTAAATGTTCCTTAAATTCTGGGAAGAATGGCTATAAATTTATTTTTGCAGTGTAGGAACTAATGAAATTTCAATCAGAATGAATATTTTCATGTTATTTTGGTAATTGATTTTTTAGTGTTTTAAAATAATAAAACTTGTTTAGAACTATCAAACCTATAAAAATTGTCCACATATTTTGGTGAAATCATTTAAAAATCATATATTAGTTATTTTTAACATGTATGTTTAGAAAATAATATTTTTTAAGTGTGGTGTGGTCAGAATGAATTAGTAACCACAACTCAAAGGTATATAATCATTTAAAAACAAGTGTTTATTGATCAAAATTAGAAAAATTGTGTCATATTGGCAAGAAATACGAGGAAAATTAAACTGGTTTTAATTAAAAAATGCAGGATTTGACATTATCCATTTTGAATAAGAGTTTTCCCATTACGGTCATAATCATGTTTATAGGGTTTTAAAAAACATAATCATGAATGGAATTTTCAAAACCTTTCAAAATTTCCATATATTAATGTAAAATTATTGGAAAAACAATGATGAGTTATTTTAGACAATAATACACTGACAAAACATCAATACGATCAGAGGTGTGGTCGTATGGACATAGTAACTACTACTAAAATGTACAAAAACCATTAAAAATATGTTCTGAGGGGTCATAACTGAGAAAATGCCATCATATTACCAGAAATTGGAAAAAATAATAGTATTTTTGATTCTGGAATTTAGGAAATGAGGTAAGAACTTCTCTTATGAGGTTCTTCCTATTATGTTTGTAAATGCATCTTTAGTGTTTTGAGATAGTAAAAATTGCGTGGAATAGTGAAGATCATAGAAAATTAACATATATGGATTTTACATTATTATTTTTAACATAGATTATTTATTTTTGACATGAATGCATAGAAATAATGCCAATCTAGCATGCGGTCTAGTTGGAATGACTATATTTCCACTTTTTAATGTTACCAAATCTAATAAAAACAAGGTTTATGGGGTACAACATTTAATTTTGAAATATAGAAATGACGGTACAACATTTTAAATGATGGTTTTCCCATTATGTTTGAAAAAAAAATCTTTGTGTTTTAATACACTAAAACATCGGTAGATTGGTATAAAAAATAAAAAATGATATTGGTTTAATGTGAAATAATTTTAAAAGTGAAATTTTTTTATTTTCGTAAATATTGGACATGTTGTGATACCAAATTCCTTAAAATTAACTTTTTAAGTAAATTTCTAGGACACAACACATCACATTAAAAATAAAATATAATAGTTACATATAGTTTTTCATTTTCAACAAAAGATTCTTATGTTAAATAGTTGATTTTATGTTTTCAAGGATTTTTGAAATATATATTATTTGAATTATGTTAAATTTTATTCTATTTAATTAAAATAATAAAAAAAATTTGTACTCTATTCTGAATATATTCTTTGTTTTTTATTTTTTACATTTATTTTCTTAAATATTTTAGTTTTCATTGATGGGGGAATATACTAATACTGTGAAAATGGTTGCTCATTTCAATTAAAAAAAATTCCTCAAAATAAATTCATTTTTGTTCTTTTATTCCATGGTATATTAAAATTTTACCTATTAACCTACTATAGTTTATATTTATTATGTTTTATTTTATTTATTTATGTTATTTTTTCTTACAATTGATGAGATGTTGTTGTTATTTATAGTGGATGAGTTACAATGGAGGCATATAGATGTAGTGGAGTTCATGGAGTGGGTCTATTTTGGGCAATGGATATTGTTGTACAAAATTTATATGTGTTTAATCAAGATTGATTCATTGGTTGAGAGATGTATGGGTTAACTGAGATTGTGGTTATGATGAAAGTTGTTGTTTTTATATTTCGTGTGAATGTATGATGTATGTATGATGGGTTTTTCATATATTTGTGATTTAGTTTATTTCATTTCATTTTTTTATATTTACATTTTTTATTAAATATTATTTAAAAAGAAAATTAAACTTCCTATAAATACATTATATAAAATGATTTTACTTATGGTTAGGATTTACCAACTCCTAAAGAAATTGCCGCTGATATATTCACCAGATTTATTATTCAATTTTTAATATTTTTTCAGGATATATATTTTTATATACCACTAAATGAAAAAAAAAAACCACTTCTAAATTCTTCAAAAACCAAAAATCAAAAAATTGTTGTGAAATTAATGAAGCAGTTTCTAAATAACTAGTTATCATGCATTACATGGTGGATCAAAAACCACACCTATACTAATTGGTGGTAGTTGAACCGAAAATATTCCATTAATAAACCACAGATACTTCCCATTTATTGTATTGATATTCTTACTTCAACTATTGGAGCTACAACAATACTTTGACCTTGTGAATTTTTGTGTATCCTATAACTTGATATCTTTTTTATATAGTATTCGCTATCTACTCCATTAATGAAGGTTCATTCACTATGTGTACCACCTCTAAATTTATTTCATCTGAAAAATATGATTTGTACTACATTAAGAAATATACATGGGAATAAATCATTTACTTTGGATATGTTGGGTGGTAGTTTTATTATTTAGGAAATGACTCTAATGAAATCAAGGATCTACAAATGGTTAAATTTTTGAATTGGATAAAATTTCTATTCATCCTAATGATATGAAATTATTCCACTATGAAATATTAAGGGACACATTATATCTAAACTCAATCGTTATATATCATCAATGTATGTCTACAAAAAACTTCTATCTACATTGTATGGAATTCATATGATGATCAATTGTTTAAACCTTCTCAATCATCTCTTTTATAAGATTAAGTCACATAATCTTCCAGTATTTAGAAATACCCCAAAATAAGAGAGTTTGATAATTATTACAATATATATCTGATAAGGTCAGATTTGAATACTAAAATAAAATCTTGTTTTATATCATAATATTACTATGATTAGGGGTTGGTCCCAAAATCCATAGATATCCATTTAACATTATTTTAGTATATCATCAAGAGTTTGAGTTATTGTTTTAGGTTGACTATCCTTATAAGGTTGGTAATTTGTATTGAAAATCAGATCTGTATATTATACTTGTTGAAGGATTCATGATAACATCAATTTATACCATGAATCTATATTTGATACAATAGGGAGTTTAAATCAATGAAGTCATACAACTTACCCCATATATATCTTGGTGAGATAGTGAATATATAAATATTATTATTTGTATCAATGAAATGACATAACATTCAATGGAACTCAACTAACTAAGAGACATATTCATTTCCATTTGGTGCCATGGATTGTCCTTAGACTAAATCTATGTCTACGTTTTCCCATTTTCATCATTAAATGTGGAATATTTATTCGTAACCTTATAAATCAATCTTTCAAAACAGAATTATTGTTATATCATGTGTCAGGATACAAATACTACAATGTCCCATTTCATGAAATCCCAATAGATGTGTTTCTTCATATATCAATACTACCTGGTGAATCATGTATGTTGAGATAATGATGATGGTTGAGAATCATCCAAATTATGAGCCTACTAACATGGATTTGATGAAAAATATTTGAGTTCCCAAAAATATAACTGCATATTAAATAATGATGAGATATTGAACATTTTATAATATTGTTTGGAGATCAGCATCATCTTTTTGGGCCTCATATATCCTCCAAACAATGGATGTATGAATAGTTATTTTAATGTGGTAGGATAAATATAATTAAATTATTTCCCTTTCCATTCAATTCATGTCCATTAATAATGGATCCCCTTCACTCCTAATCAGTAATTGGGGGCATGATCCTTTCTACTCATAGAATCTTCCACTTGTATATTACTCTTCAGTTGTTCATGTATTGAATCATCATAATCATTTATTACCAATACACACAGTTGATGGAACGTATTGAGCTCCAATTTTATGGATATATATCTGAGGATCTTTTAATATTTATATATGTGACACTTCACCCCTATAGATAACGAAATAAATTATTTATGTTGAATATCTATTCTATGTATTCCAGATCATGCCTTAGATATATCTACTAATAGATAATAAATTTTTGGGAATATTATGCTGTCATATTATCTTACAATATGATTTCAAAGACAATTCAATTTTTGGACTCATCATTTTAGATAACTAATCCTTCCCGAATAGTGGTTAATGTATGCGTAAGTGAAATTAATAGCCTAATTTTTAGATCTATAATGAATTCATTGTATTCATACAAATATTCATATTTCAATCCCTGTAATGTTATCCTAGAAAGTGGTGTTAAAAATCATGATTTGTTTCTTTAATATGATAGATTATTCCTAGATAATTCGTGGAATCTACGGATCTTTATCATATATGATAGTTTCTTTGATCTATAAAATTCTATTTCTTAATGATATTCATACAACACTTGTTTCATTAGAACATTCCACAATAATTTTACATTCTCTATCCAGAAACAACATTTACTAAATTCAACATAAATATTTTCCATTTTTAGGTTCATAAGTACTCCATTAAATTGATTCTCATGATTAACCTTTCATTTAGATTATATAATAATATCATCTAAAATACTGAAATAAAATATTCCGGGTAATACATACGTAAAATATTAAATATGTCAATGAATATTGATTGATATTTAGTTGGTCTAATTTTCATCACTATAAACATTCAATGCACATACATTTTATGAAATGAATTCTTTAGGATATCTACCTTTTATACATTCAAAAGAAAATATCCTAATTGAAGAACCCATATGGAGAAAAAAAGGTCTCCACATAACGATTGACTGAGTAATAAATCCATAAAAGATGATACTTGTTATTTATAATTATATATTGCAGCTAAATATAATCATTGTAGACACATATTGACCCACCATTCATTTTTAGGGAAATGACAAGTGAACCTTAAAATGAAGAGAAATTTTATATAAAACCTTAATCTATATTTTCATATATTTTGTTTATTAGCTCCGAAGGATTTTCATTAGCCGCTCAATATAGACACTTTGATATTTATAAAACTCTGATTAGATGTATAATAGATAACTCAACCACTCATTTGATGTAGGAAAATAAAATTCGTCAAGAAACACATTAGAATAGTCCCTCAGAATTGGAATGTCAATATAGATTATACTTCCCTTTTCCTCAAAAATTCAACCTACATATTATTTGTCATATATAAATAATATCAATGTTAGAGATGATTATTTTAAATAATATTCATCATCCAACATAAAATTATGTAGAATATGAATGCAATTTAGCATATAAAGGGATATTTAATTCTCTTGGTAATATATTTTTTCCTTAAACGTGTATATCTAATCCATTCATGTAATATCATATAATTCCTCTAAAGGGTGTATAAGACGTTAAATATGGAAAATAATTCTTTAAATACAATCAAGTGAGAATTTATATAAATTGGAATCAATAACTCCCCCAATTATTGTATTAATCGATAAATATACATCCTTTTTTTCAAGTGGTGTTAAGATATTTAAATTAAACATGAGTGATATGATATATTTCATAGAAACCAAATCAAATAACATGTTTTTTTATACTTGAAAAGCTAAAACTTTTAACATGTCACCACATAATTATCATGATCCACCATTGCAATTGTGATTGTATAGGTTATACATTGATCTATGACCCTAAGAGAATATTATCATCAGTTATCATTAACATCCCTCGGTTTATGGAATTTTTTTGTATAATTTATCTTTCCTTTTTTTGAAACATTGGAAAATATGTTTAGGGATGGTAGGAGAATTTACTTTTTCTATAAATGTTTTGAGGTTTTCCAATCAGTATTGGGTAGCAAGATGACATTACTTTCGTTTCAAAAAATGTTTCTTCAACTCATTAATGGATGACTTGGGATGTTTTTATCACATATTTAAATAGCGGGATGTTATAATTTTTTTCACTAAGATATTTATCCATCGGTCATCCACAATTATATTTTGTTTTCTTCTTCCTATATCTAGTGTCATGAGACCCTTAAGAGTTTCCAAAATCAATTTCTATAGTGGTGGATAATTGTACAATTTACGTGTAGATGATCATGTCTCGAATCACCAAATATGTTTTCATTTTCCACTTTATGCCACATATGAATTGGAAAACATTTATTTTTTGGTCAATGATAATGATAGAGCTGTATAATGAAAATATTTCAATTTTTTCTCATATTCCCAGAGGGATTTTTAATCCTTTTTCATGAGTTGAAGAACCTAATTACCATTTTATGTAAGAGAGTGTGAAGAGAAAATTTATTGAAATGAAAATCTCTAGAATCCATTCCACTCTATCACATTGATCTCTTCCTCATGTTTCACATTATTTATCAACATCCCCAATTAATTAGCTTCTCCTTCCACCCAATAAATATAAATATAGAAATTATCCATAAAATATCATTAATGTATAGAGAAGATCAATTAGGTTGAGTTGATCAATTATTCAATGATTAATGGATTGATATATCAGATGAATTTTTTTTCACCTGAATGCCTTTATTATGATAATCCAAGTCTTAGGGGAATGTGGGGTGTCCCTATAAAGACCGAAAATCATAACAATTGATATTCCATTATTATTATTATTTTATATTTTATAAATCAATTAAAATTACATAGAGAACATATTAAAAAACATATAAATTTATAATGAATGAAATAAGTGGTATTTATCGAAGTTATAGAACCTATACCAATAGAATAGTAACATGAACAATTAAATAGTAATGCCACAATTACGAATAGAAAAACATATATTAGAATAGTAATCACACATATGAAAGTATAAATAAAATTTGACTATTTTATGAATTATAATATAGTATAATTATATTATATAATTAGAAAATAAATATTTCAAAAATGGTAAATTAATTATTTTCAATTTATGTGAAACATAAATTTTATTTTCAAATTTATTATTAATGTAATTATCTAAAAGGTTTATTATTTTCATAAAATACAATCTGAAAATGAAATCTTATTCTCTTATGATTATAATATAATTTTATGAGAGTTTAATTAATTTTTCAATGTTCTATGAAATCAGTTAAATTATTAAAAGTAGAATTTTTAAAATAAGAGTACTATTTTCTTTAAAAAATTATCTTCTCAAAATTTCCGAATTATTTTAATAAAATGGGTTCATTTTTTAAATTCTATAGGTTAACAAATGGTTATGGTGAACTTTTAGGCTTTTTTTAAAATAATTGATTTCTTTAATAATGAAATATAAAAATTTACAATATTAGCTAAATAAATGAATTTTTGAGTCAATGTAGAAGTATGGATGATATATGCAACAAAATCACGAGTTATAATTAATTATTTAACTTATTTAATGATAAGGTTCAACACTATCTATATCCATGATCGAAAATAATAGAATTATGAACATAATAATAAAAAAACCCCTCTCTTTCCCTATAAATAACACCAACCTCACCACTTCATATTAAACCTTTCACGCCTCAAAGCTTTAACAAAATCTAAAAAATTATCCTACCAAAGACCCCATGTATATTACCCATTTTCCCAACAAAATAAAAAACCCAGCATCCCTAAGATGGATCTGAAGGATATTTAGTTTCAAGCGGTATAATCCACTTTCATTTTCTTTTAATTCATTTTTCATTTCATTTATTTTCATATCATCTCATCAACTCCCATTATCCCAGTGAAATGAAAACTCTGTTATCATAAAAATAGTCTAATTTTATAGTGTTATTTTATTATGTATCATAAAACCTCTTATGTACTCACCTTATATCCTAAAAAAGAAAATATTTTCTGTGATGTGTCGAGTTATCATCACCAAGGATGTTGTGTTTTCATTTTCAATTACCCCATTCAGGGATGGTCATAAAAATATAATTATAGTTAAAAAAGATCATATTATAAATATTATAATTCATATATATTTTTAAAAAATATATAAATATGATATGAATTAAGACAATATAAGTATGAGATGATCATAAAAACTGAAAAAATAAATTAAATAAATTTAATTATCATTTAACTAATAAATAATTATTATATTATATAAAAATGATTTATAAGGTCATTAAATATTTTAAAATTTCATTATTAACATATAATTTCAATAATAAGGATTTACTCTCATTTTATATGAACATCAATCCTTGTCTACAAGTGAATCAATATTGAAATCCATGAAAATGAACACTCCAAGAGTGAAAAAATTGAACTCATAGACTCATCAAAACTGTGGTAAATGGTATTAAAAATAATTTTAAATATTGTAAATGTACATTAGGTTATTAAATAAAAAACTAATAATTTTATTTTGATTAACTTTGAAATTATGTACAATTGTAGAATACTTCTAGTTACAAGGAACATGATTCTATCCAGACCACCATTTTTTCCTTCAACTTACGCTTTACCTTTTATTACCACAATGTATTTCCTGTTTACTATTAAGTAATCATCATATACCATGTTTGTATGTTTGGAAAATATGTACCTACATCAATTATTATTCTTTTTTAGGGAAACCATGTTTTATAAAGATCATATCTCTATTCCTCCTGATAAGAAAACCCGAATTAATGGATTATCCGAATTTCATAACCATTTTCACGTAAACCACATAATCAATTTTAAGAAAACAATTCTTCAATTAAAACAAAATTATAATCATAAAAATATTTCTTCATTCATTTTTTAATGAAAATAATAATCGATTTTCCCACCTTAAAGACTCTTTAATATCATTCATTAAAAATCAATAAAGAGTCTGTTTTCAAAATATTCATAAATTTTTTTTTTAAATGTTGTCACATTTGTCTAACATCATTTATCATGATCTATGCCCCTTTTTTCTTATTAATTTCCATTCCTAATATAGTTCCACTATTTCATGTACATTTTTTGGACAATATAATTTATTATTATCTAAGAAATGATTATGATACCCAATTGCTTCCATGGGATACCCTTATGGTTATTCTTGATGTTAAATTATTCAAGTGGAACACAAATTCCTTAAGATGTTATGATGGGTTCACCCATATTTAAATCCAATCCACTAGGTAATGGTTAGACTCATTATAAGTCCTCTTGGGATAGGGAGTGAACCTAATTCCTTTATGGGATAGTATCCACCATGTGATATAGTTGTGGGAGCAAGCCTTGACTAATGTTAATGTCATGTTAAATTTCACTTGCACATTCCTATGACATCATGATTAAATGATCCCATGATCTAAATGTTATAATTCTATATTTTTATTAAGGTTTAAATCCTTTTTATGTCCTCTGGTTATGACTGATCACCCATGTGTTATGCATTATTCCAATTATTATTCCCAACATTAGATTTTTACCTCATTATTTTTTTACTTATTCCCTATTTTATATTAGGTAGAATTAATAAATAAAAAATATATTACATTTTCAATAAGATTAAATAATATATTTTATGATATTTTAAAAACGGAATACACTGGAGTGGAACTTTCGAACCCTCAACACTTAGGAACCACCCTCCCCACAAAGAGGCCATCTAGAGAAGCCCCAGTTGGGACAAATCCGTTTTTAGATAGGTTGCTAGAGAATAAAAAAGTGTAATAGCCTGAACAGCAATGGCTCGACACAACAATCCATCATCTTGGTGGGTGGCTCCAATTCTTCCATCCCAATTCAGAACCGGGTGACCGTACAAGGGGAACAGATCTGGGGAGTGATAAATTCTCCTGTGAACAGGCTCCCATGAATCAATACCTACACATAAAAAGATAAATATTCGTGGTGGACACCTCCTTCATAACAACACCACTTCTAATATGGAAAAAGTACCCAATGTTTTTAGTCCATGGGAGCTACAAGGCATTGGTGGGCCGTCACCCACCACTAAGCGCCTTCATGTACATCCCTACCCATAAGCCCAAGTGTAATGACACATAGTAGTTCATGCTACTTTAACATGGGGGTAGAGGCCCCATGATTTATTTATTAAGTAATATCATACATTTCTATAGCAATGACACAGTCCTTGATGCTTGGTGAAAGACATCATAATCGTAGCAAACTCAATTGTGCCCCTATGATCCATTTAATAAAATATGTTTTTATTTTGGTTTAATTTTTTTGAATTATTTTACTAATCCATCAAATACAAAAGACATTATGATATATGGTTTTTTTCATGTTTAATTATTCTCAAAATCATTGAAACATTTGTGTGAAATATTGGGCCTTTTATATATTGTATTATAGTATGGTCTATTAATTTTTTAGGGATTAGTTTTGAGTCTCATTTTTAAATATCTCAGTGACAATTCTATCACCATGGGTATCCAAGATTGAAATTTAGGGAATCAGATATTATCAAATACATTCCATTTCTAATTTTATCATTATACATTCAATATTTTCTTTTTATATGTTTAATAGATAATTTTTGAAGCCCCCCTAATTGTATTTTCCATTTAATAGTTAATGGGTTAAAATTAGAGATCTAGTGACAAGAATAATTATGATAGAATTTTTTTCTATTTTCCTAATGAAATGCCAAATATGGTTGGAATGGGAACTCAAAACATAATTATAGTACTTTATCAAATCGCTCATTTTTTGAATAATAACATGGATCATTTTGAACACCATCTATATGATATGAATGACAAATATATATTTAATTTCATTACGTGACAAAAGACATCCATTGTTAGTGTATATTATAATACCATCATCAAGGAATAATGTATTATCTTCCATGAGAATATAATATATGTCATTCAATTATTAGATGAGGATAAAATCATTCTTTTGATACATAATATTTTGGGGGAATTTGATTAGTGATGAATGCTAAAAAATACAATGTCCATGGATGAAATTTATTCCTTGTATTGGGAAGAATTAAATGAATTATTTTTCAATAAAAATGTCTGCTAAGTGATATATATTACATTGGATATGGGTTTCTACTAACTGATGTAGACAGAATACAATTATATCAAGGAATATGAGGATAACTCTACAAGGCATGCATGATACAAATCCTACATTATCATAAACATGAAAATTAAATTTGATATATTCAATAGTATAAAATGTGAAGCCTACAAAAATCTATACTGATCCTGGTATTTAAAATAGATATGCAGAATGTTCATGGAGCCATGAATGATAAAATAGTGATCATATAATATCACTAATTTCATAGACCATGACATAAAAAAAGTAAAAATTGAGTTTAACATGGGTTAATTATCAGATAAATCTTAATATGTAAATAAAAACAAACACCTAATATGTCAAAATTTTTGGAAGAAGTGTCACAATAAAAATATGAAGGGAACCCAGAGATGCTTCAAATGTGGAAGATATAGGCATTTGTATAATAATTGAAAAAAGGATATGATAGGTCACACAAATGATGATGTATAAATGAAGGTTCATAAAAATACTCATTCTATTATGAAATGTTTCAACTGAATGAAACATTGGTATTATGTGATACATTGACCTCTGACACTTGTTGAGAATGGAAATCGACAACAATAACTTCCACAAAAATAAGGAAGTAGATATTCTATCACTACTGGTGAGGTGGAACCTGGAAATGATGTGGAGATAAGTACTATGTTTATTCTTTCAAGACTAGATAACACAATATTTGATTTTGGTTATATGCATACGTTCATATCATGCATGTTTTCTAGAACTATTCAAACACCTATTTAAAATATAGAGGTTGATATATAATTAATAACCAAAAATTGGGTAGTTATTGAAACAAAATTATTCAACTCATCCTTAATTAATTTTTGTGGAATAAAACTCCCAGTAAATATTTTCATAATTCCATTGGTGGAGATTGATTTTATTTTAGGTATGTATTTTTTATATGTTTACAAATGGAACATCAACTATAGGGAATGATAGATCGCTCTTCACATGCAATGGAATCCAAAAATTCTATACATTTGTAAGTATGGGGATGAAATTACCATATAATTATCACCTAAAGTATATATTTTTACTTCCTTATGGGAAATAATATTTATCTAATCTTATTGGGAGAAAGTAGGGAATATACCTCGAAGACATGACCATTTTGAGGGAATACACAAATTGTAACATCCCGGGTAAATAATGAATATGACATTCTAATATATATCAATATTTGTGAATAAAATGTTAATATTACATTAAAAGGAATGATATGCTCGATGGCGTTCCCAATACGCAACAACTAGTTTCTTTGAAATCTTACGTTGCACACTAATAATATAATAATACTATTTTAAATAATAGTTAACGCCTTGACGTTGTAATGGAAGGAATAAAAATAACTAACTAAATAATGATTACATATTTTTGTTAAATATTTTTTACATTTATCCAATAAATTTTAGAGGCTTAAAATGCAAACAGATCCAATTTTAAGAATAAAAACTCTTATAATTTTAAAAGTTTGTTTTAACCGCCACTTGATGGAGAAACATGTTTAAATCTACATTTTTTACTTTTATATGTTATATTTGACAATATAAAATCCTTCTTTAGAATTGGGAAATTGAAATTTACTTCAGATAAATTTTTGGTATTTTTCTAAAAATGTTCATTTTTTAATGAATAGTGGAAAATACTGCATTTTACTTCAAAAATTCATTTTCATATAACTTATTTCTATAGATAGATTATGTTTTTAATAAATTTTAAAGTTAAATAATAATATATTTTTACCATTTAATCTAATGGTGGTCATTAGAATTAATTTCACTTTGAAAATGGACATAAACAAGTGCCAATCTTTTGATAGATGTTGTTTTTAAAAACACGCTATTTGTTTTGACAGTGGGAATTGATTATAAAATTAATTAACACAACATATATGTTTTGAATTTGTTAAAATTGGTATCATTTTTTAATTTGGAATATCAAATAAAGCTTAGTGTGATTTTTTGGTATTTTTCAGACAAATGTTCATTTTTAATGAATAGTGAAAAATACTGCATTTTAATTCAAAACTGCCTTTTCATCCGATTTATTTATATAGTTAGATTGTAATTTTAATTGGTTTTAAGATGCAATTTAATTATATTTTTATAATTTAAAACAATTTTGGTCTATTGATGTAATTTAACTCATAAATTGGATGTAAAAAATCAATCTTTTGATAGATTTTACTTCCTAAAAACCCGTCTTTGGTTTTAACAACGAGAATTATTTTAAAATAATTACATAAATTTCTGTGTTTGGAAATTGATAAAATTGATTCCATTTTTTTAATAATATGGTCCAAATTATGTAATTAAGACTCTTTTGTTTTTGGACATTATGAATAGTAACGACGATAATTATCTTTAATTATCGTGATTAATTAGTAATCTGGTAGTTAAGGGTAATAAAATAATATCATAAGAATATAAAATGACCCCAAAATGTGTCCTAACGCTACTGGTTGTGTCATGGCCGACCATGGTATGCCTTGTTCCAATCATTGGGACCCCATGCAATCACTTTTGGGTGATAGTGACACTTTATCATTTTATGTTTTTTAAAATGAAAGTATAACCAAAGTATGTATCACCCAAGTAAAACAATTTTAGTTTTTTCTGTGCAAATGATATATTAGACTATAAATATTCATTGGAACGTTAAAAATATTTCCTACAACATGTTAATTTTTTTATAATTTTTAGGCATTAAATATATTAATTTATTTATGACACCACGATGATGCAGTGATTGCATTATTAATGGAAGATTTAAATAAAATAAAATGATAATGTAAAATCTAAGACTTAAACATTTCCAAAACCTACTGGATTGGTGGATTTCTAACCCTTATCACCTTATCCTCAGAATAAATTATTTTGGGACCATTAAAATCCGAAACTCATTATATAATATAAGTAACATTTTTTGACATTCCATGAGTGCCCCTCCTCTCTCTTATAAAAGGCCTCAACCTCTACCCCATTACTCACACCTCTCAAGAGTTTGTCTCGACCAAACACTACACATTTTATCTCTCTGCATGCCTCTATTCATCCTAGAAGCCTTACTTTAGGCATAAAACTTTTCAAGAAACCCTTTTTGGTCAAATCAAAGGGAGTTACCCGATTTAACGGTAATGTCTTCTCTTATGTTCATTTGTTTTTTTGCTTCTCCAACCCCCTAATATATTTTTATTCATTCATTTTGTAACAAAAACAGAATCATAAATATACTAGGATATTTTTATGAGAAATATTCTAGCTACACATACACACACCACCGTCTAATGGTTAAAGAACATACTGTTTTTGTGGATGGCGAATTACTGCCTCACAAAACTATGATTGTTCAATATTCTCTTAACACCTTTCATGGTTTCCATTATGATGTCACTATATTTTATATATGATATATATGGTATTTATGTTTTATATATTTTTCTAAATTTTATTTTTAAAACATACCTTTATGCTTTTCATGTTTTACAAATGCGATAATTTCATACGAGGAAGTGTGGACTACCGCCCCCAAGTGATTTGACTCGTTAATGCAATACATGAAATGTATAAAGAATGAAATTAATGAACATATGTGACATATATAACATATATATTAGACTGTAATTATAATATATATATCTCTTATTTATTTTTAATTCCATTAATATGACAAAGAAATGAAAGTAGCGTTCATGCGTACGCACGACCTACCGTCTCCATGAACAGTGCATCTCATTTATTTTTATCTCCAAATGTTATGGAGTAGTATAAAATAAATATTTAAATGATATATATGATATTTAAATCATTAATACTATTCTGGAGGTTATTTACTTATAAATACATGGAAAATCATTTTCAAACAAGTTCATTTTTGACTCATGTACCAAACATCGACAAAAACATCTGATATGAACTCGCATAATTAAATAATTATTATAACATTATAATATGTGATATGAATTGAATAAAAAACCTTAAATGAGGTCCTTAATAAATTATAAATTTACAAAAGTTTATTATTCAGGAATATAATGAAACGAACAAGAAAAGTCAAACTTGAGGTAAGGGATCCAACCTCTCTCTTTCTTTTTAAGTACTCTCTTTTATGTCATTTCTTTTAAGCTCATTTTTTATGTGTTTGGGGATGTTCTTTTATATTCCTCGTTCTTTAATTTTAATGTTCATATTATGAGGGACCCTATTTGATCTCATAAATCCATTTTTTTATGTTTTATGTGGCGCTGTTAGGCTACTGAAATTTAATAAGGGACTTTTTATCTCATATTGTGTTCTCATCAGATTCATGCTACATTTTCCACTATTTATTTTTTGTTTGGTGTATGTACTATCCATGATTTTATTATTTGTGTAATATAATTTAATTTAAGTGTATTTACATCTTCATGGTACGATCCTTCTTTCATGGGGTGTACGTTTTGATAGTTACCCAAGTCGGTAAGGGAACTATTCACCCTCCTATTTTTTTTAAAAGACTTCTTTTTGTTTTGTCTTTTATATTACATCTTCTTATGTTGGAATATTTTCTTATATATCCATATTGCTATAAATTCTATATCCAATTGATGAGATACCATTTATCTCTCTCATCAACACTTTTTCTAAAATTTGATGTGACGCCATTAGGCAATTGAGGTTTTGCAAGGGAACTTCTTATCCCAATACCAATTCTTTGGGTTAAACCTTTACTTCTTGATTATGTCGTGATATGAATATGTGTGGAATAAATCTGATTGTTTTACACTGAGTATCCACTTATATTTAGTGTATTTATATTTGTCACACATAATTATGTCATTTCTTTATCCTTTCTCTAATGGCATGATCCTTGATTGGGATTAAATCTCAATTTTTTCTCGTTGAGACATTTCTTAATGATATGCACTTTTATTTTTTTATAAAGTGTATATACAGCCTCTTTTAATTTCCATATCCATATTATGTCTATAATAAATTCATTTAAATGTTTTGAAAATGTTCTACTTTCCAGTGGAAAATAATTTAAATGTTCAAAATGGAAAAGGACTCTTTTATTAAAACATTGTTTTAATTGGTTTTGAAAATTTATTCTTTTAATCATTTATCATCCTTGTCCATGTTTTATAAATGGATTTATGTATTTATTTATATGGAAATGAATATTTTAAAACCCTTTCAAATGTTTTGAAGTGGTATGGGACACTTTGACTCTAAAATCACTTTTAAATGTCTTCTTTTAATACTTTCAAAGTATAAAGGGATTTTTCTCTCATAGAGTTTTAATGATTTTATTTGATGTTTTTATTTATGATTATATCATGATGTTATCTATTGTGATTGATATTTGTAAATTTTATGTTTTAAGAGTTATGATTATGTTATGGTTCTCGGGCAATGTTTATGAAATTGGGTGGTTCAGCGATAAACTAAGGGTGGGTGAGCCTTATATAGCTATCCAATGCATTGGGAAATGCGAAGGAGTTAAACACTATGGTTTCTCCGAAGAGATTTTGGGAATATACTATGATGGGTATTCCAAACATTACCATGAGGGTTACTCCCTACGTAAGAATGTTATGAATGCCTCAAGTTACCTTTATGTCCTATGTTTTCTATAATTTATTCATAAATCTTATGATTTCATAAGGTATGTTAAAATGCTTATGTGTTAAGAGTAAAGTATGATTTCATTGATTCTTTTGTATACATGGACTAATGTTTTCTTTCCATAATTTTATATCTCTTACTGAGCTTTTTATGCTCATCCCAAGTTTTTTAAATGTTTTCCACAGAACTTAAAAATGAATAGGGTCAAGGATGGGATAAAGGAAAGACAAGCTATCTAAAACATAGAACTAGACATGTTTCTTTTTAAGAGTTTTTATTTCATTATGGAAACTGAGTAGAGGGGTCTACATTGTAATCTTGAGAGATGTAATAGTTATGTCCAAATTCTCTAAAACTATAATCCTAAACAGATCCTCAATGTGAATTATTCTTTTAATTCAAGATTAAGTAATTTTTTATGTTCGGGTCCCTATAGATTGTATCAAAGGTCGGTTTAGATAACTTTAGAGGTTTGGGTATTCTTTAAGAATAAGTGACATTACCATGATGGTTAGGATTTCAGAAAGAGTCATAGTTTTTAGATAAAGTGAATGAGTAATTATATCTTAGTGTTTATCTTACTCATTAGTACATGATGATTTCTTTGATATACTCACTTTGACATTTTTGGTTTAGTAAATGGATGGATCTAGTAGGCACCAAAGTGACTATAGGTTTGAAGACAACTGTGGTGGTTCTCTGATTAAGAGACTGAATGAAACGGGGGATTCAATGATAAATCTCGTGGTTATTATAAACCAACTATCCGGAGTCATGATTAACCACTTGAACCTTAGTGAGTTCTCTAATGCATCATGTATGAGAGAACCAGCTCTATGTGGAAGTTCAGGTAATAATTATAAAGGTAATCACAAGGGTTTATATGATCCCTACTATTGAGTTAATTATGGGTTACTATATATTATGATGGAAAATGAAAGGCAAGATATAAACCTGAGGTTAATTAGATTATGGTTATTTTTGAAAATTTTATCTCTTTTTGGGGAATGTTTTAAGAATTATATATTTTTTGGAAAAAGGACAACACGCAGACTGTGTGACAACCCGTCACGTCGGACGAAGCTGCAAGTATCGAACACACAACCAATGTGTGACTGGCATTTATTGCCTACAACTGGACTACGTGAAGTCCCTGGTTAGTATGAAAAATTATTTTCAGTTAGATGCTTTTATAGAACAAGAATAAGTTGATTTTGGGAATTTATGTTTCATAAAATGGATATACATAGTATAGGAAAATGATTGGGTGGTTAAGTGATAAAATTTGTTGTAAAAGATGTTCTCTCTTTTGATGATACACTATATCCCTACAAAAGATAGAATACTATGGGATTTAAATCGTGGAATAATGGTTAAAATTTTAGTTTGGAAGAATATAAGTTTTTATTTTCGACATATGATGATTTGGTTTATTTATTAAAATGATTATCCTAACATGGAGAATATGTGATTAAGTTAATTACTTTTTAATAAGAGACTTTTTGAGTAAATGATGTTATTTGGAGATAAGTGTTTATATTTATCTTGGAAGACTATGTGATTAAATCCTTTAGAGATTTGAGTTTAATTCATAGTTTGGATTACTTTGAATAATTTTATAGATAGTTGTTTATTGAATGTTCTTTAATGAAATTTGGGTTTTGTTGGTCAAATTTTGGAGATTAAGAATATATTTCTTTTATAAAGGATTATCCATTTGGGGATTATCTGATCTCATAAAAACAATTTTTTGTTTTGGTTTTGGTCTAAAGTCATGGGAAATTTATAGTTCTATTTTTTGGATTAGGTGATTCTCTAGAAGTTGAATATAGCGCTCTTAATGTGAACAATTCATCATAAATACTCGTCTTTTGGAGAAAATATGAGTTTGTGTATGAAATCTAGTAAGAGATGAATGTATAGATGACAAGTAAGTATGTTTATTGATGATTTAGTTAATCTCATAAATAAAATACTCAATGAAAAGTAACTTAAAGCAAAAATGTTATCTATTAACCTTTCCTAATGGGGAATCAAATACTATTTAACCCATCACAAGTTTGACTTTTTCTGGTGGTTAACATTCTCCTAATCATGTTTAAAATCACTCTCCATCAGAACATGACCCTTTGTTTTTTTCATCCATATCCTTGTTTTCCAACATGGAATCCTAGTATGCATTAACTCGGGTGAACTTTTTTACTTCACTTTATTTCATTTTAAGTGATAGTTTTACTAACTCTTTTTCCGATGTGGGACTTTCAATGATGTTTCTGAGCCCAGTTTTAAAATTGCAAGGATGTAATTTCCAAAAGTGGGGAAAGATGTAACATCCCGAGTAAATAAAGAATATTACATTCTAATATATATCAATATTTGTGAATAAAATTTTAATATTACATTAAAGGGAATGATATGCTCGATGGCGTACCCAATACGCAACAACGAGTTTCTTTGAAATCTTACGATGCACAATAATAATATAATAATACTATTTTAAATAATAGTTAACGCCTAGCTATTGTAATGGAGGGAATGAACAGAACTAACTACAAAATTATTACATATGTTTGTTAAATATTTTTTACATTTATCCAATAAATTTTAGAGGCTTAAAATTCAAATGGATCCAATTTTAAGAATAAATACTCTTATAATTTTAAAAGATTGTTTTACCCACCTCTTGATGGAGAACCCTTCTTAAATATACTTTTTGTCACTTTTATATGTAATATATGACAAAATAAAATCATTATTTAGAATTGGGACATTGAAATTTACTTCAGATAAATTTTTTGTATTTTTCTGACAATGTTCATTTTTTAATGAATAGTGGAAAATACTACATTTTACATAAAACTACTTTTTCATCTAATTTATTTCTATGAATAGATTATCTATTTAATCGGGTTTAAAGTTAAATAAGAATATATTTTTAACAGTTAATCTAATGGTGGTCATTATAATTAATTTCACTTTGAAAATGGACATAAACAAGTGTCAATCTTCTGATAGATGTTTTTTCTAAAAAACACACTATTTGTTTTGACAGTGGAAATTGATTATAAAATTAATTAATGAAACTTATATGTTTTGTATTTGGTAAAATTGATATCATTTTTTAATTTGGAATATAATATAAAGCGTTGGGTGAATTTTTGGTTTTTTTCTGACAAATGTTCATTTTAATTGAATAGTGAAAAATACAGCATTTTAATTCAAAACTACCTTTTCATTTGATTTATTTATGTAGTTATATTGTCATTTTAAATTGTATTAAGGTTTAATTTAATTATGTTTTTATAATTTAATAAAATTTTGGTCTTTGGATTTAATTTCACTCATAAATTGGATGTAATAGAAAATCACTCTTTTAATAGATTTAACTTCCTAAAATCCCATCTTTGGTTTTAACAACGAGAACTATTTTAAATTAATTACTACAATTTTTGTGTTTGGAATTTGATAAAATGGATTCCATATTTGGAATAAAAAGGTCCATATTATGAAATTAATACTCTTTTGTTTTTGGACATTATGAATATTAACGACGGTAATTATCTTTAATTATCGTGATTAATTAGAAATCGGGTAGTTAAGGGTAATAAAATTATATAATAAAAATATAAAATGACCCCAAAATGTTTCCTAATTCTACTGGTTGTGTCATGGCCAACCAAGGGATTCCTTGTGCCAAACTTTGGCACCACATGGAATCACTTTTGGGTGATAGTGACACTTTATCATTTTATGTTTTTTAAAAGGAAAGTATAACCAAAGTATGTAACACCCAAGTAAAAAAAATTTAGGTCTTTCTTTGTAAATGATCTCTTAGACTATAAATATTCATTCAAAAGATAAAAATACTTCATACATCTTGGTATTTTTTTAATTGTCAGACAATATTTAAATTAATTTATTTATGACACCATGATGATGCAACGATTAACTCAATAATGGTTGATTTATATAAAATGGAAATATAATGTAAAATATAAGGAATAAACTTTTCAAAAACCTATTGGATGGGTGTATTTCGAACCCTTATAATCTTATCCTCGAAATATATCATTGTGGGACCTTTAGAACCTGAAACTCATTATATAATAAAGTACCATTGTTTGACTTTCCAAGAGTGCCCGTCCTCCCTCTTATAAAAGGCCCCCACCTCTACCCCATACCCACACCTCTAAAACCTTTGGATCAACCTAACTCTACTCATTTTATCTTTCCACATCACTCTCTTCATCCTAGAATCCTTACCTTAGGCATAAAGCTCTTCGAAAAACCTTTTTTGTTCAATCCAATGGGGGTTACCCGATTTAAAGGTAATGTCCTTTCTTATGTTCATTTGTTTTATTTTCCTTCTCCGACCCCCTAAACTATTTTTATTCATTTATTTTGTAACAACAGAAGTATCTTCAATATACTAGGATGTTTTTATGAGAAATATTCGAGCTACAATTACACACACTCCTCTATCTAATGGTTAAAGAACATACTGTTTCTATGAACGGCGAATTACTGCCTCACAAAACGATGATTGTTCAATATTATCTTAACAACTTTCATGGTGCCCATTATGATGTCACTGTATTTTATATATGATATATATGGTATTTATTTTTTCTATATGCTTCTGTATTTTATATTTAAAACATAGGTTTATGCTTTGCATGTTGTGCAAATGCGATAATTTTATACGAGGAAGTGTGGACTACCGCCCCCTCAAGTGATGTGACTCGTTAATGTAATAAATAGAATGTATAAAGAATGAAATTAATGAACATATGTGACCTATATAACATATATATTATACTTTAATTTTAATATATATATATATCTAATTTATTTTTAATTCCATTAATATGACAAAGAAATTAAAGTAGCGTCCATGCATATGTACGACCTACTGTCTCAATGAACGGTGCATCTCATTTCTTTTTATCTCCAAATGTTATGGAATAGTATAAAATGAATATGTAATGTATATAAATGATATTTAAATCGTTAATAATATTCTGGAGATTATTTACTTATAACTACATGGACAATCATTTTCAAACATGTTCATTTTTGACTCATGTACCAAACATCGACAAAAAAATCTGATATGAACTCACATAAATAACTATTTATTATAAAATTATAATATTTGATATGAATTGAATAATAAATATTAAATGATATTCTTAAGAAATTATAAATTGAAAATTTTTTATTATTTAGGAATATAAAGAAATGAACAAGACAAGTCAGACTTGAGGTAAGGGATCCTACCTCTCTCTTTCTTTTTAAGTACTCTCTTTAAGGTCATTTCTTTTAAGCTCATAATTAATATGTTTGGGGATGTTCTTTTATATTCCTCATTCGGTACTTTTTATGTTCATATTATGAGAGACCCTATTTTATCTCATAAATCCATTTTTTCTATGTTTTATGTGGAAGTTTTATGTGAGTAAGACATATTTAAATTATCATTGAATAAAATTAAATAAATTTCATAATATCATCCATGTGGCTTCCAAAGGATTATTTTGGTAGAAAATATTTATCCATTGATATTAGTATAAGTGTTATAGTAATTTTATGTTATTTTTTTACTTAATTACTTGATTTCCATTTTTACCATATTTATAAAAATCACTAATGTTACACATCATAATGCCTAAATAAGAAAATTATTTACATAAATTGGACATGATGATTCTAAAAATGGAATCCATTTTCAAAATAAAAAACATAGAAGTTATAGTAATTATTTTAAAGTTAATATCATTTCCAAAATGGGGAAAAAGTGTTTTAAAAGTTGAAAAATTACAAAAGATTGAAATGTTATTAACATATAAATTTAATGTTAAATTAATGAAAATAACATATATTTTATTAAATGATAAAAATATATCATATTTATTATTTTTAAAATTCATATAATATAATGTATCCATATATATTATTTATATAAAAAAGTTGTGATTAATTAAAATTCAGTGTATATTTTCTATTCATAAAAAGGTGAATGTTACCTAAATTATAAAAAACCATCCAAAGTTAATTTATATATCCCAATTCCAAATAATAGTTTTATGTTATCATATAACATGTATTAATGTGTTAAAAAGTTAATTGAAAATGGTTCTCTATTAAAAAGAAGAAAATTAGCCTTTTTGAAAATATTGGTTTTTCTATTTCAAATAGATATTATTTATACCCTAAGGAAAAATGTCTTTGGGATTAATGTCAAAAATATTTTAATACGTATATAGAATATGTATTTCATTAATTTCGATTTGGAATATATAATAATTCAATTAATTTATACAAAAATATAAATATATAAATGGTTTACATTTTTCATAGACTATTGGTTTCCAATAACTTCACAATTCAATTTCATAAGAAATTTTCATTTATTATCACTATCCTAAAAGTTAGGTTATAATGATAATTTTACACTATGGAAATCTTGTAGTGGGTTTAAACTCAAGATTTCTTGTAATGCAGTATAATAAAGAATTAAAATATTTTAAAGAAAATATTTTGTAAAAACATACGACTGTCACATAATACTGGTAAGGATCCAACCAATAAGATTACACAATAGAGGAAATTAACCCATCTAGGTTCTGGAGAATAGACACACCTAACACTTTTATAATATTGGTATCCAAATAAATGAAATGAATAGAAATACACTAAATTTGTTAACTCTATGATCGAAGCGAATACCACAGAAAACATTACTAATCTCATGAAAATAGTTTAAAAGATGGGGTTATAATTAAATATACACATTAAGAGGTTTAAAAACATTTGAAAAATTGTTTTTAAAATATTCTTGTTAAAATACTTTCAAAATTACCCTTTTGATAACATTATTTGAAATTAAAAATTGCTTAAAAATTCTCTATCACTTTAGAAAATTCTTACATTCAAATTTGAATTAATAATATTCTAGTGTTCTTATAAAAATTATATGCATGATTATAAAAAAACACTATTTTATGTTTACTTGAATCATTGAAGGCTATCATGGGCCAAAACTCATAGAGAGGGATGGTTTCACACCCCAATTCGCTTCCTTATTTACAACATTCAAATACCATATGTTTTTAAAATATTTATAACTTACTAAACTTATATAAACTTTCAGTGGATTTTTAATTATCAAAACTTGTAACTAAATTAAAATTCACAATCATACATATATTTATATATAAGTATGAACATTTATGAATATATTAACATTCATTTAATATCACTTGCGATTTTGGTTACAACCACAACTCATTCCATAATCCCTTTCATAAATTTCCTATGCATTCAAATATTATATCCTGTGATTCTATAGATATCCATATAAATAGTTGATCATAATAATTAATTTTGTTTTGAAGATTAAATTATAAGTAATCATTTTAAATAAAACATTTCAATTCATAATGAAATCCATCAGCATATTGATCTCGGATGTAATAGTTACTATTTAATTTGAAAACATGAGTTTATTATATATGAATGGTACATCTATGTTATGCATAATGAAAATCCATGACTGAATGCAGATGAAAAACCCGTAAATTTTAGTATGTAATGAAAACATGATATAATTTTTTTAATAATCATGGAGATAAAATAATAAAAATAACAACAACCATTACACACACACACACAAATATATATATATATATAATTGACATTGAATTTATACCACTCGTCATCATGGAATTAATTCATGTTTGATTAAAACAACGATAAATGAAAATATCCATTAGTATAATTAATATGAAATAAAATCAAAACATAAACAAGGTTTTATACACATATATATATATATATGTGTGAGAAAAAATAATTTTTGAGATGTGCTTATGATTAAAAGTCAATGAAAATAATTAGGTCATTAATGAATGAACCTATTATACCAAAATAAATTAAATTTAAACAAAATAAAAATAGCATATTTCCTCATTTGTTTTCATAAATAATTAAATATAATTATATAGATATTCATATATATATATATATTCATATATATGTACATTTATATACACCCTTGAAAATAAAATAGAAATTGTATGACTTGATAAATAAATAAATTGATTACAACTTGAATAAAATATATAACACAAAACATATAATACCCCAAGAAAAATTTAACCAAAATAATGAATCAAAAATGTTTACAAATTTATATATACCCTTAAAGAAATAAATTTAGGATAAATGAATGAAAATAAGTAATTTTCAAAACCATAAATAATATATGACTTTTAAATATAATCCTTATGAAAAAACTCAACTTTTTTTAATTAAAATGATTTCTAATTTCAAAAGAGAAAACCATAATAGAATATATAATTTTCACCTTTATAAATGAATTTGAGATTAAAGAAATAATCCCTTACATGTTTTTCATTTTTAAATGTACATTTAATGGATATAAAAAATATTTATACATACATATCAATATCTCATTATACATATATATAGTTCTGTATAAATATGTATACACATATATAATTCATTTTACATATATATATAGAGAACAAATATTTAGTTCTATATAAATATGTATACCTATATATACAAATAAAAATAATTCTATACCACATGTAAAAAAATATTGAATTTAAAGTAATTTTAATACACCCTTATTTGAATTATATGATCAATATAGAACTGCAACAGAATCCCCTATCCGGAAACCAATTTGGTTTTAACCCAAATTCCCATTACACACTGGATTAAACACATTTTATAGAAATAAAAGATGAAATATGCATGGCCTGTAGTGCATGATGGGTATACAGTCTCATGATGAAAATTGAAACACAAATATCCAATAATAAGGACATTATCAAGTTATGGGGAAAAAATTCAGCAAACCAATTTTAAATACTGATCGAATTGAACGTAACCGAATGAAACTAAAAATCTTATATTGAAAATAAAAAATTATATAATTAATCAACAAATAAACTATAGTTTTTTCCCAATGATGTGCTAAGGGATCAAAAATGATATACAACTGAGTTTAACTATTGGAAAATGAGACTCATAAGAAAGGAAAATGAATGCCCACATTAGAAATGGACAAAATGTAACAAGTAGATATTGATGAGTATATATAATGACCTTGATATAGTTTGATGTTCCACCTTAACAATTGAACCCTATATAGTGGTCAAGACCCAACAACATCGTGGCTTTCTAATGCTATAGACATTGGTCCTCCTTTATCTTAGTGAGCCTTATCTGCAACTCATCTACCCCGAAGAGAACCGGTTAGCCCGAACTCCCACTCAAAGCCATTATATCCTCTTGCTATGCATGAACCTCATAGACCCTTAATGGTTTTCCAAATTTGTACCTCCCCTACAATAGGTCGACACCCCTTTATCTAATTAATTATATTTTTTACAATAAATTATTATTACTTTTATATATAAATGATATTTTATTTATAAAAATCATACAAAAGTAAATTTTTTATAAAAATAATTTAATCATATTATACCATTATAATTTCTATATATATATGTATATATATAATATAAAAACCAAATGCATTATATTCGTATATTAATTAATTAAGTGAAATTTTAAAATTTTACTATGTCGATTCATAATTTATAACTATAATATTTCAGTATTTTGATATATTTATAAAAATAATTATTATTAGTCATTATGAAGTATATTTTATTTTAAATTTTCTAATTATTAATCAAAAATATTTTATTAAATAATATTTTAACTAAAATAATTAAAATAGTATAGTAATTTTACAATAATTCTTTTAACAAAATAATATTTTGTTTTTAATATAAATTCCAAATGTATACATAATAATTATAATTTTTTTATAATTATCATATAATAATAAAATTAGTTACAATATAAATTACAATATTTATATTTAAGGAAACTCATCTTAAAAAAAATATTAATAGTGGGTATTAATTATAAATAATTCCATTTCCTAAAATATAAATTTAATAAAACTGTGTTTAGAATTTCTATGCTGTTATATTATTCCCCCTCCCCCTAAAAAAGATTCATCCTCTATATTTGTTTTATCAGACTAAATAGAATTTTGAATATATATTTTCAGAATTTAAAAACTCTTGGACCACTAAACTGAAAACTCTACATCTTAGATGACATCATATAATCAAAAAAAGATAACTAGACCAATATTATGATACTAATTTTGAATACCTACAATTAAACATTACACAATATATGACCTTTACTGGTCTTGGTTCTGGAGAATAGATGCACCTTACTACTTTATCAATGTAGTACCAGAATAAATAAACGGACAAAAGGACACTAGTTGTGCTAACTCCGTCGTAGAAGAGAACACCATCAGAAACTCTACTAATCTTTTAGAAAATAGTTTAAAACAAGGGGTTAGATATAAATATTCCCTATAATGGGATTACAAACCTTCGATAAATATTTTTTAAATATTCAATTGAGAATAAATTCAACAATAAACTTTTGGAAATATTATTTGAAATTACTTATGACTAATAAATGCTCTATCACTTTAGAAGATACATATTTTCAAAATTTCATTAAACATATTCTAGTTTAATTTATAAAATAATAGGAAAAATATGAAAAAAATACAATTCTAAGGTCTCTTGAATCATTGAAGGATATCTTGGGCAAACCAATTTAGGGAAGAATGGGCTCACTCCCTAATTCCATTCCATATTTTTAACACTAAAATGTCGGATTTTCTAATTTTATAAGATTTTTCTACTTACATATTCATTAACTGCTGTTTGTAATTTTGATAACATGACACTGCATAAAAATACATATTCATACATAAATTTATATATAGGTATGTTCATAAATAAATGAATGAATTTTCAATTCCAAGAACATTCATGTTTGTTACAACCAATACTCATTCCAAAATCCTTTTCATAATGTTTCCATGCATTCAAATTTTCATCAAGTGATATTATTGATATCAATATAAATAGTTGATCAAAATAATTAATTATGTTTCACACATAAAATTATAAATAAACATCTTAAAAAATATATTTCAAGTCATAATTAAATCCATGTTCTTAATGATATATTAAGTAAAACATAATGATTAATTTTAAAACATGAGTTCATTATAGATGCAAGGTTCATCGATGTTATTCATAATGCATGACTATGAATGTATACTGATGTGCCATCTATAATTTTAGTACACAATGATGACATGAAATGCAATTTTTTTAAAAATCTTATATACTAAATTATAAACATATCAATAACCATTTCATCTATATATATCTGTATATATATATATAATTGGAATTAAATTTATAACATTTATCATCGTGGAATATATTCATGTTTGAGAAAAACATCGATAAATGAGAATAAACATTAGCATAATTAATATGAAATCAAATTAAAACATAAATTGGGTTTTATACATATATCTAAGTGGAATATTGATTTTGGAGATGTACATAACATTAATAATCCATCAGTTTAATTTTGTATTTAATGAAAGAACCTATTATACCAAAATAAATAAAATATTTAAAAAAATAATCTATTGCATCATTAGTTCTGAAAAATAATTTAACATAAATTGAAAGATATAAATATATATGTATATGTATATACACCCTAGAAATTCAAACATTGATTGTAAACCATGATAAATAAATAACTTGATTACAACTTCAATAAAATATGTACCACAAATCATATAATACACCTTGAATAATTTAACAATAATAAGGAGTCATAATAAGAACAAAATTCAGTATACCCTTAATGAAATAAAAATTGAGATAAATGTTTGAGAAATATGTAATTTTCACAACATTAAATAATACATGACTTGTAAAATAAATCCTTATAGAAGAACACAACATTGATAAATTCAACTCATTACTACTTTGAAAAAAGTATACCCTAATTAAAAATAGAATTTTCACCCAATCAAATTAAATTGAGATTAAATAATAAATTCCATACATGTTTTTAGTTCTGAAAAATACATAAAATAGATACAAAATATATTTATACTTACAAATGTATAAATCTAAATGAATATATATTGTTCTGTATAAATCTGTATACGCATGTATAAATCGTTTTACACACACAGACACACAAATATATATATATATATATAATATATTTAGTTTTATATAAATATGTATGAATATTTATATTATTGATAATTATTTTAAAAATATAGAAATGAAATCATCATTTGGAAGTAAATTTAATACACCCTTACATTAATTTCTTGAACAAAACAGGACAACAACGAACTCCCTTATCTGGTTACCAAAATTTTCCCCCCCAAATTAAAATTACACGATTGTTTAAATGGAATTTATAGCCATAAAAGATGAAATATTCTTGTCTTGTAGTGAAATATAGGTATTTAGTTTCACACATCAAATTGACACACATCGACTACATAAAATGGCCAGAATTATGACATTTGGAAAAAAATTCATCCATCCAATATTATAATCTCACCAAATTGAATGTTTTAGGTAAAACTAAACATATTCTATTCGTAATTAAAATTTAAATAATGACTCAAAAAAGCACTATCAATGTTGGAAAATGATTTTTTGTGGGATCAAAAATGACAAAAATTAGAGTTTAACAGCAGGAATATCAGACTCCTATGAAAGGAAAACACATGCATACCTTAGATCTAGATGGAAGCAAACAAGTAGATGTTGATGAGGAAATAATGTGACCTACATCCGGTTTAATTTTCACCTTCGTGACATTACCCTAGACCTATGATCGAGACCCGACAATAATATGACTTCCAAAAGTCCTCGACAGTTGTCATCCTTCTTTGTCACATGTTTTCTCTACCACTTGTCTCCCATTAAGTGAACAACAAGGCATGAACTCCTGCTCCAATAAATCATCTCCTCCACCCATGTGTGACCACCATGTACCCCTATTGGTTTTGTCAATCAATGGATCACCTACCATAGGTCGATACCCCTGTATCTGATTATTTATCTTTTTTAATAAATTATTATTACATTTATTTATAATGGATATTTTAATAATAAAGAAATAATAATGTAATAATTTATAAAACAATTAATCATACATGATAACTATAATTATATATATATCATGACAATATTAAAAAATCAATTATATTCATATATTCATTAGTTAGAATAAATATTAATATTTATATTGAGTTGATTCATAATTTATAAATATAATATTATATTATTAAGATATATTTATATATATATAATTTTAAGATATAATGGAAAATAGTTTTTTTAAAATTTCTGAATTATTCATCTACAATATTGTATTATATAATATTTTTACAATATTAACTAAATTAATATTCTTAATTTAAAATATTGTTTTTAACAAATCAATATTTTTTAAAAAAAAATTTGAATACAATAAATAATATTAACAATTTATTATAAATAACTTATAATAATAACATAAATTAAAAAGAAATATTTTTAATAATATTTTTAATTAAAATCATCCAAAAATATTTTTAGTTGGTATGAAATATAAATAATTCCATTTCATAAAATATATTTTTTAAAAATATATGTTTTTTTATGGTTTATTACACTACCCCCTTAATATGAATTTCTCCAGCAATTTTTATCGTGGAAACAAACTAATGAGGATACCACTGCCTCATCACATTCTAAAATTCCCATTTAGCTTCATCAAATGGGTGCTTCCATGATAAAACATTTACCAATTGATTGGTCTTATTTTGTAGGAAATTTTCTCTAAAATATAGAATCTCTATTTGTATATCTTTATAAGAAGGATCTCAATCTAGTAGTAAAAATTAAATGATTTGTATATGTGATGGATCAGTTGTGTACTATATTTTTAGAGATACATATAATACATCATTAACATGAGATAGATTAGGTAGAATCCCCAATATGTAAGATACATTCCCAATATTAATAATAATTTCAAAAGAAAAAAATATTTCTAGGGCTCATATTACTCTTCTTTCCAAATCTCATTACTCTCTTTAATTGAGATATGCATAGAAGCACATAGTCACCCACATTAAAGCCATGGTATTTTCTTCTTTTGTCAGCAAAAAATTTATTATCTGACCTGAGAAACTATTACGTATTGTTGAATATGTTGGACTATTTCTATAATTTAATAAAAAATAACATGTCCTAATAATATTCTTTCCCAAAATTCCTCGCAACATGATAGATTTCTATACTTCTTTACATAGAGATATTTATAAGGAGCCATCTAAATACAGTAGTGAATGATATTTTTGTAAGAAAATTTCTCCAAATGTAGGTGTTGATCCCAAAAAATCTTTTAAATTCAAAGAGCATGCTCTAAAACTCTATTATAATGTTTAAATATTTCTCTCATAATGAAATTCTCTCAGATGATAATAGAAGTGATGAAAATATAACTCTATATCCAGATCCTACATAAGACTTATCCAGAACATCAAGGTAACCCTTAGATCCCTATAAATTATAATGGAAAGTGGTACTCCATGAAATATTTCATCTCCCATTACCTATATCTTAGAATGATGATCACACGATAAAAATTCATTCATATCAATGAAGTGTGATGACTTTGTAAGGTAATCAACTATAACCCATATAAAATTTTGGCCATTATTTTTTTTGCGAAGAATTTTGACATAGTCAATATTTATGTTTTACCCTTCCCATTATGATATGGTAAATGGTTTTTACATCCAAAAATATTTCTCTCTGTCATCATTATCAAGTAGAATAACAATGCCTCGATAGACATATTCAAAAACATCTCAATTCATTCCATCCCACCAGAAATACTAGTCTAGGTATGTGTGTGAATTCTTTCATGAAACATTAATTGGGATTGAAGAACTATGATCCTTCTCTAAAGGTTCCTGATATAATGTTGGTATGGGAGGAATATAAACCCATTTCATAGACCATATTATTCCATCATAATCAAGGATGAATCCAGGAAAAATTTTCAACAACTTTTTTAGATCTATATCTTCATTCTGCAGCCCCTTAATCTTCACTTGTTTAGATGGTGGGAAATTTATTTATGAAATATAATATTTCACCCCTTAAATTAAAATTTCAGTATCCATCCTTTTCAAAAACCTAAATATTATATCTTTGGCCATCCTCATCATGGTTAGCCTAGCATTGTTTTTTCGACTCAAATCACCTGCAACCTTATTCTCTAACCTAGGGTGGTTATGTATTGAGAAGTCTAAAAAATGAATAATATGAAAATATCATATTTGACTCATTTTCATATAATTTTTTTGAGAATATACTTTCAACTTTTAATATCATTATAATATCACATATTTACCAATAAATACAATCCCTCTATATCATTAGTGAAAAGATTATATAGTTGACTCCTAATCATTAGATAGTTAAATTTTCACACAGGTTTCCAATTATCAGGAGGCATAAGTTATCAACAAATCATATTCATGAGAAAATAACCATACCCCTAATGGATTCATCACATTAGATCACAAACCATTCTCTACAAAGAGGATGTGTGAGAAAAGGTGCATTGGCTACCCTTCTTTTTAGAAATTTGATACTATATTCACATTCCTCTATCCACATGAACATAACACCATTTAAAATATACTTGGTTAGTGGATTACATATTTATGAAAAATAATTCATTAAATATCAATAATATCATGATACACCAATGAAATTTGTGATCAAATTTACTATTATTGGTCTTCACAAACTATCAATAACTTATATTTTTGTTGGATGCATAGATATCAACTCTCTTGAGATTATGTGACCCAAAAAATCATTATGATGTCAAAATTAGTGATTGATTAATTTTTATTAAGATTATCCTTTCTCAGTGTCTTTAGTACAATTATCAAGTGATCTTCATGCTCTTCCTTTATAGTGGAAGAAATAATAATATCATTTACAAAGTCTAGTAGAATCAGATCAAGATTTTTAATAAAGGCTCAATTAATTAAATCCATTAAAATAGAAAAGTCATTATTAAGATCAAAAAGCATCACAATAAATTCATAGTGTCCATACTTTGTATGGAATTTCTCCTTTTGTATATCCTTCTTCATGAACATAAATTTATGATATAATGAATGAATATCAATTGTGTAAAAGTATTGAGCTCTGAGAAGTCGGTAGAATAAGTAATAAATGTAGGGAATATAATAATTTTAATTGATAGTGATATTGTGATGTTCCTGATATTAAATATTGAGTCTCATTGAACCGTATATCATTATACTAAATTGTATTGGTGTATCCCATGGTTATTCCATAGGCTGTATGAATCTCTTTTATATATTCTCTTAGAGTTTCTTTATTAATTTCTACAACTCAAATGGATCCATTCTATAGGGCGTCTTTGAAATATTCATAGCATCTTGTATGGGTTCTATTGAAAATTTAATGTCACGATTTGGTGGAAGAACTAAAAAATATTATGTAATTAAATCTTCAAACCCTCATACAATGGGTGTATCCTTAATTTTTTGTTTTTCCAAAACCATTTCAGATATATAAGATTCATTTATTAGAATTCGAACCCATAAAACAATATAAATACCTACAAGAATGTCATATTCATATATGAATTGATAGATAATCATAGATTGATATATTATATGAAATATTAATTCCCATAAATGGATGTTGATATGAAATACATATAGATAAATTCAATCCATGCTAATAATAAAATCAAATTCCACTAAAGGGAAGGATCAAAAGTGTTATAGGAAGAACATTCCCACCGACATCAACATGAGATGAATTATACACTTTTTATGAAACCATTGTTGCATTAAGAGTTTTCATAGCTCAATAAACATTTAATTTTTTACGTAATATGGACATACCCCAATAATTTCCAAAACAATTAATGTGTCGGTGGATCCAAAATATAATAAAACATTTTCTACTTTAGAGTGCATGGTATGTGTGCCTTTGACCACTTCATTATCATATTCCACATTGTCGATAGTAATCTCATTCGAATTCCTTTTTATTTGTTCCTTAAGAGTGTTTTGTCATTGATCATCATTAATAACTCTTGTATTAGGGCATTGGTTTCCATTATTCCACATTTACTTTCCCTTGTAGAATTAATGTGTTAGTGGTGCATTATGTTTATCCTTTTCTATATTCAAATCATTAGAACTCATTTTCCTATCCCATCAGAATTCAAATTCTTGATGATATTCTCTCTGTCTCTTATAAACAATTTTGAGCCCCATTAAGATAATTTGCTCCATCTTTATTTCCACACATTGAGCATAAGGGAAAACTCATCTTCTATTAAATTTGGTATTTATATTTTCCATTTAATTAAATTTTTCTTTTCATATCAAACCCATAGGAATGGTGGGTTTCTCTAATATCTATCTCAACCATGAGAAAACATCGAACAATTTCCTTATTGCAACTGAAGTCCATTATTGATAATGACCATTAAAGACATAGTATTATTCCACTAATGAATCGATTAATTTTACTATCATGTTGGATAATAATTCAAGAATCATAAATTGAATGTATTTTAAAACATTCTTAATTGGTACTAATGGATTCATCATCCTTTTTCTTATATTCATGTAACTCCTTCTCAATCTCTATTTGAAGAATGTGTGGAATTTACTTTTTGAAAATTTAGTTCATGAATGTGTCCAATTACATGGATTCAATTTAATCTCATTGGCTCTTATTATTGATAATATTATGCCATTTACAATCATCACCTTCCAAATGATATATTCACAAGATGAATTTTTCATGTTTTAATCATTAGAGAACTAAAAATATGTTTTTAGTGGTTCTAATCCATTGTTCTTACCTTATTGGAATTGAAAACCTACTAAAATAAGTTGGATACTTCCTTATGAAGGACTCAACAAAACTGTGTTTCCTTCTTCATTCATTTTGATGTAATTCATGGTTCATATATTGAGAATGTTTTGAGTGAATATAAATTGTGTTTTTTATTCACGAACCCATAATATTCTATTTCCTAGGACGATAGTCATTTCATAACTTGACATATTCAACGTTAATGAGGTTCCTATGGGTACCAACCGTTGAATAAAGACAAGAATCATAGAATGAGAAACATTATCCATAATAGAAAAATCACATAATAATGAAGAAAATTTTAATTTGGATCATTTTATATTTAATCCTATGTTATACAAGATTATATCAAAGGATGAAGGATTTTAGCATATACATCCGCATATCCTTAGGGTTCTTCCAACAGTTTTATAATCCTATATTTCAAATAATAACTATACCTTTCCTCCAATAACAAATATAGTGACCCATAATTTGAAAACATATATATTACCTCAATATTGAATAATATTCAATAAAAATATAAACAATCCATTTGTACTATCTTTAGAAATTTGGAAACATAAACAACTAGTTCTTTTATATCTAAATTGTCTCCCACTGATTCCTTCATAACATGACACAATTTTGACACATCTTACTTCATACCCTTCTTTGTGACATGTGGAAATTAAACATAAGAATGGATGAGATCATAATCATTTTAATGTTAAAACATGAGATATCAATTATATCATAATCATAATAAGTAAGAACATATAATTTTAAATTCTTATCATGTATATGAATGATTAAGATACCATAGGATGGTATAAATAATGAAATTTCATAAAGAATAAATGAATATATTGTCAAAATTCAAAATGTAAGAAATATATTTTTTTCCATAAACCAAATCATATAAAATAACATTATAATATTCAAGGCTCATTTCCACAAGAATTAAAGTGAAACATTTCCATTACAGTACTAAGATCACTCATCATTTCAACCATATATTACTGAACTATGATTATTTAACATTCCAACCATATCTATATTATGATATATATGACATTACCCAATTTATTGAACAAAGATATGCTCCAATTAATTTCATAATTAAATCATTTTTACTTGTTCCACAAAAACATAAATCTACATTCATTGCATAACCCAAGGAATAACATAGGTTTCTTAAACATCATTCCATCATAACATAATCCATATGAAATATGTGTATTTAATAAATATAATTCATGAATAAAAATAATAAAACTATATGAAAAATATGGATCATATAAATGAACCATAAACCAATTAATGAATTATATCTTATATGGAAAATAATTTTGATTGAACACATGAAATTAATTTATGAGTAAAATATCATTTCTTCTCCAAAACAACTATTTTTCTCAAAAGGACACACCATTTTAACATAATATAATTTAATTTATGATAAAATTGAAATATTATACAAATTTCCTAGAAATAATGTTTTATGAAAATTTAAAATTCCATACATGCCGTATAAGTTAATGGAATACATTCTTCTCATACTTATGTCAGAAAATAAAAAAGAACATCATTTGAAAAAAGAAGAAACATTCCATTCAAACCATTTAAAAAAATCACCAATGGGTAAAATTGAATTTAAAAAATTATTCTGGTATGGAAATAATATTTTGGAATACATATTTAGTAAACACGACAATTGATTATATTTATACACTATTAAATACATACATATAAAAAATCATAGACTATAATGAGATTAAAAAATTGTCTCGTACTATAGGCCAAATATTAATTTTATGTTTTTGAACATCCTATATAATGATTTTAATAATTTCATCTACTTATTAAATTGTCATATCATTTTAATTTTATCATAAATAATCAAAATGTCATTTTTTAATAACATATCATTATTACTCGTTATTTGGGTATAAGTAGCTTTATTTTCTTATGAATATTTTTTTCAAATATTTTCTGATTATTATTCATAAGTTATAGTTATATCATTTCTAGAATGATATTAATATATTATATATAATATATATTCCATCTATAAATTTATTTCTATGTGGATATCTTTTTGAGTGAATTGTTTCACATTGTGGAGATTGTAGGTCGTACGTATGCACGAGCGATGAAATAATTACATTAACTATTATATGGTATATTATTAAATGGTATAAATTTTGTTTCAAAATAAATATCTTGTAATATATATCATATATAGTTATTATTTCCACCATTATATCCATCCATGTTATGTGGTGTTGAAAAAAAGTATACACCACATTGTGGAGATGATACACCACAAGTATGCATGCATAGTAATTTTGTTTCCTATAGTATGTATAGAAGATATAATAAGGTTGTTCCATAATCATAATAACATCTAATTATATAGGTGACACAATATTCATTACATATTATATTAAACAACAAAATAACAATATGTAGAGGTAGATATGATCTTTAGAGAGTCGGTAAAGGAGATTACCTATTCTTCGTCGATATCCCTCTATAATTCCTATTATTTTAACTAAAGTTAGTCTTTTGAGAATAATAGAGCCACAATAATGTGAAAATGGATGTTTATAATGAAAATGATCTGTCCTGGGATGAAATTTTAGGATCAATTCATTATAGAGAAATGAGGGAGGAGGTTCCCTATTAATGTGGAGTTTTGGGGAACCTTTAGGAATTCCCAAAAATATTAATTTCTAATAAATTCAAAAAATTAAAATATATATATATATATATATATATATATTATTTTTTAAATATTATATGAGATACAGTTATAATTTCATAAATAAATAAATTTTATACATGTTGTTATATCAATTTAAAAATTATCATTTTAACTAACACTTAGTTATTTTATTTAATTTTTAACTAGGGTAACAAATATTTTTAATATTTGAAGGGTGATATATTTTTTAATTTTATTTAAATTTAGACATAAATAAGTACCTTTTAAAATTTTATTCAATTTAATAGTTATTATATATTTTTTAAAATGTTTTATTAGATTTAAAATATTTATGGAAACATTATTTTGATAAATAATCAATTGTGTCAATCATTACACTATTTAATTCATTGATTTTTAAAAATATTAAGGTCACAAGTTAAATTCGAAAAAACTATTTGATTATTTTCACAAGAAGTTCTAGAGACATAAAAATTCATTTTAAATATTAATGATTGGAAAAAATATGTATTTTAATTTTGTAAATAATATTTATTTGATATTTCTATTAATAAGATAATTACTTCAATAGTGTTATATAATCATTTAATATATAAATTTTATAAAAAATATTAAAATTAAAAAGATTTTGAAAATTATAACTTTTTTTTATTTTTTAATAACACATATAATATAATATATCTTCTTTTAAAACCTATATTAAAAATGTTATATTAGTTAAAACATGAATATGAAAACATTAACATCAAATTAAATAAAATTTTATAAGTGTCATAATCATTCCCATATAGCTCCAAATAGACAATAACATGACCCATGTATGAATATTGTTGAGATATACTCAAATAATAATATTTGGTCATGCTATATTATTTATAATGGTTATTATCATTTTAATATAAATTATTTTATTGGTTTTTAATCAATTAAATAATTTTTCCATCATAAATATATAAACCTAAAAGGTAATTATTTATTTCATAAAAGTTTAAAAGGTATTACCATGATAAAGAAATAATTTTATATTAATAATTAGTATTGATATTGGAATTTATCTTCTATATAATCTTATATTAAATAATTTTTTCCATAATAAAATTTGAGTGAGAAATATTTAACTTGTCTTTAAATAAAATAAAATATTTGTCATAATCTCATAAATGATTCTTACAATGGATTCCATTTTGAACCAATTATTATTCAGGTTTACAAAAAACATCTTATTAAATTAGGTCATGTTTTAGTGTAATTTTAAAATATTATATTTACCTTTAATTAAACGATTTACCTATTTACAGTATTAATAAAAATTATCCTAGTTACTGTTAATATTAACAAAAAATAAAAGATAGCTAAAACATAATTTGGACATATGTATTCCAAATATGGAATCCATTTTCCAAAATGGAAAAAAAATCCTTTAATTAATTTAAAATTTATATCTTTTTGGAAAAGATAAAAAGAGTTTTTAAAAGATAAAAAATTGAAAAATATTAAAAAAAATATATATATAAATTCATTTTAAAACTAATTCCAATGACCAAAATTATATAAAATGATAAAAATTTGTTATATTTATAATTTAAAAAGATTTAATAATATAATTTAACCATATAAATTATATATATTATAAAAGATGTTTTTGATTAAATTTAGTATAGTTTACTATTAATCAGAACATGAAATATATCAAATAAAATATCAAAATTCATCCAATGATATATATATATATATATCAAACTTCCAAGAAATTGATTTATGTTTCCATAAAAAAATTATTTATATGTCAAAATTTTAATTTTATAAGGGTTCTTGATTTAGAGGAAAAAAATTAACTTTTTTTAAAATATAGGTTTTTATACATAAACTAGGTTTTATTCATATCATATAACAAAAATATCTATTGGATGAATATTAGATATATTTTATTATTTATATAAAATATATATTTCATAAATTAATTTAATAATAGTAATGTACTCAATTTAATCCTACAAAAATATGAATATATAATTGCATTAAAATTTTCATAAATAATTGGTAGCTAATTAATTAACCATATATTTTCATAAGTTAGTAATATTTAATCATTCTAACCTAATGCTTAGGTTATAATGGAAATTTTTGACCAATTTAATCCCTCTATTTGTTTGAAATCATAATTGTGTGCAATGAAATGTTTTTAAGAACTAAAATTATCGAAAGAAAATATTCCATTTAAACATTTGGGTGTTAAAATATTTATTTATCTATATTTTTTTCATGGGGAATCATTCCAAGAATTTTACATTGTTTCCCAAAACTAGTTATAATCTAATTGGGATTGGGAATTCCTCACGGACCATATCCTGGATTTTCTTCAGTGACCTCTTTAGTGTTGAACTTGGTTGGTTCATGAGAAAATGGTATTAGAGGTGGCCCTTGTTTTTGGGGGTGTGAAGTCACTTGGATACATGGACTATTGAGGCCGGGGAGTCCAGTATAAGAATAGTACAACAAACTCATTCACGTTATGATCCTCGAGTTTCTAGGGGTAGTCTGAGGTTTGAGTTTTTAGTTTTAGTTTTTTTTTATGGAGAATGAACAAGTGAGTGGGCCTCTATTTCACAGTGGAATTACAAAGAATAGAGAAGCATGTTGAGCCCATGTGCATGTTTTAAGACACTCCTAGTGGTTGGTTTATGCTGGGATCATGGCCTGCTAAAACATTTTTAGGTTAGGCATTACATCTAGTCTTCATCTATGTTCTTCAGTGCGAGTGTTTTTTTGGTTTGTGTGAATTTAAACTACTTCTAGGATCATTTATTAAATTATGAAATGAGGATTTATTTTCAATTGTTGGATTACAAAAATGAAAAATCATTGAGTTTTTTGAGAATATATGAGAATCTATTAATAATTTTGAAATGTTTTATAAAATATGAAATTAAAATTAAGTCATAATTTTTTGGTTTTGATGGAGAATGGGTATGTATGACCCTTGGTATTCATTATGGATACTCACATATGTGTATCTGTATATAAAATGGGAATTTTTTATGTATGTTTGAATGATATTGTCACGACTGGTCCCCTGAGGCCCATACCATGACTACCCCAAGCCCGACCTCTATAGGTCAGAGATTGCTGACTACCACTAGAAACGCATGTCCCTGAAGAGGGAAGGCATTTCCTTTAAACATGAAAACACAGACACCATGTACAAAGTGGGAGCAATCCACATTGTAAAACTAGTGAATGTAAAATTTGTGAACTAAATAAGAATGGGCCTGTATAAAAACCCAACTAAAGTAATGTAAAACAGAAAGGGAAAAATAGCTCATGAGGTCTTCTGTTAAGGATCCTTCCGGATGGTTAGGTACATCTCGTCATTACGGATCTCCACTCCAACTAGCCACCTCCATACACATTCTAGTATTGGATCCCAAATATCGATCAAAATTTTATATCATCTACACAAGACACACCAAGATGCGGGTGAATCTCATGCATGTGTGAGTATAAAAATACCTAGTAGGGACCCTGAGAGCCCCGATGGTCACACAAAATTCGATAAAGGAATAACCACAAAGCAGGATCTCACTCAAAAAGAACAAGTTAAATAAATTTCACACCAGGTACATAACTTAATGAATAAGAATTATGATTATTAGATGTAAAGCTAAATAATATAATTCTATTTAGAAGGTCTACTACTGAACTATGATGATGTCATTCTATTTCCGATCCACATAGGGTCTGAAGTCACTAATCCACACCGGGTCATAAGACGTCGATCCACACATGATCGTAAGTAGGTGATGCAGAAAGGGTTGTAAGTCACTGATCCATGATGGTCCTCTCTAAGGCTTGTCCTCATCATGTCAAGCTACTACTGGTCAATAGCAGTTCATAAGTCATCGATCTACTCAGGGTAGTAAGTCGTTGATCCACGACTGGATACTCTAAGACCGGTCCTCTTTGGTTGTTCGACTATTGATCCACACACGGTTGTATGTCACTGATGGAGATCCTCATAGGGTCTCTTTCCACTTGAAATCCAACCACAGGAATCCCGCACATGGTGAATTTGAGATCCGTAGATTAATATCATCAATCCAACAGTCAGAACTCAACTACCATGAAGTATGAAGAAGAAATAACCTAAAGAACTGCCATGTCATAAAGTTTCTAACTTAACAAATGACACAAAAATCAGATGCCATGTATGTATGTTATAGGAATTTTTGTACCAAGTTACCGGTTGGATCTGAGTTCGATACAACCCAGTTGTACTAAAACATTCTACAAAACTCATGTGGAGTATTTCAAAAGGACTGTCTCATCTCGAAGGTCCCAGCGCCGATGAAGGTGTTCCAATTAGACACCAAATATGCGAGAGACACCAGATTTACTTTAATTGGATCGGTCATGTCCAATAGGGGTTCGGTCCAGCCGGCCCGTAGGACCGGCAGGTCCAACTGGCCCATCGGGCCTACAGGACCAGCTCAGTTCTCTGGCCCGACCCAGTTAGCGGGACCAGCCCGGTCGGCGGGACTGTACTGATAGGTGAGTCCGGCCCGGCCAGTGGATTTGATGTGGCACCCAGGACCAGCCTGGCCAGTAGGTGTGGACCGCCATGAAACTTGGCCATCACGTAGGTAGTGTCTACTACATTGCATTTCCAGTGGGGTGCCGCCCAATCTTCCAAAACATCTAGTTCGATCCATCGATTTTTTCTCCATATGTTTGGCCTGAGCAGGCCACTCATCTCCCCTCGAAGGCACTCAGTCCATTTTGGTCATCCAGAGTCGGTGCTAGGGTGGCTCCACCCCTCCAGCTGACCGGTCTGATGGACTTGTATAGGGAAAGAACATGAGATGTCGGTAGGCCACTACCACTGTCAGAGCCACTACACCTCCTCCTGAGGGTGCCGTCGTGGTGCGCCACTCACTTTCCGCACAGTTGGCGATGGATGGCCACCCATTATGATATAGTACCAGTGGTAATTTCCACCCTCTCATGGTCATCTAGAGTTGTGTGTCACTGCCACGCCGGTGGTGCAGCACTGGCGATGCTTCTGTGGGCCACCGGTGAAGCTTTAGTGGTCCTGTTTCCATCCTGTCTGTGACTACAAGACTCCCTAGATGCACCATTCACTACAACTCCCTTGGTTTCATCATGCCTCTATGTATCGCAGTCACCCACAAAGAACACAACAACACCATTATCTACGGAGGGTCTGGGAATTGTTCAGATCAGCCCACACCCTCCTCATTAGCATTTTAAGCATGGGGATGAATAATAATCATTAAAACCCCATAATGAAAACCCAACATCATACCCCCATAATAGAAAATGAAACGCAGATCAACTCATTAGTTGGTTTGTCCATGTTCACTGTATTTTACAAGATATGAAAATGGATAAAAACTAAACACATAACCCACTACCTGGATTTGGTGGATTCCATTACTCATGAGGAAACAGATCTACATTCAAATTCATTCATTGAATTCTATTCAGAGTTGTCAAACTGTCATCGATGGATCACCATTATTCATTAGAGGGTTACATCATCGGCATTTCTTCAATGGTTCCTCTCATTATTTACCAAATACCATGCCAATTGTTTGATTAAACAAACAAAAATTAACCCCCACATTGTATTATTATTATGACTCATTAATTAATCCTAATTAATGAACTTATTAAACCATGAGCATTGTTGTTACACAACAAAGGGATTAAGTCATTAAATTTCTCTTATTTAATGTCCTATAATACACTGTGGTCCCTCTATCCATCTCTCAATAGTGGGAAGAGAAAGAATACAATAACTTTTAGATATTTTTTATTGAATGTCCAAAAATTAACTTTTTCATCCGACCATTTCTGGTCAATGTTAAGATTATCCTAATAGAATCTCAACAATGATAATTTAACGGTGCTCTCATATTTTTAATATGAGAATCGATTAAAATGATAGAAATTCCCACTGGCATGTTTATTGAATGTACCATAAAAAAGTTCAAAATTTCATTCCAGGCTCTCTAGGCCTCGGAATAACATGCCGTCAATTTTCACAGTGTCATAATAATTCCATTTAATTCAAAAATATTTATATTGAATTTTCGGGTCTTTAAATTCTACCCACCTTAGGTATTTACATCACTGAAATCCACAACAATGGATAAAAAACAAATGGAGGTACTGATCATGAATCTGAGCCCCATCTTCCCATGTGTTCATTTGAAGTTAATGTGCTACCACTGAACGAGCACCCAAGGAATTGACCTTCCACGAAATACATGGTCATGTCGATCCTCCATATCCATTGGGAACTTAGCAAACATCTCCCCACCATCAATGTCCAGCTCTCCATGGTCGATGACGTGTGATTGATCATGCAGGTATCTCCACTGCTGCGACACAAGGAAAACTTTGTGCACATTGAAAATATGTGGGGGGGAAGCGCTAGGTTGTACGCCACCTCTCCAACTCTACTGAGAATATATAAAGGTCTAATTAACCTCTGATATAGCTTCTCTCTCCGACCAATTCTCCATGAACATCATGGAGGTGAGACCCATAGAATGACATGGTCTCCCTCCTCGAACTCCAAGGGTATCCATATTCTATAACCATACGACTTTTTCCTACTTTGTGCAGTCTTTATCTACTTCTGGAAGATGTGAATCTTCTAAGTGGTAGCCTGTACAAACTATAGTCCCATATTTGTAACTCCCCTAGGTCTGTCTAGCTTAGAGGTGTTCTACATGGTCACCCATACAAGGACACAAACGGCTCCAATCCTTCAGTGGAATGATATATGTTGTATGAAAACATCACCATGGGTAAGTGATCCTCCCAACTACAGCCAAAATCAAGGACACATGAACGAAGCATGTCCTCATGCATTAATATGATTTGATTCGTCTGACCATCTGTCTAAGGTTAAAAGGTTGTTCTCAAACATAGCTAAGTCATCAAAGCCTCTTGTAATACCTTCCACAACTGGGACGCATAACAAGCATCACGATCTTACAAAACCATCAATGAAAACAAATTAATTTATACACTCTCATGTACATAGAGGCATCCCAATACCTCTATTGATCGCTTCTATCATATGGATTTGAAGTGGGACGACTTGGTGAGTTGGTCAACGATCACCAAAATTGAATCATGGCCCCTAGACATACATGGTATTCTTGTCAAAATTCCCTTGGATATTCAATTTCACTTCAATTACAGAACCTCAAGTGGTTGTTCTAAGTCTACTCGAACCTGATGATTGACCTTCACTTGCGAAAAAGTGAGGTATCATGAAAACAACTTTGCCACTACTTTCTACTTCCCTGGCCACGATTACTGACGTCAGAGGTCCTAGTTCATCTTCACCACACAATAATGTACCTCTAAAGGGGATATGTGTAACACCATAAAAAATATTATTGTAGAGTCACTATCACCATGGTAATCCTTTGAGTAGGATTACATACTCCCCACCATCAGAAAATCTTTTAGGAGTCTGTCTTAAGGATATCTGAGCACATCAGGTCTCGCAGTCAACTTCACCAAGCTATGCCTCTGTAACTTGCTAAATTGGTGGGGGAGTGACTATCACAGTATGAAGGTATGCTTCCCCATTACTATCCATGAAGGATATCTGCAATGTGTTTAGCTGCTATGTTGCCTCACTCAGCAATTGTAAACGAGACCTCTAGCTATGTGTCTCTACCACCACATTCTCATTCCTGTGAGTGTATACTATTTCCATCTCATAGTCCAAGAGGAACTCCAGTCATCGCCAATGTCTCATGGTTAGGTCCATTTGTGAGAAGATATTCTTGAGACACTAGTGATCAGAGTATACAATAAAACATTCACCCATCATATAGTGCCCCCACATCTTCAAGTCAAAGACCAATGATACAAACTCTAGTTCATGGGTAGCGTTGTTCTACTCGTGTTTCATGAACTTTCATTATCCATAGGTGATCATCACTAGCTCCTACATCAGGACACATTTGATTCCTCTCCTTGATGTTTCACAATAGACTACATACCCAACACCCTCATATGGTAGCCTCAAGATGGTGGTACTCTTCAGCCTCTACCTCAGCTCCTGTAAACTCTGTTGGCATCTGTACATCCATACAAAGGGATTCCCCTTCATTGTCAATGCTGAAAAGGGTTCTATTACTCTGGAGAATTCAGTTACAAATATCATTTATTACCTAGCCAACCCTATACAATTCCTCACATCGGTCACACTCTTGGGTTAATACAAATAAAGCAATTCATATTTCTTCTCTAGATCCACTGCAACTCCTTCCACTAAGATAACATGTCCCAGAATGTGGACCCCCTGTATCTAGAATTGGCACTTTGAGATATAACCATAATGTTGGTTCTCTTAGAGTATATCCAGAACTATCACCCAATGAGTGGCGTGCTTTTCCTCTAACACTGAGTATATAATGTTTTCGCTAATGAATACCACCATAAAGTGATCAGGGTATGGTTGGAAGATCATGTTCATGTGTCCCATGAACCCTGAGGCATCTCTAAGAACTCATATTGGACATAACAACATCTGAAGTCCATTTTTGGTATATCATCATCTCATACCCCAAGCTGATGATTTCTTGATCCGAGGACTATCTTCAAAAACCACTGAGCTCCCATCAACTGATGAAAGAGATCATCAATCCTTGGAATTGGATACTTATTCTTCAAGGTCACCTGGATCATACACCAATAGTCCACACTAAGAATCAAAATCCCATCTTAATTCTTGTCGAAAAAAAACATGACTTCCCCAATAGAAAAAATGGTCCTTACGAACCCCTTTCCCTGCAAGTCCTCTATCTATACACTCAACTCGCAAAGAAAATAAAGAGAGATTCTATATACTAGTGTAGATATTGGTGTCATCCTAGGGTACATGTCAATGATGAAGTCTATCTCTCAACAATGATGTAGTGCCAAAACATCCTTAGGAAATACATCAACATACTTATCCACTATGATAGGATTGCTCGGCCTCCTCTATTCAACTTCTATGACGGTAAGGCTAGCCAACTGATGTGTGATTAGCTACACCCTCCTTCAAAAAAGACCATCCTATTATGAAAAGGTTCCCTTCATGTTGGTGATCAGAAAACTGGTTCCATCCTTATGGAAACGCCATTCTTTGATGCTAACATAGTCATTCTAAGCATGGAACAAGGATAACTAGTCTATACTCAAGATGACATCACAAGGCCTCAATGCTACTACTAGTTGATCCCAGCCGATGCCCTCTCCACCTAGAGTACGCACACACAACCACCACCAGTGTGTAATTGTCAAATCCCTTCCCACAAGAGTCTATAATCGTATGGATTGAGCTAATGGATCCCTCGGAATCGTCGAGCTCCGAATGAGTGTCATGGAAATAAAAGATTGACATGCACTTGTGTCTATAAAAATTGATCCTAGGTTAGAGTAAATAGAGGTCGTTCCTTGAATCTTCTCTAGAGTTTCATGGTCCTAGGTCTCAGGTACCTAAATCTGATATCGTCCCTATCCACATGCTCTCTGTGGTCGGGGTGGACCACTTGGAGGTGGTGGTAGTAGAACCTCAAATCACTGAACACATCCAGCAGCACAACCCGCTCCTCTAACAAATTCTCTAACATGCAGATCTCCCCGGCTGAATCTATGTCTGTTCCACGGTGGTCCCTGGACCATATAATGATCATCAGTACGGCAGTTTGGGCAGTCGCGAGAAATACAAACATGTTCACCACACAAGTAGCATAATCTTCTCCTCTGCTGACCTCCTCTTTCCTGTGAGATCTGCACCTCTAAACCTATATAATGGGGTCATCCCCCAGATAGTTTGGCTCACTTGGGCCCCACATCATCCGCCTACTACCTACGATAGATGAATTGGATACGTGTCATCCAGTGGTGGCTCTCGCTATTGGTGCATGCTCAGACCGGAATCTATCCACCAAAATTGCTCACTTCTGCACACAAACATGCATTGATATGTTGAGTGATATCATCCACACTCTGATATCCCATTGAAGACCCTGTATAAAGGTTTTATCCCAAAATAAGGGGTCACATACCATGTCAGTGGAGTAGTAAGAGTGGTCAGTTAATCTCTCCGTGTACTGGGCCACTGTTAGGCTTCCATGCTATAAGTGCAGATGCTTCTGAATATGCATAGAGACTAGTGTCACTAGTTTTAACTCCTCCAGGAAAGGGCTCTTAATGTCCAACTAGATTAGGGTCATCTCATTGTTCAGATGGATTATCAAGCTCCATGATCTCCCTGATGTTCCCTAGAAGAGACTAGTAGCTAGGATTTCCATCTGGCTTTCTAGTTCCCAAATAGTCCGAAAACTCTTGATACAACCTCCATCTAGTACTCTTTTGTCTGTCTATCCCTCTAGCCTCAAAAACTCAAAGGCCTCTACTGCTAGAACTCGTGAATCATGATATGTAGGCTTGCACTATCTACTATTGTGGCTAGTGTAAATTTCACTTATGGGTATTGGGGCTGCTGGTACACCACCCGAATGTACCATTACCATAAGATGACCCTACACCAAAGCCTCATCACACGATGGGCCTTCATCATGGCCCCTCACTAGATTCCTGGATGGATTTCAACGCAGTCGTATCCTAAAATGAAATAGATGCACCATAGTTAATAAGTTATACATTGCGAGTCAACTCAATAGAGTTCAAAATAAGAACTTTTAAAAAATAGATTCAATTTGTGTTTTCATGCACCTTGTAAAAAATCAAAATTCATGGTCCATGTGTATCGGTACATCGGGCACTACCCCATCACTGGATTCCATGATCTAAAAACAATACTCAAAACACATAACAATGTTTCCCCAAGGAAAAGATCAGAGTCTTAGTTTTTTAGTATAATTATTTCCTCTAATACCACTTTGTCGCTTTCCGTCACTTGGGGCCCGTGACATTACAACCCCAAGCTAACCATCCATAGTCTAGGGGTTGGTGACTAGCACCTTAAATGAATAACCGTAAAAACGGGAAGGCATTTCCTTTAAACCTACAAACACACAGACCATGAACACAACAATAGAAAAGAACATAGTAAAATTGTTGAATGTAAAAGGGGTGAACAGAATCAGAATGGGCCAGTATACAAACCCATCTAAAAGAAGTTACATCAGACACCGAAAAATAACTCATAAGGACTTCTGCTAAGGATCCTACCTAAAGGGTAGGTATAAATTGTCATTGCAGCTCTCCACGCCAACTGGTCACCTCTGTACACCGTCTTTCCCTTTCTCCCATATCTCTCTCAATTTTTTCTATCGTCTGCACATGACACATCAAGGAGCTAGTGAAGCTCGTGCAGGGGTGAGTATAACAATACCTAGTAGGGACCCCGAGACCCGCAACGGTCTCCCAGAATTCACAATGGAAAAACCACCATGCATGATCTCAGCCACAAAGCACAAGATAAAATAAACCTCACACTAGTTATATAACCTAAATAACATCAATAATTATGATTAGTTGTAAAGCTAAATCATCTTATTTCAATGAGAAGTTTCACTGATGAAACCAGAAGTAGTTTTTTTCTAATGATCCATATAGTGTTATAAGTCACCAATCAACATAGGGTCATAAGTATTTGATCCCCAAAGGTTCATAATTCTTCGATCCATACATGGTCGGATGATGGTGGTCCACGATGGGCCGCTCTATGGCTGTTCCCCACCAGGTCACGCTACTGCTGATCCACACACGGTCGTAAGTCGTTGATCTACACCATGTAGTAAGTTGCTGATCCATGATTGTCCCCTCTATAGTTGATACTTGTTGGGTCACTCTACTTCTGATCCACATAAGTTCATTATTCATTGATCCAAACATGCTTGTATATTGCTGAGGACAATCCACAAATATTCTCTCTTCAGTTGTATGCTAGCCACAAAATTCTTGCACTGGGTGCACTTGAGTTACGTAGATTCTTCTCCCCTGGCCGTTGGTAATACCTCAAATATCACAAATTCCAAAAAATAATTATCCTGATGTACTACCATGTCACAAATTTTCAGAGGCAACAGACAACGTGCCAATTGGACACACTGTCTGTAAGTTATAGGCATTTTAGTACCAAGGGCCCGATTGGATTCGGGTTCGATCCAACCCAGTTGTACTCCAAAATTATCCAAAACCCATGCAGATTATCTCAATATAATTTAATCATCCCAAGGGTCCTGAGGACACTAACTACACATCAATTGGACACATGGTTTGTAAGATACACTTGATTTAGTGTAATGACATCAGTCGGGTCATGTAGGGTTCCGATCGGACCGGCCCATTGGTCCCCACAGGTTCGGCCCATCTCACTGGTCCAACCCATTTCACGAGTCTTCAATGGTTGGTAAGACTATCCAACCTATAATTGCAGCTTTCATGTGGGCCACTTCTCTTATATGGCGGCCCCAGCAGGGTGCCACCTAATTTTCTGAAACGGCCAGCAGCAGCCGACTAGTTTACTCAAGTTGAGCAGCACGAGTGAGCCACTCATCTCACCTCTAATGGACTCTGTATATTTACGTGTTCAACTAGAAGTTATAGTATGGTGAAAACCCTTAATTTGAATGGTCTGGTGGATGGGACTAGGGCAGGACTTGTAGACCTACTGGAGCCATGACAACTCCTCCACGATTCAATCTCATAGGGCACAGCCTGCCTTTAGTCCAGTAGGTCATGGTCGGCCTCCCCCTATCCATAATGGCACATGTGGTTTCTCCCACTCTCTCACGGTCGGTGAGAGTAGTCATAACCCCTCCTTGGGGCCCGTGCCATGACTACCCCAAGCCCGCCATCCATAGGCCAGGGGCTGATGACTAGCACCAAAGGGGTAAATCCCTAAACTGGGAAGAAATTTTATTAATAACTGTAAACAACATATCAGAGACCACAACTATAAGAAAACACTAAGTTAAAACTGTATACAAAAGAAGTGATGGAAAGTACAAAGGGGCCAGAAATACAAGCCAACAGTAAAGTATAGGTACAACTGAAAGAAAGTACAACTGAAAAAAGGGCAAATAGCTGAAATGTAAAGAGAATCTCCTGGATCTTCCCCATGGGTTACTACCTAAAGAGTTGGTATAGATGGCCACCTCATCAGTCCACGCCCGTCAGACTCCTCGGTGTACTTACATGTCAAGAGGTCCACCTCTGGGTACCATCCAATCCTGGCGCTCTCGGCCTCTGTATGCGATGTCTGTCATCTGCATCCAACAAATTCAGGTGTGGGCATAGCCTATGTAGGGTTGAGTATAACGATACTCAATAGGGACCCCAAGACCCTCAAGGTCCCACAATATCCAACTAGGATAACCAAAATGTAAAGAAACAACGGATAACCCCTACTTAAGTATATGATCATTCATACACCCATGTTATCTAGTAACCAATCACAATCATGATGTAAACACAAAAGTCATAGACTCAACTCAAACTATGATTTAATTCAAGGGGTAGTATCAAGATACATCCACATTCAAACTGTCAGAATCTCGACTGACGGTGTACTCCTCCTCTATGCCTCACCACATAGAGGCACTTCCCACCTTCCTAGACTGTTGTGGTACTCCTCCTGTCGAGTACCATGGGTCTGGTGTGTCACACAGAGGTGCTCCCCACTGTGGGTCTGTCGTGCTCACACAGAGGCTCTCCCCCTCATATCCTGCTGAGGTACTCCTCCTGTCAAGTACCGTGGGTCTCCTATGTCACACTGTTGTGCTCTCCACTGTGGGAATGCTGTGTCACAAAGAGGATCTTCCCACAGGGCTAGTCGAAACACTCTGAGTCGATAGGTCAGCAGTAACCAGGTCTCAACCAGCTACTTGTTCTCTGCACTACGCATGCTCGTCTCCGGGAGGATCTGGTCCACGAGCTACTAGTCGATACTCCAACTATCACTAAGTACTACAATGAAGTTTCTCAAAGTTCTTCCTCATCATAGGTATCTCAACACAATAGACGATGCACCAATCAGACGCCCGATCTGTGAGTAATTCTCATTTGTGTTCGAGGGGCCCTGTTGTATTTTTTGTTCAAACCAACCCGAATGTACCACAACTATGTCAAAACCTCAAGTGGGGTACTCCAAGTAAACCATATTGCTCTATGATTTCCATATACAAAGACGTTTCATCGACTAGACACCCCGTAGCCCAAGATACGGGCGAAAAGGTGTCTTCGACTAATCGGGTCCGTACTAGGGTCCGACCCGGTCCGCGGGTCCAACCTGGTCGATGACTCTGAACTGGCCCTGAAGTTAGTGGCCCGGACCGAGGGGTGGCCAGACTCGAAGGGTGGCCCGACCTGAGGGGGCGGCCTGTCCAGAAGGCGACCCGGCCCGAGGGGAAGGTCAGACCTGATGGTGACCTGGCCCGAGGGTGCGGCCCAGCCCGAGGGCATGGCCCTTCCAGAGAGCAGCCCGGTAGGCTGGCGGCCCACGTGGCCCGGATGGTTGGACAGCGTGGCTCGGCTGGCTGGCCCATGTGGCCTAGATGGCTGGCTCGTGTGGCCAGGATGGCCATTCCATGGGTGGGTTCCCTGCCCCCTTTTGGTAGAATGGAACCAGCACTATGCGCCAATTCAAGAGCCACAGGACCCAGATGGGTCCCGCCTTGTCCGGTTGGCCGGGTGTCTAGCTGGTTCCGCACCACCGGTGCAGTACAACAGTGCTGCGTATAATGACCCATAAATTACATACATTGTTAATAATTCAAAATTTAAGTACAATTATTACAACATATAAAAAAACCATGAAAGTACTGTATAGGTATAGTGTCTTTAGAATCTGGGAAACATAAACAACTGGTTCATAAATCATCTACATTGTCTCCCATTTATTTCAACATATCTAGAGTCCCTTTTGGAATATCTTACATAATAACCTTCTTCCCAACCTGGGGAAAGAAAACATACTAAAGGGTGAGCTCAAATGTTCAGTAAGGGTAAACAAAAGAAATATCAGTCACATCATATTCAGAAGAACATAACATTTTGGAAATCTTAACCTACAAAAGAGATCATAATTTCATAACATGGGATAAATCATAGTAGTGAAATGTAAACACAATAATCATAACATAAAACATGAAGCATTTTTTAATACACACATAATCATAGAAAATCATTTCTTTGTAGTCATGACTCATTTCCAAGACTATCTTAGTGGACAATGTCCATTTCTGAACCGAGTTCACTCCTCATTTCAGTCATGTTTCACTGAACCGGTTTAACCTGCCATTCCAGCCATGTCTACCTCATGAGATATAAATCTTTACCCAATGCATTGGATGGAGATATAGGTCCCACCCATCTCATAATGATACCATTCTTATGTGTTCCACAAAATCATAAATCATACATCATTGCAAAACCCATGTAATAAAAATGGGATTCTTAAACATCATGCCATCATAACATAATCCATATAAGATAAAAAGACATAATAAAAATAATTACATTATAACATAATCAAATCAATGTAAAAATAGGGATATAAATAGAACACTATATTATCTTATATGGAAAATAATTTTGATAAAACACTTGAACTCCATTCTTGAGGAAAAGATCCTTTCTACTTCAATTTTTTTCCTTTCTTAACATGTCATACAATTTTAAACTAAAAAAATTTGGTTAAAAATGAACTTGAAAACATGTAATGGAATCATCTTGGAAATAATGTTCTAAAAATACATTCATTCCGTATAAGTTAAAAAAACATTCTTCCCGTACTTGGGCCGAAAAAGTCAAAAAGTACCTCGTACGAAAAAAGAAAAAAAATTCCTTTCATATCTTTTACTAAAAACTCACCGAAGGGTAAAATTGGATTTAAAAAATTGTAGGTGGATGGAAATAATATTACATATTGAGGAAACATGTATTTTGATGAAAAATATTATCCAGTAAATTCTGAAGTATAAACAATCTCGGATAAAAAAGTAGATTTGCGAGATTTTCCCTTACCTTAGGTCCGATTTGCTTTGTAAGTGTCTGAACCTCTTGTATAATGATTTAAATAATTTCATTGACATATTAAAAATCATAATTATTTTTATGATATCATATATGGTCATATTCATAACTTATTATTAGTAATATTTCATTGTTACTTGTTATTCAGGTGTTTATTGCTTTTTGTTCTTATGCGTGTTTTGTCGAATAAATTCTTATTCTTCTTTTTAGGTTATAGATAACTCATTTACAGAATGTTATTAGTGTAATATATATCATATTAATTCATTAAATTCATTTATATAATTATTATGCAATGAATATCATGTTGAACGAGTCGCATCACATCGTGGAGACGGTATTCCGTACGTACGCACGCGCGGTGATTTTGTTTTCCGTAGGATGGATAGATGGTGAAATAGGGTTGTTTCATAATTATAATAATATATCAGTATATTAGTGATACTGATGTTATTACTTCATAATTAAACAACTAAATAAGGAGAAGTTTAAGAAGAAATAATGTTGAAAGAATCGGTAACATACAGTAACTCTTCTTTGAAGTGCCTCTTTGAGACCTTCACATAGGGCAATAAAATTGGTCTTTGAAGTAGACCTGGACCTCTAGGATGTTTCTAGGGAATTGGAGAAGGAATTTGGTGGGTTTTGGCCGAGCTTTAAGGCTCAAAGTGGTGTGAGGAAGAGAGGGCGGATGTGCCCCTTTATAAGGGAGGAGAGGGGCACCTTTGGAAAAACTAAAAATATTATTTTATTATAAAGTCATATTCGGTTTTTAATAACTCCAAATTGATTTATTTCGAAGATAAGGTGGGTATGGGTCGAAATCCTCTCACCCAATATACTTTATACAAGTTTAGGTATCTATTTTAACCTTATCATTTAGATTTAACATTATGTTAGATAATTTAACTTTTACCGTATCTTCTTGTTTTCTTACACTATAAGGTTAAAAAACTTACAATAACAAGACAAACAAACCCCGTGTTGTTTATTATTAATATATATAACCTTATCTATGTCATTTGGCCGAACCATATATTTTTAGGAATAAAATAACAATTAATAATATAATATTGTTATCAAAAACTATTTTATGTCAATTTTGACACTATTTGGTAATTGATTTTTGTAAAAATCATAACAGAAATATTAGTTCAAACAAAGTTAATTAAATCAATACTAACATGTCATATTAAAATAAAAAATTATTTTAATTCATAAAAAGTCTCAAATTAAATTTATTTGGGTATTTATAACATCAATTATGTCAATATTTCATTAATAATATAATTATTGCATCATCATTGTGTCATAGATAGATTAAATTATATAATATCTAAAAATTAAAAATAAAATACCATGATGTAGGAAATATTTTTAGATTTCTAATTAATATTTATAGTCGAATTTATCTTATGTATAACCCTATATTAAAAATTATTTAGTTATTAATCATTGATTTTAACTATTTTAACCGTTCTTTAAATAAATTAATAATAAATGTCCTAATCTAATCCAAGTGGGCCTAAATGGTCATATTTTATTCCTATGGTTGTTTTTGGTCTAATTAAATTTATCTAATAGAATTAGGACATGTGTTAAGGTAATAATAATATCAATTTTACCCATAATTACCCTATTTACTTTTAACCGTTGGAAAAAAGTAAAAAGTTACTATTCGCCAAAAATTATTTTCATCTCATTGAACCACATTTTAGTCCTTGAAATTAACCGAGTCTCTTGGATTTTAGAAATTCCACTCACAGAAGCGGTAAAATTATGTTTTATGAGAATTTGGAAATTCTACTAAGAGGTGGGTAAAAGGCGGTGAAAAGTTCAATAAAATTTTTATATATCTAAAATTATTATAAAATGACTCCAGTAAATTGCATTGATCTTATATAGGTATTATGTATCAATTTTGACCTAAAATAAATTTAAATAAAATATATAATTATTTAAATAAAAATTCGGTTTTTAAATAGTAACCTAGTGTTTTCACTATTCATCAAAAATTGAATGTTTTCAGAAAAATATCAAAATTTCACCATTGGCTAATTTCTATATTCTGAATCCAAATATGAAGTCCATTTACAAAATTACAAAAATTGGGTATTACTAGTCATAACAACTAGTTTTAATAATATTTTAATAGCATATCGTTGTTTAGTGAAACTCGGTATTGCGTACGACTCAAGCTATCGAGGAAGGTCGCGATTACATGTAAAGAAAGCCAATCTAGTGTTGTGTGTAGTGAAAGATTTCTTTGATGATTTATATAACATAAAAACAAAATATTACTCATAAAAGTCTCAGGTGTTACACTGCGCCCCTCCTCCTCTAACGCGGCCCGCACTAACCACGGCTCACCTCCACCGCACACCGCGATGGCGCCGCGCCAACTGCACCATGGCCTGCCCTGGATGCGGTTCTGCATCACCAGCGTGGCGCGAAGGCGCCACGCCCATCTTCTATAGCCCGCCATGGCCGCGTCTCTCCTCTTCTGCGCTTCACGATGGCGTCGCACACTTCAGGTTACCCAGCGGCATTGCGCCACCGGTTTTCCTTGCAGCCAGCCTGACGCCAAATTCCCTTGATCCATCTATGTCTTCAACAAATAAAATCTTCGAAGGGGGAGGTTCGGGCCATGATCATGCGGTCTGATACCTCCTCATTATGGTGTTATCATTCAGTTCTCAAATCATAAATTGAATGACGAAGATCGGGAATAAATTCAACTCAATTCCCCCTACCTTGTTTGTCGATTGTTGATGAAGTTGCGGGAAGACGGCGTCGACACGTCGATGTAGGAAAAAGAAGTGGACAACCATCATTGGCGGATGAGTGTTCAGAGGGGACAAAGTAGAAGACAACATTTTTCACAGTCGTCTCCTTCTCTTTTGGCACGGTTTATGATCAATGAAAGAGTTTGATGATCTTCAGTAAACAATGAAGATGCGTTCTTTGCATTCTTCATTGGGAGAATGATGTTCTCCAAATTCTCCATGTCCTCTCTCAAAGTCCCATCCAAATGAAAGTTTCCCACCAAAATAAAATAATAGGTTTGTCTACTATTTAATTTTTGGCAATAATTCAAAAGATTTCAAAAGGTGGAGTTTAATTAACTGGTGAAACATAACTAAATAAATGAAGTGGGTGGGGTCAAATTAATGGTGGAGGAAGGTGAAGAGCCTCTCTAATTAATTGGGGGTTCCAATGGATTACAACCCCTGGGTGGTCCACACCAAGGATTATCCACCCAAGGGAGGTTATGTGTTGGTGGGCCCCACCTCCACAACCTCTCATTGGAGGTTATGGTGTGGTGGACCTACCACTAACCTCCTCTTGGATATTTTGACCACCCAAAATAAAAAAATGTTAACACATTTTTTATTCAATTTAATTAAAACCCCAATATCTAACTTCTATTCTCATCAGAATGCAACTGCGGTGAAGGTTCCACTATGAAATCACCGGCGCTGTGAGCTCAACGGTGCCCTCATATTTCAATTCCAAGCACTGGTTCAAAAGATCAAAAATCCCTCTCATATGTCTACTGAATGTACATGAACAAAACATCAGAAATTGATTCCAGGCACACTGGGCCACAGAATCAAGTGCCGTAAATTTTTGTGGACTCGTAAAAAGTCTCATGTATTTAGGAAAAAAATTTCCACAGAAATTACTTGTGTTTACATTTTCCACACCTCATGGCTTTACTACCCCGTAAGCTACAACTTGAACTAATTGAAAAAATGGGGGAACTGAGCATGAATTTGTGCCTCCCGCTCCCATGTGCTCTCCTAGAGGTTCTCATGCTGTCAGCATACGCGCACCTGAGGTATCGACCATCCATGTAGGAACTGCTACTGTCGATTCTCAATCTCCACTGAAACCTCCTTGAATGTCACCCCATCATCGATTTCCATCTCCTCGTGGTCAATGATGTGGGATTGGTCATGCACATAGCTTCTTAGCTGAGACACATGGAAGACATCGTGCACTCGGTGCAACTGAGGTGGAATAGATAAGTGGTAATCCACATCGCCTACCCTGCTGAGGACCTGGAAAGTTACGATGAATCACAGAGATAACTTTCCACCTCGACCAAAACTCTGTAGACCTCGTCGAGGAGAGACCCGTAGAAAAACGTGGTTTCCATCCTCGAACTCCAGCGGTCTCCATCTCCTGTCAACATAAAACTTTTGTCTTCTCTGTGCAGTCTTCATCCGCTCCTAGATGATCTACACCTTCTCCATGGTAGCCCGTATCATCTCTGGTCGCACTATTGTTGACTCCCCTGGGTCTTTCCATCATAGTGGCGATCTTCATGGTTGACCATACAATGCATCAAAAGGTGCCATACTAATGGTGGAGTGATATCTGTTGTTATAGGAAAATACCATGAAAGGTAAGTGGTCCTCCCATCTACGAATGAAATCGAGGACACAAGCAGAGAGCATGTCCTCAAGAGTCTGAATGGCCCTCTCAGTATGGCCATCCGTCTGAGGATGGAAGGCATATCTCAGATGTAGCTGCATCCCAAAAGCTTCCTTCCACCCCTTCCACAGCTGGGAAGTAAATCGTGCATCTTGGTCAGTGATAATAGAAGAAGGTACTCCATGTAAACACAAAATATCCTATACATAGAGGCGTCCCAATCTCTCTACTGATCCATGATTTTTGATCGGTTGGAAGTGGGCCAACTTGGTGAGTCGGTCAACGATCACCGATATCGAATCATGACTTCTGGATGTATGTGGAAGACCCGTCATGAAGTCCATGGATATCCCATCCCACGTCAACTCTGGGACCTCTCATGGCTGAAACAAGCCTGGTGGTACCTGGAGCGCTGCCTTCACTTGCTAACATGTGAGGCACCGAGAGACAAACTCTGCTACCGCCTTCTTCATACATGGCCACCAGTGTTGTTGTCAGAGTTCCTATTACATCTTCGCCACACCTGAATGTACCTCTAGAGGAGGTGCGTGGAACTCCCTCAACACTTCTTCCTGAAGTGATACGGGTACCATGGTACGTCCTCTGATGAAGATTACATGCTCCCCACCTTCAAAAAATCCATCAGGTACCTGCCTTGTGGATATCTGAGCATGTCGTTTCTCACAGTCAGTGTCTCCATGTTGTGCCTCCCTGACTCACTGAAGAAGTGGAGGGGTGACTAGAAGAGATTGAAGATATAATACTCTATCCCTATCCACAACGGATATCTATAAGGAAGAGAACTTCTCTATCACCTCTCCTAGTAGCTAATTACTAGATCTCTTGCGGAGATAATCTGCAACAACGTTCCCCTTCCTAGGAGTATAGACTATATCAATGTCACAGTCCGGGAGTAAATCAATCCATCACTGTTGTCTTAGGTTTAGGTCCTTCTGAGAGAAGATATACATGAGAATCTTTTGTTCAGAGTACACGGTAAAACGTTCTCCCATAATATAGTGACGCCACATCTTCAATGTGAAGACCACTGCAGCTATCTCCAGGGCATGGGTAGCATAGTTCTTCTTATTATGTCTCAGCTACCGAGAACCATAAATTATCACAGCTTGCTCCTACTTCAAGAAAAACCCAAGTCTGGTCCCTAATGTATTGTTGTAAACTACGTACCCAATGTCCTCCTTTGGAAGCATCAAGATGGGGGCACTAGTCAACCTCTTGCTCATCTCTTGAAAGATCTGTTGTCATCTCTTTGACTACACGAAGGGTTTCCATTCTTAGTCAATGTTGTTAGAGGTGCTACAACTCTGGAGAAGTTTGGATCAAATCTTCGATAGTATCCAGCCAAGCCTAGGAATCTTCGTACCTCCATCACACTCCTAAGTGGATCCCAAGAAAGTACTGACACAATCTTCACTGGATCTACTGCAACTCTAGCCTCTGAGATAACGTGTCCCAAGAAGTGAACCTCTCGAATCAAGAACTGGCACTTCAAGAGCTTACCATAAAGCTGGTGCTCCCAGAGTGTGTCTAGTACTACCTGCCAATGGTAGGCATGCTCCTCCTATGTAGTCGAGAAGATCAAAATGTCGTCAATGAAGACCATGACAAAGAGATCGAGGTAAGGCTGGAAGATATTGTTCATGAGACACATGAACACTTCTGGAGCATTGGTTACACTGACGTTCATAACCATGAAATCATAGTGGTCGTACCGACACCTGATGTTCGTCTTCTGCACATCCTCATCTTAAACTCTGAGCTTGTGATAGCCTGATCTGAAGTCTATCTTCGAGAACCATCGTGCTCCCTTGAGCTGATCAAAGAGGTCGTTAATCCTTGGAAGTGGGTACTTGTTATTTATGGTAACCTGGTGCAGGCGATGGTATTCAATAATGAGCCTCACGTTTCGATCCACCTTCTTTGAGAATTGAATCTTAGATGCCTAGTGAGAAACACTGGGCCAGATGAATCCATTCCCCTGCAAATCCTCTAGTTGTACCCACATCTCACGAAGCTCAGCGGGAGCCATCTGATATGCTGGAGTAGATATCGGTGTTGTCCCAGGGTACATGTCAATATAGAAGTACGCCACATTGTGAGGTGGTAGTCTTGGAACATCGTCAAGGGAACATCCGCATACTAGTCCACCACAACAGGATAAGTTGCAATCTCCACATCAACTGCTCCTTGGTTGAGGCAAGCCAACTAGTGAGTGATCAGCTGCACCATCCTCCAAGTAAGTCCATCATGTGATGGAAAGTTTCCCTTCTCACTGGTGAAGATGGATCTGGTCCCATCTGTGCGGACACACCAAACTTTGCACCTAATACAGTCGATCTGAGCATGGACTGTAGATAACCAGTCCATACCCAAGATGAAGTCGTAAGGCCTCAACGCCGCTATAAAGAGATCCTGGAAGAAGCTCTCACCTTCTAGAGTAATCTCACAGAACCGACACCTATTCTAATCGTCGAGTCTGCTCCTGTAGCAGTCTCTAACCATAAAGATCGAGCCAAAAACTCCGTTGGAATATCTGAGCTCCGAACGAGGGCAGTGGCTATGAAAGAATGACTGGAACCTATCTCATTAAGAACTGTAGATAAGGTGGAGTATACACATATCATTCCTCAAATCATCTCTAGAGAACCATGGTCATCGGCCTCAGCTACATGAAGCTGAGCTCTCCCATTTCCACACGCTCCCTGCAGTCGGGGTGGACCTCCTGGTGCTGGTGGTGGAAACACCTCGATACATCATCCACCGCCAGCTGCTCGACCAGCTCCTTTTCCTTATCTTCCTGCGCCCTACAGACCACCTCGATCGAACCTCTGCCTCTGCATGAGAGATCTCACAACTATCTGCTGATCATCTGAATGGCGGGTCATACAGTCACGAGCCATGTGACCCTGCCTGCCGCATGAGTAACACTTCCTAAACCTGGAAGGTTAGTAACTGCCTCAGATGCCCCAGAAAACTGAACCTATGTCCTACGGTCATCCACACATGGGTCTAGTCCTCTTGGAACTATGCATCATCTGTCTACTTCCAGCTATAGAAGACTCCGCTGCATGTCAACTAGTAGTGGGTCTCGCTACTGGTGTCTTCTCAGCAAGAAAACACTCTACTATGAGGGATATCTCTAACACCCCCGCCTACATCTGGATTCTAAGGGAGATCATTGAAGACCTATCCTCTTTAATAAGCCCCTACTTGATGGTCTGGGCCCTGAAGAATGGGTCTCATATAATATCTGTGGAGTAGCGCGAGAGGTCAGTGATCCTCACTGAGTACTGAGCAGCAATCATTCTACACTGCTATAGATGTAGTAGCTCCTATATCCGCACCATATGAATGGTGGATGGAACACACTCTGCCTATAACAGGCTCTCAATGACTGTCCAGAGTAGTGACACATTTTCATGGACATAGAGCATCAGGCTCCACCATATGGCTGCTACTTCCTGAAGGAGAATAGCAGCAAGGATCACCATGAGGTCTGGTGGTGTCCCTACCAGCCTAAATACTCTCCCCACAGCCTCCAACCAATCCTCAGCCTCATGTGGGTCCGCCTCTCCCCAGAACCTGGGTGGCCGATGGCACTGTAACTCATGAAACACACTAAAGCGGTATGCATCGTCTGCTTCTGGGGCTTGTGGCATCGGTGGCCCAACGGAAAGTGGTACAAATGGTGCCTATCCTGGTAAAGGGCCCTACACCGAAGCCTCATCACTCGGTGGGCAGTCAGAGCATACAAATATCAGGACTCTATGGGGATGCATCCTAAAATAAACAGATGTGACATGGTCAAATGATTATACCTAGTGAGCTGACTTGTTTTAGATGACTTAATAAAACTTTTGAAAAAACATACACAATCAGTATTTGCATGCACTACGTAAGAAATTAGTAGTCAGGATCCTGGTGTATGGATACATAGACCGCCCGCACTAACACTGGACTACCTGAACAGAAAACCACACTTAGTATCCTTAAACCTATTACATAACAGAAAAGAGAGATCAGAGTTCTATGTTATGCGGTAGAACTGACTCCTCTGAAACCAATTTTTAATGACCCGTCCTCAGGGATCGTGACGTGATTACCCCAATCCCACCTTCCATAGGCCACGGTTTGGCGACTAGCACCAAAGGCGTAAATCCCTAAACTGGTAAGGAATTTCCTTAACAACTATAAACAACATATCAGAGCACACCACTAGTAGAAAACACTAAGTAAAAACTATATACAAAAGAAGTGCTGGAAAGTACAAAGGGTCCAGAAATAGAAGCCCAACAGTAAAGTACAGGTACAACTTAAAGCAAGTACAACTGAAAAAAGGGACAAAAAGCTGAAAGGTAAAGAGGATATCCTGGATCGTCCTCCTGGGCTCCTACCTGAATTGTAGGTAAAGATGGCCACCTCGGCACTCCACATTCGTAAGACTCCTCTATGTACCGAATCATAGAAAGGTTCACCTTCGAGTACCATCCAGTCCAAGCGCTCTTGTCCTCCGTCAACGTTGTCCGTCAACTGCATCCAACACATCGAGGTGAGGGCATAGCCCATGCAGGGGTGAGTATAACAATACTCCGTAGGGACCCCGAGACCCTCAAGGTCTCACAATATCAAACAAGGATAACCACAATGTAAAGAAATGATGGATAACCCTTAAATATGTATATGACCATACTTATACCTAAGTTATATAGTAACCCATATCAATAATGAGTTAAACACAAAAGGCAATGACTCAGCTCATACCGGGATTTCATTATTGGGGTAGTATCATGTAACATCCATAATCAAAATGTTGGAATCTCAGCTGATGGTGTACTCCTCCTCTATATAGTACAGTGGGCCTACCACGTCACACAGAGGTGCTTCCGACCTTCATGGACTATTGTGGTACTCCTCCTATCGAGTACCATGGGTCTGCTGCATCACACATAGGCGCTCCCCATTGTGGGTTTCCCATGCTCCTATAGAGGTGCTCCCCCTCATAGCCTACTGAGCTACTCAACCTGTCGAGTACTATGGGTCTGCTTCGTCACACAGAGGTTCTCCCCACTATAGTCCTTCCATGTCACATAGAGGCGCTTCCCACTGGGCTAGTCGAAACACTCCGAGTCAATCAGTCAGCAGTGGTCAGGTCTCAGCCAGCTACTTATCCTCCACACTACACACGCTCATCTCCTGGAGGATCCGATCCACGAGCTACTATTCGATACTCCAACTATCATGAAGTACGACAATGATGTATCTCAAAGGTTTGCCTCGCCATAGGGATCTCAATGCAATAGACGACACGTCGATCAGATGCTCAGTCTGTGAGTTATTGGCCATTCTGTTCCAGGGTCCCAGTTGGATTTTAGATTCAAACCATTCCGACCGTACCCCAAATGTGTCCAAAACTCATGAGGGGTATTCCATGTAAATCGTCTCTCACTACTCTTTCTGTCGTTGTAGACGGATCGTCGATCGGACACCTTCAGCTCATGATACGAGCAAAAAGGTGTATTCGGCTAATCGGGTCTGGACTGGGGTCCGACCCGGTCCGCTAGTCCGACTCAGTCCACGAGTCTGACCCGGCCCTGAAGGGAGTTGCCCGGTCTGAGGGGGGCCCCAACCCGAATGGTGTCCCGACCCAAGGGGGCGTCCTAGCTTGAAGGAGACCCGGCCCAAGGGCGACCCGACCTGAAGGAACAGCCCGACCTGAGGGGGAGGCCCAACCCGAGAACGGCCCAGTATGATGGCGGCCTACGCGGCCCCTCTGGCTAGCCCACGTGGCCTGACGAGCTGGCCCGGCTGGCTGGCCCGCTTGGGCCAACTGGCTGGCCCATGTGGCCCGGCTGGCGGGGCCGCGTGGCCATGTTGGGCACACTGTTGGGGGGGGGGGGGTTGCCGCCCCCGGCTGGTCGAACGGAATGGGCGCTATGCGCTGGTTCGGGAGCCATGGGACCCAGGTGGGTCTCTCCTTGTCCTTGTAGTCGAGCAGCTAGCTGGTTCCACACCACTGGCACGGTGCGACGGCACCGCACCCCTATTCCTCTGTCGTGGCCCGCCCTGGTAGTGGCTCACCTCCACTGCACGGTGCGACGGTGCCACACCTCCTCCGCTATGGCCCACCCTGGATGTGGTTCTGCATCACCGGCATGGCACAATGAAATTGCACCCCTCCGTCATAGCTCAGCCTAGCCACGACTCTCCTCCTCCTCACGGCGTGACAACCTCGGGCCCTTCCAGCTACCCGGCGGCCTTGCACCATAGGTTTTCCTTATAGTTGGCCCGACGTGAGCCTCCCTTGCTCCTTCTCCATCATCAACAATCGAAATCAATAAAGGGGTAGGGTCGGGCCGTGTTCATGCGGTCCGAGACCTCCTCATTTTGGTGTTATAATTCAGTTCTCAAACCATAAATTGAATGAAAATGATTGGGAGGATATTCAACTCAAATCCCCCTGCCTTTTTTGTTGATCATTTATGATGTCACGGGAAGGAGGTGCCAACTATTTGATGTCGGAAAAATAAGTGTACAACCGTCATTAGCGGATGAGCGTTCAGAGTGGACGAAGTCGAAGACTGCATTCTTCAATTTCTTCTCCTTCTCTTTCAGCACGGTTGAATATCGATGAAGTAGTTCGACGATCTTCAGTGAACAATTAAGAGTCATTCTTCGCGTTCATCATTGAGAGGATTAAGTTCTACAAATTCTCCAATTCCTCTCTCAAAGTCCCACCCAAATGAAAGATTCCAAAAAAATAAAATAATATGTTTTTCTATTATTTAATTGTTGGAAATAATTCAAAAGACTTCAAAAGGGGGACTATAATTAATTGGTGATACTTAACCAAATAAATGAAGTGGGTTGGCTCAAATAAATGGTGGAGTATGGTGAAGAGGCTCTCCACATAATTGGGGGTTCCAACGGGTTACAACCCCTAGGTGGTCCCCACCATGGAATATCCTCCCAATGGAGGTTATGTGTGGGAGGACCCCAACTTCATAACCTATAATGGGAGGTTATGGTGTGGTGGCCCCCACCACTAACCTCCTCTTGGAGATTTTAACCACCACAAAAAAAGCTAACTCATTTTTTTATTCAATTTAATTAACAACCCAATATCCATCTTCCATTCTTATCAGAACACAACTGTGATGAAGGTCTCAATAAGAAATCACGAACTCTAGGAGCTCAATAGTTCCCTCAGATTTCAATTTCAAGCACCAATTCAAAAGATATAAAATCCTGCTCGTACGTCTACAGAACGTACCCGAAAAAAACATCTGAAATTTATTCCAGGCACACCATGCCACGGAATCATGTGCCGTAAATTTTCACAGACATTTAAAAAATCCCATGTATTTAAGATAAAAATTTCCACAGAAATTCTGAGTCTTTAAATGAGCGAGTTTTCATTGTCTCTATGCCGATGGTGCTTCTACGGGGCACCGTTTTAGCTCAGGTGGTCTGATTTCCTTCCCGTCTACATCTATGGGTGTCCCGGGACACCGCCTACACTGTATGGACCTCAGTATCTCCAAGCCATTGTGTTGCTTGGCTCCCATGAATATCCCAACCAATGAAAGATAGACTGAGGGTTCATATATTGGTCAGAATGGCCTGCACCATCCATGTTAGCATTTTAATCATTGGGGAAGAATAATAATCCTTAAAACCCCATAATGAAAACCCCACATCAACATCTCGTAATAAATAACGAAACATGTATCAACCCGTTAGTCAGTTAGTGCATGATAATTTTAATTTCCAAGAATAGGGAATGGGGAATAATTAATCTCATAACCCCTACCTAGATTCGATGGATTCTGTTGGGGACAACGAAAGGTATGTATGTTCAAAGTTATTCAACGATATCCATTCTGAGTTCTCCAACAGTCATTAATTGATCACCATTCATCGTTGGACGGTGAAATCAGAGGTGTTTAATTAGAGGTTACTTTAATGGGTTCCAAAATCCAATGCCAATGGGTTTATTAAATAATAGAAAATTAACCCCCACATTGGTTCATTATTATGACTCAATAATGATCATAATTAATGAAGTTATTAAACAACAAGCATTGCGGTTACCCAATGAGAAGATTAAGTCATTAATTGTATCTTATTTAATGCTTGATGTTACACTGCAGTCCTTCCATCCATCACTCAACAGAGGGATGAAAATGACTAAAATAAATTTTAGTTTTTTTAATATATTTTATGAATGTCCAAAAATTAACTTTTTCTTTTGACCCTTGTTGGTCTTATGTAAGCTTCGCCTAAGTGAATCTAGGCAATAAAAATTAAAAGGTGCTCTCAAATTATTTAATCTGATAATAAGTTTAAAATATTGAAATTCTTGCCCGCACATTTAATGAACATACCTTGAAAACAAAGTTCAAAATTCCATTCCAGGCTCTCTAGGCCTCAAAATCAGGTTTCGTAAATTTCCGCAGTCTCTTAATAATTACATTTAATTAAAAATATATTATATGGAATTTCCAGATCATTAAATATATAAGGGGAAGTGGGATTCACTCATATGTGATTAATCAATGGATGTTTTGGGTGAATATTTAATAATATATATTGAACACAGAAAAGGTTTCTTTTCCCCAAAAGATATTTGTTTTTTTTCATGTGAAAAATGTGACAATGGTTTGAATTTTTAAGAGGATGTATAGGAATGATGCTTGAAATGGATGATGATTCTTGATTTCAAAATGTTATTAAATCATAAAGTGGGTGATTTTTGAAAATACTGATTCAAAAAAAGGATTTTTTTTGTTTTGTGATGTTGTTTTGGTATGATTTTGTTTTAAATTTTATTATGCTTCAATTTGGTTTGTGAGGTGTTAGTCTATGAGAATTGAGTTTAGTTGGGGGGTTTTTTGGATTGAGCATTGGTTTGGGGATAATTCAGTTTTTATTTTTTTTAATTCATCTTATACTACCAAAAATGGTCCAAGATGTTTCTTTTGTCTTTTTATATTTGACTTTTCCAAGGATCATAGGGTATTGGTGGGATCGAGTTCATTCTAGTTACTTCCCATTTTATATGGTGATCGGGGTTCGTTAGAGTTAATGGAGTTTCTTCTGGAATTTGATGTCATTTTTATGTACTCCCAATGTGTTGAGGGTTCTAAATATTTTGAGATTGTTTTGAGGTCCAACTTTGGACTAGAAGAGGGTGGTCGTAATATTATACTTGAAATTTGGGGTGTCATGGGGACTATTTAAGACCACAATCATTTAGTGAATTGTCTATGAGGATGTAATGGTTATGAAAGTGTTAGGAATCACGAGCATTCAAAAATCTCAGTGGAGGATGAAGGATTTTGTAGAAAATATTATGGATCAAATTTCCTTTTCATCATTGTTTTCCCTGAATGATCAATATGGGAAGTTATTGGATGAGGCATTTTTGGCCACGATGGTTTGTACAATATAATAAGTTGTTTGTTTATTTTTTATTCGTACCTATGAGGGTTCCCCATACGATGTAAGGTATAAACCAGATGAACTTTTCCTTGATAAGTCTCTTTTTTCCCCTAGTTTTCATTCACTTGGTTGAAAATAGGTGTACATCCAGTTTAGGTAATTTTCTCATTAGAAAACTGTCTTGTGAAAATATCCCAGATACTTACTAAAAATGTGGCTATATGGTTATATTAGGGGAGTTATAAAAGTGGTTTCATATAACGAAGAATGTCTTTTATAGAAGATATCAGCACCTTACTATATTTTATTTGATGATTTAGTCATTACGACTCTAGCAACACAACGTAGAGTGAAGCTTCCATGAAGTTATGAATTTTTAAGGATGTGCAGGGAACGCCTTGGCTCATATATTTCCATGTTAAATGATGTTAATGTTTTAAGTTGCCATATTATATTCTTGTTGTTTTATGTTCAAAATTTTGTTGTAATAATGTACGATGAACTTTTTTATCATAATATGAGTCATTGTGTCTATCTAAATGTGACTCTTGAATTTATTATCAATGGTTTAATGTTCACAGACCTTATAAGGGTAGGTATCTATTTTATTATTTAGTTTTGTTTGTTTTACGTGATGCTTGCAGCCATGGATGTGATAAATCGTGATTTGGATTGATTATCACTTTGGGGGTTTCTTTGGGCCCTCTTGTGGTTGATTTTTTTTCTATATGAGAGTTCATGGGTTGAACTATGTTCACAATTACTATATTCGTTCATGTGGTAGATCTAGAGTAGACCAGTACTGGATTTTCCAATATTTTTCTCAGCTATTTGTTCCTTCAATTTTGGGGAGACCCACCATGGGTTTCATTTTGTTTTATTATTTTCTTTAGTTGGTGAATGATGTGTATTTCTAGTGAGGAGAACCCTTTTCTTCTACTCATGGAAATTCTTGTTGTACTTTACCATATATCTTTTTAGATTTGACTAGTATAATTATTACACACGTTGAGTTTTTGGATTTTTTGGCCTTCTACAATTTCATGCTTCATTTTGATTCCTCATTTGAATGGGTGACATTATAAGGGTAGATAGTTTATGTGGTGGGGGGGATTTTCACACACTAACCTCAAAAATATAACTAATTTAATTGTTATAATTATTTCTGTTCTCTTTTTTTATTGTTCTATGGTATTAGAAACATTTGACAATATTCAAGAAAGGAGGGGTCCTTCACACATGTTATGAACTGTAAAGAGTAGTCATGCATCAACTATTTGTGAGGGTCTATCATTAAGATAATGACATTTCCCACATTTGGAGAATGTTTTCCCAAACTTCTCACCTACTTGCAGGTAACCATCAGAAGCTGACTTTCATAGGAAGTGGCCAACACTAAGTTAACAACTTGTTTGGTACACTACGTGAAAACCCATTAGGTTTTTAAAATATTTAACAAAAGTGTATTTTTTTATTTATATATTATTTTTCATTAATATATTTTCCCCTAATTTTGCACTCACCCTATTTCCACATTTTTTTCATGTGAGTTGTGCCTCCCTCCCCTCTCATGGCCCCATGCCCCCCCTTGAGCCCTATCTGTTTAGTGATTCCACCATATTTATTCTAGTGTCTCAGCTATACCCTCTATGAAAAATATCTCCTCTATCTCTTCCCTCTATTCTAGATGATTTTCCCTCTACCATTCTCCCTAATCAATCCGACCAAATCATATGGATTTGGATGTTACAATTTATGATACTCCTCTTGTTTCAATGGCATGCGATGAGATCCTTGGGTCGTCTTCAGGTGTGTTCTGAAATCTTCCTCTTGAGTCAAAGTGGATTTTCATGTCTTGAATTACTGATGCTACTCAGGGTAAGGGGTTTATACCATTGTTTTTATTCTCAACATTATTTTATTTCACACTGGTCATTTCAGGTCCCTATAAATTATTTGTAATATGTTTAATGGCTCCTTGACATGTTGCTATTAAATATATAGGTACATGTATAAATATTTATTTATCTTCATTTTACAAATTCTCTAATGGAGAGGGGAATATGTTCATTTTTCAAGGGTATATTACAATAAATATAGGAATGTATATGTGGGAATGTGTGGGGGAGATCATTGTCAAAAACATAAAGAGATGATGTGTCTTAGCTTGGTAAACTTCTTTTACAATGTAGGTATCCCCATGTATGAAACTTTAAATTTAAAAAATAATAACTTCTGTGTTTTATTGGGTCTTTTCTTTGAATTATAAGTTTTTCAAATCGTATAAATAAATAATGTTGAAAAAAATTAATTTATTTCATGTTTTTCAGCACATTTATTTATGATTCAATATTGGTCCTCCATGTTTAAAACTTGTTCTCTATGTTGTTTTTGTAATGATAATATTCTTGAATTCTATATTTGTTTTCTAAAATAATTATATTGGTGGAATCAGAAATTTCAAAAGGGGTTCAGATTTTCGTCCAATTTTTTTAATTAAAAGTATACTGTAATATTTGAGATTTTAAATGGATTTATAATTTGAAGGTGTTTGAAAAATTACTCTCTAATGTGAATGAATTTTTTTATATTAAAAAATAATTTTTTGAACATTAATAATGTTTTTTCACAATTGAAAACCCATCTCAAGGCATTCATCCCCACTAGTTTTAAAAAAATTGATATGTAATATAAATTTTGGATTTATTATATGTCCCTAGTGAAGAGGCTTATAATTAATTTTGTGACTTAAAAGGATGGGGATGCAGGAGGAGATTTGTAGTGAACGGTCTAATGGGTTTTGGAAAATGTAGGTGATATATTTATGTATGATTTCTTGATAAAAAGTCCCCCCACCATTTAGAATAAAACACATCGGTTTCCTTGGGTACCTGGGTGGGCACACTATGACTTTAATGATAGCTGATTTGGAAGTTGTTTATCATTGTTTTGTCTATAAGGATTGATTATACATCAAAAAATAATCTATTTTTAGAATTTTATACCACTGGGCCCATAGAGTTTCCCCTACTAGTGTATTTTTCATAAGAACACTATTAGTTGCAGTTTCTAGGCCATGTTTCACTTTGGTACGATGACCATAGATGACCAACTATCACTAGCTACTTAGTGATTTTCCATGGTGTTTTGATGTGATTTTTATTAAGTTTGTTTCATAATTGATCTCTATTTTTTGACATCTATATATAAATAAAAATTGACATCCTTTCATTTTGAAATGATGATGAATCCTTAAATCAATTTTGAGAGTATAGTTCAAGATAAAAACATTTCCTGAAAATTCAAAAAATTTACATGAATTTATAGAGATTAAAAAATTTTATTCTATTATATGTTATTTTAAAAAAACATGATTTGGCTTTCTTTATAAATATATATTCATAAGAAATTTTTATTCCTTGGATTTATTAATGACATTCTCGGTGCTCGTGTATACTCTATATTTGTAGTTTTAAATTTTTCCAGTTTTGGATTTTTCATGGAGTGAGGGTCGTTCTTGGTGCGGTGGTGATCCAAGAGGTGACTTAGAGATTTTTTAGTGATGGAATATTATTATTTTTACACTAGTAGGGTTTCTCTATTTTTTTTAGTTTATACTTATTTATTTATCCTTTTTAGGGGAAATGTTTTTCCAACTATTTTATTTTGATTATTAGAAATAATTGCAAGCTGGTGAGGATCGGGAACTCCCTTCGGGCCTTGTCGTAGACTTTATAGGGTGACTGGTTTAGGGATAACCTGGGTTGGTTTATTAAAAATACATTTTGAATGATTGGGATGTTACAACATCCCCTTATAAGTAAATTAATTCATTTCAAAAATAATTACAACTTTCTATTGAAATTAACTATTGGTATTGAAATGATAAAAAAGACTCATGATTTTATTTTTAGTGATAATTCATCCTTAGTATCATATGTTTTCCTATTTAACTCATAATTTTTTGGTTGTAATCATAATATATTTAATGTTAAAAATTTCCCAACATATTTGGGCCTAATTACACAATATAATGGATGTAGCTTTTCAAAGGTAATATTTTATAAACCCTTTACTAACATGTGATCATGGGATAATTTAATATTTTTGATGTATATTTATAAAGATGTAAATTTTCATGGTATCTATAAATTTTGTGATAATACTAATATAATAAAAGTCAAATTTTACTCAATAATGGGGAAATAAAAATTACATGAATCACATTTCTATAAACATTTATTATAAAGCAATAACATACATTGGAAATTGTAATCGTTCCAGTAGAATTTTATCAATAAATCATAATCAAATCATCATGTTGTTGATTTTATGTCCATATAAATAAATCTATTTATAATAAATTGGGTTGAATCATATAAATATTCAATACTCATAGTTCTTGAATTGATGATTTTGGTTTCTCACAAAAAAAAATCATAACATGAGTTTTTAATTTTAGATAATTATTAGTTCCCTTGTTCACATTGTCCGTTATGTTTTAGATTCTAATCAATCATGTTAGAATGATATTAAAGAATTTTTTCACATAATTTCAATGTTCATTCTATTCACGAAGATTACATATTATAGGATCCCCAATATGATCTCTTTATTCTCATAGAATTTCCATTGATCTCTTAATTTTTTTTAATATTTACATTCTATATGAAATAATTAACCTCTATGAAAACAACTACATATTATCTACGATATTCCCTTAGTATCCACTTCAAATATGTTTTTAACGGTGTTAATGAAACATTGTTTTCAACAATAATATTGTCAGCCTATATTCAATGAGACTCCATCCTTTTCATTTCTGGGTTCTATTGGATTTCAACAATATTACCATTATTAATAAAAATTTAGGGTAGTTTGTTTGGAATAATATGATTAATTACACTAATTACAATATCATTGTACTGATTAATGGGGACTTCTCAACATTTTCCATTGAATCAATTATTAACAAAATTTATTTAGGATTTAACTATTTTTAAAAAACATTGTCAATGTGAGTTATGAGTAAATAATATATTAATATAAACATCAGAAATTATATCCTAAATAACATTTATACAAAATTTTTACTCTTGAAAACGATAAAATTAACTATATTTTGACCATAATTCACACTCAGTTACATATAGGTCACCTTACGTATAGTTAACTCATTAACATCTTGTTAATTTTATATAAAATACTTCATAACTTATTTTAATGCGAATGTTACTAACAGATTCATATATCCATAGAGTGTAGCACTGGGATTGTAGTAGGCCCATTTATCATGCACTAGGAAGAGGTTGAGTTGATACTGAATGTGACCATTTAGGAAGTACTTCCCCTTGGTGAACCAATTATGGTTCCTATAAAATCACATAGATTATTTATATAGTTGTTATTTCTTGAAGAACCTTCAAATATCTACATTTCCAAATCATTATGATGTTATCTTATACATGTACAAATTCACTGAAATTTCTCAATTTATCTACATCCTAATCTCTAAAAGTATTTACACCATCCTCTAATAACAACTGTAGAAACCCAATACTTAACCATATAATATTACAATATATCACTCATGAAATAAATTAATGTATATAAACAATGTCTTGTAAGGATATATTACCAAGGATAAATTTTTAAATAAATTAAATTTAACTTATAAAACCCAATTATTTCATAAACCATTGGAAGGTTTTCTCTATAATAATAATTGGTCAAACAATACTGAGTACTAAAAATCTATAAAACATTTTCAAAATAATATATCCTTCTAGAAAAAATACACGTATTACATTCCTTAATTAAATTAGGAAATAGGTACATATGATTTTGTTAACTTAATCTCTCTATATGTGTCAACATCAGTGATAATAATCATATATCAAATGTGAGCATAAGATGAAAATATTGTTACAAGATATTTAAAAAAACCCAAAAATAATATATTTAGTTTATAAAAAATAAAACAATTATCATTAGAGAATAATCATAGTATGAGGCTTTAGCTTAAAGTAAATGTTATCAATGGTTCATAGAATCACAAAATTGTGTGAACAACATAAATCAAGATATTATTCACATAATTTTATATTCAGTCACAATAATATTTTTTGATATTGTAAAAATTTCAATCGTGGAATATGTTCACTCCCCATACCATTTTATAATATCTCATGAGACATACAGATTTATCGGATTTATTAATAGGTATATAGTTCTATACTCACTCATCATATATCATATATTTCATGGTATTATCATTCAGTCCCCATAAAATGGAATTTAATGAGATAAATTCATTAGCCTATTAGATATAGAGCTATATAAATATAGAACCCCAATCACATCATATTTTATTTAATAATTTGAAATTCATATATAGAATGAATATTCACCACTTCATCAATAAAAAATAACCTAACAAATAATTAGTTTTTATGACTTTTCCATAAATAATGAATAGAAATCAAACATATATATAATATATATTTTTTAACAATAATATAATCCTATTTAATAAAATAAAAATAGAAGAATATTAACATAGTTTATAAAAAAATATATAAAAATATTTATTCAATTTATACTATATATATTGGAGTATGAAATTTTTTTTTATAAAACGAGTTTTGTAAAAACATGATAAATATAAATAGTCCAGAAATAATGAAACATGAATCCATGAATTTATATCCTTTTGAAAAATTATATTTAAAATGGATGTTAAATAATAAATGGTATTTAGGAATACTGTTAAACATTGTCAACAATGAAAATATTACAGTTCACTTTCGAATGTTGTTTACAAAATATTTATGTGAAAACTTAAAAAAAATTTAATTTTAAAATAATATCCAAAAATTAATCATTGAAATTGATATAATGGAATAAAAATTAAATATGGTATATGAGAGTAAAAATATTATGAAGAATGTAAAAACATTTTTAAATTTTAAATATGTATAGGTCGAAAACTCACATTTCAGAAAAAGATACTATAAAATCATTTTTAATGTAATGGTAAATATGATAGTCACAAGTGATAATACATAATATAGTTCCAAAATATGATAATATAACGTTTTTCGGTAGATAAAATCAGGGGAATGGGCGATAAACCATCACATAATTGGATGTGGATTATTCAACATATAGTTTAATTATTGAAAAGTAGGAGAATGAATAAATATTTATAATATACATCCACTATGATCTACAATGATTGATATTTTTATAACATATTGAACGAGTTTTTAAGCTCATAGAGAAGCATCAATAACCATATAAGTAGACTGAGTTATGAAAGGAACTTTTATTGTAAGGATGATGTCAATAACAATCCAATGAACGGAAGTGCAGGAATATAAATTAAATTTATAAAATATGTTATTGTAATATATTGTAAGTGAATGGATAGTTGATACAAAATAAATAATAATTTTTTTTGAAAATATCCAAAATCTTAAAAATTAATAATGGATCATATATAATATGTTTCCAGTTATACTGATTTACATGAATATGATAGGAAATCATATGTAACAAAAAAGAATTTATTATTCTAGAAATTTTATTATAATTATAACTATTGATAATTAAAATTTATAAGCACTCATTATGTGAATATTAATTATTTATTTTCAATATCATGAGTAAGAAATCCAGATCATTTTAACGTAATTTTGAGAAATATTTATTGGTATTTGTTCATTTCCCAATGATAATCAATATATCATTATTAAAGGTGATATAATTTATTCATTAAAATTCATTATAAATATTTAATTTCATTCTATGTGAGATTTAATTACAATCCATGAAGATTAAATCACTGATGAGCATGTTTGGATGATTTTTATCAAACATGAGCTGATATTTAGTGAATTACGTTACTCGTATTATATTCATTTTATAACAAAAAAAAAATTGTTACTTTCTTATTTATATCATATATTATCCTTTTTTTAATTTACATATTCATTAATGATATTATTTGATAAAATTTTTCATTTTTGAATTTAGAATGACTCACACATTTACGCAATGTAATTAATTGAAGATTATGATTATTAAAATAGTATATTTTGGAATGTTGTATTTATTATTAAATAAAATTTCTATTATTTTGATAAATATTTCGTGGTGAATTTCATTTTCAAACTGTTTAATAAATAAAGTAGAATCTATATAAAAATAATAATTTTTTTCTTTCTATAGGCGGTAGTTCGGAAAATGGATAGTTCACATTATGTTTTCTCACAGAATGAGTTGTAATAAAGGTTTATTATAATTTTTATCATCAAAACAAAAATTATATTATATAAATAAAATCCTTTCATTATATTTATGATTATAATTCATGAATAGATGTGGTGGTGAAAAATAATGGTGACATCATTTCTTAGTGGTCATGGACTTCACAACTCATTATTTACAATTTCATTTTTTATAATAAAATATTGTAAATTAATATAATTATCATTACATTTGAATAATTAAATTTCTAATTAAAAATATCATCTAATTATATAGATATAATATAACTAAAATTTGAAAATGCATGATCTATGGTAAGAAATAATTGTAAAACGCGTAATATTTATTAAATAATTACTTTACATAAGATGATTACCTAAAATTTGAGGTATTGAGCTAATTTTATGTAACTAGATATAAGGAATCATCTTAAATTTATCCATCTATTATATGTTTTGAAAATAATTCACTTTATTTCATTTTGATGTCCTTTTTCATTGTTATTATTTTATAACGTTGAAAAACTCCTACATAATGAAACATATATAAAAAAATTTATACTTCCTATAATAACCTGGAATGTCCATGGAAATTTTTTTTCCTAAATATATGGGAATTTTATGAGTCCGAAACAAATGAAGGCGCATTATTCCGAGGCCCAGTGTGCCCAGAATCAATTTCTGATATGAAGCGCCTTGGTGTCGCAGAAGGCCCACTATACTCGACAGAGGAAGAGTTATCCTACAACTGTGGTTTTGATAATGTGAATAAAAATCCTAGTTGTGCTAAGTCATTAACTTTTGTGTTTACCTCATGATTGAGATGAATTACCTGATAAATTAGGTATATTTATGGACATATACCTAAGTAAGGTTATCTGTTGATTTCAAGCTTTGTGGTTTATCCTTTTTGGATTTTGTGAGACCTTGAGGGTCTTAGGGTCCCTAATGTGTATCTTTATACTCACCCCATCACAGGATATGCCCGCACCTCATTGTGTTGGATGTAGAATATGGAAAACGCTGACTGAGGCTGAGACTAGTAGGACTGGATGGTTCTCGGAGGTGGACCTTACGACGAGTCTGTACATGGAGGAGGCTGACGGACGTGGAGTACCGAGGAGGCCATCTGTACCTACCCTACAGGTAGGAATCCTGGAGGATGACCCAGCATCTGCTTTTCCTTTCTTCTATTATACCTGTTTTTCAGTTGTACTTGTACCTTCCTGTTAGGCTAGTATTTCGACCCCCTTTACTTTCAATACTCTCTTCTGGTAATACTGTTTACAAAGTGTTTTTATTCCATCTTGTACTCTGTTGTGTGTGATTTCAAGATATAAAGGAAATGAATTCCTTGTTTTATAGATTTACACATTTGGTGCTAGTTGCCAGCCCCTGGCCAATGGAAGGCAGGCTTAGGGTAGTCACGACACAGACCCTGGGGGACAGGGCATGAAAAATTAGTATTAGAGGAGTTGGTTCTACTGCAGATCTTAGAACTCTTATCTTTTCTTTGAAGCAACAGTTTTAATGGTACTGAGTGTGGTTTTCAGCTCAAGGAGTCCAATTTTGGTGCGGGGGCTAAAATATCCATACACCAGGACCCTGACTACCGATTTCCAACTCAATGCATGAAAACACTGATTTTGTGTGAGTTTTCAAAAGTTTTCTTTATGTCAGCTCAACCAGGCCCTCTCACAAGGTATACTCTTTGAACGTGTCACATCTATTTTATTCAGGATGGCTCCCCACAGATGACTATCTAGAGCTTCGAGGGTTTTACACACAGATATCCCACCGAGCGATGGGGCCTCGGTGTAGGGCCCTTTTCCATGGGAGGCACCAGTAGTACTACTTCCTGTTGGGCCACCGATGCCACCATCCCCAGTAGCAGATGATACACGGTGCTTTAGAGCATTGCATGAGTTCCATTTCTAGAGTCCACCCAGGTTTAGGGGATAGACGGACCCATATGTGGATGAGGATTTGCTGGAGGTTGTGGTGAGAGTTTTGCGACTGGTAGAGACACCGGCCGACTTCAGGGCGATTCTTGCTGCCAGCCTCATACAGGCAGTAGTGGGCAGATGGCGGAGCCTGATGCTCCAGGTGAATGATGAGGTGGAACAACACTAGGTAGACTTCGAGAGCCTGTTTTGGGAAGATTTTTCCTTAGCCACCCTATATGATGTACGAATATAGGAGCTACTTCATCTGAAGTAGGTTAGAATGACTGTAGCTCAGTACTCATTGAGGTTCACAGACCTCTCACGCTACACCGAAAATATGGTGTGGGGCCCATTCTTTAGGGCCCAGAACATCAAGAAGGGGCTCAGGTGTGAGATCAGAGATTTGATGATTTCACTCAGTATCCTGACTTAGGTGGGAGTGTTGAAGCGAGCCCTCTTAGTGGAGGGTTTCCTTGCTGAGCAGTCTCCTGCAGTGAGACCCACTACTAATCGACATGTAGTGGAGTCTTCTGTAGCTGGTAGTAGACAAATGTCGCAGAGGTCCAAGAGGAACATACCCATGGGTATACAATGGCATGACTCAGGATCGGATGTGCGGGGCACCTAGGGCAAAGTCATACAAGCCAGAAGCGGGTAGTGTTTCGCATTCCGCGGGCAGGGTCACATGACTCGTCACTATCCGGCCCATTATTCAGATGATCAGCAGACGGTCATTGGAATGCCCAAGCAGAGATAGAGATTCGATCAAGGTGGTCCGCAGGAAGCAGACATACATGTCAGAAGAGATGGCCATGCAGATGGTGGTGGATGACATTTCGAGTTGTTACCGCCACCACCACCAGGAGGACCGCCCCTACCACAGGGAGAAGGTGTACATGGGAGAGATCAACTCTAGGCAGGAGAGTCTTACGATCATGGCGCTCCCGAGATGATTGAAGGTATAGTCTATGTCTGCTGCCCCTTAGTTGCAGGTCTTATAGACACATGTGCTAGTCACTGTTTTATTTCCACTGCCCTCGTTCAGAGCTCGGAGATTCCGATGGATCCGTTGGCTCGATCCTTACGAATAGAGACTCATACGGGAGTAGACATTATGATTACGCACTGGTGCTGGTAGTGTGAGCATACTCTAGGATGTAATAGCTTCAGCTGAAATATCATAGTAGCAACATCGAGGCCTTAAGAATTCATCTTGGGTATGGACTGTTTATCTACAGTCCTTGCTCAGATTGACAGCATTAGGTGCAAAGTTCTGTGTGTCTTTATGGATGAGACTAGGTTCTACTTTACTAGTGAGAAGTGAGCCTTTGTATTGTAGGATGGACTTTCCCGAAGGACAGTGCAGCAAATTACTCATTAGTTGGCTCGTCATACCCTCGAAACAGTTGATGTCGAGAGTCCAACTTATCCTGTAGTGGTGGACCAGTACACAGATGTTTTCGGTGATGATGTTCCAGGTCTACCTCCTCGTAGAGAGGTGGAATTCTACATTGACATGTACCCCAGGGCAGCACCGATATCTACACCGGCATATCAGATGGCTTCCGCAAAGCTTTGTGAGCTATGGGAATACCTGGAGGACTTGCAGGGGACGAGATTCATCCGGCCCAGTGTTTCTCCTTGGGCAGCCCAGATTCTTTTCACCAAGAAGTCGAATGGGAGCTTTGAGGCTTTGTGTCGACTACCATGGCCTGAACCAATTGACCGTGAAGAACAAGTACCTACTCCTAAGGATTGATGATCTCTTTGATCTGCTGAAGGGAGCACGGTGGTTCTCAATGATATACCTCAGATCAGGCTATCACTAGCATAGATTTCGTGATGAGGATGTGCAAAATACAGACTTCAGATGTCTGTACGGCCAATATGAGTTCTTGGTTATGCCATTCGGCATAACCAATGCTCCAGCAGGGTTCATGCGACTCATAAATAGGATCTTCTAGCCATACCTCAATCACTTTGTCATAGTCTTCATTGACAACATTCTGATCTACTAGACAATTGAGGTGGAGCATGCCTACCATTTGCACGTAGTACTTGACACACTCCGAGAGCACCAGATTTATGGGAAGCTCTCGAAGTGCCAGTTTTGGATCTGAGTGGATCAATTTTTGGGACATGTCATCTTGGAGGCTAGAGTTGTAGTGGATCCAACAAATATTGAGGAAATACTTGCTTGGGAGCCACCCAGGAGTTCGACGGGGGTACGAAGTTTCCTGGGTTTGGCGGGTTACTGCCGGAGGTTCGTTCCAGACTTCTCCAGAGTTGCAGACCCGCTATCAGCCTTGACAAAGAAGGGGCCACCTTCATGTGGTCAGAGAGATTCCAACACATCTTTCAGGAGTTGAGGTATAGGATAACTAGTTCCCCCATCTTGAGGCTTCCATAGGAAGTCATAGGGTACATAGTCTACTGCGATGCATCAGGGACTGGACTCGAGTGCTTCCTGATTCAGGCATGAGAAGTGATCGCATATGGTTCTCGATAGCTGAGACAACATGAGGAAAACTATGCTACCCATGACCTACAGTTAGTAACAGTGGTCTTCACCATGAATATTTGGTGACATGATATGACTTGATTTCCTCCAGGACTATGACTTTGAGATAGTCTATACTCCTGGAAAGGGGAACATTATAGTAGATACACTCAGTAGGAGATCTGGTATACAGTTGTTAGGTGAGGTGAAGGAGTATCTGGATGCTTTGTAGATATCCATTGTAGATAGAGATGGAGAAACTTTCCTTTAGTTCCTTACAGTCACTCCCCCACTTCTTCAGTGAGTCTGGGAGGCACAGCCTGGGGACGCTGACTACGAGACACGACGTGCTCAAATATCCACTGGGTAGGAATCTGATGGATTTTTTGAAGGTGGGGAGCATGTCATCCTCTTTAGAGGACGTACTATGGTTCTAGTGTCACTTCATGAGGAAGTGTTGATGGAGTTCCACACATGCCCTTTAGTGGTACATCCAAGACTGGAAAACATGTACGATGACCTTCGACGACTGAACTGGTGGCAAGGTATGAAGAAGGGAGTAGCGAAGTTTGTCTCTCGATGCCTCACTTTTCAGCAAGTGAAGGCAGAGCACCAGGTACCCGCAGGATTGGATCAGCCTTTAGTGGTCCCATAGTGGAAGTGGGACGGGATATCCATGGACTTCGTGAAAGGACTTCCACGTATATCCAGGGGTCGTGACTTGATTTGGGTGATCATTGTTCGACTCAACCTGTCGGCCCACTTCCTACCGATCAGATAGTGGGTTACAGTAGAGAGCATGCGATGCCTCTATGTGCATGAGATTGTGCAGATAAATGTAGTACCTTCGACGATTTTCTCTGATCGTGAAGCATGGTTTACTTCCCGGCTATGGAGGGGTTTTCAAGAGGCTTTCAGGAAAACATTTCCTCTGAGCACCCCCTTCCATCCTCAGACAGTTGGCAAGACTGAGCAGACCATTCAGACCCTCTAGGACATACTAGGTTCTATTGTCCTCGACTTCGGTTGCAGGTGAGATGACCACTTACCTTTGGTGGAGATTTCATACAACAATAGATATCACTCCACCATAGGGATGGCACCTTTCGAGGCGTTGTACGGGAAACCTTACAGATCATCCTTTTGATGGATTGACCCTGGGGAGTAAGCACTAGTGGGACCAGAGAATGTATGAGCTAACACAGAGAAGGTGCAGATCATCGAGGATCAGATGATTACTGCCCAGTGGAGGCAGAAGTCGTATGATGACAGGATATGGAGACCTCTAGAGTTCTAGGAAGGTGACCGTGTCTTTTTATGGGTCTCACCTCGATGAGGTTTACGGAGATTTGGCCGAGGCGGAAAGTTATCTCTGAGGTTCATCGGACCTTTACAGGTCCTCAGCAATGTCAGTGAGGTGGCATACTGCTTAGCTATTCCACCTCAGTTGCACCAGGTGCACGACATATTCCATGTATCCTAGCTGAGGAGGTACGTGCACGTCCTTTCCCACATCATGGACAACGGACAATTGGACGTCGATTATGGGGCGACTTTCATGGAGGTTCCAGTAGAGATTAAGGATTGAGAGGTGAGGGTCCTTTGGGGATGGTCGATACCTCTCTTATGCGTTCGCTGGAAGAACGGGAACCTCCAGGAGAGCACATGGGAACAGGAGGCTTAGATTCGTTCTCAATACCCCCACTTGATCTCTTAGTTCGAGGTATAGCTTACGGGGACATAAATCCATAAGGTGGGGAGAATTAAAAGACCTAGAAATTCCATGGATTTTTTTTCATAAATACATGGGTATTTTAGGAGTCCGCGAAAATTGATGGCACATGATTCTGAGGCCCAGGGCACCCAGAATCAATTTTTGATGTTTTGCTTGGGTACATTCAGTAAATGTAAGAGGGGGTTTTTATAACTTTTAAACTGGTGCTTGGAATTGAAATCTGACGGCACCGTTGAACTCGTAGCACCGTTATTCTCTTATGAAGACTAACACTTCTACAGCAGTGGGTGGAGATTAAAAGTTAGTTTTTGAGTTTTGGGTGAAAATAATAAAATAAAGTGAGCTTCACTTTATTTTTATTTGAGCCACCATGTGGTTGTTTGGAGGTGGGTCCCACTGGATCTATATCCTCCTTATAGAGGTTGGATGTGGGGACCACTGGGACATAACCTCCCATAAGAGGTTATGGTGGTGGGGACCCCCACGCCTCAACCTCCCATGTGAGGATTAATGTGGTGGGGACAACCCGAGACCACATAACCAACCAATTTGAACATTAGGGTTGGGGACCACCCGACCCCTATTAAATGATAGGCGAGGAAAACCTCTCAACTCTCCTCTTTAATATGGAGGAGCCTCTTGAGTATCCTCCACATTAAAGTTTCCAATACACCCAATTAATGTGGCCAAATCCTCCCATTAATTTTAATGTGCCAACAAATGGTTAGTTTTTATTTTTGAAATCGTGCCAACAAAATAATATATTTTATAATCTATTATTTGTCACATATTTTATTTTTTGGGAGAGGATAGCTTGGGAGAAAATGAGTTCTCCAATGAAGAACTGCATCTTCCAACGAAGAACAAAGAACGCTGACAATGATCTTCTTCGAACTTCTTCCCCGGAAACAAACGGACGTGGAGCGTCTCCCACAACCGACGTATGAGCTCAGGATTGGAAGTGTTCGGCAGACGTGATGAATGGTGACAACACCGTCTTCTTCCCCATGAATCCATCTATGACCAACAATCAAAACGATCAAGTTATGGGTTTTTTTCTTTTATGTGCCATGTTCTTCTTATTGTCTCAAAATGAAGAATGGGGATATGTTTCCTTTGATGGGTGAGTTGTTTGTCATCGTTCTTCATACTTGATGAAATGATTGTTATCACCCTAATAATGGAGGGTGCGGGCCAAAATAACATGTCCCGACTCCCTATGTCGATCTCTTTTCTATTATTCTTCGGCAAGGAAACAAAGCAATGAGGCGATGGTGGTGGCGATGAAAAAGGTCATGCTACCTGACACCTCCATGATCTATGCCACCCCACAGCGTCCTACACCACCACCGGCCGAACCGGCCCCGGCCGAGACCCTGCCGACTGCATCTCTTTCTGAGATGAGTCGTTGCCCCGAGCCGACCCACGCCCCGCCGGCATGCCCGGCCCCATCCCGGCCACCTGCCGGCCTACTAGGCTGCCCGCCGGCCCATTTGGCACCCTCCAGTGCCGCCTTCTGGCCTACCCAGTTGCTCGCTGGCCTACCCGACCCCTTGTGAGCCTGTCCTGCCACCCGCAATCCCCCCTGGGGCCCTGCCCGACCGCCGTCGGCCCGCCCACGCCCTGCCCGACCGCAGTCGGCGTACCCGCGCCTTGCCCGGCCACCGCCTTCCTGGTCGCGCCCTACCCGGCCGCAACTGCCTTGGCTGGGGCCTGCCCAGTGGTCGTCGGCCTGGTCGGGCCTTCCCAGGCAGCCGCCAGCCCGGCCGCGCCCTGCGCGGCCGCTGCCGGCCTGGCCACACCCTCCACGGCCGCCATCCAGCTTGGTCGCGCCCCTCCGGCCTACCCGGCCGCCTCCAGTCCTGCCCGACCGCCTCCCATTCTCTCGACCGAACCTCGCACGCACCCCGCCCCCTTACTGCATGAGTCGCATCCCCCCTCGTGGATACCTGGTCGAACCTGCCCGGTCACACATTCCGGGCTGTGCCATGCTGGGCTGCAATTTCACGGCTCTCTTGGCCGAACCGCCCACGCTACCGGTTGGGCAGGGCCCAACGGGCCGGGCTGAACCTAAAAGGCTGGCCCACACAATGGGTTGGGCCAGACCCAACAGGCCTGTCCGGATCCATCTAGATGGGGTCCTCCAAGACAGGGTCAGACGAGGTCGGTCCGACCAGGTAGGACAAGACTTGGGCCCACTACCGAGCCTTTACATTTTTTGGCCATATCTTTAGCACCAGAAGAATATTTGATGAATAGTCAGCGGCATTGATTTTATTCGAGCATGATGGTCCCTTTGATTATACCCCACTGGAGTTTGGGGTAATGTTGAGATACGGTCAGGTTGGATCATGCACAAATCCCACCGGGCCCTCAGGACTAAGAGGGTAATAAATCACAGACCGGGTATCCGATTGACTAGCTGTCTGTTGTGTTGAGACCTTTATAACGTGGAAGACCTTAGAGATACTTCTTCAGGGTAATTCATGACATTTGGAGTATCTACCAGTAGCTCGTGGAGCGGATCCTCCAAGAGATGAGAATGCGTAAGGTGGAGACCTACTTGTTGGATAAGACCTGATGACTGCTGATCGTTTAGACTCAGAGTGACTATACTAGCCTAGCGGGGAGCGCCATGGTGTCGTGGAAGACCTGCTGTTGGGAGCACCTTGGTGTCTTGACAGACCAACGGTACTCGAAAAGAAAATTAACTCAGCGGGCTATGAGGGGGAGCGCCTTGGTGACGCGGTAGACCCACGGTGGGGAGTGCCTTGGTGATGCAGCACACCCACGGTACTCGACAAGAGGAGTACCTCAGTAGTCCATGGTTAGTGGGAAGCTCCATGGTGTCGTGGTAGGCCCACTATACTCGATAGAGGAGGAGTTTTCCAGCAGATGTGGTTTTGATAATTTGAATAAAAATCCTAGATGATATGAGTCAAAAACTTTTGTGTTTATCTCATGATTGAGATGGATTACTTGATAACTTAAGTATATGTAGGGGAATATGCCTAAGTCAGTTTACCTATTGATTACATACTTTTTGGTTTATCCTTGTTGTCTTTTGTGAGACCATGAGGGTCTCGGGGTCCCTATTGTGTATCGTTATACTCACTCCTGCACGGGCTATGCCCGCACCTCATTGTGTTGTATGCAAGAAACGAACAGCACTGACTAAGGATGAGACTAGCTGTACTGGATGGTACCCGGAGGTGGACCATACGATGAGTCAGAACACGGAGGAGGCTGACAGACGTGGAGTAATGAGGATTCCATCTGTACCTACCCTTCAAGTAGGAATCCCGGAGGATGACCCAACAACTATTTTACCTATCTTCTGTTGTACTTGTTTTTTAGTTGTACTTGTACCTCTCTGTCGGTCTTGTATTTCGGCCCCCATTACTTTCAAAACCCTCTTTTGGTTATACATTTTACTTAGTGTTTTTCTTTCATCTTTTACTATGATGTGTGCACTTTCGGGATATAAAGGTAATGAATTCCCTGTTTTAGGGATTTATGCCTTTGGTGCTAGTCGCCAGCCCCAGGCCTTGGAAGGCGGGATTGGGGTAGTCATGGCACGGGCCCCAAGGGACGGGTCGTGACACATCCTATGAGTAGCTATTTTCGTATATTTTTAAAAATTTATAATTAATAATTCAATTTTCATAATAAATATATATACTTTGGAAATAGGTTTTTTACTCACCATTAAACCCTATAAGAGCATTTTATAATATGGGATGAAAAAAGGTCACTAAGGGGAAATTAAGAAGAATGAATGAATGCATTTACATTATTTTAATACATGAGATCATAAAATAGAGTTTTCCATTAAAATAATAAAATTTATGCTTATATAATTCTTTTTCGTACACATTAAATAAAAATTACAAAAATGATTTTTTTCATACAAGCATTATAAGAAAACATAAAGTCAAAATCTTAATCATGAGGATTTATATATAAATAATGAGAAAGTAAGGAAGAAAATTTCTTAAATACATTCCATTTATTATAAAAGGTTTTAACCATTCCATTAAAACAAAATATAATTAGATTACTTTGTGAAATCTATAGAAATCCATGAAAACACATTATATATCCTAGGAATTTCAGGTATGTAATATGAAAAATAATTGGCATGATACCCAAATAATTTATCATAAAAATTTAATATAATACCTAGTAGATTTCAATAAATAATTTTTATTAAAATAACTAGTTATCTTTATCCCTTTATCTAATGCAATGGAGAGCTATTTTAAGATCACTCATCATCATGAGCTATATTAGGCTCACCCGTCATCGTGGGCTCTCTTGGGATCACTAAACATCATTATCAATTCCCAAAAACTGTAAAATAATCATAACACATGAAATATAGAATTTTCCAAATTAAAGTCATAAAAATATTATTTTCACCACTCAATATAACATATATGAATATTGAAATATAAAATAAAATTAACAAACTTTTTGAAAACTCCTAGACATAGGGGATGAGGGATTTCTATTATACCAAAAATAGAAGCATGTAAGGGAATTAAATTATAATATAATGGTTATAGAGATAGTGAATTACATTAACCTTATATATATTATGATAGATCATTCCATTTATTTGAAAATGACTCAAATAAAATATCGAAAAATATTTATTTGGAAAACCATTTAAAGATAGTAAAAAACAGACAAAATATACACATTACAGTTAACATATTTATTTATAAATTTATAAATAAATGTTTATATAATATTGAAATATAAGAAAATTACATACAAAAAAATTATTAAAATAAATAAAATGAGTTTTCTAATGTAAAAATCCCTTACCATGAGTCTGACTCATCAAATAAATATTTATCATCAGGAATAATAAATTTATCAGTAACAATTTTTTTATAAACAATTTATTCAGTGTTTATTATTTTTTATTTTCTTTATTTATTTATTATATAATATTACATAATCAATTTAGTTTACGTTAATTTTTTCTAAAGATATTCAACTCAAAATTCCAAAAAACTGTTCAGTGGGTTGACAATTTTAAAATAGGATGTTATTCTATAATATAATGAATAATAATAATGATATAATTATCCTTAATATATATAAATTATTCCATAATGAAACCCTAAACAATGGGTATAATAAATCAAATATGTTACTAACATTTATGAGGTAGGTCGTACGTGTGTATCATGTTTCCATTTTTAAAATACCATTGTTGAAATAAGGTAGTTATAATGATAATATTATATAAGTATTATTATATTTTAAAAATTATTATTATTTCTTAATATATGCTTATATATACCTACCATGTTGCGTGGCCACAAAAAAGGATCACATTGTTTCATGGAGGTGGTAATGCACACATATACAGACATATAATTATCATTTTTCGGTTCATGGAAACGTGAAAAAATATATTATAATATTTTCCTAATATAAAAATAATTTCAGAAATTTCATATATAAAATTTATACCCATAATTATTAATATCCATTACAGGATATGAACGAATACTAATTAAATGAGATTTTGTTGTGGTTGTGTTCCATATATAAGAACTATGGTTAACTTTTCCTTTTATCGAATTGGAAAATTTTATAGGTTATGAAATTTACATAATAACGTAAATAAATAAAATTTTATAAAAACATTATTCATTACATCATATTTTATTAATTATATAATGAGATATATGTAGATATAAAAATAAAAATCTTGTCTATGAAGTATAACACTTGTTCAAATAAACACATTAGGATTATATATATTGCATATTTTGGTTGGTTATATGATCAACAACAGAAATCCAAGAAAATTTATAGGATGTATAGAATTTCTTAATGCTATTATCTTCAGATAAATAGTTAATTAAATTTGTGAGTATGATTGGAGAGTATGTTCAATTATATAAGTGAGAGAAAGGGAACATTTGGAATCACCTCAAATATTAATATATATATATATATATATATTATAAAATACATGAATGTTGACATAATTACAACCAAATTAAATTATATAGTGGTAAGTATTGTATAATACAAATTCTATCACAATTAGATCTATTTTTTATAAATTATAGAAATTATCTACAAGTTAAACCAAATTAAACTAATTTTAACATTATCCATGATAACATAGCTATTTCAAAATGATAACAAATTTATATAACTAAAAAAAATTAATTATAAATAATTTTATAAATAAAGAATAAAATTTATTAATACATTTTAATAGTTTCACATAATAAATGGGAAATAAATAATTTACAATATAATAATAGAAAACAATTTAAAAATGGGTTTTGGAAAATATATAATTTTTTTTGTAAATAATCATTTTCCATAAAAAAAATATACTATTTTAATATTGTTTCGTTAAATTACAAAAAATAACATTTTTATACTTTTGGAGGAATTTAGAATAGAATTACATATTCCAAAGATTCCATTAAATGAAAATCCCTCGAAATTGTATTCAACATGATTACAATAAAAATTTATTACTCCAAATCCATTTTTTTGTTCTTGAAGTCAAAATATAAATCAGAATAAAAAAATTTCACAAAAAATGTATATCTTCTAACTAATCCCTAAAAATTTGATAAATTTGTGATTTTAGGAATTTTTTAACCCTTATTTATTGGGATTGAACACTGGTAAACCTGTATTAACCAGAACCATGGTATGTTTTTTTTTACAATTTTTAATATTTATTATATTAAATAATGTTGATAAAATTAAATTAAATTAATTATAAATATAGAAAATATAAAATCAACTTTTATCAATATTAATTGATATTATTTTAATAAATTAATATAAAATAATCATGAAAAACATGACTAAAAATATTTTTCCAAAAAAAATCTAATTTCTTTTAAGATATGTTCCTATAGCAATGCCAAGTGTAACGGTAATTCCAATATTAATTTTTTTTCACTTTTTCACAAAAATTTATTAATAAAACTATGTAACTAATCCAAAATATATCGTCACATAATGAGAAATTAAAATGAAATGAATTTTTTTCATTAAACATAAAATTTTCCAATTTTAATTGAGAAATTAATATTCTATGAAAAATACAAAAAACACTACATGAATATTCATAGAATCTAATTTCAAAAATCTTAATTTTTTTTTTAAAAATAAAGTTTCACTGAATTTTTTTTATTTTATATACAAATATATTCATAAAATAATTTTCAACAATATCGACAATGAAGATACAAATTTAGAAAATAAATAATTAATACAATTAAAATTAGATTTCCAATGTAATTTTTTCATCACATTTAGTCTCACTCGTTAGGTAAATTATTTGTCTTCCTTAATTAAATTTTTTTGTTCATTATGTATATTCTAAAATCATATTTTTTTTATTATTCCTCTTATTATATCCATCACCATGTTTTTTATAAATAATTAATTAATTAATTTCATGATGAATTTTTTCATGATATTCAGCTCACATGTCAACATGGACATTAGTATGATGGTTGGGTTCATAGTGGTAATGATTCAGTCAAGACAAAAATAATTAACATGAAATAATTATGTTTATTATATATAATGTATTAATTGTTATCTAACAATGAATGATTGTTGAGAAAAATGATCTAAATTTCAATAATGGAGAAGGAAGCTCATATGCCTGCATATATAATATTTTAATTGTCAATTGATCATGGTCGAAATATATATGTATCGATTTATCATAAAAATGATAATAATATCCTAAAATTTATATTATTTTTAAAAAATAAATATTTTTATTACAAATGTGAGGATTCCATTAAAATTTATCAAAATAACCATTATTGATAGTCAATTCTATAAAAAATATGACATCAACTTATGAAGTAGTAGTACTCTATAGACACGAATGATAGTTTTATTTCCCATTTTATGAAATTATGGAATGGTATAGGGTTTGAAATAAGAAAAATTACATATACCTATACAAAATATATGGATTTAATTATTTTATAAGGTTTTAAGAGGACATGAAGGAAGTATAAGAATAAATTAAATGAAAATTCATATTTATGAATAGTATATCCTCCTTGGAAAACTAATTTATGTTTATATATAATGAGTTACTAGGATAAATTTATTATCACAACGTGTAATCTAGGACATGTGGGGGGATTTAACTAGGGTATTTGGGCATTTATTTTCAAATCTATAAATCTTAAACTGAATGAGGAAGTAGGGATATGTGGTTACCTTTTATTTGTGAGGGAAGGGATATACTACGAATTAATTAAAATAATAAACAATATATACACACATATATATCATAATCAAGTAATGTGGAAAATTTTCAACCCAAATATGAATATGATTCATTATAGGGTCTACATAATCTCATTCAATCACATTTATGTATGTTTTAGATACATTTTAAGGCATACATCCTAGTCAAAACACGTTATAATAATTTTATCTTTAACTATGATAAGATAACTTTTTATCATGATATAATATTTATATGAACCAAAATAAAATGGACAATAAAACCGAATATTATAATTGTAATTCAATATTTTTAACCAATTTTATAAATATTATTATCTTAATAGGGAAACAATACTTTTACTTTAATATTAGAAACTCATAAATATCGTTATGAAGTAAAAAAACAGATTTATATGTAATACCCATTTTACCTTCAAATAATTTAATAAAATGGTTTCGATAAATATTTTTCCTCAAATAATAAATTAATTAATAATATTATACATTTGGGGAATGTATAAACAAAATGGAATCTTCCAAGAACTCCATTAAATGTAAAGACCCAAAAGTTGTTCTAATTTTAATATAATATTAATTATTTTATCAAAAGGTATGAATGGGTTTCAAATGTAAAAATAATATTTTAAAATATATTATTCATATATATATAGATATATTTCCAAAAATACTCAGCTGATATGAAATATAAAAGTGTTTAAGTAATAATAAAATTATCTATTTAGTTTAATCCCCGGGTAAACATGTTTTACCTTCAAATGATGCAACATATTTTTTATATTAATACTATTGATTATGAAAATCAACTAAGTTAACCATATTAAAATATAATAATTATTATTATTCTAAATGATTAATACATTTAATAAAATTAAAATCATTGAATTTAAAGAATATAATATAAAATAAAACTCAAAAAAGTTAATGAGATTTTTTTTAAAAAAAAGCCATTTTATGTATAAAAATGTTATTGTACTAAATTAATGTAAAATATTGGTTAAAAATATTTTTTTTATTTTTAAAATATATTAAGTAATTAAATATCAAAATTAAACGATAATATATCGTGACATTGTAAATTCATGAAAAGATAAGGTTTCTTTCAATAAAAACAATATTTTTCACACTTAATTAAAAATTCATCATTTTAAAAAATTATTAAAAAGTAACCATATGATAATTTTGGTATTTTTATTCCAAAAATGGTATCCTTTTTTGAAATAATATATCTATACATCTATGAAAGTAATTATAATATTTATTCACAAAATTATTTTTCTTCATGAAAATGTATTTTTCAAGAGTGAAATGACTTCACTAATCGTTGAGTGATTATTTTATATTAATTTATCAAAAAAGTAATTAAGTATGAATATAAATATATATTTCATAATTTTTTTATTTACATATCATCCAATTAATAACTATATTAAAAGAGTAAAATATAAATAATATTATTATTTGATTCATTCAATATTAGTGTTGTGTATTTTGTAAAATATCATTCATAGTGTTGTTTTAAAATATTTTTTTGTAACAACATAGTATCAATGAAAATTAATATTATTATAAAGGGAGTATAGTGGAATTTTTTTATAGATATACTATAATTATTTCCTTGCAATTGATAGGGTGTTATGAAGCCCCTTTTATAATAGGTGAGAATAAAATTATTATAATTATTACCAATTTATATAAGGGATATGATGTAAAACCTATTATGTAGTGTAAAATTGGAAAATTATCTATTGGGGAATCATATAGGGTCAAAAATACCTATTCCATTCCTTTTAGTACATTTTTAATCATTTCTTTATGTACTATATTCTTATAATATTGGCCTTTATATTTTTTGTGTTTTTATAGTATCCATTGTTTACCTATGTATTTTATATTAACTGAATTTAAGTAAAAAAAGTTATTAAATAAGTTTAACCTGATAATTATATATAATAAATCCATTTTATCAAATTAAATTTCAAGTGTAACAAAATTCATTTTTTACAATAGTATATGTACCGTGTACACACCCATTACTAGAGAAACTATAATTTTATTATAAAATTTTATTTATATTTATAATTTTTAATGATATAAATTATTTTATTATATTAAATTTTAGAAATAAATTTCTATCATAGACATCTAAAATAAATTTAAGCAAAATATTATATTATTAAAAACAAAAAAACAATTTTTTTTTACAAATTAATATATTTTTTATAAAATATGTTAAGAATAAGTCATCAAAATTCAATGATGTATTTTTAAAATGTTTTTATTAAATTATAAAATAAAAAATTTATAAAATAAACTGTTTTATAAAATTTTATTTCATTATAATAAATTTATAAAAATAAAACTATATTTTTTAATATAAATATATAAAACCATTTATTTATAAATAAATAAATATTTATGAACAAGAAATATTAAATTTATCAATTTTATAATGAATTTAATTCAATAAATTTATCATTATAATGTATATAAATTTATCACATAAATATGAAATATAATGAAAAAATATTATAGACGAGTAAACATCATTTTCCTTTGAATGTGAAAATGTGATATATGTATAATACATATGATAAATAAATTATTACATTATTAATAACCTTATTTTATCATAATATTTTCTATTTTATATATACTTGGAATATATAATTGTAATATTTAAAAAAATGTATGACTGTGTTGTAGTCGATTACGTTTATTCTACTAGAAATGATACTGTTTAAATTTCTATGGACTTTAATTTGACAATAATTTTTATTTTATTAACAATATAATTATTTAAATTTTTCATGTTACAGGTCTATATTAAAAAATATGAAAACATAGACATTCCCAGGGTTAAATTAATAATATTCAAAAGGGATAAATTTATTATTCGATTATATTAAATTTCCTTTATTGAATTAAAATATGGCTTCTTACATATTTACATTTTAAGTTAATTTATATAAAGTAATGGCCAAATTTTATGTTAATATTGGAATGTTTCAATTATGATTTGGGTTTTATGTATACAAATCTTTTAAAAATATTATTATTTAAGGAGAATAATTAGTGAAATTTTGGGTTATTAAAACATTTATATGAGAAGGGTTTTATATATAATAACATGTAAACCATGATATCCACATTTGGGGCCTGATAAATAGTACCACATCACCTATTTCATTTCTCCCATGTATGCCAATGATAATTTATAGGGAGTTAGGGTAAGATAATATATCTTTTGGATTCAATAAATAAATATCATAAGACTAAAATCATGATTAATACCATAAATACCTATAAATTTGATATGAACACCAATTTAATATAGAATATCAACATAACACCAAATACAAAAATACCATGATATATTATATTTTTCATTAATATTCAAATTAACTTATAGGTAGTTAGTATGTAGAAAATAATTATCCATAATAATTGAAGAAACATGTATGCCCACATAATTTTCTCTATAGTTTCTCAAAATCCCTATTAAGCTACTTTTGATCATTTAACTGTGAAATGGGACCTGAAATAAGCTAAATTTCAACATTATTTCAACTCATCCACTCGGTAGTATTTTCAGTATATTAGTTTAAAACATTGTATTACACTAATTGGGTTACTCTATTATATGCTAGTATATAAATGGATTACTGAAAAATATGAAATTAAAAAGATAAATGATATTACATATTGTCACAACCCCCTCCCACCAAAGATGCCCCTCTTGAGCTGGCAATGGTGAAATGGAGATAATGACCCCCGAGTCCCACCTCCAGTAGGCCCCGGGGTGGCGACTAGCACCAAGGGTATGAGTTATTACAAATATGGGAGGCATTACACTTTTTATTTATTTAGGATCAAGAAATAGGACAAGTCAACCACCAAAAAAGGAAAAGAACAAGTGTATATAAATAAACAGAAACCAATCCCACATGCATGTTTAAACAATTTTATAACAAGGTGCAAGTACAAGAAAGCTCAAAGTACAATACAAAAAGAAAACAAGAGAACATCAACTGCAACAACTCCAACTTTCCAACTAGTAGGGTCCCGCACGACCCTGGTAGTCCTCCCGGAAACCTGAAAATAAACGTCGGGTGAGCATACAAGTATACTCAGTAGGGAAACATAAAGCTCTCATGCACAAATGGGGAGACATCCTAATGTCCCGTGAGAACAACAGAAGAAACCTAAAAATGATATCTATCCACCCAAACTCACCAGCCACACTCACCAAAACACAAACACAACAGGTAGTAGTATATAAGAAACAAGAGTATTGGTTACCCCACACCATTTTCCAGTAGTCAGCTGCTCTTCCTAATTGCGAACGTCCGGACGCTGCCACACACTCCCCGCCAGCACACACTTGGGCCTCACAAACCACACATCCCTCCCGCACACACCTGGCCCTCACAACCACATATCCCGACCACACACACCTAGGCCTCATAACCACGTATCGCACCTGCACACACTTGGGCCTCACAACCACGTATCCTGTCCGCACACACCAGGGCCTCATCCTGAAGGTTCTTGGGAAACAGTAGAACCTACCTAAAGAGTTTTGGGCTAAAACCACCCCAATCGAAACCTACCTGAATGGTCTTAGGTGTAAGGTCGCCTCAATCCATCACATCCTAGGGGAGAAGAAGCATGAAGAAGCTAGTAACTAAGGGAAAACACCCTCTCCCATGAAATGGGAGAGTTTGGCACTAAGTGCTCAACATGGGTGGGTGTGATAAAAAACAAAAGATACATATATATATATATATATGTATAAAAAACACACAACCCAACCTATGGATTCTAAACAGAGAATCTGAGCACGTTCCTTGGCACTACTACTACGAAGCAAGCATACTACAAACAACCCCAACCTCATTTAGGTTTTCATGTTTCAGCAGAATTAGTTTATTTTGTTCCTTAACTACTGGGAAACTATCCACAACCAACCACATTGATCGTTCATAAAACATATCCCTGCCATCCACAAATCATGTTAGGAAAACACAAGCAACACAACCAAGTCCATCTTATCAACCAACCAACCCATTGATTATTAATCCCGTTCCATTACCATGCCCCACCATTCATTAAATTTTATTATTCACAACCCATAGTCCGTACACATTCCAACCCATCCCTGCAGCCCCACTGCCAACCACCATAACCACAACTGCATTGTACATCATTATCCCTTTAATACCATTTATCGTAGCCCCGCTGCCCGTCACCAACATAACATTCACACCAACCCACAACCAAGTCAACTGCAGCCCACTGCTCACCTGATTCACAACAACCCACAAAACACCCCCATCACATGCCACATATCCAAGCCAACACCCACATGTTCATTACTACATTTTTGTTTAACCGGGGTGTCCATAGAAGGGTTCCATAATTTCATTTAATCAGCCAACATTACATGATTAAACAAATTCCACATTCCACAAGGTTCCATCAACAAAACGGTCTAAAAGATAGGGCAACATTTAATTGCGCAAGCAAAGGACCCAACGACCGTGATTTTCAGTAGGCTTAATCATATTCAATTAATAACATATCAATTGGATAAACAAGATAAACATAACAACTTTCCCATCCCCATTATTTAACCACTTATTATCTTTATTTAACCGGTTCAAAATTGTTTCATGAAACCAATAGGAAACCCACCCGGTATGTTGCACAAATTAGAGAGATAAAGGCAAGATCCCTACCTCAACAGGTTCTGATCGCAACGCTCCCCCGGATCAACCTTAGAAGGCGTCCGTCGGCATCCGTCACTTCAGTCGGGTCCCGGAAAAACCTCCTCGTGTGGAAGTCTGAAAGTAAAGGTCGAAGGAAAGAAAATGGATCCAAGCTCGGATGTTCCGCCTCATCATTACTATCCCGTGGCCGCGGATGGATCATAAATCGGAGCTCGGACGAAGAAGTTATGGAAGAAAAGGAGCCTTCGAGTCTCTTGGGAGAGCTCTGCTCAGAGGAATGGGGAGGAGAGGAGTGAGTTGAAAAGGAGGAGGGGACCCCTCCTTTTATTGACGATAAAAGAAAAAGTATGCGATGTGTACTTTATGGTAAACGGCATGTACTCGGTTATTTTACATTGTCTCCACGTGCCTTCCCACACGGCTATGTGGCCGTTGACTGGTCAACACACAGTTTGAGGGTAACACATACGCAGGGAAGGACTACACGGCGTGTCATTTAGAGACACGAAGTGTACTCATTTATTGCACACGGAAAGGACACGGATCCAACACGGTACACAGCCATTGAATGGTAACACGTACGTGGGGAAGGACTACACGGCGTGTAAAACTGGACAAACGACATGCACCCATTATTTCACACAGCAAGGAAACAAATTTCAACACGGGGTATACCCAACAAGGTGGTACACGGTTTGTATTATGCACACATGGAGTGTACCCACTTATTTCACATGGCAAGTACACGACCTTCAACACGGGGTATACCCGGCGAGGGGGTACATGGCGTGTACTAATACTACACACCGTGTAGTTTCAAAATCTTGGAAAGTGTGGGAAAAGTACATTTCACCCTCTATAACACTTCGTGACCTTCTTTTTGATAAAGTAATGGGCCAGAGAGGTCCGGGCTATTACATCAGATACCTCTTAAAACAATCTCGTCCCCGAGAATTCAAAAACCAACCCAGTGGAACCCAACAAGATACCTATTACGGTTATCGTTATAACAGGAACGCAACCAACAACCCTATTCATATGTGTTAGGAATTCCTTCTCCTATGTCAAGATATTATCCACTTTAGGCGGCGCTGACTCTCCTGCATGGGTTTAATCGCATCCTCATTAGTTCATCTCGGTTAAGAATTGGGTCTTCCTACTTTCATACATTAGGATTTTCCAACTTGCACTACCACCAACACCACACAACCAACACACCGCCCCGAACATGTGGTTTGGGGAAAAAATTCCTTCTCTTATGTTGAGATATTATCCTCTTTATGTGGAAATGACTCACCTGAATGGGTTCAATCGCATCTGCATTAATGCGTCTTGATTATGGATCAGGTTTTTCCCTTTCCCCACACATCCGGACATGTTACACATTACCAGGGAACTAGGAAACAAAAGGTCTCACAACCGACAAGCCAAGCATTCCATATATCAAAGGTACAGAGTGCAACATCAACACAAAGCTCAGAAGAACAAGGGAAAACACAAGTCAAAACAACTCCGGGTACTGAGCGTGCATTTGGGTCTCCCGCTCCCAAGTGCTCTCTTCGAGGCCGCCATGCCTCCAGAACACAAGATCCAACGGAATGGTTCATCGACAGAGAACCTTCTCTTTACAATCCTCGATTCTGACTGATCGTTCCTCGAAGGTCGCGTCGTCTCCCATATCTAACTCTCCCCAGTCGATAACATGGGATTAATCGTGTAAGTACTGACATAGTTGGGAGATGTGGATGACGTCATGAACCTTATCCAACTGAGTTGGTAGGGCCAGCTGATATGCCACCTCACCGACTCATCTCAGCACCTCAAAAGGCCCGATGAACATAGGTGAGAGCTTGCTCACTTTCCTAATCCTCTCCTCCCCTAGTCGATGGGAAACCATCAAGAACACATGATCTCCCACCTCGAACTCCAAGGGACTCCTCTGAAGATCAGCATAATATTTTTTTTGGTCCTGAGCTGCTTTCAACCTCTCACGTACATGCTGGACTTTCTTTGTGGTGCTCTGCACTACCTCTGGCCCAAGAGCACCTGTCTCATCAACCTCTGCCCAGAAAATGGGTGAACGACATGGTCTCCCATACAAAACCTCAAATGGTGACATGCCAGTAGTAGAGTGGAAGCTATTATTTTAGGCAAACTCTACTAAAGGCCTGTGTAGTACCCATGATCCTATGAAATCCAGAACGCATGCCCGCAGCATGTCCTCCAACGTCTGGATAGTCCGCTCCATCTTCCCATTGGTCTAGTGGTGGAAAGCAGTGCTAAGGCGTAGCTAGGTGACAATGGCATGTTGTAACCCCCTCTAGACTCGTGAGATAGACCGAGTATCCCGATCTAAGATGATAGTCTTCAGGACTCCATGCAAACGCACCACCTCGTCTACGTACCTCTGTGCTAAGGCACTCACTGGGCCTGACCCCTTAATTTCTAAGAAGGGTGCTGATTTCGTCAGCCGATCCACCACTACCCTGATAGCATCATAACCAACCTGAGCTCTGGGTAGTCTTGTGACGAAGTCCATTGATATGTCAACCCACTTCCACTCAGGGAAATCTAAAGGGTGCAACAACCCACTGGGAACACGGTGTTCAGCCTTTAATTGCTGACACACTAGGCATTTAGCCATGAACTTCGCCACTACCCCTTTCACCTCGGGCCACCAAAACTGTTCCCTCAGGACTCGGTACATTTTTGAAACTCCTGGATGTACCACCAAGGCCGAGCTATGGAACTCACTGAGAACTCCCTCACGCATTGCCTCCGGAACAATCAACCTTCCATGGAAAAGCATCCGATGTCAGATGTCCTTTGACCATCCATCTGGAGTGTTCCCCTGATCGACATGATCCTGCATCACTTCCACCTCGGAGTCCCCCCACTGAGACTCTTCCACCTGCTGCAATAAAGAGGACTGCACCGTCATCTGAAACAAACAGCCTCTAACACCTTCTACCCTGGCATCCAAGTGCAAGGCAGCCAACTCTCCCATCGCTCTCTAATCATTAGTGGACTCCCAAACCACTTACTTATGCGACTTATTGCTCAGGGAATCAGCCACAACGTTTCCCTTACCTTCAGTGTAAGAGATCTCAAAGTTATAGTCTTGGAGAAACTCGAACCATCTCTGCTGCTGTAAGTTCATGTCACACTGGGGGAAGATATAACGCAGGATCTTGTGATCTGAGAAGACCAAAAAGCGCTCCCAAAAGAGGTAATGCCACCTCAACTTTAGTGCGAACACTAATTCTAGAAGCTCTATGTCATGGGTGGCGTAGTTACGCCCATGAGGGCGTAACAGCCAAGACCCGTAACAGATCACTCCCTTCTTCTGCATTAGCATGCACCCCAGACCAAGGCCAGAAGCATCACAAAACACCTCATACAACTTCCCTTCCTTTGGAAACCTGAGTATGGGAGCACTGAACTTCTTCTCCTTCAGGTAGTCGAAAGATTTCTGGCACTACTCGCTCCATAGGAAGACATTGTTCTTCCTAGTCAAAGCTGTCAATGTATTAGAAACCTGAGAGAAGTCTGAAACGAACTTCCAATAGTAACCTGATAAACCCACGAAACTACGAACTTCTGCAATGCTCTTGGCTGCTACCCAAGAAACAACAGCCTCCACCTTCGACGGGTCCACTGGCACTCCATGCTGAGACAATATGTGCCCAAGGAAGTGTACATATTGCATCAAGAACGTACACTTAGAAAATTCCCATAATGTTCGTGGTGTCAAAGGACTTCCAAGACTGCCCTGAGATGCTCAACGTGCTCCTCCTCTGACCTTGAGTAGATCAGGATGTCATCGATAAACACAATGACGAACTGGTCCAGAAACTCTCGGAAGTCAAATTTCATAAGTCCCATTAACACAGCCGGTGCATTCGTAACTCCAAACGGCATCACCAAAAACTCAATGTTCCCATAACTGCACCTGAAAGCCATCTTCGAGATGAAACTATCCATTACCCTCAGCTGATGATATCCAGATCGTAGATCAATCTTGGAAAACCAAGATGCTCCCCTCAGTTGGTCGAAGAGATCATATATCCTTGGGAGGGGGTAGCGATTCTTGACTGTTACCTGGTTCAACCTTCAGTAGTCTATGCATAGACTGAGACCAGCATCTTCCTTATTCATGAACAAAACCGGATCACCCCATGGCGATATGTTGGGTCGAACAAAACCCTTCTCCATCATATCGTCAATCTGAATCCACAACTTCCGCAACTCCAAAGGTTCCATCTGATAAGGGGCCATTGAAATAGGGAGAGCACCAGGCTGTAAGTCTATCCCAAACTCAACGTCACGTCGGGGGGGTAGAGTCACAACCTCCTCAGGAAAAACATCGAGGAAATCCCCAACAACCTCAGGGACATCCATCATATCTGTATCAGCTGGAACCATGTATAGACCACCTAACAAGGAAATGAGAGGCTCCACATGCCGGCTTCCCACCTGATAGCTCCTCTCACAAACAAAATCTACACGCTCCCCATCCATGTTGGAGAACACGACTATTCTCTGGAAGCAGTTGATAACGGAACTAACAGAAAACAACTAGTCGATGCCTAGGATGACATAGTATGGCTGCATCTATAACAGATGAAAGTCCCCACTAGATCTATGTGGTCCCAACGTCAGCCCACATCCCCGGAAAACACATGATATGCTAGTCAGGCCTCCAACTGGTGTACTCAGAACCAGTGGTACTAAAAGTCTCTCTACGACTAGTCCCAAATCATGGTCTAAACAAGGTGAAACAAAGGAGTGTGAAGCTCCCGAATCGATCAAAGAAGAAACAAGAGTGCGGAAAAAACCAATCGTACCACATACCACCTCTGGTCCTGCCGGAGCTGTCAACTCTACCGCGTGCAACTTTCCACGCCCAGCTCCTCTACCTCTCGGATGTCGTCCACCTCCCCGACCATGACCTGGTCGAGGTCCCTGAGTAGCTCCCCGAGGTCAGCCTCCTCCCGCAAAGTCTGCCCTCGGAGGAGCTAGGTCCTGCTACTGCTAGAAGGGCCTCGCCGGAAACTGGTTCTACTGAGGTGGGTGCTGAACCTGCCCACCTCCACCGTACTGAGCTCGGGTCGGGAACCGACTCTGGATGTGCACAAAACCTCCACAAGAAAAACACTTTGGTCCTGCGCTCGTGAAAAATGGATGAGGACTCGAAGATCTGAACTGGAACTACTGGGGCCTTCTCCCCACTGTCCTGAGCCTGGAAGGTCCCGTCGCAGGAGACCTGCTACTGACTGATTTCCCCTTCAACGAGCCCGGATGGATCCCCTATCGGGGTGCACCTCCCAGCGAGTGCATCCTCTCTACAACCACTTCTTTCTTCTTTACCACCAAGTACGTCGGAAGGGTGAAGGGGATGACAACATACTGGAGGGAAAGACGAATCGCCTCCTCCAAACGTCTCACCCGAGACTCCTCATCCGGAAACAGATCCAGCACAAAGCACATGAGGTCCTTGAACTTGATCCCCAGATCTCGTACTAACATACCCCCCTACTGAAGGGAGATTAACTCCTGCCACTTCTCCGCCTTGATCATGTAATAAATGAATTCCTCTCGGAATTCCTTCTCAAAGTTAGCCCATGGATCCTCTTCCTCTGTCCTCTCTCCGAGGTAGAGCTTCCACCAATGTCGCGCCGTGAATCTCAGCCGACTGACTGCTAGGGGAACCCAGTACTCCCTTGGAGCACGGATCAAGGTAAAAGTGTTCCCTAGCTCCTCAAGCCACCCCTCCGTCTCCGTATCCGAAGTACTACCCTCATACTTCTTGAGGGTTTGTCGCTGAAAAGAACGGAGAGTCTTCTGCCACTGACTATCTTCCTCCTCTCGATCAATCCTCAACCGATCGACCGCATGAATATGGTGGGCCTCGGCCGTCTGAGCCACCCGGGGACGACGTCCAGGTGACATAGATGTACGGTAAACAAGGATCGCCTAAGCCAAAGTAGTAAGGAAAAGCTCAAGGTTTTATTTTGTCATTTTATTTCAATTTCTTTCCTAGAGCACCCAAATCAAGTAAAACACAATCATGATGATACATGTACCTTCCCTAGGGTCTCTACCCTACAATCAATGTAGTCTCACTTGGTCATTTGGTAGGCTCAGAGTCCTTGCATTGGATCACGGGGGGCCCTAAAATCATGTGTCCTAGCCGGTATTCCCTGGCCTATGTCACGCACCAAGACTAAATAACATTGTTGCCCCAACATCCCATGCAATCCTCATTGTGCCTAACTATAGACTCCATCATATCTCTCAACCATCAACTCTGATACCATTCTGTCACGACCCCTCCCACCAAGGATTCCCCTCCTGATCTTACAATGGTGAATGGGAGATAATGACCCCCTGATTCCCACCTCCAGTAGGCCCCGGGGTGGCGACTAGCACCAAGGGTATGCATTTTCACAAATATGGGAGGCATTACCCTTTTTATTTATTTAGGATCAGGAAATAGGACAATTCAACCCCCAAAAAATGAAAAGACCAAGTGTATATAAATAAACCCAAACCAATCCCACATGCATGTTTAAACAATTTTATAACAAGGTAAAAGTACAATAAAGCTCAAAGTACAATACCAAAAGAAAAAAAGAGAACATAAACTACAAAAACTCCAACATTCCGACTAGTAGGGTCCCACACATCCCTGGTAGTCCTCCTGGAAACCTGAAAGTAAACGTAGGGTGAGCATACAAGTATACTCAGTAGGGAAACCTAAAGATCTCGTGCACAGGTGGGGAGACATCCTAATGTCCCGTGAGAACAATAGAATAAACCTAGAAAGGAAATATATCCACCCAACCTCACCAGCCACACTCACCAAAACACAAACACAACATGTATTAGTATATAAGAAACGAGAGTATTGGTTACCCCACACCATTTCCCAATTGTTAGCTGCTCTTCCTAATGGTGAATGTCCTGACGCTGCCACACACTCCCTGCCCGCACACACCTGGGCCCCACAAACCACACATCCTGCCTGCACACACCTAGCCTCACAACCACGTATCCCGCACGCACACACTTAGGTCTCACAAGCACGTATCCCGACCGCACACACCTGGGCCTCACAACCACGTATCCCGACCTCACACACCTGGGCCTCATCCCAATGGTTCTTGGGAAATAGTAGAAGCTTCCTGAAGAGTCTTGGGCTAAAACCACCCCAATCGAAACCTTCCTGAAGGGTTTTAGGTGTATGGTCGCCTCAAGCCATCACAGCCTAGGGGAGAAGGAGCAGGAAGAAGCTAGTAACTAAAGGAAAACACCATCTCCCATGAAATGGGAGTGTATGGCACTAAGTTATCAACATGGGTGGGGTGCGATAAAACACAAAAGATATAGATATATATATATATGTATACCAAACACACAGCCCAACCTATGGCTTCTAAACAGAGAAACTGAGCACGTCCCTTCGCACTGCTACTATGAAGCATGCATACAACAAACAACCCCAACCCCATTTAGGTTTTCATGTTTCAACAGAATTATTTTATTTAGTTCTTTAACTACTGGGCAACTATCAAAATCCGACCACATCGATCGTTCGTAAAACATATCCCTGCCATCCACAAATCAAGTTAGGAAAACACAATCAACACAACCATGTCCTTCTTATCAACCAACCAACCCATTGATTATTAATCTCATTCCATTACCATGACCCACCATTCATTAAATTTTATTATTCACAACCTATAGTCCGTACACATTCCAACCCATCCTTGTAGCCCCGCTGCCAACCACCATAACCACAACTGCACCGTACATCATTATCCCTTTAATACCATTTATCGCAGCCCCGCAGCCCGTCACCAACATAACATTCACACCAACCCACAACCAAGCCAACCACATCCCACTGCTCACCCGATTCACAAAAACCCACAAAACACCCCCCATCACATGCCACGTATCCAAGCCAACACCCACATGTTCATTATTCCATTTTTGTTTAACCGTGGTGATCACAGAAGGGTTCTATATTTTCATTTAATCAGCCAACATTACATGATTATCCAAATTCCAAATTCCACAAGGTTCCATCAACAAAACGTTCTAAAAGATAGGAAAACATTTAATTGTGCAAGAAAAGGCCCCCAACGACCGTGATTTTCAGTAGGCATAATCACATTGAATTCATAACATATCAATAGGATAAACAAGATAAACATAACAACTTTCTCATTCCCATTCTTTAACCAGTTATTATCTTTATTTAACCAGTTCAAAAGTGTTTCACCTAAGCAAGAGGACACCCACCCCGCATGTTGCACAAATTAGAGAGACGAAGGTATGATCCCTTCCACAACAGGTTCTGATCGCAACGCTCCCCCGGATCAACCTTAGAAGACGTCTGTCGGCGTCCATCACTTCTGTCGGGTCCTAAAAAACATCCTCAGGTGGAAGTAGGAAAGGAAAGGCCGAAGGAAAGATAACAGATCCAAGATCGGAAGTTTCTCCTCGTCGTTACGATCCCGTGGCCACTGACGGATCGTAAATCGGAGCTTGGACGAAGAAGTTATGGAAGAAAAAGAGCCTTCGAGTCTCTTGGGAGAGCTCTGCTCAGAGGAATGGGGAGGAGAGGAGTGAGTTGAAAAGGAGGAGGGGATCCGTCCTTTTATAGGCGAGAAATGAAAAAGTACACGGCGTGTAAATTATGGTACATGGTGTGTAATCAGTTATTTTACACGGTCTCCCCGCGGCTTACAATACGGCTCTGCGGCAGTTGACTGGTCAACACACGGTTTGAGGGTGACGCATACGCAGGGAAGGACTACACGGCGTGTAGTTTATACACACAGCGTGTACTCATTTATTGCACATGGCAAGGACATGGATCCAACATGGTACATGGCCATTTACTAGTAACTCATACACGGGGAAGGACTACACGGCGTGTAGAACTGGACACACGGTGTGCACCCATTATTTCGCACAGCAAGGACACGACTTTCAACACGGGGTATACCTGGAAAGGTGGTACACGTCGTGTAGTATGCACACACGATGTGTACCCACTTATGTCACATGGCAAGTACACGACCTTTAACATAGGGTATACCCGGTGAGGGGGTATACGCCGTGTACTAACACTACACGGCGTGTTGTTTCAAAATTCTGGAAAGTGTAGGAAAAGTCATGTTCACCCTCCAGAACACTTCGTGGCCTTCTTTTTGATAAAGGAATGGGCCGGAGAGGTCCAGGACATTACACATATCAACATGGGTAGTCGTCATCCACTTATTTTACTACCATGAATCTTTAACATATATACATCAACCCGTGTTGATAATTAGTATCCTCAAAGACTAATTACATCTTATAGGTTTGTAATATCCATGAAAACCCATGATTAATATTTTATTCATATTATGTTGAGTAACCTCTATAGACATAACTTTCTTTGGAGTACCCTTTGGAAAAAAATTATTCCATGAGGTATCCATTATACATTATTAATGGATGATTCTTTCACCTACACTTATGATGTTGGATAATTATTTACCCAACCCATATGCTATATAATATTCACTAACACATTAAATGGAAACTAGCCGAAGAATTATTATTAACCTCTAAATCCATCCACATTAAAGGGATTATCAAAATCTTATAGAACATCACTCCAAATAATGTTTTCATTCTCATTTCACCATGGAAATGTATTTTTGATAGTTTATGAATCCATATAAAAAAGGGGTTGTCTATTCACCTTATCCATTGATTTATGATGAATAATGTTTTTCAATTATAAGAAAGGGTTGTTTAATAACTCATAGAGATACGATACATAAAATATTATTGTAAAAATAAAAATAGAAATAAATAAACCACATAAATTTGATTTTAATTAGAATACAATAGTGGATTTTATGTTAAAAATTTCATCATAATAGATAATATTACTATTATATACAAAAATATATATGATCATATTATACACTAATACAATAATAAAACATTAACTAACTGAGGATCAGAAATATTATAGGGCAAAAAATATAAACAAGTAAAGACCATATAAACTATTTATATACACTACTCATAACAGTCCCCAATTACAAATTTAGTTCATTTACCTTTTATATTCATACTAGACCCATTTTCAAATCTTATATATCACAAATAAGGTCATCAAAATCATCAAAATTGCTTGTAGAGGTTGTAATAATAAAATCACAATAGTCTACCACATATGAATTCTTTAATAATAGTGTTACATATATTCATTAAAATACTTAATGAAATAAATTCCCTAATCTTATTAATCATACAATTGTATATCTATTTTTTAGATAACAATCCTCACAAGTGGTTTATATATATCTACATAGTTGGGTTCCCAACTAGTGTATTACTCTCACAGTCTCATAATTACCATATAATATTGAACCAGTAATCAAATATTACAATATATTTAAGGTTAACTGTGTATCAGAAACAATCTCAAGGATAATATAAATGAACCAATTTTTACCCAAATAATTTTACGTTGAATGTGAAATTGATTGAATTAAATATTATGGTTAACTCTTCATCAAATTAACACTATAAAAGGGTGAATAGATTTTCCTGATCCTTAATAGACTATCACCATCAACATAATTCGGATTAGTTCTTTGGAATTAATTTTAAATAGTTTTAAAAAAAGTTGACCAATAACTACATGAGTGTTGTAAAATGAAAGAGGTCCCCTTCCATAATGAACAATGGGAAATAATTATTTTATTTTTTAATGGTTTATAAATACTCTAAATGAATAATGTTAATGCGGAACTGATATGAGTCAAAATATTATATCCACATATATTAATTTAAATGTATACTAGAAATCACATTAATAAAAAATTTAGAGGTGTAATGAACATCACCATTTCAAAAAATGTTATGTTCAAATGGAAATCACCTTATCAAAATGTATATAAGCCAATGTAAATTTATTATGAAATATTATAATGAAGTAAATAGGTGATCACCCTATAAAATAAATTATATGATTAAATTCCTAAATAATAATAATATGAAAAGTCTATAATCATAATAAATGAATAGTGACTGAATGTGTAATCACTACTGTAACAAAAATATCAGTGAAATGGTTATCAAATATTGTGAACATTCATTAACTTTAAAAAAAATACAATTCTTAACCATCAATCACCATTTCAAAAATAAATACGTAAATGGGATAAAACATAATACACATGAGAATATGACACAAATCTGTCATCGATCATAAATTAGACATGTTTATTGTTCTATCAATTATTATTTTTAACTAAATTTTAATGACATATCCCAATTATGATAAATAAAATCATTCGGGAATGTGTTATCATTATAACATAATCTATAGTATGGGTTGACATAATATCAATGATGGTATAATATAATCATTGAAAATAAAATATCACCATTAACTTGAAAAGAGAATATTTGAATTAAAAATATTCCCAAATCATAACATATTAATAAGGGATTTTTTATTTTATGAAATGAATTATCATAATAATGTGTGAATTCCAAATCCATGACAAATATAATAGAATTTGGAGTGAGTGATCTGTCACTAAAAGAATAATATAAAGAAGGGTCAAATGAGAATCCCAAAAAAATATCAACAACAATGAATTGTAAATATACATCCAACATATCATAATGTAGTTTGAATTGATTTTTATGATCAATAAAAACATCAACAATGATGAATGATTAATAAAAAATTTAAAAATATAAAACTTTACTGAAAGAAAACCAATTCATAATAATAATAATAATAATTATTCTATGGTTTATAATCACATGCATCATTCTAATCAATCCAACTTAGTCACTAGGGTACCCACACCTATAACATTTAACAACATGGATTTTTAATTTTAACCAAAAATATCTTAAAATAACATTTAATATCTTGAAAATATCAAACATACCAATGATTTTTAAAATGGGTACTAATTATAAAAATTTCCAAAAATAAAACTAATCTATATTGATCCTAGTCAATAAAATAACTTCCCATCATTATGGAGCATTTAAGGTAACCACATAATGGTTTTTGGTAATGTTGTAGACAAGGAAATGATTCATTTTTTCTATAATTTAAAATTTTAATACAATATATGTTATGATAAATAATAAAATTGTATGAATAGTTTAAATTGGTGTTGAGAGATAATAAAAAACATCATGAATCAAGTAACCCAATATTCTTTCTAATATTCATACTATGTTATTACAATACTACACACACCAAACACATTTCTATTCTGATAAAATAATTTTTGGATTATCCAAATGAATATATTTAATCATTTATTATATACCAAATAAATACTAACTATAGTTGATAATGATATATCTCACAATTTACTCAATCAATATGTTTCAGTTTGAGTAAATTTAATCCCATATCATTAGTAGCATATTTATTAATGGTTATTAAATATCAATATTATAGTATAGTAAGTTCATGGAGAAATAATATAATACTATCCCAACATCATATAAAAATAACATAAGGATCTATCTAAGGATTCTCTCAGAAACATACCCACTTTACAATTCCATAATAAAATTTCTAAAAAAATATAAAAACTTCTAATATTAGTTACCCCCGACTATAAATAAATATTAACTCATATAATAAATATGGAACAACCATTATTAATGACTATATATAACCAGAAAATCCATAACAACATTCATTATTCCCAAACCCTATGATCTAATACCAATAAATATTTAAATCACAATTACAATTAATCATCATAATAAATCAATAATAAAATTATTTAGAAAAAATTAAAAAATGACGAACTTCAATGATTGATAGCCATGGTTTAAACATTATGTAACATATGGTAATATCCCCCCAAGCCTCTATAATTTGGAAAACCTAAAAACTGAATAATAAATTTTCAAATTACTATGATATCTTTAATCCAATCAAAAAGCCTAAAAATTATCGACTCTTCCCTCCGAAGTACTACATTCAGCCTTGTTTGTTATTGATACCAAATTGTTAGCTATGTATTATAAAAAATGATATCATACAAACTTAAATTTACCATGTGTTATTAGAATCCTGATCAAATATCTATGTAAACACATATTTATTTAAGAATATGAGGTGACAAAATATTTAAAGGTATATAACATTATAAATTCATTAATATAATGGGAAAACTCATCCTAAATTATTATATTTAAAAACTATAAAAGAGAGTTGAAATGGATAAAAAGGAGGCCCTCATCTCAGCCAATCATCAACCCTGAATATGAATATCATCAATGATTTTATGAGAATAAACATAAAACCATTAAACAAAAAAACTGTCATTTTGTATACTAGTTAGAGTACAAAAAACTAGATTCTAAATGGCCTTCATAAAAAGTCCCCCTCCTCGAGAAAACCCAATGATAAACTTGTAATGGACCACCATGTATGTGGTGGATACTAATAGAAATTATGAACTCATTTATCCTAATTGGGAACCTTGGGTTGTTCTTACAGAAATGAAATGGCCATTGTCTACATTATATAGTTAAAAGATAACCTCCAACCCATAACCAAATCATCTAAATATTCAATAAAACCATAAGACATGTAAAAATTACTACAACCCAATGTGTTCATTCAATTAAAATTTAATAAAATTAGAAATATTCAAGTTGATCAAGGATCTAGTTTAAAAAAATTATATTTTCCACCACTATAATGACCAAGACATCTAAAATTATTATAAAATCTATGTTTCATGAACTACCATCCCCAAAAAAACACCACATACAACTCAATTGATACATACTCTTCACTGATTTCCAATAAATTCGCTAATTCCTAAACATATGGTTATATGTTGCTGAATTATCCGGAAAATTATTTTTGAAATTATCTAATTAATTTTTAACTAATATTACTTATCATATAAAATGTTGTTTATACAGAAAAATTAGAACAAAAAAAATTATTTCTACTCTTATTTATCATATCTGTAATTCACTAGTTAGATCCCATTTTCAGTAACTCCCTCAAAAAACAAGAGAACCAAAGTACCAAATTTAAACACAAACATCAAGACTATATTCCAATAATAATGAAATTTATTAATAATTAAATGCAAAATATTATATCCACATATTTTAGGTCAATTATATATTCTATACTACTACTGAATCCATGATACACAAACATAAGTATTTAATTTCAAAAATGGGAAGTACTTTTTTATCTTAAGACTATATCATTTACCTAAACCCTAATTTATTTAAAAAATAAATTTACAATCAAGGTAGATAATAATTTCATTTAATTGGTCATGTAATTTTTTTAATTATGTAATTTTTTAAAATTTAGTAACAAAATGTATTGAATATACCAAATTGCAACAAACTGATACCAAAAAATGGTGATACTATATTAACTATATATATAGTCTAATTATTTCTATGAATCAATAAAATAACATTTCCACCACCATTCTAGTTTTCGCACACAAGTCACTACTAACCCCAATAATATTACACCTAAAATAAGACACAACCAAAATCATGCAATGAAAAATTCATGATTTTTTATTTTCTATATGAATGGTGGTCAGGGAATGATTCTTTTTCATTCCATACAATACAAAATATAAATTATCACATTTAATTCAAAATATTAACTAATATACCAATCTCAAAAGCCTATTTATTGAGTATATGGGACATTTGTTCTTTACATCATATCTATTACATTCTATCAATTATTATTCACAAAACCCATGGATAGTAAGTATACCACAAGGTTAATGAATATAATAAATATTATGTTACATTTTGAATAAATATAATATAATATTCAACATAACAACACAAGTAACTCTTAATGTTATTTTTTTCTAAAAATAAATCACCCAAATGTACTTTTATATATATTAGTTTCATAATGACCAAAAAACAACACTGTTTAATCTCAATACCCATAAATTTATATGATGCAACCAAAATAAATTGACTATAATCATATTTACTAAACCATATAGTAATTAAAACTTCATAATTTGTTATAACTATATCAAATATTTAAACATGATCAACATAAAAATCACTGGTTGAAGTATTGAATAAGGAAATATTATTTAAAAGAAACATCATGTTGAAATAACACTATTTTTGGGTGGGTAGTGTTTATTGATAATGTTGGTATAAAATGTATGTTGTCATGATCCAAAATGATTATTTAAATGTTATTTTATAAAACATATAGGATTGAGGTATATTGTCTAGGGAATATGTTAAGGATATTTTATATATAAGGTTGTGATATTTCATAGGTTTTTCCAAATTTTGGGGTTCTAAAAATAGAGGAGGCAGATATTTGAGGCCTTGAAAATTGATTTTTTTTGATTGAGTGTGAATGTGTTGAATGAGTTGAGAGAAAATTGGGTTCCATGATTACCATATAAAAATATTTAAATGTCATGTTACATGTGAACAAATGTTTTTTTTGTAAACTTTTTCTATGATAAGGTGTTGATTTTTAAGAAGTGTAAATGTTTCTAGTAGAATACATTAATAAAAAGAGAGTCATGAGGCTTATAATTTCGAAATGGGTTGTAAAAAACCTCAAAAACGTAATTATCCCAACATGGATCTCGGAATTCATAATGATGATCTAAATACTCTAAATTTTTGAAATATTTTCATAATTATTTTTCTTCTATGATGTTTTTTAATCGATCATATATTCTATGAAGAAATAATCTATATTAAATCTATAATAGTTAGTTTCATGAAATATTTGGGTTCTTCAGGAATGCTTGGTGGTTTCATTAAATTGAATTATTTTGTGAAAATTCAAATGTTATGCCAATGTTGTGATATTTTTTCTAAATAGAATATTATAAGAACTACATAAACATACAACAAAATTATATTCATTAGGTAGGTGAAATTTTTCTTTCCTGGGGGACTAAATTAAGTGTTATGAATGTTTTTTAATGTAATGATCAAGAGATTGTTCTGAATGAGTAGTGTACACAGATCTGTTGAGAGTGAAATGATCTTTAAATGTGTTATTTGTAGTAAACCAAGTGGGATAGTGAGTCTTATCCTAAAATAGTTACAATAGTACACATTACAAGAGTTTCTAAATCAAGACAATGTCTTTGTATAGACTTTAAGATTAGACTATCTAAGGGCAAGGAAGGTGAAAATTTCTTTTCTTATTCATGGTTTCATTTTCGGTCATACATCTCTATGGGATGGGGTTAATAGAGTTTTATTAATGACAAAACATGATCCAAATGTGGTAGTTGATTAATGTATCATACCCCTACATACCAACCCCCTATAAGGGTATTTAATATATAATTGAAAACCATTTTTATTAGTGAAAATGATAATATTACTGTTTCAGTTTTGTAGAGACTAATAATTAGAAAATTATTCCAATCATCAAGGGAAATAATTATTATATATTGAATAATAATATGAAGAGCTTCATTAGTTGATTAATAATGGTTATATTTATTGTTTAGATTCATGATATTTAATCCAGTATATATAGTATTTAATTATCATAAGTATAATTAAGTGAATTACATATGACACTAGGGGAACCAGTTCTATTGGGAGATATATATCAAACAAAATATATCAAAATATTATTTCATGTAATTTAAAACATTCCATGTGGGAAATTTTGATAAATAACTAAGAGGATAACTTAAATGATTGAGGAAAAAACATATGATTTAGGGTACTTGTATGGGGAATTGATAACTCACCATTATTGTAACATCCCAAGTAATTAATGAATAATAGATATTTTTATCTATGTCTAATAATGAATTAGATAGCGTTTTAGATGCTTAAAATGAGAATAAATCCAATCTTAAGCATGGAATATACTAATATTTTTAAAATATTATTTTAATGACTTTTGATGGAAAACCATTTTTAAATCTATCTTTTGACAATTTTATAAGCTATATTTTTCAAAATAAACTTATTATTTTTTATTGGGATATTGAAATTTACTTTGGATAAATTTTTGGTATTGTTCCGATAAAGTTCATTTTTTAATGAATAGTGAAAACTGTTGTATTTTAATTCAAAAACTATATTTAATCTAATTTATCTATATGATTAGATTAAATTTTGAATTCTTTTTAAAGTTCAATTATAATATATTTTTACCATTTAATCCAATAGTGGTCGTTGGAATTAATTTCATTTTGAAATTGGACTTAAACTAGTGTCAATCTTTTGATACTTTTTGTTTCATAAAAACACGCTATTTGCTCTGACAGTAGGAATTCATTATTAAATTAATTAATGTAACTTATATGTTTTTAATTTTGTAAAATAGACATTATTCTTCAATTCGGAATATCAAATATAGCTTAGGGTGAAGTTTTGGTAATTTTCTCAAAAACATCAATTTTTGATGAATAGTGAAACCACTAAGTGGTACATATAAAAACTGATTTTCCTTTTAAATGAAATTTTACCACCTCTGTGTTTTGAATCTCAAAAATCCTACATACATGGTTGTCATTAAGAAGTAAAATATGGTTCAATGGGATTAAAATAATTTTTTGGGTGAATAGTAACTTTTAGGTTTTTAATCGCGATTAGAGGTAATTTGTGTAATTTAAGGTAAGAATAATGTTTTAATAATTTGAAATGAACTTCATACATGTAATAACCTTATTGGATCTGTCATGAAAGACCAAGAAAATCCATGGGTCAACTTGGGGACCCCATGGAGCCACTTTGGAAGGAAAATGACATTAATATCTTTTTATTTAATGTAAAAGTAAAAATGACACAAACATGAGTTGTTTTACTAAAAAAATTAAATGGGGTTATTCAAGTCATCATTTTGACTATAAATAGTAATTTGGAAGCTAAAAACATTTCCTACATCACAATATTTTTTATAATTTTTAGACATTAAATAAATTAAATTATATATGACACCATGATGATGCAGCGATTACCTCATCATTTATCGATTTAAATAAAATGAAAATAAAATGTAAAATATAAGACCTACACTTGTAAAAAACCTATTGGATGGGTGTATTTAGAACCCTTATCACCTTATCCTCTAATGTTATAATTGTGGGACCTTTGTTATCTGAAAATCATTTTATAACAAAGTATCTTTTCTTAACTTTCCAAGAGTGGGCCTCCTCTCATCTTATAAAAGGCCCCCACCTCTACCTCCTTACTGACACCTATCAAGACTTCGGCTCGGCCAACCCATGCTCATTTTGTCTCTCCAAATCCCTCTCTAACTCCTAGATGCCTCACTTTTGGCAGAAGTCCTCCCAAGTAAGCCTTTGAGATCAAATCAAAAAGAGTAACCTGATTTAAAGGTAGTGACTTCTATTGCGTTCTTATGTTTTATTTTGCTTATCCAACCCCCTAAACACTTTTTATTAATTTATTTTGTAACAACATCAGTATCTACCTTATAATACGTTGTTTTTATAAGAAGTATTAGAGCTACACTTATACACACCTACATCTAATGGTGAAAGAACATGCTGTTTCCGTGGATTGTGAATTTATGCCTCACGAAACGATGATTGTTCAATATTATTTTAACACCTTCAAAGGTGGCCATTAAGATGTAACTATATTTATATATGATATATAATATTTTTATTTTTTCCTTAATCTTCTGTATTTTTCATTTATGGCATACCTTTATGGCTTCCAATATGTCTATACACGATATCTTCATTTTAGGAAGTGCGGACTACCGCCCCCTCAAAGTGATTTGATTCGTTAATGCCATATGTGGGATGCATAAAGGATGTAATTAATGATATTATATATTATATTATACTGGAATTATAATATACCTTTATATCATTATGATTCCATTCCATAAAATACAAAATAGAAATTAATGTAGTGTTCATGCGTACGTATGGCTTACCGTCTCCATTAACGGTGCATTTCATTTCTTACTTATAAACATTATGTAATATTATAAATGCATGTATATACTGGATTTATATGATATATATGGAATCAACATCATGAATATCATTTTTGAGATAATGGATATTTGACTACGTGAACAACTTGTAAATATAAGAATTTCATTTTTTACTCAAGTACCAATGATCGTCAAAACGACCGTTATAAACTTAAATAATAACATAGTGTTCATGACATGGTAATAAATGATATAAAAGGAAAAATGAACTTGAAAAAGGTTCTTAAGCAAGTAGAAATTAACTCAATTTTATTATTCATGAGTTTAATGAACGATCAAGTAAAGTCGGATTCGAGGTATGGGACTTCGTCTCAAGCTCCTTTCATTGAGGATTATTTTATTATATACACAACCTTCTTTTATATGGTGTATAATCCCCTATGACTTTTATGTTTATCCAAAAGGAATATTTTTTATACGAAGCATTTTACTAAACGACAAAAGGGAATGTTTTTGTCGTACGTATGTGGCGACAACGACTTCTCCGCCGCCGTGACCATTATTTATGTTTCGGCTTCCTCTACAAGCCATACCTTTTTTTAAAAAAAGAAAAATAAATACCATGTTTTAATTTTCTTTTATTTTGGAATTGATAATGGTTTTCATAATGTTTTTATATCAATGGGTTGTATTGATATCTTGTTATTGAAATTTGGAAATGTTATGTTTCCTTTGTGCATGTTTTATGTGGTATGATTATGTTATGGTTCTTGGGAATTATTATGAAGATGGGTAGTTCTGTGATAAACTAATGGCGGGTGAGCCTGATATAGATTTCCAATGCATTGGGTAATGCGAAGGAGTTAAAAATTAAGGTTTCTCCGAAGTGATTTAGGGAATATACTTTGATGGGTATTCCAAACGTAACCAAGAGGGTTACTCCCTACATAAGAATGTTATGAATGCCTCAAGTTACCATTATGTCTTATGATTTCTATGATTTATTCATGAATTGATGAGGTATGTTAAAGTGATTATGTTTTATGAGTAGAGTTTGATTTCATTGATTCTTGTGTATACATGTACTCATGTTTCCTTTCCATATTTTTATATCCCTTACTGAGATTTTTATGCTCATCCCATGTTTTTGATATATTTTTCACAGGTCAAGGGAAGGGTACATGATATCATGATAGTGTCAAGGAAGTGTCAAGAAAGAATCCATGTTTTATTTTAAATATGTTTCTGTTGATGGGAAAAAAATGACTACTATCTTTTATGTAACCACATTGTTTAAATGTAGAAACTAATGCAAGTTTTATGATCTAATTTTCTAAAACACTAATCCTGAAAAGAACGTCATTGTGTAATCTTGTAATAACTCAAGATTAAGTAAGGTATAAGGCTGGGGCCATATAGTTGGTATCAGAGGTCAGTTTAGATAACTTTAGGAGTTAGAATTCTATTAAATGATTATCCAAAAATATTTTTTATGGTCAAATTGAAATGATATAGCATTTGAAGATTACCATGTTGCTTCATCTAAGACATGTTTGTTCAGAATGGTTTTCCGCAGAGGAAATAGGGAAGCAGTGCTAGGAAGGGATACAGAAGGAAATAGCCTTCCGAATCAGCATCCAGATATGGTCAGAATCAGAACTAAATAGTTTGTTGCAGTGATGGCTCAATTGACTTAGGAGTTGAAAAGAAAATTGGTGAATGCTCTAGTTTTGGAACTTCTTTCCAGGAATGATGAGCATGTTATCTTTAGTGATTCTTCATTGAAAGGACATGGTTGCGTCCTAATGCAGAATGATAAGGTAATTGCTTATGCTTCACGTCAGTTGAAAACTCAAGAGTTAAATTACCCTAAATAAGATTTGGAATTATTTGTTGTTGTTTTCGCTTTAAAAATTTGGAGGCATCATTTGTATGGAGTAATGTGTGAAATATATAACGATCACAAACTTTTAATGTATATATTCACTCAGAAATAATTGAACATGAGACAGAGGAGATGGCTAGAATTAATCAAGGATTATGATTGTATAATTCATTACCATCTGGGAAAAGCAAATAAAGTGGTTGATGCTTTGAGTAGAAAAAGTAATGCTTCATTAAAAATGTTGCATTTGGAACGTGATCCTTTGGTTAAGGATTTGATGAAATTTGGAATAGATGTTTTTGTTGCAGGATGTCCTTCTGTTTTGTTTCAGGTATCAATGAAATTTTCTCTATTAGACAGAATTAAGCAAGCACAAAAGCAAGACAGTGAGTTGCAGAAAAAGGTAGAGTTGGTTCAAAAGGGTAAGTTTCCTGAATTCAACATTGATAATGATTTTGTTTTGTGATTTGGGAAGAGATTGTGTGTTCCTTGTGATTTACAGTTGAATAAATAGTTATTATGTGAAGATCATAGCTCTCTTTTTTTAGTTCATCCAGGATGTACTAAGATGTATAGAGATCTTCGAGAGTATTACTGGTGGGACGGAATGAAAAGAGATATTGCTGATTTTACAGTGAAGTTTTTGACTGGTCAACAGGTTAAAGTAGAGTGGCATTTATCGAAAGGGATGCTTCAGCTTTTACCAGTACCAGAATGGAAATGGGAGAATATATCCATGGAATTCGTTGTGGGATTGCCGAAGACACCTCAAGGTAATAATGCAATCTGGGTTATTGTTGATCGCTTGAATAAATCTGCTCATTTCCTTGCAATAAGAGATAATTATTCCCTAGATCAACTTTCCCGTTTGTATCTAAAAGAGATAGTCAGGTTACCCAGAGTTCCTCTCTCCATTGTATCGGACCGTGATCCCAGGTTCACATCTAACTTTTGGAAAGGCCTTCAGATGTCGTTGGGTACTGAATTAATTTTTAGTACAACTTTTCATCCTCAGTCAGATGGGTAGTCAGAACGAAAAATTCAGACATTGGAGGATATGCTTTGTTCTTTTTCGATGGAATATTAGGGAAGTTGGGACCAACATCTTTCTTTGGTTGAATTTTCATATAATAGCAGTTTTCAATCTAGTATAAAGATGAAACCATTTAAGGCGTTATATGGGAAGCAGTGTCGAACTCCAGCTTTCTAGGATGAAGTGGGTGAAAGGAAGCTGATGGGACCAGAATTGGTAGAAGAGTTGGCAGAAAAATTTCAGCTGATACAGAAACAAATGAGAACAGCTCAGAGCAGGTAGAAGAGTTATGCGGACAATAGGAGGAAGGATCTCTCTTTTGAGATAGGTGATCATGTTTTTCACAAAGTATCACCATGGAAAAGTGTAATGAGATTTGGTAAGAAAGGAAACCTGAGTCCAAGGTTCATTGGACCATATGAAATTCTGGAGAGAGTTGGATCAGTTGCATACCGAGTGGCTTTACCTCCAAGTTTATCTCAGGTACACAATGTTTTTCATGTTTCGATGTCGAGAAAGTATATGCCAGATCTATATCATGTTTTGAGTCCAGAGGTAGTTCACCTGGAAGAGAACCTATCTTATGAGGAACAACCAGTCCAGATTCTTGACCACAGGGAGCAAGTGTTATTGAATAAGGTGATTCATCAGGTAAAGGTTTTGTGGAAAAACCACATGATTGAAGAGTCATCATGGGAATCTGAAAATGCAATGAGGTCTAAATACCCCCACTTATTCGATAAGTAAATAAATTGTGGGGACGTAATTTTCAAAATGGGGGAAGGATGTAACATCCCAATTAAGTAATGAATAATAGATATTTTTATCTTTGTTTACTAACGAATTAGATAGTGTTTTAGAGGCTTAAAATGAGATGAAATCCAATCTTAAGCATAGAATACACTAATATTTTTAAAAGATTGTTTTACTGCCTTTTGAAGGAAAACCATATTTAAATCTATCTTTTGACAATTTCAGAAGCTATATTTTTCAAAATAAACTTATTCTTTATGATTGGGACATTGAAATTTACATTGGGTAAATTTTTGGTATTTTTCTGATAATGTTCATTTTTTTAATGAATAGTGAAAAATGTTGTATTTTAATTCAAAACCTAATTTTAATCTAATTATTTATATGATTATATTATCTTTTTAATTGGTTTTAAAGTTCAATTATAATATATTTTTACCATTTAATCCAATAGTGGTCGTTGGAATTAATTTTACTTTGAAATAGGACTTAAACTAGTGCCAATCTTTTGATACTTTTTGTTTCATAAAAACACGCTATTTTCTCTGACAGTGGGAATTAATTATTAAATTAATTAATGTAACTTATATGTTTTGAATTTTTTAAAATAGGCGTCATTTTTGAATTCTGAATATCAAAAATATCTTAGGGTGATGTTTTGGTATTTTTCTGAAAAACTTCAATTTTTGATGAATAGTGAAACCACTAAGTGGTACTTATAAAAACTGATTTTCCGTTTAAATGAAATTTTACCACCTCTGTGTTTTGAAATTTAAAAATCCGACATACATGGTTGTCATTAAGAAGTAAAATGTGGTTCAATGGGATTAAAATATTTTTTTGGTGGATAGTAACTTTTATGTTTTTATTCGCGATTAGAGGTAATTAGTGTAATTTAAGGTAAGAATAATGTTTTAATAATATTAAATGAACTTGAAACATGTCCTACCCTTATTGGATGTGTCATGAAAGACCAAGACAATCCATTGGTCATCTTGGGGACCCCATTGAGCCACTTTGGAAGGAAAATGACATTAATATCTTTTTATTTAATGTAAAAGTAAAAATGACACAAAATGAGTTGTTTTACTAAAAAAAATAAATGGGGTTATAAAAGTCATATTTTTGACTATAAATAGTAATTGTAAAGCTAAAACTATTTCCTACATCATCGTATTTTTTTTTTAATTTTTAGACATTATATAAATTAAATTATATATGACACCATGATGATGCAGCGATTACCTCATCATTTAACGATTTAAATAAAATGAAAATATAATGTAAAATCTAAGCCCTACACTTGTCAAAAACCTATTGGATGGGTGGATTTCGAACACTTATCACCTTATCCTCTAATTATATAATTATGGGACCTTTTTGGATCTGAAAATAATTTTATAACAAAGTATCTTTTCTTAACATTCCAAGAGTGTCCCTCCTCTCCTATTATAAAAGGCCCCCACCTCTACCTCCTTTCCCACACCTCTCAAGCCTTTGGATCGGCCAACCCCTGCTCATTTTGTCTCTAAAAAACCCTATATAACTCCTAGAAGCCTCACTTTGGGCATAATTCTTCCCAAGGAAGCCTTTGACCTCAAATAAAGAGTTACCCGATTTAAAGGTAGCATCTTCTATTGTGTTCTTATGTTTTATTTTTCTTCTACAACCCCCTAAAATCTTTTTATTAATTTCTTTTGTAACAAAAACAGTATCTTCCATATACTAGGATTTTTTTATAAGATGTATTTGAGCTACAATTACACACACCTACATATAATGGTTAAAGAACATACTGTTTCCGTGGATGACGAATTTCTACCTCACGAAACGATGATTGTTCAATATTGTTTTAACACCTTCAAAGGTGTACATTAAGTTGTTAATACATTTATATATGATATATAATATGTTTATGTTTTCCTTAATCTTCTGTATTTTCCATTTATTCCATACCTTTATGGATTCCATTATGGGTATACGCGATATCTTCATTTTAGGAAGTGCGGACTACCGCCCCCTCTAAGTGATTTGATTCGTTAATGACATATGTGGGATATATAAAGGATTTAATTAATGGTATTATATATGATATTATACTTTAATTATAATAATACTTTATATCATTACGATTCCATTCCATAAAATACGAAATAGAAAATAAAGTAGAGTTCATGCGTACGTACGACTTACCGTCTCCATGAACGGTGCATTTCATTTCTTACCTCTAAACATTATGTAATATTATAAGTGCATGTATATACTGGATATATATTATATATATGACATATAAATCATGAATATAATTCTTGATATAATGGATATTTGACCACGTGAACAACTTGTAAATATAAGAAGTTCATTTTGGACTCAAGTACCAATGATCGTTAAAATGACCATTATAAACTTAAATAATAACATAGTGTTCATGACATGGTAATAAATTTTATAAAAGGAATAATGAACTTGAAACAGGTTCTTAAGAAAGTAGATATTAACTCATGTTTATTTTTTAGGAGATTAAAGAACGATCAAGTCAAGTCGGATACGAGGTATGGGACTTCGTCTCAATCTCCTTTCATTGAGGCTTATTTTTTTATACAAAACCTTCTTTTATACGGTGTATAAGCCCCTTTGAATTTTACGCTTATCCAAAAGGAATATTTTTTATATGAATCGTTTTAATAAACGACAAAAGGGAATGTTTTTGTCGTACGTATGCGGCGACAACGACTTCTCCGCCATTGTGACCATTATTTAAGTTTCGGCTTCCTCTATAAGCCATACATTTTTTATAAAAGAAAAATAAATACCACGTTTCACGTTTCTTTTATTTTGGTATTGAAAATGGTTTTCATAATGTTTTTATATCAATGTGTTATATTGATATCTTGTGATTGAAATTTGGAAATGTTATGTTTCCTTTGTGCATGTTTTATGTGATACGATTAAGTTATGGTTCTTGGGCATTATTATAAAGATGGGTGGTTCCGTGATAAACTAAGGCCGGGTGAGCCCGATATAGCTCTCCAATGCATTGGGTTATGTGAAGGAGTTAAACATTAATGTTTCTCCGAAGAGATTTAGGAAATATACTGTGATGGGTATTCGAAACGTAACCAAGAGGGTTACTCCCTTCGTAAGAATGTTATGAATGTCTCAAGTTACCTTTATGTCTTATGATTTCTATGATTTATTCATGAATTGATTAGGTATGTTAAAGTGCTTATGTTTTAGGAGTAGATTTTGATTTCATTGATTCTTGTGTATACATGTACTCATGTTTCCTTTCCATATTTTTATATCCCTTACTGAGCTTTTTACGCTCATCCCATGTTTTTGAAATGTTTTTCACAGGTCAAGGGAAGGGTACATGATATGATGATAGTGTCAAGGAAGTGTCAAGAAATAATCCATGTTTTATTTTAAATATGTTTCCATTGATGGGAACAAATGAATACTATCTTTTATGTAACCACTTTGTTTAATTGTGGAATGTAATGCATGTTTTATGATCTAATTCTCTAAAACTCTAAACCTGAAAAGATCCTCATTGTGTAATCTTGTAATAACTCAAGATTAAGTATGGTTTAAGGCTAGGGCCTTATAATTATGATATATTTGAGGCATTTTTTATAAACTGAAAGTTTTTTTGGAAGATATCAGTGGTCTAAATGAATCCACCATGATGTAATGATTTTTAACCACATCAATATAATTATTCCACCACGGAACAATATAAATACATTTTTACATTGTGAATAATATCAAAAAGGGTTGTAAATAGAGAGTTTAAACATCGCTCTATACGCATAAGATATGGTAAATTATGATAATAATTTATGCAATAGGGAAATCCAAAGAGGTGGAATTCATGGACAAGAAAAATATCACCATAGAGTATGAGAAAGATAAATAATATGTCGATGAATTCATGTAAATATTTTACTCAAATATAAAGAGGGTAAAAGAATAGTTTAAAGGAAAACATCCACATGAATTATTTTTATATAGAATGGTTGGGTATCACATGTAAAGGTGTCATGTGATGTTTCATGATGATGAGAAGGAAAAATAAGAAATTCTCTGGAAGAATTATTCTTCCACTACCTAAGGTAAGGAAAATGATATGTGGCAGTTATTTTAGAAGAACCTTCCTTTGGATGGGAATGATTTTTTCTGAAAACACTAAAGAAGAAGGAAATTAATAGTATAAGGGAAATAAGGAATATTCAATTATGGATTTTGTGGGATATTCAATGAAATGTAAATATAAGGATAATGATGTAGGATAAATGGAAGGAAGTGTTGATCTCCAAGATGAATTAGAATATAATATCAAAGAGATATATGTTACGAGAGACAAAATGAATAAATTTAGTAGTGTTTTTCATGATTCCATAGTCTATATAAATCATTTCGTTGAAGAGAAGTTTAAGAAAAAGTCATATAAAAAAATATTAAATCTATAATTCTAGTTTATGTTTATGATGTCATTGATCACACAATTAATGTTTATTATAACACCAGATTTATTTATGGCTTGACTAACACAAAAAAAGATCTTGTTATATATATTGGAGATCATGTTGATTTTTACCCTATAAAATGGAATGTATAGTACTTGGAGATATTATTGTTACTCAGTAAGAAATCAAGAAATCAAAAACAGCATAGTGACAGAAAATGACAATGTGGGGAATAGAAGTATTTAAAAATATAATAATGATACATAATATATTGAAATGGTTCATATGGTGCTTAATGAAAAACATTAGGTGGTTTTAATTGTTTCTAATCCACAAGATCGCAAAAAAAGTTGGATAATTGATTCAGATATGAAACAGAACTAGAATTTCCAATAAAACCAAGGGGTAATCTATCCATTAACAACGGAACACTATAATTCATCTCACACTATGTATTATTATTGTTTAAAAATATTACATTATTATAATTTTTGAATCATAACAAAGAGGCATTCAGGAGATCTAGAGTATTAATGGATGCTACTTGGCGTTCAATGTTATATGAATTCATTTAATGTTTAATGTTTCTGGATTGGAGTTTGTGGAAAAATATCAAAACATCACTAGGAAAAAAATTAAAAACATAGTGTTGAATCGTATCAGAGGTGGTTATAATAAATAACTTCAAAACACATCAAATAATCTGAAAACACTAAATCAATTTTCATTATTTTATGAAGTATTTGGAAAATCCTAATTTGAGGAAGATCATAAATATAAATCATCATTATGTATGAGGTCGAAAAAATTTATCAAAAATAACATTTATAATAAATAACTCATTATATATATTTCCCTATAATAAGTATACCATTCTCTAGTATGGATCCTTGATAGTGGATGGATATCATATATGATTGGAAATGATACTCTTTTCATAAGAATAATGTTTGATAAAGATCGTATTTTATAATTTAGTAGTAAATAAGTCCTTGAAATTATTATCTCATGAAATTCTATTTTTTGAGGAAATGATATATGACATGTGAATTTCATGGTTGATGAAGGTCTGATAAATAATTTTCTATTCTTTTGTTAACTATGTGAATTAGTTAACGTTATACGATTTCATAAAAAGTAATATATCAATATGGGAAAATATGTTGTAGTTTTATATTAGGTAAAAACAAAAAATTTAATATATAACCTGTTATTGGAGAAGTAGATTTGAATTTTCTATCCAAAATAAGAGTAAAACACGTTATTCATAAACGATATTGCCATTTTCTTCCCAAAATACAGAAAATATGTAGTTAAATGTGACTAACCACAAGACCATCCTATGTTATCACATAACCGTATTGTCATTTCAAATATTTAAAGAGTTTATGATCATTCAATACACATACATGGGAAAAGAATTCAAATTAACTAGTGTTTATGAAAAGGTTCATGGAGATGCTTTTTTACCTATTTTACTTAGGTCAATTAACATTAAGTGGTTTTATGTTCTCTTAATTGAATATTTTAGCAGGATGTCCTAAAGATTTAAAATTTACAACAAGTATTAGGTAGTTATTTTAATTACACAATATTGTAGTAATACTAAAAGGACAATTAAGGTATATGATAAAAAAATTTCCAAACCGAAAAATTAAAAAATTCATAAAAACCCTTTTTGTGGATTATTAGAAAAAAAAGATAGTTGTAAAAAATTTTCTACTGAAAAATCATTGAAAAAATGATTTAGTGGAAAGGAGAAATATTATCATTAAAAAATACATATTTTTATTGAAAATGAAAAATAAATGAAATTTTGGAAGGAACCAATCTTTATGATTATTTTTCTTTCTAATAATGAATTGTTCTATCTGAATGAATAGAAGATATTATAAATTATATGACATTAAATGAATCCATGATTGACATACTTTCTAATCATTATAAGTGAGAGTTTTATTTTCAATAATAAAATAAATATATGTTTTAATTACTTGGAGATTAGTTGATATTCCATAGAAACTCGAGAGAAAGAAATGAATATAAATTCTCAACATGGGTCTTGGAAATGTGTTCAAAAGAAATGATGTAAATGTATTGGATAACAAAAATAATCTTCACCTTCTTTGAAAGAAATTTCATTATGATTGTGTGTAGGAGGTAAGAATCTCATTTGAGAATAGGTGGAAATGATTATTTAGAAAAAGATAAATATTTTGATCCGAATGAAGTTAGATCTATATCATCATTGATGGTAAAAGGTTTAGCTAAAATTAATAAGAAGAACATCACTAGTGATCAGGAGATGCTAGTATAAATAATTAAAATGATTAATATAATAAAAATATCTTTTCAAAATTAGTTATATCCATATTTAGTTGAATAAGTAGAAATAGATAAAAATTTAATCCATTATATGAATGGATATAGTGACAAATCAAGAAGAGTAAGACATGAGAGATTATTAAATCTCTGGTAAATAAGGATATCACAAGGGAAAAACTTCTGGGATAAATTTAATAAATAGAGTGTGGGTCATTGAATCAAATAACCACTACTGTGAATGGGTTACTCCAAAATTGAGTTGATTTATTATGTTGATAAATATTCAATTCATTAAAGGCTTGATACAAAATATAATATTATTTTCCCTAAAAATTAAAATTATAATCAAGTTTCTCTTAATGAATGTAACTTCTACATTTCATAATGATGTTTCCGAGTTAGTGGATTAGATTTAATAACATGTCGATTTTCATTTCCATAAATATGGGGAATTTTTTCTTTATTATAAAATACTCTATATGGTTTGATATTGAAAAAAAAGATCAAGATAATCAATACATGATCAGTATTTGAAGAATACTTATTTTAGTGTGGAAGAGATGATTACAACCTCTTTATAATTAATAAGATTAATCAAATTATAATGATTCAATTTTATATTTATGACATAATCTTTATAACAAATGAATAAAAATTAAAAAAATCATAAAAATAATGAATAATGATTTTGAAATTTCAATAATTTATGAGAAGAAATTTTTTCCTCACATTATAGGTGATGGAAAGAATACATGGAATATTTATCTCTCATTGAAAATATGAAAATGAGTTAATGAGATAATTTAAAACAGACAATTATATGTAGATGAGAACTCGAGTTGGAACTTTGATTTATCTATCATGTGATATTGAATAGACATTATTCAATGTAATAGAAAATAGGTAGATAACTTATAACATATTTTAAATAATAGTGACATGAAATGGAATTATTATTCATCATTTAAGATGATACAATATCAATGTAATCATCAGTATATCTACTTACTTACGGTGAAAATAATTCTATGATACAACAACATGAAGGGAGACATTGGTTTTTTGAATAAAAATAAAATCACTATAAGAGTTATTTTTTCATATTGTTTCTTATTGGTCATGTTAAACACATGATATAATTTCAAATTATGGTGGCTCATTATTTCCTAGTACGATATGTAGTTATTTGGTATGTAAAAAAGATTACTTAGGTTACAAATTCAAAAGCTAGATTTATTTTCTTCAGTGAAGCTTGATGTTTTTAATTTACATAAATAATATATTGAAGATATGGTATTTGATGGGATTTATTAAATAAGAATCTATTATGATAAATCAAATTCAATAAATAATAATAAAATTCATTTCCATCCCTCATGGAAAATTCAAATTGATATTTAGTATCGTAATATCAAGAAGAAATTATATCATTTTCCTATTATGTTAGATATTATTTATATAGAGAAAGATGTTATATATATTTTTATGGAAGGGTAACCCAATAAATAATTTCAATTTCATAGACTAGGGTTTTTATTTCAAAAAAAATTATCTTATTAACATTGTTGATGTGGAACCCCCTATCCTCATGGTATGTGGTGTTTTTCACTATGTTCCAATCATTTTATATTAACAATGTTGTAACGAAAAATGGATTGACCATTCCCATTTTATAAATATGGTGTGAGTTCATGTTCACGCAAAGGGGTATGCTCAAAGGGGTAATAGAGAGATATGGGGTGTTTGATATATAAAAATTATGAATATTTTAGTTTGATGTAGATATATGACGATTCATCGATCTATGGGGATTGTGTCAAAAGAGGTTACCATGATCGGTTTAAAATGTGGTATTTATGAATATCAACATCCTTCTGGAGAGTTAATTAAATTTTTTTGTTTCATATTGATGGGATAATCATTCTTCTGGAGATACAATCATATTGTTTTTATTCATGGGATGTGTTATAGAATTTATTTTTGAGAATGACATGACTTGTTAATTTACATTTCATTCAACTCTTGTTTCTCTCAATGAGCATGGATCATGTAGTATTAGATTAATTTTTTTAATAAATTTAACACTATTTATAGTTAAATATACTATTTGTGTTCATGTATATATGAGTGAATTTTTTTCATCATGCTGAAATAAAAGACTTAATTTGGTATCGAATGGTGAATAGTATTAAAAAACCCAAAGTTGGACAATTTTTTCATATTTCATAAATATGAGATTATAGTATTTTTAGGCTTTTTTTGTTTGTTGAAAAGAAATAAGAGATGATATTTTTTGATTTTACATAATGTGTATTCATAATTTCTGTTGACATGTTTTCCAGCCAGTGGTATGGATTCAATAAAATTTGTCGTGAAATTTTATAGTAAAATTTGGTGGAGTTTCCTAGTGTTTTAAAAATTATAAAAATAATAAATATGGAGGTGGGGGGAAGTCGATCTCCCAAATATGGAAAAGTTATGTGGAAGGGTAAATGAGGTCAAAAAAATTTATGATAATGGTGTTTCTCGATTCCCACATAAAAATATGGAAATACTACGAAATTCATGAAAAATTGGTAAGTTTTTTGAATATATGTATTGCAATGGAGCTTAGTAATTTGATTGATACATTTTTTTCATATGTTTTTTATAATAGAAAAAGTTTCATTATAATGGACGATTCATGAGATGGTATAAATTTCTACATTTAAGAATCTACACTATTCTTTGGAATCTAGAAGCCTTAATCAATATCTAATGGTTCATGTCTTGTAAAGCAGATTCATAATTTTTTTCATGCATGTTGTTTTTTAATGAATATGAGTACTGTATAGAAAAAACATTATAAAATATAACAATGGATATTTTCTGAAAGTGTAGAACAATTCATCAAATGATATATATCTCGTGAGAGTGAGTTGCTTCATTGATATTTCAATGTTAAAACAATTTTTTTCTGGGGTTGAGGGAATGTGAATATAATACGAACTATAATTCATTCCCATATATTCTTTGGAAAACTGATATTCATTATGAGGATGATTTTTTTAGAAATGTGATGCACTGAATGAGGTATTAAGAATATTGATTCAGTAAATCTATATTTGATTCTTCTGATGGAGAAATATTCACACCTTAATTGAGTGAGTATTAGTATTTAAATGTTTTATTACAACATAACTATGAAGGAAATTTTTTCTGATCCAAACATTGTATCAGTAGTGTCCTATAGTGGATTCAGTGCATCAATGCATTTCCTTTATATGACCCTGATAATATATGAGTTAAGGGTTAATAATTTAAAATGTTTTTGACTCGTTCAAGTTTTCATTTGCCTTCATACATCACTACTGGATAAAGATAGATTAGTATTTTGTTTAAATATGAAATGTGATTTTATGGGGGTATTGTTTCATTCATTATTTGTATCAACCTATTAATTTGTCAAATAAATTTTTTAAAAAAAATTATTTTCTTTGATATCATTAATTAAACACAACACTGAGTTCAAACAAACTATGTTTTATTATTAAAATATTTATGTTTAATGTGATATTCGTCACCCTAAAATAATATTTTTTGGTTAGTATAGGAATAAATAAATTTGGAAGAAATATTTTCTACACCTATATATTGAAAATTCCTTAGCTATTAATTGATTATAATTGAAAATAAATATCTATCAAAAACAATGGAATTGTTTTTTAGAATTTCGGGTTTTATTTTTTCTAGTATGAAATTATCATAATAAATAAAATTAAAATCTATTGGTGAATGATTTTATTGAAATATATATAAAATATTCATTCAATATTTTCTTCTATCATATAATATTTTTTCTATACTTAGGAAAAAATTTAAATCATGTTTTTTGGAAAAATGTAATTTTTTTATAAAAAGTCATTTTTTAGTGTTTTGAAAACATCTTATATTTTTTTAAAACCTTTTGAAAATTTATCTGAAAAAAATAAATTCATTTATTAAATCAACATTTAAAAATTGTATTTCAAGTAATTTTTGATACATTTTTTAAAAGATAAATTTTTATCTGAATAGTTAAAAAAATATTGATTTTTATTAATTATGACATTTCATTTAATGGATATAAAAAGTTATATTTTTTGAAAATAGTTTTACTTGTAAAATTAAATAAATTATATGATGAGTAATAAAATTCAGGTATTGGAATTAATTTTATGATTTATTATGATATTAAATATGTTTATAATTGAGAAAAAAATTATGATATATTGAATTTATCTAGTTGAAATTTTCAAGAAGGATTTTAATTTAATTTAGTGGTGGATATAATCATAAAATAAAAATGAAGACGTTATTACTAGGCTTTGAATACATAAATGTATTGTTTTTATATATGGAATGTCTAATGAAATGTAATATCCAAGAACTTTCACTCATAGATCTGGTGAAAACATGAAGTCTACATTTTTAGAGTTGATACAGATGAATGTGACACAATTTATAAAATGAAAACCATTCAAAATCAAATGGAATATGTGGATCACTAACTTTTTGAGGGAAATATAAGGCAAATATTTTAATATAATTAATAAAAAATAATATAGAGAAATAATAATTTCGTTGATTTATCATATCTCCCACCTAATCTTGATTATACTATTTCACATTAAGACATCATAATAATAAATATGAATCCCCTTATTGAAATAATTAATTAAACCAAAAAAATTTAAACATGGGTAAAATTTACCATCTAAAATATGACATCAAAAAATCAGTATGTGTAAATGTATGCAATAATAATTGTATGACATCAATTATCATAAGAATAGTATTAGGGTGTGATTACATAATCAATGGGCATAAGTATATTATATGGATATTCATAGAAATATGTACATGGATAATTAATCATTCAACCATGGAATAAATACATAAAATAGGAAACAGTCATCGAAATAAATAATATTTATCCATGTTATATCAATAATGGTCATATGAATCACTAAAAACCCATAATTTGCACAGATAAATCATATTATTTTAATTTAACATTATATTCACATAACATTATTAAAATTGAATAATGAATATGGTAAACATACAACATAGGAGTACCCAATGCATTGGAGGGATATAACAAATCCACCCACCCTTATTTTATCAGAGAACCATCAATCCTTGGTCAACAACATAACCACCCATACATGGTTGATAATTGAACCACCCATAATTGGTTAATAATGTAACCACCTATTTTCATAGGTAGTTTCTAATTAGTATATCATTAATAAAGATCATATATAATTTATTTTATAATAAAATCATTGAAATATCCTTTTTTCTTATTCAGATACAAATTAAACCATGGATTATGAATGAGTTATATGATAATTTCCTTGATTCATGAATAACGTGTGGAATTAAAATGGCTACCATAACAACCTCTTTGAACCAGTTTTAATCCATACAGATAAATTATTTTTTTGGTATTATTAGCAAAAAAACTCCCATTGAAGTATAACTAACCATAATGGATATTGATTTTTATTAATAGAAATATTTTTAAATAATCATGAGAAACTTTGGTGGGGAAAAACCTAATTAATTTGTCAAATCACTTTTTAAAAAAATACAATTAATAAAACAATTTCAAAAAAATTCTTATTTGAAAAAAATATAATGGAATCACATAATGAAAACATCCCAGAAGAAAATTGAAACCATGTCTTGAAAATATGATCATTTCATAAGTTTTATATAAAATTTCGTTGAAAAAAGTTCGAAAAGGCAGTCAAATGTAGCCATTTGGATAATGATAAGAAAATTACTATTTAAACGTTTTAAAAAATGAAAAATATCATCTAAAATAGATTTATGAAAAAAAATTTAAAATTACACTTTTGGAATCATTTTAGAAATCAGGGGCATTGATGATAGAGATAACCGATCAAATAAAAATACAATATTAATATCATGTAAAAATGTTCATGATATTTATATAATTAATAATAATGAAAATTGAAATTAAAAATATGAATCATAGTCAATTATAGAGGATAATGAAATATATGTGTCTTAATAAAATACTGTCATATTATTTATTCCAAATAAAAACTTATCATAATCAATCTTAAAAGTATGTATATTATAAAATAAAAACTTTTCCATCGTAATAACTCATCAATCATGATCCCCATGAATGAATGACATAATATGATACATTAAATATCATTCAAATAATGTCTTTTATTTTATAACATGACAAATTTATGTTTACACACATCAAAAATGAATATAGGTTCATATCTAAAATTAATATCGCATGGGAATTGAATTTGAGATGAATAACCCTTAAAAATCATACCATTTAATTTAAAAATTAATAACTGAATAAATTATGTTTATAAAATATTAAAAAACATAAAAAATTTAAATTAATATTAATATAATAAAAATTAATTATAGGAATAATCATGTAATATCAAATACAATGAATAATTAATATAAAATAATAAAAAATGTGTTTTGAAAGAATTTACCACTTGTTAACATTCAAGTAAAATATAATGAATGAAATAATTCAAATTGAATCTTAAAATACTATGATGTATGTTAGAATCATGATATTACATTAAAAAATGGATGTATATACAAAAATTAATAACATCTTTGTCGAATACGGAATATGTATCAAAAAATAATGTGAGGCGAGTAAGACACATACCATTAGTCCAGAGATTATTTCTAGGTCTTTTAACACATATATAATAATATTAATAATATTTATTTATTTATTTAGGAAAAGTATAAGAATATAATACCTTCTATATAAAACATTTATTTTATCTATTTTAATGATGTATTTAAATACATAGTCAATTAATGCCACATCTTGTATTTTGAGGATATTCTATTCATTATTTTAAAAGGGATATACTGTTTTGAACATGGTAATATTGGACATAGATTCTAAATGAAAAAAATAATACTCATGAAATTATTTTAATATTTATTCATCATTTATATTTTTAAAATGATTCATGAATTTTTTTAAGAAAAATAAACAATGTTATGATCAGAGAGATGGTTTGTCGTATGTACGCATATGCAACATTAGAATTTTTTAGTTATCATTATGAAAATAAGGTATGTATTAATTTATATTTAAATTATTATAATAATATCATAAAAAATATTTTATTTTATTTTATATTTTTATACATGTCATTTTTTCGTATTTTGATTAAATAATAATGAAATCTATTCTTTTAGGTGATAGTCCACAAGTACACGAATAATGTTATCATTTTTCATTGTAAGAAATAAAATGATATAGTATCCACTCATAATAATAAATATTTCAATAATATAATTACTATTTCATGTATAAAAAATATATTCATTGATATTATCCTTAATACCATATATGTAATAAGTTATTAAAAAAACAATCCCCTCCCTTCGTGAGACGGTAGTCTGCCATACACACGAGCAACAATATAATATCCCACATGTAATGGAATAAACAATGTTATATGTGAAATAATAATAGAAAAATCATAATTATTCTACAAATATCATATATATATACATTAAAATCATATCTAAAACATTCTATTAGAGGCACTGAAGAAAAAATGATGACATCGATTCCTAAGGTGGTAAATCATTGTACATAGGAATGATGATTTCATATTCCATTATATAGAAAAAGAGATTGATTTAGGATCTTTAGTTAATATAGTATCACTAATTTATATATTATATAATTTACTTATTATATAATCATATTTTATGAAAAAATAGATGTTGGTATATAAAAAATAAAATAAAAACATAGTTATAAATTTTACCACTTATTAGAAAACCTCTTTAAGAATATAAAAATGTATTAATGAAATGTAATGATGATATATAAAAGGATTACATGATGAGGTTATGCCTTTTGGGATGTTACTTGGTATAGTATTTTTTAAACAAAGTGTTTGGAATTAGTGTATAAGATTATAGAGGGGGTTTCTTTCATTAAGTGTTGTGGGTCGTGCATTTACAATTTTTAAAAAGAAAAACATCATCAATTTAATCCATATTCCAAAAGAATCCAAAATAAATTATTTAAGGAAAATTGATACAATATTGTTTAAATAATTCCATTTGATATATTTTAGTCACATGGATTTTTCATTTTAATTGTTTTACATATAGTTTGACAATGGAAAATCTATTTTTATCATAACCAAAGTGATAAATTTTTACTATTATCACTTATAAATTATTTTAAAAAAAATAATATGAACATGGTATATAATAAAAAATATTTATATTAAAAATATTTAATCAATTTTATCAATTTTAATTCTGAGATATATGAAAAATAAATACAAAATCAAAACATATAGATGATATAAAAAAGATGGTTTTAAAGAAGTTTATTTTCCAAGAAAGTGGTAATAAATTATTAATTACATAACTGATAATATTTTTTTTATGAATATTAACTAATATTTATTAACATATAAAATATTTTTTTCTTTTTAATAATCCCAAATCCTATGGTCATTAATTAATTAAAAAATAGAATCATTATCCACATTAAAAACTATTCAGAAAATTCCTTTTTTATATAGATTAAAAAACTCATATAAAATCCAATATGAAGTTGATTAAAAAAACAATGTTAATTAAATATAACTAAATAATACTTAATTTACATAAAAAATAATAACAACATAATGAATATTTTAAATTTCAGAATTTATTTAAAATAAGTATCATTTTTCGAAAGAAAATTTTTTCCCACTATTCATTGATAAATCAATAAGTTTAAAAAAACTCTATATTTTCACTGAAAATAATTTTTTTTAATATGATTTAAAATAATTAAATTTCATTTTATCAAATATGTTTTTTAATATTTTGAATAATTAGTTATAATATGTTTTCAAGAAGGATATTAGAATTTATTTATAATGATTTGTTTTTGAATAATACAAATTCTTTAATAAAAATTTAATGATTATTTAATAAAATTTTATCAGTAATGATTATTACTTTTGAAATATGAATATATATATTTTAAATTAATTAATACTTTTCATACCTACAAATTGAACAGCTCTGTTATAATAGTGTTATATTTTTCTGGTCGTTTAAGATTGGTGTGGTGTGTCGAATATGCTATCAAGAATAGTTATATTTTATGAAATCCTATTGTGTTACAATATCACCCTTAATAAATTGATTCCATGTAATTATAAAAATATCACTATCATCAATGGTTTTTAATTAGAAAGAACATTTATCATAAACCCCTATTATAAACAAGGTAATTAAAAACATTTTCTTTGTAAAAGAAAACTCAGGTATGTAGGTCAACTAGAACTTCACTAACTAGTTTTTTAATTATGTGAACCTATGTGTGAAGTGATTATTTTTAAATAGAAGAAAATATTATTCCAAAATAATTATAGTGAGTGGATGATATCATTGGTAATAAGAAAAATAATGATATATATAATGCTAAAAACAACAAAACCATATATCTATGAGGTGTGGACAAGATTATTTACATCATCAGAAATAATGGTAATATAAAGTAACTTTATTTGAAGATCACATTCCAAGAGTTGAGGAATTTATTTTCTTTATACATTAACTGAATAATCAAATATACTTTTTTATGAGTATAATTTCATTCTTTATTCAATTTCCACACATGACCCTATATTCCCCACCAAATAATGGTTATTATACATTGATTTTTTTACCTAAAGCACTAACGTCAGTATTTAATGGACCTAAAAACATATAAAGGGTAAAAATATATTCCATCATTCTGATGAAATTATGAAAAACTAAAATTTTATGAATTAGGTAATATAATCCCAAAAATCAACAAACAACCATATCCTTAATTTTTAATATTGATGACAAGTACTCAAAGATAAAAAAATCATCCATAAATTAATAACTATATGTCACCATTAATCATGGTTTCTAAGACATCGAACTTATGATTATACATAATCACATAAAATTATGATGGAACTCAAAACTCTTAATATAACCACACATGGAAACATCCTAATCTGAATATTTATATAAACCATTCTTTTGATTCCAACTACAACAACCCAAAACCCATGCTCTAAGACTTGGAGGAAAAATCATTACCACTACCATTCTAACTTTGATACCAATGAAGGTAAATCAATGCATTCCATCTCAGCCATGAATAAATAATTATGTATGATATATAACATAAATTATGGGAGAATGTTTTTTGATTTTTTATATAATTAGTATAAACTCATGAATAAATAATACACATTGCTAGGAATGTGAATATCACCCACTTAACCATGATTTTCTTATTTTAGATTAATTCATCATCATTATACATATTAAATAAATTATGGAGATAATTCTATCAAAATATATATTTATAACCTAGGGAAAAAATAATAAGGGAGATCCCAAATCCTAATAAACCTTGAACATAATCATTAACAATTTATATTCATTATTGGGAATTAAATTAATATTTGCTTATGAGGACATAATATATGTGAATCTGTATAATAGAAGAATATTCTTCAATGTCAAGACATGGACAATTAAATCTCAAAACTAGGAATGGGTCCTAAATCAAGTCAATATTAATAAAAATAAATTAGTATGAGACTTGTGATACAAATCATTATCATAATAAATATTATAAAATCATATTATGTATGGTTAAATATTATTGTAATCTTGCAAAATTGTCTTCATATAATTTTTTTTCAAATGTAATAACCAATAAAGAGGGATTCCATATCTGGAGTACCCAATTTTGTGATGGTCATTAATAAAACCAATCATCATTGGATTATCAGGGAAATGTCCATCCTTGGTTAATATGGTAACCACCCATTCTTGGATTATAATAAAACCAACTCCCCTTTTTTTTATAACACAACTAACTATACATACACATAATTTCCAATAATCATATAATGATTAAACTTTACATGGAAGTAATTTGATCATAAAATATTTAAAAAAAATCCCTTCAAAACATGATTAAACCATGTAAATTAAATGGGTTGCAAGAGTATCACATAGAATCAGGGTTATCCACTGGAATGAAATACGGTTCTATAAAAATAACATCAAAACAATAATAATAAATATATTTAAAAAATGACGAAATTATCACTTAAAAATAACCCCATTATTGAACAGGTGACAATAACAGTTGATGTTTTTGATCTATCTAAAATACAATTAAAATATCATTACAAAAAATTCATTAAATTGAAAAAATCATTTTAAAAACAACTGTTAATAAATAATCATTTTCAAAATTATTGAAAAATACTTCTCATTGAAAGAAACATTGGAAAATAAAATTTAATGATCATGTAAATTTAATTACATGTTCTTATGAATATTTGAATATGATAAAATTATTAAAATTTGATAATATTTCGAAAGCATTTTTAAAATGGGAATCAAAAGTAACCCATTTTGAAAATGAAAATAAAATTTCTTTTAAAATAATTTTAAAGAATGTAGAGTATGAAATAATATCGAATAAGGGGTTTTTTTAAAATAAAGTGTTTTAAATAATTTTAGAAATCTTAGACAGAGAAGTTAATGATAACTAATCGAAATGAAAATCCATGATCTGTATCACATATAAAAAACTTTTTTTTGTTATTTATTCAATATGTAAGGAAATTAAAAAAAACAATGTGAAACACATTCCAAACCAAATGAAAATAAAAGAGATGTGGTAATGAAAATAATATTAAATTATTTCATCCAAAAAAACAATGAACATAAATATTCTTTAAAGTAAAGAGATTGTGACATATAGTCTTTTCAGCATTGGAAAATCATCAATTTTAATCCGCATGAATTAATAACAAAAATGATACATTAAATAAAATTAAAATAACATTTTTAATGATATAATATATCAAATATATATATTCACACTGCACAGTTTAATATAGGTTCATATAAAAAATGTATGTCTTAATGAAATGGAATTTTAGATAAATATCCCTTAAAAATTATAACATTTAATTTGTGAATTAACCAATGAATCATTTATGTATAAGAAATTTAAATAAAAAAATAACTATAAGTATAATATATTTTCATAAAAAGTCATTCCATACATAATCATAGATTATCAAATATAATGAATATGTAATATAACACTATTAAAATAAATTGAGTAATGAAATTATTTACCACATGAGAACATTCATGTCCAAACCCATTGAATGAAATAATACAAAATGGAACTCAAAATATGATGAGTAATGATGTATCCATTGTATTTCATATAAAAGGGGTATTGTATACACCACCTATTAAAACAAGTGGGGAATATGAAATATGTCTCAATGAAATAATGTTAGACTAGAAAATAATTACCTCATGTCCAAACTGTCACTGTATGTACATTAACGCTAATATATAAATATTTTATTAAATATATAATTTATAAAGAATATTTTCTAAGTTTAATACCTTATACCTAAATAATTTTTTTTATATAATTTATTAAAATATTTTAATACTTAATTAGTAAATCAATAGTAGGGGATTTGAAGTGGTTTTTTCCATTGTTTCAAAACAGATTATGTGTATTCAAAGTTGTTAAATATGTCAAATAATAAACATATCTAGAATAATAGTAACTAAATGATTATAATACTCATTTATAGTTTTTATTTTTAAACATATAATTAAATATAGTTGTGAAAAATGGAAATTTTTAGGATCATGGAGATGGTAGGCCATACATATGCATGTCTAATGATTCATTTTTTCAATGATCGTTGTGGAATGAAGGTAAGTGTTATTTTATATTTATAGAAATATAATTATATGATAAATAATGTACTAATTCCTTTAATATATATATATATATATATATATAAATATATATGTCATACATGTGAAGTGTTAATAAAAAATAATCACATTGCATTTTGGAGGCAGTAGTCCACACTCTTGAACGTCATTATCAGTTTTTATTTTAATAATGATTTTGATATATTATATTTTCATAAAAATAATAATTTAATAAATGTCACTATTTTGTCATTTTTATCACATATTTTCATTTACAGTATCCTTATTAGCATCCATGAAAATTGTTAGTGAATAGAAAATCACATCGCTGTGTGGGGTGATATTTTTTCATACACATGAGTGATGTTATCTTATCCCCTTGAAATGGAACAGAATAAATGTAATATGTGATCTAATTACTCAAAAAATATAAATATGTTACACATAACATAAAATAACATTAAATATGTCATTTTAATAATTAGTTTAAGGTGATGATGAGAAATGAATGACACTGATTCCTGAGGTGATGGTCTGTCGTAAAGACGAAAGGGAATTTTGTATAATATTTCATGGAATTAATGATAGAGTTTGGATAATAAATTTATATAATAAAATATCATTATATAAGAGAAAAAATTATAAAATTATAAAATTTAGGTAATATTTTAATGATTTGGAATAATAAAATTAAGAAAAATCACATAGTAACAAATTTTACCTCTTCTCGTACAACCTATTTAGCATTATACCTAATATGCTCCTAGAATGGCTTTATAAACAATCCAATGATTCTAGGAAGTGGTAATATCAGTTTTTATATTATAAATTTTATCTTGTATTAACCAAAAGTGTTATATGATTTGAAGAGTATATGAGAAGGGGTGACCTTTTATATTTGATTTTTGTTGAATGCCTATAAATTTGAAAGGAAAAATGTGTACCCATAATTTTTACAAGCCAGAATGACCTAAAATTGATCTTTTATTAGAATTAGACATTTTAAGGTAAAGAAAAGCATCAAAATTGAATTTATAGTGGTTTTTAGGTCAGTTTAGAACATATATTTTTTTAACACACCAATTAATCAATTTTTAACTTAATAGCAGTGGTTAATTATAATGAATTTCACAATAATTTTTTTTAAAAAACTATATTGAAAATAATAGATAATTAAAATTATTCAAATTCTTATTATTTAATCCATTTTAAGAAATTAAATTCACAGTACCAAAATTATGTGTAAATCAAAAACTACAAATAATATATGAAGGCATGTTTCAAGAAGATAATTTTTCTAGAAAAAGATGATTTTATATTATCCAAATGATTAATAATAATTATTTTTTGAATCCTAATTGATATTAATTTATATGTAATCCTTAAATTTCCTTAAAATCACTCCTTCTTAGTGGTTTTTATATAAAAAATATGGAGAAGCATTATAATAATCAAAACAATTTTCAAATAAAATTTAGTTTTAAAAACCAAGGAAAATAATTTACTAAACTCCAATATTAGTTTTATTCACAATATATTTTGATAGTTAAATATATCTAAATTATAGTTAATTTATATGTAAAAATAATTAAAAAATTACGGAATATTTAAATTTATCTATTTATTCTGAATAAATATAATTTTTAGGAAATTCCTTATTTTTTACTATTGACATAAAAATAAATAATTTTTTAAAATTGAAAAAATTCACCAAAAGTAAATTTTCATATAAAATTTTAATAAATGAATACTTTTTATCAAATATGTTATTTATATTTTCAAAAAATTAAATATTGATTTATTCATGAATATGTTTAAAAATCATTTTTGAAGAAAACATATTGTTGAATAAAAAAACATTACTAAATCATGATTGATTATTTGCAAAAATTTATAATTAATTTATTTTCTGTTTGAATTATATATATATATATATATCAAAATATTATTAAACAATATTTCCTTAAAATTTATCATTTATCTTTTCACAGTAATATATTTTATTGGTTGTTAAAGACAAGTATTGTTTGTCAGATAAGCTATCCATTATTGTTTTCTTTAAAAAACTATTAGGGTGTTGAAAATAATATGGATTATAGGTTTGGGAGTTTATTATGGTTTCAAGACCTAAAATAGATTATTTGGAATGAACATTATTGATTTGATGTCAGTTAAGAGTTTTTACTAACTGTGTGGTATACCGATGTAGAATATTTTTCATGGGAGCACAGTTTGTTTTACTATATAAGGGGATTCATACAACCAAATAAATTGTTTTGGATGTGATGATAGAATCACATATTTATGGTATGATTTTTGAAAACATGCACTACATCCATTTAAGGTTGTTGTTTTCATGGAAAGCGAGCCCACGTTGTTGGATCATAGCTTTAACCATTGTGAGATAACCAAGATAATATGTAGTGCTTTGAACAATGTCATTGAAATCATCGGAAACAGTTTCCCTAAAAAATCGGAATATCCCTAAGACTATAAAATGTTGAAAAATTACCATTTTCATTTAAAAATAATTAATCTTACCACATTACTCTTCCAATTTCATGTCATGAGCTCCCTGTACACTCCTCTTCCCTGTCCTATTTAATAAGTGGAATCACCTCCATTATTGGTTCAAAATGAATGGTGTCAGATGCGTTGGATGAATAACAATGAGTATAAACCAATAATTTCTTAATTTTCTACCTTCTATCATTTTATTTACTTATATCTTCATATAAGATATTAGAAAACTATTTTTAGATTTTTTATGATTCCTCCAACTCCACTAATTCAAGCTCAAATTGAAGACCACTAATAGATGAGTGAGGATTAGTTTGTATAAGGTAGATTTCAGATAATCTTTACTAAAAATAAAACCATTTTTAATTTGTTTACATTGATAAATATTCCATACTTTCCATATGTATAATCTTATATATGGAATTCCATATGTTGGTCACCAATACCTTGTTTAAACCTTCTTATACACATTTTTTCATGGATAGTGTAAGGATACTGACCACAGTATCATAGAGTTGGAGCCTAATTTTATTACATTAGAATATAAAAAAGGAATAAATTCAGAGTGGAAAAATCTATTTTTCATTACTGGATGGCCACATTACATACCTGATCCTCATAGTACATTGGGAAATATAGATACCACAACATAATACATAACTAAAAAAACTAAATCCTTTTATGATTATTAAAATATTTACACTTTATAACATAGGGAATATAAATATAATAAGGGTGAGATAAAATGATTACTAAGGGTTATATGAAGCAGTAATAAGTAAAGTAATTTCAATAATTCATATACGTTATGGAACGTTAAATAACATGAAAAACACATGCCATTAATAAACTGGAAATGAAAATGCATCCACTAATATATTCATAATGAAAATATAATTAAATGTAATAACTGAGTACTGAGTGGAGACAATTATTATTTATTTGATTTAGTTTATAAATAAAATTAATCATAATTCTACTTATATTGTTTATTTTTGTGGTTATAAACCCGTTTGATATTATTTGAAAATAAACATGAAGGGTTTGTCACCAACAGTTTTGTCTCATTAGACCAATCGATTCATCAAGGGGATATAGTGGGCCCTTCCAATCACTACATGTGAAAATAATTATTCATACATATATTTAATTCAAGAAAACAATATATCATAAATATCATTATTTAATTGTGATATTGTTCACCAATATATCCACAATTAAAAAACATTAAAAATAATAACAATCTATAATATGGTATATGAATAAGAAAATAATCATATCCATGATATAAGAATATGGATATTTAATAGAAATGTAATTTCAAATGAAAAATTATCTCAATGGGGATAGTATATACACCACTTAAAAATTATTATGTACACAATACTAAGTAAGCCTCAATGAAATAATAATTGAGATGAAATCCATTTCTTCCGACTGGGATTGACATAGAAGTATTCCAAACTGATGTATAATGGGTTAGAGAGTGTTATTAATTTATTAAATAACTTTATAAATATTAATAATACCTTATATGATATAATTAAAAAATTTTCCTTATATTTAATAATAATATTTTGTTATTTATATTATTTATTGTGTATGCTTTTCATGGTTTCCAAGGTCAGTTTATTTTTGGAATTCCTTGTAAAATTGTAATAAAAATGTAAAAGTGTTATGATATAAATATATATGTAATAAAAAACAATTATAATAGAATTAATCATTCCATGGTTGTGGAAATGGGATACAAAACTCATCGTCCACGAATGTGTTGAATTGACACACCATAGATGATGATTTAATTATTTTAGAATAAAAGTAGATTATGAGAGATTTTATGAAGACTAGAGCTTAAAATAATTACAGTATATATATGATAATGGTGTTTTCATGAAACATTTTATACGGGGGAATGAAGGTAGAAGTGAGAAATAATTTCAAATAGAAGTATAAAGAATCCAACTTCTTGAAAATTCCTCATTTATCACCTACTCAAGGATCTTTAAAGTCTTATTGTTAAGATAAACGGAGCACTAGAATGACGATATATAAGCGTATAAGGAAATTTGGAATAGTATATTCAATAAATAAGGCTCATGTTGATGATTATTTTTGATGTAAGGATACTACTTTTATATGTGAGGTGAATGGTAACTACATAATTACTGAAATTATTAAAATATAATAAATCTATTATAGATTCTAAGACCAAAAAGAATAACTAAAACCTAAATGAAATTGTATTTCATAATGAATATTATCATTTTCTCCTTATTCGACAATTTTTGGATTGTTAAATAATTTAATAACATAAATTACTCACCAAAATCATTATTCCCAATATAAAAACTATTAGTAACTATGAATTTAATCAAATCAAAATAAGTATCCAAATCAAATAACTTTTTAATTATTCCCCAAAAAAGTCATATTCATATATGTAATTCATTAATGATCCTAAAAATATCAAAATATATTTATGTTTTTCTTTTCAATGACATTAATTTTGATTTATTTAATACTTAAATAATTAATTCACAATAATTATTCATGCTATTGAGGTATTTATTCCCTAAAAATTAAAAAAAATCTTTCATGAAGAAATAAATTTTATTATATTTACAAATACTAATGTTTTTCATGTAAATCATCTGGAAGACCAAAAATTTAAAATTATATACTAACTAATGTTTATAGTCTGAACACATTCACTAAAATTTAAATAAAATAGTCTAACAGACATAATGTAATTATTGTTGGTCCAAATTGTACCAAAATCAATATAGTACATTATAATGGTTAAAAAATTAAAAAATAAAAATTTTTATACAAAATATTGGGTTTTTTATAATATTTATAATTTTATTTAACAAAAATTATTAAATTTTCTTATTCTTGCACAAGCACTACATGAGCATTGTATAATAATTAATATTAATGATTTAAAATATAAAAATGAAAAATAAATAATAAAATAAAAATAAATTAAATTAGTTCAAAATGAAATTATAAATTATTTCTTTTTGAATAATTATTAATATTCATGTCATGATAAATTCTTAAATTTTTTATTTTGTATTTTTTTCCTTGTGCATGATTACACATGAATTTGGATATGTCTAAGGACATATAACATTGAAATTCAAAATTAACATCCCAAAACATAAATAAAACAAAATATTGAATAAATAATTATTGGAAATAATTTATAACACTCAATTATTAGTTATAAAGAATCAAATTCAACATTTCCAATATTTCACATGCACTGCATCAAAAGTGACAATAATTTTCATTATTATCATGAAATAAATTATAACATACATATTATAAATTATTTATGTAAAATGATAATATTATTACAAAATTATTTATTCTATAATTTTATTATTTTTAATATCATGACTATCTCTTGATATTATTACAAAAAGATACTGTATTTTCTAAAAATTGTATTTTAATCTATTCTCTATGAATTCGAGTATTTTTAAAAAATACTGAAATTTCATCCATACCAATTTTCAATGTGTAGAATTAAAAAGACTCTTTTTTATGAAAATAATATTTTAAATATGCCATAACAATTTTTTATTAAAATCATTATTCACTTGAATAATAAAAAATTTAAAATTATAATTGATTTCTTGACACATTTAAAAAATTAAAAATGGGTAATAAAATTATCATATAATCATAATACAACAAAATATAATCATAATATAAAATTTTATTAAATTTTTTTAATCATTAAAAAATTATTTAATTTAACTAAGTATTTAGGTTTTTTAGAAATTCTAATACATAATTAAGATTTAATAAAATAATTATATACATATACTATGATATAATTATATAATACCTTCATTTATAAGACATCAAAATTTTATATAAAATATCATGGGTGAGTTTAATATTCAATTGGCATGTTTACTCTTCATAAGGGTCATATTACTAATCATATGACAAATAATACTATTTGAAATGGTCAAGTTACTATTAAAAAAATATGTTGATCCTATCAGACATTAAATTTATTAAATATCGAAACCATGTATGACTATTTTTCGAAAATAAATTTATTGACATGGAAAAATAATGTTTATTGATAATTTTATTACTATAATGTTTAAATAATTATAATAACAACATGTTTTTTCATAGAGTCTCAGTGTTGTGTGCATTACATTCTATTATAAATTTATTTTTTAATCATAAGGGTGTAACCATATTCTTTCCCCTAAAAATTGTTTCCATAAAGTTGTATGAACATTTCCTTATTAAAAGATGATGGTGGTTCTTCTTGGATTTTCATCAAATGCTATCTTAGGGTTATGTTCCCAAAACTGTGTTTTCTAATTCTAGTTTCCATGGTTGATGCTTAACTTCATTTGATAACTATTGCAAGGATCACAACCCTTATAACACAAAGTTGGTGTCTTTATTAAATTTTTTATATAAACAAGAAGTTAAATCCTGATGGACTAATCAGTTTATTAGTCTTGAAATAATATATTACTTACATGATACTCATAGTATGTTGGTTAAGATAGAACATATTAAAAGTTACATAACAAAATGAACGAATCCATGAAAACATATTCCAAATTTTCCTCTTCTTAACCTGGAGACATGATATATAGTATGGGTGAGCTCAAATTCTCAGTAATGGTTATATGAAGCAATAATATGTGAATTATTGTCATTAAGGAATATACACTATTTCAAGGTAAATAATATGAAGAACTAATTCCATCAATAATATAGAAATGAAAACATTTCCATAGATCTTTTTATAGTGATAATATCTGGGAATGTAATACATGAGTTCATAATGAAAAAAATTCTTATTTTTTTTTTGATGTCATGTTCATGGAATGTGAACCATTATACAATCTAGACAATTTATTTGTGTTGTTAGATACAGATCTGATTCAATTTGGAAGCCAACATGAATGGTTTTTTTTTCCATTTTCTACTTTTGTAATTTTTTGATGCATCGAGGGGTTATAGTGGGCACAACCCATCACTAAAAGTATAATTCATCCATCATTAATAGATTTAATTCATGATAAAATTTGACACCAAAATATTTTTATTGAGTAGATTATACAGATTCATCATTATTTCCATATTAAAAATTATATTTAAAATAAACACTATATGTAAAATGGTACACCCTATGAAAATAATATTATCTTTACAACTAGTATATGGTTATTTAATAGAAATTTAATTTCAAATGAAAAATTATATCAAAGGTGTTAATTGATACCCTACATAAAAATGATTAGGTTTAAAATAAAATGTATGTATCAATGAAATATAAAATGAGATAAAATACATTACCTCAGGTTTGGATTTAGTAAAAATAGTTCAAATGTCCTTAATACATGTGTAATGAGTGTTATTAATTTATTTTAGATCAATATTAATATTTATAATGTCACGACCCAACCCCTAGGTCCCATTTTGTGACAACCATAATCCGGCTTTCCATTGGCCAAGGGATGGTGACTAGAACTAAAAAGGAATATCCCAAAAAAGTGGAGGAACATACTTTAAACCTCGACACACATAGACTGTGAATACTACACAAAGAAAACAAGAAAGTAAAGAAAATAGTACAATAACCACAAAGTACCACCACTGAGAGTAAAATATCTAAACTGAAATTAAAGGGGACAGAATACAAGGCCAACTGAATTGAATGTACACCAAAATAAGTAAAAGCTAAAGAGGTCATCCTCTAAAGATATTACCTGATGGGTCAATATAAATCCATGTCGGTTGTCAATGAATCCCACCATGTCTATCGATCCACCTCTAAGCGCAGTCTATCCGTGGATCCCCAAAGTCACAGTCAATGTTGGTTTTCATCTGCGCAAGACACAATAATTATGGGTGAATAATGTGTTAGGGTGAGTATAATAATACTTCCTAGGGACCCCGAGACAAACATGGGTCTCACATAAGTCAACATTGAAAATATCACAAATAAAGATCTCAAAGTGAAGCACAAAGAAAAAGACACAGATCAGACCTGGTATAATATAAGTACAAAAGTATAGATGATTTGTTTTAATGCTAAGTCATATTATTTTATTGAGAGACTCTACTGTTGATCCACAAAGGGTCTCTCTATTTCATATCCAGGAAGGGTCGCCCTATGTTGATCCATGATGGGTCACTCTATGACTGATCAACGACGGGTCACGCTAATGCTATTACCTGAATGGTTACACTCTTCCTAGTCTAGAAATGGTCACTCATATGATGATCCAAGAAGGGTAACTCTTATGATGATCCAAAAGGTGTCTCTCTTATAATGATCCATGAAGGGTCTCTATTATGTTGATCCACGAAGGGTCTCTCTTCATCCTTCAAGTAAAAAACCACCACTGGGTTCCAAAATTTAGCATGCTTGATTTCTAGTGGATCATCTTTTCAATCCCTCTGTCATACATCAACCAACACTATGTCCCACATAGAGTTACCCAAATGACATTCTAATCATAAGGGACCCAACACAATAGACGGTGCATCAAACGGATGCCTGATCTCTAAGATATGAGCATTTTTTTTAAAAATGTACCTATTTGATTCAAGTCCAATATAACCCAGTCATCTTCCATCCTACATCAAAACTCACGTAGAATATCTCAGAAATACTACCACATCAAGAGGGTCCCAATTCTGCAAATGAATCACAAATCAGAAGCCTGGTTTGCAAGATATTGGTGTTTTCTTAAACAGGGGTTGGTTGCATTTAGGCCCGGTTCGACTCGGTCAGGCTGACCCGACCAATCTCGGCCTAGGGTCCCGCATGACCCAACATGTATACCTAGCATAATGGGCAATAGTTAACCTGGTCAATTTTTTCCTTTGATGAAGTTTTATTGGTCATATAGGGACAGAAAATTTATCTGAGTAGACCCAAATTGGTGGGCCAATCACTTTTCCTAGGACGGGCCACCGTGACACCCAATTTTATCATGTCAGACCATACTGCTAAGGCAGATAGGCTTCAATGTTTTTTCGCACAACACGGGTTCCTTGGACCGGCTTGTCCAGTCTAGTTGGGATTGGTGTGGCTGGTTCACCCCCCTGTTAGCATGTGTCCCGCCAGGACTGGGCTTCTCTCTTCTACATGACCCAAGGTTGGAGCCGCGTCTAGATAACCTCTATAGATGACATGTCATGACCTCCTCCACCATGGATACTTATTGGCACACTGCCTCTATCTACATGTCTAGAGAGTGTCGATTGCTCTACTCTCATATGGCGCCTGTCGTGTTGCGCCGACAACACCTTCTATGGGACATAGTCTCATGTACGATGTGCAATTTCAAAATTGCTTCTTCTCTCGGGCCTCTGGGGATGATCCCTTATCTTTGAGGGTGTTGAAGTTTCCTTGTCACTATTTCAAATGTTCTTCCTCTATGAACGCACATGAAGTAGGGTGTTCGGGCCTTGTTCCTGTTGACATGTTCCCTCCATGTAATAATAATAAAAAATGGGAATGTTTGGGGATATCATTCTATCAAAAATATACTAATCCAGTAGTATAAACCCATGAAATGGACACCATACCTCATCAATGAATGATATGCAGGTCAAACTATTTGTCAGTTGACCCATGTTCATTACTTTAGAGAAATAATAGGGAAAATAAATTAATCAAACAACCACTACTTTGTCTGAGGGTCCATCATTAACGAGTGATGAAGCATCAAGTGTTTCCCGATCCTTACTCTATTATCGTTCTTTTTCATTTTTCATCTACTAAATCCATGCGATCGGTGTTCATCGATAGAATTAATCATCGGATGGAAGGGAAGATAGAGGTTCCACATTCTTCATTAGAGGAAATTCCATAAACTGATTTTTCCAATGTGATATTAAAATACAACACATCATAGTGTTTCTATTATGCTGTGATGTTGCATCGTTATGCTGTTTCATTTATGAAATATAGTATCTATTACACTTTCACAAAAATGTGTCAATATTAGTTTCCATTAATTTCCCTCATCACCACCTTGTAACTACACCACAACATCACCTTTTTCCACTCAATGATTTAGAAAATAAATAACAAAACCTTTTTATGTTGTTTTATTATTTTCCAAAATGTCTGAAATATACCTTTTCTGTCTGACCCTTTTTGGTGGATGTTAATTTTATTTAGGTGAATCCTGGAATTTTGAGTTAAATCATTACCCTCATATTTTCAATCTGAGCACCAGTTCATAATTTACATACACCCACTCGCACTTTTACTTAGCTGAAATAATAAACAGTTCAAAATTACATTCTGGGAACCCTAGGTCTCAGAATCCCATTCCGTCAATGCGTGTGGTGTCAAAATAAATCCATATAATTTAAAAAAAAATTATTCAAAAAATCTAGTCATTATATTTTCCCCACCATAAGTCATTACATACCTTAAAGACAAAAAAGGATAATCAAACAAATTTAATTACTGAGAATGAATCATAACCCCCCACTCCAATGTGCTCTCTTAGATATTTCCATGCTACCACTGAACGCGTACTAGAGGAATTGACCATCCATGAAGGGCCAACTCCTGATGATCCCCTATCTTTACCAGAAACTCCGCAAATGTCACCCCATCATCAATATGCATTTTTCCCCAGTAGAAGATGTGTGTTGCATCATGCACATACCATCTCAACTGTGACATGTGAAACACATTGTGCACCTGGTGCATCTGTGGGGGAAGATCGATGTGGTACGCCATATCACTAACTCTTCTTGGAATCTGGAATGATATGATGAACCTCAGAGATAAAATACCACTTGATCAAATCTCTTCAATCCCCATCATGGTGACACATGAAAGAAAAACATGGTATCCCTCCTCAAACTGCAAGGTTCTCTGTCTCCTGTCAAAATAAGTTTTTTTCTACTATGTGAAGTCCTCATTCGCTCTTAGAAAATTTTCAATTTCTCAATGGTATCCGGTACAATCTATAGAACCATGAGTGATGACTCCCATCTGTCTCTCCAGTATTGAGGTGATATGAATGACCTCCAATAATTGCCCTCAAATTGTTCCATGCCAATGGTGGAGTGAGAGTTATTATTTTATACAAAATCCCCTTGGGGTAGATAGTCCTCCCAGCTATGACCGAAATCCAAGACACATGCATGAAGCATGTACACAAAGTTCTGTACGGCCCACTTCTTCTAACCATCCATGTGGGGGTTAAAATTTCTGCTCAAGCGCAAATGAGTCCAAATCATGTCAGAAATCCCCTTCCACAGCAGGTATGTAACTAAAGCATCACATTCAGAGATGATCATCAAATCCACCACGTAAAGCCCCACAATCTACTAGATGTAGAGGCACCCCAATCCCACTACGAATCCCTGATCTTATATGGGTTGGATGTGAGCTGATTTGGTGAGTAGGTAAATCATCACCCATATATAATTGTGGCCCTTGGACATGTGTGGTAACTCCATCACGAATTCTATGGAGATACCATCCCACATCCATTCCATTACCTCCACTAGTTTTCTGAAGCCAACTGGGACTAGATGCACGACCCTCACTTGCTGACACATGAGGCATCAAGAAGAGAAATTTTCCACTGCATTCTTTGTCCCAGACCACCAGTTCAGACATCCGAGGTATTGGTATATCTTTTCCACACTAGGATGTTCTGCCATAGGGTATGTATGGAACTCCCTCAACACCTCTTCTTGTAATTTCACTGGTACTAAAGTGCATCCTCTAAAAAGGATGAGGTTCTCCCTACCTATCAAAAATCTATCAGGAGCCGCTCCTGAGGTTATCTGAGCATGTCGGGCATCATAATCAACATCCACAAAATGTTTCCACCTAACACGCTGAATGAGTGGGGTAGTGAATGTTGTAGTATAGAGGTAATAATTTCCATTACCTTCCATAAAGGATATCTGCATCATGGGTTGATGCTCTGTTGCCTCACACTACAGATAAACTCCAAACTTCCTACTGAGCGCGTCAGGCACCACGTTCCCCTTCCTAGGATTATAGACTACCTCAAAGTCGTATAGTTGGAGGAACTCTATCCATATCAAATGTATCAGGTTCTGTTCCTTTTGAGAGAAGATATTCCTAACACTATTATGGTTGGAGTAGATGGAAAATTGTTCACCCATTAAGTACTTCCACAAAATTTTCAAGAAAATGTCAATAGTTTCTTACTCCAAGTCATGGTTCGCGTAGCTATAGTCATGTATCCTCAACTACATTGAGCCGTGGGAAATCACACCTCACTCCAACATTAGGACACAACCTATTTAGGTACCTGATGCGTGAAAATATAACACATAGTCGATTCCCTACTTTGGAAACCTCATGATGGGATATATGGTCAAGCTATACCTTAGTTTCTAGATGCTTTGCTTATATTTATCCATCAACAAGAAGTGTTTTCCCTTCTTTGTCAGATCATTAATTTGTTCTACTACTCTGTAGAATTCCGGAACGAACCTCTAGTATTAGACGAACTACCCAGAGAAACTCATTACCATATTCAAGCTTCTGGGAGGCTCCCAAGAAATCACTTCCACTATCTTGGCTAGAACCACTACAAATCTTGGTCCTAATATGTTGTTTCTCAGAAGGTGGAAATCCCAAATCCAAAACTATCATATCGAGAGCTTACCATAAATCCAATGCTCTTGAACTATATCTAGGACTACCTATATGTGTGTATCATGCTGCCCCTATGACGTCGAGTAATCCAAGATGTCATCAATGATGTCTACCATGAAATGAATGAGGTACGAATGGATGATCTAATTCATGAGTCCCGTGAATACTATTGGGGAATTTTTCAAGCCTATGTAAATCACCATGAACTCTTAGTGTCCATAAGGAAACTTGAAGGATGTCATCTACATGTCCTCATCGCATACCTAAACCTAATGATAGCCTGATCTGAGTTCTATCATTGAGAACAACCTCACTCCCATCATCTAATCAATGTGGTCTTCAATTCTTTGTAGTGGATACATGTTCTTCATGCTTAACTAGTTCATTCCTAGGAATTACACACATAGACTCAATCTCTCGGGTGCCTTACAGGGAAACAACACGGGGGATGCCCATTGTGAAACACTATATCTCACAAAGACCTTCCTCTGAATTCCTCCTACTATAATTTCATCTGTCGAAACTCTACGGGAGTCATCCAATATGAAGGTGTAGATATCAGCACTATCCTTGTATATATATCGATATGGAATTGAACCTCCCTATGAAGAGGTAGTCTCAGAACATCCTCCAGAATGACATCCTCAAACTCATCCACCACTATAGGAATGATTGGACACCTCGGGTCCACTGCATTGAGGTTTAGGCTAGCCAACTTGTGAGAGATTAGATGAACCCTCCTCCAAGATTTTCCATCATGTCCTTCATTGGTTCCATTCTTGACGATGATATAAAACCTCGTGCCATCTGTGTGGACACCCCACACATTGCGCCTAAAATATTAAATCTGATTATGGAATATGGATAACCAGTCCACAACCAAGATGACATCGTAAGGCTTAGACGCTATTACTAGGTGATACCTGCAGATGCTCTCGACTCATACAGTACGTTCACACTGTCATAACTACTGTGTAATCGTCTAATCCCCTCATGAAAGAGTCTCAAATTGAAAGGATCAAGCCAACTTCTACACTGGAATCTCCGAGCCTCGAATGATGTCCATGAAAAGAAAATACTATCTAACACCAGTTTCTATAAGAACTACTCCTATGGCGGATAAGACACAAATCCTACCAATAATAATCTTTGGAGTGTCGTGGTCATAGAAATAAATCACCTTAAGCTATCATCACCCTTCTCTACAAGCTCCCTGAGCCCGTGGTGGACCACCTGGGGGTGGTGGTGTTAGTACCTCAAATCATCATTCACTGCATGCCGCTCGGACGACTCCAAATCCATGTCCACTGCCCTGAGGTCCTCCTCACTCCAACCTCTATCACTGTCATGGCGGTCCCTTGACTGTCTTTTGATCATCTATGTGGGGAGTCATACAATCATGATCTATATACTCTAGTCATCCACAAGAGTAAAAAACTATAAACCATAAATGACCTCCTCTTCCTCAAAATCTCTGCACCTCCAACCCCGCATCCTGAGGTTCTAATTTGGAAGGTCTGGCTCATTTGGGACTTTAAATTGTCCACTTAATGCATGATACAGATGACTCGGCCACCTGTCATCCAGTGGTGGCTCTCACTATCAGTACCGTCTCATCATGGAAACTCTCAACCATTAGATCATTCTCTAGAACTCCATCATGCATCTGAATGGTGAGTGAAATCATCGACGCCCTGATATCCTACCAGAGTCCCTACTCAATGTATCATGACCTAAATAAAGAGTCTCATTTCATAATAGTGGAGTAGAGGGAGAGGTCTGAAAACCGCACTGAGTACTGGGACACAGTTAGGATAAAATTCTATATGTGTAGTGGCTACTAAATATGCACTAAGTGTAGTGTTGCTAGTAAAAAATTTACCATGAAGAGGCCCTTGAGGTCCAAATAGGAATGTTTCACCTCCACTTGTGTCTAGTGTGTCATACTCCCCCATCTCCATATCATTACATGAAAAAGGCTCGCAGCTAGGACAACCATCTGATCTATATGTGTCTCCTCCAGATAAAAGTCACATGTAACCATCTCCAACCAATCCCCAACTGTATTATGATCATTCTCACGTCGAAACCATAGAGGACTATGTCTCTGGAACTCATGCACCGTGCTCAGTCGGCGTGAACCGTCCGCTAGTGGGGCTGGTAGAAACTACTACTCTAAATGTGGTGGTACTGCAGGTACACAATCCAATGGTTCTATCGCTGTATGTGGTCCCCCCAATTACTTCTCATTACTCGGTGGGCCATAGTCATGATCCCTCATAGGAATACTGGATGGATATCTTAATGGAGACATCCTATAGGGAAATAGATGCCCCAAAGTCAATAATTTTTACACAATGATCTTACTCAAAAGTGATCAATAAAAAAATTTGAAACTGACTAGAACTACTTTTTTTGTGTACCGTATCAGAAAACAGAACCCATGATCCCAGAATAAGGATATGTCAATCACCACACCTACATTGGAATCCTCATACTGAAATTATAACTCAAGACACTTAACACTATTGCTGACAAAGAAAATGTAGAATTTATGTTATTCTGGTAGAAACAACTTCCCTGTGATACCACTTCATCACGACCTGTCCCCTGGAGCCCATGTCATGACTACTCCAATCCCACCTTCCACGGGCAAGGGGCGGTGACTAGCACCAGAAAGACATATCACAAAAATGGAAGACATTTTGTATAAACCTGTACACAAACAGACAAGGCATATTGCATAATGAAACCCACAAAGTAAAGTAAATAGTACTACCTATCCAAAGTACCACCATAGAGAGAAAAGTGAAAACATAAAAAAGGGGATAGAATACTATCCCAATTGAATGGAATATACAAAAACAAGAATTACAAGCTCTTGATATTATCCTTCAAGGATCCAACATTATAGGTAGGCAAAATTAACTATCAAATGTCACTACGATGCAGCAAAACTATTGATCTAACTTCATGCACCATCTAACCATTGCTCCCCAAATTCCATTTCAGAGTTGTATGTCGTTTGTAAAAGAATCAACAAGTGCTGGTGAAGCCCATTTAGGGGTGAGTATAAAAATATACAGTAGGGACCCCGAGACCAACTTGGGTCTCACGGAAATCCACAAATGAATATACCAAAAATCAGTATCTCAATGTGAAGCACAATGAAAAAGGAAAATCTCACACAAGGTAAAACATAAGTATATAATTATAGATTATTAGACATAAATCTAGGACATCTTATTATGTATAGTGTATCTGCTACTAATTCAAGAATGGTTTCCCTTCTAATGATCAATGAAGGGTCTCTCTACTACTGATCGAAAATGGGTCATTCTACAGCTTATCCATGACAGGTCGCACATAAGGTAAACCAATGGACCATCTCATAGTAAGGGTCCCAATGCAATAGATGGCCCATTTAACAGACTCCTGGTCTGTAATATATGGGAATTTTTTGTAAAAAGGGCCCAGTTGGATTGGAGTCTGATCAAACCTGGCCAAAATCAAACCTCCACCAAAACTCATGTAGAATATATCAAAAGGGTTTCCTCATCAAGAGGGTACCAATTCAGAAAATGACACGTCAATCAGACACCTATATTTCAAGATATGGCGGTTTTAGTGAACATGGGCCAGTTGAATCTAGGCCCAGTATGGCTCGGTCAGACCGACCCAACAAATCCTGGACCGAGGTCCCGTATGACCCGACTTGTCTGCCTGGCCCATTGGGCCTTACTGGACCCGGTCGAGGTTTGCCGAAGGTCCAGTCCACTTGGTCACCCAGTGGCTTGAAATTTATCCATCTGGGACATCACTGGCAGGTCGGTCTCTTTTCTAATCTTGGACCGCCACATGGCCTAATTTTATCCTGTCAGCATGGTCCGCTAAGGTGGATAAGCTTGAATTTTTATCTAGGACACTTGGGTGGCCCTGTTCTGTACCTCATCTTTGCTCAGTAGGCCGACGGGTATGGCCATGCCTATACCCATAAAGGAACTTCCAGTCCAGTTGGGGCGTGCATGGAGTGAGATTCTCCATTTTATGTGGTGCTAGGATTGCGCCATGTCGAGAAAAGAACCACATTCAATGGGATGTGTCTTACTCTACTATGGTGGTCACTGGGTGCACCGCCTCTGCCTATGCGGCCGGTGAGGGCCGGTCGCTCCACTCGTAGGATACGCGAGTTGGTGTTTCCTCCAGCCTGCCACTGCCTCTACCGATCACCGGTTCCACCGCGCGGGCGGCTACATTCAGGAGCCACCAAATTTTCACTAGTGGTGAGATTTAAAATGTGCTTTCACCCCCAGTCATTTGGGGGTGTTTCCTTCCCTGAGAGGGTCTTAATATTTCCTTGCCACCATTTCGAACGTTTGACGACCACAAAAGCACAATGCAGAGGGGGGTGGGTCCTGGTTCAGCCAACCCACACCCTCCACTTTTGAAGCATAAAGCAAGGATCCATTTGGGGATAACATCTTATCAATAATATACTAATCCCTCTGTAGAAACCGATGAAAAGTACACCCTCATGAATCGAAAAATGATCCACATATCAACTTGTTCGTGGGTTGACCCATGAATGTATTTTTAGAAAAAAATAGGGAAATGAATTTAGTCAAATAACTAATACTTGGTTTGATGTTCCATCGATAAAGAGGGATGATGCTTTGAGATATCGTTGATTCTAACTCCGTTATCATTCGTCATCATTCGTCATCTCTCGAATCCGTCTATCTGGAGTTTATCGATAGCATTCATCATTAGTGGGAAAGGAAGATAGATGTTCCTTGTTCGATGAAGGAGGAAATTCCACGAACTGATTTTACTAATGTGACATTAACATTAAACACATCTTAGCGTTTCTATTATGATGTGATGTCATTTACTTAATCTCATTCATTTATGAAACAACATAGGTGTTACGCTCACAAAAAAACATGCCATTATGAGTCTCCATAAATGTGGCTCGTCGTCACCTTGTTGTTTCAGCACAACATAATCGTCCACCTCTCAATGATTGAGAGAAGAAATAAAATAAAAAAAATTATGGTATCTTATTATATTTCCAAACTACTAAAAAATAACTTTTCCATCTGACCCGTGCTGTTTTATGTTAAGCCTTTTCTAAGTGAATCATGGGGTTCTGAGTTCAACATTTCCCTCATATTTTCGATTCCATCACCAGTTCAAATTCTAGATAAACCGGATAGCACGTTTATTTTAGTGAACTAAAAAAAATTAAAAATTTCATTCTAGGCTCACCGGTCTTTATAATCACGTGTCGTCAAAGCATGTGGTTTCGAAATTATTCCACAAAATATTTTTTAAATAAATTTATAGAGAAATTTTAGGAATTTATAAGTGAAACTGCTTATTGGATAATCTCACTGTTCTGAGTTAACGGTTACCTCATATAATAAATTAGTTTAGTAGAACAAAAGTTAGATAATTCTACTCACATGTTTACTTAAGTGAACTAAAAAAGTTTAATATTTCATTTCGGGCTTACTAGGTCTCAGAATTAAGTTTCGTCAAAGCGTGTCATCTCGAAATAATTACATATATTATTGCAAAAATAATTACATATAAAATCTTATATGTTACATATAATAACTTATATTATCATCTTATAACAATTTTCAACCCATTTGTCAATAATATTTTGTAACTTCTATTATTTTGAGTTTATTCTTTTCATATTTTCCCAGACTAGTTTATTAAGGACATCCATGTAAAATGTAAATAGTAATAAATTGGTGATAAAATGTATATATTTAGGTTATTATAATATACTTTATGAGAATTAATAATTCCATGATTATGGTAAGGAGATATTAAACACATCGCCTATGAAGGGGGTGAATTTACACTCCACGAATTGAAATTTACTTCTTTAATAATAAAACGAGAGGCTTTGAGATTTAATGATTCGTATAACTTAAACTCCAAAAAAATCAACTATATATATGATACTCGGTTTTTCATGAAAAAGGTTATATGGGGGTGATGACGGTAAAAGTCATAAATAATATTAAAGATAAGAAGAGTGAATCTTAGATCTTGAAAATTCCCCCTTTATAACATCCTAAAAAATATTGGAATTGGTATTTTTGTTTGACCAGGAGCACAAAAATGTTTCAAGATATGGGCTAAACAAACATAAAAAGTTTATTATTGATAAAGAAGGCTCTTGATGATTAACATTTTGGATGGAATGAGTTTCCTTTTATAAGTGAGGTGAAGGGTAACATATCAATTACTCAAATTTTTAAATTTTATTAAATCTATAATAGATATTAAGAGTTACCAAAAGAATACGAGATAAATGGTTTTATATTTAATACTAAATTCGATCATTTATGTTTTTGCTCAAAAATTTTATAATTTATATATAATTTATTAATATATTTTATTCAGGAAAAACAATTTTTGTTAAGACAAAAACAATTCATATCATTGAGATTAAACACATAAAAAAATATATTGAATATTGAATTAAATTTATTATAATGTCATAGACATGACATATTAATATAGGGAATTCTAGATTTATATTAAAAATAATAAATTTTAATTATTTTTTATTTTTAATACCATTATTTCTTTTATTCATTAATTAAATTATTACTGCCCCATAATTGTTGGATATTTTGATGTATTTATTATCTCTATAAAAATTAAAATAAATGTTCATGAAGAATATAATTTTCATATATTTTCAAATAATAATATTTTTTTAATAATTCTTCTTGAAACCCATATATTAAAAATTTTATACTAATTAAATTTTAAAACATGAATATCTTGATGGAATTTTAAATAAAATATTCTTATGGTCATAAAGTTATTATTTTGGGTCCAAAATGCCCCAAAATCGAATAAAAACATGATAATGATAAAAAAAATTGAAATAGAAAAATATTTCCCCCAAATATGTGTCATTTAATAAAGAATATGATTGTAATTAAAATTAAAATTATTATTTTTGTCTCCTTGCACAAGCACTACATCATAGTTTCTTAAGAATTACAGATAATTATTTCATATATAGATATTTAAATTAAGTTACTATAATAAAAATAATTTAATTCGGTTCAATATACAATTCTATATACATTCATAATGTATAATTAATAATATACTAGTCAAGATAACTTCATAAATTCGTTATTTTTCCATTTCATACCTTGTGCAAGCATTGCACTAGAATTTGGTTAATATTTATGAAATATAACAATGAAATTAGAAATTAACATCCAAAAATCCCAAAAATAAAATAATAATTTAAAAAAATATTGAAAATAATTTTTATTAATCAATTATTATTTATAAATAACCAAATTTAACATTGTAAATGCAAGGCAGGCACTACTTTGGCACATAATATAATTTATATACATATCATGAAATAAATTATAACATAAATATTATATATTAATTATGTACTATATTAACCTTATAACATCATGATTTGTTTATTATTTAATTTTCATAAATTTTTATATTTTTTATGTTATTATTATATGGCCTTAATTATGATATCATTTCAATGTAAATACAATTTGATTTTATGTTGTGTTTGGATACGATGTTCCCCATTCATCAAATGATTATAACAAGGAATGGTAATTCCCATATATTACTATAAATTTTGGTCAAGGTGTTGAAATTTATTAGTGGTATTTATGTTTAGGAGAACCATCATTAGTAATATATAACAGTGGGACACAATGTCCCTTATCATTCATTGATATATTTTGTCATGAAATCCCTTATTATTTATACGAAACTACTAGACCCAACTCACTTATCATTTATTTTTATTGTTGGGAATGATTCCCCTTACATAAAATTTGAGGCTTCTGTGTTTTCATTATTTGGGAACATTGGCCTTAATAATCGGGTTCTTACTAGTTCATTTATATTTATATATACATATATTTTATATATATATATATATAATGTTTCATGTTGTGAGTTGTTTTTTGAATTAGGTCGAAGTAGGTATAGTCTTTTGGGTGTCCCTTAGGGTATATGAACTGACATGTATTTTAAATTATTCATTATACTAATTGTTATTATATATTCATAGCGATACATTTCATTCTGAGTGATTTAATATAGATTAGAACTTGTTGGTGGTTCGCTACTGAGTTTTAGTCAAACCTTATATAGAGGTGGGGGAGAGAATATAATTAGTCTTCCTACAGGTGTTAATGTATATTATTTACTCTTAATTTGTCAGTATAGTCTGACAGTATATATTAACTACTGTATGGTTAATTCATTTATTTAACATAGAATCTTTATTAATGTGTTGATTATTTGGAATTGGTGTGCGTACCAATTATAATATATACTTCTTTTTATTATTTTTCGTATACAAATTGTTTTATTATTTATTCTTCTATGTTTTATTACTAATCCAAATGGTATAAAATCCATACTATTCCACCATTATCCCATTTCCACCGGTCTGAAGTCTCAATAATTTGAGGAGGTTCTCTTGATGTCATTTGGAAACCTAGTTTTGGCATGAGGATAGTGGCTCCATGGTTGAGATGGTACAATGTGGAATTTGAGTTTTCTTTTTTTCCTTGTATTCCTTTTTTGGTCTAGAAGATATGAGAAATGGAACATGTCTTCACTTGGAAGATATCACAAGTTTGTGTCTAATAGACCCATATATTAGGGAATGATAATGTTACTAGGGATTGTACTGATGAACATGGTGGTTAATTGTTATAGTTGGCTATTATTTATCAATGAATAATTGATGTAAATTTTTCTGGTTACTTGTTTGTAGATTTTATCTCTATTAACGACATGAATAGAGAGGAGGTGTGTTCATGCATCATTTCTAGCACATATGATTCACATGTTCTTCAATTAATTATTTTTATACAATTAACATGTGATTATTTTTCATGATTATTTTTATTCCATCTCTAGTAATTTTTTATCATGTCTATTAGTATATCACGATTGGGTGGTTATGTCCACGGTTACCAGTATTTTTTACTAATGTGATTGATTTAATGACATAATTATTATATATGGGTGGTTAAATAATATGTCCAAATTAACATAGTTTTTTTCCCACACAACTACATGGTGGAATTCTATTTAATTAACTGAGTGAAAATAAAAAAAACTAAATAATTTTGATGCAATTGTTGAATATTTCACGAAATTTCATTGTTTTTAATTAATGATTATTATTATTCATGTTTTTTTGTTATATTAAATTTAATTTAGAACTTATAACGTCATGTTACACCAAAATAGTGATTGATGACATTTATAACTAAGTCCTTATATGATAACATGACCCTATAAATTGATTTTTATTATTTATAAGATAATGATATAAAGTCACTAATTTTTTTTGCAGTTATAATAAGTTATGTATACTAGGAATTAGTTAATGTGGATTATAAATGAAATTTATTGAGCGGTGAATCATTATATTGGGAATAGAAGACCATACAACAAAACAAAACATTATCATTCCAGAACTCTTGCAAGACCCCTATATTTAGTTATCATGAATAGTGATTAAACACATATGAGTTTTTTTTATAATTTTTTTTATTATTTAATGTTTTAATATCCATTGATAATATGAAATGTATATGTGAATGGTTGTATCTTACTAATAATATTTTTCATATCTGATAAAAGGCAATTGGTTTCTTTTTAGCTCGATAGATATATATTGTTGGTTTACTATAATAACATTTGTAACCTAATTGGTTTTAGTATTTATACCGTATAAGTGATATATACATTATCTAGAATTTATTTTGATATATATTATATTAAATAACAATTGTTCAAAAATAGATATTATGAGTTTGTTTTCCTAATGGTGGATGGAGCTGGGGAAATAATGTTTTTGGATCTATTTTCCATTGTAAATGGAACATGATATGTCATATATACAAAATCCTTAAAATTGTGTAACTAATGATAATTGATTAAATAACGTGAATATAATTTCTCCATTTTTTATTATATAATGAACCATCTTTTAAGGATCATGATTTTTACCTTGACATATTCTTTCAATAGGAATGTGAGCATCATTTATAGGTTATAGTTAACATTTGTTGTAGTTGTTTGACCGGATAGAGTTGGTGGTAGACCCTAGGGACATATTATGCATTATTCATTATTAAATGTCGACACCATATGATAAAACTACATGAATAATTATTTGTGTAATTACATAGGTAATACTAAAGCATGTAGGCTATTAAGATGAGTTCCTAGCAATGATTAGTGTTGTCTGTTTGATTATTGATTCAAATAGTATTCTCATTTAATGAAACAACACTCATGTGAGGTGGGTGGTTATCTAGTATGTTTACCCACAAATGGGTATTACAATATTCTTATAATATGTGAGTGTTACATCTCAATCCTTTTATGTTAGTATTTTGACCCTCCAGGTAACACTCATAAATGAGGATTCATGGATATAATTAGAGCCTAGTTGGATGATTATTATAAGTTGATTTCCTTGCTCTTATGATGAACGGGTTTTCCAACATTATTCAATTAAATTTTTTCCTTACTTTATGTCTTTCTCATTAAAGTGAGTTTACATGTGCGTTGGTTTCAAGTAAAGAAATCTCATTTGTGTGATATAGTGTTCGTCTGAGAGATCATAGGGCAAGGTGGATGGACCTAGTGGATTATATATTTAAATCATACCTTATTACATAAAAAATGAATTTATTAAGGGAACCTAGTGACAAAGTCTGACATAGTGTTTATGTTTTTCATCTGAGGAAATGAACTTAGTTTTACACTCATTCATGATTGATGTGCTCAAGGTGCTCCGTTTTTTCAATATAAGAATTTTTATGGTAGAGTTCTTTTAGTAAATACCATTACTAATGCATATCAAATCTATATTTGATATGATAGAATATTCATGTTCACTACTAGGATGATCAATGGTAGAGCATTTAACACCATAATTTTTGAAAAAATTTGTGATGTCATAAATCATTCAATAAATCATTTCCCAACAAGGTTCCTAACATTGAAGAGGATTTCCTTTGGAGATCCTACAATATTAAAAAATTAAAATTCCATAATGAACTATTAGGATGAACATGGGGATGAATGACTCTTTGAATTATGATTCTAGTTTTGAATTGGGTGGTATGAGTATAGACACATGTTATAAAATCTAATGTTGTGTTCACTCAAGTTGTTTATAAAAACTATTTGATGTATAACATCAGTGAGAATAATTGTAATGGATGATGATTTATGGTTATATATATGAATATTTTTGGAATCATGTTCTATAGTTTTTGAAAAATTTAATAAATTTCCTATATTATGAGGTTAACCATGTAATTTAACAAGGTTTCATGAGTTGGTTTACCTATGGTTGAACATGGTTAAACATCACCAATTTACATGGTTCCATTGGTTTATTTAAGGATTATATTTCCTATTTTGAGTTGGTAGTGGATCTAAAAGATTGATAAACACATATCTATGGAATCTCAGTGTACACAAATTTCATAAGTGATCATGGAAATTATCTTTTCATCATAATAATGATGTTGGGATAGCATATTTTATATATCAAGATTCCAAAATAATATTTCTAGATTATTTGATTGATTCTTTGGGAGTTATGTTTGAGTATCATTATAATATAGTCTATAATGAATTACTATATATTGGGTGCCATTATGAGGTTTCATGTATAATGGGGAGTGGAATGTCAGTCACTAGTGGGTGACCCCCATGTGTGATGTTTCATGGGACGTTGAGACTGATAGTGTGTTGGTCGTTTTGGATATCACATGTCATTGGATAAATAGAACTATATATAAATCAATTACATATAAATTCTATGTACATATTAGAATATATACATATGGATGTGTATATTTGAAAAGTATTATAGGGATGGATTTTGATTATACATGTGTTTTTAATTAGGTTTTTGTCATTTCACATGATGGGGAGTTATAGTGGTTTGATCAAGATATAGAATGGGAAGGATTTTAAATCCTAGGTTTGATACAGTCTTTAGTGATAGTGATTGGAGATAACTGTGTACATCATTGGACAAAAGGCAACATAATCTAGAATTGGTGACACCTCAATTATTGAATTTTTGAATGTCAATAGTTTTTGTCAATAATGAATTTTCCTTGACCATATTATTGTAGTTTGATGTAGTATGTGATGTAATATATTGGGAATACCACCAAGATGATATATGTTCTATTTAATAGTTATAAATACCTGTTCATAGAAAACTCATCTCAACCAGTATGATATTGGTCAACTGTATTTGAACTTTTCTGATCAAATCAAGTGCCATGTGTAGTTTTCAGATGTTTAATATGTTAAACATGTTTAGATTTCATTTGGAAACTGAGTGTTATGTCAAGTAGGAAAATACAACACTATGTGAGCCAAGGTTTTGGAAATTGGTAGTTCATGACTAGTACCAATTGTGGGGAGATACATAGGCATGTTTATGAGAATATACAATGACAACATTGTATTCTAGGTTAGATTGGATTAGATAAGAACTATTCATGGTTTTTATTTATGATTAAGTTTTTTTAATAAGGTATTATCAATTTCATCACACTATGATTAATATGATTCACGGTCGTACACTATCAATTTGGAAGTACAATGTGAAAATTTCAATGGGAAATTATCAACCCCAATAGGTTGGGGTAGGCTTTATTTATTTCCCATGGAATCTAAACAATTATAAGTTCTTTGTTGGGGTGGTCGCACCATACTTTGTATTCATAATATTGATAATTCTATAAGGTAATTTAATTTACATTTAATAGATGGGAAGAATAATAATCCAACCATGAAAATGTTATTTGTTGTGTTTGAACAGTTAAAAGTCTTGTTTCTACACATGAAATATGGCACAAATTATGTCATAAAGGTTTACTGAGGAGACTGATGGTTTAGGACCTCTTATTGAAGATTTGGAAGATATATCCTATGACCATATTTTTCACATAGTTATTTTTTTCCATGTGGCACAATCATGTATACTATTTTTCTTCAAAGTTAGTTTGGATAACTCGGAGAGGTGGTCTGAAAGACTATGTAATGTGGTGATGAATTGTTGAGGGGATCAAATTGGTGTTGTATAGTTTCTATCACCATGTTCTATTACCGCATGGGGTTGTTATATTTTGGTGATGTGAGTCGAAATGGAATCATTATCGTTTTTAAACCATGTTAGGGAAGAATTTGACGTATATGTGATTTATACAGTGGGAACACATGTTTGGTTCATTGTTTGACAAACTATGAATCCAATCTGTTATCCTATAAAAAATACTAAAAATGGTCATTTACAACACTAAACATAAATAGATTTTACCCATTTTATCCTCTCATTTTATTCTTGTAGATACCCATTCACCCCTCGTATCCTTATACATTTATGGGAGGTTCTCCCACTATCATGGTCCAAAATGAATGTTGTTATAATAGTTGGAATCTTGATGATGATTTCCCAACTACTATTAAATCATTTTTTATTATTCTCTCTATATTTAATTCTCTCATTATGTGAGATATTAAAACACTATTTTCATGGTGTTTGAAGAATCATCCAACTTCTCTGATTTTGACACAAATCATTTCGTAGTAGTGGATAAATGAGGACAACTTGAAATAACATTGGTGTTGTATGTATTTTCTCTAAAATTCATTCATATTTATGATATTTTTTAACTTTCTCACATAATAGAAATTTTCTGTGTTTCTCTTGAAATATGAAATGCCTTATGTTGATCACCTAGACCTTGTTTATACATACTCTAAAATATTTTATGAGGTTTTATGGGTTGATCTAAACTCGAAAAACCCCGGTTTATAATGTCAATTAAATAATCATAAAACTCATAATCTGTGTTAATATAAAAACACCCAATGGTGGTGTTCAACACTATACTTTTTCATGAAATTCCATAATAAATTTAGTGGATTGTAAAGCCACATTTTCGTTGATTATTTACATCATGCATGATGATCATAAATGACTAGTTAATTAGACTAACAAAGTTGAATTATATTATAAAGACTATTCTCGAAATTTAACATTTTATAATATCCATATAATTATATATATTTAATTATAATATGTAATAAAATTAATTTCCATTTGATTAATGTAATTTTTAGGGTATGTTAACTATGATTTGACCATTGTATAAATTATAAATTATATGTATTTTATGAGTGAAACGTACTGATAAATTCCAAGGGAGACCTTCCATAGAATTGTTTTTGATATTATGTGGGTTTGAATACACTATAATTTTAATATATATTGGTACATTATGCACTACATTATTCTATCTATTATTATGCTATATAGAGGTTACCATATTTTACTATAAATTTTGGACTATGTGTTCTTGATTAATTGAGGAAATTATTGGAACAAGACGCCTTATCAATCATCTATAACTAATGGGAATAAATTTCCTTATAATTTATTTAGTTCATTAGAAATAATGAACATTATTTTTTATATGATACTTCATAGCACAATATCACATTACAATTTTTAGACCACATAACAAGAAATTTCCAATTTAATGAATAAAAATTTTACTATATCATTATCTGGATTACTTTTACATAAGAATAAGGTCTTATTTGATATATATATATATATATATATATTAATGTGTATATAAATATATATGATTTCATGTTGAATTTTTTTCTGGTGTAGGCCATAGTTGGTATAGTCTAACAAGTGGTCTATATGTAATTTAAACTGAAAATCTTTATATCATATTCACAAAACACATTATTTTTATAGCAACAAAATTCTTCATATTATACTCATGGATAGGATATGAATTAGAAACCATTAGTGGTGGCCAGCTGTGTTTTATCGACACCATGGTCATACATCTTATTGGTACCTGTAATGATCACTAAGTTACATGTTTGGGCTCCAATAAAGAATATTTTATATTAATTTTTTATGTTTTATTATTTGAGATGAATATGGGTAGACAATAATGTAATCAATCTACATACATGATTTGTAGTATAAAATTTGTTATTCCATTATTTGTATATTCAGGTTGTATATAATAATTGTTGTACGGTTACTGCTTGTATCTGACTTGATATGTTCATGAATGAGAGGATTATTTAGATCTAAAATTGGAACATGTTATGATTACTACAAATATTATATATATATATATACCACTACCATTATTTATGATGACATACAATATGTTTTAATTCTGTTGTAGAGGGTATTGTGCCCCCACTATACCAACATTTTCACCCATTTATCTAGTCAATATCCTATAGAGTTTTGAGTGGTATTCATGTGGCTATATTTTGAAACATATTAGGGAACCATATTAGTGTCTCTTTGGCTAGGATGTTACTAATTTTACATTTAAAGACCAATTTTTATATGGATAAATGGATTATTATTAAATTCAAATCATCAACATATTTGAATTGAATTTGAAAAAAATGATTTCATGTTTATAATTTTAATAGTTAATATTAATTAACAAGGTTTCCTTAATTTTTTTTATTTAAATGAATTGTAAAACTGTAAAAATATGTTATAGAGTTTGTGGTTAAAATTGGGTTCCTTAGGTTCAACCTAAAAGTTTAAAGGATGAAATAATCTAAAAATATTTTTAATTTCTATCATATGTCTGTATTTTGACCATATATCATATATGATTTACGAAAGGAAAACTCTAGAGACATTTTAATGATTTAGTGAAATTATATTATTCTAAAACATTGAATAATTTTGAGTTCTCAACTCATAACAATAATAAAAGTGAACCCCCTCTCCTCACCTGTAAATTATTTAATTATATTATAATACCATCAATTTTATGTTCATGACCATATATTAATGTATTTTGATTCTATTAAATATTTGTTAAAGTTTTATGTGATTATGAGGGGTTTTTACAAGTTTTGGAGGATTTTATGTAGGATAATTATTTTTAATGGTTAGTTAAATTAATGAACCACCTCATGTATGTATTTTGGGGAAGACATCAGTTATATTGAAGGTGCATGTTGGCATGCAATTTGAAAAAACCTTGAGAGTTCCCAGGTGAAACTATTCTACATGAAATAGTGGTAAATGTACATTTATCTCACAGTTTTTCAAAATATTCCATCCAACAATGCACGATGTGGAACTAGGTTTACAGGACCATACAACTAGAAAAATTTACCAAATCATGCATCCAAAATATATTTTATATAGATAACCATTCAATTTTTTTGGATCTATACTAAATAAAACCATTTCCCATATATCTCATCTATTAGGGATTAAACTAGGATTTGTGTTGTAATTACTAATGAGATATTTGTTGGATATAGTAAAGGTAATACGGTTGGTTATTTAATGATGATGTATCATTTTATTCATTCATTATTTTCACCAAACGTTGTGAGGTAGGTGTAATTTATCTCATATAAACATTATTTCGAACATGAAGGGTTGGACTATATAAAACGATTTTCTTGAAATGGGTGTGAAATAATTGTGCGATTCCTAATAGAAACCTATTTTTTATATAGAATCGTAATTTCAGGAAAATAATTGCATTTCAAATAATTCCAATTTTTATAAGTTTTGTATATTTATTTTTGTTTTTTTACCAATGAAAATTGTTTATTTAATTAATCTGTAAAAATGAAAAGGGTTTATATGGATTGGTTTGTCATGTAATTTAGAAATTAATGTTTTTATGAGTTCATTTTAATAATTCATGTCCATAAGGTAGCGGTATTTTCCATTGGAGAACCTATTATTGGTAACCTTATAATTAATTGGTTGATCGATGAGAGAATTATAATGACAATATAATTATTACCTATGCATGAATAGTGTATGTTTGTAGACCATGATATGGGAATTATAAATAAATTTGAATGATTTTATGGTTATAAATGTTCATTATGTATTATATATGGATTATATATAAACTAATAAGCTTATTTTTAACTATATTATACCGAATATTATAATATGTTTTGTACTTGTGGAAGGAGTTGGGAATTCATTGGGGAAATCTGACCATATTTATAGTCACCCTCAACATGGGAAATACTGTGAATTTATAAATGTTATCAAACAATACACAGGCAAAGACATATTATCTCAGTACTTTATTAATGGTTCTTTATACCATGACAATGGAATGTAGATTTAGAGATTGCTAGGGGTTGGGTTTGTCTTGTGGTCGGCGATGTAAATTTTGATTTTTTTGTCTTATTGTTCTCTTTATGAATTTATTTTAATTTATTTCATTAAATTGATTATTTTTTTTGTGTTAGTTATGTCTGGAGTTGTAATTTTTCTTCATTCATTATATAGTGGTTTGGTTGGTTATTGTATTGGTAGTTTTTATGTTTTATCATTCTAATGGAAAATATTTCCAAAATTTTTATCCTAGACCTTGGAATTTGTTACTAGTATTTAATGTGTTAGGGATGTCACCTATAGACTAGAATATCATCCTTAACTTCTTATTCCAATTTGGATGGATAAATATATAAATAGTATCATCTTGTTTGGTCATGTAAATTAGATATTGTGTCAGTATTGGTACGTAAATTTATCATTTATTCTAATGGAAGTGTTTGTTTTTTTCATTGATTTGGAAATATTATAATTATATTGCTTGGGATTATAGTAATGAGTACTATATTCAGAACACGAAATGTACAAAAAAAATATATCTATCATATTTATGTTGAATAAACTATTACTGGGGTGATTGGGCACATTTTTGTTTTTAGAAATGTTTAGGTTAGTTATCAACTCATCATAATGGGTTTAACTATTAAATGATTTTTTAAACACATTAGGAATAAGGCTCCCCAATAGTATTGTATTGTACATTATGATTTTGATTGTTTTTTTAAAAGGTTATTTTTATTTTTGTAAATAGTGAAAATGGATGTTTTGATAATCATGGTTGTAGATTGTTAAAAAATGATTATAATGCTAAAAATGGTTATATTTTGGAAATACTTGCAGAAATATGGATTTATATAGAAAATTTAAATTTTTAAGCCATCAATTTATAATTTTTGATATTAAATGAATTTTTTTTATAATGATTGGAATTAGGTTGGTGTCGTTGATATCATAAAGAGGGGGCTATTGGAAAAGTGGTTGAACATAAGCCACAAGTGAACCAACCGATTTTTCAACGTACTATATATGTTATTTAGGCCATGGATAGGGGTAATATAAATGATGATCCATTGTGTGTAGGCTATTAAACATAGTTCCAAAAGAAGAATCCATAAATATATTAGGGAGTAATTGGAGTAGTAAAATCCATAAGTCTTATTAAATAAGATGAATCAAGTACTAGATACCATTGGTACTCTAAAAGAGATAAAATTAATGTTGAAAAGGTACATATTGGAGGTTTTTTCATTAAAATTTAGGTAATTATAAGTTCATACAAAATTAGAAAAATGAATATAATGTGATTATTTTGAGGAATTTTTTATCAATAAATTCATTCATCACACATTTCATATTTCATAAACAATTGGATTTTCCATTTGAAGCATGAAAACCTCATAGTGATATGGGATATTGGTAAATTTAGGAATTTTGTCCAATTTTCCTTGGATGTTTCAAAAAAGTATTCCTTGAGGTCATGCATTGAATAATTTTCTTTGAGGCCTAATATTCAATCAAATAATGTCTTTATTTGTATTATATAATATATGAAAACTTTCAAAAGATATGTAGTGATATAATGTGATATATCTGGGAATATGATTGTAGTGATTCTATTAATTCACAAGGGTAAAAGTGGGAACTCAAATGCAAGGAATAATTTTTTTAGGGAAATCTATCTACAGAGTTGTGGAACACCCTTGAATAATACTATGGGATTTTTAAGAACTATTCATCCACAAAATAGTATGATGTGATGTTTTATATGTGGTTATTTCAACCATAATAATCAATATTTTACGTTAACATTTAGAGCTTATCCAAATTTCAACTACAAGGTAAATCCATAGTGCTATTGTAATAATGATATGAGGTAAGGTGTTGGAGATACATCTCACGGTTACAAAAAAATATGTTATTGAATGTGAAAAGTATAATATAATAATTCCCATAAATCATAATGATTGATCCCATTAGATTCTAGGAACACCATGACTCCTCAACTTGTGCAATCCAAATTGGAAAACAAAGAGAAATGTGTTGCGAGTAAGAAAATATTTGTTTCCGAGAATGTGGTCATGGATGATCAATTTGGTACCTGAATAGTTAGAGGTACTATTGTATTCAAATCTACCTTTATTTATGGTTTTATTTATATAAGAGAATCCCACTATTTTATTGATTCACATATTTTTGATCCTAGGTTTTTCCAAGAGGATTTAATGACTTCTCTTTTGAAACAAAAACATCCTTATAGACAAAGAGAATGTTGATCCATTATGTGTAAAATAATTTCTATGATTACCAATGGTGCAATATTTTGTTATTATTTATTTTTTTATTGACATGTATTTCTTTGAATTGATTTGGGTATGTATTGGTTTACATCTTTAGTGCTCTACATCGACTATTATACTGAAAATGATAATATCATATATTGAGTTTGCATAAATCATATATTTAGATTATGTTGGGATGTATAGTCATGTTGGATAGTAATTTTATAATTAATGTTTGGAATCATTTGATATCAGTTGGAAGTTCTATATTTTTCATTTCATGGTGATATAACTGATATATATTTTCCAACTATTTTTTACAAATTTACGGATGATTCTTCTAAAATGTTCTAAGGGTCTCTACCAACAATGTAGGAGTTTTATAACTTTTATTCCCTACTAGGGACAATTACTATCTCAATTTATTGTAATATGTTGGAAACAATAGAATTTAGGAAATTTAATATCTGATTGGAAGAGTAAAAAAGTAAAGGGATTATTCGACCAAGAACGACTCCATGAGAATAAACTGTTATTTTTGTCAAATAAGAAGAATGAACTATTAGAAATTAGGTGGATTATCATTGGATTAACAATTTTATAAAATATTATTTTATAATATTCCATGAATTTATGATCTATTTTACCATTTTATTGCACCCCATTTGTTCTCTAACATTTTATTACCTCAATGTTATCACTAATTGTGATATAAGAAGGGTATTTTAAATATGTACATTAGAAGAAGATATTCCCAATATGATTATGATGTTGTACCTTTTTCTATAAAAAAACCAAAAAATTTTCTGTAATTAATGTTTTGAATCATTCATTGGTATCAATAATCATTAATGACTGTTTATTTTAAATAAATACTTGTGTATTCAAGGAAAAAAGTGCATCATCGGAAACAATTGGATATTATTTTTCATATCTTGCAGGATAATCAATTTTATACCATGTTATCAATGTTTTATTTATTGATAAAAAAGGTATGATTCTTTTTCCATGTCATTTATGATTTTTAAGCAGAATCTAAAAAGATATAATCTATTATATCAATGAATACATCGAAGAATGAATTTGATAAATGAAGATTCTTTGTCAAAGTCAGATACTATAGATTTTTTGTAATTGTTTTTTCGTGTCTATCATCACCGATGAAATATATGACTCGTAAAGAAATTCAATTCCAATGGAATAGGGAATAAAATAAATAATGTCAATAATGTAATTTTAGACTTACATCATCATCAATCTTCACATTTATAGAGTCTATAATGGAAAAGTTAGTCTATTGTGATGCTTGAGGATATATGTTGTGATGTGTTCTCATGTAGGGGGTCATTTTATTGATTTTCATTCATTGAAGTTATGATTACATGTGATGAATAACCCAATAAATGATATTTAATTGATGGATAGGTTATATTTTTTTTAAATATGGTATGATTAATTATTTGGTGAGAAATCCATATTTTTAAAGCTTATAAGATCACCAAAAATATATTTTTTACGAGGATATATGAATTAAATAAATATTGATGTATAAAGTGTCTTTTAATGTTTGAATTAATCATTCTATAAAGATTTATTTAGTACAAATTTATATGATCAGTTAGATAATGAGGCTTCATACTAGTGGAAACTAATATTATTCACAGAATATATGCATCTTGAATTATAAGAACAATGTAATGTTGTAGATTTCATTCCATTTTTATCTTGACATGGGGGATCATGTTAGATGCCCTCATACATCTGATAATGATTGTGTTATTATGAGTTCAATATCATTGTCGAGTTACTATTGAGTTTTGAATAACGGATTAATGTTCATAGTTATAGTTTATAGATCAAATGAAAATACTTTTTTATTTTTAGAAAAAAAGTTATTCTTATAAAATTTGAGAAAAGATATTCACCCTTGGATTTTCAAAATATATAAATCATTGAATGAATATTTTTTGTGGGATTTCAGGAAAGTAGTCATAGTGGAGCATGATTCAAAATATCACACCTATCATTTTTTCAACGATGAGGATCTACAACCAACTAAAATTTCTTAATAATTATGAATTACCTTGAAGAAATGGGAAAATATTTCCATGGATTCTTAAATAGGTATACAAAAAAAATTTACGATACACCACACAATATAAATGATAGTGGATCAAATCACCAATTCATATCATTCAATTCATATCTAAGAAAATAATATGATAGAAGAACAATGAAAAATCAATCTTTTAAAAATGTTCATGATAAAATACATTCGAATCAGGATATTTTATGATATATACCTTACAGTTATATCTCACTTTTTGAAATAATTTAAAATTTTACTTTAAAAATAATTTACTCTGAGTACATATTATTTTATTGATGGTTATTAGCGGATCATTGGCTTATTAAATACCTTTATTAGGGTTCTCCTACAAAAATAGTTATGAGGCCTCAATTTATATGGTCATTCTAATGAATTTTATGGGAGTCATTTTGGTTCACCACTTTCTCAGATATATGTAGGCGAGAATTCAAAAATTAGAACCATAAATATTCAAGAATTAATAGATAATGTTCAGTTTATTAGAAAGTAAATAGAGAAGACATAGATTTGTCAAAAATTCATATGTGGATAATCTTTTGGAACCATATTCATTTTAGGTGTTTAATATTGTGTCCACAAGAATATATCCATCTCTTAGGAGTCATCATTTTGTAATGATGGAAATAATGTATCAACGATACAAAGGCCGATTTGAGAAGCATAAAGGAGTTGGTGGGATGAAAAATAATTTGGTTTTCAAACATAGTTTTATTCATTTCATAATGTTTTACAAGTATATCAATTGAAGAAGTACCAAACTATTCATGAAGATGTTATTTAATGTGATAATGTTGAGCTAGAGCTATTTGAATTGTTTATTAATTTATTGGTATGTATTTTGGATAGTCATGAAATTATATATTGTTGAAAAATAATTTTTTTGTAACGGATTCATGGAAACATGGTCAGATTCCAGATGAAATATGGGATCACGAATAGGAAATGATAGATTATTATCATGGAAACTTCCTGGGAAATATAGTTTTTCTATATTATGGGAATGGAATGTCTAATTCTAGGGATAATATATCATCCCCTATTTCATGTACATTACCCTTTATTCATTTTTCAGTCTATATAATGTTCTGGTTAGGTCATGAGATGTTATATGGGTCCATGACCTGTTTTAGAATCTTTTTTGGAGGTTCAACATCTGTGTATTGTAAGTATAAGTCGTTCTCCATCATCAATAAACTACAAAAGTGATGATAGTAGAAACATGGAGGCTTCATGTTTTCAAAACTGGTTTTCAAAACCATATGAATTCCTAGGGGAACGTAATCTTATTCGAACAGATGGAAACTAGAAGTTGGGTCACAATTTTTCTAACCATGGGAGAATTCCATACAGGGTGTGGCCCTAATAAGGTAGTACGACACATATGGTAAATATCTTACCAAACCCTATGTCATAACCATACAATGTATAATTAGTCCTATTAAATGTGGGGGTCCAATATAAATTAATCCTTATAATATTTTTGTATCTTATTTTCTCTCTTCACATAAAATTCATTTTGTTTCATAACCATGAGAGATGATTCCATTTGATACAAAAGTGATTCTTAGTATAATCAAAGTGTATTTTTGGTAAGGAATCATTGGTAATTACATGTTATTCTTATTTATTCATAGATACTAACATACTCTCCCTCATCAAACAATATATCTAATCATTTTGTGATATATATATATATATATATATATGTTTTTGATGTAAATAATGAGGAGATCTTGATGTATCTAGTGATGGAAATGGGTTTCTTATTGGATCTTGATGTTTCATTATGTCATTTTTTATTTTCACTAGAGATTCTGGGGTATATTCCCTCTAAAACATATTTAAATTTTTTATAAAATAAAATATTAGTTTTTATTAAATAATGATGATGAAATTATTTTGAAACTATTTCATCAAATCATGATGAAACAATGTTTTGGTTGTGGCTTTGGAATTTAAAAAAAGTGATGGATTTTGGGAAACAAGCTTTTTTATAATTATAAAATGATTATTTGAAAATAATAATATGGTTTTAATATATTTAAATTTTTAAAAAATCCATTAATTAAGATTAATGGCATGTGTCATTGGGGATCCTAGTATTGGTAACCTTGTGATTACTTGTTGGATCAAAAAGAGACCACAATTGATAATGGAAATTTAATATGGGAAATCATGGTGTGTGTGTTGAGACATTGTTATGGGTATTCCAAATTAAAGAATAATTATTTATTCTTTAAAATATATTACACTGGAATTTTTAATAATTTGATATAAATTGTTTTAATATTAATTAAATTCTTTGGAATAAATTTTTCATACACATTATCCTCTAATGAAATTGTTTTAGAATTCCATGTGAAATATTACTGATTTAATCTCACACCCTTCTCGAGAATTGTTGTGTATTTGAAGAGTACCATCTATCTAGAAACATGTAAAATCATGATATCTCATTCATAGAGTGAATATTCATGATACTTTCAATATGTCATATGTTGTTATTTATTGGATCAGGTAGGGGGATACTAGATGGAGTTACTTTCGAGTTCTAAGATTAGTGGTCTTTTGGTCCTCATTGAATATGTCTTTTGGTTTATATTTAAAATCTGTAATCTATAATGCATTATCATTTTGGGTATGTTTTAATTTTATTTTTTAATCATAAAATATATATGGGATGATTTTAATATTTTTTTAATGTAGTTAGGATAGTTTCCATTCAATTGAAATATCATCCTCCAACTGTTCTTAATTCCATTGATATTTATTTTCAGCCTATTGGGCCTTTGGTATGTCACCTAAGACCATATTTAAATCCCACCACTTCTCAAGATAGTGTGGTGGGAATAGATGTTAAAATAATTTTTTAGTTAATACCTATCCCAATCTATTCCATAAATCCATTCCAATGACCTTGATTCCTAGGACTGATTATAAACCAAACAAAGTAAGGGTTTTGGTATGATGAAAATTAGGTTTTCTAAATAATATATATAATTCTAAAAATTTCATTTTCAATTTAATTATTATTATATTTCTTTTAAATATTCTTAAACTATTCTAAAATAAAAAAAAAATATCTTTAATATATTAAGATTTTATTATTTTTTATAACAACCAATATCCATCTCATATTCTATCAAATTATAAGAAACATCATCCATCTTGTGGGTGAAAGACAGAAACCTAGTAAACCACGGTAATTTTCTTATATCAAATCCTATAAAAGAATGATTTTTAGATGGGCTAAATGAATTTTTCTGATATTTATAACATATATATAATTTTTTGATAAAAATATAACATCTATCTTATTACCATTGGATCTATTGGAAAATGATAACATCAAACATGTGTACGTGTGGATTACTATATCGGGAAATTTATGTGAAATTTTGAATTCCAATTTTACATGGACGGTAATAAGAATTTATTTTATGAATATAAAGGAATTAAATGGTTTAATAAAAATAATATAATGAAAATTTCAATTCACCTTTATTTATGGGGATACATAGTAAATTGTAGACAACATTAATGTCTATCTACAGCCTACTATCTGCACGAATGGTGTAATTAATTTCCCTATCCCAATTATTTAGATGAATATATATTTATATATATAATATGATATTAATATAATCATTAAAATCATGTATATGATTAAACCACAATAATACGATACATAAAAAAACTAGTGAACCATAACATACATGAGAAAAATGACAGTATCACATAAAATGATTATTTAAATAATGAATCTACATCTATATCTACTAACTAATCTAATCCAGGAATATCTAGCATCCACGTGTATATTTCTTGTTATTCCACATCATCTTTTTCAGATGAGTCTCTCCTCTATATCTCCACATCTCTCCACCCTACGAGATATGATTTTTTCTACTTCCCTCTCATTCTCTCACTAAGAGTATCAAAAGTCCTAACATAGAGATCGGTCAGACACCCCCCTTATCATCTACCCTCTCCTGGTCTACCAGCTCAATGAATCCCTTGGTCTCTGACCTCATTCTTCTCCCAGTTTGCACTATAGTCACTGCGTTTTTCCTTTTCCTAATAGCAGTGGGGATTAATCGCTTCATGTCCTAGGGTTGCTGAATACTCCCCACGATAGAATCATCTTCCTCTCTACATTCTGGTAGTTTTTCATGCTCATAGATCGACTTCCTCCTTCTCCCGATTTCACCATACCTCTCCATCATGTTCAATCTCACCCTCGGATTTCTGTTCACAGTTTCCCCGCCGTTTGTGTTCTCCCCTCCTTCCTCCAGTCTCATCCTCCATCCCACATCTGTGCCACCTTCGGCTCCACCTCTCTCCTCGACCTCCTCCTCCACTTCCTTCATCTCTTCCTTGGACTACGACTCCCCCTTTGTATACCCTTCCATATCTTCAATGTTGGTCTTCACCACATGAAAATCCCCCTCTGAGTCGCTCTCCGCCTCCACCTCCGCCTCCACCTCCATCTCTATCTCCCCCTCTGACTCGCCCTTCTGTCATTTTTAGAACATGACGATCCTCATAGATCAACGAGTCCTCATTGAGCAGACCTTTCAGTAATTATTTATTATTTTGATGAGAATGATTCTACGCCTTCATCATTGATTTATTTGTCACATGATCTGTGAGGAATGAAACCAATGAAGAAACCAAGGTCTTGGTCACTGGCAACTGATTTCTTCCGCACAATATCAATGATTTCGGCAACACATAATGGTAAAAATTTTGAAACGACTCCTGGAATATTGATGATATTCATGGTTAGTAATATTATTGTAACAATGGTGCATGGATTACAATGTGGAATATGAAAATAAGAAATCCTTGGAGGAGTTATATTGGGAGAACCACTTTCAGCAGACCTATGTTTTCATCGATCATTGTTCTTCTGTGTTGGCGGATTCATTTTTTTTACAAATCCTTAATTTATGGGATTGTAGGTGAAGTGGATGCGGGGGTAAGAGAGATTAGATAAGGTGGAGATGAGAATATGGGAGTGCTATGAGTTATTGAATTACATAGTGGATGATAGAAAAAAAGATTTGGATGAACCACAGATCAAGCATCTATTGCAGACTGCAGAGGCTATTGGGAAGGACTTCCTGGATGAAGATTATCTTCACTTTATTGTCTTGATCCATGGTATGTATGAAATTTTATCATCTCTTAATCTGTATTGTGAATGGCTGATCCAACATTGATATCAGATATAGGGAAGGTGCTTTTTCTTCCTGAATTCGGGGAGCTCCCTCAATGGGATATTGTAGGTGAGATTTCTATTTCAAACTGAGTTAATATATCTTCCATTCATTAGATTCACAATCTAAATCCATAATCACAAGTGAAAAATTTCCTCTCGGTTGTGATTTCACTGAATCAATATTTCATCTCAAGGTCATTTATAATGTGTTCTACATAAAAATAGAATATTTTTCACATATCAAAATATTAATAAGATTCCTATTTCCAGTATTTAAAAAAGATTCTAGACTGCTATAATCCTACCTACAACACAAGGAATGGAATTTATAGAGGGATACGGGATTGATAACGTTATGGTATCATGGGGTCTTGACTTTTCATGAATGGGGTATTCCCCCTGTTTGCATCAATTCAAATTCTTCTCTAACTCTGAACTGTAAAATTCGTCAATCTTGCAGGTGGAAAAGGAAAATAAGAAAACATTGCCTTCTGCTGAACTGTTCATTTTTCGGTTTCATTCATTATATCATATGTTTTCACTATATGGAATTTGAATCTTAATTCATTGATTTCATATATTTAATATTCTTCATTTTGTATCTTGAATTTTCCTTCATTGAAACATAATGTAATGACATGTATTTATACAAGCATATATGATTTGACAAGGATGACTGTGGTGCAGTTTTGCAGCTTTACATAGGTTGGGGGCGTATAAACATCTCATTAATGAGGAGGATGTTGGGAACATAAAATGGATTCATGTATTCAAGTATGATGCACAATTTTATACATTCATAATTCAGAATCCATCTAGATTCAGGGTTCCTATCTTGAATTAGTTTCAATAGGGGTTTCATGACTTCATCTCAAGTGAGTAAAGTTGAATCAATAATTTCAAGAATACTGTAAAATTATATCACCTCTCATCTTGCATGCTTCCATAAGTTGAACATGTCAAGGATATTGTATACTTATCTTTGAAAAAGGTCATCGTAGGAAACATGGGCATAAAATCTTCTCACCTATTATGTATTAAATCTACTGTTACACCTTTCAGTTCCTGATGATGTCTTTCACCTACCACTTAAAATATATGATAATAGAAAGTACCCAGATCCTGTTATGTTTTTTTGTGTATATTATCCATATAAATAATATCAAAACATCTTATTGTTATTAAGGGAGTTCCCATGTAATATTAAAAAGGATCCATTGATATTGGATCACAATGTTTGGTTTATTCTTGTGTTAGATGGGAGGATATTGAGACCCAAGATAAGGCATCCAGTTCATTCTCCATTCACCTTATATTTAACTATAAATACCATTAGGTTCTATGTAAGATTATGTTACCATAATTACTACATCTACATTTCATTTAATAAAATAACAGACAGTGCAAAAAGATATGGATCTTATTGGCTGTGAAAAAAGGTACAGAAAGGTATAAATAGCGCAAACAGGTATAAAAAGTGAAAATAGTAAATCTTAGGAAGCCTTAGTGAATTTTCCAGGAATGTGTAATCGTGAATGCACTAATTCATCTTTTTCCTTATTCTTACCCCCTGGAACTAACTGAAGAAGTGCATACAGGTATGTATCTTATCATCTGTTACTATGGAAATATTAGTGAATGGTCATTCAATTTATGAATCCATACAATTTCCCATAGTAATATTAAAAAATCCTTCTGGATTCAGGGTTCCTATCTTGAATCAGTTTCAATTGTGGTTTCTTGACTTCATCTCAAGAGAGTACAGTTGAATCAATATTTTCAAGAATACTATAAAATTCTATCACCTATCATCTGAAATGCTCCCAGAAGTTGAACTTGGAAGGAATATTTTAGACTTATCTTTGAAAACAGACTTTATAGGAAACATGGGCCTAAAATATGGTCAAATTTTATGTATTAAATATGTTGTTACTCTGTAAATTCATGGTGCACTCCAATAATGAAAAAACTGTATCTTTTGTAATTTATTTTCTCAGTGCATGTGAATATATTATGAAGATTTGGAAATGTGTTTTATTTTATAATTCAATTTTGATCAGATGAGTTTTTGTTCTATTTATCTACAATTTATGGGAGTGAAGTTTGGAATGAAATACTTCTCAAGTTTATATACATATATCTTATACCATTTATATTTTATAGTATTTCGTACTGAATCTTGCACCAATTTTTCATACAGTTCATGCTCATAGGATAAGTAGTTTTCAATGTGTTTATAAACATAACATAGAGCCAAAATATCCCTAATGACCGTACATTGTTAATTGTATTTTTTTATTCTTACTTATATGACGTAAATTAGTATGTATGTTTATTTTCTATTTTTCTTTTCAATGATGGATAAGATGAACTGTATTCATTTCAATTGAGAATTCTTTGGAGGATAAAAAATGGATTTGATACCATACTCTATCTCAAGATTGATGACTTCTATGCAAAAGGGAGTCTCCATCTTAACATTACTCTATTATTTACATAATGTTGTTTGGCCAAAGGTTTTTATATTTTAGTTGAAAAAAATATAATATGATGTATGGTATTTTACAAGGCCACCAATGGAAAATTCTCCAATGAGAACTAATGGTTTTATTTTTAAACATGACACACTTAAGATCTCTATGTCACATTTAAAACCAACAATTTCACTATTAATAATGGATTCAATGTATTACATAAGAAATTTAAGTGTTGGTTTTGTTAAAGGATGCTTATGTGCATTTTTAAAAATGGAGGAAGATCATACTGTTAGAATTTTAATGAAATTTTGCAGCTTTGTAAATTAAATGTTCAATAGAAGCCTGTTTCACTGGAGCTTGGCAGAAAGAGCAAATTTTTGGAATTGAAGAAATCGACATTGACAAAGGTCAGTACCTATAGTTAAAAAATATTCTATTATTTAAAATTATTATTCCATACAAATATTTTTTGAGTGTGATGTGTTCAGCTTTTTCTAGAAAAAGGGCCAAATAAGCTATGCAACATCTCAGGTTATTTTGCATGTAATTTTCATAACTCGATTCGATGTATGATCTTTCATTATATTAATTACATCCCAAATTGGATTACCCTCACAAGTAATATTTTGATCTTTTCTCAATATTATCCATAACCTTTTTTAATATCATCCACCACTGGATAATTTGTTTTCATTGGTGGACATTTAGTTTGTATGATGTTTGGACCGGATCAGGCCTTCACAGATTTTATGTACTTGAAAATTTACCACTCCTACAGTAGATTTCATCATAAATTGATGCAATTTATTCATGGATTGGTTTAGATAGCGTGTTTAGACTCTTCCTAATAGAGAAAAAACTGTCCATTAATGAGGAATATAATAATAAATCATCTGTCATAATTTCCATTTCATCTATACTATGGGATTTTTATCCATGAATAAGTTGTATGAAATTATTTTTATATTCTTAAAATTAAATCAGGATAATTTAATGTTATCATATTATAATTTGTATTTTATCATTTATTTATGATATACAACACTCCAATGGAGATTTCATCTTTATTATTGGTTGGGGTAACTTTTGTTCTTTTCTTCCATATCCTCAGTTTTAATTGATGAAATATATGGAATGTCTTCATCCATCAACTGTGAGGTGATTCAGGAAGGGGAATTAACGTAGGAGTGGAGGGGGATGAGGACATTATATAAATGTACTCCACCACCTCCTGGACATGTTTTTTACAATTTCCATTTTAAACATTTTTCATTTTATAACATGTAGTATACAAAGTTTTATGTTATTTTTATCACTGCTTCTCACCTCATAACTGGTATTAAAATATTAAGTGATGTCTTTGTTTTAATGAAATTATTTTTGTTCTGTTAGAAGAATAATTGTAAGATTATTGTTGTTCACATTGTTATAGAGAATTGTTATTTTCACATTCAAATGAATTTGTTTCATTTCAAACAAGTACTTTTATATAATTATTGTTGTGAAAAATACTCTAACATTTATATAATAATGTGAAACAATAATAAATATTTTGATACATTTTAATAAAGTGTTATTGTTCTGTTTTACATTGTTCTGCTGTTAATAAATAGTCGAAATCTGGAACAACAATACATTTAATTTTTTATTTAAAAATACTATAACATTCATATAGAGTATTTTTATTCCATTATGATCTTGTGCTTTCAGAATATGGTGAAAAAATTCCTTAGGAATTATATGAAACTAAACCTTTCATTTTATGTATCAAGTACCTTTTATAAATCATATGTGGGATGATGAGAGTTAACATCACAATTTCTACATCCATATTTGGTATATAACAAAATAATATTTTATTAATCATTTCCATTTTCTATTATTTTTCCAATTCCTTTCTTTTCATCCTAATTACTCTTGATGGATTTTTTTTACATAATCTGCAATGTTGAATGAAGTATGATTCAGATCTGAAGAGTTGGAAGAGCACTAGATATAGTATGATTTTTTTTTCTAATTATCGTTTAGTATTAATTACTTCAACTTGTAGAATTTTATTCATCTTAAATACACACAACACCATCAGGTTTCTCTCTGGCTCCATTTTTCGAGAAGCCCAATCTCTTCAGTTATTCTTCGAATTTTGTCCCACTATCTCAAAATGTTATACACATTTCATAGGTTATCACCACAATTTTGTTGTTCTTTGATTTACTAATGGTTGTTTTGTTATAATGTTGAATTTGTTTTGGGTTTTTTACTGTTACCTTCCTGTTGTAGGTGGGTCCATTGCATAAATTCACTAGAATGAAACTGAGGATATTTCTTGCATGGTTGTATTTTTTTGGTCAAGATGGTTTTCTTGGCCCTCATTTTTACTCTATAGTTGTGTATTGTGGATGTTGTCTTGGTATTTTTTTGATCCAACAAATACCACTATTTTGGATATATTTCGTATTTTGTAGGTTATGTTTAAAATGAGGATGATTGAAAATATGGTATTATTAAAATGGTTGAATGTTTTTATTTGTTAAATTTTCAAGGGCATTTTGATTGTATCTATTTTTTCCTCAATGGTTATTTATACACCAACCATTTCATTGTGATGTTAGGCCCTTCAACTCTATTTACTTCTTCCTCACCTGACATCCACCGACCTTCTTGTCTAAACCTTTGATTTCATTATTTTTAGTTACATGACTATCAATCCAACATTAAAATTTATAATGATCATAATTTGAATTATACATTTGAATCATTTTTTCATTCATGTAATTGATTTCTCCATCATGAATTCCCAATATAAATTTGTATTTATTTTTAAATCAACTAAATATTTTATACTATGTTTATGATATTCAACATTAAAACTATATGTAAGTAAAAAATATCATAGTTATATATTATTATCCTACTATTTTCCTTTAATAATCTATATATTGTAGGAATGCATTTTATAACATCCTAAATTTACATATTATGATCTCTAATTCCCATTTTCCATATTGTTCCTTATACATTATGAATAGTTTCATTCAATTTTGTTTTTTCCCAAACATCCCAGTCATTCAATTTATTATTATTTCATTTATTTTCACATTCCTCATTTTTATTATATCATCCACTTTCTTATATTTGATTTCTCTTTCAATTTTTATTTAAGTGTCCGAATTTTAGTTATTGTGAATGAAATTGGAACTGAATTCAAATATTAATCATAAAGATTTAAAAATTCATATCATTTTACTAAATCCTTTTTTTGTAAAATATTTGAATGGTGTCTTCATATTCTATGAACTTCTATTTCATTATCATACACCATTAATTTCTATTTAAAATTTAGTCAACATTAAAGTTTCTTCTCAACTTTTAAAAATATTATTCTCTTATTAAAATTCAAACCATTAATCGATGATGACTTACAATAGCACGAGTGAGTACTAGTATATATTAATCTTAGATTTCATGCTACCACATATCAAAATTGCATTCTTCCACATAATGTTTTCCTTATGTTTCATATCTCTATACCTCCGAGTTTACCCTCTCCCACGTGGTACCTATTCCTTCATCTGCCTCTCGCTCCTGCTTCCAATGATTTCATCGCGCTTCTTGACCTACACTCTCCTGAAACCCTCACCATTGTCATCCTAGATTTCACAGTCAATCGGTCATCCGTAGACATCCATCTCCGACATCCTCCTTCTGTCGGTTTCTACTCTACCCTCCATCCATTTTCTTCTTCCTCTTGTGGTCGCGATTGAGTTTTTCACATCCTAGGGTTCCTGAAAAATCCAGACGCTTGGGTCATCCTGCTCCCAGTTTCGACATCTACCCTCTGCATACAACCACTACTCTCACTCTATCCCACTTTTCTGAGAATATAACTTTGTTTTCTCATCCCACTTTAAATTTCTGTGTAGGGCTCTTGCTGCAAAGACTTCATCTCAATCAGTTTCTCCTCCTCCTTGGCCTCCGACTTTGGCTCAGTTGTTGCTCTATCCCTCTTTGCCGTGACGTTAACCTCAGTTTCTCATCTCGCTAGCACTATAAAACGAGGTTTATCCTATCACAGAGTCGTCATCTACCTTTATCTCAATCGGTTTCTCCTCCTGCTCAGCCTTAAACTTCTCTTCATCCTCTGCCTCTGACTTCATATGGGCCTCCGACTACAACTATAGCTTCAAGGGCTGATAATCTTCAGCAGAATCCTCGGACGGTTCTATCCCTCATTCACATTAACTTTTAATCATTCTTTATTATCATGAATAATCATCCATTTTTTTATTCATGGGTTCTTTATCGATTGATTTTTGGCTATCAGTGATGTGGAAAATTTTATATATGTACTTGAGAATTTCATGTCAATTTTCAAGGAAACATTAAAAATTTTTGATCTATTTCTCATGTTGGATGACTTCTCGGGTAAATTAGAATTGAATTATATCAATTATTGTAATTTAAAACCATAGTGCATGAACCATGTTTCTGAACTTCATTGTAGGTTCTCTCCTATTTCATGGTTTCTTGATCACCCACATAGTGGTTTTTTATCTATGTTTAGATTTTTTTCATTTTACCGTATTTCATTATTTTCCATTTCTCCTCCATGGAACATGACCATTTATAATTTTCAGGCTTTGTAACCATGACATATATGTTACAGATACCCTCCCAAACTTCTTTTCCTTTTTATAATCATCTAGTTCATGATATTATACTAATAGATATGGTTTTCTAAAATTCAGGGGTCTTTTACCCATGAAGACATTACTGGCCATAAGGGAATGATCCAAACTGCTGGTGTTCGGGTTCATGTCCCCATAGCTTCTGCATGCTATCAGTTTTTAATGTCAAAATATCCACTATCTCATTTAGTTTTTATAGTGGATGACTTCACGAAATGGGATCATTCACATTGAAATTTCAACAGGAGAAAAAACCAAAGGGGCCCACAACTGTGTATCAATTTGTCTTCCAAAAAGTAACATGTATGTTTCTATACTATTTTTGTGCGGCCTTGCGGATTAATGAGTTTTAATTTATGGTTTTAGATTATTACTTCTAGTCAAATCAATTAAAATTCATTATGCCTTTAATGAATTTATTTCTTATTAATATCCATTACTACTTAAATATTTTTATAATATTATCTTAATTAGTTGAATTCAGAGGCTATATCAAGTCTTAGATTAGTAAAAATTGGTTTAATAAATAAAAATTCTTTATGTTTTGCACTTTTTTATCATATGTTTTTCAATTTATGTTATTTGTGTTGTGCCGAATTAAAGCATAATCAGGCCCTAAGAGAACTATATTTTGGTATTTTGAATCACCATATATTGTTATTTCTTCTCTATGTATTTTGATTTCCTTTTATTAATTTACACATATGCGTTTCAAACACAAACTCATGTCAAACTCAACCAATTTTCTAGGAGTTTCATTATTCACATATATGATCAATGCTAGAAAAAATAGAGAAAACAGAAGAGGTTTTTAACATGTTTTCTCATGTCCACTTTTAGCACACGTTTCATTAAGGCATTCATGTCACGACGTGGTTATAGGCGAAGAGCAGGTCATGGTCCCTTCAATTCATTTTTCTTCTTTCATTTTATTTAATTGTTTAATTCATACTTATGTTGTATCTTATATGTTTCAACTAGCTGATTTTATTTCACATGAAGGATATGAATTGACAACAAATATCCTCAGGTTAGCAGGAATGAAAATTAATTTTTCTCCCATTATTTCATCAATCAGAATTGATGTCTTATCACTGATGAATTTAGTTTTATGAACATTTTCTCTACAAATTAAGTTATATACTTAAATAATTTTCTTAGTTTTATATATCATTTATGTTAATGCTTCACGTTTCCTAAGAATTGCATTATCTTATTTAATAACCTAACCACATCATCAAATAAAGATTAAATGTTGATATGAGAGATGATTTGTTCCCATCCCATGGAATGAGGCATAGAGAAATCGAAGCCTCCACTATTGGGAGTTGTTGATTCCCCCACCACGGTGAAACTCAACAATCTGACAAGAAATGATGAATCTCTAGTCAATGGTCAGTTTCTCATCACATAATAATTAATTGGTTACATTAGTTTCATGACTATAAAAAATTAATTTACAGTGGATGTATGGTTGAGACCCTTACCTTCCAAACAACGTTTTACTTCAACATATCAAAAGCGAGTAAAGTAGGAACATTTAATTATAATAGGATGTGACGGATCATAGTTCTTTATTTTTTATTTTTTTATAGAAACCGTTAAACTCTATTTCATCAATAATTGATGGGTCGAAAATAATGTACTTTGAAAAGCATAAGCCACTAGATATTTCCTATCATTTTAATGATTTTATATCTCCCTTATTAGTAAGTATATTTACACATAATGAAAATATGTTGACTGTTTAAATTTTTTTCGAATCCATTTTCTGAATTCTTAATGGTAATAATATATTTAACAAAAATCCGTATAAAACACAATCCTAATTTCAAATTGTAATCTACTCATTCTTCTGATTTATGATATCCTTTATATAATTATTTTATTGTGAAGACCATGTACCCTATCATATATACAATCCTCTACCCTTATTTATCATGTTGTTTTTTTAAAACTACAATATTTAGGCTCTGTACATACATTTATCTGGAACATGCATGATATTTGATTGAAAATACTATTGTTTGTTCATTTCCAATATTCTCACTATATTTCTACATTCCCTACTTCTGTATATAGTAAAATACCATAAAATTACATTTCATTGCAATTCCATGTATTAATGGTAACTGTCTATTATATTTCCCAATGATGAAATATGTCACAATTTCATGAAATGATATATCTAGAATACATTACACTACCAGAATTTTAACATTTTCCTGATAAATCAGTTTATAGTTTTCAAATTTTAAGATTACTTTTTCACGAGGTATATTAAACTGCTATAGGAAACTACTTTATATTAATAAACATGAACAACTATGGGATCATTACAGCAACGACGCAGTAAACTACTCTTAAGCTATTAATAGCATGGCACTTCTATTATTTTAACGTTTGTAGTGTCCTACTAGAATTTTATTATTTATTTTGTTATATTTTTCACCCACGTTTTAAAAAAATCATCTTTCTCTGTACAGATGTTCTAATATGTCATCAGTTTCAATAACAACATGTAAAATAAACCTCTAACAATTTGAACAAAAATGACTGCTCTTTTAAATAGGAAATCACAGGTTGTACCCTGGTAGTGGAGGTTTAGTTCTGAATTTTAATAGATACTAGCATTAATAGAATTTATTACCTTGTTCATTCACTAGAACAGAGGGTGTGGTGGTAAAATGAACTATAATTTTGATCACCTTTGGATGGTTTATATACAATTCAAGTTCATTATAATTTCAAAAAATTATGCAGTTCACATATTAGGTACTAAATATGCAGAACTAAATCTGAAAATGAACTGAAATTTTTCTAGTTCAGACATTTTCATTACTTTAAATATGAATTAATGAAAATGAACCTTCATTTTTTCTATTCAAGGGACTAACCAATCCATTTTCATTTCAAATAGTATATTAAATCGAATAACCAAAACATTTATAGTTTAGAAATTAGTTGCACATTATATTCATATATAAATAATTTCTTTTTTTGAATCATGACATATATATTAGTGAAATTATTTATTTTTTCTTGTAGATAAAATAATTTTAGGACTTCTTTGATGAAGCTTCATTTTAAGATACATGATTTATCTTTACCATGAGCATAATATTCTATTAGGTATATGCATATTGCTTATTTTCCAACAATATATAAAATTACATTTAAAATTTAGTAAAATTAAATTATATATATCTTGATGTTTCTATATAATTACTGTCAAATACTTGAGATAAAACCAATGGTTGAAAAGGAGTTACCCATTTGACTTACCATTTTCATCTATCCGTCCCGTCACCTAATGAACTTTGTACCCCTGAAAAGAAATCATTCGAAGGGTATCTTTAGGATAAATAGAATCTTATTTATTCCCCACCACCTAAGAAGCATGGTCCAATGAGGATAAGAGAGAGTTAAAATGATTAAATTCTAGTAGAGATACATTATATGTCTCCTTCCTAGCAGGGGCAGGATCAAAATTCCACATGGGTTTGTTGATAGTATAAAGAACCTAGATATACTCCCGGTTATGTGTCGGCATGACACTAATATGATAAAAATTCAACATGGGTTTGTTGATATTGGAAAAACATAGATATCCTCCATGTTATGTGTCCTCTTTACACTACTAATGGCTGTGTTTTTTGTCATTTTTCATGTGTTCTATGTTGCAGATTACATGTATCGGTGTGTTTTTTGTTAATTTTAAGCATATATGCATATTTACCAACATCACTTCAATTAATATGTATTATTATTTATATTTACTTCTGAGAAAACATTTCACATGAAACCAAATAGAACCTTATGTTAACAAACTCACCCTAATGTTAGAAAATCCAATCAATGAAATATTTAGGTAAATTGACTATTAAAATATACTATTTTTTGTTGTAGATTACCTGTATGGGTTTTTTTGTTACCATTTTCCAGCATATACACAGATTTTCCAACACCATTATAATTAGTTTTTTTATTTTGTATAGGTACTTCTGTAGAAACACAGTGTATGCATACAAACAGAAACTTATGTTAACTAAAACACCCCAATGTCAGAAAATCCAATGAATTAAAAATAAAGGTTAACTGGTAGTAAAAATAGAGTGTTTCCATTTAAGATTACATGTATGGGTGGGTGTGTTATCATTTTCCAGCATATAGGTAGATTATTCAACACTATATCACATAATTGTTTTAATCTTTACAGGTTCATCGATGTAGACATGGTGCATGCAACCAAATAGAACCTTATGTTAACAACAACTTCATATTACCCAAATACAAGGATACATGGAGACTCAATCAGTGAGCTCTACTAAAATGGTTTGAAAATATCTTATTATAGATTTGATTTGTGTCACCATGATGGGAATTTCAATTGTTGGATGCTATGTTCCAGGTGAAAATTAATCCTATGAAATGCGCCAAACATTCTTCTGGATCAATATTTCCATTGACGTGTACATCTATTAACAAGTAGTTATCCAATGAATCATCATTTTGATCTTTATGGAACACATCATTAACTTCATTTCATTACATAATATCACTACATCCATTTTCAGAGAATAATAGTTCATTATTTAAGGTCTTGAACATGGAGTTTCCCATGAAGAATCATTCAAAAATCCATTGGCTCAAATAGAAGCATGAAGTGTATTGCAGTGACAACCATGTTGATGCTGCCTTTTTGTTCTCATTTAATGCTTGGTATTACATTTGTAATGATTCATATGACGGTTTTTGGGAGGGAAAAAACTCAAAATTTGATCATTGATGTATTCATTATAGTTGTTTTTAAAAATGAATTACAATGGATATATCTTACTAAAAGCTAAAAAATTGAATACCGTTGGTGGAATAGAGTATTTACTATAGAAATTTATTCTGTTAGTGTTGTATTTTAGTTCAGATGTGGTTTAGTCGATAGAATTTTGATTCATAATAGGTAGTCTAGAAGTTATTTTTCTTTGAAATAGAGATGTATTACTTTATTTACATTATTTTTTTCAGATGCATCTTTTTACATTTTGAGTTCTTATTTCCTTCTTTAGATGTATTTTGTAAAAAGAATATTTTAGCAAAGTGGTGAGTAAACTCTATAAGAATTTAATGTTATATTGATAATCCCCCACCCATGTGCATCCTCTTCATTTCCCTCCACCTCCTCTGTATTGGCCTTCGATTCTGCCTCTACCTCCACCTCTACCTCCTCTTAAACCTATTCTTCTACCTCCAACACTCCTCCAATATAGTTTTGAGGTCATTATTCATCACTTCATTTACATATTTCACTCATTTCAATTTTTTTCCCTCAAATTTCATCAACCTATCCAATCATAAAATTATCCTTAGTTATGATGATAATAGATTGAAAATATGATCTCACTACTAAAACAACTTTTAAAGACACCACATCAAATTTTTAATGATAAATCATGTTTTTCAAAATCTTTTTACATCATGTTATTTCCTTATCATTAATTTTCATATATATTTTTGAATACATGTTCATATTTTTGATTTCTTTTCATTATAATCTATCACTAAAGCTTTAAGTTTGTTATATTTTAAGTAATTATCATTATGAACTACACTAACTATAAAAAAAACATTTGATAATTAAATTTGAATTATAGCACCGTGAATATACACGGGTGACATACTAGTTTATACTAATCCTAGCTTTCCTTCTAAATTGTGTCGCACCCACATTCACCCACATCAGTTTTTCAATACGTTCCCATCCTACAATGCTCCACATCTCCAACATCTCAACATTTCTCCACGGGATGATCCAAAAACTATTCACCCCTCATGATTCCCTTCTCTGTTTCCCACCCCAAAACCCCTATCCCTGCTTTAGGGTTCCCTCCCCCACCCTGAATCCCCTCTCCCATATCTGTAGGGTTCCTGCTGCCCTCCTACTACCACTCACGCAGTACAACAACGACCTCCTCGCACCTCCGTTCCTCCTCTATTTTAGTTCCTGATCATGATTCCTCGAACATCCTCCTACTTTTGATGAATAACACTATCGGCATCAAGCTACAACAATCTCCTTCATGAAATTTTAGTAAAAAAATATTTATTTCTTCTCATTCCCTCCTTCCATACCTTCCTATTCAAGGTATTTACCTCCACAAATCATAGGGTTCCCACACAACATTGATGTCCCCTTCTACTACAAACCTAGAAAATACAGTGTTGACCTTATTCTTGTGACCCCTCTCATCTCCTACATGGGATGCTTCTCGCAATTTTCCTCATCTCCTCCTACGACTACCATTTATCAGAGCTTTTGTTTTTCGTGAGGTAATCCCTTCAAATGATTTTGATGACTAAAAATACAATTACACTATATCCCCTCACATATTCTATAAATTCCTCTTACTCATCCTTCAGAATAACCCTGGTGACGATCTCCCGAAAAATGTTCAGGTATTTCATTACGTTCGACATCTACACCATCATTTTCAGTAGCCAAATCTAATTCTCAATCCTGATATAGTAAATTTTATATGTTTTCTATTTTTAATTTCATATACTATCATTGTTCTTAAACATGTGGGATTCATTTGTTCATTTTAAAAATAAAATCACATTTAAATTTTGAAAACCAAAATTTGACTGAGTTTGAGTTGTGAATTGAGTTTTAGCTAAATTTCAAGCGAGAGTTCTGTAATATATCACTCTACTCAATAGAGATACATCCTCGGTCTATAGTATGCATTGTTTTGTTTTTTTAAAGGAAACCATGTTCAATTACTAATATTATTTTTCTAGATTTGTGGTCTAAAAACAATTTCTTCCCAATGAAATTTGTTATGAAAGGAGAAGTTTTGTGACATATTGGTGTTAAAGGTTTGAGACCCCCTATTAAATGTTATATTTTTATTATTTTTTATTATAACTAATTAATGTATGGTAACATTCATAATTTTTATTCTGCAGATTCAGTACGGTATTAAAATTTTATAAAAAAATTTCTATGCATAGAAGTCTGATAAATGCTTTTGATGGTGACAAGATTTCTAGGTGACATCCTAGAACATAAGGTTTTTTTCATGATTTAGTATTTCTATTTTTTATTTGTTTGTTTTAAAATTGTTTTCTATATACAAGTCAATACAAAAATCATTAATTGGGAAAGGGTTTCACTTGATGAAAAGGTGAGTAATAGAATGGTGTTTAAATAAAACATGGGATATCAATGTATTTAATTTGAAAAATATGAAAATTCCATGTATGTATGAAGAAGTTAAGGGTCTATTTGGAAACTCTCTATGAAAACTACTAATAACACTTATTCCTTTTTCTATTGGTAAGTTATGTTTCCTGGAAAATATATATTTTCTTACCACTTCAAACATGATCTGGTCAAGTGAATTTAGCTCTGTCTAAAATGAATCATGTTTATTATAATAATTTTCTTGATTTGGTACAATGAAAAGAATATTTTTCAATCTATTTTAATGATTTCTGTAGCATTGTCAACATAATTTTCAATAGAGTCCTGTTTTACTGGAGCTTGGAAGAAAGAGCCAACTTATTATGTTTGAAGATGGTGACATTTACAATAGACAGAACCTGTAGTTCAAACTTATCTCTGATTTAGAATGCTTATTCCATACAAATAGTTTCCAAATGGTATGTGTTCGGTTTTTTCAAGACATATGGCCAAATATGCACGTCAACATCTCATGTTCATGTGCATGTAAGTTTCACAATTCAATTCAACAAATGATCTTTCATTATATTACATTCATAACAGATGGGTTTATCCTCACATGGATTATTTTTACTTTTTCTGAATATTATCCCCAACCTTTTTTAATATCAACCATCACTAGACAGTTTATATGCTTTGGTTTACATTAAGTTTGTATGATTTTTTGACCAGATAAGGCCATTACAGAGTATATGTACATGAAAATTTACCATTCTTACTCTATATTTATTCATAATTTGATGCAATTTTATATTGGATTGGTTTAGCTAGTGTGTTTAGACTCTTCTAGATTGTGCCAAAAAATCCCTCAGTGATGCATAAGATAATAAATCATTTGACATAATTTACATTTCTAGGACACTATATAATTTTTTTCCATGATTATGTTATATTAAATTATTTTTATCTTCTTAAATTAAATCCAAGATAATTTACATTGTTTTATTATAGTCAATATTTTATCATTTATTTATGATTAATAACACTCCAAGGGTGATTTCATCTTTATTATTGGTTGTGGTAACTTTTTTTCTTTTCATATCCATATCCATAGTTTTAATTGGTAACATCAATGGACCATCTTCATCTATCGACTGTCAGGGATTTTGGAAGGGGATCGGAAATTAGAGGTAAGGGGATGAGAACATGTAAATGTACTCCACCACCTCCTGGGCATGTTTTTTATACATTACATTATTTACATATTTCATTTTATAACATTTAACATATAGTGTTGTAATTTATTTTTTATCACTGGTACTCACCTCATAAATAGTATTAAAATATTAAGTGGTGTCTGTTATTCAATGAAATATATTTTTGAATGATTTGTTTCATGATAGACCATGCTATATTTTCTCATTTGATTACTCTATTTATATATTTTCTTATTCATAGGGATGCAGAAGAGACAAAATAAAAATTAGAAGATAAAAACTACTATAGTTAGTTAATCAAGAAGCAGAATATTTAGGTATGTTTAAATATTTCACATAAATGTTTTTTTTAAATTATATCTTCTAAATTAATTTTTATTCATAAATGATATCAGATTTTTACATTTACTGTGTTTTAATTTCAGTGTGTTTTACATTTTGTGTGTTGTATACTATTTTAACCATATATATGATTTAATATTAATATTAAAATCTCAATATATGGATTTGTTACAAAACATTTCTTCAATAATTGAGTGAGCACAACACTCACCTAGAATATGGTATTTTACTGTTTTATTATGTATTTTTATTATTATAAGAGGGTTAACATATTTATATTTGTTTCTAATTTGTACATATTTTTTTGTCAAACTGATGCATGTTTCATTTCATACAGTTAGACAAATTATTTTCATGATTACTCTCCAATTTCCCTCTTTGATGAGTATGTACAAAGATACATGATTCAATAAAGACTTATTCTTTTCTGTGCATTCATGTTTCATATCATTTTCCCTCTTTGAAACATCCTTCACATGCCCTTTATGTAGAACATTAATTCTGTTGACTGGAAATGGGTTTCATTGTGAGGATATAACTCCCATGGATTAATTTATTTCAATATTTCATTATGTGTTTTTTTATTATAAGAGGGTTACCATGTTCATTATATTTTTAATTTTTTAATATTTTTTTCAAATAGGTCAAACATTTATTCCACACAGGTGCGCGTATTCTATTCATGCTTATTATCCAATTTCCCACATTGATATGTATATAAGGAATTATTAGAGTCAGCAAAGATTTTGGCTTTTCTATAAGTATATTTTTCACATAATTTAATATTTTTAACACTTCTTTTCCATGTCATTAATGGAGAATATTACTTCCGCTAGCTGGAAAAAGGGAATCAATAAGATACCCCATATATGTCTAATATTTCACTCTGCATTGTTCTCCACTAATGGTTTTTAACTCTTCTATAGCACATATTTTTTGTTTTAATACACTGTGTAATTAAAGAAGGATATCATATATTATTTCAATTTCTATGTTACTTATCTATTTATTGGAGTGTATTGATATTGACATCAGTAACTCCTTACATTATTACAAGTGTGTATAAATAAATAATATGTTTTTTTCCTACCTATATCTAGAAAACACACATTGTGAATCAACGTTAAAATAAGTGTATGTACTGTTTTAAAAATATTAAAAATAGTACACCATATTGGATTGATGTTTTTTTCACAAATAGTACACACTTTTTCATAAACATCGTATTTAGTTTCTGTGATTTTTCACAGTAATACTATTACAAACACATCATAATATATTGATGTAAATGTGAAAAAAAGTATTGTTGTGCTATTAGAAATACAATTTTATGATTAATTTTGTTCACATTATTATAGAGTATTTTTGTTTTCTACTATTTCAACTGTCTATATTTAATCTACTTTTATTTCAATATTATATACTACTAATTTATATGTTCAATATATTTAATATAATCAATTTTAATTACAGGTTTTGATCCTGAATATAAGGGGACAAGGTGAAGTAACACTAGATAATAGAGGAATACACCATCGTGGAAGGTACAATGTGAATATTATTTAAACAACTACATCATTTGTTACCTTACACACCCTTCTTTTGAAAATTAAATTCTTGTGTGAAAAAATTTTATAATATTTTTTTTATTTTCAAGATTATCTCTAATATGCTTAAATCCACATGTATATTGTTCCTCTTTCAATGTTCATTAATATTAATTATTATTTGAATTTTCTATAACTTCATATATATTATTTCTCAATGGTACAAATTATTTTTTATTCTGTTCTATAAAATGATTATGTTTACTACTATTTTGATGATGTCTTAGAAACTTTTAAAACTATCAGTTATAATTTTAATAGCTTATTACTTCATTTATAGGTTATTTGTGTTGATACATATTTACAATTTCCTCATATGATGTGGACATTATAAATATATAATAAGTAGATTGGGTGATAAATCATTAGTAAACATTTTTTGAGAAATACCCTATCATGGAAAGGGTAGTAACAACGTGGTTTAGAGCTATGGATCATTACAAATTAGTTTCATCCATGGCATTGGATTATTTTAAATTATTTGTTCATGTTGCATAAGTTGGATGTAAAATATAATCTTTCAGAAAAAATAAAACCAATGCACATATCTGGAACGACCATTTTACCTGTATGGGTATGTTTGTTATCATTATACATCATATAAGTAGACATTCCAATACCATTTCACTTAATTTTGTTTTATTATGTAGATGTACCTCATGCTACATGAAACCCAACAGAACCTTATGTTAACAAAGACTCCCCAATGTTATCATATTCAATGAATGATAAATATAGGTAAATTGGCAGTTATATATAGGGTCATATGTTGCAGATTACATGTATGGGTGTGTTTTTTTACCAGTTTTCAGCATCTAGGCAGATTATCCAACATTATTTCAATTAGATTTTATTATTATTTATAGGTACTTCTGTGTAATCATAGCCCATGCAACCAAATAGAACATTATGTTAAAAAACTCACTCAAATGTAATAAAATTCAATCAATGAAAAATATAGGTACACTTTCCATTAAAATATAGTATTTCTATGGTAGATTACCTATATGGGTGTTTTTATTATCATTTTCCATCATATAAACAGATTTTCCTACACTATTGCACTTAATGTTTTTATTCTATATAGGTACATCTATGCATACATGGTTCATGAAATCAAGAACATTCTTTTAACAAACACACTCCAATGTAAGAAAAGGAAATGAATTCTAAATACATGTAAACTATCAGTAAAAATATAGTGTTTTTTTTGTTTCAGATTTGTTGTATGGGTGTATGTTTTTTATCATTTTCATGGATACAGGTATGATTTGGTTGCAAGTTAAAATTTGTGTTTTATAGATTACTTATCCTTTATTTGGGAGATTCGAGATACTATAATGGGAGAGGAAGAAGTGGAGAAATAAATTTGAATAATCTATTGCATGAAACAGTAAATGACAATCCATTTTCAGCACTGAAGATTGATGGGGAGATGGTTTTTGAGAGAATTGTTAAATCCACAGAGTAATTTGATTCAAAATACTATGTGGGAATGGGATGCCATGGAGTCAATAAGAGCCGAGTTGTGGATAAGTCATGTTCATGTAGTGATGAAATTACACAAAAATTATGCTTTAGATTTTAGATATTTTGAACATGAGGTACAAGCATTGAAAAAACTATGTCATTACAATATTGTCAAAATATATTGTTTTTTCACAAATGCATGAAATCCCCTTTTTAATTTATCGGTTTTTTGAATGAGGGAGTTTGAGAAATATACTGAAAATGTGGAGGAAGTAATGGAACGTAACTGGGATGAAGGGTGATTGTGATCAATGATATTTCACATGATTTAAATTACATCTATCAGGATTGCATGTGTGATGCCATTCAAAAAAAAATTAGTTTACACATACTGAAATATTTTATTTTGATGTACACTAAAGTGATTAACTAAAGTTTTGGTATGTTGTATACTAATTTTTTCTTCCTCTAAATAATTGAGTGATGTCACTCAATTTAATCAAATGTGTTTTATTACATGTCATAAATTAGTTATTTGTAATGGATTTTTTCCATTACTCACATTCTCTTTCCAATTTATCATGACTTTTACTAGGACAACCACAACATGTTTCTAGTATGAACTAATTTTGTAGTTATTTAATTTATTCTATCCCACGATTCTATTCTGAATCAAAATTTTACACATGAAAATTCAATAATATATCATTTCAGTCAGTTTAACCAATGTTATGAAAATATGTTTTTAAAAACATAATATTTTCTCACATACACATACTGTTTTATTTATTTACATTTATTCAGTTCTTATGCACATATATTTCATTAAATATTTTTATGCAGGATGAAAACCATGATGATTTTCAAGGATTTGTGGTCGACAAGATTCCAATGCCGACTGCATTTGATATTCTATTAATTTTGGTGAAGGATTTTATGAATCGACTAGAAGCCCGAACGTGTTCTTGCTGCAGGTAGAAGCTGATGAAGAGCCAAATCAGAATGCTGAACCAGCATCCCCTTAGAGAGTGGGAATGTAAATTAGGGGATAACACAAAAAGAAGGATCAATGATGCTCATGAATCTCGAGCCAGTCTGGTGAATGGGGATGAAATAAGAGCCTCAATTACATAAAAATGAATGAACTCCATTTTCCTACCTCATCCTCAAAAAGTTCATTAGGAAAGAGGGTTAACTAAATAAAATATAAGGAACTTTAAGTGATGAAAACTTTTCCTATACATTGTAACTTTATTTAATGTCTCAAATCCAAATATTGAATTTTGAATTTATATTATTTTATTATATAAAATTATTTTTTCAATTTTATATTACAAAAATAATATCATTTATGCGATTGATTTGTGAAATTTTTTTCCCATCAATATAAACATTTTCCTTTAATGGTATTTTTAATAATAGAAATGTTTTTTAAATTGTATCGATTATTTTTATAAAGTCACATACAAATATCTAGTGATTCAAATTGAATCCCGAAGTGTATTGCAGTGACCACAACACCGATGCTTTATTTATATGACCATTTAATGGTTTTTATTATATTTGTATTGATTCTTTTGATTCTTTGTGCGAGTGAAAAAATAAAATATTTGAGCATTGTAGTATTAATTGTAGTGGATTTGAAAATTGTATTATAATACATTTGTCTTACAAAAAGGTAATAATATGAACACTGTTGGTGGAATGGAGTATTTACTATAGTAATTTATTGTGTAATTGTTGTAGTTTAGTCAAGTTGTGGTTTATTACATAGAATTTTGATTAATAATATTTATTCCGGAAGTTATTTTTCTTCTAAATAAAGACATATAACTTTATTTACATTATTTTTTTTGCAGATTATTCTCTTTACATTATGAATTCTTATTTCTATCTTCAGATGTCTTCTATAAAAAAATATATAATTGCTGAGTGGTTAGTAAAATCTTTAATAATTGAAAGTTATACTGATAATCCTCCTCCCCATGTGAATCCTTCTCATCAGCCTCTGCCTCCACCTATGCATTGGCCTTCGACTCTGCCTCTACCTTCACCTCTGTCTCCTTATACACCTCTTCCTCGACCTCTACATCTCCTCCAATATTTTTCTGAGGCCACTATTCATCACATAATTTAAATCTTTTAGTAATTTATTTTTTTCCATTAAATTTATTCCTCCTCTATAATAATAATGTGACCTTTATTTATGTTTATGACAGATTAAAAATATGAACTCCCTACTACAATACCTATTAAAGACATGACATCGAATTCTTAATGAGACATCATGTTTTGATATATCTTTATACGTTATTTTATTTCTTTTTCATTCATTTTCATATATACTTTTTAATACATGTTCTTATTTTTAATCTTTTATTTAATGAAAAACCAGAAATCGAATACGTCATGCAATAGAACGAGCGAGTACTAGTTGTTATTAAACAAGAGATAAATAGTTATACGCAAATAGGATATGGTATAATATATATGAGTATAGTTATAATGACCACGACTTTTCAATTGAAATTTCCTACTTAAAAAAATTTCATATAATCACTTAAAATCCCAAAAGAATGTACTAATAATTACTATATGACCATTAAACATAAGTTTGTCACATTCGTGATTTGAATTTTGAAATATATAAACTACACGATTGCGATCAGTATGTTATTTGTAGTCTATTATGACCAAAATTATTTTTGTTAACAATAATATACCTTTTTGAATAGTAATTTTAACATTATGAATAGTGAAATAAAATAATTAATTGTATCATAAACTATGGTAGTATATAAATAAGATACAAGTGGAAGTACGATATACCAATTTCTAAGAATAAGAAAATAAATGCTTTAAAATAGTGTTTCTTGAGTAAATTTTTTTTAATTAAAAAATAAATTAATCGTATTTATAAAAATATTTGGAAAAATTGTGATCATTTTTTGATTCTACACATCAAAAAATGGATAGGGTGATTTTTCGGGATAATTCTGAAATACTTGAATTTTGGGTGAATAGTAGAATACATTAATTTACCTTATAAATACATTATAATTTAAATATACTATTAAAGACATCATAAGTGTTGTAAGAACTAAAATCATGAACTCACATGCACTTATTAACTCTATTGGTCATGTAATATTCATAATTTATTGTGTTATGGGAAAATAATAAACTAATGATTATAATATTATGAAAAACCTCCTCTCCTCCACTATAAATAACACCTCTCATTAACTCTTCAATTTACTCCACTAAAACCATCTTCCATGATTTATTTAATTCTATTATCAAGAAACTCCCCCATGTATAACTGATCTTGTTCTCCTCAAAAGAAAAAATCCTCTCCCTTTAAGAGGCTCTAAATGAAGATGTAATCGAGAGAGAAATTCTACTTTTATTTTCATTCTTTTTCTTTTCATGTTCATTTTTTTCCTTTATATCATCAGATATAATCATAAAAATATTATTACATCTCTATTACACTAAATATAATTTAATTTTGATATGAAAATTGAATAATTTATTTTCATATCTCTTTTAATATTCATTTATTTTAGTACAAAATTCATTATCCGAGATGTGTTAATTTACCAAATTCAAGTAAGATGGGTTTTAAATTTCATTTTCAATCTTCAATTCCGATCATGAAACCATTTAAATTGTTGAACCAGACCATAATATATGTATTATGAAACATATATGGCTCTAAAATCTAATTGAACACATGGTTTAGGTTTATAAGAAAACATGTTCTTTGTGGTCAAAAACTACGAATTAACCCAAAAGATTGTGAATAAAGATTGATATAAAGATTTAAATTCACTCCAAGTAAACAAAATAAATTTTAAACCCATGTATCCTTCTATATCTTTGTTAAAAAAAATATAACCTCACTTTTTGACAGCCACGATCATCATACATGTTTATCCAAACACAAACCGATCATTTAAACCAATCAAGAAAAAAAACTCATTCAATGAAATTGAACATCTTAACCAATAAAATTGGTAATAAATTAAAAAAGAGGTTATTCAAAACATTTTACATATAAAAGTGGTTATGTAAATTTTAATTAGTGAACCTAATTTTATTATTCGTATATTTATTTTCAAGCAAAGTTCACCACCATATTTAAGGTAAGGGATCCTCTGTATTTCAAGTTCATTAAAAATGTCCTCTATGCTATACCATTTTATGTCTAATACATAATGATGGGGTATGTCTTATAACATACACCATACATCACTAGTTATTTATAATTGAAGATACTACCCTTTCCTTTTCATGAATCCCTCTTATATACATCTTATATAATGCTGATAATTTGTATGGAATTCTACTCGAATATCATTTACTCCATCAGGTTGCCTTATCATTATTTCTACCAAAATAAAGTTATCTTATAAACATATTAGAATAATATAGATGATTTTTACATGTAAAAAATTCATTTATCAAGTCCATTCCATTGTTCACATTTTGGGATATACATGTTTTTAAATGATTCCCTCCTTAAAACTTCCTGATAAAGAAACCAGTTTTTAGGGATCTTCATGAATTCGTTCCTAATTTAAATTGCACTCTTTATTCGATTTTAATCATCTAATGTATTTATAAAACCAATCATTTTTGTTATGAAAACCTTCTTAGTTAACTTATTTGTTTTTATAACGTATTTTACCCTTTTCTATTTTAAAGGCCATATAGTATTTTCATTAAAACATCTCAAAAATTATTTAATGCTAAAATTTCATAAATAACATTCTTAAATGTTGTCACCTATAATTGGAACCACTTCTAATGATACATTCCCAATTTCCCTTATGAATTTCCATGTATATTTTAGTTCATTTATTTCATGGACACTTTTATGATACACCCATTTATTATGATTTATGTCATGATTATGATACCCAATCCTTTCCATGGGTAACCCTTATGTTTATATATGATTGGTTATGTATGATTCAATATGTGGGAAAAAATATTCATGGAATGTTAATATGGATGCACCCAAATAGCGCTCTAATGAATTTGTGTAATGTTGAGTCTCATGTGCTATTATGTGCGACAGTCTTAGAGGCTAGAAGTAGCTTGTGCTACAATATGCAACAGTATTTGGTGGTTACCATTGGCGTGTGCTACTATGGGAAACATTCTTGGGGGTTATCTTTGTCTCCTACTAGATTTAGGTTTTATGTTTTTTCCACATTTCAATGATTCCATGTTTATATGAAGCAGCGTTTATATGTTCCTGGTTCTTTGTGTTTCATGCATTTTTTAAAATAATCATGACATTCCTTTTATCCCATGTTCAAATGCTTGGTTTTTATTGTTATTCCCTTACTGGTCTTTCAGCTAATCAATTTATTCATGTTATCCTCAGGTTATCCTATTCATATAAATGATCACAATAGAAGAGAGGTTTTCATTATGTATTTTAAATAAAAATTTACATTTGTAATGTTTTATTATGTACCTAGTGATCCAAGAAACTACACATTAAAATACATGGATTGTACTCTAATGTATAATTATTTTTAGAATCATGTATTTTTATATTTAAAAAGCTATGTTCTCAATTGTTGTTGTCATGTGATGGTAATTTTTTTGGGAGATTAAGAATAGAGAACATTTGTGAGGACATTATGGATGTGAATAAGTATAATAAAATATCCGTATGTTTTGTTATGAATAGTTTAAATGGTTTATCAAGAAAATACAACACTTTATGGATACAAATAGGTAGTAGTGGCTCTGGAACAAATGTACCTAGGAGTTAAAACTCCAGAAATGAGTTTTAGGTATGACCCATGGTATCCCAGTACATGAAAACATGCATTTATATACTATAGGATTCACACTACAAGGGGATATGGTTTGGGAAAATCATGAACCTAGTACCAACCATTATTAAGGGAAAAAATACCTTAATAATATAAGTGAAGAAATAGATCTAGGATAACCTATATTAAAACATAAAGAATCACATGTTAGGATATATATCTCATTTACCAGTTTATCCTATTTTGTTCCAAAATTTCCTTTGTTATATTTAATAACATTGTATTAAATCCCTGTAATTGTAAAATATTTTTCTTAGTAAATGGTGGGTAATATAATAACATGTTAAAATGACCAATGTGATAGACAATGTGAAAATTTCCCTAATGATATTTTTGATATGATGGGAACGGGTGATAAAAAATTCATGACAGTACATTCTCAACTCCATGAAGTTATGAATAATAACTTCAATCATGTGGAACTCCCTCCTCCTCTATGAAAAGTGAATATTGTAGTATAATCCTTTATATAGAAAATGCCTTCCATGTTTAATAGATCTTCTGATCCCCTCCTCACAGTATTTTTTATTAACTCTGTTGAAAATATATTCTCTGTCCTCCAGTGCTCGGATGAAGACAAATTTTTATTGGCGGTCAATCATTTTGATGGGGAAGCTGATTAGTGGTGTACACTTATCAAGAATACAATGTTCCTAGAGTAAATTGATTCCATAGATTGGAAAAAAAATCAAGAGGATGTTTTTCTATAAATATTTTCATCATACCCTCCGTCTCAAGTTGGAATTAAATTTTATCATTCTGATGATGAATGATGCTTATTATATTGAGGCATATGAAGAAAACATTAGAAGGATTTCAAGGTAAGCATCTAACATTTTCATGGACACTGAAAAAATGTTGGATCACTTATTTGGAAGACTAATTCCACGTCTATGAAAAGCATTGGTGATTTGAGAAATCAAAAGTTATGAAGAGACTATCCATTGGGCCCTCAAGGCTGAAATAGAGATTGTAGACTCTTAGTTGTCTCATGGTCCTACTGAAAAGAATAGAAAAATAGAGAAAACAATTGGTGTCTGAAAAAATACCATTATGTTAGGAAGGTCGAATATCCTAATTTTAAAATTTGTGTGAAGAGTAGCCTTGGAAACTATCTAATAGAAACCAAGAATTGCTTTATATGTGGAGGAATTGTTCATCTAGACAAGAACTACCGAAGAGATATCAAGAATCCAGATAATATGGTAGAAGAATGGTAATTTCAGATCAACACTCAGCCTATAGTGCAGTGTTAAAACTACAAGGAGAATGTGCACTATGTGAACAATTTCCATATGCCAAGGGTTGTTAGAGGAAATCACCAACTACCTCCAAGGAGACAAGTAAGTGTGTAGAGACCCAAATCTTGACGTACATGGACATTACATTACTTTTGCGGAATACTTAATACATAACAAAAACAGACACACAAGGACCGTAATAGTTTAGTGTCTTTGGAATCTTGGAAAATAATCTTCTAATCATGGTGAAAGATCTTCAACATCTCCCATAAAGATCTTCCCCTTTTTTTATTACCTAAAACCTTTATTTAAATCGTGGGGAAAAGAAAACATATAAATGGTGAGCTCAAATTCTCAGTAAGGGTAAGCATAGAGAACATAAAACCAACCATATACATTTGAACTTAAAAACATGATCATAATGCTTAAACTTCAGAATCATGAGAAATGAAATACAACATGGTAGTACATAAAGAATAGATCATAATGGAACATAAATCATGATAAAATTGCATGGGAATAAAACATGTAATTGTTGAAACCATTCATCACTTGTTATGATTTCCATAGTATCCAAGTCAATGCTGCCAAGACCATCTTAGTGGCAAAGTCCCTTTCTGAATGGAGTTCACTCCTCATTACAGTCATGTATCAATAATGTAACATCCCAAGAAAGTAATGAATAATAGATATTTTTATCTATGTTTATTAATGAATTATATAGTGTTTTAGAGGCTTAAAATGAAAATATATTCAATCTTAAGCATGGAATACACTAATATTTTTAAAAGATTGTTTTACTGCCTTTTGATGGCAAACCATTTTTAAATCTATATTTTGACAATTTTATAAGCTATGTTTGTCAAAAAAAACTTATTCTTTATGATTGGGACATCAAAATTTACTTTGTGTGAATTTTTGGTATTTTTCTGACAATGTTCATTTTTTAATGAATAGTGAAAAATACTGCATTTTACATGAAAACTGCTTCTTAATCTAATTTATTTATATGATTATATTATCTATTGAATTGGTCTTAATGTGTAATCTAAATATATTTTTACCATTTAATCCAATGTTGGTCATTGGAATCAATTTCACTTTGAAATTAGACTTAAACTAGTGTCAATCTTTCGATACTTATTGTTTCATAAAAACACGCTATTTGTAATGACATCGGGAATTAATTATTAAATTAATTAATGTGACTTATATGTTTTGAATTTTGTAAAATAGACTTCATTTTTTAATTCAGAATATCAAATATAGCTTAGGGTGAATTTTTGGTAATTTTCTGAAAAACTTCAATTTTTGATGAATAGTGAAACAACTAAGTGGTACTTATAAAAACTGATTTTCCGTTTAAATGAAATTTTTCCATCATTGTGTTTTGAATTTCAAAAATCTGACATACTTGGTTTTAATTAAGAAGTAAAATGTTGTTCAATGAGATTAAAATAATTTTTTGGTGAATAGTAACTTATTAAGTTTTTAATCGCGATTAGTGGTAACTAGAGTAGTTTAAGGTAAAAATAACGTTTTAATAAAATGAGATGAGCTTGACACATGTCATACCCACATTTTCTGTGTCATTTCCGACCCATATATGCCATGAGTCAACTTGGGGACCCCATGGAGCCACTTTGGTTGGGAAATGACATAAATAACTTTTTATTTAATGTAAAAGTAAAAATGACACAAACATAATATGTTTTACGAAAACTATTATTACATGGGGTTATAAAGATCATATTTTTGATTATATATAGTCATTGGAAAGATAAAAAGATTTCATACATCATAGTATTTCTTTTATAATTTTTTAACTTTAAATAAATTAAATTATTTATGACATCATGATGATGCAGCGATGACCACATTATTTAACGATTTAAATAAAATGGAATGTTAATGTAAAATCTAAAACATACACATGGGAAAACCAATTGGGTGAGTGGATCTAGAAACCTTATCACCTTAGCCTCGAATTATATCAATGTGGGACCTTTTGGATCCGAAACTCTTTTTAAAATAAAGTAACTTATCTTTACTTTCCAAGAGTGCCCCTCCTCTCCTCTTATAAAAGGCCCCCACCTCTACCTCATTACCCACACTCCGAAAGCCTTTTTATCGGACATCCCTTGCCCATTTACTCTCTCCACATCCATCTCCTCATCCTAGAGGATTACCGTTGGGTATAATCCTTTAAAAGGAAGCCTTTAGGCTCAAATAAAAAGGAGTTACACTTTTAAAGGTAATTCATTCTCTAATGTTCATTTGTTTTATTTTGCTTCTCCAACCCCCTAAACTATTTTTATTTACTTATTTTGTAACAAAACCAGTATCTTCAATATACTAGGATGTTTTTATAATATTTATTCGAGCTACACTGTCACAAAACTACATCAAATGGTTAAAGAACATACGGTTTCCGTGGATGGCGAAATTCTGCCTCCCGAAACGATGATTGTTCAATACTCATTTAACACCTTCAAAGGTGGCCATAATGACGTCACTATTTTTATATATTATATATAATATGTTTATTATTTCCTTAAGCTTCTGTATTTTTCATTTATGGCATACCGTTATTGTTTCCATTATGGGTAAACACGATATCTTCATTTTAGGAAGTACGGACTACCGCCCCCTGAAAGTGATTTGATTCGTTAATACCATATGTGGGATGTGTAAAGGATAAAGTTAATGATATTATATATGTTATTATACAGGAATTATAATATACTCTTATATCATTATGATTCCATTCCAGAAAATACGAAATAGAAATGGAAGTAGCGTTCATGCGTACGTACGTCTTACCGTCTCCATGAACGGTGCATTTCATTTTATTACCTCTAAATGTGATGTAGTATTATAAATACATGTATATGATGAATATATATGATATATATGTTATCCAAATAATTAATATCATTCTGGATATAATGAACCTTTGACCAAATTAACAACATGTAAGTGTAAGAAGTCTATTTTTGACTTAAGAACCAAATACCGACAAAATGAACATTATTAACTTAAATGATTACATGATGTTCATAACATGGTATAAAAGGAATAATGAACTTGAAAAAGGTTCTTAAGCAAGTAGAGATTAACTCAAGTTTATTATTCAGGAGATTAAAGAACGGTCGGGTCAAGTCGGATACGAGGTATGGGACTTCGTCTCAATCTCCTTTCATTGAGGCATATTATGTTTTATACACAAACTTGTTTTATACGGTGTATAAACCCCTTTGACTTTTACATTTATTCAAAAGGAATATTTTTTATATGAAGCATTTACTAAACGACAAAAGGTAATGTTTTTGTCGTACGTATGCGGCGACAACGACTTCTCCGCCGCCGTGACTGTTATTTGAGTTTTGGCTTCCTATACAAGCCATACCTTCTTTTTAAAAGAAAAATAAATACCATGTTTTAATTTTCTTTTATTTTGGTATTGAAAATGGTTTTCATAATGTTTTTATATCAATGTGTTGTATTGATATCTTGTGATTGAAAGGTGGAAATTTTATGTTTCCTTTATGCATGTTTTATGTGATACGATTATGTTGAGGTTCTTGGGAATTATTATGAAGACGGGTGGTTCCATGATAAAATAAGGGCGGGTGAGCCCGATATAGCTCTCTAATGCATTGGGTAACGCGAAGGAGTGAAATGTTAAGGTTTCTCTGAAGAGATTTATGGAATATATTGTGATGGGTATTCCAAACGTAACCAAGAGGGTTACTCCCTACGTAAGGTTGTTATAAATGCCTCAAGTTACCTTTATCTCTTATGATTTCTAGGATTTATTCATGATTTGATGATGTATGTTAAAGTGCTTATGTTTTATGGGTAAATTATGATCTCATCCTTATGTATATATGTACCCATATTTCCTTTCCATATTTTTATATCCCTTACTGAGCTTTTTATGCTCATCCCACGTTTTTTTGAAATGTTTTTCACAGGTCAAGGGAAAGGTACATGAAATGATGATAGTGGCAAGGAAGTGTCAAGAAAGAATCCATGTTTAATTTAAATATGTTTCCATTCATGGGAATGAAGAATACTATCTTTATGTAACCACTTTGTTTATATGTGGAATGTAATGAAAGTTTTATGATCTAATTCTCTAAAACTCTAAACCCGAAAAGATCCTCAATGTGTAATCTTGTAATAACTCAAGATTAAGTAAGGTTTAAGGCTGGGGCCTTATAGTTGGAATCAAAGGTCTGTTTAGATAACATTAGGAGTTATAATTCTATTAAATGATTATCCAAAAATATTTTTTTTGAAATGATATAACATTTAAAGATTACCATGTTGCTTCATCTAAGACATGTTTGTTCAGAATGGTTTTCCGCAGAGGAAACAGGGAAGCAGTGCTAGGAAGGCATATAGAAGGAAATAACCTTCCGAATCCGCATCCTGAGATGGTCGGAATTGGAACTGAATAGTTTGTTGCAGTAATGGCGCAGTTGACTCAGGATATAAATGGTGGCGGTATCCATGCACGAGATCATCCAGATCAACTGCAGAGGAACATGTCAGTGGTGGAACATTTCATGAGGCAACATCCCCCATCATTCAGAGGATCATCTGACCCTGTGCTGGCTGAAGGGTGGATTAAATCACTGGAGAATATTTTCGATGTCATGGGGTGTTCATTCAATCAAAAGGTTAGTCTTGATATTTACCGTTTGGAGTGTGAGGCGGATCAGTGGTGGTCGATGGTTAAAAATATCAGGGACGCTGATGAGATTGATGCTCTCGACTGGGATGAATTCAAAGGTATGTTTCTTGAGAAGTATTTACCTAAGTCTGTTCGACTTAGGATGGAAAATAAATTCTTGGAATTGAGGAAAGAGGAAGACTCAGTGGCTACCTATGAAGAAATGTTCACTTGATTGGCAAGGTATGCTCCAAATTTTATCCGGGACCTTGATAGTAAAATCAATTGTTTTTACTCAGGATTAAATCCAAAATATCAAAGGGAATTATCTTATCGTGAGATTAAAAGTTATGAAAATCTTGTTCGATGTGCTGAGAAGGTGGAAATGGAGTTTGCTGATGATCAAGTGTTCTATAACAACCAACAGAAGAAGAGACCGAGGTGGCAGGAGAAAGGTAAAAATTCTTCGAAAAAGTCTGATGGTAAGAAAACTAAGTTTCCAGTTTGTGATAAATGTGGAAAAAGGCATGATGGGGAATGTATTTTGAATTCTGGGAAGTGCTACCGATGTGGTAAGAAGGGACATAAGGCTCGTGATTGCACTGAAAATGATCAGGGTGATCGTAAGACCAAATTTGATTTAAAGTTAGTGAAATGTTATAAGTGAATGAAATGGGTCACTATGCAAATGAGTGTCTGACAAGGAGCTTGAGTGATGTGAAGCAGTTAGACTACAAGCAGAAATGGGTGGTGAAATCCTTTGCAACTACTTCAGCAGATGTCGGGCCATCAAATGAAGTTTTATCAGGTACTTTGTTTGTTTTTTCAGATTATGCCAGTGTGTTGTTTGATTCGGGGTCTACACATTCTTTCATCTCTGAAACCTTTTCTAGTAAAATGGGAATACCATCTCAAGAAATGACTCCTGAACTTTTGGTAAAAACACCTGGGGAAATGTTGAGGCAAAAATAATTTATAAGAATCTTCCTATCCTTATCTGTGGAAAGAACCTACTTGCAAACCTTATTTTTCTACCTCTAGTAGAGATTGATGTTATCCTGGGTATGGATTGGCTCTCTATTTAACATGCTAAGATTGACTGTAGAGCTAAAGAAGTTTCTTTTCAGAAAGACTTTTAGTTTGTTTAAAAGAATGGTCCCTTACTGTTGATAACTTATCAAGAGGCCAAGAAACTTGTAAAAGATGGAAATGAATGTTACCTTGCACACATCGTTGAAAATAAAGGAACTGTTCAGATTAATTATGTGCTAGTGGTAAATTAGTATCCTGATGTTTTTCCTGATGAGTTTCCTGGAATCATACCAGATCGGGAAGTTAAATTTACTGTTGACTTAGTTCCTGATGCTAAGCCAATTTCAAAACCCCCTTATCGAATGGCTCAAATTGAACTTTTAGAGTTGAAGGAGCAATTGAAAGATTTATTAGAGAAAGGTTTCATTCAACCTAGCACATCACCTTGGGGTGCTCCTGTTTTATTTTTTAAAAAGAAAGATGGTTCTATGAGACTTTTCATTGATTATAGAGCCTTGAATAACATCACTATTAAGAACAAATATCCTTTGCCTCATATCGATGATTTGTTTGATCAGCTCCGGGGAGCTCGGTTTTTTTTTTCAAAGATTGACCTGAGATCGGGGTACCATCAGCTGAAGGTAAAGGAGGCAGATATTCCGAAGACCGTGTTCCGTACGAGATATGGCCATTATGAATTTGTAGAAATTCCTTTTGGGATAACCAATGCACCTGCTGTATTCATGGACTTAATGAATAGACTTTTCCATGAGTTCTTGGATAAGTTTGTGGTGGTTTTCATTGATGATATTTTGGTTTTTTCTAAAAGTAAAGAGGAGCATGAAAGACATTTAAGGGTTATCTTGCAAACCTTAAAAGAAAAGAAACTGTATGGAAAATTCAGCAAGTGTGAGTTTTGGTTGCAACAAATTTCTTTCCTTGGTCACATTGTTTCTAAATATGGAATAACTATTGATCCTGCAAAAAAAAAAGTTGTGGAAAAATGTCCAAGACCCAAAATGTAACTGAGATTCGTATCTTCCATGGTTTGGAAGGCTATTACCGAAGGTTTGTTAGAAAATTTTCACGGTTATCTAGTCCAATAACTAAGCTAACTCGAAAGGATGTTAAGTTTATCTGGACAAAGGAATGTGATGATTGTTTTCAGGAATTGAAAACAAGATTGGTGAATGCTCCAGTTTTGGCACTACCTTCCAGAAATGGTGAGTTTGTCATCTACAGCGATGCTTCATTGAAAGGACTTGGTTGGGTCCTAATGAAGAATGATCAGGTAATTGATTATGCTTCACGACAGTTGAAAACTCATGAGGTAAATTAACCTACACATGATTTGGAATTAGCTGTTATTGTTTTTGCTTTAAAAATTTGGAGGCATCATTTGTATGGAGTAAAGTGTGAAATATATACCGATCATAAATGTTTAAAGTATATATTCACTTAGAAATAATTGAACATGAGACAAAGGAGATGGATAGAATTAATCAAGGATTATGATTGCACAATTCATTACCATCCAAGAAAAGAAAATAAAGTGGCTGATGCTTTGAGTCGAAAAAGTAATGCTTCATTAGCAATGTTGAATTTGGAACGTGATCCTTTGGTTAAGGATTTGATGAAATTTGGCATGGAAGTTGTTGGTGCAGGAATTTCTTCTGTTTTGTTTCAGGTATCAGTGAGATCATCTCTATCAGATAGAATCAAGAAAGCACAGAAGCAAGACAGGGAGTTGCAGAAAAAGGTAGAGCTGGTTCAGAAAGGTAAGTTGACTGAATTCAACATTGATAATGATTGTGTTTTGAGATTTGGGAAGAGATTGTGTGTGCCTTGTGATTCACAGTTGAAGAGAGAGTTGTTATGTGAAGCTCATAGTTCTCTGTTTTCAGTTCATCCTGGCAGTACTAAGATGAATAGAGATCTGCGGGAGTATTACTGGTGGGATGGAATGAAAAGGGATATTGCTGATTTTACTGTGAAGTGTTTGAAATGTCAACAGGTTAAAGCAGAGTGGCAGTTACCGAAAGGGATGCTTCAGCCTTTACCAGTGCCAGAGTGGAAATGGGAGAATATATCCATGGACTTTTTTGTGGGATTACCGAAGACATCTCAGGGTAATAATGCAATCTAGGTTATTGTTGATCGCTTGACTAAATCTACTCATTTTCTTTCTATACGAGATACTTTTTCCCTGGATCAACTTTCTCGTTTGTATCTTAAAGAGGTAGTCAGGTTACATGGAGTTCCTCTCTCCATTGTATCTGACCTTGATCCCAGGTTCACTTCTAACTTTTGGAAAGGCCTTCAGAAGTCGTTGGGTACTGAATTAAATTTTAGTACAGCTTTTCATCCTCAAGCAGATGGGCAGTCATAACGAACAATTCAGAACTTGGAGGATATGCTACGTTCTTGCTCTATGGATTATCAGGGAAGTTGGGACCAACATCTTTCTTTGGTTGAATTTTCATATAATAATAGTTTTCATTCCAGTATACAGATGGAACCATTTGAGGCGTTATATGGGAAGCGGTGTCGAAATCCAGCTTTCTGGGATGAAGTGGGTGAAAGGAAGTTGATGGGACCAGAATTGGTAGAAGAGATGGCAGAAAAAGGTCAGCTGATTCAAAAACACATGAGAACAGCTCAGAGCAGGAAGAAAAGTTATGCGGACAACAGGAGGAAGGATCTTTCTTTTGAGGTAGGTGATCATGTTTTTCTCAAGGTTTCTCCTTGGAAAGTGTGATGAGATTTGGTAAGAAAGGAAAGATGAGTCCAAGGTTTATTGGACCATATGAAATTCTGGAGAGAGTTGGATCAGTTGCATACCGGGTGGCTTTACCTCCGAGTTTATCTCAGGTACATAATGTTTTTCACGTTTCGATGTTGAGAAAGTATATGCCAGATCCATCTCATGTTTTGAGTCTAGAAGTAGTTCAGCTGGAAGAGAACCTATCATATGAGGAACAACCAATCTAGATTCTTGACCACAGGGATCAAGTGTTACGGAATAAGGTGATTAAGCAGGTAAAGGTTTTGTGGAAAAACCACATGATGGAAGAGGCAACATGAGAATCTGAAAATGCAATGAGGGATAAGTACCCCCATTTATTCGATAAGTAAATAAATTGCGGGGACACAATTTTCAAAAGAGGGGAAGGATGTAACATTCCAAGTAAGTAATGAATAATAGATATTTTTATCTATGTCTATTAATGAATTATATAGTGTTTTAGAGGCTTAAAATGAAAATAAATCCAATCTTAAGCATGGAATACATTAATATTTTTAAAAGATTGTTTTACTGCCTTTTGATGGAAAACCATTTTTAAATCTATCTTTTGACAATTTTATAAGCTATGTTTGTCAAAATAAACTTATTCTTTATTATTGGGACATCAAAATTTACTTTGTGTTAAGTTTTGGTAATTTTCTGACAATGTTCATTTTTTAATGAATAGTGAAAAATACTGCATTTTACATCAAAACTGCTTCTTAATCTAATTTATTTATATTATTAGATTATCTTTTGAATTGGTCCTAATCTGTAATCTGAATATATTTTTACCATTTAATCCAATGGTGGTCATTGGAATCAATTTCACATTGAAATTAGACTTAAACTGGTGTCAATCTTTTGATACTTATTGTTTTATAAAAACACGCTATTTGTAATGACAGCAGGAATTAATTATTAAATTAATTAATGTGACTTATATGTTTTTAATTTTGTAAAATAGACTTCATTTTTTGAATTCGTAATATCAAATATATCGTAGGGTGAATTTTTGGTAATTTTCTGAAAAACTTCAATTTTTGATGAATAGTGAAATCACTAAGTGGTACTTATAAAAACTGATTTTCCGTTTAAATGAAATTTTTTCATCATTGTGTTTTGAATTTCAAAAATCCGACATAAATGGTTTTCATTAAGAAGTAAAATGTGGTTCAATGAGATTAAAATAATTTTTTGGTGAATAGTAACTTATTAAGTTTTTAATCACGATTAGTGGTAATTAGTGTAGTTTAAGGTAAAAATAATGCTTTAATAAAATGAGATGAGCATGAAACATGTCCTACCCTCATTGGTTGTGTCATGGAGGACCAATAAAAGCCATTGGTAAACTTGGGGACCCCATGGAGCCACTTTGGTTGGGAAATGACATAAATAACTTTTTATTTAATGTGGAAGTAAAAATGACACAAACATAATATGTTTTACGAAAATAATTATTAAATGGGGTTATAAAGATCATATTTTTTATTATAAATAGTCATTGTAAATCTAAAAATATTTCCTACATCATAGTATATCTTTTATAATTTTTAGACTTTAAATAAATTAAATTATTTATGACATCATGATGATGCAGTGATGACCTCGTTATTTAACGATTTAAATAAAATGGAAAGTTAATGTAACATCTAAAACCTACACATTTCCAAAACCAATTTTATGAGTGGATTTCGAACCCATATCAAGTTATCCTATAATTATATCAATGTGGGACCTTTTGGATCTGAAACGCTTTTTAAAATAAAGTAACTTATCTTTACTTTCCAAGAGTACCCCTCCTCTCCTCTTATAAAAGGCCCCCACCTCTAACTCATTACCCACACTCCCAAAGCCTTTGGCTCGGCCATACCCTGACCATTTACTCTCTCCACATCCCTCTCCTCATCCTAGAGGATTACCTTTGGGCAGAATCCTTTCAAAGGAAGCCTTTAGGCTCAAATCAAAAGGAGTTACACTTTTAAAGGTAATTCATTCTCTCATGTTCATTTGTTTTATTTTGCTTCTCCAACCCCCTAAACTCTTTTTATTTACTTCTATTGTAACCAAAACAGTATCTTAAATATACTAGGATGTTGTAATAAGATGTATTCGAGCTACACTCTCACACAACTAAATCAAATGGTTAAATAACATACGGTTTCTGTGGATGGCGAAATTCTGCCTCCCGTAACGATGATTGTTCAATACTCATTTAACACCTTCAAAGGTGGCCATTATGATGTAAATATTTTTATATATGATATATAATATGTTTAATTTTCCTTAATCTTCTTTATTTTTCATTTATGGCATACCGTTATTGTTTCCATTATGGGTAAACACGATATCTTCATTTTAGGAAATGCGGACTACCACCCCCTGAAAGTGATTCGATTCGTTAATACCATATGTGGGATGTGTAAAGGATAAAGTTAATGATATTATATATGTTATTATACTGGAATTATAATATACTCTTATATCATTATGATTCCATTCCAGAAAATATGAAATAGAAATGGAAGTAGCGTTCATGCGTACGTACAGATTACCGTCTCCATGAACGGTGCATTTTATTTTCATACCTCTAAATGTGATGTAATATTATAAATACATGTATATGATGAATATATATGATATATATGTTATCCAAATCATTAATATCATTCTGGATATAACGAAACATTGACCAAATTAACAACATGTAAGTGTAAGAAGTCTATTTTTGACTTAAGAACCAAATACCGACAAAATGAACATTATTAACTTAAATGATTACATGATGTTCATAACATGGTATAAAAGGAATTATGAACATGAAAAAGGTTCTTAAGCAAGTAGAGATTAACTCAAGTTTATTATTCAGGAGATTAAAGAACGGTCGGGTCAAGTCAGATACGAGGTATGGGACTTCGTCTCAATCTCCTTTCATTGAGGCATATTTTGTTTTATACACAACCTTCTTTTATACGGTGTATAAACCCCTTTGACTTTTAAGTTTATTCAAAAGGAATATTTTTTATAATAATCATTTACTAAACGACAAAAGGGAATGTTTTTGTCGTACGTATGCGGCGACAACGACTTCTCCGCCGACGTGACCGTTATTTGAGTTTCGGCTTCCTCTACAAGATATACCTTCTTTTTAAAAGAAAAATAAATACCATGTTTTAATTTTCTTTTGTTATGGTATTGAAAATGGTTTTCATAATGTTTTTATATCAATGTGTTGTATTGATATCTTGTGATTGAAAGGTGGAAATGTTATGTTTCCTTTATGCATGTTTTATGTGATACGATTATGTTGAGGTTCTTGGGCATTATTATGAAGACGGGTGGTTCCGTGATAAACTAAGGGCGGGTGAGCCCGATATAGCTCTCCAATGCATTGGGTAACGTGAAGGAGTGAAATGTTAAGGTTTCTCCGAAGAGATTTAGGGAATATACTATGATGGGTATTCCAAATGGAACCAAGAGGGTTACTCACTACGTAAAGATGTTATGAATGCCTCAAGTTACCTTTATGTCTTATGATTTCTATGATTTATTAATGATTTGATGAGGTATGTTAAAGTGCTTATGTTTTATGGGTAACGTATGATCTCATCCTTATGTATATTTGTACCCATGTTTCCTTTCCATATTTTTATATCCCTTACTGAGCTTTTTATGCTCATCCCAAGTTTTTTTGAAATGTTTGTCACAGGTCAAGGGAAAGGTACATGATATGATGATAGTGTCAAAGAAGTGTCAAGAATGAATCCATGATTATTTTAAATATGTTTCCATTGATGGGAATGAATAATACTATCTTAATGTAACCACTTTGTTTATATGTGTAATGTAATGCATGTTTTATGATCTAATTCTCTAAAACTCTAAACCCGAAAAGATCCTCAATGTGTAATCTTGTAATAACTCAAGATTAGGTAAGGATTAAGGCTGGGGCCTTATAACTGAACTGTATTAACATACCTTTCCAGCCATGTCTATCTCATGAGATATAAATTTTTACCCAATGCATTGGAGGGAGATATAGGTCCCACCCATCTCATAATGAAATCATTCTTACTTGTTCCCGAAAATAAACATACATCATTCATAATGACCCAACAAATAAAATGGGTTTCATAAACATCATCCCATCATCACATAATCCATAAAAAATAAATGGATATCTTTTCATAATAGGAAAAGTGAAACCATGTAAATAATAGAGACATTATACTTGAAACATACATATATGAAATAATGTCATCTTAGATGGAAAAAGGTTTTGATAAAACACATGAAATGAATTCTTGAAGAAATTATCCTTTCTTCATCAAAATCAATTTATTTTCACAAAACGTCATGTAATTTTAAAAGAAAAATATTTTTTTTTAAAATATTCATGATATATTTTGGAGGAATATTCATGAAAATAAGGATTTTTAAAACTGCAAAAATCCTTTCATTCCGTATAAGTTAAAAAACCTTATCCTCGTTCTTTTGTCGGAAAAGTCAAAAAATGCATTGTAACGTAAACAAAAGAAAGATTCCATACATACCATATAGTAAAAGTCAAAATGGGTAAAATCGAAATTAAACATACATAAAAATAATTTTAGAAAAAATAGACATGGATGATATTAATAACCCCAGTAAATACTTATGTATAAGCAATCTCGGATAAAAATGAGATTTGCAAAATTATCCCTTACCTTAGGTCCGATAGTAATCGTACTTATCCAAACCTCCTGTATAATGATTTAAATAATGTCATTGACTTATTACAGAATCATATTCATTGTTATGATATCATATATGGTTCACTTATGACTTTATATTGCCCATTCTTTTGTAAATTCCATGTTAAAGCAACATTTTGGGTACAATCGTTTCATTTATCATATGTGTTTCGACTTTTTGTTCTTGATATTATTACTTTATTACTGATTTATATAATCCCAGAATGTAAAATATGATTTATATATAATATATATTAATAATATACATATATATATATATATATGATAGATCGATAAATGGAATGAAATACACCGTTCATGGAGACGGTAGGTCATACGTACGCATGAACGTTGTTTTCGTTTCTTTATTGAATTGAATGAAATTAAGTAGATGAAATAAATATTTATATACATAAATCCAGTATCATTATTATGTCATATATTTCATTATTATTCATTATATATACTTTATAATCAATACTGAATGGTTAACATGGAGAATGAATCTCATCGCGTCGTGGAGACGGTATTTCGTACCTACGCATGAGCGATGATATCATTACCATGATCGTGGAATTGTATTAAAGCGTATGTATAATATTTCAGGATCAATATAACTTTACAATAATCATATACATTTATTTATTTACACCATTATACCCATCCATGTAAGGTGGTGGTCACAAACAGATTACACCACGGCGTGGAGACAGTATTCCGTACGTACGCCCGCGCAGTGATTTTTTTTCCGTAGGATGGATAGAAGGTGAAATAGGGTTGTGTAATCTTTATAATAACATATCAGTATATAAGTAATAATGATGTTATTACTTTTTAATGATACAAATAAAGAAGGAGAAAAAGTAGAAGAAGAATGAATCTTGAGAGAATTAGAAGAAGAGATTACCTCTTCTTCGACGCACATCCTTTAAGTTTCCTCTTATGGAAGTAGAGTTGGTCTTTTGAGAAGACCAAAACCTCCGTAATGTTTCTAGGGAATTGGAGAAGAGAAATGGTCTGGGGTGGCTGAGCATCAAGGCTAAAAAGGGTGTGAAGAAAAGAGGGAAGGGGGGCCCTTTTTATAAGGGAGGAGAAGGGCACCTTTGGAAAAACTGAAAATATTATTTTATAATAAAGTCATATTCGGTTAATAATATATCCAAATTAATTTATTTAGAAGATAAATTGGGGATGGGTCTAAATCCTCTCAACTAATAGATTCTATACATGTTTAGGTTACAATTTTATCCTAATCATTTAGATTTAACACTAAGATAAATAATATAACTTTTACCGTGTCTTTTTGTTTTTCTTACACTATATGCTTAATAAACATACTATAACAAGCCAAACAAACCCCAAGTGGTTCATTATTAAAATATATGTCCTTATCTATGTCATTTTCTCGATCCTTATAATTTTATGAATAAAATAACAATTAATAATATAATATTTGTTTTAAAAACTATTTTATGTCAATTTTGACACTATTTGGTAATTGATTTCGTAAAACTCATAACAACATGATTAGTTCGAACTATTTTAATTAAATCAATACTAACATATAATATTAACCTATAATTATTTTTTGAATTCATATAAAGTCTAAAATCACATTTATTTGGGTATTTATATTATCTATTATTTTAATATTTCATTATTTAGGTAATTACTCCATCACCATTGTGTCACAAATAACATAAATTATATAATGTCTAAACATTATAAATAAAATACCATTAGGTTGGAAATATTTCTATCTTTCTAATTACTATTTATAGTCGAATTTATCATATGTATAACCCTATATTAAAAACGAATTAGTTATTAAACATTGATTTTAACTATTTTAACCCTTCTTTAAATAAATTAAAAATAAATGCCCTAATCTAATGACATCTAGAACCAATGACATCAATATATATTTATAGTGTCCATACATTTTATGAAAACCCATCATGGATGTATCCACTTCCATGAAGATCAATTTATAACATCTAGAATGAAGTTTAATCATAGAAAATTACTGATCTCCCCAAACATTATAAAATAATTCATCAAAATGGGGATCATGATAGATGTTCTAGATTGTTATATTACTAAATTTCCAATAATAAATATAGAGTCATATTGATATTTATTTCTTTTTCTTTATATGAACTGGTTCTCTGAATGGTGACACAGTTGGATAGATTATTCCATATCAATTGTTTATTGGAGTTTCTTCTTCAATTCGTGAAACTATATTTGGACAATTCTATAGGGAGTATTTTCAATTTATCTGGAACTAGGAATAAGATATATCAAGAAATAAAATACACATTTTGGTGTAAGGAAAGGGATTTATTTCAGAAAGACATTCACAAACTCCAAATCAATAATCATATCATCAATGAAAATTTTATTCAAACAATTTGAGATAAAAACCCCATATGAATTGAAATTATAACCCTTACACTAGATTTTTCTTCAATACGATGTTCATACTAATTGTCACATTAATATATGATCATAGGTTGGTTTGAAATAGATATTTTGACTTCCTTTCCCAAACAATTGATGTGCAATTTATGAAAACAAAGCCAATCCAAGACTATTATGATGTGAAAATCAACCATTGTAATAATGAACATATTTATTTGAAGTACATTCCCAAAAACATCAATTAAGGAGGATTAATAAAATTTGAAGGAAATCAGCATTTCATTACAGGTTTGAAATGATAATTCCATATCTAATAATTTATATCAAATTTAATAACCTAGGAAAAATATTTTTATATAAAAGTTTGAGTAGATCTAGAATAAAATAATACATTAACAATTATAATGTAGGTCGTATGTATTCCCTTAATTATGTTATTATCTAGACCCTCATTAGAAATTGTGATTTTCATGAGATTGACCCTCTTCCCAATGTTTATGAGGTTTCTAGTGCTGATCACCACCACCAAGACTTGGGATTGGGAAATTGGTATCATAATTCCCTTGCTCCATACACATGAAGCACTAAGATGTGGGAGGTGCATTATGTATAGATTCTACTCTATTTACATCATTGGTGAACTTATTCTCACCATTATAAAAAATAATTTTTTGTTGGACAACCCTTCTGCACTTAAAAAAATTATTACACCCAGTAAGACATTTTCCTCCAAATTTCTTTCCACCATTAGATCTTATATATATGCACATATTATTATCTACATGGTTTTTAGATTTTACTTTGAACTCCATTTTCATTTTTTTTAAAATGATATTGATATATCACTGTAACCACCACTTCAACTATTATTGAACAATTCACAATCTATTTGTAGATACTGAAGTATATTATAGACCGAACCCATATAATACATATCTTTCAACCACTAAATAACCAATATACATTATTTTTGGGTATTATTTTAATTACAGATGTGGAACCCACATATCATGTGAAATTATCAATATATGCACCACTAGATTTATAATATGTTATCTCCATCTCAAGGAAATCCTTTTCATCATCGTACGAACAGCATGAGAAAAATAATTATTAAATAATATGTTCATTAATACAATGCAATTAAAGGATTCAATTTCATCTTGCTTCAATTTATTCTTGAATAGAGTCCACCACTAGTATTCTTCTACATAAAATAGATTAAAATCCAAAATAATATTCTCACTATTGAAACACCGGTGAATGAAGAATATAATTTCATAGGTACTGATGTTGTTTTCAGTAATAAGTGGATCAGAAGACCCACTAAAGAATGTGGTCATTTCCAAATTGAGGACTTAACATAACATTGTTCCATAAATTTCTAATTTGGAATCAAAACATGATTCATAAGTTGAGAATGTAGTGTCATCATAAAAGATAGGTTTTTCATTCATGCTCCCATAGCATTCAGATGCCCGGGATGATAATCATTTGAATTTATATCACAATCACTATTATTGTGGTCACTTTTGGCCACATCCATTGATGAAAACGAAAATATATAAAGTGATAAAAATTTATCATAGTGAGGAATAGGAAAATAATGAAAGCTGGATTAATGGATGTCTAATGTGGAAATATTAATTAATATATGAGACCTAAGGTTCATCATAGGATATTATTACCAAAAAATTTAAATCCTTCATGAAAATTAATTATGATTTTTTGAATTCCCAAACAATATCCCCTAGGAGTGTCAAACCCAGAATGTAGGTAGGGCCAGTGTAGTGTACCTGGATACACTCGAGTCAGGCCTGATGTAACTTGTTATAGTTGTTACACATATGTACATCTTTTCCCAAACCATGTCCACATGTTGTATCCATACAGTGTTTCATTTTTAGGAAAACACTCACTAAATCCCCTACCATAATTCAAGGATATTTCCCAATATTTTTACTTATATTTATACTTATTCTCATACATGTCCCGAGTGTTCTCACAATAGATTTTTCATCAAGGTGTCTATAAGATAAATAAATCTTATCTCATAAATTTACTATTTAGGCCCTCATTTTTTATAAATTGACAATACATCTTAATTTCATAATACACTATACATTACAGAAAAAATGACTCTGACTGATCGTGTTAGTTTAGTGCATTTGGGAACATGGAAACATAAACACTCGTACATATGTGTGCTATGTTATCTCTCAAAATTTTCTTCATCACTAGCACCATTCATAGACGGATTATACATAATACATAACATCATAACCTGGGTAATTGAAACATAAAAAAGGGTTAAATTGGATAGACATTAAGGGTAAAAATTAATACATGTAAGAAAAAAATGCTCATAAGGTAATGAGAATGTGATAATGATATTATAAGACCATACCATGAACAGGATTGGTCATAAACATCCATCATGGAAAAAATATTTGTAGTTCTAATGTAATGAATTATAAGGTAATAAATACTATAATCCATGAATGTTCAACATAGGAATAAGACATTGAATTTTGGCTTACAAAAAAAATGTATTATCAATACCTATATTTCAAGACACATTTCAAAACATATCAGTAAACTTCAAGGGGTCTAAACCTACTAGTCGAGACATACCATCATTCTTTTTCTAATTCCTTTTATTATAAGGGATTGGGTTTCACCATCAACCCATATTAAATCATGTTTCGCCAAATTCTCGTAGAAGATCGGGGTTTCCAAACATTGCATTGTGGATCAAGATTCCCCATATTCCACAGTAGATTAATTACATTGGCATAAATTCTATTTTTATCTTACGAGATATTAATCATTAACGAATTAATTTGTTGGAGATATTGGTCCCACCCATCCTATAAGGAAAAAAAATATACATTGTTCACAATATCATAAACATTCTTATCAGTACCCATGAAATAAAATCGGTATAATAAACAGGTAATCATATATTAACCTATTGAAAAGTAATAGGTTTTAAAATTATTTCATCAGAACTGTAAACCATTAAAATTATATTATATCATTAATATATAACCTATTACAGAAAATCCAGTTTCATAAACAACATTCTATTAAATCATTAACAATTTAGATAAATATTTTGAATAGATACATTGAATTATATTCCAAAACTGCATGAGTAACACCCACATATGTAATTATATGTGCATATTTTTTTGGGAAAGATCCATTAAAAATTTAATTTAGGATAATATATTTTCTTTTTTTAAAAATGTTTTTGATGAAATACATTCTTTTGATGAACTTTTTTGTTGAAATAATATTGGACAATCTTGAATACCTATTGAAAATAATATTAATTGAAAATAAATTTGAAAACATATAGAGAATACATGCAATTTGTTTTATAAGAATAGTTATTTTTTAAAAAAAATTAATAATGTGTAATGTATTCATCGAAAGCCATAAAAAAGTTAAAATTCATTTTCATTGAAAATAATCATAAAATATCATCATATAAACCAAAAAATACATGAAAAGTGGATTATTTATCACCCCAAATATCTATTTTATTAAATAATAATTAACAAACTAGGAAAAAATTATATATAAAAATATAATATTACAAGGAATATATGTGTATATTTTGGGATAATATTTATAACACATCTATATTTATTATACTAGAGGTTCAGAAACATTTTTCGGATTTCAAACATAGGTTAAATGATTTTGGTAAAAAAAATTATATGTGATACAGTTATTATATTCCCCACTTTTCTATTTTATGAAGTTTATATACATACTATTAATTTCATTAATGATGATTCTTATAAAATTATGGGGATTTACATATCCATTTTAAATTCATTCCAGCAATGTGCTCATCATTCAAAAGTTACAATAGTGGTATTGGTTTCATGTTGTAATATCATTGTTTACATAGATTATTTAATATCATATTTATTATAATTAAGTATTATGATATCAATTTTAAGGAACAAATGTATACTCTTACGATTTTTTTTTTCTGAAATATACAATTATGCCTTTCATTTTTATCGTATTACACACTCATGAGACCAAATGAATATATTTATGGAAAATCGACTATATCACTCTCTATAGTGTAAAATACATTCTATTTCATGTCAATGATTTCTAAAATTTTTCTAATTAATGATTTTACTATATATTTATGATCAGTAATTTTTATCACTCTTTATCTTTGAAAAAATGTATAAAATGAAATGTTCAGGTTTTTTTATGAAGAATAAATTTACTTTTTTACAGAAAATGTGAAAGGAACATCAATTTTAATATATATGGAATATAAAAAAAATTCACCGTCTTGACTGCTCAGTTATTTAAATCAACCAATAAAATTTTTTAAATTTATTTTATAGTATTCATTAAATAATTGGGGAATTATTATTTTTAAAAAATTTATATCAAAGATGAAATGATATTTTAATCATGAAATATTACAACAGATTTTTTAAATTAATTTCCCAAATATGTAGTAATACATTAGTGTTTCCTAATATTTTATTGTGATTTGTTCCCATTATACCATCCTTGTTTTTTATGTAGTTGGTGTATGATTGTAGTTTGATGATGTTTACTAAAAGAATTAATTTTTAGGGTTTTCTCTATGATTAATTTATTAAATTACTATTGAACCCTTTTCCTATCAATGGCATGTATCATGTTGAAATATTTATGAAATATTTATCATTTTATGGGTTATTATATTGAGATTATCTAATGATGTTATCCAAAAAATCATCTTGATTTTCATTATTTGATAAGAGATCCCATAATTATATATATGTTAAAAAATTAAGATGAATATATAATAATATATGAATGACCGGAACATGGAGTCAACCTAGTTCAGAAAAGGACTCTATCCATTGTGAGCATAACTTGACTGAATGTTGACTACAATGATGGTTTGGGCAATGAACCCATTTCAGTATGATATTATAAGAAGTTATCCTTGAATACTGAAAAAATTATTTTCTAGGATTATGTATATTCCACAATTCTAATTCTAATAAAAATATTACTCTCTCATGGATTATGATATTTTATTTTTTTATGACTCATTTCATAGGAACTTTCATGATTTTTTCCACGAATCAAAATTATGATATTTGATATTTAGGTAATGGATTGAAGATGTTATTAAATTATTCTCAAGAACATATTATAATATTATATTTATTTGATCATTGATATCTACCAAGATTAACTGGACTGAGTATCCCATATCATCATCTCATATGATTCTATTCCATATGTTATTCTAATTTTAATGTGAAAAAACTATGGTTCACCATAGATTTTCCCTAATTCCACCTCCTTGAATTAAAATTTCCCTCCTAGAGCCACCAACAATAATCTATATCCCACTAATGTAATTATAACATTGTATCACACATATTATCAAAGTACTGTTGAAAAACAACCCTATATTTTATAAAAAAAATAGGATCAAATAATCAAATACACAATTTTCTAATTCTCAATAATTCAAATGTTATAGTTTTTTAAAACCTATATTATACTATCATGATAAATCATTAACAAAAAAATTGATTCAAATCCAATATTCTTAATATCTCATAAAAGATAAAAAGCATGACAATCTGAACCAAATATATCATGAAAATTTAATAAATGGACAATAATTCTCTTATATCAATAAATATATTATGAATTGTTAATTCCAATAAAATTGATGATCATTAAATGATTATGTTGAATCTACATGTCTCTATAAATATTCACATTATTTCCATCTCTTTGAAATAAATTTCCAAGTAATACCACATTCTCTTTCATTCTTTACTCATAAGTTAAACCACAATAATGTAATAGTAGTTAAAGGGGTCCACTTATATTTTGTGGTACTGATATCATGAAAAAAATGATATCTATTATCATAACTTCAATAAAAAACCAAATATAAAATAATATATATATTTTTTGTTAAATTCATGGTAGAGGATCTCATTATTTTGTTTCTATACTCATGGAAGCCCATTTATTATCAACCATCCTAATGATTTTCTGCAATATTATGTATCTCAATAGCCATAATATATATTGTAGGGTCTTAAATAGAACACATATGTGCATCAAAAATATATATCTCATGTTATATATATATATATGAAAAATTCCAAGATGGAGAAATTATATTGAATTCCAACCACATATTAATTATGAAATTTTAAAATAATTATTATTTATTATTTTAATAAGTGAAAAAATATTCATTTCATTATTCAGTAGATCAATAATACAGAAGAGTGTACATATAATGTAATTTTACATTCCATGAATGAATAATATACACATTAATTTTTTGATCATACTACATGATTAAAAAATAAATAAATGACATGGAATAATATACCTAAAAATGTAATAAAAAACATCAAAATCAAAGAATAATAATCACAACTCTCTTGATACCTGGGATTCATTGGAGGAAAGTTCTAAACATGAATAAAAAAATTCAAACTCAAAGTTTCGATATGTCCTACATTTATATAAAATATTATAAATGTTAATGAAAATTTAAAAAGGTTTGGGGAACACTTTTTAACATTCATGTCCTATACCACATGAAAAATAACTAAAAAGAAAATATAATATTACATAAACATTGACTTATCAATTTCTAAAGGCTCTCAACTAGAAATTGTTTTCATAAAATAAAATATGGGGTATTTTAACCTTAGTATAATCACCTAAAATTTCTTAACTAATATTAAACATATATAAATTGATTAACATTAGTTTATAGAAAGATTATTTATTATGAAAATATAACCATAATATGTAACATGTCCATGATATAAATATATGTAGACATGAAATCAAAATATCCGTACTTCCTTACAATATCATCTAATGTTATTAAAATTAAAAGTAATACATGATCTAAAAATAAACATTAATAGGATAACATTATTTTAATTTACCTCACATAGAATCAATTTGTTAATCCCCACCAAGATAATGTATCCTATAAAATATACTTGGTGAATCATCTGAATCAACATGTTTACCATATGGTTTAGACAACCCCCAATGTGAATGTGGAGGGTATGATTAAAAATACTTGTAGTCCTCCACCAATGAATCCTATGATAAAAAGAATTATGTATCAGTATGAATTTAATGAATGAAATGAATTCAAAAAAAATCATTTCAAATTCCACACAAATTATTTTACAATCATAAATTCACTCAATATTTAACTCATTCATTCATTAACCAGAACTATATTGGAAAATAATACACTAAAATAACCCGAACCAAGGTAGAGATATGAGTTTAACACATATTCCTCTATAAGATGTTTGAATATGGTATCAGTATAAATGAAAATAATAATATAGTTGAGATGATCATCATCGTATTAAATCTATATAGTAAGGTTAGTTTTATAATTCAACAATCAGGTTAATGTGGTTTTTTATGGTCATTCTTGATAAGACTAAAGTTTTTTTGATTGTGGATAATTGAAATAAAATTGGCTAAGGGTGAGTAAATATGTGTCTGTGACATATTTATTATTAAAAAAATTATCCTCTTTGAAGCAAAAATAGTTGGATCTAAATATACCTCACTATTTCAAAAAATTCAGATTTAATGAATGCACATAATATTCTAATGAAAAAATAGAGATCTATAATATTAGAATAATCTTCTCATCCATTATGTATGACTACATCCCCAAAGCACAGAAATTGATATCCCATTTAGAGATAAATTTAATTTCATTATAATGATCAAGCTCAATTAGGGGTATATACGTGAAATGGAAATCTATTCAAAAAAATTATACATTGAAAACATCATTATATAATTTTAATACATGTAACCAACTAATATTTAAACTATAAATGAAATATTTTGATGGGTCCTCTCAAATAGTGGTCATTATTAAGCCCTTTGTAATTTCTTGGAACTATTTCCACTAAATTGGTTCTCCGATATAGCATAATTCATTACCTTATCTATGACTACTTGAACAATAATGGATTTATATTATTGTAAAGAGTTAAATAAGAAATATGGGGAGACATGACCCATTTTTTAGAGTAGCATAAAAGGGTAAAAAAATGAAATGAAACCAAATAAATAAAACAAAACACTAAAAGTCATGTAATAAGGTCACAAAATAAGGTAAATGCACACAAAACATAAAGTAGAACAAATGGTTATCATGATTGTCTACATGACAAAGGAAAAAATGGGACATGATGAATTTCTCACAGGAAGAGGTGAGATATCAGGTTTTGTCCCATAATCTATGATATATCCTATTCAAATATATCTCATATGTCCTTTTCTTTTATCCAGGCGGAAAACCGTGAGATATACTAGATTACCATAACTATTGCAAACATTTTTTGAATAAAACATAGTAGGCCTTGATCAATAGTGTCTAACTCAATATCATATCTAACAATAAATTATTTAAGACTATAAATGAATGATAAAAAATAATTAAATAATATATATTTAATAATTAAATTGTAATCATTAATAAATATGGCATCCCATGTTCCTCAATAATACATGACACACTAAACCTATATTAGACAACTCTAGAAAAATAAACCAATTAGCATGATGTGTTGAACACATTATATCATATAAGAATTTATTTATCCATTATTAATAAATCACTTAGTGTTGGATCATCATCTTGGTTATCGAAACCAAGTCTAATCATAGGATTTTTGAGAATCATCCCAGCATCTAAACATGTCCAACCACAGAAAATTTTAGAATCAATAATGATATCGACATCATATATCCTATTGGTGGGGCCTAGAGAATCGGTATAGCGCAACCTAATGATAATGATCCTCATTCAGTCATCCAAACCACATGATTTATTACATTTACCCATGGATTAACCTCACTTTCCTATTTTTAGACAAACGATACATGGGTGTACACTAACAATTATCCATATTCATAGTATTCATTTCATTTAACACCTTAACTCATTTATATGACTTGTATTTTTTTCATTTATCCACGAATAAATTTTATTACATTATTTATGTGAATTTAACAACATCATTATTCCCCCCATAACATGTTATTACATTTCCCATTATCCCAACATTATGAATCAAAACTTTTCAAAAATAAGTTAAACCACCGCTAATTAAATGATAATAGGGAAGTAAAATTTCATTCAGTTTAATTTCATAATCCCAGTAATTAGTCTTCTAATAAATAATTTCACAAATTTAAATTGATTTGAACACCCCATAGTTATCCATTGGCCCACCCTTGAAATAAACAACAGAACAGATAAGATCTATATTAGGTATCAAACATCATTTTATAGGATTGTATTTAATTGTATTAGATTGATAAAAAATAAAGCTCAAGTAATATATATATGGAAAAAAATAGGCACGTGATTAATATCAAGAACATGGGAGATGTATTTTTCACCACCATCAAGAGGGACACTCACTACAAGTCACCCAACCTTGAATCATTATTTAAGAATGACTGAACAAAATCGGTAAGGTGAATAATATCTTAGAAATTGGGTTTAAAATAATTATAAGAATAAGAAATTTCCAAAAAATATTCACCTAGGAAATAGAATTAAATTGAGTGAGAATCATACATAAGGAATCATGTCTCATTAAAAAGAAACTCAAATGCATTAAAATTTATAAGGAACAACCCATGAAGGATGAGGGATTCCATGGTCATTAGAATAAAAATCAATAGAATATATAGTGGTGAAAATCATGTGAAATTAAATTATTATTTTGTGATAAATGAATCATTTCCCCAAATTTAATGAGGATTAGAGTGTGTCCACACATTTTCCAAAATATGCATCCATTGTGATGCATCTTCTATCTAAGAAAATAACGGGTTTCATAGTTTTATATGGATGATTCAAGGTTTTTGAAAACCTTTAAGGTTTGTGTTGCTGGTTCTGTTAACCAATGCATGTATTCATGGCTCCCCTTGTATGGTTTACAAAATCTGAACACCCTCACCCTTCTCTAGTGAACATAGTTACGATGCATTATTAGTACAAACTAAGTGAAAATCATGCATAATGAACGCGAAGGACCAGTTTCCTCATTTATATATCTACAGCCCATAGAACACTACATTGAGATTAAATAAAATCAATAATAATTTAATTAAAATTTCCATTGAAATTTAAAATGACATAAAAAGGAAAAAATCATTAAAAAATAAAATCTTATAGACTCCAAACCTCATAACAGCCCATCATTGAGCTGCATATCCCGACATAAGTAGGAGTCAAAGATGAAATGTTTAGGCCACACGACATGTATGTCAGCATCCCACTAATATTTTTCATTGTAAACCATCCATTATTCCCCTCCATTTATAGTAATGAAATCTTGATTCCAAAAAGAATTTTCTCACTATGGTCCTCAACATGATTTTGACCCTACTAAAAAGATACATTATCCTCAAGATCATTGTAACCAGTATATATCATATGTGAATGGTTGTGGTGATACACCCGAGAATGAAAAAATTAAAAACATCAGGTGTTTCCCTTCTTTACTACAGTAAATCCAACTGATATTCCGGTAGCCTTACATCTTTATAATCTCATACAAATGAACATATATAAGAAATGACATTTCTATATTTTGAATTTGATGGTGACCCTATCTCAGTGACACCTAGGGAATCAAACAATGAACCACTATAATCTCAATAGTTTTATGGTCTTGACCAATTAAATTATTTTATCTAGTTTTGTTCATCATCAAAGAATTTTGGTCAAATATCAAGATCAAAATTCTCATGATTCATACATGGTCCCAAAGAAATTAATTATACTAACTCAATATAGAAAATTGGTGATCTATAAGGCCTACCATAGTGAACCATGTTTGGTTCCATCTATGAAGTTTCTAGAAAAAAAATTATAATACATGAACTGAAAATGAACATGCCTCTTATGTTATGTGATACCAAAATCTAGTAATCATTCTCTCAGTATGTCCTCTAACACCTGGATTTTTCGATTTGATTTTCGTTTTTTCTGTGGGTAAAAATCTATGATAAAAAAACCAGAACCCACCAACACCTTCAATAATAATTTTCAAATGAACCAAGAAAATGAAATACTCTCCCTGAAACTATACTCTATGGAACCACATGGAAATGAATCATCTTAAAAAATACAAGCCACCCAACTTATCCATGGTTAATTTATCCCTGATTGGTAAGAACCATGATTCCTTTTTAAAAAATTCTACAATTACCCATTTCAAATCTTTAGTTTCTCACTTCCAATTTAATCCTCTAATAGAATCCACAGTAACATCACTCAAAATATATTCTAAAATGGGAAATGGATGTAATAAACCATTAGGTTGCCGGTACCCAGCCTTCATGGGTAGATAGATGGATTATCTTGTAATTAGACCAATGATATGTTTAATTATTCATGGTCACCAATAATATATGTGAATATCATGGTACGTATTATTCATACTATGGTTCACCTCCCTCTTATGGTAATGAAACTCATGAATCAACTTCTCATTTTTACAAGTAGGAATAATAACACAACCATAATATGAAAGATCTTGTCATCATTTATGGTACAGTTTAGAGGTATTTCCATACAATCAATGTTTCCCTCTTCTCTAGTGATTTAGGATATTCAAAACACATTTAAATGCTTCATATCAAAAGAGGTGTCTCAAACTATAATGACATGACTCACATCTTCACCTATAATTTCTGAAAAACTACCTGTATATCAACAATCAAGGCCATCATTTTCCTCTCTGATCACAATAGATAAGCTTCATGAGTCTATGGTTTCTATCTTTGATCATCATCATCACTATTTTCCTTCCACAAATTGTAATATATCTCCAAATAAAAGGAATTCATATCATCAAACCATATTTGATGTTGATGTTTTAAATAAAATTGTTAAAAGATATATTAGAGGAAACAATGTCCTTTTAAGAGGTTTTTTTCTTTCTGCTTCAATAAATAGGGCTTTCCCCTCAACCTTTTTATAAAAAAAATATTTTAGGAAACAATGTTACATACTAAAAATAAATATCACCCCCATAAGATAAAGCATCGAACAATTCATGGCATAAAACACTACGACTAACACGATTTCATTCATAGGTTAGTTTTGATAAGGTGGGTTCACTATTCATGGTCTATCCACCCTTTAATGAGGCCCCTATGTCAACAGTGATCTTTGAGTAACTGAAAAATCATCAAAAAACAACATATAATTTCTATTGAGATTGAGTAAGATCAGAATCTATGATCTAGTCGATCTCTTCATTAAATCATAAAATTTATTTTCACATGCTTAAAACAAATCAAATGTTATACCCTGCTTTTAATAGAAAATATAAATGATTTATCCAGGGAAAATTATTTTATGTACCTTCATAAATATCATTCCCAACCCAAAAAACATCATAAATAACAAATATCTATTAGATACTCATATGAAAAAACCACTCAATAATTATTGGGGTCAGTATACAAACCATCCTCAGAGATGATTTGACCAATTTAATATACATTGATGGTCCACAAATGAATCATTTAAATCTTTTAATAACAAGGATGTCATATATTTCTACATAGAATAATTTCAAGATGTTTGTAATGATCCTATTGAGTTAGTGATTACACGAATATTTTATTAATGATAGAAGATCTAGAATAATCTTGTTATATGATAATGATCTATTTCATCAAATCTCTAAAAATTAAAAGAGAGTTAATTATGAAAAATAGAATCAATTGGAAATAATATAATTTATAACATCTTGTGAAATAATAATGTGGTGTAGCTGAGGGTGTTAATTTCAACTGATGATTCCATGATCTTAGATCAATCTTATAAAACACCTAAGCACCCCTAAACTTGTTATGAAAATTCATTAATATATAGAGGATGATAACTAATCATATTTTTCATCATTTTTATATTTTATTATTAGACACACAAATACAATATATCATTGTTATTATTTTAAAATAAAACTAGAGATCCCCATACTGTTGTACTAAAGAAAATAAACCCATTTTCATTTAACTCTACCTACTATGTCTTAATATTATATATATATCCTATTAGAATTTTATAATGTTGAATATAAATAGTGAAAACTCTTGGATTCAATTTAATCATGGATTCAACATACCTCTTCTGTTGAAACCATAAAAAATATATAGGAATCAGATTATATAATTTATCTACTATTGGCGTGAAGAAATCATGATCAAATCCCACATCATTGAGCATAAAAATTGAAACATAGATTGGGATCTCACATAAACACTAGAATAGTAACCCTAAATAGGACACCATCAAATCCCATAATCAATGGTGAACATAAATTTCACTGTCAATACATATTGAAGTAAATAACCTCTAGAAAAAAAATATTTTATCCATTTAATTATCAATTGAGTCCTTACATTTTTTTAGTATAAAACATGACATCTCATGTATGAAAATGATTGAAAGGATATGGAAGCCCTCAAATTTGTGGGAAAACACAATGAATTGACACTCAATATGGGATTCTGAGACATGTAATACCTCAATTTTTTTTACAGTTGAGTAATGAGAAATATAATTTCACCAAGGGGTTTGCCTTATCCTTATGATTTTAAGTTATGTTTTATGAAATTTATTATTTTCTGGGGTGGTTTAGTGGTTTAATGTGAACATTTTTTGTTAATCCTATGATAAATTTATGTCACTATTGTTTTCATATCATTTTTAATGGAGAATGTTTATACCTAATAGAATGAGGAAATTTTTTGTAAATTGTGGATGCTAATGGAGAAAATGTGTCCGGTTTTTAGGAGACTAAGAAACAACACACTATTTTTTCATTGTTTCAGATAGACTGTGTGCCTCTCTATAGAAGGGATAAGTTTGTGTTGCTTGGGTAGCATATTATTTGGACCAAATTTTATTCTAAATCAAGTGTGTGGGTTTTATTATGTTAGTTTGAATATCATGGTCATCATATGATTTTGGAAGCCATGATTTCAAACTATATGGATACCTAAACCATCATTTGAAGTGATATTTTACAAAAAATAAACATTGGAATATGTGTCCACTCCACCCCCTTTAACCCTAATTTGGTGTGCACTAAAATCTAATCTAACCCCATGATGGGATTTAGGTTCATGGATAATCATAATTTTTTAGGTAACATGCAAGCACCTTGGTAATTTTCTCTCTTCTTCTTGATCTCGATTCGTAGAGTTACCTAGTGGGGTTTTATGGAAATCCAAATGAATCATTTTGGTACCATCAAATTCTCATGGTGCTTTTGGTTGGTTATCATACATGATATCCTAATATGACTTCCAAACATTTTTTCATGATGTTTCATTATGATATGAGATCATATTCAATTTTCTTAGGTTTTCCCTAATGATATTAATTAATTAACTTTCTAAATTTTATCAACTATTTTTAATAAAACTTATAATGGTTCTAGGGGAAATTGTGCACTGCTAATGGAGGTTGTATAGCGTTTCGATAAGAAGGGAGTGGACAATGTTTTTTATAGTATAATATAGAGTTTTTATTTACTGTATATTTTGAATTATAAATGTAATAATTATTTAATAATATTCTCCATCACAAAACATTTTATATGATTTTTTTCAAAATGTTCTGTTCATATTATATTTTGATATAGTACTCTGTATTTATAAATCAAACCATTGCATTTTAGAAATTGTAGTCAGATGTTCTCATTATTTTTATTATTTAGATTGTATGATATTTAAAAGTTGAAAAAAAATAATCAATCTCTCTCTCCATAATCTTCATGAAAAAACAATTAAGATCCTTAATAACTGTGTTCAGAAAAAATTTCTTAGAGGCCTAAAAAAATAATATAGTTACAATATATTTCTTTATAATTAATTATATATTAGTCTATTATTTAAAAATTATCTAGTAAAAAATTACTTTAAAAACACCACTGTTTGAAAATATTGAAATTTTATCATTATTGGTCCTAAAAAACTAATTTAGTCAATCACCTATAATATTACAAAATGGAATTATATTTTTATATCACATAATATAAAATTTTGTTCCACTTTATTCATTCAATGATGTACATAATATTTTTTTTCTAGTATGAAGTATAATATGTAGTGAAATTTCCAGGGGGATAACCTATCCCCTAAAACAATATTCATCATGGAAATTATGAATTATTTACCCCTATGACATTAATATATCACCACTCATAGAAAAAACACCAACATATAATATATTTTAATATTTAATTGTATTAATAAATCACACTTCATAGATAATAACTAAGTCCTTCTATTCATTTTTATCATCGAATGGATATTATTATATCGTATCAATAGAGACTATATTTTTATCACGTGGGTCATTAAAATATATCAAAAAATATTTTTAGATCCAAGAGCTGACACAACATGCACTTTGGAGACCATGGGGACAGAAAATTAATATTTTTAAAATTTTGAATATATTTTATAACACACGTGAACTATTTATTAAATAAAATGGGATATAAACAAAATGGATTTCAATATTAAAATCAGAGACTGTGGTTGAATATTAAACATTTGGTTTAACCTAGTAACAACCTAAAATGAATTGGTGTATGATGTATTGATAATGTTACTGTTGGTGGTACATTTTGTCGAACAATGGAATAATTAATTTAATTAATATATTAAATGACGGAAAATTTAAATCAATATTAATATAATTTTATAGAAAATATCTTCGGTTATTCTTATAACCAAGGGATCATCGAAAATAGATTTCATTGACACTCCATTGGTGAATTGATATCAGATGACAATGAGCTTCCGGATCCATGTGAACTGAGGCTCAGTTAATGCTACAATTACACTTCATCATTGGATAGTATGGTCTTCTAGGATGGATGATTCGAATCATGGTAGGAGTCATAAAATAAGGTCTTATCCCTCTTTATTATACTAAATATGTATGAATTATAAATATATATATTAATATGGAATTTTTGAATCCTTTACTTGAACCTTATTAAATTAAATTGATTTTTTATATTCTCAATCCCAATTATTCCATTATTTCTCTACATAGATATTCCAATATGTGTTCATTGTCCCCGAACATTTGATCATGGATTTTTACATCTTGATTTTTTTTTATTTTCCTCAAACTATTCTTCATGTTAATATTCATAGGCCTATGGGCCACATTTTGGCATTTCTGTATGACATCAAGCTTAAACGACCACCAACATTTGAAGAGGAATCATGTGTGATGAATATTATGATGAATTACCGATTGATTTAGGAATATTGAATGATTTTGTTGATTTTAGAGTGGATTATGTGAATTGTTATTGTATTGTGAGGCACCATGAACAATGATGATACACATGTTCTTCAAGAATTTAGCTAGAATCAATTCTCTGACAAACAAGTACAAAAAATTTTGGTCAGAGCTAATTACACAAAATTTCTCACAAATACTAGGTTGAAATATTTAAAAATAATAATACATGGATCATGGGTATTAGATAATTATTTTTAATATAAAATGAACATCACACCATGTATAATGATGTAAACTTGCCGTGTTGGGACCAGACTATAGTGACTAGGGTTTTCGTGTAAGATAAATATCACATGTAGTGTCATAGACCCACATGTTATGTGACCAGGTGATGGAGAAATTGCATGAAACATAGGATTACAAGGAAATAATCATGGCTTGGAAGATGGACATTACTTATTTGGTTGACCATAGTACATTGTTTGTGTACATGGATATTTCCAATGGTACACATACTTGGAAACTGTCATGTGAAGAAACCTCGGTGGCTAAGGAACAACATGTAGTCCCATTAAATGTCCTTTGGGATACATGGGTAAAAATTCATATACTATTAGGGGAATTCCTATAAAACAAGTAAGGATCACATATTGTGTGGGACCCCTTACACACCATACACCCTCCTTTTTTGGGATGTTCTAGAAATCATATCTCCATCATTTGGAATCATATTTGGGATGAATAATAGCATATCCAATGTTTTCTCCCTCATAAAATGAAATGGTGGACTTATTTATGGAATTTGAGATACAATGTGAGATGTTTCGATCAGAATGCTTCTTTAAGTGGTGCTTCATGATTAATGTGATTTGGTGGATCATTAGAGTGTTACACCATTAAATGACTATGGTGTGGGTCGTCAACCTCTCACCATGTAACCTCTTATAAACTAGGCAGAAGATCATATATCTACACAGTGCTTCCCATATTTTATTGATTGATAGTACTGATTACGCATATTGGAAAACCCCTGGTGGACTAGTGCATGGTACCTCTATATATTGAGTCACACGCCTATAGGATAGGGTGTGGGTCCCCATCAATCTTAGCGGTTCCCCCTCGTGGATTAGTGACTACATCTCTATCTTCTGAGTGATACCTCTTATTAGATGTGGATTGGATGCACCTTCTGTGAAGTTGTACCTCCTTAAAGGAAAGTTCTAACGTCCTCCATCTACTATGTGGTACCACATATAAGATTTGGTAAAGGACATCCTTACACATAGTTGTTTCCATATAGAATTAGGGAATGGATCATATAACATGAAATTGAGGCCCCACAACTATGAATAATAGTTGTGCGTTGTGTCTCCACATTAATGATCATTATTAAAATACATTAATGATGTTGTGAAACATATATGGACCATTGGAAAGGATGGAAAACTATTTTCCTTATATTGGATATGATATGGAGATCCTATTTCTAACATGTTTTGTATTCTTTTGCGGAGAATTTATATTTATATATATATCCATGTATCATGATTTTATTACACACTTTCTATAGGTTAATATTTCTATTCATAGTATGTCTCAAAGTACTCATCCTTCTACTTTTAGTGAGTCCTACTGGGTATGTTTTTACTCACCCAATCATGGGATTTACCCACACATTTCATGAATTATATAGAAAATGTAGATTTAGGGGGAAATTAGAGAGGTGAATAGGGAAATGTAGTGCATTAGGCCTTTTATTATGGTTAAGGATGGGAGATTTTGTGTCGAGCTATATCAACACATTATTATCATTTTTATTTCTATAGATGTATATATGAATAAATATAAGGACCATAGAGTGTATAGGAAGAGATATGTGAATTTTTTAATTGACAGATCATTTGGTTTCAATGAATATTCAACCCTATATGAATACTACAAGTGGATGTAGATATGGGATATTGGTACATGGTGGTAAAAACAATGAAAAAGCGGCATTGAGTTGGACTTGATCATCACTTGCTATAACAAAATGAGACTTTCGATATAGCTGATCTGAAATTTTGAGGGGTTATTCTTTCTATATAAAAAACTATTGAGGAACCATCATGAATGATTTATATATACAATGACTGTGAATGAACAATGATAAAATAGTTGATTCATATATTAATAAATTTTTTATCTATATTTGCAAATAATATTAGTGATTTTGAAGATTATTTTGATTCCCATTATAATTAGACACTCTCACACTATTACTTTTTTTAGTAAATAATAGGAACTAAAATGAACTATGTCAATATTGAATGTGATGTAAAATTTTCTCATGAGAATCTGAATGGGTTGATCTCCTAAGTAATGGATTTTTTTATTATTCCTATTCTGTTTTCATGTAAAATGAATAATAATGTATAACATAAAAAACAATCAAACTCACCAAATAAAAAAATAAAATATTTTTATTTAATTTTTATTAGTTTAGAAGATGGAGGAAGGAAGACTCATTTTTAAATATGTTTATAATTTTGGATGAACCACTAAACTTGATGTCTTATAAGAATGGGAAAATGTTTTGAATATTTAACATTATTACATAATGTTATTAACTCCATATAGAAAACAAAAAATTCACTTTATGGAGTGGATGTGAATAATTACCCCCTGATAAAACTTCAACTATTGATTTATTTAAATATAGAATGTATGTGCATTATGAAAATTGATATCATAAGGGGAAAGCTTGTGAATAAAATTAAAATGGTATTATAAGTAATGCTTATTTTTATTATGATAAAGATACTAAAAATTACATACTAAAGGAAAGTGACAATAATGAATATGATAATAAAAAAGAGATAATCGATTAATATGTTTTGTGGGGTGAATGATGTATTCATGTATTATAATTCAAATATTATCTTATATGAATCATATATATGTAAGGATTTTTTCTCATATTCATTTATTAAAAATTTTCAAGAAATTAATAAATAGTTACTATAAAATAAATTTTTTATTTAATATAACGGTGATATTCAGGGAAAATTCATTATTAATTAAATGAAAACACATAATATTTTTTTATGTCGAAATAGTTATTTTTGGATAAAGAGATGATTCATATGGATAATGTAAATTTGATAGTAATGATAACCTAGGAGCTGATTAATGATTTATGGACACAATGATTTCTCCTAACATTGGTGGAGTTTGAAACATTATTTTCCCTATGGAATATAATAAATAATATAATGTTTAGTTCAATGAATGAAGAATAATGCATCTTATTATTTTGGTTTTATAAAAATTCATATAAATATGATGGTTTAATATAATGCGTGATGAAGATATTCACATGTTTTTTATGTGAAAATTGTATCTTCTTCGATTTGTTTGGGGGATCAATAAGGATTTCATTTTAGAAATTTTGTTAACATATTTATATTTTTTTCTAATTTATCATAATGGTCATAAGGGTAACCATTTATGAAATGGTTTATGTTGAAATTTGGATGATTCATTAGATATTAATATTTTATTTCACATTTTGATGTTTTTGGGATAACAAGTGGAAAAAAATCTATGATGATAACTAAATGTTGAAAAAATGATGTAACATTAGGTTTTTGGATCTTATAATCTATTATTGTTCAATTGAGAATAAATTAACATCAATTTCCTAGAGTAATATATTATGTGGAAATTCATGAAGGCACAACCAATGTTTGACATCGTGTATAACCAAATAAAATCATGTATGTTCATCTTCACATTTGAAAAGGATATCAAAATACAATTTTTTTCCTATTATGATAATTTTTATGGTATCAATTACCATTTTCAAACCTCTATTGTTAATGGTTCTACTATAATCATCTTTCTATAGATCACCCACTTTCTTATGATCTGTGGCCTCTGAAACTCTCTATAATTATTTATTCATTTCTTCTAAGTCAAAATATTCACAACCCAGTAATGTTATTCTATTTGGAAATAGAATTATTAGATACTTTATATATCATTTATGATTTCAATATTGAATTTTTTACATATGTTTTATTATCAATATTTAGGATGCTATTTTATTTGATGGAATTTTAAAATGATAAACCATTGATGACTGAGATTTATTTCATGGTAAATATTCATTTTTATGGAGGGGGTCGAATGTGACAACCAATGATTTCATGAAATATTATTTTTTTCAAATATATTTAATAAATTTTTTATTTAATACAACAATATGTTAATCATGCAAGATAATTAACCATATTTGTTTTGGATCCAAATAATACTGAGTTTAGCTTGTGTTACATGAAATTTAATGATTCAACAAACCCTAAAATAATATTATCTGAAATATTTAATATGAAACCTATATTTTAATTAATGTGACCTATATATTATTAAATACATATTAAAATATACATATAAATATCAACCTTAATTAAAATTAATTTATATATTCTTTGTAAATAAACAATCATTTGTTTTTAATGAAACTATATTCATCAAAAATTGGGTTTTTATAGAACAAATTATTATTTATTTAATGAAAAAAATATTATAATAGATTTTTTTGAATATTTTTTTTATAAAATTAACATTAATTTTGAGTTTAACACATTAAAATTACCTTATTGGATATTTTTTGGATTTTTTGGATAAATATTTATGTTTTAATGAATACTAAAAAATACCATGTTTTTTAAAAAAATGATTTATATTAAATAAATAATGAAATAAAAACAGAAAATTATGTTTTAAAATCTATTTTGTATCATTTAGTATTATTTAATCAACTTATGCAATTTTCAAAGAAAATTATATATATTTTTAGTACAAGATTATGTTTTGTTTAAAATGATGGTTTTTCATAAAATCGTTTGAATGTGCATAATATTTTACAAGGTTTGTTATGTAAGATAATACCTGATAAATAATTTTTTAAATTACATTATGATATTATATTTTAATATATAATAATTGATATAGTAATAGTGATTATTATTTCACATATCGTTATTATAAATTTATTTCTGGATTGAAAAATACACTTCATCAAAACCCATTTTTTCATCGTGTTTGCGGGATTGGTATTAGATTTATTTCATCAAAATATTATTAAATTTACTTGAAAAAAAATATAATTTTGAAAACTAGATTATAATAAATATATTATGTTTATTTTTAAAATTTTTCTAAAATGATTATTTTTTATGAATAATGATATTTATAGAATTTTATTTTAAAACTATCTTTTAATTTAATTTATTTATAATGGTAAATTTTTTTAATTTTATTTAAATTTAATAGTAGTTAAAAATTAAATCCATTAATAAATTTTTTTTAATTTAAATTGTTTTAATATTTAATTTCTATATTCAAACATTATAAGCATTCAAATATTTTATCTTTAAAAACTCAATTTCCCACCACTTACATTGTGTTAATTTTAAATTAAACTTTTTCCTCTAAAATGAATGGAATTTGGGAAATTTTGTTTTGTTTTTTGAATATAAATAAGTTATATTATCTAATATGGAAAACATGATTTTTTAAAAAAAATAGTAAATGTATGAATAATTTATTTTTCATGATTAAGGTTAAAATGGGTTTACCTATAGTAAAAGTAAATAAGATATAGATAAATATTACAAATACACTGGTATAGAAACCATTCTCTGGTAATAATTAAACAATTAAACCGATATTGTTAAATAATAGACCATTTTTTCCAGGTAACATATGAAAAATGTTGGGTCACTCAATCGCTTTTAAAAATATCATGTGTATAATATCACACACTTATGAAAGGCCACCCATATCCTCTATTATTCACACATTGAAACCCATTTGGATCTACCAATATCCAAAAAATACACTTCAAAACATCCTCAATATAAACCTAGAATCCTAATTTTAAAATTTAATCTTACTATGAAAGGAATTTTGGGTAATACAAAGGAGGATATCAAATGTAGGTCTAATTTTCATCATTGACTATTTTTGTATTATTTTATCCTCCAACAGAATCAATTTTTTAATAAATTTATTATATAATAACCTATTTGTCTTCAATATAAAATTTATTTTATTTTAAACTCATGATGTATAACCATGTATCACCATGATATATATTATATTGTTTTTTCAAATTGATTTATACTTTTCGATATTTTCCATTTATGAAATCACTAAATATAGCCTGATTTATATTAAAGCACTAAGATAGGTATGCATTTAATGAATCACCAATTTAATCTTGTGTTACACCAAATTATTATAATATATTTATATAAATGAAACACTATATTTGTCTTTTATTGCACAAAATTCTATATTTTTTAAATAATTTTCATTACACGCAATACATGGTTTTACCAAATTACAATATATTATTAACATGATTATTAAAATATTATTATTGTAACCACAAATCAATTGGAATTGATATTTAAAATAAGTTAATTTTTTTGAAAATATTAATAACACATGTATATAAAATGTTTCCTTTGGTTATCAATTGGCTATAAATAAAAGTAAGAAATATTTGAAAATTATCATAATCCATTTTGAAAAAAATTAAACATCATTAAATTAATAAATTTAAAACCATTGTTTTGATTATTCTATTTATTAAAATTTTTAAAATTTAATATAAAATGATAATTTTCACTAATAATATATTTTTTATAGGCATAAAATGTTATTAAATTTAATTTTTTTAAAAAGATTTATTCTTCAAAAATGTAATTGTATAGCCTTTTAATGGACAACCCATATTAAAAATACTTTCACAAGCATTTAAAATTTTTATCTAAAAATTTAAAATTAATTTTTCTAAATCAAAATATACAATTTCCATATGGGATAAATTCATGTATTTTTTTGATAAAGTTTCATCTATTAATGAGTAGTAAAAATGGAATTGTAATTAAAAACATCATTTTATACTAATTTAATTTTATAATAAATATATATTTTTAATTTTATTTAATAATAATTTATATCAAATTTAAAAAAATTCTTCCAATTTAGGTCTTTATTATCAATTTAAAATTGAAATTGAATATAAAATCAATCTAAACTTTGTAGTATTTTAATTATAAAATCCATTTCTTCACCCCATCTAGAGGACTAATTTGAAAATACATTTTTCCACATAGTTATTTAGAATATCAAAAAATGGACTTAATAATTGGAATCATATATTATTATAATGTCTAATAATTTCAACTTTTTTGAGAAAAATATTAATAAATATAAATAAAATTAGGTACTACGATTTAGGTCAAAACAGGGGTACTTTGATGTTAAAAAATAATTTCTGAGGAAAAATAATATAGAAACATATAAAAAAGATAATGGTTAGAAATATATTGACTAAGTTCCCTCTATTTTCAAAAACATTCAATTTTTAGAGGAACATTATGTATGGTATACCTCTTAATAGTGTTTACCGTTTTATATTAACATGAATGAAACTCCATCTCTACTAAAAAAAGGGCACCTCCATTTAATCACACCTCTCAAGACATATGGATCTGAAAAACCCTTCCAAAATATCCAACCAAATTCACTAACTTAATAATATAAACAAATATATGGGAATAAATCCAAAAAAGGATACCATTTGGTTCAAACCTAGATGAGTTACCCAAAGAAGAGGTAACATCCTTCCACATGCTCTTTGGTTTTATTTTAATTCACCACCCAATAAATTAATATATTTAATAATTAAAATAATAATATATGTATCTGAAATATACTGATATATTTTTATTATAATTTTTATACATACACTAACAAACACATCAATCAAATGGATATCAAAATCATCATTTATGTGTAGGTCAGACAAGAGCCTTGCAAAACAAGGTCCTTCATTTTTCCTATACCACCTATCCAAGTTTGGAATTATGATTGATTCAATGTTTCTATATTATATATATTTATGTTATTTATTATTTATTTATTTTTATTTAATTAGTATATAACACATACCTTCAATCATTCCATTTTTATAAATATGAAAAACTCGTTTGTGTACGTGTGGATTATTGCCTCCTCAAAGTTATATGATTAGTTCACACTTTTCATGGAATGTATTAAGGATGGGTTTCATTAACATATAATATGTTTATGAAATAATATTTAAACTGAAATAGTATGTATATATATATTCATATATTTAATTTACAACATTTCATTCAATATGATAAGAAAATAGAAATTGTGTTCATTTGTATGTATAGCCTAATGTCTCAATGAATAGTGCATTTCATTTCATATTTCAATGATTTATATAATTTTATAATTAATTATATAATGAATATTTATGATATTTATATCATTTTATATTTTGTTTAAATATGTAAATCAAGTTTTATGTAGGAGTATCATGAATAACAAAATCAATACATATACGAAAACAAATTGGATATTACCCAAAATGCAACATTTACATGAATTTTTCTTTAAATAGGTAACAAAAAGAAATATTAATAGTATATTTGGAGTTATAAGTAATACTATTTATTAATTTATTATTTATAATAAACACATATCTACTAACTATACTAAATTTTTCTTGTTTCATGATTACATGTAACCTTCCCATGACTCCACGTCACCCAAATACTCCCAAATTCTACCTCCATACATTAAAAAATACTACATCCTGCACCTGATCATGATTTACCTCAGGTGATGGTTCCTCTCTCATCCTCGACGCAGTAGTCCCGCTGATATTCCCGATTTTCATCTCCAGCAGGTAGCCCCGCCACCGCGTACTCCGTCTCCACGCAGTACTTAATCATTTCCTCCTCCATCATCTCCTTCGCGTTCGTCTCCTTTGCCTCATAGCTTCATAGGATTCTAGGTATGCTATATTCACCTCCATAGGGTTCCTACTACCGTTTCACCTCCGTCGAGGCTCCAGTGATTCCCGCTCCCGCTGTTCCTGCACCTTTTTCACATCTTCCACGATTACTACGAATCTTGCTCCAGTTTCTCCTCTGGCACCCCTCTTATACTTCATGCTGTTGTTGCCTCTCTTGTGCTACACCTAGGGTTGTCGCTCGCATTTCCACTCCCATCGCCAGTACCCACAAAACACCAAAGTCATCTTCCTTGCTAATTTTCTATTCATGTACTATGGTTATTAATCTTGAATCCCCTCATCTCCTAATGTGTTTCCCGAATCTCCTACTCTTTCGAAGAATTTCAGTCAGAAAACATCTAGATTCAGTCTATCTCATTCTATAACTCCCTCAAGATTGTTATTTCTATCCTCATCTACAACTGTCGACTATTTCTACTCAATCGAATTTTGATCGATGTGATGCTCTCCCGACAATAGGTATGTTATCCTAAGTCATTGAAATAATATCCTCTTCAATTTATAGTATTTCCATTCGCATAAAACTATTTCAAATGTTATTATAGTAAATATGTTTATCCGATTCACAAATTAGGGAATCTATTTCATTATGTTTTCTCGAATTTATTCACCAATTCATTGTTTGAATACTGTTATTCAAAATGCAATATTATTCCTAATCTGCACTTTGATTCTACATTTCATGATTATGAAAATGTTGACGAACGACTTCACATGTTTTTTTGATTCAGGTATCCATATCACCATCTCTTGACTGTCAAAGTAATGTCATAAAAGATTCAATGTAATTTTTTCTCACTAATATTTCTACTTCCATTTATGTAATGTTTCATTTATTATTTTGTTGTTTGAGATCAATATTTGTTTGATATATAATTCTGTGTCATATTCTACGAAATCATTGTTTCATGTACTTTTTTTTATGTATTTTTGTTTCTACTATTGGTTATTAGTATTTTTATTTGTAATAATTTTTAATCAAATTATTAGGATTCATTGTTTAATTTTCAATATTATTAAATAAACATTCATTATATTTGTGTTATATCATTTTAAAAAATTACCGGTAATATTTTTTAACACCTCTAGTATATATTCTCATCAATCATTCTTTCATTTTTTATGCTATATGTCATTGTGATTAATAGTCTTTGTAGGCTTATATGTCATTAATTACCCTAGAAAAATCAAATTGATTAATCTCATGTTGTATACTATCCTTCAATGCTTGATATCTTTCAACACCTACTAAACTCTTTTTCATTGAGATTAATATTGTTTCAAATCCTGTTATGTTTGGAAAATTTTTATTCTCATCAGATAGTTGGAAATACGGACCATGATGGTACGTTATATTTCTGAACACATACTACATCCATGTGTATTTTGTACTGTAGTGTTTCTTTAAATTATTTGAAACATTGTGATGTGATTTTCTATTTTTGTTGATCATAATTTAAACATGACATTGTGTTTCTATTTGTAGGTTACCAGTACATATGTTTCACACATTCAGAATGATCTTCATTGATATTGACAAGGGGTTTTCACTTCTTTGAGTTTTAATTTAAACGAAATTCTATCTGAGTTTCTAGAACAGACACAGTTTTTTTAAGTTTTGATATTGACTCATAAATGTCATTTGGTTTTGACTACAAGGCCTTATTTCCTGTAACATAATTGATGTCTTTATCTTTTCTAATATTAGTGGTGTATGCGACTGAATCAGGTCCGGAGTCGACCTCCACAATTCATGTCATATACAAATGATATTTGGTCATGATCTCATACACCATCAGATGATGTATGGTAGATCTTCTCATTGACATACATGGATTTCAGATCCCATAAAAATGTATATATTTTAGGATGACGGAATTGTGATAAAGCCATTAATTATTTTTCTCATTTAAATTCTCCTATAATGTAATACCAATACCCTTCTAAACTATAAAGATTTTAGAATCAATGTTGTTTCATTTTTAATTGTTCTACCAAATTTGGTGTTTCTCACAATTTGTATATTGTTTATACATTTAATGATCATTGTAATGGTGCATAATGAGCTTACACGTCTCCTTAAATTTTGTTTTATTTATCATTGTATGCAGTTTTTGAATGAAATGGTAACACAGATTTAAGAGAGCTCATGCAGACACTCAAGGACTGCATATAAGAGCAGTTAAGGTGATCCATTCTCGGAATCGTTGATTTCAAAAGTTTCTAAATCATTAATTTATCCAGTTCATATGTTGTAATTTATATGTCGAGGTAATTTCTTTTTTTAAACAATGGAATCATTTTATTCGGTTATGAACAATATCATTTGTTTTTTATTATGAACCTAAACATACATATGATTTTACCTATCTTTTATTCCAACTATTTTTAAAAGTTTTTTAGTCATCCACATGTATTTCAAATCAATAGAAAAAATTTAGTTTACCCAGGGAAAACACAGGTTACAACCCTTAGCTATGAACTATTTCCTGGCGTGGCGGGTATGTTAATAATCTTACTTGTTTGTGATTTGATAAAATTTTCATAAAATTTATTGTATTCAGTTTTTTTGTTCATATCTCATCCCATGATGACATCCCTCTTTCATTTGTTGATAGGTACATTGAATTTTGAGGTTATATGCCTTTCATGACTACTATTGACTTGGAAGGCCTGAATAGATAAAATAAAGTTCATAGGGAGCTGAGACAGAATCTCAAGAGAGCTCTTGTAGATACTCAGGGGCTGCATATAAGAGATGTTAAGGTGATCCATTTATGGAATGCTGGATTTCTAAAGCTGCGAAATCTTCATGTTATCTGTTTCATATGTTATAATTCATATGTCGAGGTAACTTCTTTTTTTAAAAAGTGGAATCATTTTATTAGATTACAAGAAATAGAAATTGTTTTTTATTATGCATAGAAACATACATATGAGATTACCCATATTTTATTTCAACAATTTTTAATAGTTTTTTAGTTTTCTATATGTATTTGACATCCATAGCAAAAAATTTGTTTACCCAGGAAAAACAAAAGTTACATCCCTTATGTCTGAAGTCCAAAAGTGGCAGGTATGTTAATAATTTTGCATGTTTGTGAGTTGTTAAATTGGAAGGTATGTTAATAATATTTCATGTTTGACACTCTATCTTCACTTATTCTAAAATCCATGTTCTAGGATTTCGTAAACTACTCCATTCAGTCTCCCACATCTAGGGTTTTTTATAGTTCATTAAGTATAAAAAAAGTTCCAAGCAAACTTTTAATCGATATAGTCACATATGCATATATGTGCTTGGTCAAAACAATTCTGATTTCAGAATCAAATTTATTGATTCCGGTGTTCATTCATTTTCCCATTTGTTGTGTTCCATATGTATTTCACATCCACAGAAAAAATTATGTTTACCCAGGACCAACACAGGTTACAACCCTTAGCTATGAACTAGGTCCTAGCGTGGCGAGTATGTTAATAATCTTGCATGTTTGTGATTTGATAAAATTTCCATAAAATTTATTTTCTTTAGTTTTTTCGTACATATCTCATCCCATAATGACATACCTCTTTCATTTGTTGATAGGTACATTGAATTTTGAGGTTATATTCCTTTCATGACTACTAATGACTTGGAAACCCTGAATAGATCAAATAAAGTTCATAGGGAGCTGAGACAAAATCTCAAGAGAGCTCATGCAGATACTCAAGGGCTTCATATAGGAAATGTTAATGTGATCCATTCAAGAAATGAATGATTTCTAAAGTTGTGAAATCATCATGTTATCTATTTCATATGTTGTAATTCATATGTCGGGGTAATTTATTTTTTTAAACCAGGGAATCATTTTTTTGGATTACAAGAAAGAGCATTTGTTTTTTTATGCACAGAAACATACATATGAGTTTACCCATCTTTTATTTCAATAGTTTTTGAATAGTTTTTGAGTTTTCCATATGTATATGACATCCAGAAAAAGAAATTTGTTTACCCAGGAAAAACACAAGTTACAACCCTTAGGTCTGAAGTCCAAAAGTGACAGGTATGTTAATAATATTGCATGTTTGCGAGTTGATAAAGTGGAGGGTATGTTAATAATATTTCATGTTCTTGAGTTGACAAAGTGGAGGGTATGTTAAAAATATTCCTGTATTACATATCATCTATCACTTGATGTATTTTAGTGCTGGTGGGAGAAGGGGCTGGGCAGGGAGGGGGGATGGTGGGAAAGGGGCTGGGCAGGGAGGGAGGGGCATGGTGGGGTTGATGCGGGGTAGGAGGGATGATGAGTTGGAAGGGGGAGGTGCTAGGATTGGGTGGAAGTAGAGGTTACGAAGGGGGTAGGGGAGGGAAGGGTTTGGGCAGGGGGAGGGGGCTGGGCATGGGTGGGGGTGGTGATGGGCAGGATAGAGGAGTTGGAATGGGGGACGAGCCTGGTGGGGTGGTGCTGGGAAGGGGGGATGGGCCTCTGTAATGTTTTTTAATCAAGTTTCTGGTAATTTCTTTGGTGACTTAAATATATGGATGGTCAACATGAATATTCATTTGGTGTCTGTTATATATAGCTATTTTGATCATTGATAGTGAAAGATGTTAACTTATCCATTAATTTAAGGATTCCCTAATTTTAACTTTTGTGTGCAGGTTCAATAGAAACAAGTATGTGCTTATGTAATGTTATGAATTAAATTTTTATTGGCCCATTGGATGGTTTATATGAATGAAATTACACAAAACATGAAGATTGTATTTCTTAGACTTGATTTTTTGACTACATAAACCTATCTTTTGAGGTTATTGGTGATATTCCCTTATGCATATTTCATATTTAAATGAAGGTATTGCAGTGTGTTATTGTTATTAAAAGGTAACAACTTATAAACTGTTCAGTAGTTTGTGCTACATTACTTACTTCTATAGTTGTATTAATTTAGTCTATAGATTTATGATTCCTAAAAAATGGTTTCCATTTTGTTTTACATAGAAATATAAATGGGCTAGATAGTTCGTCTCAATTACTTTCAGATGATTATCTATACTTGATGAAGCGTTAAACCATAGTGTAAAGACATTGATGGTCCATGATGGAAGAGCTGGGTAGGGGGGGATAGTAGGTGTTGATCTAGGTAGGGGGAGGGGGCTAGTGTGGAAAGGGGCTGGGCAGGGGGGAGGAGGAGGTGGGAGGGTGAGCTGCTGGGACGGGATGGGAAGACAAGCTGGTTAGAGGGGAGGGGGGAGGAGGAGCTTGGTAAGGGGGAGTAGGAGGGGGATGAAAGGGTGGGAGGATAATCTGGTCAGTGGGTAGGGGAGGGGAGGTGAGGGGATGGGCAGGTAAGAGGGGAGGGGCGGGGAGGGGAGGGGAGGGGAGGGGAAGATGAGGGTAGGGGGGAGGGGGCTTGTGGGGGAAGAGGTTGGGTAGGGGAGGAGGGGGCTAGGCAGGGGGGATGAGGTGGGAGGGGAAGGTGATGGGATGGGGTGGGACACAATAAGAGGAGGGGGGGAAGGGTGGTGCTGGTAGGGGAGTAGAAAGAGGTCCTGGGAAATTGGGGGGGGGGGTGTGACAAGCTGGGCAGGGTGGGGGAGAGGATGAGCTGGGCAGGGGAGGGAGAACAAGTATAGGAGTGGGGAGGGGAGGGGTAGAGCTGGGCATGGGGGTAAAAGGAGGGGCTGGAAAGGAGGAGGTGATAAGCTGGGCAGGGGGGAGGGGAGGGGCTGGGCAGGGGGGAGGGGGAAGAGGGGCTAGGCTGGGGGGAGGAGGAGGTGGGAGGGTGAGCGGCTGGGGAGGGATGGTAATACAAACTGGTTTGAGGGGAGGGGAAAGGTGGATCTTGGTAAGGGGGAGTATGAGGGGGGGGGGGGGAAGGGTGAGAAGAGAATCTGGTTAGTGGGAAGGGGGGGTGGGGAGGGGCTGGGCAAGTTGAATGGGATGGGAGGGGAGTTTAGGGGAAGATGAGGGAAGGGGGGAGGGGGCTGGTGGGAGAAGAGGTTGGGCAGGGGGAGTGGTGGGGGAAGGGGCTGGGTAGGGGGAGGCGTAGGTGGGAGGGGGAGGTGTTGTGATGGGGTGGGAGACAAGAAGAGGAGGGGGAGGGGATGGGTGGAGCTTGGTAGGGGGTAGGAGGAGGTCCTGGGAAATTGGGGGGGGGTGACAAGCTGGGCAGGGTGGGGGAAGAGGAGGGGCTGGGAAGGGGAGGGAGAACAAGTAGAGGAGTGGGGAGGGTAGGGGTAGATCAGGGAATGGGGGTAAAAGTATGGGAGGGGAGGGGAGGGGAAGATGAGGGCAGGGGGGAGGGGGCTGGTTGGGGAATAGGTTGGGTAGGGGGAGTGGTGGGGGAAGTGGCAGGGTAGGGGGAATGCCGAGGTTGGTGGGGGAGGTGTTGTGATGGGGTCGGAGAGAAGAAGAGGAGGGGGAGGGGAAGGGTGGAGCTGGGTAGGGGGTAGGAGGAGTTCCTGGGAAATTGGGGGGGGGTGTGACCAGCTGGGCAGGGTGGAGGGGAGGGGCTAGTTAGGGGAGGGAGAACAAGTAGAGGAGTGGGGTGGGGAGGGGTAGAGCAGGGCATGGGGGTAAAAGGAGGGGCTAGGAAATGAGGAGGTGATAAGCTGGGCAGGGGGAGGGGAGTGGCTAGGCAGGGGGGAGGGGAGGGACTGGGCAGGGCGGAGGGGAGAAGAGGGGCTGGGCAGGGGGAAGGATAAGGTGGGAGGGTGAGCTGCTGGGAAGGGATGGGAAGATAAGCTGGTTAGAGGGGTGGGGAGAGGAGGAGCTTGGTATGGGGGAGTAAGAGGGGGAGGAAAGTGTGGGAGGAAAATTTGGTTAGTGGGTTGGGGAGGGGAGGGTAGTTGTTGTGCAAGTTTGAGGGGAGATGAGGAGAAGAGTTTCTGCATTTTATATTTAATATGAATATACTATTAAGTTTTTATTATACATACATTGTTTTCAAACATATGCAATCTCACTTTTAAAATTCATATCATTTATGTTGCAGAGGTGGAAAATATACAGAGAAAGATGCAAAAGCCATTGTTGTGTAGATTTTAGTTGTGGTTTACATTTGTCACCTTTAAGATGTTGTGCACCATGACCTAATTCCAGAGGTTATTATACTTGAATCTGAAACTCTTCTTTTTTATTTAGTGTTATATTTTTCTTATTTTAACAATTGACTTTGTGGTTTAGCAATACTTCCTTTTCACATCTATAAATGAAGAAGATGATATGAGGCTCATATATATTGGCATTTCAGACGTTATTAAGCCAGGTAAGAATTGAGGAAGCTCATTGATGTTTTTATTCATTATGTCATTATCTACATTTTTTTGCTCATGTAATGATGATTCAATAATTTGTTTTTTTAGTATTACAAAATTTATATTCAGTCCTTTTATTGATATAATCCTATATCGTAAGAGATGATAATTTACATTGTGCAATTCGTTTTGTAAAATTTAATTTTTATTTTCATTTAATATTGTTATCCATTATTTACATTGCATATTTGACAAATTTATATTGATAGGTAACTGTTTTCTATCGTTGCTTCTCATATTTTATATCCATTGAATAGATTTTTCAAAACAATTTTGATGTTGTTTTCATTGATAAATGGTTATTTTATTTAAACTCAGAGGTCCACAGTTAATGATTTTTTGTAGTATACAATTAATTGTATTGATACTGCATTTTATATTAAATATGCATATACTATTACATTTTTATTATACATTCTTTTTTTTCAAACATATGCAATCTCACTTTTAAAATCCATCTCATTTCTCTTGCAAAGGTAGGAAATATATATGGAAAGATGAAAAACCATTGTTGTGCATATTTTAATTGTGGGTTCCTTTTGACATCTTCATGGCGTTGTGCACCGTGACCTAAACCCAATGGTTTTTATTCCTGAAACCGAAACTCTTATTTTTTATTTATTGTTATATTTTTACTATTGTAACTATTCTCTTTTTTGTTTAGCTGAAATTACTTTTCACATCTATAAATAAAGAAGCTAATATGAACCACACATTCTATGAGAGGAATGCAGGAGAAGTTGCACATACGGCTGTGAGAGGAATACAGGAGGAGTTGTAATTTCACCATTCTTATTCATTTTCTTTTAAAATATATTCAATATTAATATAAACTATTATGTTTTATAAATAGTAATCTATAGGTAATAATAAGAATTATTTTAGTGTCATGCATAGCACGGGCGAAGTACTACTTTATTATATAAGAGGTTTAAAAATGTACTATGAAAGTTAATACTTCTGGTAAGTGTTTTCAAATCTCATTTTTTATATCCCTACGATATGGGTCCCATTCACCACTCGTTGCATTCTTGTGGTGTATATAGTGACCAATGAAATGTTATATCATTAATTTAATTTACATCATGATATTAAATGTTTCAATTGACTCCATTATTTTTTCCCACTTGATTCAAAATTCACTGAAATTAGAAGATACTTTCATGTCTCACTTTTATTTTTGTGAGAAGTTTTCCATAATCACCAAAATTTTCTTTTTTGAGTGTATATATGTCACATGAATTTATTATAGGATCATTATTCATAAATTTATAGGTATTTATATATCCATTTGACTATCTATATTTCATGGAATTTTTATGGTTCAAAAGTCACCCAATCAGTAATGTAATTTTTTCATAATTTCCCTTCTTTGAGACACATGTTTTATTATTCACCTAAATTAATATTTGTGTTTTATATAATAGTATTTGATAATAATTTCATTATAATCCACATATTTTTTATATTTTAGTATTCATTTTACATTATTCATTCCATATGATTGTGATTCAATGTTACCAAATTTAATAGTGTTTTTTGATACAATCTAATAGTTTATTGAGATTATTAATAACATTTCTTCACATGATAAAATATTACGATCTATATATTAAAATGTATCTTGAATCTTATTATAATATGGTTATAAATGATATCCCCATGCACTGGTACCATTTTTCTAATCTTCCTCACTTAATAAATTTAATAATATTTTTTTATGTAAATCCAAAAGTTTTTATCACTTTAGTATAAAATTTGTTTTTTTTCAGAAAACTGTGTTTTATAAAACAATTTTCAATAATGAGTTTCTATGAATATTAAATCAAAATTTTATCCATGTTATACAAATTTAATAAAAAAATCTTCTCAAAGGAATATAATTTTAGTTTTCAAATAAAAGAACTTTTCAAATAATTTTCTGGTGAAAAATTAATGTTTTGTATATATGGATTTAAATTATTCAATTACTATAATTTACATAAATATTAACTTGATATTTTAAAAGGTTCTTTTTACATACAATTTTATCATAATATTATAGAAATTTGTTTTTTTTTCCAATGTGGTATTCTATGAAATTTATTTAAAAAATGTTTCATGTTTTAAAATTATTATTTAAATGAAAGATTATTTTCCTTTAGAAATGTTCAATGTGATATTACGAAATACATATCCCTATAGAATTACATACATTTATTTCTATTACTATTTAATTGGGAGAAGATCTATGTTCACCATTCTTATACATTAATTTTTTAAATTTTACAAGAAATGTTATTTATTAAACTTTTTTATCCCCCACAGGTTATACAACGTTAATACACTAATGAAACCCACATAATTTCATGGGTTTATCTATGTTGAAATTATTATGAAACGTGAATATTTTCAATAGTTAATTCTATTATGTAATTTTTTTGATTCCTATTCCATTTAATGAGTTAAGATATGATGAATTTTTTTGAACATGTACCACACATATGGTTGATTTCATTATGTGATCAGTGGGACCTATATATGTCTACATTGAATTGGGTAAATATTTATATTTCATAATATAATTAGGGGATTAAAGTTAATTTTCTTCATCCATATTTGAAAATAGGTGTTTCTTAATCCATAATGTTAGATAGATGTGTCTGGACCCACAATGTGAAATAATTGTGTCCTAGTCCCAAATTTTGAATAGGTGCATCCTGATCCACAATTGGAAAAAGGTGTGTCTTGATATATAATGGTAAATACTTCCAACATGATATAATATCAGAAATAGGTGTGTCTTGATCCACTATGATGATGGTAGTGATAGTTAACCTTGGAACATGAAATGGTTTTCAATATTTATGATGGTTCCACACATATGTTACAATATATTATGGTCTATGATTTATTTATGACGATTTATTATCCTTACAAATTAGTTCTTATGAATGTACAATATTTATTACATGACTCATGTATATGATATTTGATATTCTTATAATGACCTTCAAATTTTATTGTCCTGTTCTCTTTCAATTATAATCATTTCATGCATATAAATTTTCATTATTTACTATTGATGATCATCTGAGATCACCCCTTACATATGTTTCATTTCCACATGTTATAAATAAAGGGTTTTAATTATGATTAATTATGTGGAATATTGTTTTTAGATATATTTAAGAACATTCAATGAATTAAATTAATGTGTTCCTAATTTTCAAATAAAATAAACTATTACATTCCTTGAGAATTTATTTTCCCAATGTTCTAAATATTCATAAAAAATTATCTAATATTAACACATGTTAAGAATTTGACTCAATAGTTGTAATAGATACCCAATATTAATTTTTATAAAAATTAAATAACCTTTTCAAAATACTTAATACATTACAATAATGGGCTCCAAAAGACCATATTAGTTTAGTGACTCTAGAAACATGGATAAAAAAATTTCTAACATAGGGAAATATCAACAATATTTTCCCCAAAGTTCATCACCTTAGTAAATCTATATAAAAATAAATATTTATAAAAGAGGGAAGGAAAATAAAAGAAATGGGTGAGCTCAAATGAATATTAAGGGTAAATAAAGTAAATTTATAATCATAACATAAACCAAAGAGTATCAGAACATGATTATATCATTAGAAGAACATAACCTACATATAAAGGATAAACAACATAATAGAAATCCAAAACAATTTGTAGTATATAAGAAATGAATAATATTAAAATAAGGGACATAATCTATTTATTCATAAAATATGAATAAGACATGGAATCATGTCATAATCATCAATTAATAACATTATGAACATGTGTAACTGTAAACATGTTAGCAAATTACGTTATGAACATGAAATACGACACTCGAATAGTCATATGGACATGGAACTAGGTCCATTAATAATGTTGTGAACATGAAATTAGGTTAATTCATAACATTGCAAACAAGTAATATTGTTCTTGAAAAACCATATGGACATGAAACCAGGTCCATGCATAAAATTGTAATCATGTATTTAGGTACCCTCATAATATCATGAACACATAATAAGGTTAACTCATAACTATTTGAACATGTAATTAGGCTCACACATAAACTTATGGACATGAATATAGTTCTATGAAAAACAATGTGAACATGTAAATAGGTTCATGCATATGATTTTTACTCACGAGACATCTAAAATTACCCAATTTATTGGAGGGAGATATAGGTCCCACATTTCACATAAAAAATAATAAAGACAAGTTTCACTAGAATATAAAACATGAATCATATCATCAACCATAAAAATAAAAGGTTATCATAAACAACTATCATAACCAATGAAATTAGTTGGTATCATTAATTTTTTTCCAAATCATAACATATATAAAATAGATAGGTTTCCTAATAATTTTATTAATGCATAACCTGTGAAAATAAGTAAGGTTCAAAAGAATTTAATCCATTGAAGAGAAACTGATTTTATAAATCTATTTCCCTAGAAATATTACTAGAAATTATAATCATATAACTGAAGAATGAAAATGGATTTAATAAACATATAACATTTTATAGGGAAACAAGGTTCACAAAGACCATGAAATAAATAAAAACCCACTATGTTGAATAATATAAATAAAACCATTAGATAATTTCCAATAAAGGCATTATTAACATCAACATATTCATTCATTGATTGAAAATAATTTCCAAATATCTTTTTAAAATGATTCTTATGGAAAATATTCATTCTCTATTGAAAATGTATTTTTAATGAACATAACCATTTGAAAATAATTTCTTATCAAATACCTTTAATAATTATAAATAATTATTGAAATCAATTTGAAAACATTTTTCCAATAATTCTAATATAATAATCATTAAAACATTTAAAAAAATCTATTAAAATTATTTTAAAACATTAAAAATGTTATGAAAATGTTTTGGAAATTATTTTATTTAAAATACACTAAAATTTATTTTGAAATCAAGAAATTTTTTTAAAACAATTTCAATTGAAAATTAATTTTAACAAAATAAATAAGGAAAATATACCATTTAATCATGGAAAATATGGTTCAATGAAATAAATGTGGGTAAATCTTTACATGATGTACAAGGTAAAAAGAGTATTTTTTTTAACAGTAAAAAGGTTATAAAAAGACCTTTTTAGGAAAGAGGAAATAATTTTTTTTCGAAATCATTTGTAAAAGTGATAAAGGGTAGATATTTGTTTTAGTATTATTTGAGAATAGTAAAAAAAATTTGGAAACATTTTTTTTTATAAAAAATGGTTTTGAAGGAAATAAGATTTCCGAATGAAGAGTAAGATAAATTTGGACTTCCTTAAAAATAATTTCTTAAATATATTATATTCCAAGTAGTTAAAAATATCACAAATATATAATGATATCATGAATAGCTATAGGATAACTAAATTCGTGAATTTTATTGAGAAATGATTCATATCATTTCATCAAATAAAACAAAAGTATAAACAAACTAGAAAAGTAATTATATTATTTCAATAAACTCTTACTACTTGGTAACCTTGATCTATAATACCAATTTAAGAAAATAAAATTAAATAAAGCTCAAATTATCATGAATAGAATTTGATACATGATATAATAGTTCAACTATAGTATGAACACCACATGGAAAAATATAGGTGCAATACATGGATTCTGTCTCTAAGAAGGTAAACTGAGACAAAATCATTTTACTGATTTTGTAACTTTTGAAAAACAATCCCCATGAAAATAAAATAATCAATATGGTATTTAAATAATAATAAATTTATGTTTATAATAATTACATGCATATAATACACACTGAACTGATGGAATGGGTTTTTAATAAAACATGTATATCATTGAAATAAAAATTTAAATTAAATATCATTACCTATTTTCTTGAGTTTATTAGTACCAATGATAAAATAATGTATAATAAATAAATGATTATTAATTTTCATTTATAGAACATTATAATTTTTTATAATTTTATATATCTTTTTATTATTAATTTATATTACCCTCTTGTAAACAATTATATGTTGCAGTTATTCTTTGGGTAATATTTACTTTGTTTTCCATAAGTGTCCAAATGTGTTATATCAATGGTCCCCAAACATATATCATGACTTATATAATGTAATATATTATATAAATATCATTTATATTCAATAAATTTGTTTTATAAAAAATTTTATATGTATGAAATTTTATTTACAATTCATGGAGATGGAAGGCCATATGTACAATGAATGCTACATCCATTTTTATTGAAGTAGTGAACGAATGAAATAAATAAAATATATGTATATTTATATATTTATATAATATAAATACAACAGAATTATTATGTCATATATATCAAATATTTTCACTCAAAATTTCATTAATACTTTCCATGTATTGTGTGAATGAATGACATCGCTATAAGGGTGCAGTATTTCACACATCTTCAAATGAAATTATATTAATTAAACAAAATGGATATTATACATATATGTGTTTTAAAAGGATTAAATAATATTAAATACATAATAAATATCATATATATTATATATAAACTGAGATTCCTTCATTATGACTACCATAATAGGTTGTAAAGTAAGAACCAATAATCATAATTTTGGTGGGAGGTAGTCCACCGTATGCATAAAAATTATGTTAGATACATATCAGATTGATGTGTGTGTAGGTGTAGGTATAAATCACAGCATAAAAACACACTTTTATAATGATTATAATTGTTTTATTATTAAATCATGGAATATTGGTTGTGGAGGTGGTAGAGAAACAAAATAAAAGAAAGGAGTTTCAGAGATGACATTACCTCTTAATTGGGTAACTCCTTTTGATTTGTTCTATAAGGCTTATTTGGAATTAATTCTGCCAAAAGGGATGAGTATATGAGTAATGAATGTATTTTTTGATTTTTACTGTGAATATTTTTACCTATGCAATTTGTTTCATAGGTTTTATAATGATGAAGATGTGGGAGATTTTATAGGGAAGGGAAAAGACTGTCCCGACCCGTCCCACGGGGCCCGTGCCGTGACTACCCCATGACCGATTTCTATAGGCCAAGTGCTGTAAACTAGCACCAAAGGTGTAATTCCATAAAATTGGAAGGGCATTTCCTTTATAACCTGTAACACACACACAATCAAGCACACAGCTGGACAAAACACCATGTAAACTGTATAACAAAAGAGTGTTGAAAGTAAAAGGGGAAAGAATACAAGACCAAATGGAATGTAAAAGTACAACTGAAATGAAATAAAACTAACAAAAAAGAAAAGATAGCTACTGGATAATCCTTCACGGATCCTACCTGAAGTGTAGGTACAGATCATCTCCTCAGCACTCCACGTCAGTCCGTCTCCTCAGTGTAATGACTAGATGTATGGTCCAACTCCATTTACAATCTAATCCTAGTACTCTCCACCTCAGTCAGAGATTTATGTCGTCTGCTTCCAACCACACAATGTGTAGGCATAGCCCGTGCAGGGGTGACTATAACGATACTCAGTAGGGACCCCAAGACCCTCAATGTCTCCCAAAATCCAAAAAGAATAATCCACAAAGTATGAAATCAATAGATAACCCTACTTAGGTATATGCCCATACATATACCTATGTTATTAAGTAATCCAACACAATCATGAGAAAAACATAAATGTACTAACTCAGCTCAACCATGATTTTACTTAAGGGGTAGTATCAAGTAAAATACCCAACACATTATCAAATACTCGGTTGCTGGAGAACTCCTCCTCTATCAAGTACAGTGGGCATGTCGTGTCATAGAGAGGCACTTCCCAATAACCTTGGACTATTCAGGTACTCCTCCTGTTGAGTATTTTGGGTCTGCTGCATCACATAGAGGCACTCCCCACCATGGGCCATCCGGCACACCCTAGGGCTCCCCCTCGTAGCTTGCTGAGGCACTCCTCCTATCGTGTACCGTGGGTCTGCCGTGTCACCAAGCGCGTTCCTACACCGTGGGTCTGTAGCCAAAACCAGGAACTCCCCACTGGGCCGGTATAATCACTCCGAGTCAAACGGTCAGCAGTCGCCATGTCTCAGCCAGCTACTAGGGCTCCGCACTATGCTCGCTCGTCACTGGAAGGATCTACACCATGAGCTACATGTCGATACTCCAACATTCATGAAGTCCCACAAAGAAGTATCCTCAAGGTCCGCCACGTCATTGGTGTATCAACGCAACATACAATGTATCATTCAGATGCCTGGTCTATATATTAATAGTCTTTTAGTCCCGGGGGCACGGTTGGATTCGTTCATCATCCAACCAGGCTGTATCTCAACTGCAACCTAAACACTAGTGGGGTATATTCAAAGGAACCGTCAGGATCCAAGATTACAATGGGCGATGAGAGTTTTTCAAATGGATGTCTAGTGCCAATGATATGGCCAAAATATAGTAATTTTTCGTAGTGGGCTCGGGTCTGGTCCAACCTGGTTGGACCGACACAGCCCAACCTAGTCTAGGCTGACCTGGTTCGGGTCAACCCAGCCTGACTCGTTCGGTCTGGCCCAACCCGTTAGGTTCGGCGCGGCCCGCTGGGCCCCGCCCAGTGGGCTGTGAGGGTGCAGACCAATCGCAAGGGCGTGGAATGGTCGTGGGTCGGCACGAGGGCAGTTCAGCCCGGAGGGTGTCGCATGGGTGGGCCAGCATAGAGGGCACCGCGAGGGTGGCTCCGCCCAGAGCGCGGGACAGATTCGGCTAGGAGGGAGCTACGAGGCCGGAACGACCGGGAGGGTGTCACGTGGCCGGTTTGGCCGGGAGGGCGTCGCACGACTGATTCATCTGGGAGAGTGCCGCAAGGGTGCAATGTCTCGGGAGACCGGCAAGCAGCTTGAGCGGGGCATCTTGGTGGCCAGTGGTAGGCATGGCTGGTTCAGCCAGCACGGCTGGGGGGCGTGGCGAGCAGGCTGTACGGTTCAGCCCGGGGCGGCGGAGCCGGTTCATCCGGGGATCCACAGTATCATGGGGGTGGCACGGGTCACGAATGGCGCAGGTGGCATGACAGTTTCCTTCGTAGCCTTCGTCGCCATTGTTGCCTTCCTCCATTTCGAAGAATGATGCTAATCAAAGAAGAACATTAGAGGGGTTGGGCCTCATTGGTTTGTCCTGCACCCTCCGCATTTATGGTTGTAGAAAGCAGTTCAATTTCTTCTAGAATTTCATTGAATTATCAAGAATAGAAGAGAGTATAAATTCAATCAATCACCCCGCATCATCACGCAAATGAAAATTTCTAACCCACAAGGAGAACATCCGCCAATCCACTTGATAATAAGTTCATCTGCGTTCTTTGTTTTTGAAGGAAAGAATAACAAGAATATAAAATCAATCACAAAAATCCCCTACCATTGTTCTCTTGATGTAGTTGGCACAAGAAGAAAGGAGGTGAAGTTGTCGATGTTCATCTTGTCTACCACACACCTCTAATTCTAGGCTCGTGCACCTATTCATCATAATCAAAGATGTGGATATCCCATGTTGGATGAATTCCCAATGAAGAAGGTCGAAGGAGGCCAGCATTCTTCTTTGGTGTGGAATTCATTATTGGAGAGCATTATCCTCTATGTGTTGGGAATCACGGCACTTTACCAGTATTTTTTCTTGAGGAAGCTGTCCCAAATCCTCCTCCCAAGCTTCATATATATTGGAGTGGTGGAGAAGTAAGTAACGATCATGAAATTTATGATGGATAATTTATTAGGAACCTTCCTAAATTCTAATGACACTATTAATTAATATTTAAAAAGGGTCAAGAAAATTAATTTATATTTGCATAATAAAGTGGTGCGTTGGTACAATTTAATGGGGAGGAAGTTAAGAGGCTTTTAAACATTAATGAGGGGAGTTGAGAGTTTCTCTCAATTAAAAGGGAGGTTTAATCCCAGGTGGTCCCCACAATCATAACCTGTCATGGGAGGTTAGGCTTGGGTGGTCCCCACCACCATAACCTCACATAGGAGGTTAAGGTATGGTGGTCCCCACATTTCATCTTCCACATGTAGGATAAAAACCCTGTGGTCCCACCTCCACAATATTCACATGGGTGCTTCAAAAAAATATTTTCACAATTTTAGTTTTATTTTATTCCTTTATGAAAAACCCAAAATTAACTTTTACCCTTGACCAACTATTGTCAAGGTGAACATCTCCATAAGAAAATACCAGTTATGCGAGTTCAATGGTGCCCTTGGATTTCAATTACGAACACTGGTTTAAAAGTTATAAAAATCCACTCATAATTTTACTGAATGTACCCGAAAAAAATTTCATAAAATTATTACCAGACTTCTTGATCTATGATGGTTGAGGTTAGGATCTATTGAAGTGAAACACGTCCCAACAAATCCAACGGTACACTCAGATTTCTAATCCAATTTACCATTTAAAATTTCTGGAATTTAAAATAAAATAATTGTCACTTAATTATTTTATTTATGGCCAAAAACTAACATTCACTGGTGGCCCGCACCAGCCAATGTTAGTATATTATTAAATAAAGAATTCCCTCATGAGTTCAGCGGTGGTCGTAGATTTTTGATCCCAGCTACCATTTGTGAGTTATAAGAATTTGAAAAATAAAATAATTTATTTAATTATTTTATTTACGGTTACTCCATTTCTAGGTTTTCTCACAGGAGGCCTAAACCGACTAAAAATAAGTCACTCTTATGGTAAACTCACCATCTTGAGCACAACAGTGCCTCATATTTCTGATCCAGGAAACCATTTAAGAGTTATTCCACTTTTTTTCCAGAAAACTGCTTACGTGCACTAATTAAAGCATAAAAAACCTTCAATAGATCATTCCAGGAAATCCAGGTCTCAGAATAGAGTGCTGTTAGATTTTGAAATCTCTAATTATTCACATGTAATTGAAAAAATTACATGGAATTTTCAGGTGTTTACATTCTCCCCACCTCTAGGATTTGCATCCCCGAATGCCACATTACAAAAACTAGGAAAAAGAAGTGGGGTACTGATCAAGAATATGATCCTCCCGCTCACATGTGCCCTCCTGGATGATTCTATACTTCCAACACACACACACCAAATGTACCTCTCCTGTAGATCTTCATTATCTAATGGGACCTCCATAAAAGTCACCTTGTCGTCGACGTCTAGCTCACCATGGTCGATGTTGTGAGAAGGGTCGTGCACATATCTCCTCAGCTGGGATACGTGGAAGACGTAGTGCACCCAGAGCAACTAAGGTGGAAGAGCTAAGGGGTATACCACCTCTAAAAATCTTCTGAGGACCTAAAAATGTCTAATGAACCTCATAGATAACTTTTTGCCTCAGCCAAATCTGTGCACACCTCGTCAAGGTGAGACATGTAGAAAGACGTGGTCTCCATCATCGAACTTCATAGGTCGTCGTCTCCTATTGGTTTATGACTTCTTCCATGTCTATGTAGTCTTAATACACTCCTAAGTGATATGCACCTTCTCTATGGTAGCTTGTACCATCTTTGGTCCCACTAGTGATGACTCCCATATGTTAGTCCAGCACAAAGGTGATCTGCTAGGTCACCCGTATAACACCTCAAAATGTGTCATCTCAATGGTGGAGATATAGCTGTTGTTTTATGAAAACTCCACAAAAGGTATGTGATCATCCTTGATGTGACCGAATTCAAGGACACAAGAACATATCATGTCCTCGAGGGTCTGAATGGTCCGCTCAGTCTGACCATATGTCTGAGGATGGAAGGCGGTTTTCAAATGAAGTTGTGTCCTGAAAACCTCTTGCAACCCCTTCCATAGCCGAGAAGTAAAATGTGCATCACAATCAGAGAAAATCTTCTAGGTTACTCCATGTAACTGAAAAATAAAATGCACATAGAGATGTCCCAAACTCTCTACTAAAACCTGTTCTCTGATCGGTAGGAAGTGGGATGACATGGTGAGTCAGTCGACAATCACCCAAAATGAGTCTTGTCCGCTAAATGTACGTGGTTTTCCTATCACAAAATATATTGATATCCAATCCCAATTCCATTTTGGGACCTCTAATGTATGAACTAAGCCTACTGGTACCTAATGCTATGCCTTAACTTGCTAGTAAGTGAGGCACCGAGAAACAAACTCTGCAACTGCTTTCGTCATTCCCGACCACCAGTGTTGTCATTAGAGATCTTGATACATATTCTCCACTCCTGGAAGTAACACTAGTTTGGATGTGTGGAAATACCTCAACACTTCCTCATGATGTGACACTGGTACCATGGTACATACTCTATGGAGGTTTTTGTTCTCCCCAATGTTTCAAAGTCTATTAGGTTCATGTCCTATGGATATCAGAGCTCATAAAGTCTCACAGTTAGCGTCATCTTGTTGCGCCTCCCCGACTCGCCAAAGAAGTGGAGGAGGGAATATAAGAGACTGAAGAAAAGCTTCTCTATCCTGATTCACAGAGGATACCTGCAATCAGCTGGCTTCTATACTGCCTCTCTTAGCAGCTGTAGGCTAGACCTCCTACAAAGTGCGTTTGCTACCATGTTACCCTACCTAGGGGTATATATTGTCTTCAAGACATAATCCTAGAGGAACTCTAGCCACTCCTGTTGGGAACTGAAAACTTAAAACATCTGCTGCCACGAGGGTGAGGCTGGTTGAATCATGAGTTATTAGCTACACCCTCCTATGCAGGAGTTTTCTTGTGCTGCATGAGTTTCCTTTTTTGTCGACTAAGGAAAACCATATTCCAAAGTTGTTGATAAACCAAAATCTTTTTGCCTAATACATTAAATCTGAGTACGAATTGTGGTCGTCCAGTCATACCCAAACTAGTGTCGTAAGGCCTCGATGCTTCCACCAAGTGGTTCCATCCGAAACTCTCTCCTCAAGGGCCAGATCACACTGTCAGCATATATGTTATTATCGAGTCTCCTCCAAAAGGTATCTCCAGACTTGAGGTTCATGTCAATGGTTTAACTGGAAATTCTAGGTCATGGAAAATATTTTTGGATGGAAGGAATGAATGGTACCTATGTCTATTGATACGACAGCTAGTAGTAGACACAGACCATACCTCGAATCATTATTAGAGCCCTAGGGTCTCACTCCTTGACTGCATGCATCTACTCTCATCCCCCCATCCTCCTGCTCCCTTATCCTAGTAGGGACCACATAGGGGGGTAGTTGTAACATGTTGAAATATACACCACCTCATGCTGCTCCCCTTTCTCTACTTCCTTGTCTCCAGCCCTGCAGATTCACCTGCCCCTAACACTTCGTCTTCTAGAAAAAATTTTATACTCCCAAGTTTCTAGGACTGGTGCTAGTTTCTTGATTTACCACTACTAACATTAAATGGATCCATCCACTCATCTAAAGCATATTCAACCAAAAAGGTTCTCTCTAGAACCCTAACATAAGAATGAATGCATTGAGGAATAGGGATAGCTTAGATGTCCCTATGGACACCTCGCTCAGAGGTCCAAGCTCTTAAGCACTGATCGTATTGTATTCATCGAGTACCAGGAATGGTCGGTACACCTCGATGAATACTCAGTTACCGATATGTCATCCTACCGAAGCTATAGAATCTCTATAGAACTCTCATACACCTCCTCAAGCCAGTTCTCAGCCACCTGGGAGTCGGATCACATTGGAACCTATGGGGTATATGATGCTAAATCATTCATAAGGCACTAAACCTATAAGCTTTCTTTACTGGTTCTACCGGTTGTAACTGCTGACCAATGGGTAGTGATAAAGCTGACACTCTACCCGAAGGTACAATCTCAGGTTATGGTCTAGGAACTAGATCATCATCACTATGTGGCCATACTCATAGTATCTCACTAAAAAAGTTTAGTTCCTATGATGACCGTTTGCTCTTCTAGTGTCTCAACTTGGTGGAAAACTCCATAAAGCGCCTCCAGCAAGCCCTGAGTGGCAAGAGAAACTATCTCGCCTCGAATACTTAGAGGCCTCTGCTAAATGAACTTGTGAAAAGAGCTCAGTTGGTGTGCATCATCCTCTAGTTCGGCTGGTGGTATCTTCTGCCCAACGGGTGGTGGTGCTGCTGGTACACCACCCAGAGGTGCCAACATTGTAAGAGGGTCATGCATTGAAGCCTTGTCACTATGTGGGCTAACAGTGCGTACAAATCTCGGAACTCTAGTCGAATGTCTACATGGAGGAATTCTAAAAAGAAACATGTTCACTATGGTTAAAAGTTATACCTGGTGAGATTACCTGGTGAGATGACTTAAATATAACTTTTGAAATCACACACAAAATCAGTTTTTTCATATACTGAGTCGGAAATCATATGTCAGGGTCCTGGTGTATGGATACATCGGTCGCTGCACCAACACTGGACTCCCTGAACTAAAAAGAACACTCACTAACTTAACACTATTGCTTCATAGAAAATATCAGAGTCCTAACATCTACGGTAGAACCGACTCCTCTTATACCAATTTGTCACAACCCGTCCCCTAGGGCCCATTCCGTGACTACCCCAAGCCTTCCATCCAAAGGGTATGGGCTGGAGACAAGCACCAAAGGCTTAATAACCTAAAACTAGGAAGGCATTTCCTTTATAACCTGTAACACACCCACAAGAAAGCACACAACTGGAAGAAACACTAAGTAAACTATATAACAAAAGTGTGCTAAATAAAAAGGGGCCAGAATATAAGCCCAACTGGAAAGTAAAATTAAAAATGAAATGCAATACAACTGAAGAAAAATAAAATACTTATACCGGATCATCCTATGAGGTTATTACCTGATGTGTAGGTACATATCGTCTCCTCGGTACTCCACGTATGTCTGTATCCTCCATGTACCGACAAGCCGTATGGTCAACCTCCGGGTACCGTCCAGTGCTAGTATTCTCATCCTCAATCAACGCTGTCAGCTGTCTGTATCCAACACAACAAGGTGTGAGCATTTCCCATGCACAGGTGAGTATAATGATACATAGTAGGGGACCTGATACCCTCAATGTATCCCCAAATACAACAAGAATAAACCACAAAGTATGAAATCAATACATAGAACTACTTAGGTATATTCCCATACATATAACTACGTTATTATGTAAACCATATCAATCATGAGGGAAACACAAAAGTATTGACTCAGCTCAACTAGAATTTTATTTTAGGGGTAGTTTCAAGTATCATCCCCAACACATTATATAAACCTCGGATGTTGGAGAAGTCCTCCTCTATCGAGTATAATGGGCTTGTCGCGTCACACCGAGGAAATTCACACTAACCTTGGACTGTTGAGATACTCCTTCTATTGAGTACCATGGGACTGCGGCGTCACACAGTGGTGCTCCCCACCACGGGTTTTCCACCACACCCAGGCGCTCCCCCTCGTAACCTATTGAGGTACTCCACCTGTCGAGTACCATGGGTCTGGCCCACCACCAAGCACGCTCCTCCTCTGTGGGTCTGCCACCCCAACCAAGTGCTCCCCATGAAGAAATATCTCAAAGGTACGCCAAATCATTGGGGTCTCAATGCAATAGACGACACATCAATCGGACAACCGGTCTGTGAGTTAATAGTCTTTTAGTCTCAGGGGCCCGGTTGGATTTGGGCATGATGCAACCAGACCGTATCTAAACTATACCACAAACTTCAGTGGGGTATACTCAAAGGGACCATCATGCTCCAAGATTACCAGGGCCACTGACGGTTCGTCAGACGGACGTCCTATGCCAATGATAAGTCCAAAAGAAAGTAAAGGGTCGTAGTGGGCCCGAGTATGGTATGACCCTGCCCAACCCCTTCTAGGCTGACCCGATTTGGGTCAACCCGGCCGGACCTATTAGATCTTGACCGACCCGTTTAATGGGCCAGCCAGTTAGGTTCGGCCCGGACCACTAGGCCCAGCCTAGCCGGGCGTGAGTGGTCATGGAGGGTCACGAGGGCACATACCGGTCACGTGGGGTTGTGGAGGTCCACTATGCTCTGGACCAGTCGCGAGGGCACAGAATGACCAGAGGTCAATGCGAGGGCCATTCAGCCAGATGGGCGCCATGTGGGCGACGCGGCCCGTAGGCCGCCACGAGGGCAGCTAGGATCAAGGCGTGGGGCCGGTTCGGCTCGGAGGGTGCTGTGAGGCCGGTTCGGCCGGGAGGGCGTCGCACGGCCGGTTCGGCCTGGAGGATTCCACCCAGCCAGTTCCTCCAGGGGGTGCGCCATGACGGCATGACGGATCGGGAGGCCGGTGGGCGGCATGAGCGGGGTGGCTCAGTGGCCGGCTGCATGCACAGCGTGGCTCAAGCCGGTTCAGTCGGCACTGGTGTGGGGTCGGCGGGCATTGTGGTTCGGCCCGTGGCAGTGGAGGCAGTTTGTCTTGGGAGCCAGAGTGTCGTAGAGGTGGAGAAGGTTGGGGAGGCCACGGGTGGCGTGGCCGTTGCCTTTGTCTCCTTCATCGGTGTTTTCACCTACCACTATTTTGAATAACACCGCTAATCAAAGAAGAACAGCGGAGGGGTTGGTCCATGTTGGTTTGGACCACACCCTCCACGTTTAGGTTGGTAGCTAGCGGTTCATTTTCTTCTCAAATTTCATTGAATTATCAAGAATAGAAGTGAGTTGAAATTCAACCAATCACCCCACATCATTCCAGAAAAAAAATTCCCAAACCGCAAGGAAAACCTCAACGGATCAACTTGATAATAAGTTGATCTGCATTCGTTGTTTTAGAAGGAAAGAATCACGGGAATATAAAATCAATCACAAAATTCCCAAACCATTGTTCTCTTGATGTCGTTGGAGCAAGAAGGAAGGAGGTGAATTTTTCAATGTTCATCTCATCCGCCACACACCTCCAATTACGAGATCATGCATCGGTTTTTTTTAGTCGAATAATGGGATGTCCCACGTCGGAAGAAGTCCCAAGGAAGACGGTCGATGGAGGTCGGTGTTCTTCATCAGTGGAGAATTCTTCGTTGGAGAGTGTAATCATCTAATTTTTGGGCGTCACAACACTTTACGAGCGCTTTGTTGCTTGGTGAAGCCATCCCAAATCCTCCTCCCAAGATCTATATATATAGGAGAGGGGTAGAGGTAAGTAACGATCATGGAATTTATGACAGTTCATTTATTAGAACCTTCCCAAATTCCAAAGACGTTGTTACTTAATATTTAAAAAGAGTCAAGAAAATTAATTTACATTGGAATAATAAAGTGGTGAATTGGCACAATTTAATGTGGAGGAAGTCAAGAGGATCCTCCACATTAATGAGGTGATTTGAGAGTTTCTCTCAATTAAAAGGGATGTATAATCCCTAGTGGTCCCCACCACTATAACATCTCATGGGAGGTTAGGCTCGGGTGGTCCCCACCACCATAACCTCCCATGGGAGGTTAAGGTATAGTGGACCCCTCTTCTCAAATTCCACATGTAGGATAAAACTCATGTGGTCCCACCTCTACAATATCCATATGGTTGCTTCAAATAATAACTAAATTATTGCACAATTTTATTTTTATTTTATTCCTTCACGAAAAACCCTAAACTAACATTCACCCTCGACCAATTGTTGTTGAGGTGAAAGTCACTTTAAGTGAATATCGATGCTTCAAGATCAATGGTACCCTCAGATTTCAATTCCGAGAACTGGTTTAAAAGTAATAAAAACTCACTCATACGTTTACTGAACGTTCCTGAAAAAAAGTTCAGAAAATTATTACTAGAAACCCTTGACCCAGACTGATTGAGATTAGGTTCTGTCCATGTGAAACACGCCCCAACGTACCCAACAGTACTCTCAGATTTCCAGTTTGAGTTAGAGATTAAATGTTATGGATTTTACAATAACATAATTTTCACTTAATTATAATACTTACGATCAAAAACTAACTTTCACTGGTGTCTTTTGCTGAAAAAAGTTTGTATTTTCATAGATAAAGAATGCCCTCATGAGTTCATAAGTGGTATCAGATTTTAAATCTGACCACTCGTTTGTGATTTATAAGCATTGGAAAAATAAAATAATTTATTTAATTATTTTATTTATAGTTATGCCATTTTTGGTTTTTCTCAGAGGAAGCCCGCACCGACTAAACTAAAGTCGTGCTTACGGTAAACTCGCCATCCTGAGCGTAAGGGTTCCCTCAAATTTCTGATTCGAGTAATCGTTTCTGAGTTATTCTACTTATTTGGGAAAAATGATTACACGTTGTAATTAAAGATTAAGAAAACTTCGACATATCATTACGGGCACTCTGGGCCGGGGAATCGATCACTGTTAGATTTTGCAGTCTCGAAAAATTACCATGTAATTTAAAAAATTACATGGAATATCGAGGTCTTTACAGGTTACACAAGGAATTTTGGAAAACAAGTCAGGTGTATCATCACTTTCACATAAAAAATTCATAAATAACCAAAAATAGTAATGGAAGGCTCCAAGATGTATATTGGTCATAAAATGGGTTTTTGGAAAAGTTTTTAGGATATTATTATCCTAAATTTATTTATTTTTACTTTGTTAACCGAATTTTTCTCTTAAATGTTGTAATTAATTTTAATCAATTTCACTACAAATTTTGGTTAAAAAAATATTATTATAATATTATAAAATATAAATTATTATTATTAATAATATAAAATCAATTTTTGTAAATTATAATCAAATTTGTGGTCCAAATTAATTAAAAAATATTCTCGTTGATGGAACAACATAACATGATTTTAATGTAAAAACATTCCAAAAACTACTATTTTTTCACAATTTCAAATTGAAATTGATTAAAATGATCTAAATTGTTTTAATTGATATAAATATGATCCAATTAATCTTCACAATGAAATTTAATTAAAACATTACATTATAAATAAATTATATTAAAAATATGTCTTTAATTAAAATATGATATTTTTTATTATTCATTTAAAAAGAATACATCATTGAAAAATAAAAAAAATACCATAACCTCGTTATTGTGTTCCTATTTTAATTATTAAGATTAATTTTACATATTAAATCCATAAAAGTTACAAAAAAATATATTTAATGTTGGGAAACCATTAAAAGGTGGGAAAAATTCTTTAATAAGTAATATATTATTTTACCCATAAATTAGGGTTTGTTTTTATCTAATGCTTATAAAATATATTCGATAAATATAAAAAATATTTGATTCAATATATAATATACATATATTAATTTTATATCAATCATTAATTTTAATTAATTCAATTTATTAAAATAAAATAGCATTGTGAGCATTAAAATATTGTTATATGAAAACATTCCCATCATTTTCAGTTCCAATTCATTTGTAACTAATGGATCCAAAAATTATTTTTCATATGTTTTTTTATAATATTCAAATAATTAAATGTAATGGATATGTTATATATTATTATATTATATAATTATATTTTTAATAATAAATTATCATTTTGTAACACTCGGCCTTGTGTGTTACACAATCCATTGAGGAAAGTCAATATTGTGTGTAATGTACAATATCCTCTATGTTCCGTGTAAAGAATATTAAAATTCATGTTTTCTGTAGTGCACAATAACATCGTTTTGTGTATAATATAAGACAAAAAATTTACCTTAATTTAAAATATTCTATTTTTAGTGTTTCTTGAAATGAAAATATCAAAATGATTAAATTAATTCAAAAAAATAATTCAAAAAATCACATTGTTCTATATTCTACCCACCATAAAATGAATTTCTCCCTCAAAACTCATTATTGTTATGAACGATTTAAAAAATTAAATTTCCTTACATAGAATCCTAGATAGTAATTATGAACAATAAATCATAGTTTAAAAAAATAATGTAGGAAGCCTAATGATGATTGAAAAAATAACAGAACTAGGTGTCCACATAGTAAAATGTTAGGGGGAAGTGAATTCATGGACTCGGAGGATAATCATCTATATTATTTTTGTGTGATTGAGATTAAAAATTAAAGACATGGGAATTTTCAAGGAAAATTTGAGGGCCTAAAAGGTATAAATGTATGATTACTTAAAAGGCCATCAGTTGAGAAAATGTATTGATAAATGATTTTTTTTTCTAGATCATTTTCCTAATGCATGGGAATTTCAAGGAACGATATACATAAATGATGTCAGGAAAACATTAATCCTTGTGAATCCTTGATCCACATTACCTATTTCTCCAAAATTATATTGTATTGTTCAATCCAAAATTACTATCAGATAATGAGATCTATGATATTCCATCTCACTTTTCATCTATTATCATCTATAGAAAGATGTTAAATCATCTTATAGAATAATCATTAATCCTCATTTGGTGATATAACACTTCAGTATTACCAAATTCATCTCAATTTTATCTTAAACATTTAATAAATGCTTAACCTTACAAACCATATGAACGATGATAGACCTAAATATTTTGAAATAATGAAACGAAATCATATTAACAATGAATCCCTATACATTACAATGTTTCTATTGGTTATCAAATTATAAACATGTGAATACCCTCATCATATATTCCATTGAAACATCTTATTAAGCTAAATTTCTATAAATACTTTTTAAAAAAATGAATTCTTCCTTATTCGAATGATTAAAATATATATTCTTTAAATCTAATAATTTTTAATCACCATCCATGATGTCATAGAACAAATTTCCATAATTAGTTTCGGGGTAATATGTAACATCCATTTTACTTATTCATATCCAACATATCTTTATCCAATCATCATTATCTCAACATGATTCATCAATTAAGGGTTACCTTCCCTTAATCCGAATACCAACATTCCATGAAATCACATTCCAATAACATCATCACCATTCAACATGTCATTTTCAATAATTTCAAAAAAATTATACTTAAAATACACATATATTTAATCATTAATATAAAATAATTAATGAATTCAAAAACATAAAAAATAAATTATTCCAACATAATTCTCAAACAATTACTCATGCTTCATTAGACTATTTTATAATACATATTTCCTAGAATATGTAATATTAATCCTTTATTATGGTTCTACAACCTAAATATCATAATTATTATTTTGATTAATGTAAAAAACTACAATAACAACACATACCATTCATAGGTCATTTGCGATATAATTATCTTTATTTTTATAATCAATACTCTTTCCCCCTTTCTTATTCTCTTTAAGAGATTTATACTTGGGAAATCAATTTTAAAAATTCACAGACATTCCCAATCTAAAAAATTTAATTTTAATCAAGTTCCGTATAGTACTCTTAATTTAATAAATCAGAAATCACACTATGAGAAACAAATATCATATAATAAAACCACACAATCACCAAAAATTATTTATAGAATGTATAAATCAAGACTCCTTCCTTAATCTATGACACCCTAGGTTTATCATAGTTTATTCGTAGCCAACTTTTATTTAATCAAATTCAGAAATTTTCATGAAGAGTTTGTGAATTTCAATATAATTTCCCTCAGAAGTGTCAAAGAATGGGTGAAACAATTGCAAGTTGTGTAACATCCCTGGTAAATAAAGAATAAAAAATTTCATATTTATTAATATTTACAAATTAAATATAAATTTTACTTTAAAGGGGTTTCTATGTTTGATAGCATACCAGATACGCAACAAAGAGTTTCTTTGAAATCTTACGTTGCACACTAGTAATAAAATAATATTCTTTTAAATGGTAGATAACACGTAGTCGTTGTATTGGTGGGAATCAATGGAAATAACTAAAATATGATTATATATTTTTTTAAATGTTTTTACATTTATCCAATAAAGGATAAAGGCTTAAAATAAGAAAAGAATTCAATTTTAGGCATATATACTCTAACATTCACAAAAGGCCGACTTATCGTCTTTTGATGGCGAACCGTCTATAAATATAGTTTTGGTCACACTTATACATTATATAGGACCAAATAAAATTCTCCTTTAGAATCGGGACATCAAAATTTACTTTGTGTAAATTTTTGGTATTTTTCTGATAAAGTTCATTTTTAATGAATAGTGAAAAATGTTGTATTTTAATTCAAAACCTATTTTTATTCTAATTTATTTTTATTATTAGATTATATTTTCAATTGGATATAAAGTGAAATTATAATATATTTTTACCATTTAATCCAATAGTGGTCATTGGAATTAATTTCACTTTGAAATTGGACTTAAACTAGTGTCAATCTTTTGATACTTATTGTTTCATAAAAACATGCTATTTGCTCTGACAGCGAAAATTAATTATTAAATTAATTAATGAAACTTACATGTTTTGAATTTTGTAAAATAGACATCATTTTTGAATTCGGAATATCAAATATAGCTTAGGGTGAAGTTTTGGTATTTTTCTGAAAAACTTCAATTTTTGATGAATAGTGAAACCACTAAGTGGTACTTAAAAAACTGATTATTCATTTAAATGATATTTTACCACCTTTGTGTTTTGAATTTAAAAAATCCAACATACATGGTTTTCATTAAGAACTAAAATGTGGTTCAATGGGATTAAAATAATTTTTTTGGTGAATAGTAACTTTTAAGTTTGTATTCGCGATCAGAGGTAATTAGTGTGGTTTAAGGTGAAAATAATGTTTTAATAATATAAAATGACCTAGACACATGTCCGACCCTTATTGGATGTGTCATGGCCGACCAAGACAATCCATGTGTTCACTTGGGGACCCCATGGAGCCACTTTGGTAGGAAAATGACATTAATAACTTTTTATTGAATGTTAAAATTAAAATGTCACAAACATGTGTTGTTTTACGAAAACAATTTTTACATGGGGTTATACAAGTCAGATTTTTGACTATAAATATTCATTAGAATGATAAAACGATATCCTACATCATGATAGTTTTTTTTATAATTTTTAGACACTAAATAAATTAAATTATTTATGGCACCATGATGATGCAACGATTACATCATTATTTAACGATTTAAATAAAATGAAAGGATAATGTAAAATCTAAGACCTACACATGTCAAAAACCAATTTTATTGGTGTATTTAGAACTCTTATCACCTTATCATCTAAATATATAATTGTGGGAACCTTTCTATCTGAAAATCATTTTATAATAAAGTATCTTTTCTTAACTTTCCAAGAGTACCCCTCCTCTCCTCTTATAAAAGACCCCCACCTCTACCTCCTTATCCACACCTCTCAAGCCTTTGGTTCTGCCAATATCTGCTCTATTTTTCCCTCCACATACCTCTATTACTACTAGAAGCCTCACTTTGGGCAGAAGTCTTCCCAAGGAAGCCTTTGAGCTCAAATCTAAGAGAGTTACCCGATTTTAAGGTAATGTCTTCACTTGTGTTCTTTTGTTTTTCTTCTCCAACCCACTAAACTCTTTTTATACATTTTTTTTGTAACAACTCCATTATCTTAAATATACCATGATGTTTTTATAAGAAGTATTCGACCTACACTTACACACACCTACATTTAATGGTTAAAGAACATATTGTTTCTATGGTTGGCGAATTTCTGCCTCATGAAACGATGATTGTTGAATATTCTTCTAACACCTTCAAAGGTGGCCATTAAGATGTCACTATATTTATATATGATATATAATATGTTTATGTTTTCCTTAAGATTATGTATTTTTCATTTATTTCATATCTTTATGGCTTCCATTACGGGTATACACGATTTCTTCATTTTAGGAAGTGCGGACTACCGCCCCCACAAAATGATTTGATTCATTAATACCATATGTGGTACGTATAAAGGATATATTTAATGATATTATATATGATATTATACTATAATTATAATATACCTTTATATAAATATTATTTTTTTCCATTAAAGTATGAGATAGAAATGAAAGTAGTGTTCATGCGTACGTACGACTACCCGTCTCCATGAACGGTGCATTTCATTTCTTATCCCCAAATGTAAAGTACTATTATAAGTACATATATATAATGGATATATATGATTTATGTTACATCTAAATGATTAATATAAATCTGGAATTAAAATATACATATCTCTCATTTATTTTTAATTCCATTAATATGACATTGAAATGAAAGTAGCGTTCATGCGTACGTACGGCTTACCGTCACCATGAACGGTGCATTTAATTTATAACCTATAAATGATTATGTAATATTATAAATACATGCATATTCTGGATATATATGATATATATGATATCCAAATCATGAATATGATTCTGGATATAATGAACCTTTGAACACACGAACAACATGTAATTGTAAGAAGTCCACTTTCGACTTAAGAACCTAATATCGACAAAACAAACATTATTAACATAAATGATTACATAATGATTATAACATGGAAATAAGTGATATAAAAGTATTAATGACATTGATAAAGGGTTCTTAATCAAGTATAAATTAACTCAAGTTTATTATTCAGGACGTTAAAGAATGATCGATTCAAGTCGGACCCGAGGTAAGGGAACTTCTTAACCCAATATCTGTTCTTTGGGTTAATCTCCTACTATCAAATTATGTCATGATATTATTATGTCCTATCTTGTATTTTTACTTTCTTTATGTGTACTTATAGTGAATACACATAATAGATCTATTTTATTTAAAAAATTATCTTTGTAAGGGACTTCATCTCAATCTCCTTTCATTGAGGCATATTTCGTTCTTTTATATGGTGTACAACCCCCTTTGACATTTTCATTAATACAAAAGGAATATTTTTCTACGAAGTATTTTACTAAACGACAAAAAGAATTTTTTCTTTTAACGTACACGGTGACAATGACCTTTTTCTCCACCCCGAGTTTTATTTGGTCTTTGGCTTCCACAATAAGTCGTAATGTTTTCATAAATGAAATAAATACCATATAATCTTTTATGTATTTTGGTATTGAAAATGGTTTTTATAATGGATTTGTTATGTCAATATATTTAATAGATATTTTGTGATCAAAGTGTGGAAATGTTTTCTTTCCATTATATTTGTTTTATGTCTTATGATTTTATAATGTTAATTGGACATTTGACGGGTGGTTACGTGATAAACTATATGATGGGTGGTGTCATGAATACCAGGACGGGTGGTTAAGTTATAACCTCCAATGCATTGGGTATGGAATTCGGCCGTATGACTATTCCATTTAGTGATATGTGTGGAAGTCGACCATACGGTTATTCCATTTAAGTATGTTTATGTCCCAAGTTACCTATATATGTTATGTGATCTTTATATGGGTTTTATGGTAATATTTTGGTTACAAAAGGGTAATTAATGATCTTTTATTTCAGTGAGTAGTTTTTACTACTTCATAATGGTGAAAAGTATTACTTTGATAAAGTATACATGATTTACTTGTTGTTTTTAAAAACTAACAGTTTTCATTCATTGTGTATCCCTTACTGAGATTTTTATGCTCACCCCAAGTTTTTTTTTGAAATGTTTTTCATAGCACTTAATGTGGAATAGGGTTAAGGATGGGATTAAGGGATAGTCATGCTATCTAAAACTTTGAACTAGACATGTTTCCTTTTAAGAGTTTTTATTTTATGGAACCTAAGTAGAAGTTTCTACTTTTTAATCTTTTGAGATATAATAGCTATGTCTTAATTCTGTAAAATTTTAAAACTTGAAAAGATCCTCAATGTGAATTATTCATTTAATTCAATATTAAGTAAGTTTTATGGCCGGGGCCTTATAGTTGGTATCATAGGTCGGTTTAGACAACTTTAGGAGTTAGAAAATTGTTAAATTATAAATTAATTTATGGTATGATTGAAATGATATAGTTTTTACAGATTACCATGTTGCTTCGCCTATGATATTTCTCTGATAAGAATGGTTTTCCATAAAGGAATGAGAGCATCTTTTCTAGGAAGGCATACAGAGTATAATGACCTTTCAAATCAGCAACCAGAGATGGTCGGAATCATAATTGAGCAGTTTACTGCACTGATGGCTGAGTTGAATCGGGTGATAAATGGTGGTTCTGTTTATTGATGATATTTTGGTGTTTTCTAAAAGTAAAGAGGAGCATGAAAGTCATTTAAGGGTTATCTTACAAACCCTAAAAAAAGAAACTGTATGGAAAATTTTGAATGTGTGATTTTTGGTTACAACAAATTTCTTTCCTAGGTCACATTTTTTCAAAAGATGTCATAACTGTTGATCATGCTAAAAAAAAGTTGTTGAAGAATGGCCAAGACCCACAAATGTAACTAAGATCCGTAGTTTTCTTGGTTTGGAAGGTTACTACCGAAGGATTGTTGAAAATATTTCACGGTTATCTAGTCCATTGACTAATATAACTCTGAAGGGTGTTAAGTTTATCTGGACAAAATAATGTGATGATTGTTTTCAGGAGTTGAAAAGAAGATTGGTGAATGCTCCTGTTTTGGCACTTCCTTCCAGGAATGGTGAGTTTGTTATCTACAGTGTTGCTGCATTGAAGGGACTTGGTTGTGTCATTATGAAGAATGATCAGGTTATTTCATATGCTTCACGTTAGTTGAAAACGCATGAGGTAAATTACCCAAAACATGACTTGGAATTAGCTGATCTTGTTTTTTCTCTAAAAATTTGGAGGCATCATTTGTATAGAGTAATGTGTGAAATATATACTGATCACAATAGTTTAAACTATATATTCACTCAGAAAGAGTTGAACATGAGACAGAGGAGATGGCTGGAATTAATCAAGGATTATGATTGTACAATTCATTACCATACGCGAAAATAAAATAATGTGGCTAATGCTTTGAGTCGGAAAAAGTAATGCTTCATTAACAATGATACGTTTGGAATGAGATCCTTTGGTTTTTGATTTGATGAACATTGGCATAGAAGTTGTTGGTACATGATGTTCTTCTATTTTTGTTTCAGGTATCAGTGAGATCATCCCTATCAGACAGAATTAAGCAAGCACAGAGGGAAGACAATGAGTTGCAGAAAAAGGTAAAGCTGGTTCAGAAGGGTAAGTTTCCTGAATTCAACATTGATAATGATTGTGTTTTGAGGTTTGGGAAGAGATTATGTGTGCCTAGTGATTCACAATTGAATAATGAGTTGTTATATGAGGCTCATAGTTCCCTGTTTTCAGTTCATCCTGGCAGTACTAAGATGTACACAGATCTGCGGGAGTATTACTGGTGGGATGGAATGAAAAAAGTAATTTTTGATTTTACTGTGAAGTGTTTGACTTGTCAGCAGGTTAAAGAAGAGCGGCAGTTACCAAAAGAGATGCTTCATCCTTTACCAGTGCCAGAGTGGAAATGGGAAAATATATCCACAGACTTTGTTGTGGGATTACCGAGGACATATCGAGGTAATAATGCAATCTGGGTTATTGTTGATCGATTGACTAAATCTGCTCATTTCCATCCTAATCGAGATACACTCTCTCTAGATCAACATTATAGATTTTATCATAAAGAGATAGCCAGGTTGCATGGAGTTCCCCTATCCATTGTATGTGATCGTGATCCCAGGTTTACTTCTAACTTTTAGAAGGGCCTTTAGTAGTCGTTGGGTACTGAATTATATTTTAGTACAACATTTCATCCGCAATCAGATGGGCAGTCAGAACGAACAATTCAGACATTGGTGGATATGCTACGTTCTTGTTCAATGGATTATCAGGGATGTTGGGACCAAAATCATTCTTAGGTTGAGTTTTCTTATAATAACAGTTTTCATTCCAGTACACAGATGGCACCATTTTAGGCATTATATGGGAAGCGGTGTCAAACCCCAGATTTTTGGGATGAAGTGGTTGAAAGGAAGCTGATGAGACCAAAATTGGTAGAAGAGATGGAATAAAAAGTTTAGTTTATTCATAAACACAAGAGAACATCTCAGAGCAGGCATAAGAGTTATGCGGATAACCGGAGAAAGGATCTATCTTTCAAGGTAGGTGATCATGTTTTTCTCAATGTTTCACCATGGAAAAGTGTGATGCGATTTGGTTAGAAAGGAAAGCTGAGTCCAAGGTTCATTGGACCATATTAAATTATGGAGAAAGTTGGATCAGTTGCTTATCGAGTGGCTTTACCTCCGAGTTTATCTCAGGTACACAATGCTTTTCATGTTTCGATGTTGAGAAAGTATATGCAAGATTCATCTCATGTTTTGAGCCCATAGGTAGTTCAGTTGGAAGAGAATCTCTCTTATGAAGAACAACCGGTCCAGATTCTTGACCACAAGGAGCAAGTGTTGAGGAATAAGGTGATTCATTAGGTAAAGTTTTTGTGGAAAAACCATATGGTTGAAGAGGCAACATGGGAATCTGAAAATGCTATGAGGGATAAATACCCCCACTTATTTTGATAAGTGAATGAAATTGCGAGGACGCAATTCCCAGAAGGGGGGAAGGATGTAACATCGAAGGTAAATAAGGAATAAAACATTTTCATATTTATTAATATTTACGAATTAAATATTAATTTTACTTTAAAGGGGTTGCTATGTTCGATAGCGTACCTGATATGCAACAACGAGTTTCTTTGAAATATTATGTTGCACACTATTAATAAAATAATATTGTTTTAAATAGTAGTTAACACGTAGCCATCGTATTGGTAGGAATGAATGGAAAAAACTAAAATATGATTATATATGTTTGTTAAATGTTTTTACATTTATCCAATAAAGGATAAAGGCTTAAAATACGAAAAGGATTAAATTTAAGGCATATATACTCTAACATTCACAAAAGGTCGACTTATCACCTTTTGATGGCGAACTGTCTATAAATATAGATGTGGTCACTCTTATAAATTCTATCGGACCAAATAAAATTCTTCTTTAGAATCGGGACATCAAAATTTACTTTGTGTAAATTTTTGGTATTTTTCCGATAAAGTTCATTTTTAATGAATAGTGAAAATGTTGTATTCTAATTCAAAACCTCTTTCTAATATAATGTATTTATATTATTAGACTAGCTTTTGAATTGGTTATAATGTGCAATTAGAATATATTTTTACCATTTAATCCAATAGTGGTCATTGGAATTAATTTCACTTTGAAATTGGACTTAAACTAGTGTCAATCTTACGATACTTATTGTTTCATAAAAACACGTTATTTGCTCTGACAGTGAAAATTAATTATTAAATTATTTAATGCAACTTATATGTTTTGAATTTTGTAAAATAGACATCAGTTTTGAATTCGGAATATCAAATATAGCTTAGGTTGATGTTTTTGTATTTTTCTGAAAAACATCAATTTTTGATGAATAGTGAAACCACTAAGTGGTACTTAAAAAACTGATTTTTTGTTTAAATGAAAATTTACCACCTTTGTGTTTAGAATTACAAAAATCCGACATACATGGTTTTCCTTAAGATGTAAAATTTGGTTTAATGGGATTAAAATAATTTTTTTGGTGAATAGTAACTTTTATGTTTTTATTCGCGATTAGAGGTAATTAGTGTGGTTTTAGGTGAAAATAATTTTTTAATAATATGAAATTACCTAGACACATGTCCTACCATAATTTGATGTGTCATGGGTGACCAAGAAAATCCATGGTTCAACTTGGGGACCCCATGGAGCCACATTGGTAGGAAAGTGACATTAATAACTTTTTATTTAATGTTAGAATTAAAATGTCACAAACAGATATTATTTTACTAAAACAATTTTTTAAATGGGGTTATAAAAGTCATATTTTTGACTATAACTATTTATTAGATAGATAAAACTATTTCCTACATCATGATATTTTTTTATAATTTTTAGACATTAAATAAATTAAATTATTTATGGCACCATGATGATGCAGTGATTACCTCATTATTTAACGATTTAAATAAAATGAAAAGATAATGTAAAATGTAAGACCTACACAAGTCAAAAACCTATAGGATTGGTGGATTTATAACACTTATCACCTTATCCTCTAAATATATAATTGTGGGACACTTTTTATCCGAAAATAATTTTATAATAACGTATCTTTTCTTACCTTTCCAAGAGTGTCCCTCCTCTCCTCTTATAAAAGGCCCCCATCTCTACCTCCTTACCCACACCTCTCAAGCCTTTTGATCAGCCAAGCTCTACTTTTTTTATCTCTCCACATCCTTATCTTACTCCTAGAAGCCTCACTTTGGGCAGAAGTTTTCCCAAGGAAGCCTTTGAGCTCAAATCTATGAGAGGTACCCGATTTTAAGGTAATGTCTTCACTTGTGTTCTATTGTTTTTCTTCTCCAACCCCTAAACTTTTTTTATCCATTTCTTTTGTAACAAATAAAAAATATTCAATATACTAGGAAGTTTTTATAATAAGTATTAGAGCTACACTTACACACACCTACATCTAATGGTTAATGAACATATTGTTTTTGTGCATGGCGAATTTCTGCCTCATGAAACAATGATTGTTCAATATTCTTCTAACACCTTCAAAGGTGGCCATTTGGATGTAAATTTTTTTATATATTATATATAATATGATTATGTTTTCCTTAAGCTTATGTATTTTTATTTATGGCATACGTTTATGGCTTCCATTATGGGAATACGCGATATCATCATTTTAGGAAGTGCAGACTACTACCCCCTTAAAGTAATTTGACTAGTTAATACCATATGTGGTACATATAAAGGATAGATTTAATGATATTATATATGATATTATACTGGAATTATAATATACCTTTATATAATTGTTATTTATTTCCATTAAAGTATGAGATAGAAATGAAAGTAGCGTTCATGCATACGTACGGCTTACCGTCTCCATGAACGATGCATTTCATTTCTTATCCCCAAATGTAAAGTACTATTATAAGTACATATATATAATAGACATTTATGATGCATGTTACATATAAATGATTAAAATAATTCTGGATTAAAATATACATATCTCTTATTTAGTTTTAATTCCATTAATATGACATAGAAATGAAAGTCGCGTTCATGCGTAAGTACGACTTGCCGTCTCCATGAACAGTGCATTTTATTTCCTACCTCTAAATGATTATGTAATATTATAAATACATGTATATGATGGATATATATGATATATATGATATCAAAATCGTGAATATAATTCTGTATATAATGAACCTTTGACCACACGAACAACATGTAATTATAAGAAGTCCACTTTCGACTTAAGAACCAAATATCGACAAAACAAACATTATTAACATAAATGATTACATAATGTTTATAACAAGGGAATAAGTGATATAAAATGAATAATGAAATTTAAAAAGGGTTCTTAAGCAAGTAAAAATTAACTCTAGTTTATTATTCATCCCGTTAAAGAATGATCAAGTCAAGTTTATTATTTAGGACGTAAGTACGGCTTACTGTCTCCATGAACGGTGCATTTCATTTCTTACCTCTAAATGATTATGTAATATTATAAATACATGTATATTCTAGATATATATGATATATATGATATCCAAATCATTAATATCATTCTGGATATAATGAACCTTTGACCACACGAACAACATGTAATTGTAAGAAGTCCTCTTTCGACTTAAGAACCAAATATCGACAAAACAAAGATTATTAAAATAAATGATTACATAATGTTTATAACATGGAAATAGGTGATATAAAAGGAATAATGAACTTCAAAAAGGTTTCTTAAGAAAGTCTAAATTAACTGAAGTTTATTATTCAGGACATTAAAGAACGATCGAGTCAAGTCGGACCCGAGGTAAGGGGACTTCATAACCCAATTTCTGTTCTTGGGTTAATCTCCTACTTTCAAAATATGTCATGATATTATTATGTCCTATCTTGTATTTGTACTTTCATTATTGTACTTATAGTGAATACACATAATAGATATATTTTATTTAAGAAATTATCTTTGTAAGGGACTTCGTCTCAATCTCCTTTCATTGAGGCATATTTCGTTCTTTTATATGGTGTATAAACCCCTTTGACTTTTACTTTAACACAAAAGGAATCTTTTTCTACGAAGCATTTTACTAAATGACAAAAAGGAATGTTTCTTTTAATGTACGCGGTGACAACGACCTTTTCCGCCGCCGCGAGTATTATTTGGCCTTTGGCTTCCTCAATAAGCCATAAAGTTTTTTAAAATGAAATAAATACCATATACTCTTTTATGTATTTTGGTATTGAAAATGGTTTTTATAATGGATTCGTTATGTCAATATATTTAAGCGATATATTGTGATCAAAGTGTGGAAATGTTTTCTTCCCATTATATTTGATTTATGTCTTATGATTTTATAATGGTACTTGGATATTTGACGGGTGGTTACTTGATAAACCATATGACGGGTGGTGCCATGAATACCAGGACGGGTGGTTACGTTATAACCTCCAATGCATTGGGTATGGAAGTCGGCCGTATGGCTATTCCATTAAGTGATATGTGTGGAAGTTGACTGTATGGTTATTCCATTTAAGTATGGTTATGTCCCAAGTTACCTATATATGTTATGTGATCTTTATATGGGTTTTATGGTAATCTTTTGGTTACAAAAGGGTAAGTAATGATCTTCTATTTTAGTGAGGAGTTTTTACTACTTATTAAAGTTGAAAAGTATTACTTTGATAAAGTATACATGATTTACTTGTTGTTTTGAAAAACTAACAGTTGTTATTCATTGTGTATCCCTTACTGAGCTTTTTATGCTCACCCCACGTTTTTTTGAAATGTTTTTCACAGGACAAAATGTGCAATATGGTCAAGGATGGGATCAAGGGAAAGTCATGCTATCTAAAACATGGAACTATACATGTTTCCTTTTAAGAGTTTTTATTTTATGGAATCTAAGTAGAAGTTTATAATCTGTAATCTTTTGAGATGTAATATTTATGTCCTAATTCTCTAAATCTCTAAGCCGTGAAAAGATCCTCAATGTGAATTATTCATTTAATTCAATATTAAGTAACGTTTAAGGACGGGGCCTTAAAAGTTGTCATGTGTCGGATTACCCCAAGTCAGGCCCAAGATATATTGTAATAGATTTTACTACTAGATATATCTATTTAATATCTAAATACACATTTTTTATACATAAATGGATTTATTTCCAGGAAACTACTCACTATTTCCTTTATCAAAATACACGGACATTTTCCGATAATATTTTTTATACATATTCATGTCCTAAGGGTTATTACTAATATTTTAACATTCTCACTTAAAAAGGGTTACATATTATTAACTATAATATAAACTATAATGACCCAGAGGTAATATACATAATAATTAAATAAATGTTATGCATTTCATAATACATTTAAAAAGTAGTGGTCCAAACCATATTATATTAGTTCCTTTGAAAACATTGAAAAAAATATATTCTAACTCAATTAAATATATTCAATTTTTTCCAAAACATCACACCTTAGTAAATATATAAAAAAAACTTTAATATCATGGAGAAGTAAAAAATAAGATATTAGTTAGTCAAATTCATTTTAAGGGTAAATAATGGAAGTGAATAAGAATAACATGATAAAAGGGTACATGGACATGATTCCATCGTTATAAGTTTATATCCTTCATATTAATGATTGAAAACATAAAACATAGCAAAATATTTAGAATTTCATAAGATATGAATTGTATGTTTTCAATGACATAATCATTTAGAGCATATAATATGAATAAATCATGGATTTGTGGCATACCCATCAATATAAAACATCATGAACTTGTATATGTATAACTAGGTTCACAAATTACGTTAAAGACATGATATATGGACTTCACATATTATTATGGTTATTCCACCTGGTCCACACATAATATTGTGAATATGAAATAAGGTTCACACATAACATTTTGAACATGTAATCACTTTCAAAAATGATCTTATGGACATGAAACCAGGAATATTAAAAACATTCTATACATGTAATCGGGTTTATAAAAAACATTATTAACATATAATAAGGTCTACTCAAAAAATTTGATCATGTAATCTAGTTCACACAAAAAATTATAGACATGTAACATGTACCATAAATAACATTATAAAGATGTGATCAGGATGACACAAAACATTTATAATCCAGAGTCACCCATTATTTCCTAATTCATTAGAGGGAGATATAGGTCCAAATCATCACATAAAAAATCATGCTTATATGTGCCATAAGAAAATGAAACCTACCAAATATCATGACCAATAAAAACAGATGAATTTCATAAACAACTATCATAACCTCTGAAATTAAATGGTCATCATTAAAATTTCATCACAACATAACCTAGGGATAATATATAAGATTCCAAATAATTTCATCAAAACATAACCAATGAAAAGAAGTAGGATTAAAAATAATATAACTCGTAAAAGATAATTGGATTTCATAAAAATATATCCTTTTAAATAAAAATTTATTTTATAGTCATATAATATTTTAATGATAAATGGATTTCATAAACCAATAACCCTTGAAATAATGGGTTACATACTGAAAATTAAATCATGAATGTCCCATTGTGAGAAATAATATGAGTATAACTAGTAGATAATTTCTTATAAAATATTTATTAACATAAAAAGATGTCATCTAAGATAAAAAAGAAGATGGAAATATATTTCAAAAATGTTTCTTGAGTAAAATAACCATTCTTCCAAAAAATGGATTTTTAATTCTTATAACCACTTGAATATAATATTATTATTAAATAAATTCAAAACATATAAAGTAGTCATGAAATCATTTTTAGAAACTATAACATTCAAGAAATATATTATAAAAATCAAAATATTTTAAAAACATCTCTATTTTAGAACAATTTGGAAACAATGAAATAAGTATTGAAATCATTTCAATAACCATTTCAAAAAAGAACTTTGAAAACATTCAATAAAATATTAAATACTATTAGAATAAAATTTTCATAGAAGATTACTTATATAGAAGACATTTTCTAAACAATTATCCTTTTGATCGTGGAATGGAATCTTTACATAAATAAAGGTGGGTAAATCTAATAATGTTGTATGATTTAAAAGAGTATTCCATTCACAAGGTAAAATAGTAATAAAAATTACTCATTGTGAAATTGAAAAAAATATTACATTGAAAAAATTAATTAATGAAAAAATGGTTAAAAATATCTTTTAATGATTATAGGTGTATAATATACAATTCTTGGAAACCATTTTTCAGAAAACATCGTTTTGAAGTAACTCAGATTTTTGACCAAAGACAATGGTAAATTTGGACATCTTTAAAAACAATTTCCTATGTATATTTTTTAAAAGGGAGTAAAAAATGGTACCAATATATAATTATATCATTAATAAAAAAAGGAGAAAAAATTCATTAGTTTTCTTGAGATATGGATTATAACATTTCATCAATTGAAACATTCTCATAATTAATTTTGAAAATTGTTGAGATGATTTGAATAAACACATATCACATGATAACATTAAACCATACTACCCATTAAATAATATAAAATTGAAATTTGATTAATATATAATTTATATAATTACAATTTTGATATAACATTTCAATGGTATCATATACACCTCGTGGAATTTTATTTTTACATAACGTGGCATGTGTCTCATAGAATGAAAACTATGACGAAATGAATTTAGCGATTTGGTAAATTTTAAAACATAGTCCCCATGAAAAAAATATATAATAAAAAGGATATATAAATAATAATAAATATATTAATATAATTCAAAAAATGTATTTATAAACACCACAAAAAATTAATGCATAGGGAATGAATCATTTTTCTCACATTAAAAAAAAGTGATATGAAATTCCCTTACCATGCATCTTGACATTCTTCATATTCGTAAGAAAATTATGTATAATAAAAATATATTTATTATAAATATTTTATAAAATTATATTCATATATAAAATTCCATATATGGTTTGGTGAAGAATATATATTACCCCCTTGTAAATAATTTACTGTTAAGGTTACACATCGGGTAATATTCACATTCTTTTTCAAATCCGCCTTAATTTTCAATATAATTAGTCCTTATATTTAAATAATGATTTCAAGAATGTAAAATATGATATAAATTTCATTAATATTAATTATATTTGTATTATAGTAATTTTTAAATTTATAAATTCCAACACACCATTCCTGGAGACGGTAGGTCATATGTACGCTTGAATGCTGGTTCTGTTTTATTGACGTACTGAAAATAAAGTAATTAAATTACATTAATGTATATGTATATATTTATAAAATACTGAAATAAGGAATTATAATGTAATATATATCATATATTTTCACCAATCATATCCTTAATACATTCCATATAGTGTGTGAATGAATCCTATCATTTTGGGTGGGTGGTAGTCCATACTCAAACGAAATTATCAAATTTTCTCCAAATGGAAAGAATATGTATACATGTTGTTAAATTACTAAAATATAATACTGATATAATAAATATCATATAATATATTTAAAAATAGTATATTTATCATAATTCCAACAATGATTTGTGAAAAAGGATAAATGGACAGTCATGGTTTGGTGAAGTTGTCGTGTGTCTTACACACAAACAATATATTGATTACCCATTATATGGATGGGTGTTTAAGTCTCGGTAAAACACCTATAAAGTGAAAATAAATCTATATTTAGGATTATGGTTTTTTTTTCAGTCATGGAGGGGTGTAGGAAGAAAACAAAATAAAAGAGCATGAGAGTAGACATTGCCTATTAATTTGGTAACTCATTTTTGTTTTTTCCCAAAGGACACATTGGATTCATTTATTACCATGTTTAGCATTCAATTAAAAATGTAGGGATTTTTTATGTGTATTGGGAGGGTCTTGTATGAATCTATGTGAGATCAGAGATGTTAAGAAGTTAGAGTGGTATTGGCATTTTATTTGGAAGGGAAATGATGCACTTGGAATTTTTTGAAAAAAAGATACGTGTTCCCGTATTTTATCCTATGAAAATACATAAAAAAACTAAATAAATAATTTTTTTACAGATTAATTTCCATTAAAATGTTTTAGACAAGTTTATAGGTTGTTTTGGTCTATAAATTTAATGTTTTTCAATTTTTTATCAAATTTTTTATCTGAATCATTGTATTTTATTTAATCACCTTGGCAAATATTTTTGGTAATAAAATATTTTTACATAATTATATATTATAAATTATAATGATTCCAAATATGAAATTCATTTTTCTGAATTATATTCATATATATGGCACAAATTAAATTCTAAATAATCCCGCTGATGGGGCAACCCTGAGGAGATTTAAGGTAAAAATGTAAAAAAATTTGTTATTTTTTTTATACCCAAATTCAATGTGAAATTGATTCCAGTAACCTACAATAGATAAATTGATAAAAAATTACCTAATTAATATATATTTTTTTTGTATAAAAAAATTAAATTAAAAGGTTGTATTGATTTAAAATTTAATAATTTTCAGTATTTATTTAAAAATGTAACTTTAAGGAAAATTAGCAAAAAAATAACCATACCTAATTCATTTGTTCAAATTAAAAAATTTCAGTTTATTGTCACAATTTATATCTATAAAAGTTCCAAAAAATGGTATTAAAATGGATTCTCTTAAAAAAGATAATAAAAATGCCTTAGTAATAAATATAGTATTTTATGCAAAAAATTGGTTTCGTTTTTAACTTATGCATGTCAAATATGTGGATGAATAAAAAAATATATTTTAAAATATATAATTTAAAATTATATATACTAATTATTATAAACCAGTAATTTAAATTTATGAAAATTATTTAAATAAAATATAACTATGATAATAAAAATATATTTTTATAAAAAATTATCATTTATTTTCAGTTCAAATTTACTTATAACTATTAAAAGAAAACATTTATTTTCCAAATATAGTTCAATGTATTCATAATCTTCATATTAACAACTATGCTATATCATAGAATAAAAAATAATTATATTTTTAATAATATAGTATTGTTTCGTAACACTTAGTCTTTCATGTTACAGAAGCCTTTAAGGAAAGAAAATATTTTGTGTAATATACGCTAAACTCTATGTTTCATGAATAGATTGATAAACTTCATATTATGTGTAGTAAATAATGAAATCGTGTTTTGTAGAATTCAAGAAAAGCATAGTTCCTTAATATAAGAAAAATATTTTATGTGTTGTGTGAAAAGAAAAATATCTAAAATATTAAATTAATTCTAAAAAAATAATTCACAAATTCTCACGGTTTTACAGCTAGAATCAATGTAAAGATTTTGTCAGCCTTTGGAAATAAGGATGATAAAATAATATTGAAATCATTATGAATATTTATAAGGTTATTTCTCAGTATGCATATAGGGATATTCCTATAATGTCATATATTTTAATGATTGTGTCATAATTAAGCATACTATTTTAATAGTTTCATGATTATGGGGTCCTCTACAATTGTACATGTTGCCCACACTATGCTTTCTGGTCTTTGTCAATAGTGGGAACTAGAAAAATATGGGTTAACATTTGATGTTTCATATGTGGAATTTGTTAATATTATAAAATCTATGTCTTATGTGGAAATTAGATAAAGATAATCTTGAAGGATGTTGGATTATTTCTTATACTAATGAGGATAAAGAGACAAAATAAAACCTGTGAAATGTATGAGATTTTTTACCATATTATTTAAATTGGACATAGGAATTATGATTTGATTGAAAATGATGAACCTTAATGCATGATTTCATTTTCATAAAATACAAAAGGGTTATTAATGAATAATAAGATGATTCTTATATTATTTTTAAGAATAATTATAGATGATAGAACTGTATATTTTTTTTACATTCAAAGATTATGTTAAAAAAAGTCATGAATTTTATAAGTATTTTATATTTATGTTTTTCATTATATATTTATAAGGATATCTATAATGGTGATAAATTTATATAAAAATGATTAAATGGAAATGTAATATTTTGATTATGGTATGGGACCCCTAAAAATTTCTTAAGGATAATAAAATGATATTTTATATGGATAAATAGATAATGATATTGATAAGTAGATATGATAGTATTTTGGACATTAGAAGTGATAAAGGATTTCTGTAAAAATTTTCCAATTCAATCATGTATGATTCTTAAATCATTTTTGATTTGAGGAATATATCCAATAATATTTGTAATAAGAAATCATTAATGTTTTCATAATGTTTGTATGGAAATTTGGGGTGGTTACCATGATTCATGAGAAAACATGACAATGGTATTAACATGTTTTTAATATGACAACCAAGAGGTAACATATAATATACGAGGGAAGAAAGATAAGATGATTCAGTGAACATTTTTATAATTTTTTTAATTTCTATCTTTCAGAAGGTTTATAAGGCAAATTATTTTTGGAATGTTTAATTCAAACATCATATGTAGTTTTATAGATATAATTATTTTCTCATAATTTGAGGATTTATTCATATTTTATAACATTTTCTATTGTTGTTTATATGATTTTATATAAAGATAGATATAAAGACATATAATTAAAACTCTTTATTAGTTATTACATAAAAAATGGAAAAATCGCCATCATTTTGTGATGTAAGAGATGAAGTCGAAGTAGATCAAGGTATTACAATGCAAGAGGTTGTCCTGAAATAATCAAAGTATATATTTCTAGTAAAATTGTTAAAAATTATAAAAAGGGTCTTGACATAAAATTATGTTCTTTTAACATCATTTTTTATGACAAAAATGTCTTTTTCAAGCCTCTACGATTTATTGATTTGTGATCATTATCCTTATCCTAACCATGTTCTCTATCACACTCTATCAGAATATGATAGTCATATTTTTCTTCAAGGTACATAACATAACATTCCACCAAGGTTATCCTATGTAGAAACCTTGATATGTGTGAAATTGGATAACCATTATATTTATTACATTCCCTTTTAAATGTGATGTTTGGTTTTCTTTTTTATAATGTGGGTTTCTTCGAAATGAAATTTCTGGTGAGAAACCATTGATAGCCCAAATTTATTTCAAGGGAACATTTCATTTTATGGGGGTTGAATATAACATGCTGATATTTTATTATTTTTTATTGAATTGATATCATGTTATCAACATTTTACATTTCAGGAAACACTGAATTTAGATTTAGTTAATGGAAATAAATAGGTTTGGATTGGGTTATTCGCAACACTAATTTAATATTACACTTAGAAAATAGATATATTATTTCTTGGTATACACAACACTATGTATGGGTTCTCTTACACATTATATTTAGTTCAGTTAATACCTTGCATTAAACACACAACCTAGTCTAAAAAACACTCTAATATCCATAATGTTATCAAAATATTAATATTGTTACCACCAAGCTATTGGAGTTGATGTTATGAATATGATTAAATAATGTATGAAACTATAATTTAAAAATGTATATGAAATTAATATTTTGGTTAAAAAATAGTTTGAAACTAAAGTACGAACTATTTGAAAAAAATGAAATTCTTTTTATATGAAAACCATTCCTCATTGTCTTAATTAATTTAAAAAAGTTAATTTATTATTAAAAAAAATATAATTTTTTTTAATTTTTTTTCAATTATCTAATATATGTTTAAGTTTTAAATTATAAATAAATCCAATTTTATGAATAAAAATTAGTATTTTTAAAATAGGTAAGTTTACAAAAGTCTAATCGGGAACCCATTTTAATTAGAATTATAGTGTCTTTTATAAATTTAATTTTTAAAAGTAATCTTCATTATTTAAATCATAATAACAAAATTTATATTGGGTGAATTTTTTGAATTTTTATAAATCATTACATTTATTATTAATAGTTAAAACTGATTATTTTTAATTTAAAAATAAATATAAATCAAATTTAATTAAATAATTAGTTATATTTTTAGTTGGGTTTAATATCAATTTAAATAAATTTTATATCAATTAATCTATTTTATTGTATTGGAATTAATTTCACATTAAAATTGGATATAAAAGCAATTCACACTTTTGAATATTTTCCAAAAAAAAACATGTTGGTTTATTTCATATATGGGATTAATATTAAATTAGATTCATCCACATTGGTTATAAGAATTTTTAAAATTGTGTCCCGTAGTTTGAATCATCCTAATTATTAAGTTATAACAAGTTAAACATGTTTTTTAAAAAATAATAATATTGATTGTAATTTAATTTTTTACATCAATTAATATAAATCCAAGATTACTAGGTTCTTAAACATTAATTTAGGGGGAAAAATAACCTATAAACATCTAATAAATCAATTTTAAGGACATATTTCGACTAATTCCATTATTATATAACTAATATAAATTTATCGGAGGTACAATAATTATTGGAGTAATCAAAATAGTATTTACCATTTTACATTTACAATAATCTCGTCCTCTACTTTAAAAAGGGAACCCACATCCCTCACTTATTCGGACTACCCATGTCTAATGAATTTGAATAACCATGACAATATATCCTCCCCAAATTCCTCACTTCATCCAATAACACTATTTCTGGGATGATATCCAACCAAGTAAGCTCTTTAGTGCAAAGAAATAAGAGTTACACAAAGAAGAGGTAACCTCATTATAGAAGATATTTATTTTTTTCATTATAAACCTCATAAATTATTCTTAATCACTATTTATATAATAAAAACAACATCCTAAATATACTGATATTTTTTATATAATTATTTTTCCTACACCTACCCACAATTCCATCAAATGGGTAACAAACATACTATTCGTGTGTACGATTGTCTATAGCCTCGAGAAATGATATTCATTCATTTTACTGTTACTACCTCTACTGGTTCTAATTTATGATGGACATAATGTTTTTATATGACATATAGGATATTTTTGAGGTGTTTAGTATTTTTAATTATTATAAATAACATTCCTTCATGCATTAAATTTTTTGTAAATTTTTTAACATTGTTTATCTATGTTTTGACTTCCGCCTCCTCAATGGGATGTGATTTGTTCATAACTATCGTGGAATTTATTAATGACTTTTCTAGTAAATTTGTATTATACTTATGATTGATTAATTCTACTGGAATAAATATTACATATATAAATATATAGATTTTTTACACTATTTATTTCAATAGGAATGGAATTTGGAAATAGAAATCATGCTTACATACGACCTATTGCCTACATGAATGTTGTATTCCATTTCATATTTATAGCATTGAGAAATTATTATAAATATTTATATACACACTTTATATGGTATTTATAACTTGATTTAGAATATGGAATAATAAATCTTGATCTATGATAGAGGTTCAATAATAAAATGTCAAAACATAAAGGAATAACAAATAGGATATCACCCAAAACGTAACATTAACAAGGTTTTGTTATCAAAAGGGTAGTATTATGTTATGATAAAATAATATATTTTATTATATATTAAAATAAGGTAATTAAGTATTTTTAGAATTAAATAATATTTATTATATAGCCAATATTATTGTGTACAATGAAATTCATGATTAAAGGTATGAGTTTTCCAATGTCACTTTTTATATCTATGAGATATATTCCATATTAACCACTCATCTATTTTTTGTGGTGTATATAATATATTTTTACGAATATATATATGTTTTTTATTAACCTAATCAAGGGTTTCCTTTTCTCTTTATCTGTGTGTGGCCGATAAATTAATGGAATGGTACTTATAATGGAGAGGTGAGATATTTGTTGGACTCTCAACAATAACTAGATTTTTTTGTAGGTTGTAGGAGTATTTCACGTTTTGTAACTAGGTCACATGACATGTAAGTGTTTTTGGATTCATGTTTTTAAAGTCTTCACATTGTGAAAGGTTAAACAACCTGAATATATTTATCATTTCATGAATTTTTTTTAAAAAGTAAATATTTCATATGAGATTAGTTTTCTATTATATTTAGGAAATAGATGGTTACACATCATGTATTCATATTCAGCCCATGTAACATCCCACATATAGTTTTTAAAATAGTCAAGCTGGTGTTTTTTTGTTATGTTTCTTGTATTCTTTTTCTCTCAAATTAGAGAAATTACAAGGTTATTCTAGGAGACACTTCTAATTCTAGAATGATTCGATCGACATTCGATCTTCATTATTGAGGTGGTGCATATCACCTGGTATGTGATATTTATGCTTCCTAATTTTCATTAATCATAGTAGTTCCCTTGGTTTTCATTATCAAATTCGTTGGTATATGTTGGTGCTTCTTGATGACTTCTTCTGGAATAGATTTGAGACATTTTCCCAGAGGCCATCCCTTGTTTTATGTGTTGTGTTGGGAATATTTTTAGGTGTAATGTTTGTTTCATCCTATCATCAGACCCCTTATTTTCTAAATTGGATCAATATTTTAATGTGAATTCGATTATAGGGCCATTTTAGATGTCATAGGGTTTTCATTATTATAGGATTTCATTACAGGTGTGTGTGATCTGTGTTTTTAGTTTGGTGGTCCTATCTCTTCACTATATTGATGAACCTTATTGTTCATACTACATAAACTAATTTCTACAAGGAATTTTCATGATTAATTTGTGTTTGTTGAAAATCTTTTTTTAAGTTAAATTGTATTTCCCTAATTGGTGATAAATGCAAGTAAAAAACTTATTTAATATTAATTTAAATGTATTTGTGAAATGATTTTGAAATGATTTTTGAATCATCGAGATGATTTTGAAAACAATCGCCTGGGTTACCTTCGGTGCTGTGAGGAAGTTCAATGTTGAGGCGATGTACATTTTTCATGTTCACTTTATGGGGTCTTCCAATTGCCCTATATTGTATATTATTGAATCTAGGTATAAATATGATGTTTTGGATTCACATACATGGGGTTCTCCCTTGTCAGGGAGTGTAGATAATTGGATTCATGTACCACAATGTACTATTCATAGGTTTCTGTGTATATATAGTCTTCTAAATGACCTATTTTACTCCTTGGTATTGTGATACATGTTCTTCTACTATTGTTTTGTATTCACTGGATTATAACTATATTAGCCTTGATATGAATGTTTATTCTGGTGAAAGATGATATAAAAAAAGTGAAATGAAATTGATATACATGTTATTTTTTATGAATTGTGATTAAAGGGAAATGATTACCTTGTTTTCTATAAAATTTCATTAAATTTAATAGGTCCATGTTTTCATTAAAATGGTAATTCATGAATTATTACACATAGAAATTATATAGAACACCAGGATGATTATTGACCCTATTATCTCACACCCATGTCACATCTTAAATGGTGAATATAACATTGATTGTCTTATAATGCAAGGAATGTAAATGTGTTATAATGTGGAAGCAATTTTTAGGTTAGATGAGTTGGGTAGTTAGTGGTAATATAGTTGGAGTTTTTCCATGTCATCATATGGAGTGACAATCTTATTTTCATCCTTTTCAGTTGGAATTTTCTCTTCGATTGTTCACTTCTTTTAATGAAGTTTTTTTATAATTTTTTTCTTATAGTTATGTAACTTGTGAATTAGTTTCGATTGTTCTTTCTTATTTTGTGTTTATATATGCCATGTGTTTGTTCATGTAGGATAAATCAATCCTTTTAATTTGTTTGTTGATGCTCAGTTGCTAGTCGTTGGCCCGTGGGGGTCACGAATGCCCTTTGGGTATGATACAAAAAATGTTAGATACTAGTTTTGAGTGTAACCTTGGTTATTTTATTTCAATTTCATATCATATTGAAGTATTTCTTCAAGATTATTTATCATGGGACGTTTGTTAGACTAGAGATTTGATTATCATGACTTGACATGTATGATGTGAAATGTACCTTGTCATCTCTTGTTGTAAAAGACTAATGTTTCCATGGGAGGATTGGATATATTTATGTAGTTTTGGGTTACATTTTTTATGTCATTTTAAACTATTGTGTTTTCTGGTGGAAATAGATATTTTTTCTATTGTCTAATCATTCTTATGCTTTGGTATGTATTATTATGCCTTCGAGACCTCTTGAGAATGTTCCTCATGATGGTGCATCAAATGATCCTTATGGGAATTATTCTATAGATCATAATCCCATTGAAAATATTTTCTAGGTTTTTTTTGCTACTGATCAGGATGTAAAACACATTCAGAACACCACTATTGAGGTATAACCAAGAGTTTGAGGAGAGATAGATTGATCATGTGATATCTTACTTGAGAAAACATCATCTGCTAAAGGAATGAATGAACCAATATAGGAAAAGGTATGGTTATAATGGACTGATCAAATAATTGACATCATAGAGAAACCTTGGAATATATGGAAAATGATAATTGAATTTAGGCTTGAGGTTTATAGAAACTGAAGGTGGTATTCTACGGTCTTGGAAGGAAAACATGTTGACTTGGATTGAAATATTTTTTAAACAATTTTCTTACAATATATTTTTCTAAAGGCACTAATGTGGGTAAAGTATATACAATTGATGTATTTTTATTAGTGAGTGCATTACGATTTGGCATACATCGAACAATATTCTGTGTTTGTCCATTTTTCTCTTTATGTGGTGAATAATGACTATTTGAAGGATTGAAAGTAAGTATAGGGTTTGAAATTTATATCGTATTAAATTTTTTGATATTGAAACTTTCAACCTATAAAGATATGACAGATAGAAATATGATGGAAGAGATAGATATGACATGAATTGTTCGTTTTCCAAACACTTCTCTTCCATCAAGTTGAAGCCTCAGTGGCATGTATAGAATGAAGTAGAAGAGGAAGGATAATTGTAGAAGTAGTGGTGGTGGCACTCAGTGTTGATCCTACTATAAAACATCTTCTACAGCTTGTATTGTTCCTTTGAATTGATATCAATGTGGTGGGGTTGGACACATTAGACATTTTTCCAATTCCCATGATGACATGATAGAGCAGTGGACGAATTAGTTATATACAACGCTTCTTTTCAGATAAGACTACGAATCATTATCATTATATATCATTAGATCTAAAGGCAACTATGGTGCAGTCAAAAGCTTCATAGACTATAGGGATCTAGACATAGGCCTTAGCAGGGAAGCACATTAACTCAGTAGATGAATGTCTAGTAGAAATTGATTTAGGTCTAACAATAGTGTGTTGTATTATTCATATTTCTTCAATAGTAGAATTTTTATTATTTTATATTGATGATTCCCAATCATTTACAATTTCCCAATTTTATTGTCTGATTAAACATCCAATGGATCTTAATAAATTTATAATGGAGTTATCAACACAATTTGGAAAGTGGAGAGAGAATGGGATTTAGTGTCTTTGTTCACTAATGGTTTCTTATATAGAGTATGTCTAAGATTTTTACATTCATGATCTATATATGTTCAACATCATAATCAGAATGTATTGGATTATCGGTCATTGATATGAGGTTGATTTTTATCGATGTCATGTCTCAAATCATAATTTTTATGATATCTATTTTGTATTTAAAGGGGAGTGGAATGAAAGATCAGAATGTTTTGGTCCTTCCTTCCTATAGATCAAGAGTTTGTTGTCTGCTATTTTATTTTATCTCGATGATATTTCACATATATTTGACATTACCATTGTTGTTCAAGAGATTACTAATGTTTTTTCGGATGACTTCCCTAGTCTTCCTCTAGAGAGAGTGGTAGAGTTTACAATTTACATGATGCTAGTTATGCAAGAGATATTGCTACATTTTTATCGCATGGGAAAAGTGAAATTAAGAGAGCTAAAATTCTGTTGGATGAACATTAAGAAATTTTTCGTTCACCCTAGTGTTTTTCCTTGGATTCCACTTTTTTATTTTTCTATGACTGTATATTTTGAACTTTAGTTCATTGTGGACTATAGAAATTCGAACCTGGTGACGTTTGAGGAAAAATATAAATTCCATCATGTGGATGGTTTTTTATCAGTTAAAGAGGTTAAAGTGGTTATCAATGATTGATCTTCATATGGTCTATCATCAAATTGGATTTTGGGAGTCTTTTATATTGATGAAATTCATTATGAAATGGTGTGGCCATTATGAATATCATGTGATGACTTTTGGTCTAACTAACACTCAGGCCATTTTTTGGGAATTCATGAATCCAATATTCCATCATTATATTGGCACATTTGTAGTATTGTTCAGGGTTTATATTCCATTTTTTTCAAAGTCTGAGCACGATTATGAGCATTATCAGTGGTTGGTTCGTTAAATTTTGAGAAGCCACCATTTGTATGGAGGTCATTGGAAATGTAATTTCTATAATCTAGAAGTGATGTTCTTTGGGACCATGATTTTTGAATATGTCATATTAGTTGATCTAGAGATGGTGAATTTTTTTTCCTCATGGATGGAAAAAAAATGCTTTTGAAATTTGGAGAATCCTTTATATTTCTTGATACTTCCAAAGGTTTGTTATGGATTTATCTAAGCTAGTTTCACCTTTGACTACTCTTATTAAGAATATGTTGAAATTAATCTAGGATGCGATGTTTAAATCATCTATTTATGAAATGAAATGAATTATAATATGTGCTCCAACTATGATCTTACATGATCATAGTACGATGTATTTGTTATTTGTTAATTGTTTGGATGATGGGTTGGGATTTGTGCTTATGCAGGATGACCATGTGGTAGCTTATGGATATCTTCAACTTTACACAAATGAAAATAATTAACCCACTCTGGATTTCTAGATTACTACAGATATGCATGTGATTAAATGTTGGCATAAATTTCATTTAAGAGAAAGGATCATAGTCTGGTCTAATCGATTAATTTTGAAAATATTATTTTATTATATAGAAATATATATTGGATAGAGATGATGGGAATAATACCTTCATATGTTGGACTTCAATATCACCTACACCCTATGGAAGGGAAATGTCATTGTACATGCTCCTAGTAAGAAGGTACCTTTACAAGATATTCTGAAATTGTAGGAGGTGTATAACTTAATGGGGATTCTTACTTAGTATCACATGGATGCTCAAGAAGATGATTTATGTTTGGTTTACACCCATGATTAGTTATCATCATTTCCCCAAGATACTATTTAGCATGGTCTGCTGCAGGATCATTTGTTTTGTAAATTTCAAGAGTGCCTTTACAGTGGGGGGACCATTCCATGTTGGCTTCCCTCTTCAGATGGTATAAAACACTTTAAGGAGTGTGTTTTCATCCCAGTATTCTTGAACATGTTAGTCTTGTTTAATTTGTAAAACACTCTTTGGTTCATTCATCTATGAAATTAAAAGTAGTATTATGACATCAGATGGTTATTCTTGTAGCTGGGTATGAAGCATGACATTGCAAATTACGTGTGTCACTATTACACCAGATAACGAATTAATTAATAGCACTTGAAATCGTATTTTTTTCTTCAACCAATTATTTTTGTGGGTTTTAAGTGGGATGTGGTATCCATGTATTATTTTTATTACCATAGAATCCCATAAAGAGGAATACTATCTGGGTGGTTTTTGATCAATTGATGAAATATGCACATTTAATTCAGATTAAGGATGATAATAAGGTTAAATATCACTATAACTATTATTTCCATGAAATTTTTAGGGTACATGAAAGTCCTTATAACGTTATTTCAGATAGAGATCTTATTTTTATGTCATGGTTCTTGAGGAGTCTCAATGAGGCAACAAGGACTCCAATCACATTAAGCATATCTTTCCATTCACAGACAGATGGTCATATGGAGCGAGTATTACAAATCCTAGATGATAAGCTTCATTCATGTACCGTGGTCTTATTTGGATCATAGGATAACCAAATGAGATTGGGTGATACTGTTTATAATAATAATATGTATTCGTTAATTAGAATGGATCCTATTGATACACTGTATGGTCACCTATGCAGATCACCTGTTTTATGGGATGAGGCTGGTGAATTAGCTATGGTTGGACCATGTTTAGTCTATGAGACATCAACAATGACTCAGGATGTATGTCACGACCCCTTCCCTACAAGATGTACCCCTCCTGGGATGGCAATGTGAGAAGAGAGATAATGACCCCACTAGTCCCACCACTAGTTGGCCTCGGGTTAGTAAATATAATTGAGGGTATAATAAACACACAAATTGGAGGAATTGACCACTTAGAGAAGACATGCGAAAGATAAAGATTAGATAAAAACCAACCAAATAAAAATCATAATGAAATATATATTTAAACCAAGTGCACATATGTAATGTCAGGAAAAACTACTACAACTGAATGGGGAAACTGCAAGTTCCAACAGAAATTAAAAACAATAGCAACCACATGCCCGAACAGCTCCTGAAACACCTAGCTAGTACAAAACAGATTGATCTCCAACCTACTCCATTTGACCTGAAAAACAATTCATATAATCCTTGGGTGAGTATAATAATATACTTAGTAGGATCCTTCCCAAAGCCTCTCATGAAAAAGTTAAGAAAGTATACTAAATCACATACAACTACAAGTGAAACTAACTCGTCACCTAAAAAGGTATACTATGGTTCTAGCCTCACCATGGATACACTAAGAAAGTATTGCATATAATATTATATAATATAATAAATATTATCATGGGTACCTTGTTAATACTTCCAAACTAGTTTCCCACTTTTCCACAACATTTCTATTCCTAAGAATATCTCTCAAAAAAGGATTACTCACAGACACCTGGTCGATGCACCACTACATGCACCTCATGTAACAAAACCAACACATCCACATAAGCAAAGTAACCAGGTAGTTTTCAGGATCCACCACATCTCTCATAATGTGTATAATATGTTGGGTATTATATTTCACGCCATTACAATCCATACACTGAGTAAGTATCCTAGAGCCATCATAGTGTATACACATTACACCTATAATAGTCCATAGGTAACTATATCTAGAATATATGTGTGTAAATAAACACAAGCCACTAAAACCGTCTACATAGATATATGGGTAAAACCATTTGATGTGCCTACCAGCAGAAGTAACTACCAATAGAAGAGAGTGGGGAAAAATGGGATTGTTAGTTATCCATCCTCCTACCAGAATATTAGGGAAAACAACCCCAGGGAATAGAATCCATGGAGAGTAAGTTTCCCTAGACAATGTGGTGGATTAGCGTATAGAAATACAAAAATTATAGAATATACTGCCGCTCAGAACCACACTATGGGCATAACCTAGTAGTAGACACAACCGCAGATAACGTCTCTCAGACCCATGACTGCCACTTCTAAGACGTGGTATCCTATTAGCACACATCCATTTAAAGAGCATTATTACATTACTTCATTCAATTTTTAGAATTCTCACATTATTTTAATTAATTACTTAAACATTAATTAATCATTAACAAATTTCATCATTATATTTCAGTAGCACCACACCCAATGTTCAATGTTCCTTTAAAATATGAACAACAACATTATGTCCCAGCATGATCCATCGCCATGGGTTAACATCATTTTTTGAATCAATTATTTACATTATTACTTTTCCATTTTTACATAAAATCTACAAAAAAATTCTTTTCTATTAAACACAAGTGGATTTACATGGCGGGTAGTTGAACTACCCATCGATTCATTGTTTCCTATAATAAGAGCATAGACCCATCCTCCCTGATGAATCTAAACACTAAAAGCATTTGGAATACCCCTTTCCACTTTTCCCCTTTCTAAAAGGAGGGTATACAAACAAACTTCCATGTTAAGTGGGGAATGTAAGGAAGTTAAACAACCAACAAGAAACAACAAGAATCCCAACATTCCTATCCAACATGTTCCATCATCTATGGTGTCCTCCCCAACACCCACATGCATTAACCGTCACATCTCTCCACTCAAGGCGTCTACTACTGCAATATCCAATATTCCTCCCTGGCCCTACATATATCAACATAAGATGCAATAAAACAATCAACATATCAATTGGGCTCTTGGAAACTAAAAAAGGAATCATACCTTCAAACACAATGAGCTGTCACAGATCCATGAATAAGGATTTTGGCCTTTATAAGAAAGAGGGTAACACAGAACCCTATGATGCATTATCTTTTTATAAAATTTATAGTTCTTTAATACATATATAATTTACCATTTTTTTATTTTTAGGTTCCAATTATGGATTACCTAAACAATAAGCTATCAAAAATTGACAAAAAATGCATACTGCATCAATTTGATTAACATCAAATTACAACAACAAAAACAACAACAATGACCAGATTCAATGACATTCCTCTTTATCTTTTTCTAAAAAATTATCTATTAATTTTCAGATTTAGATACATTAAAAATTTCCATCAAGAATGAAAATAAAAAAACATAGATATCAAACAATATTGCAAAATAAGAGGCACAATCTAAGATCGATATCAGTTTATTAATCTGGTTCAAATATTCATTATGTCAATTCCATTATGATACGGTTTTCTAACTCATTCTAACTCTATAGTTTCAAAAAAAAAAGAAAATAGAAGAAATTAATATCCTAAATCCAATGTTTCTTGATGCTCTTTCAATATACTTAACAAAACAGATCATGACCACCCCTCTTGGAGGGTTACATCCACCCGAGGATATAGAGACAATACCTCTCCTGAAAACACCTAAGAAAATTAAATAGGAACTTGGAAATAACATTCCATTAAAGGGAAAGCAGGAATAGTAGGATATGAACATAAAATATTGATGATAGATCATACCATATATTGAATATTGATCGATACTGCTTGGATACAGAAAAAACATTGGGTGCACATGTAGAAAGAAGAAATTCAATGGGAACAAATCCAATGAGGAATGTTTGATCGAAAAAATACTATGGGAAGGAATGAATGGTTCGAGAATTTCATAGTAGAGAACAAGGTGGAAGAAGAAGGGGGATGATATATCATTCCATTAAAATATTTAATGGAGTAGTGGTTTAAGATATGATAGATTTTCCATTAAATGTGGTTCACACTAAACCATGCGATTTGACTAATTAAAAGCATCTCAAGCCTTTAGAAAATTAATATAGGAGTTATGGCCTTTGAATCGGCCTTAGATTCCTCGAAATGAAGCATTAAATTCCTTTTACTTCAAAGGGGAGAAATTGTAGGAAGATGGAAACACTGTTCAGGAACTCAAAATTTGTAGAAGGAAATAGGGGCCTCTATTGGATGGCTGATGTAGGAAGGATGCTTTTCTCTAAAATTTGATTAAAAATTTCTCTCTAATTGGACTTTTCACATAGCCCTTACCATTGAAACTTTTCACATCGGTCTACCATTGGATCTATTCACAGATGTCTACTGTTGGAATTGTTCACATCGGTCTACCATTGGATGTGTTCTCATCTATCAACCGTTTGAACTATTCCCATCAGTATACCGGTGGCACTGTTCTCATCGGTCATCCGTGGGATCTATTCACATCATCATAGCATTGTATCATTTTCACATAAGTCTACCATTGGAACCCATCAAATTGGTCTACCGGTGGCACTGCTCACATCAATCTATCATTGGAATAGTTCACATCGGTCACACCGGTGGGACTGTTCACATCAGTATACCATTGGAACTTTTCACATCGGTCTACCATTGACATTGTTCACATTGGCCTCACTGATTGATCTATTCAAATTGTCCTCACAGATGGAACTGTTCACATAGGTCTCACCGATGGAACTTTTGACATCAGCCTCCCCGATGGAACTATTCACATCTGCCTCACTGATGTTACTGTTCACATCAGCCTCACCGATGGAATTGTTCACATCAGCCTCACTCATGGTACTATTCACATCGGCCTCACAGATGGAACTCTTCACATCGGTCTCACCGATGGAGCTGTTTAAATCGGCCTCACCGATGAAACTCTTCACAGAATTGAAAATTTTGGAAGTGTTGTGGCAATGTCACCATGACCTCCCAGAACATGTGAAACACCAGATTTGAGCAATGGAATGGGCCAGAGAGTTCTCAGCCATTACATTAGATACCTCTCAAAACATTCGTGTCCCCTATAATTCAATACCCACATAAAGGGAAATAGAAATGGGGTCCGAACAACTACCCAACAAGATATCTCTCAAAAGAGAGAAAGCTACAAGAAGCAACCAAATAAGGCCATCTCATAAACATGAAAGGTCTACAACCACAAAAAGAACATTTTTAATGACATGAAAAGATTTTAACATCAAGAAATCATCGTACTGAGCACGTATATGTGACTCACATTCCCAGGTACACACCCCCACACCACTATGTAGTCATAAGACACAAACCAACAGAATCAAATGTTTTCTAAACACCTTCTCATTACGGTCTTGGATCTCAATAGACTGCACCTCGAAGGTCACATCATCATCAACATCGATCTCCCACCAATCAATGACAGGAGCTTAATCATAATGAAAATGACGGAGTTGTGAAACATCAAAAACATTGTGAATCTGTCTCATATATAGGGGAAGAGCTAATCGATACGCCACAAGTCCATCATGATCCAACACCACAAAAGGCCCAAACAGGCCAGGGATAATGCATACTCCAATGACCAAACCTTCACATCCCATGACATGGAGTAACCTTCCAAAACATGTGATCCCCAACATTATACACCAAAGGTCTCCTTGTTTGACTGATATATGATTTTTGATGATCATGCACTGAATTCAACCTCTCAAAAATCACCTGAACAAACTCTGTCATATTGTGCATTAGTTTCGGTCTAAGAATTGATGACTCTATGACCCCAGTCCAGTATAATTGAGAATGGAATGGTTGGACATACAAGGTTTCAAATGGCTCTATGCCGATAGTGGTGAAAAACTATTGTTGTATGAAAACTCCACCAAGGGTGAGTTCCTCATCCATGATCCTCCAAAATCCTGGAAACATGAGTGTAACATGTCTTCAAAAGTCTGGATAGTTAGCTATATCTGACCATCTGTCTGTGGATGAAAAGTTGTGTTATGTCATAACTAAGAATCAGAATCATACTGGAGACCTCTCCACACACTATAAGTAAAGTTATGATATAAATAAGAAATGATCATCGTCAGGACTCCATGTAGTCTCACCACCTCCTCTAGATATTGCATGTAAAAAAATACCACTGAGCTTGACTACTTGATTGTGATAAAGTGGGCAGATTTTGTTAAATGGTCCACTGCCACCCAAATATCATCATGTCCTCCCCGACCTCAAGGTAAACTAGTAACAATGTACATTGATATGTCCTCCCACATCCACTGAGGAATACATTATGGCTGGAGAATGAAACCAGGGACACGATGCTCAGCCTTGATATTCTGGCAGACCCAAATTGTGACAAAAACTATGGAACTACACGCTTCAAACAAGACCACGAAAACTGACTCATCTATGCTCATTACATAATTTTCATGAAGGGATGAACCTATAAGGAAGAACTATGGAACTCTCTATGAATTGTCTTGTGCATCGCCAAAGGAATAAATAACCTTCAGTTATACAATAGTCGGTGTTTTTTATCTTCAGACCAACCCTCCGGGGCCTAGCCACAAAAAAACTCAGTCTTTCATGGAATCTACCTATAGACCCTCCCAATGTGACTCTTCCACCATCTATAGCAGATATGACTACACTGTCATTTGAAAAAGACAACATGTGCCCCCAATATCTCCCATATGGAGATGTAATACTGACGGTTCTTCCATTACTCACCAGGAATCTCCAGTTTCATGTACTGCATCACTACATGACATACTGACCAATGCATCAACTAATAAAATTCCCCTTTCAATGTGTATATGATATCGTAGAGTCGTATTCCTATAATAACACCATCCACTGATGTTGCCAGACGTTTAAGTCATACTGGGAGAAAACACACCTTAGGCTCTTATGATCGGCGAAAACCACAAAGCGCTCGCAAATGAGGTAATTTCTCAACAAAATTAGAGAAAAAACCACAAATGAAAACTCATGATAATGGGTGGAATAGTTACATTCTTTGGGATGAAAATTCTGTTAACCATAAGAAACAAGTGATCTCAACTGCATTAGAATGCAGCCAAACCCTAGATTCGAAGCATCACAGAAAACATCAAATTGGACTCCCAATACTAGAAGGAAATGAACTGGAGCACTTACTATCTTCTACTTCAGATAGTCTAAAGCATCATGACACTGATCCATCCACATGAATTCCTGGTCCTTCATGTTCAATATCATCAAAGGGGAAACAACTCGGGAGAAATTAGCTATGATCATCCTGTAGAAGCCTATAAGACCAAGGAATCTTCCCACCTCTACCACTGACTTGGGGTATGACCAAGATAAAACTACTTTTATCATTGATGGTTCAACAACTATTTCCTACTGGGACAAGATAATCTCAATGAAATGGACTTCTCGAGCCCCAAACTCATTCTTCAAAAAGTTCAATAACATTTGATGTTGATGAAGAACTCCCATAACGACATTTAGATGCTCCACATACCCCTCCTCTAACGTGGAGTACACAAGGATGTCTTCAATGAAAAAACCCGAAACATATCAAGGAACTCAAAGAAAAAAACGTTCATTAATCTCATGAACATATATAGTGAATTCTTCAAACCAAATAGAATTACAACAATCTCGTAATGCCCATGCCGACAATGAAAAGCAGTCCTCACGATATCCTCATCCTTCACACACATCTGATTATATTCTGACCACAATTTTATCATGGAGAACCAACATGCCCCCATCATTTTATGGAATAAATCCTCAATCTGTGGAAGAGTATATTGATTCATCATTGTCACCTTGTTTATGAAATGCTAATCGATACCCTACTGCAAACTGCCATCATCATTCTTCATGAAGAAAAACTTTTGTGCCCCACGGTGACAAAATCCGCAAAACAAAACCGCACAATAACAAAACATCAAGATGTATATGTATCTCTCGTAAATCATATGGGGCCATACTATACAGAGATACATAGATATGAGATGCTCTTAGTTGTACGTATATCCCCAACATGATCCCCTGTCGAGGTTGTAATGCTACAACACCTTCTGGAAAAACATCAGGGTACTCTTCTATGACCCTAGGAAATGCCAACTACTGAATGTCTGATGAACTTAGCATCAGATCATCCCTCAATGATGATAAGGGTGGAACACACCTCTGACCCATATGAGGGTCTTTCTTGCTATCAAAAACCATAGGATATCCTTCCACATTTAAGAAATAACCTACCTCCTGAAAAAATATGTGATATCGTACATCGAATAAAACCAATCCATGCCATGGATGAAATAGTATGGTTATATCATTAAACATTGGAAATATCCCCAAGTGTGGTGCTACCCCAGCAGTATCTCACAATCTCTACATACTTGAAACTTGTCAGCTCAACCTCAAATTGGCGTAGTCAACGCTAAGAGCACTAGAAGCCTCTCTACCTCAATTCCCAATTCATGGAAAAGACATGTTGGTATAAATCATTTTGTCACTCTTGAATCATACAAGGCATAAAAACATGTATAAAACAAGAAAATTGTTCCTCAAATGACGTATGGTTGTCCTGGCTCTTGTAATGCTAAAACATGAAGGTGACCACGACCTCCTCTATAGACTCTCTGACCCTTATGGATACCACCACCACAACCATGATATGTTTTCTGAGGACAGGGAGCATCATGGGGCTATCCTCAATGTACTCTGTAAACCCTCTTCTGATCCAAAGCAGAGGAAATCTACTACGACTGCCTTGGTTGGAACTGCCTCAACTGAGGATCCTAGAGCTAAACACCTAGTGCACGATGACTGGTCTACATGTTCGGGCACTGTCACTATTTATGACCTCAACCACCACAAGAAAAAAAGCACCAGATCCCTTGGAATAAGCCTATGAGCTGCTTCCCCTAGAGAATCATGATTCCAAGGGCAGGGACCTACACCCGGCTGAACGAAAACACTAATTCCCTTAAAACTGGGAATCCCTGACCAAAAATCTTCTTCATGAGGAATCATGACGACTCCCCTCTCGTGACAATATAGTTATGGACATTATCCTTTAGATGACCTATTCCCTCACCAGCACCTCAAGATATGTCTTCAGCATACGTGGGGTTACCTGGTGATGGATCTCAGAATGAAATGCCTCAATGAAATTCCTCTCCCTGGCCTCCTCATATAGCGAAAATTACAAAAAATATTGTAAAAGGTTCTTTAAATGGATTCCAAACACTCGCACGCTGAAGCTCCCATGTCGAAGAGTAAGAATCTCTTGGAGACTAGAAGCCTTTGTTCTCAAAGAATGAAACTCCAGTCATCATTTTTCTCAGAAATCCTCCAATGAGATCGTCAGATCCTCATGATCACCATGAAACAAGAACCACCACTACCTCACTACTCGACACAACATCATCACAACCAAAGTCACTTAGTGCTCCTTCTAAGCATGGATCGAACTGAAACCTGTCTCGACCTCCTCCAACTAGTCTTCCAAGACTGCATTTGAAATGAACCCCTCGTACTCTGAAAACTCTAGAACTAAAACTCTTAGTGTTTCCTCCTCCATGTTTCTTTATCGTCACCCTCTACCCTTCGAATATCTGCTAGCACAGCCTGATGGACTTCTTCTCTGTGAACCTGACTAGGACATCTACCTGGAGCCATAACTGAAAATTAACTAATATTTAGAGCTCCTAAATCTATAATATGGAAGACTCATAATCAATCAATTAATTGTTTTCATTTATTATTTTTAGGTTTACCTATACCTAAATATACTCATTTAAACACATGCACAAAGAAGAATGATGCATGATCTATTCTTATGGATCTACCCTTTAACTAGAATAACCTCATATAGTAGCCATTGTAAACATAAAGGTATGTGTATCAGATCAGAGGGGGGGGGGTACTAAATGCCTATTTCTCAACTGGTCTCCATTGTTTACATCTCTTTCTAAACATGACTGGCACTATTTCCCTACCAACCCATGAAACCTCACATGTTCCTAACACCAAACAACATCATATCCCTAAACCATAGCCTCTATTACCACTCTATCATGACCCCCTCCCCAAAATCTGTAAACCTCTTGATTTAGCAATATGATAATAGCTATAATGAACCCCAAGTCCCACTTCCAGTGGCCCCAGATTGGCGATAAACCCTGAGGGTATAGTTTTCACAAAAAAATGGGAGGCATTACCCTCTAAGGGACCCCATGAAAAAGGGAGAGATAACATAGACACCAACTCAAACTCCAACTCAAACTGAAATATAAAAGAAAAACCAATAGCCCTTATATAATGTCCTGCAAAACTACTATAATTTCATGAAAAATGTAATGTACTAATGGAAAGTAAAAAACAACAAAAACCACAATCCCAAATATCTCTTTAACCCCAAGCAAGTAGAAACCCGCTTGATCTCCAACCTACTCCATGTGACCTGAAAATAGATTTTATACACATCATGTGAGTATAACAATATACTCAGTAGGATCCTCACGAGAGCCTCTCGTGTAAAATTATTGAAAGAATGCTACAACATAGTAAACAGTAATTGAAGCTGACTCATCACATAAAAAGGTATACTATATTCCCAGCATCACCATGGATGCTCTCCCCAAGTATTGCATACAAGACTATATATTATAATAAATAATATCATGGGTCCCCTGATACTACTTCCTCACTAGTTTACCGCTTTTCCCCAATGACGCATGTCCTAAGCATATATATCCAAAATGTTTTTCCCACAGAAACCTGGGTGAAGAACAACATGCACCTCATGCAACAAAACCACCATGTCCACGTAAGAAAATTAACCATGTAGATTATGGGATCCACCACTGCTCTCCTAACATCAATTGTATTTCATGTATTATACCTCAAGCCATTACATCCCATACAATGAGTAAGGATATTCAATCCATCATTTCCTATACACGTTAAACCTATTGTAGTCCATAGGAAACTATATTCAGAATATATGTGTGTTAATAACCACAATCCACTACATCCATCTACACACATATATGGGGAAAACTAATTGATGTGCCTACCAAAAAAAGTAACTACCAAGAGAAGAGAGTGGGGCCATGGGGGGAAGTGATCCATCCATCCTCTGACAAGAATGTTGTGGAAAACACCCCCAAGGGCTCAAAATCCATAGGGTGTTAGTTTCCCTAATTGATGGGGGTGGAGTAGCATAGAGAAACACAAAAAGTAAAGAATATACTATATCTCACAACCACACTATGGGAATAACCTAGACATAGACTTAACAGCATCAAATGTCTCTCAGAATCTTGGCTCCCATTTATAAGACTACGTAGCATATATGAACACAACCATATAAAGAGAAATATTACATTAATTCATTCAATTTTATTAGTTTCACTTTATGTTAATTAATCCCTTAAAAATTTATTACGCATTATAAAATTTCCACTTTATATTTCATTAGTATCACACCCAAAGTTCTCTGTTCATTTAAAATTTCAACAACATCACTGCATCCTAGAAAGCTTCAACCACAAGGGTTAACATCATATATTCAATTATTTTTTTACATCCTTACATACCGATATTCGAAGGAATTATAGAGAAAAATCATAAGATACTAAACACACGGGTCTCAAAATGGTGAGTAGGTGAACTATCCATCGATTCATTGCCGCCTATAGCAAGAGCATAGACACATCCTTCCTTAGGAAGAAAAAAATGGAAAGCATGAGGAATTCCCCACACATCTACACCCATTTTTGGATGGTGGGTAACCAAAACAGTTTCCTTGAGCAATGGGGAATGTAAAAAATAATAAACAACCAAAAATAAACAACAAGTGTCCAAACAATCACATCCAACATGTTCCATCATCTCTAGTGACCTCCCGGACAACCCTTTGCATAAACTGATGCATCTCACCACTCTAAAAGTCAACTGATGAAATAACCAATATGCCTCTATTTACCAACATATCACAACAAAATTCGTAAGAAAAATGCATCCTATCAATTGGGATCTTTAATCGTAAACAAGGAATCCAACCTTCAAACACTATGAGCTGTCACAGCTCCAAGAATAAGGTTCTAAGCCTTTACAAGCTAGAGGGTTACTCAGAACCCTTTAAGACATTATCTTTTTAAAAAATTGCAAATTCATTAATTCGTCTTGATTTAACTATATTATTATTCTTATGTTCTCATTATGTGTATCATAAACATCATGCTATCATAAAAAATGATTAAATATTCTTACTGCATCAATTTGATTAACATAAAATTATAACAAAAACAATGACAACAATGGCCAGATTCTTTTACGTGCCTCTTTATCATTATACAAACAAATTTCTATTAATTCTATCTTTGATTCCTTTACCAATATCCATCAATAATGAAAATAAAAAAAAACATATATATCACACTGTCTATAAAAACAAGATGCAATAACCTACGATCGATATCATTTTATTTATCTAATTCAAAATTTTTTTATTTCAATTACATTGTGTTCCAGTGGGATAAAACCAGATAACTATACATACATGTAACCAAAAATAGAATCTATGAACCCACTACCTCAAAAGGTTTTTTATTCTCTTTGAAAAAAATTAACAAAATAGATCAGGATCATCTCTGTAGGAGGACATCATCAACCTGATGATGTAGAGACACCAAAACACCATCCAACACCCATGAATATTCTATATGGAACATTGAGATAGAATTCCATAGAATGGAATGGAGGTACAGAAAGGGAGGAAACAAACAGAATGAAGATGGATCATATGTTATATTGAAGATTGTCGATATTGCTTGGTTTCACAAAAAAGAGTGGGTGCACTTGCAGCAAGAAGAAATTAAAGGGGAACCGATCCAAGGTGGAACGTTTGATCACAAAACTCCTACAGGAAGGAATGGAAGGTTCATGTGTTTCACACTAGATAATAAATAGGAATAAATTAGGAGGAAGATATTGTTTCCCTTTTGATAATTTAATGTATCTATTGTTTATGATACGCATGATTTTCCATTAAAAGTGGATCGCACATAACCACCTAGTTTGCCCATGTATAATCATCTCGATCCATAGTAAAATTAATATAAGAGTTATGGACTTTGAATCAGCCTTTGAGTTCTAATGACGAGGTATTAAATGAATTTTACTTCGATGGAAACATCAAAAGGGTGAAGCATTTGGAAGATGGAAACACTATTCATGATCTCAAAATTTGGAAAAGGAAATAGAGGCTGATGTTAGAAATATGTTGTTTTGGAAACACTATTCACTTAAGGTCTCTCTAATTGAATTGTTCACATCGGCCTCACTGATGGAACTATTCACATGGTTCTACTGTTGAAATTGCTCACATGGTACTACCATTAGAATAGTTCACATCGGTCTACTATTAAAACTATTCTCATCGTTCTACAGTTGGAACTGTTCAAATCTATCTACAGGTGGAAGAATTCACATAATTATACCATTTGAACTGCTCACATTAGTCTTCCATTAGAACATTTCACATCAGTATACCGTTGGAACTGTTCACATAGATATATATATGGCACTGTTCAAATCGGTCTACCATTTGAATGGTTAACATCGGTCTCACCGGTGGGACTGTTAACATCAGTCCACTATTGGAACTGTTCACTTTGGTCAACCATTGGCATTGTTCACATCAACCTCACCGATGGAATTTTCACATCTGCCACACTGATGGAACTATTCACATCAGCCTCATCGATGAGACAATTTACATAGACCTCGCCTATGTAACATTTCACATCGGCCTCACCTATGGAACCGTTCACATCAGCCCCATCAATATAACTATTCACATTAGCCACATCGATGGAACTGTTCACATCGTCCTCACCAAGTGAACTGTTCAATGAATTAAAAAATTTGGAAAAGTGTTGGGGGTAAGTCACATTGACCTACCAGAATACACCAAACACAAGATCTGAGCAAAGGAATGTTCCAGAGAGTTTAGGGCCATTACATGGTACAAGGACATCTACTTATAACCTAGAGTTAATCGAATTCATTTTTTGATTTGGTGTTACAAACTCTGTATTTTTTCGTTTGTCGATGGGTTTTCTAGATAGTGTATCATTAGTTCGGTCACCATCATCTAGGAATGCAAGTAAAGATGGATATAAGTTATGTTGGACTATTTGAGGTCACGGAGTAATTTGGGTAGGTGATTATTGGTATGTATTTATTTTTCATTTGATATTTATTCATGATATCATCCACATATCTCTTCTTAGGATGTACCATCATGATCTCGCTCATATTTTGAGTTGGTATGAAATTGCATTAGATCTAGATGTTTCTGCTTAAGGGAAACCATATGAGATCGTCCACTCTCTAGTTAAAGTCCTTATGGGAAATTCGATTCCATTGGTCAGAGTACTATGGAATAATAGATTATATTTTCATAAAACATTGGCATGTGATTCAATGACGAGGGACCAAAATCCTCATCTTTTTCAAGGGATTAGATCTTCCACATGACTTCCTGGGGATGGAAGGTCTTTATTGTGAGGTGTTTGTATCATCTTGTTACTGATCAATCTATTCTATCTTTAACATCTTTCTATTTTTCCTTTTCATATTGTGTGTATAGGGAGGATACGAAATTGGGATGTTATATATAGTGGTAAATATATATTTTTTAGACTCTAAACTATCACTGGCAATTTTTTTGCATGCTATATGAGGATTTCATGTTGTTTAACTACATTACAGAACATGAATATGTTTCTAGAAAAATTATGAAAGGAATTTTGTAGTGAAATAATACATGATGTGATGAATTTTTTTAATTCATGAATGTTTTAAATAATGTATTTTATCCAAGGCAATGGGCTTTCCAACAGGTGTGGGACATTGACCATTACACATCGTGTTACCAGGTTACATGTCATGTAACATCCCGTGTAGAGTTTTTAAAATTGGTGTGCATATATTTTATTTCAGTTCATTCTACCGACTCTCTTCTTATCATCACAGAAAAATTCATGAGTTATTTTTAGAGGCTCCTAACTTTCTATAAAAATATGATTGATGTATGATCTTTGTTGATGTTGTGGTGCTTCTCTCTGTGTAAGTGATCTTTCCGTTCTTCATTATATTTTCTCACTATAGCACCCTGGGATTTCTTTATCTGATCCGTTGGTCTAATTTGGTGTTTCATCATGAATTCTTCTAGATTGGTTATGAATTCTTCTTCTAGAGTCTATTTATATTTTTCCCATGGGGTGGTGGCTATTCTTACGTGAGGTATATGGGTTTCCTCCTTTCCACAAACCCATTATTTTCTAAATTGTATCAATACTATCATGTAGATATGATTCTTGGGACATCAAATATATATTTGTGTTATTGTTTCTGGTGGATCATGTTGCGGGCATGTGTGACCCAATTTATGAGGTAGGTTGTTCCATATAAGGCCTATGATGAAGAACCACTTTGTTATTACATTGATATATTATTTAAATATGGAATTTCCATGATTGACTTGTGTGTACAGTGATGTTTTTTTAATGAAAAATATTTTTTCAGTGATTTTTGATCAATTCAATGAAAATAGGTATTTTCAATGCATTTAAATAGATTTCTGAAATTATATTGAATTTTTTTGAAACATTTAGATTATTCTAAAAATGATCACATGTTTTACTTATCGTCCTAGGTGGAAGGATTAACATGAGGCCATCGTCCATTATGGGGGTTCACACTGTATGGTGTTCCACTTATACTAGAGTGTGGATTTTTTTCTCCAGGTATGTATATGATATCGGGGATTCTCTTTCTGGAGTGTCTCTCTTTTCCTGCTGTGTATATAATTGTCTATAGGTACCAATGTGATATATTCATATATTTTTAGGTATGATGTGTATATTTCCTAGCCTATTATATTCCATGGTATTAAGATTCATGTGATTCAACTATAGTTTTGTATTTCATGGATTTATAATGTTTTATCCGTGATATGTATATCGATTCTTGTGAAGGATGACATGGATAAATATGAGTTGAAATCGATATATATGATTTTTTTAAGTTGTGATAAAAGTGAATTGTATACCATGTTTTTTTATAAAATTTTATTAGTGATTATCATGCAATGTTTTATTTAAAATTAGCATACATCAATTGTTACAGATAGATTTGATATAGAACACCATGGTGGGATCCTATTGAGCATGTTGGCTTACACCTTTTGAACCTCTTCAGTGGTGCATAGAACTTAATATGTCTTCCAATGCATGGAAAGAAAAGGATACATAGTGAGGTTGTGAGGTTTAATGTTAGTTGGGTTGGGAATCAAGTGGTGCGGTAGCGGTAGTTCTTCCATGATATCACATGGAATAGTTGTTAAGTTTTGGTCATTTCCAGTTGGACTAGTATATTGGTGTTTTAAATAATTTTTTATTCATTTATTTCATCTATAATTCTTCCAATTATTGAATATATATCTTAGATTCCATTTATCATAATTGTTATGTGTTTATCTTTTCAATTTCATTTTTTAGACTGGGTTAAATCCATCCCTATGGATTTTTTGGTATGTGTAAGTGTTGGTCACTAGCCCGTTGGGATTGGGAATTCCCTTCATGAATGTGACAGAATGGGTCAGGTACTAGGTTTGAGGGTAAAATTGGTCGGTTATTCACTATGCATGTACTTACCTATGAAATATTATATTACGATTCTCATATATTTCATGATATTAAAATTTTTAATTTATTCAATTATTTAATATATCTTATGATTCAGAAGGTACTGAAGTAGTGAGGGTATTTGTAGCCTCCCATTAATTTTTGAGGGAGTTTTTCTATAATCACATTTTGATTCATTTTTGACGTTTTTTTTAAAAAAAAGGAATGTATTATATGATCCATATATTTAATTTTTAATTTATTTAAATATACAATTTATTGTTTCAATTTAATTTGGTTTTAGATATCGATTTTTACAAGACCAATAAAGTAATTTTTCTCAATTTACCTACCTTGATACTCATATTTTTTATGAACCTATATTCATTTTTAAGATTTATTTAAATCCATTTGTCACTATATATAATTATTTACTTTTGTATTATTTTATTCTTCGTGTAATGTTATTATTTCCAATGTATAATGATTCAAATCTACCAATGTGGAAATGGTATATTTCAACAATCTCATTTTTATATAAATTGTATATGGTTATGCTTCCTTATAAATATCATGACCTATATTATCCACTTTATATCCATGATGTCTACATGTATTGGTAACATTTTTGGGTTTCCATTTCTTATGATAATTATAATTTTTTTAAAGACAATATGACATTATTTATCTCTTTGGTAATTTTTTTCCCTTCCAATAAACATATTTTATAATTATGTTCTAATTTGTTTTTACTACAATGTTTAGAATATATATTTTTCTATGTTTTATTATTATATTAAAAAATGTATTAAAATGAATCACTATTTCAACTTCTGATCAAGGAAATTTTATAATCATTTTACTAGGAAAAAGGATTGTTTAGAATTTATAGATTTACACACCGCCATGACCATAACTTTTTTTAAGATAAATTTTAATGTTCATAAGATTATTTTTAATGAAATTTTTTTCATAATATTCTAGAAATTTATTTTTTTTCAATTTGTTTTTCATAGAAATGAGAATTGAAAGTGTTTCATGTTTTAAACAGTGATTTTCAATGAATGAATATTTTCTTTTAGAAATATTCCACGGGTCCTTTCATAATCCAAGCCCATGTATGATAGAATCCTTTGATGTAGTTTTTTATTTATTGGGGATATGATCTAAGGTAACCATTTTAATTATTTATTTGAATGGTTTATATTAAAGTTTAAAAGTATGTTTATGAATCATGTTTATCTTCCACGTGTTAAAACAATTTAAAATGATTATCAAACGCACATCATTTTATGATATATTCTAAGATGAATATATTATAGAACATGTCTCCTTCCAAGAGGTTATGAGATGATGAAATTTCCCTAATATCAATTTAATTTCATGGGTTAAGATATTTTTAATTTTTCGGATATTATGGAACATGTATGTCTGATTTTAATATTTGATAGGTTATACCTATATCAATAAACTATGATTTTGGTAATGATTTATGTTGTATGAAATAATGACGGAAAAAAATTAATTGGGCTTGACACAGAATGAAAAACAGGGGAGTCGTGATCCAAAATGGGAAATAGTTGAGTCCTAATTCATAATGGGAACCAATTGTTTCTAGATCCACAATGTAAATAAATTGCATCCAGATCCCTAATGAAAAATAGGTTCTTCTTAATCCCCAATGGTAATCACATTCATCAAGATCCACTATGGAAAAAATGTGTGTCATGATCCCTTATGTTGATGGTTTTGGTTGTTCGCCTGGACACATTTTTTTCTTCTAAATATATGTTAGTAAAACCAATATATGACATGATATTATGGTTCACATTTGATTTAAAATGATTTATCTCCCAAATTAATCATGTATGATGAACATAAAATCAGTATGGTATGGTCCATGTATATGGTATTTGATATGAGGGGTATGACCTACCAAATATATTCTCATGTTATTATACCATTATTTTTATGTTATTATTGAAAATATAAGTTACTTAAACATATTGATCATCTAATCCCATAATTTTATAATTTTTACATTCTCGAGGTTTTGAATAATGGTTTTTATGTAGGTGTACTAAATGGGAAGATATTAATTTTAGATAATGAAGATCATTAACTTAATTTGAAGAACACATTCAATGTTTCCAATGAAACTAAACTATAACAGTCCTTAGGAATGTATTATTGTAACACTATGAATATTCATAATATATGATGTAATATATATAAATTTTAAGATAGAGTCCCCAGTAACCACCAAAACATTCATCAAATACGTTACGAAGTCATTGTTTGTGTGGATGGAGGACTACATCTAAGTGAACCAATGTCATTATTTTTTTCTGTTACCACCTTTAACATATGACCATAATAATGTAATTACAGTTTATATAGGACATTTATGATAGAATTATTTATATTTAATGGTTATATCATACATAAATTCGTCAATTCCATTTTAAGGGAATATGATGACGTCAGACTTGTGTATGGCGGACTACAGCCTCACGAAGAAATGTTCCTCACCCAAGATTTACATGGAATGTATTATGGATATGATTAATAAAAATATTTGATATATTTAACATAAATATTATTCTAAAATAAATATATATATATATAATTTAATTTTTTTTATTTCAATCCACCACGAAAATGGAAACAACCTTCATGCAAACCAATGGCCTACCAACTACCTAAATATTGTAATTAATTTTCTATCACTATATTTTATGTATTAATCTAAATAAACATATACTGAATATAAATTATATTGATATAATTGTTAAAATTTAGAATCTGAATAAACACTGGTCAATATAAGAGGTTCAAAAATTAAAATTCAAAACATACATGAAAAAAAGTTGTTGGTCCAAATATGACATCAAAATTGAATTTTTAACAAATAGGTGAATGAATATTGTTATAAAATCATATATGGAATTAATTATATTAATGTAGTCATATAACATTTCTATAATAAAATTATAATTTTTTTATTAGTATGATGGATTTCAAGACTTATGGTATGATATTTTTTTATTAGTATTATTTAATAAAGACATGTTTTATGTTATGCACCTATATTAGTTTTGATGGTGTGTATACAGACATGTATCCATGTAATATAATTATTTTATTTACCCAGATTATATTTTCATTATTAAATTTACTTAAAAATTTAAGTGGATTATGACCCATGGTTACCAAATTGGTAAGTGTTTTATGATATAATCTCATCATTTGATAGGATTGATAAAGATTATGTATCCAACATTGAAATATCAGGATCTTTCTCCAAATAATTCAAATAATTTTTCTTATACTATGTATGTTCATTATATTTTCATATACCTATTTTATTTTCAAATTTTTAGTGCTTAAAATATTTAAGAAAATGTTTTCAATAAAATAAGGACATATTTCTCTCTCTGGTTGAAAGTCTATTTTCATCCAAACCCATGATTTCTATATAAAATTTCAAGAATGGGTTTCTATTATTATATGTTATATTAAATAAATTTTCATCCATATATTCATTTTTTTAAAAATTAAATGTAATCTATAATTCATTATCCAAAAAAATACATGTTTTCTTTAACTGAAAAAGTGAAGAGGATCATTGTTTTGAACATGTGTGACATGAACAATATTTTTCCCTTCGATGACAGTGAAAATATTTCGAAATTCCCTTTAAAATTTTCAATTTTTTTTTCATGGTAAATTATTTCATTAATATTTGGGATATTGTTAGATAAATGATGTTAAATTAATAAAGTTATCTCAAAATTATGTAATGTGTTTTTCAAAGTGGAAAGAGTATTTTACCCAAGAAATATTTTTACAATTTTTAATGAATCAAAGATATGTTTTTAAGTATGTTGTAAAATAAAATTGTTTTCATATTTTTTTTTAATATTTTAAAATACAATTTTTAAATAAATTTTATCTTCCTCATGAAATTTCCAATGCAGTTTATCTTTAAAACTCATTTTCTTAATAAAATTAAATCTTTCAAAGTAACAAAAAAAATGTGATAGTTAAAAACAAAGGATAAAATTCCTATTCTATCTCTTACTGGATTATGTTTATAATTAATTTTTATAAAACAATATTCTACTACAAATTCTAAACCATGATATAATTATTAAAAAAATGGATTTTTTTCACATGTTATTCAATGATGTATGGACTAAATGATTGCGTAACCTATATATTTTAAATAGGTTTTGTTATCATGAAATTTTTATAAAATGGATTTCCTTTCAAAGGATTTGATATGATGAATTTTTATGATAATTTAGAACACGTTTGTATGATCTTCAGTATGTGAAGTGTTGGACCTATATCTCCCTTGAATTCAATTTAAAATGATTTATATACTATGAGATAAAATGGAATACAGGGAGGAGTGGAATTTCATCATTATGGGAAATTGGACACTATGATGGACTTGGGAGTTAACCTTTACTACTATGTTTCTTTATTGGGGTTGGACCCATTCAAATAAGATATCCTTGGTTTTAATCCATGAATAACATTGAAACAATTTTCTGTTCTTTTATATGTGCAAAAATATCCGCGTCTTATTTCAATGTTATCTTAGATCCTCTTCATTGATTACATTATGATTCATTTATTATGAACTGCCTATATAAATTCTAGTACGCATGTTTATGATAATTTCTATTTAGGGTACATATTAAAAATGTTATCTTTGGGTTCCCAATCCCTTATTTTCATGTTATGCTTATGTATCTCCATTATTTTCCCTTACCAAGCATCTGACTCACCCTTTGTGATGCTTAAATTGATTATGATATAAATAATGTCATTATATAATGTATTTATATAAATCATAATAAATGAAATGATATTTAGGAGAACAATTACAGTCATTCATTGGATTAAAATATTATGTTCCATGTTTCTAAAGCCATTAAACTGTTGTTTTCCACATCAATGAGTTTGTGTTATATAAATTATTTTCTTCTAAATGATGATATATCTAGGTATTGGTAGATTATATCCCTATATTTTCCTTTATCAGCAAAAATAATTTATAATTCATCTATGTTTCCTTCAATTTTATATAATTATGGAAAATTGTCATAAATATATTGGTATCATTGAAATCATTTTACGATTTCCCATATTGTATATTATAAATTATTTTCAAAAAACCAAACCTTTTGTTTTTCTATAATATTGATTTTCTATTCTAATCATGCATGAATTCATGAATCCCAATGTATTTATTTTTTATTCCCATATTTCTAAATTCATCAATTGCAAAATGATCACAATCTTCACAGTGAATAATGATTCATAGTTTTCTTGGTTTTTAATTGAATTAAACATAACTTGTTGTTTACATATGAAGGAATTATAATCATTTCTATAATTTTTTTCAACATTTTCCTTCATGGTCTTGTTAAATTAATTTAATTTGTCACATTATTAAATTTGATTCATATAAATATATATTTTTCTTTGTCAAAGTATATAAAAAATTCAATAAAACTATATATATTCTTTCAAATATATAGAAGATAATTTTATATTAATAATTATTTTATGATCTTTTATATTGGACAAATATTATAAAATATGATATAATATTTAATTAAATTAAAATGGGTAACATAATTAAAAAAAATCATGTTCCTTCCCTATAAACAATACAAAACACCTTCAAATCACTAAATATAACAATATATTTCTCATTGACATAATCTTGAAATCTAAAATGACATTCGATTCCTTTATAAAAATATAATTTTTTTCATATATTTTCAAATAATTATTCATATATTATTTATATCTCCCATAATAAATAAATATGTTCCTTCTAAATATATTTTTCAATAAAATTTAATGATAAATTTTTATTGTTACATATGCTGTGAATGTAATTTAGTTTGATAAAAAAATATATTTCTTAAAGAACGGTGAATTTTATTTTTGGTTAGAAATATATTTATCTTCCATGGGTAAAAATTTCATCATTACAATATAAAATGATAATATAATACTAAATATAACATTTATTTGATTTTAATTTTGCAGGTCTCGTCATATTTTACTATGAAGTCATATCATGAGTTACTTCTATATTCAAAAAAAATCATTCTCAAGACACATTATATTGGAAACTTTTCTCATCTTAGATAGAAATTAATTTAAATTCACTTTATTTTTGGAATTTTCATTATTATATCTAAAATATAGATATTTATTGGCCTTCACATAAATTAATTTTCATTTAGATTTCATTTTTTAAATTTAATTTCTACATGTGAAATATTTCAACCAATACAATAATTTTTTATTTTCTCTAATCAATTATTATTCATTTCAATCATTTCTAAAGATCCATAATTCAAAGGTATCTGAATAAAGCAACTATTTCTTATTTTTTTTATCTTTTTTTAATCTGAATATATCTTTTAATCATGGTTATTCATTTCTTTTTGAGATATATGATCATCATTACATTTTCATCCCATTAATTCTACTAATTCTATGATTCTGAATCATAGTGAGTGTAATATATCTACAAGATATGATGTCATCAAAAATTTATAAGTTAATTTATTGATTAATTTTCAAAAATTATTATCTTTCAACAATATAATAATCTGTATTTAATTATTAGAAGGGATGTTCATCCCAACATGATCATGGATAAACATGATGAAAATTATTGTTTGGGATTTTAATTTTCTTATAAAACTACTAATTATATCATCTTATGAGGTGTAACTATTTTATATCATCATAGTAGTAATTAAAACTACCAATTATCCTTCTCCTTGACTAGTTTGGTATGCTATTCGATTATAACAAGTTAAAACAATAATTTTCCATGTATTAATTGATCGCATCCTTTATTATATTTTTCATTAGTTTTTGTCATTTTTTAATTATTAGTCTTTGAGGAGGTAGAATCGTAATCAATAAAATTTGAATTATCTCATAGATTTAAAACTATAATGAATTTTTCCGGAGAAACTCCAAACATTATAATATTTTTATAATTTTACCGTTGATATTATCATTGTTTATGAAACATTAGTTTGGATGCTAGTTTATTTCAGACATGGATTAGTTATACAATAGCATGGTGTAATATTGTGATTAATTTTTAATAACTTAAATCATCATATCTTATATGACTCAATAAATATTAAGCTTATGAATATATCACAATTTTCATACCTTTATTTTATATTCATGTGGTTTATGTTGGAAATAGAAACAATATTAATCCTCCGGAATTGATAATGATATTCATATCCAATGGGGATCTCTCATCCTATATTAATGATTATTGTTATCCCATCCAATGAAAATTTTTTATTATTATATTGACGAATCACATGAATAGGAATATACTAGAAATTATAGTCTCGAACAACCATAATAAAATGTAATTACTTACCATATAAATTTAGTATATAGTAGAAATTGATATTTCCTATGAAAATTACTAATTTAGATGAACCATTTTATGAATCATATGATTGTGAAATGAAATTAATTATAGAGATAAAATGATTTTCTTCAATTCCTCGATATGAAAAAATATCACGGGATAAATCTAACATTATGATTTAAGGTAATCATATTCATTAGACATTATAATATAAAGATATAATTGAATGAATTTCTTAATCCTAACTTATGATATATGTAATTTTAAGTTATTCATTTTAACTAATCTACATATTCCTAATCTATGATATTGAGTACAACGAATAATTTTATAATTTCTCTATACATTATTCATATTTTAAATGCACAGTAATGGAAAATTTCAAAATCATTGGGTCACTCTATTCATAGATACATTGAATCATTATAAGAGTCATTAATTTATTATACCTTATTTATTACATATTATTCTTCTAATTTTATTCTTATATAGAATAAAATTCATGAGAGTATGGTTTTTTTATTTGAAAATGAAAACCCTTCCACCACATCAATTAAATTATTAATTATTATAAATAATTAGAACTCACTTAACCAATATTTTGTAATATCTAAAAAATAAGAAGCATTTAAATATCTACATGATATCATATATTATAATTTATTTATTTTTCAACGCATTAAAAATGTATATAATTACACATATTCTTTATAAAATGTTGTGACAATGTAATAATGATTATATCTCCCATCACACTGTCTTAATCATTAACCGTTGTGTGCCTTTCTCCTCATGGTGTAAGAATATCTCAAAAAATTTAGAAAATTACCTATATATTTTATGTTAACACTACATCACTTATGTTCTTCATTGTTCTTCTTGGATAATTAAATGTAGTCATTCACTTTCATAGAAGCTAATTGAATGAATGAAAACATAACAAATAAAAAACATGATGTTCATACAATGAATGGATGCTCAATGACTTAAAATTTAATAACAATAATCCTATTATTTTCCCAAATATTTGCATATAATTTAGTATGATATGGAGAAACCATACTATAGGATTTTACATTTCATAATTCTGACCATTTTTTACCATTTTGTCATCATTATGTATCATTTTTTATCGATTATATAACATTTTATTACTATTATATATAATATTTCGGATCGTGTAATTTATATAATTTCCTATGAAACAAATACTATAAGGTTTTATTACTCTTATTTTATATCTAAAAGAAATATATATATATATATAATGTTCAAAAATGTTATTTTATTTTGATATGAACTATTTAAATTGTCTTACATACTCTCTCATAAACATTATACAATTTACAATTTTTTTATTACAAAATGAAATATATTTTTATCTATTTATAATTTAAAATATGATCCTCAAACTCTATATTCTATATTCTCTAAAAAATACACAACTAAATAATGTTTTCAAAATATTTATTTCCATGTTCTAGATGTTATTATTTATCATGGGGTTGCCTATAAAGTTGTTCAAAATTATTTTTCTGATACGTAAAATATTTACAATCACTTTATTGAAATTTTAAATTTCATTCATTTAATAATTAAAAATCCTTATATAGTCATCTATAAACATCTAAAATAATTCAACTTACCTCGAAATTACATAAAGTCATATTCACTCATAATTATAATAAATATAATTCTTTATATAGTATATAAATACTCAATAAAGAATTTAAATGGTTCTTCCACTTACTCATACAACATTATCACCTTCTTAACAGTCATCCAAGTATATTATCCATTTATGGTTTATACATATTATATGATAATAAATTGGATTTATCTTTACCAAAACACAATTTATATTTTATTCTTTATCTAATCATATAAATATTCTCAACATCATCCTAAATATATATTAATAAATCACAATTATCTCATACATATAACCTACTTAAAAACATAATCACTCATACATCAATATTTGCTTCTACAAATATTTTAATTTTAAAATATCACTTTCATTGTCAAATGATAAATGATAATAAATATATTCCATGAACTAAGGATTTCATTCTATGTTATTTTAATTTTCATAAATCAATTTATAATTTCATCATTATAGGGTACACCATTTCATCACATAATAATGATGTCTAGTTACATCACCAGACAAACACACTTCCCATATTAATATATATGGAAATAAATCGTAATTTCTTCAAGTGTATTGTAAAAATAAAACTCAAAACCTTGATGGTTGGAAAATCATATTGAAGTAATTAAAAAAATAATACATGATAATGTAAGTGGTATGGTTAATAGGCCTTTGTGAACCAGGAATGATGTATGAGATTAACTATTTCAAATTATGGATACAGTATAATAATTATATATATATGGAAATCATTCTAGAAATAATTTCCATTTCATGATACTGTAATATGAAAAAAAAAAAAATATCATAGTTTCCCTTATGTATAAAAATATTCTACATTAAATTCTCAAGGAAAAAAATAAGCTAATGTAATTCATCAATCTGTCACCAACCATGTGGGTTGGTGAAATGATCGATCAAAATTAAAAAAAATAATTTTATAAGTTCAAATTTCATCATTTAATACTTCTCAAATAGTTCATCAAACTACCTTCAAATAGTTTATATGAATATCTTGTATCAGAAAAAATTAGCATGTCTATATAGAATTGCAACATAATCTCTTTGAACATCTTATTATAAATTTTAATAGGGTTCTTATATTTCATAATTTTCTCATTTGATACATGATTATCATTAATAATGATACATATTTAGTGGATTTTAATTGAAATATTATTTGTTTCACAATGACAAACCTGATTCTTCAAATCAATATTAAAGATATCTAGTAGAAAATTTGTATTCTTATCTTTATTGAACCATTAGTCACTTATAAATCCATTTTTCAAAAATACATACCTTGAATGTGTTTTCACAAGTTTTTACTCTATCATTTTGGTAGAAAAATCCATAGTTTTCATTATTGTGGAATTCACTCTCAATGGTCCTTATACAGTAGTGAAAATATATTCAGTAATAAATGACCACGTTTTGTGGTCCAATTCATAATTATTATGAACATATCTAATATTAATTAATCCCATGAGAGTTTTTATTAAAAAAATTAACATCAGTTATTAATTTTCTAAGTCGTAGAATCCATCTAAATTACTGTTAAGTAGCTTTATATGGGCCAGTCACTCACTGACAAACCATTATAATTATATATGAAATATTGGTTCATAATAATTACATATAATATATAGATGATCATACTACACATGTATATGAAAAATGATCAAAACATTTCATCTCATCATATATTTCTTAAGAAAGTGATGTGTTATTAATAAAATAAAGTGTTAATAGTGTCCTAATGTGTTTTTATTTATTATCAATTTCAATATTAAATACCCAAACCCTACTATTCAGGAATCTATGGAAACAAAAATTAATTTTGAAAAGATATAAAGAATAATATCCCCAAGGAACGAATTTTTTTGTAGTTTTTCTGAACAAGATATATATGTCAACCTCACTATTACTTTCAAACATAAAATAAATACATTTGTTGAGATCATAATTATTCCCCTTATAATATCCTTCCATATAAACAATTTTACATATCTATGTGTTGCGGAACGATAAAGTCACCTTTATATTAGATAATATTCTTAATGAATAATTCATAAGAATAAGAAACACAATATAATCAATATCCCAGCATAATCAAAAACAGTCTCTGTAGGAGAAACCAACATATGTGAATTCAATATTTTCTGATGTTAAAATGATAATAATCTATTTAAATAAAGGATATATATGAAATCATTAAAAATATATTCCATGGTGAGAAAAAAATAAATAATGTTTTATTATCATTGGATACTATTAATAAAATAAAAATATGATTAAAAATATTATTGAGGAAAGTAACCATTCATTTTTGAAAATTAATTTTGAAAAATAGAAAATTTCAGAAAAATTAGAAATATATTTTATTTGAAAATTATCATTGAAACATTTAATAAAGGATTCAATAAATTATGTGGTCATGAAAATGGGAAATTGTATTTATTCATAATATGTTTAATGAAATGTTCTATTCACATTTTCGGTGAAATGTTGAAAACTAATTTTTTCAGAAAATCACATGAATATTAATTTTCGATCATTTTTTAAAGGTAAATAAATTATAAAATTTTAATATAAAAAAACATTTGATAATGTTAATGAAATTTTTTAAAATCATTTTAAAATAATTATTTATTAATCCAAAAGGATTTTTACCAAAGATAAATAAAATCAGTTATACATAAAAAATTAATTTGGTATGATAAGCATATAAAAATAGTAAAATTAATGGATGAACATTAATTAATATAATTAACAAGATAAAAATAGTATATATTGGTTTTATAATATAAATATCATGTAATTATTTTTATAGAGACTAATTAATAAACTATCCTAAATAATTATGAGATTTTCAAATAAACCCTCACATCTTCTATAACTATTGAATCTTAAGACCCATTAAATAAAAAAATTAAAAATATTACATATAAAAATAATAATGTCATTAATGATATGAAATGTATTGTATATTCCCTTCCATAATTTGAATGGTTTTATATTACCCAATATATCTCATTGTAGATGATATCAATATTAAATTCCTTAAATTGATCATATCAATGCAATGAGAATTAGTCATATAAATCGTTATGTGGTGAAAATTAAAATAAATAAACAAGTTAATATATATTAAAATAAAATAATAGGTTTTTAACAGATTATCATTTAATAACATAATCAAAGAAATAGAATAACAACCCAATGATTCGAAATTGATTTATAAAACCTCGTACCATAGATTCAAATTCATTTCAATGTGGTTGATCTTACAAAAAATAAAATATATATATTATTTAAATATATTAGATAACCATATTAATAAATATCATAACATATATTATTTACATATAAACATTTATCACACTTTTAAAAAATATATATAAAATATCAATGTTCCTTTTGTTAATTTCTGCATTTTTCATGTATGTTTTGGTCATTAATTTTGATCATTTATTATTGAACATGTATCCAAAATATAGAGAATAATAAAAATCATATATTTATCATTCTTATTTACTATATATTTTCATGTTTAAAAAATTAATATAGAAAAACTAATTACTCCATTCATGTAGACTGTAGTCTATACATATGCTTGACCATAATTTTTAATTTTAATCTGGTTGAATGAAATAAAGATAAATATATATCCCTATTAAATTATTGTTTTTAGATTATAAATATATTATTTATTAATTGAAATATCAATTTTACAATGCATATAAAATGTAAATTTAAAAATAATCACATTTCTCTATAGAGGTGGTAATCCCCACATAACCGAGGGAAGATATAATTTTCAAATGGATTAGAAGGTAAGATGGTAGACATGATATTATAATAAGAAAAAAAATTATTTCCTAAATATAACGTTCTAAAAGTAATCCCATAATAATATCCAAAAATAAAACATAGTTTTCAAAAAATGAAATTTATCCCTACATGAATATTGTTAGTCGTATGTATACATTATTGATACATTTATTTTTCATTTGATGATAATGAGTGTGTATAATGGTTGAATTGTATTCATAATTACAATTCAATATACTGAGAATACTGAAGAAATTAATTTATGGTAAATAAAATAGATTTATATTCTGAATTAGAATAATTTAATTTAATTTGGAAGGGTAATAAGATTACCTTTTCAGATAGAGACCTCCTTTATATATTTTCTTAAAGAACCTTGCGTAGTTATTTTAGGAATAAATAAACCTATATAAAATTAATACGAGTATTTAGACAAAATTTAGTTTTGGTGTTTTTGATATTTTTATTCTTAATGAGGTATATAGAATATATGTAAGTGGTGTCCTCTTATATGTGAGCAGAGGATTACTCTTGGAATTTCATAAAATTTTAAAAAATAATAGAGTCATTGTCACACCCTGACCCCACTTGACTGGAGCTGATTCATTACTAACTATATTGGTATGGTTAGAATGAATTAAATCTTGAAGGAACGATCATTTTAGTTGTATTTATGAAACTAGATACATAGATGGAACTCAAATTTCATTGGGAAATGTAACAAAATACAATACATAACGAAAATTAAAAACGTCATCCAAAAATTCTCAATATGTGATCTCCTCGTCATAGCCTACTGATGGGAGAAAAATGAAAGGGTTGCCCTCAAATGCTCAGTAAGGGTTAAAAATTGTTGAATCATAAATCGACAATAACTGAATCATAAACAACATATCATAGTCAATATCGCATGGTGAATAAATGTAGAACTGATGACATTAATAAACTAATAATGAAACTACATCCATATATATTTTTCATAGTGAAACCCTCCTGGAAAGTAATAACTAATTAATAATAAAGAGAATGCTTATTAATTGGATTTCATGTATCTGGAACATGGTACCATAATATAATTAAAACTTTTCAGTTCTGTGGGTTGAAACCCGTTTGATTGTTGGAAACAAACTCGAAGGGTTTTTTTCCAAACTGATTGTCTCATGTGACTTGTCAATGCATCAAGAAGCTATATCAAGCCCCACTAAATCCATAATTTCCAAAAAAAATCTTTATAAATTTATTTAATACAAGAGAAATATTTCTTTTAAATATCCATATAGAGTAGAGGATACATAATCCTCAATATTTCCACAGTTAAAATAACATTACAAATAAAAAACATAACTAAAATGTTATATGGTTTAGAAAATAAATATGTCCATGATATGAGAATATGGTTATTTAATAGAAATATAATTTCAAATGAAAGGTTATCTCAAATGGGAGTAGGTATACCACATAATAATTATTAGGTGCACAATACAAATAATTTCACTTGAAATGTAAAATTGAGACAGAGCTCATTGGCACATTGTAATCAGTAATTTCATATTACCAATATTTAATAATCATAAAATGAATCATTGAATACAATGAACATAAATATAATAATGATATTATATATTTAATGATAGTACAATTATACCACATATAAGAAATAAGAGGGGAACACTGGAAATCCCAATGAATTGAATGTAAGAAGAGAAAACCCCTTAAAAACATTTCAACTTGGTAACAGGTGTTCCTGTAAGGGAATAATGAAAGGTAAAGGTGTATACCATTAATTATTTATCGTAATTTCTGTATGGTGGAGGTTCTAAAACATAACCCCTCATTAGGAATAAAAATGAACGGACACAACTTAGGGGGAATCTGTTAATAAAGGTGAGAGATAGGATATCTTACCAATAATGTATCATTATATTGTGGAAAACTGAATGACATAAATATGCATGAAAAACTTAACCCCAAAAAATAAAATTGGATATACAGAATAAAACAATCGTATATCATTCACACAAATTATCTGAGAATAAAAAACCAATGACATTGATGTTTAACTCAACCAAGGGAAATTGAGTTAAGATATCCCTTTCCTTATGCCCGATGGTGTTAATGATTGTTCTTAACGACCTGAATAATAAAATTTTGCATCATCTATTAACAATACCAGAACCTCATCAACATTTAATTGATATGGTGTATCCTTATTGTGTTCATTAATTTTTTTGATGGATTTAAGAGGTTTGATTTTATTTTTTTTAGAAGCATTCTCGTTCATGGTTTTCATGATTTGATTACCTGTATTCATGTATGGAAGTTAGTTTAAAAAGTGGTTAAACATTCTAAATTGTTAATATATAATATTATGTACATTAAAGAGATATAAATGATCTTATAATGATTCTGGTTATTTACCAAGGATATGAGTCATTCGATGAGTTAATGATAAATGCTTTAATTTAGATTGGTAGTTATGTGAAAAATAAACTTTTCCTGTATTATTATTATTCCATATTAAGAGTGTTTAAGGATTAAAAAACATTAATCATGATGAAATACAAATATTATGATCAGTTTCAACAATTGAAATTGTTTCATCACCACTCATGATGATAATAATGAAAATTGAAAACATGTATTCCTTGAGTGTGATAAATTAACACATCTCGACTGATGTATTCATTTATAGAATAAATGGAGTGAAAAAAGAGAGATTATAATCAAATATTACATTATCAAAATGAAAATACAGTACATGTATGGTACTAGAATTATAAATACATTTAGATGAGGTGAGGTGAGAAGAGGGAACAAAATAATGGAACTTGTAAAAGAAATTGAAAGAAAAAGGAAGATAGGTTCACCTCTTGAGTAATCCTCTTTGAAAACTCTTTAAGACAGTTGATTCAGGCCTTTTGGTGAGACCAGTAGTCCTTAGACGTGGAGAGAGTTCTTGGGAATAGTATCATGTAGAATCTAGTAAAGGCATGAAACATGATTGGTGTGGGAGGAAGAGGGGTGAGAGGAGGTATATATAATTGAGGGGAGAAGGGATTTCACATTATTTAAATATTTTTTCTCAAGACTATGAATATTCTGGATTCATGTGATCCCAAATAGTAATAATGTAACGTGAGTTTGAACCAAGTGGTCCTACACTAGCCTTGAATCACCTATGATGCAGTAAATCAAATATTTAGATTTTATCGTAATTTATAAAAAAAATTCATGTATTTCAGAAAAATCCCAAAAATTCACCCTAACCATTTATTGATGTGTAGAATCCAAAAATGAACTCCATTTTTCAAAAATTATTTCTTCTATATGATAAATTTAATTTTTAATTAATATAATTATTTAATCAAAAAGTACAAAAACATAAAACATTCATCTTAATTTTTATGGTACCTAAATTTGTTTATACATTCAAGGGTATGGATACCATTCATAAGAGTCAAAATTATATTAATAATGGTAAGTTACTATTCATAAGGGTATGTTAATATTCATAAGAGTAGGTTACTATTAATTAGAAATTATGTAAATTTCATCAGACTCTAAATATAATCCCGAACACAACTGTGTATGTCATATTATCAAAATTTAAATCACAGAACTAAAAAATTTATGTTTAATGGAATGGTTATGACTATGTTATATAAATAACCATATTTTGTTCCAGAGAGACTCAGTGATTCATGACATATAGGATTTCTAATTAATAAAACGTATTAAGAGAAAAATATATTAAAATATTTGGGGTAATACATTATTCTATCCTTCAGAAATTTCGTCCTTCAAATTTTTCATATATAAATCCCATAAAAATGATGTGGGTGGTTCTTCTTCATAAAATCATCAGGTTCCCACATTTCTTCCTCAATATTATGGTTTCCTTAAATAACCTTCACTAGATGAGTTTTCTAATTTCTCAAAACATCCTCTCTTGTGTTATGAATCCCCATAGACTCTTCATAGTATGACAAATTAGGTTATAACTATATTTCTTCATAGGTGAGTACATGTTTTGGGTCTCACATTTATTTCATTAATAATGACTTGTGTGACACAACATGAATTTTTGAGAGGCTTTGAATCTTTTCTAAATGGTAAGCTACAGCTCTGATTCCTTCTAGAATTTACAATGGTCTGATGAACTTAGGACTTGGTTTCCCATTCTCACCGATCCTAAAGACTCCCTTCTATGGAAATAATTTCAGAAAGACCTGATCTCCCACTTTGAATTAAAAATCTTTTCACTGGTTATTAGTATAAATCTTCTTCCTACTTTGTGCTACATTAATATGGTCATTAATTGTCTTTACTATTATCATTGTTTCTTCAATAAGTTCTGGGTCAATATGTTTACTCTCACATACTTTGTCCCAACATGTTGGATTTCAAAATCTCTTTCCAAATAATCCTTTATATGGAGCCATTGGAATACTATAATAGAAACTATTTTTGTAGGAAAATTCCACATAAGGCAAGTACTGATCCAAAATACCTTGAAATTAAATGGGGAATGATATCATCATGTCCTCCAGAATTTAGATAGCCTATTCGGACTGTCCGTCAATTTGGGGGTGGTAAGAAGTACTCATATGAAGCTCAGTATCCAAATACTTCTAGAGATATTTCCTAAATTTGGATGTAAAACGGGGATCTCAATCAGAAATAATCGATAGAGGTACACCATGATGTTTTAAAAATTCTATAATATAATGTCTTCCAAAGTTCTCAAGTGGTAAATCCTCCATTATTATAAGGAAATTTGTATATTTTGTGAGACGATAAAAAATTTAAAATATTGAATCATTCATTCTAGGTGTCCATGTATTTCTAGTGACAAAATCTATCATAATGTCACCCCACATCCACATATTAATAGGTAGAGGTTTCATCTCCCCTCAAGGATGTGGTCTCTCTACCTTCATATATTGAAAAACTAGAAACCTAGACACAAATTCAACAATTTATCACATCATATTATCCAACCAAAAATATTACCTCAGATCTCTTTACACCGATGAGATACCCTAGTTTATAAAGAAATTTGTGCTATGAGCATCATCTATTAGTTCCATTTTTAGCTCAGGTACTAACGAAACACATAACCTCTTTCCAATTTTCAGGACTCCTTCATACACAATGTCTTCCAATCATTCATCCTTGGCAATATTAATTTTGTCATGCAGATTTCAACATCCGATTGAGATCTTCTTATCATCTCTTATAAATATAGTTTACTATTCATTTGTAAGAGTAATGGTGTTTCTCTTCCTTAAAAATTCCAATATCCATCTTCTTTGGATCCAAGAATACAACATCTCTTTCAATCCTCATTTGGGTCAGGAGTCCATGCTATTTCATAATTAATGAATCAACCACCTTATTTTTCTTTCTGGGATGGGATTTTATTGAAATATCATAATAATTTAGTAATTCAAGCCATCTCTTTCTCCTCGTGTTGAGTTATTTTTATGTGAAAATGTATTTCAAACACTTGTGGTCTGTTTATATCTCAGATTTTTCACCGTAATGATTATACCTCCATAATTTTTGAGCAATGATTATATCTTCTAACTCACGATTTTGAGTTGGATGATTTTTCTCATGAGTCTTCATCTGCCTTGATGCATAAGAAATAAATTTATCATTTCACATATGGATGGAACCTATCTCATCCTTTGATGAATCACTGTATATTAAAAATCTATCACTTCCAGATGGAAGAGTCAAAATTGGAGCATTGAGAAATTTTATTTTCAATTCCTCATAACATTTTGTACATTCTTTCATCCATACAATCTTAACCCCTTTATGTGGGATGTTGGTTTGTGGGTTATCCAGTCAGGAGAAATTCTATGTGAAATGATGATAGTAACCTACTAATCCAATTAAATGGCGTACCTTGGTTATATTCTCCATCTTGGTCCATTCATCGATTTCATTTTCCTCTATGTATCCACTGGGATTCCATCCATAGAGACAATATTGCCTAGAAAGGAAACACATTGAAGCTACAATTTGATGTTTCTAAATTTCCCATATAATTCATTTCTTCTATGGGTTTCCAGATAAATTATCAAGTGATTCTCATGGACTTCATATCATTTTGAGTATACCTAGATGTAATTGATGAATACCACAAATATTTTATCAAGATATTCCTTGAAAACTCTATACATTAAAGCCTTGAAAATAGATGGTGAATTAGTTATTCCAAAATTCATCACTATAAACTCTTAATACGCATACCTAGTTTGAAAATATCTATATTGAATATTATCCTTCCTCAAACATAGCCGATGATATCCAAATCGAACGTCAAACTTTGAAAAGTATATTTCTCCCCAATGTTGATCAAATAAATTATCAACCCATAGAAGATGATATTTATTCTTTAAAGTAATAGAATTTATTTTCTTGTAATCAATTCATAGCCTATGGGATCCATCTTTCTTCTAGACAAAGAGGACTGCGGCTCCCAATGGAGAAACACTAGGTCAAAAAAATCATTGTTCCATCAATTCCTCTAGTTTTTTCTTTAGCTAAAATAACTCCACAGTTTTCATTATATAGTGTTTCATTGATAAAGGTATGGCAGTATGAATTAAATCTATAGAGAACTCAACTTCTTGTTTTGGAGGATTTCCACGTAAATCCTCTGTAAATAAAGAAAAGTAATCTTTCACTATATGTACAAATTCAATTTGAATATTTCTTTCCTCACCCATAGATATTTGGTTCTCTTCACCTCCAATAATTTCATTCATTAGGTATACATGGGGTGGATGTTGATAAGAATCTGATAGAGATTGTCTACTCTAAAGATAAGGGATTCTACACCATTTTAACAAATTGTAACTTCCTTCTTCTTGTAATAAATATTCATATAATAATTTGAAAGAAATTCATACCAAGAATTATATCAAAGTCAATAATTGGTATGATAATAATGGTAGTACATAAAGCATGTTCATATGTCTTGATGGGGAGTAATAGGCATTCCATTGTTTCAATGATACATTCTGTTGGTGTTTTGATTTAAAAATACCTCATTAAATAAAATTGAACATGTCTAATTTTACTTGAAAACCGGTTAAATATAAATGAATGTGATGATCCAGAATCAAATAATGTGTAGGCTATGTTTGAGGAAACAATTAAAGTGCATTCCACCACATTATTATGAACTTCAACCACTACATTTGTAATTGAATAAGATTTACCTTTCTCTCATGTCATTTTCTATAGCATGTTTCCTTGGCGCTTAGGACACTCATTGGAATAGTGTCCCAACTCCCTATAATTGAAGCATTGGATATTATTGATTTGATTCTTCCACTGGTATTCATTAGATCGATGACCCTTTTATCCAAACTTATATTAGACTCCCATGTCATTCAAATATTTCCTGAGGTGATTCTTTCCAAATATCTCGCATATTGTGAATTGCTTCATTCTATTGTTCATCATTAGTGCTTCACTGTTTCCTTTGTTATGAGAGTAACAATTCATATTTTGGTTTCGCATGAACAAATTTGATCAATAAAATTCCATCTCTTTTTATTGCACTTTTTACAATTTAATCATATGATGAAACTGTATGAGAAGATAGTTTCCTTTGAAGACATGGATTAAGACCTACAAATAAATGATCGATCTTGTCTCTGGATTCACGTACATATTCTGTGGAATACATGGATATCCTTGTGAAGGTAGCCTCAAAATCTGCAACATTTTCATTTTACCATTGTCTTAAACAATAGAATTTCCTCTTCATTTCTGCTCATTGCTTACGAGGGAAATATTCTACGAAGAATAATTCCTTAAATGTCCTACATTACATATCTTATATTTCTTAATCCTCTGGGATTTTCCAGATCAAATTACACCATTGATCCACATCACCCTTGAGACAATATACTTCTAGCACTACCTTCTCATTTTCATGAATCTTAATGCCTTTAATATCTTTTCAATGGACTTTATCCACATCTCAACTACCATTAGATTTGTAGTCCCACAAAACTATGGTGGCTTCTGCTCTATGAAACGATCCAATATTAGGTGTATCACAGTTATTCTTCATGACCTGATTAAGTTGTCCCAATATGGTCATAATCTGATCTTCTCGACGTTGACTATGATGAATTTATCAGTGGGGAAATCCATACACTGTCCACGAGTATTGATTCCCATTCTTCAATTAGGTTCCATTTCTAAGAAATGGCATACAGTAGATTATTTTATTAATATTAAATAGAAAATCACATAACCTAGTCTAAAATTTTATTCATAGGTAATATCATAAACATGGATTCTCTGAGGATAAATTTACATTATACACCATAATAATGGCATGAAAAGAAAAAATGAATTATCCTTAGCATATCCTCCAGGCATGTCAATACAATAGTTTAGAAAGGCCCTTTGTCATGTACCAGGATGCCTTGGGTGAATCCTAAAACTCCTTATCATAGTTTTCACTCTTAGGTACATCTGTAACAGTGCCCCCACTACTTATTTGTATCTAAATATGGATTTATTTTCTAGAAATATCCACATAATCTATTAGATACCAATATACCAGGACATTATTGTATGTTTTTTGTCAAATACTACAATGTGGATTTGTTCCCGAATTTATATTTTCTAATCTGGTATCCAAGGATTCTAATGATCTTCCATTGATACCAACTATAACACCATGACCCCTCTAGACCAGTGCTGATTAATTATTAACTACATTGTAATGGTAATAAGAAAATAAATCTTGAAGGGATGATCATTTTAGTAGTCTTTAAGAAACAATATTAATATATTTAACTCAAATTACGTTTGTAAAGGAAACAAAATCCAATACATAACAAAAATTAAAACTGCATCCACTAAATCTCAATAAGCGATCTCCTATTAATAACATACTAAAGGTAAAAAAAGAAAGGGGTGATCTCAAATGGTCAGCAAGGGTAACAAATAGTGGAACCCTGAATCAATAATATCTGAATCATAAACAACTTATCCTGGTAAATATGGCATTGTGAATAAATGTAAAACTCATGCCATGAATAAATAGAGAATTAAACTGCATCTATATATTTTTTCATAGTGAAAACCTCATTCATAGTAATAACTAATAAGGAATAAATGGAATTATTATTAATTGGACATCATGTATCTGGGACATGATGCCATAATACCAATAAAAATCTTTAGTTCTGTGGGAATAAACCCATCTGATTTTTGGAAGAAAACTTGAAGGGTTTGTCACCAAACATATTTTCTTATTCGACCGATCGATGCATCAATGGGATTTAGTAGGACCCACCCTCTAATGCATGTCCAATAAATTATTTATACATTGATTTTATAAAAAATAAATTATCCTTTTCAATATCTATATAGTATAGTGGATAGAGATTCATTAATTTTTCCACAATTAAAACAACATTAAAAATAAACACCATATGTAAAGTGTTATATGATTTAGACAATAAACACGTCCATGATATGAGAATATGGATATTTTGTAGAAATATAATTTAAAATATAAAGTGATCTCAAATGGGAAGTATGTATACCACTTAAGAATTATTAGGTGCACAATACAAATTATGTCACAATGAATTAAAAAATTGAGCAGAGCCCATTACCACATAATAATCAGTCATTTCGTGAGACCAAGATTTAATAATCATCGAATAAATATTTGAATACCATGAACATTAATAGAATCATAATATTATATATTATATGATTCAACACATATACAACATATATGAAATAAGAGGTTAATAATTGAAATCCCACGGAATTGAATGTGAGAGGAGAAAACCTTTTAAAAACATTTCAAAATAGTAACAAGTGTTATTGTGAGGGATAAATGGGAGGTAAATGGGTAAACCATTTTTTATATATCATAAGCATAGTATTGGTGAGGTGTGAAATCATACCCCATCATTTGGAATTATAAATAAAATGATACAACTTATGGAGAATTCTTGAATAAAAGTGAGAGAGAGGATCACAAACCAAGAATGTATCTTTAGATTGAGGAAAAATCAATGACATAATTATGTGTAAAAAACATAAAATAGAACAATTAAAGTGTATATTCATAATAAAACCATCCTATATCATTAATTCATATTCTGGTAAAATAAAAAACCAATGACATTTATGTTTAACTCAATAAATGAAAATTATGTTAAGAAATCCCTTACCTTTTTCTCAAAGGTGTTCTTGATTGTTCTTAACGACCTGAATAATAAAATCTAACTTTATTAATTAATAATTCCAGAAACTCACCAACATGGAATTGATATGGTATGAACTTATTTGGTTCACTAATGGCCATTTTTATGGGTTTATGAGGTTCAATTTTTTTTTGTTTTTGGAAGCATTTTTTTGTTTGGTATTCATGATCCGATTTCTTGTATTCATGAATAGAAGTTCATTTAAAATGGGGTTAAGAAACAAAAATTGTTAATATATATTATTAGTCAAATTAATGATATATAAATGATTTTATACTGATTCTGGTTATATACCATGAGGATGACTCATTCGATGAGTTAATAATAAACGCTTGAATTAAGCTAGGCAGTTTTGTGCAAAATGAACATATTTTGTATTATTATTCCATATTATGAGTGTGTAAGGATTATAGAACATTAAATAAGATGAAATAAATATATAATGATCTGTTTCAACCATTGAAAATTTTTCAAGATATGTTTTTATGATAGTAATGCAAATCGAAAACATGTCTTCCTTGCGTGTGATAAAATTAACATATCTCAGACAATGTTTTCATTTATAGTATAAAAGGAGGGAGAAAGGAGATATTATAATGAATTATTCCTTTATCACAATTAATATAAAGAAAATATATGGTAATGTAAATATCACATCATTTGGATGAGGTGAGGTGAGAAGAGATAACAAAATAATGGAACTTGTAAGAGAAATTGATTGAAGAAGGAAGAGAGGTTCACCTCTTGAGTAATGCTATTTGAAAAAAACCATATCACCTTGGATTTTGGACTTTTGGAGAGACTAGTCAGACTTCTATGTGGGTAACAGTCTTGGGAAATTTATTTTTAAGAATTTATGTAAGGCATCAAGCTTGACTGGTGTGGGAGGAAGAGAGGGTGATGGGTGGTTTATATAGTGGAGGGGAGGAGGGATTTTACATTATTTTAATTATTATTTTCATATTTATTATCTATACTATAAATAATCATGATTCATGTGATACAAAATTGTAATAATGGAATGTGAGTTTGAACCAAGCGGGCTTACATCATCCTTGAATAACTTATAGCATAGTAAATCAAATATTTATCATTTATCGTAATTTAGCATAAAAATTCCAGTATTTCCGAAAAATCCCCAAAACACACCCTAATCATTTTCTAAGGTGTACAATTAAAAAATGAACACTATTTAACCACAATAATTATCTAATTATGATAAATATAATTTTTAATTAAATTCATTCTTTAATAAAAAAGTACAAACACTTTAAACAATGATCTTCATTTGAAAGGTGTGGAAATTTATTTATACGTTCAAGGGTGTCGATACCAGTTGTAAGAGTCATAATAATATTTATAAGGGTATTTTACTATTTATAAGAGTTGGTTAAAATTCATAAGTTTAGGTTACTATTCATCTATAATTATTTTAATTCTATTAGACTTTAAATATCATCATGAACACAATCGTGTATGTAAGATATTAAAACTTTATATCACATAATTGGAAAATTTATGTTTAATAGCTAGGTTATGACTACATCATTTAAATAACTATGTTTTTTATAGAGGATTAGTGATTCATGAAATATAGTCTATCTAATGAATATAGTGTATTAAGATAAATATACTGTAAAATGTTTGGGGTCCTACTGTCATTCTTTAGATAAAAACATCAAAAAATTTGTTTATTTAATGATATGGTTTGAATTGGTTCAAATAACATCCAACAATAATATGGTTTGGTTTATGTAGTATTTTCAAATAACTATTTTGATTTAACATATTTTTTAATCAAATTAATCCTACAAAATGATAAAATATTTTTAATTATATAAAATAAACTCAATGATTTAATTTCAATATATTCCTTTAATACATCACTAATATATTATATTTATCTATAATTTTTATGGAACATTATAACTCTCTCAAATTATGTTACATTTATTTCTTTGAAAAAATTTATTACATTTTCTTATTAATTTAATAAATATTGTTTCTCTATTAGAAAAGAATTTAAAATAAATATATAATTAGTTTGTATTATAAACAAATCATGATATGTAATATTTTTTCTTTATTATCAAAATAACCATTTATATTTATTCAAAATTTGAAATTATCATAATGGGGGAAAAATTTATTTAAATATAATAAAATTATATTTGTTATTTATCTTTTAATTATATATCATATTGTTCGTTTTTAAGGACATTTTTTTCTATTAAAACAAAATTTCATGCCTATTGTGAAAAATGATGGATTAAAATCAACAAATTAATATTAATATAAAAACTATTGACCAAAAAACTATGTTTTAGCCCACATTACACAAATGTACATTTATCTGGGTTGATAATTTTTTCCACAAATACTTATCATAAAACCTATAAATAAAATTGTTTTATATACAATATATTTACCAAATGACTCTAAATATGGTGTCCATCTTATCAAATTAAATTTTTATAAGTGAGAGAATTTATTTTATGAAAAAAATCTTAATCTAACAAAAGATTGTTTTTCAAAAGAATTCATTTTTAACAATAAAACTATTTTTTATAACAATTTCATCGATAAAATTGATTCCAATCAAAATTTATTGTCTCATAGATATAATAATATATCTTTTTAGTATAAAATCTATTGTAACAAATGGATCTTTGAAATTTCATGAATAAAAAATATAGATTCAATAAAAGTTTTATTTATCCCTATTAATTGGCAAATAAATTACTACATAAAATTCAAAAAAAAATCATCCTTTGTTAATAGTGATATGATTATATAGAAAATTAATTTAATATTTTAAATAAAAATATATAATTTGTAAAATCTATATATATTATATTCTTAGTAAAAATAAAAATTATTTTTTAGAAAAAAATTTTTTGAAAAAAAATTCATTATTAGAAACTTTGTGCTAATTTCCTACGACTTAATCAAAAAATTCATATCTAAAAATAAATTTATTTATATTTTATAATGTGAATTTTCGTATTGATATCCACTAAGTCAATGTCTTGGTTATAATGGTTGTATTAAAATAATAATATTTCATGGTTCATTAAATCTTGTTGTTGCATGTCTTATTTTATATATAACATAGTTTTCTTTTAAAATGATGTTTTTTCACATCTCCCCCACCACTCCATTAATAAATTGAGCTATTGAAATCTAAACATGTTCTCAATAATCAAATGTTTGAATTTTGAATATATGAATTTTTGAAACCCTCTAATGTAAGAAATGCTTAATAAAATTTCCACTTAAATTAGGTAATATGAAATAAAAATTTCATCTAGAATAACACAAAATTGTGTCTCGAAGTAGGATAACAACAATGTTATGTGAATATATATAAATATAAGAAAAATGAGTATCACAATATTTATGGGGGTGAGAGAGAATTTTTATCACAAGAAATGTAATGTCAATGAAAAATAAAAGGAAAAAAACATAAATCAATAATATTTGAGAAATACCTTCGATGTATACTAAATAATTATTTTAGTAATAAATTATTAAATGATCTTCTACAAATATTTCATTGGAATTCTATTAACATATATACTGAAAACGTAATGAAATATACTTAAATTACATGTTGAATATCATCAATTAATAAATTTCAACTATAGTATCATAATTTAATACAATCAATGAGTATTAATGATGTATTTTCCCTAATTGAAGCACTATAATAAACTTTTAATGGTTCACAAAATCCAAAAAAAGATAAAAGTATATCTTCCTTTCATTAAATTTTAAAAGCAAATGAAATTTTTACCAAAATTTAAGATAATTTATAAAATATATAATCATATATATAATTAATTATAAATTTTAGAAAACAAATTATGACAATAACACCTAATGTTCATTATATGTTATACCAAAAATTAATAACCCCACATCCCAATTGACCATAGTAACATTATATTTAAAGATTTTTTAAAGCTTGAACGCTTTATCAAAAATTATAAAAAAATATCCCAAAACGTTAAATACATTCTTATCATGAAATAGTTAATTTTAATCCATTTTCAAATATAAAGCTTACAGATAATTCAATCAAATAAAGCATCCCAACAATATGATTAATCACTATTATAAATCACTATGTAATCTTATATCGTTCTGAAATTCAAAACGAAATTTAATAACTGAAATAAATATAATAACATGAAGTGTAATCTGTTACAAGAATATAAATATATCTTAAACCATCACCTTGTAAAAAATGACATTTTCACCATCAATTTTTATATATCCATTAATCCATCTGACCTAAAATTACATGAAATATAATCAAATATAGAATCCATCCATAAGGGCCACCGAACTGGGCCCTAATACGGTCGACTATATTACCCCAGGAATATCACCCCAAACAATACATACTTCCGACTAGCAGTACGGTCTGAGGGAATGTATTTTCAGAGAATATTACCTCACTGATCTGAGTATAGAAAATGGTAAAAAATTTATATTAAATAAAAATTAATAAGAGTAAAAGGACAACATAAGATATAAAGGAATAAGAAATTTAATATAATTAAGAAACTAGAGGAAGCTAAGATTTCATAACAGATAAAATGATGATATACATGTCATTAGTCTATACAAAAATAAGATCACATGGGAATAGGGGTAGAATCATATACTAAAAGCAATAAAAACTACCAAATTTACACAAATATTCTATAAGCATCTCAGGAAATGGATTGGTCGACTTCCCCTAAATCTCTACACTCAATATAGAAACAATCAAGAAATTGATGCAACATGATTCCCATTATGAATACTTATGAGCATAAAGTCTACCCATCTACCAAATGGTTACTGAGAAGGGTGTGAGGTATAAATCTTATTATGCCAAACCCATGGTTTCTATTCCATTCCATTTCATGATAAATAATATATAGTGTTCCAAATATTATAAATGCATATAAGCACATAAATAAATAATTTCATATTTTATCAGGTCCATAAAAGACAACCCATCTCATACCACCTACTTTTAACTATGTTTTATGTCAGAACAATATACTTATTCAAGCATTATTTGTATACCATGGTTACAAGTAAACATGAAAAATTGAGAAATGCATGAAACCTATTTTGTTCTTTGTATTGGGGTCTAATTCACTTGTCATCACTCTAGTTTTTTTAGTAAAAATGGAGAGCATTCACATGATTATAATCGAGATCATAATAATAAGAAAGGATGTATCTCATATAAACACACAATTCAATAAATATGTCAAATATTACAGTATAGTCTGATCCCATAAAAGGTGATCTATTTTAATTCCAAGGTTCACTACATTCCATCAAAAATAATCTAAAACTATGGAATCCATCTTATGTGGCCTATAAGGCCTTCCAAACATCAATTGAGGCATGGTAACTCTATTTGTGTCCTAGGCGTCGCACATAGAGGACTGAGTACCACCCATGGCGTTGCATAACTATATTTCTAATGGTTTCAACCATGATTGATCCCTAATATAACCTATATCACATATGAGTATAGTAACTCTCATAGTAATCCCTTTCAATTAAATCCAATGCTTCACCCACAACACATTGATTCATAACCAAACAATCACAAAAAGCCCATCCATTAATTCTAAATAGATAACCCATGTAATATTTTGTCCTATAATAATTAATGAAGTATGAAAATCACATCGTGATGAAAGAATATACATAAGGAAATGTAATCAAGTTATTGTAATAATACATCGTGATAACAATCTATCAATATTTTTTATTTATTCCTAATAAAAAATTAAACAATTCATTTTTTTTGGAAATAAGAATTAAAAATGTGCAACATAAAAAAAGAGGAATAATATATAGGAACAAATATCTACAAAAACATATGTATCCATATGAAGATGTTATTATCTTACCTATAACCATATGTCATCATATACACCTCAAGAAATCAAGCTGTCAAGCATGACCAAGATTTATTCCATTACAAATCACTCACTTATCATTGAATGAAATACTCTTAAGACATGACATAGGTAACATTTCCCATGTCGTAGAATAAAAGTATGGAATATAATATATAATGAGATGTATGAATAATATTAAAATAGAATAAGAAATAAAAATAAGGAATGTACTATTCAAAATGAAACTATAAGTAAGTCAATGAATATGTAGTTGATATTAGGCAAATCAATTATAATATAGTTTTAGAATCAACAAGAGGATTAGTCTCATTGTTTATTACTAACTATTTATTAACTTGAGTTGACATAAAATATTAATTAATGAATTAAATTATGGGAAATAAATTTTCCCAAGTTTATTTCCACTATTAAAATAATGAAATATAACCATTTAGCCCATGAACACCCAATGGAGAAGCCTGAGGAAAAGAGATGACCATATGAACGGATTTGACCATAAGAAGCGTTCACTATGAACATTTAAAATCATTCCAATTAATTTAATATGTGATAGAAAATATTATTTAGAAGGGTCAGGAATGTGTCATGAAAACATCAAACAAAAAAACTCATAAATTGATATTAAAAAAAATACTAAACTCCCTACCTCATAATCATTTCACTATGAAAGTCTAGTACTAAGGCTTGATTCATCCTAAAATTGATCATATTAGAATTTTTTTTAATAAAATTCTTCAATATTGGTGAAATTTTAGGTATAAAATATATTGAACCATATACAAAAGAAACCAATAAATAGAATGATGAAAATTAAAGAGCATTCAAAGATGAGTTCATAGCTTCTGACATCAAATGAATATGATGAGATTTTAAGGGTGATTATAAAAACCTAATTAGAGGGAGGAGGATATCAATGAGCATTATATATCTGAAGAAAAATTATCTAGAGGGAGATAGATTTAGTAAAATAGGGTTTACACATTCATTAAGGGAAAAATATTAACATCACCTTCGATTTCCACTACACAAGGGTTGGCTTCACAGTTTGGAAAAATCATGCACCAACCATGTAAAAGATTGGAGATAAATGGGAATATCACCTGGGAAAGGTTCCTAGGTTTATTAATTATGTGAAAATATTGTGTTTCCCTTTGTCAAAAACTAGCCACATGGAACGTGACCATGCGTCCCAACTAGTTTACACTAATTTTGGTTTTCAAGCGTCAAATGATCCATGGATTCCCCGAGGATATCATTTAACCACAAATTATTTAAATTAAGGAAAATTTTAAATAATAAAACCAAATAGTTATGGTCTTATACATTGGGATAAATCTGAGAAGTTAAAAACTCCCCTCCTTATAAAAACATCCAAGTGTGTGCCTTCAAAGGGTATATAAAGTTAAATAAGAAAACCATTATCCACTGACCATATACATCAGCCTCTCACTCCCATGTCTAGTCCTCAAAATGACCATGCTTACCTAGTACTCTCGCTAGTGGAACTGACCTTCCTCGGAGAAACATCATGGATCCATCAACAATACAAATTATATTCTCCTCAAATGACACATATGCATCCATCTTGATATCATCCAAATAAAATTAATGAGGGTGGTATTCCTGATATTGTCGAGTATTAGTTTTATGGAAGATGTCCTAATTGGAAAGATTTCTCTGTGGTAACATAAAATGATTCTACAATCCAAAAAAACATCACATTCTCGAAATTACCGACATAATGGGGAATAACATTCCATGCATCCTCATTAATTTATGACCCAACATTGTGAAAATGAATAGAAATAACCAATGTACCACCTATGAACCCGATGGATTTTTCAACCCTTTATATAACAATGATGTAAACTTGGTGCCTTTTTCATAAACGATATAATGGGGTACCCCATGAAGGCACATTATGATATGGATATAAACCATTCCTAACACATAATAATGGGAGACTCTCAGATAGGTAGGATTGTGTGTATCCTTTCTCAATGAGTCAATGATCACCCATACTACATAATTACATTATTGTGATCTCAACAAGAATATTCATAAATCCATAGTGGTTTTCTTCCATTTCCTCTCAATAATGGAAACGTGTTGTAGATGTATAGTAGGTAACTGGTTCTCCCCATTCAAATATTAACAGGTGGAGAACCGAGTGATAATTCAATCTATATTCCTCTTCGTACCATGACAATAGTAATGAAGATTCATGAATCAATTCATCTTGGTAATCATTGGATGATCATTCCAAATAGGGGTATGTGATTCCCTCATTAGTTCATCCATTATATTTAAAGGAACTAAAACCCGAAGATAGAGTAGGGATCCTAGTTAGGAGGTTGTTCCTCCCCTATGATTCTCACCATCAAAACTGGTCCTTATGAATTAGAAAACATCCACATCTTGAATTATTCTAGAAGATCAGACATCCCTACCAAAGCTTCAAAAACAGGTTTCTTGTGCTGTTACTAAACAACAATATAAAAAACAACAATCAAATGAATCATATTCCAATAACTGCATGCTATATGAATATATTATTTCTTTGTTTTTAGAACAATGTGGTATCCGTGGAATTACCATTACTAGTTGTGTAAGAAATAACAATTTCAAATGACTATAGGTATTCCATGCACCTATGATGCCTTAGATTGAACTCATGCTTAGTGGAGATATACTTTATGAATTTATGATACATGTAAAAAATGAATATATGACCTAGTATATAGTTCCTCTAGTAGATAAGATCATATCCATAGATCCCATTATGAGGTCATGTGTAAGATAGTTCCTCTCATAACACCTCAGCTGGAAAGATCGATAATCAACAACTCGATCACCCAACATCAGAACTGATCCCATTCCAATTCCTAATGTATCAAAATAATATATATAACTTTTTCCCATCTCAAGAAGAATCATGATTGTAGATGATGTTAGTCTTCATTTCATCTCTGCAAAATCATTAACATATGTTTCAACCAAATGGAACTGCATACCCTTCACATTCGAATATATATGTGGTTCTACTAAGAGAGGTAAGTCATGAATGAACCACATATAATAGCCAATAATCCATATAAATAATATTATTTTGAGTTATTCATAGGATACTTCTAAGAAACCATAAAGCTCACCTTCTTTGGTTCAACTAAACCTCCAACCTCAAATATCAATTGACCTAAGAAGTGAAACTCACTGAATCAAATGTAGAATTTACTAAGCTTTACATACTATTAATTCTCTCTCCGTGTAAATAGAATGTTCTCATGATGTATTTAATGGTCATTTTTGAACCACATGTATACATATATGTTGTTTATTAATACTACCACAATGAAATATAGTTACTAGTTGAATAGTTATCCAATCAAATCCATAAAGACTGTCAAATTGTTCATCAGACCGAATGGAATAAGAAAATACTAATAGATATCAATCCTACTCGGTAATGCTATACATGGCATGTTTGACAGCCTCTTCTGCACATGATGATGACCGGAACTCCAATCGATCATGGAGAAAATAGTTCTTCCTCAAAGAAAGCTGAAGTGGCCTTATATATGTGGGAAAAGATAACGGTTCTTCCCTGTATGCTACATCAACCATCGATTATCACTTCTATATATGATGTTACCATTCACATTCTTGGATAAATGTATTGGTGATCCCCATGTAGATGTTTTGGGTATGAAAATACCCTTAGTCTAAATGTCATAAATATTGTTTTTGAGTTCTTGGATATTTTCAGGTGACATCCAATAAAGAGGAATTGACACTAGTTCCACAACGAGCACTAGATCTACATGGAACTCAACCTCTCTTATCATAGGTAAGCCGAAGAAATTTTCAAAGATAATATCTATGAAAATATCCATAACTGGAGGTTTTTCTCCCAACTACATTCATCGATTTCCCACAAAGAGACTCTCTAGCAGATCTATCACTTCGACAAGACCAGAACTCTTGGTTCTAGATTGATCTTCCTAGATATCCCATTTTCCCTTATGTATATATGTCAGACCATTGGGTGATGTGAAGGACACTCAGTTGTGATTTAAATAAACTTGGGCATAATATACCATGAGATAATCCATATAGAGAATGACATCGATGTTAATCATTTTGAGGATAATTAAATTACAAAAGAAACAAATTCCAACTATTTCAAGTGGAAACTCCCGAAACTAACATATTCCCTCTTTTCTAACACCTAGTACAGTGTTGAGAGACATAACACCACATATGTACTCAAAATCAAGGCTAATTCATTCCATAAGTGAATCAATTATTAAAGAGTGAAAATAATCTTTATCAAATTGGGGATAAATTAATGTAGATGCAACTAGAATTGTACCTCTAATCATAAATTACATTAGACTATGTTTCTTTAGGTGTTGGTTGAATGGAATATATATAGAATGATCCTTGTCCCTTGGATGCCTCCTAAAAAACCTAGGAAGATTCACACTACTGAAGCTTATGACATGATGACTAACTAGAAGACCAACACCCAGCATGGTGTTGAGTCATAGATCATGTACCTAAATTAGGTTGATGTTATGGATCACCTACCAATGGATTCTATAGAAAAGAGTAGAAGAAATACATAAAGATACCAATTATATATCATGCACAACTTCCAATTAGATTCTTTAGGCACCAAGTATTTTTATAGACTATCCTACCATAATGTTGACATACTATAGAGCTATCAGTACATGTCACATGGTTAGAACCACCCCCTTATGCACCCTCGAACCAGTGCTTCTTGCTTCTAGAAGAACCATTACCCATAGGTGGAATAGAACCTCCATGGGTCTCATGTCCAACGTCTCTGAGATTCTACTATATAATTTGGGCTTTGTTCTCTATCTCTATAACGATCATTATATTAATCAAATTCACATTTGATAATATAGTGTACCCAAACTTGCCCTTAGGGTTCATATCAGTATTCAATTCAGTAGCAGTCAATGATTAAACAAAATGATGAAGGCGATGAAATTATTAGAATAATAGGGAACTTTTAGAGAGCCCTTCATAATTATCTTAATTTATCATGTCGTTATTTTATTATCAATGTGGGAAATCAACTGTATCACCTTATCATGTTGTTCATTCTATAAATGATTTGAGAAATATAATTATTTACATCAGTTCTGGAATAAACAATGTGATAAAGAAAACATCTTTTCTTTATAACATATGTTATATAATAAAAGATATTATAAATAATTTTATTACATCGGTTATATAATAACTGACGTTATACAAGTAGATATCCTTGCTTTATCATGTCGTTTTTATATTAACTGAAATTCAAAATCATTTTATCTCATCTATTATGGAATTACTGACATGATAAATTTAATAAAAAAATGTTTATCTTGTCAGTTATTAAATAACTAACATGATAAACCATTTGAATGATTTATGATATCCTGTATCAGGTTATTCTAATTTTTTCACTCAGGTTACAATGACTATGTCTCTCTCGTGTAGAAACGCTAGAATCGAATCATTTATCTCATTGCCTCAAAACTGAATTTTATAGCCTTTTTGCATCATGTTTTTCATCATTCATCTATCTATTTGACTGGAAAATCTCATGTAAGCCTCAATGTATTTGAGTTCTATCATTTCTGGATTCCCTAAATCTAATTTTAGGATTTTATTTATCATGTATTTCACTATTAAATGTTGAATTTGGTTTAGTATCATAATATTGTTTTATCATTGTTCCTTTATAGATTCCCTAAATCTCAGTTTTTCAATTTCATTCATTGTCTCATTCTATATTAATTAATGAAGGTGGTTTAGTATCATGATATTGTATTATCATTGTTATCCTAGAATTTTTTTTCAATGATGTTTCCACTTTTGTTACTTACCTTATTTCCAATGAGTATTATAGGGTGATAAAATTATATATGGATTTAAATTTATACATGCATACCAAGTCACAAAATATACATTTTTTATGTATCTTGATGTGTCATAAATGGATGAGATGACCATTGGGATACTAGATGTCACTTGTAAATCATGATAATGATGAAATTATGAATTATTATTCTTAAAAGATATATATGGATGATATAATTTGTGCACTGGTTAATAATTTATTTTTATATGTTGTTTAGGATTGATTACACTACGTTTCATTTACTACTATTATACTATATTTAGTAATGTTTCAGAGTTTAAATTCTCCCAACCATAAATCCGTTAAATTTTCAGTCCATGTCGCAAACCTCCATCATATGGGGGGGGCTCACTTAATGCCTTACCACCAACTAGTTTTGTTAATACTTATAAGGTGAATCAGTTCAAGGAATTCCATGTTAGCCAAGTATCCCCCAAAACAAAATTTCAACGTACGTTGAATAGGATATTTTTACCACCTTCCCAAGACATTCTAGGTTCCTCTCAAGGCTTGTACGCAATACCATTTTCCGCAATTCCTTATTCCAAAACAAATTCAATAAGAATTTTATATCCCATAAACAAGATCATTGAAATTACATGAAATAAATAAAATATTTCCATTAAAAAATCCAAAGACCTATAAGGTAAATATTTTATATAAATTTGATAAAAAATTATGTAAAAAAATTCATGTTGTGATGAGTTAATAATACATCACACGAGTGGATGCTTATTTATAATAACATAGTGGTTTTCTATCTAATTTCATAAAAACATATCATTATAAAATTAAAATACACAAATAATTATTTATATTTCAAAACTATTTTACATTCAAATCATTTATAATTTCATATAAATAAAAAATATCTTATCTTTATATATTTTATTTGTATTATTATTTATATTCATATATTTTTCTGATTTATCATTTATATTTAATGATATATTAAATTGTTCTGTAGAGTTTGTAATTATATTTTTAAAATACTAATATATTTGATTTATATTTCAAAATTGGGTTACTCTAAAAATAAGAAATATTACCTATGAATATAAATGTGGTATAACATAACAATATGTATAATTTTGTTTTTTGTTCAAGGTAATGATGAATTGAAGTTGGATTATTGAACATCAAACGAGTGATGAATACAATAAATGCATTGATGATTTTTTTTAGAATTTTATATATGAAATGTTCTAAAAAATTGATATTTTTTTCAAAGAAAAAAAATTTAAATAGAAACAAGTTGAAATGTAGAGAGATCTAAGATCAATGAATTTTTCAGGGTTTTCATAAGATAAATAGAACATGGAATTAATATAGTGAAATTGGGAGGAATTTTAGATCTATTGATGATGATGCTTTTTAAGATGGTAAATATGAAGATGTTATAGAAATGATTCCTGATATTGAAGAAGAACATATTGAGAAAGAACAGAAAATTGAGAATTTATATGGTGAAACTGGAAAACCACTGTATATTTTTTTGTATGGATTTATGATTTTATCATCTGTGTTAATATTGATTAACCTAAAAGAAAAACATGGATGGAATTACATGTGTTTTACGAAGATTCTAAAATTATTGAACGAAATTCATCCTAAAGTCAACAATCCTCATGATTCAAATTATTAATCCTTGAAAATATTATGCCCGATGAGATTGTGATACATGAAACAACATGAATTTCTGAATGAATGTGTGATACATAAGAAGAAATATGAGTTTCTATCAGAGTGTTCACAATGTGGGACATCATGGTATATGTTGAATGAAAAATCATGGGCAGATGTAGAGATCATAGAGATCCCTCTAAAGGTAATTTGGAATCTTCCATTATTTCATCATTTGAAATGAAAATACTCTAATACAAATTGTGGAAAAATATTATGATGGTATGCTAATGAGAATATATGTGATGGAATAATATGTCATCCAACTGATTGTCTATAGTGGATGAAAATCGATTATCAGTATCCTACATTTGGAAATGAAGTTTAAAATCTCAGACTTGGGTTATGAACATATGGTATTAATCTATATCAAATCTGTAGTAGCACATATAGTTCATGGAAAATTTTATTAGTAATTTAAAATCATATCTCCCAAATTTTTTATGATGTGAAAGTTCTTCATTTAGAGTGTAATGATCTCATAACCAATGAAACTCGTAAAAGATATTGTTGTTTTATTATAACCATTAATTGATTATTAGAAACCCTTATTGGATGATGGTATTAGGGTGTATGAATCTTATAAAATATACTATTTTCAAATACATGATGTGAACATGTTCACTATATGTGACTTTCAAGAATATCGAAATTTTTCTATATACTCTATTAAGGGGCATGAATAGTGTCCAATTTGAGTAAAATATATGTCATATTTTCAATTGCATAATGGGAGGAAAATTTCATACATGATATAGTGAATGTATTTTCCAATGGATAAATCATATATAAGATTAAAAAATGAATTCAATGGATCACAAGATTTTTATATCTCTCCAAAACCATTATCCACTGATGTGTATTTTGAGAGGGTGAAAAAAATTGATGTAACATTTGGAAAGACACATAAATATGGTAATTCTAGACATATTTGGATGAAATGTTGAATATTTTTTTGAGCTACCACATTGGATATATCTTGAAGTGAATCATAAAAATGATGTTATAAACATAGGAAGGAGTATATATGATAGTTTCATTCGAACATTGTTATATAATAAAGGAAATACTAAATATGGGATTAATGAGAGATTAGACTTACCAAAAATCGGAATATGATTCAAGTTAGATCCCACTCCTGATGGAAGGTTAACATTGCTTCCCGCTTCATCTCATAAATAAATCAAGAGGGAAAAGAAAAGCTATTTTTAGGGTATTCATGATATCAAAGAGCTATAGGGTTACTAATCAAATGTAAAAAAATTGTCTCTATGAATGATTTGAAGTTCAAAGGTATGAAATATCCTGGTTGTAACTTCATGATACAATAACTTCAATAAGTTCCATTGTGTGGGGTATTCCCTATACTTGTTAGAAATACTATCATCATGGTGTGCTATATTTGAAAATAAATTTGTATTATGGTGATTGATCTGGATGCTTAAAACATTTTATAAATTGAAACAATATCTATGCATTGTTAATTGGAAATGTTTTTTCATACATATGTGTTTGATATAATGTGCATTTAATGGTTCATCTGGTTGGATAAATAAAGCCTTTTGGAATAATATATCTATACTGGATGTATCCTTTTGAATGGTATACGAAGATATTGAAGGGGTATGTTAAAAATCTACATCGACCTAAAGCCTCCACTATTTAAATGTTTATTTAATAAGAGGTTGAGGAGTTTTCTATGAGCTACGTGTCTATGTTGGAGCATATTGGTTTTCCTTCATCTCTCCACAAAAGACTTAACAATGAGGGGAAAATATTCATAGATTGAATGTCTAATTTTGTTAGCTGAAAAAATGAATAAGGTACATTTAAATATTTTGAATTATATTTGTAATTCTCAAAAAAACATAACATTTCAAATTAATGATATGAAAATATTTCATCCTAAGAAGAAAAAATTGTTGATTTTGAATGAGTATAACAAAAAAAATACATGGTTTAAAAAGGTAGTGCATGTTCGATCATATGCATCAGATTCATTAATATGGTTAGTGGGTGGTCTATGATTCAATGAGATAACATGGCACATGTCTGACATTAATGGATAAACATTTCCTTAAAAATATCAGGACAACAGATGTGCAATTCATGATAGTAGTGTATTGGTGTTCACAAATGAAATTTATTTTCTAAGTTCAGAAGACAAAAATCAAATATTTTCATCATGTTTATTTTATGGAGTCATCAAAGTAGTATTTGAGGATGATTAAATTAATATTAATGTTACTTTGTTTAACATAAAATGGTTTATTAGTATCAACAGTGTCATAGATGATGAATTTTGTATAACACTTGTTTATATGAATATATTTGAGGACACGACTGATTATTTTATAAGGGAATCACATGATAAAAAATTCTATGTTCTTGATCAATATTATATACAGGGTATGGTTTTTTTACTAGTAAGAAACAATATGTTTGTGATGACCAACATGATGAAGATGCTCATTTATGTGGTATTCCTACTTTCATGGAAGGAATGTCAAATGGTAATGAATTTCAGGTTATAGACATGGTTTGTGCCAAAAATAATGAGCATGGAGAAGTAATTTGGAAAAACAATTCATTAGTAAATTCCTAATATTATAGGTAACATATGTTTATTTCAAGTTTTCTTTTATTAATTTCAATAAAATGTTAGATATTATAGTTTTTTTCTTTATTAAAACACATATTAAAACTAATTTGTATAAGTCCTCAATTATTTTAGTATAGTTTTGTCTATTTTTCCATTTTTACCAATAAGTAACATGTATATGTTTTATTTATTTGAATGAAAATTATTATAAATATAATATATAAAAAATATTCATTTTTTTGTAAAAAATTATTTTTTAGGCTGCGCTATTTTTAATATTCATAAAAAAAATTAGATTTTTTTTCATTAATTTACATGACATTTCATATATCATTAATATTTTTAGAAATATAATTAACTAGAAAAAAATTAATAATAATGATATATGGTTTAGTCTAATTTTTTGTTATATAAGTATTCATTTTTTGTTCACATCAGTATTGTAATAAGTGAATTTTTATAAATGTGTATTAAATGATGGTTTCTTTTATTTGAAGGATAATGAGAGATTAACAAGTTGATAAACCGCATAATGTTTTTGATAATTGTCTTTATCAATAAAGACACAGGAAAAAAATTATTGTAGTAGAAAAAAAGAATTTTGGTAAGTGCGATTTACGCATTTAGATGATTTCTTATTTTAATGATCTTATCAATGATCTTATTAATGATTTGATATTTTTAATTTTATCAAATCTAGGATATCTCATTAAGAGATCCAATCTATAAACATATACCCCAAATGATTATATTGGGGAGGGTATACATTATTGGATAAAAATATATGGATGTAAAATTAAAAATACATAGAGGAGAGTCTTCAAGATCTAGAGAGGTTTCCGCTCCATCCCCTCTATCTAGACATGAAAACTAAAAGAGGGTTTAGATGAGTAAAATGGGGAAATATCTTATAGAATAATTTAGATAGTATTTTATAGGATTGTATGAAGATTATTTTATTTATTTATGTTAATTTATTTTTATGTAATGTTGGAATCATGGCAGTAATTTTCAAAAAAATTCATAGTAGATTATCTTCAGGGGCAGAGAACACAAGGGGTGTTTATAGAAGATGGGATGCAATATATTTTTCTTCTAGTATTGGGAAATACCGAACACATGGGTCATTTTTGAGGATACTTGACTGGAGTATCTATGAGAAATGAGTTACCACATTCTTCAGATAATACCTTATAGCGGTTTAAAAAAATAAATATAATATATGGGGGCTGAAGATCAAAATATTAATGTGACGTTGTTGTACAATATCATAGCATCGGTATAGTATATTTTTGGATACATTCAAACATAATTTTAGACTACAACTCCCACACTTCCACCTCCCCACTCCCCCACCTCTACTTGTAGACCCCATTATTTATCATCCACCTCAACCTACAGACACCATTTTTTATTCTACTCCAATACACCCTCCTCCAAAACTTCCTAGTTATTGTGAGTTGTATGTTGATGATCCTCACAATCATATTGTTTCATATGAGCTGGTATATTATATAAGAGAGAAAATTTTCATCAATTGTTGGAGTTAGAGTTTCATAAAGTCACTATACAGGATATTATTGATATATCATCTAGATTACCATTACTGCTGATGTGGTGGGGAAAACTGGACAAAGTAACCACCGCATTTTAGTTTGGCCATATAGACTTCGGTAACACATTATCAAATATGTATGTGAATATATAAATTTATAATATAATTTTGAATTTATTTTTTTTCACATTTGAATGTTAATATATTTTTCAATTTATTTATAAGTATAATTTCATGGAAAAGAAACACTATACATTGAAACACAAAGACAAAGGGTTATGACATCATATACATATTCTAGTAGTCTTGACAGATTGCCACGATATTCAATTTTTTTTGTGGTTTATTATACATTTACAAAAAAATCACATGTTTCTGGGAGTGAAATAGATCTGTGGATTGTAAAAAATGATATCATTGATCTTGTTACTCAAGATATGATGGGTATCAATGTGGTACATGTTTTTTTCATGTATCTCTTAACACTAATAATTCCCTAAGTAAAATTTATATAAAATGTATACTTATGTATGTTTTTTATTAGTTATCTTTTTAAAATTTTTGAAGAGAATTAAAATACATTTGTATATGTATTTATATATCCACACATGATTTCTCATAAAGTGCATCCATTTACTGGGGAAAAAAGAACAATTTATTTTGCTGATAAATTTTAACATTATATAATTATGTAGGGATGGATGATTCTTAATGTTGAGTGGTCTGAAAAATATATCACAGAAATTTGTTTATCATTCAAAATAATTCCCTCTAACATTAAAATTTATTTTATATTAGTGACCATAGGATGTTATTTTTATTTTTAAAATGGAGAAAAATCTTTTTTTATATCGTCAATACATAGTGATTTGAGAGGAAATTTTAAGAACATGCTAGAAAAGTATGTTTTTATTTTTTAATATTTTATTTTATGATGAATTTTAAATTTCATTATTTTATATTATTTTCTAATAAGAGATGGGATTTATTTCGGGAAACAAAAATGAAAAATAGTTCCAATATAAAATATGTGAATGTAAAGGTTAATATCCATTAAAAATTATTACATTTTAGATTTATTACAGAAAAATGATATTTTTAATTGAAAAAATAAATTAAAAATAATTTTCATTAAAAAGGTGTCATCAAATGTTGATATTATGTGTTATGATTTATTTATGAAACAATGACAACTGTAACATATATAAAGTTCGACCAAGGTATATTTCCTTATAAACTATTCCTTAATATTTCATTATTTAATTACTATACATGCTAACAAAATTCCTTATAATTTTTATTTATTCGATGACCCTCAACCTTATAGTTCATTAGAGGTCACACACTTACACATGGAATGGTCAAAATATTGTATATATTTGATTGAATATTTTTTTTCTTCGTAAAAAATATTATTTATAATTCTGTAATTTTATATATGTATATGCTTCTTTTTTTGTTAGATTTAGGGTTTTTAGTTAATAATATAAATTTTTAATGTTTTAACTATGAATGTATAATTTTGTTGTTGGTTCTTATTTTTTTTACATCCTTAATTTGGATACTAGTTCTATTATGGGTTATGTATGTTTCTGGTTTGGTTGACAGTGGAGAGGAAGGGTAGCATTAATGTTTTTAAAAAAAGTTTTTATGTAGGTTTTTATAATAGTTATTAAAAATATATTCTATCAGTTTGTTATTCTAGTAATAAAATAATCAATTTTTTATATGGATTTTTTTGTTGGCTATTTTATAACTGATGTAAAAAACTACATCGTGAAGACCTTTCAAATTATTTAGTAATTAACCTACCTAAAAAAGGAATCCGGATGATATATTACCACTTTGTTCATATAAAAACCAACATGGTATATAAATTTTATGACAATTATTTAATAACCGATGTAAAAGACCATAACCGTGAATAATTTTTCATGATAGTCATTAATTAGCCATTGTAAAAAATCCATTCCATTTTTTATTTATATTGTCAGTTTCATTAACCAATGTAACCGAAAATATTTATAATGCCTCTTTTAATAATGATGGCTAACAAAAAATGTAAATTTTAAATAAACAATGTCAAAAACGATTTGTGGACTCGTGATAGTGGGGGATATCCATATACATGATTTGATAGTGTCAAAATGTATAAGTTAATTTAATAAATATTTTTATTAATGGAATATCTTTAAACTAAATATAAATGATTATTCAATTATGTTAAGGGATGACCATCCGAAAACTATCTTTGATAAACATGATGTGATTTTGGTTGGGTATTTTAATTACCATATAAAATATAATCTTTTTGTAACTTATGAGGCGTACAAATTTTATATCATCGTAATAGTATGTTAAACTACTTTCTATTCATCCCTTAGACTAGGTATGTACTCTCCAATAATATAACATGTGTAAAAATTATTTTTTATCTTATAATTAAAAATTTGTCTTTTATTAAAACATTTATTTCATTTTTCAGTATATATTATTAATAGTCTTTAAGGATTTCTAATATTAATCAGTAAGACATGAATTTTCTCTAAGAATTAAAATTATAATGAATTTCATCGGAGATACTCCCAAAATTAAATTTTTTTTATAATTTGACCATTGAAATTATAATAATAGTTAAAAAATTAGTTTAGATAATAGTTTCTTTTACAGATGAATTAGTTCTGAAACACTAGGGGAAACCTGATGATTAATGTTTTACAAAATAAACCATCTTCTCTTATTTAACTATAAGGCCTCAGCCTTAAATATTAGTTAACATTGAATTAAATGAATAATTCCAATTGAGTATCTTTTCAGGTTTAGATTTTTAGAGAATTAGATCATAACTATTACATCTCAAAAGATTACAATATAGACACTTCTACTAAGTTTCCATAAAATAAAAACTCTTAAATAGAAACATTTCTAGTTCCATGTTTTATATAGCATGACTTTCCATTGATCCCATCCTTGACAATATTCCACATTAAGTCCTATGAAAAACATTTCAAAAAAAATTGGGGTGAGCATAAAAAGCTTAGTAAGGGAAACACAACGAATCAAAACTGTTAGTTTTTCAAAACAACATGTAAATCATGTATAATTTATGAAAGTAATACTTTTCACCTTTATGAAGTAGTAAAAACTCTTCACTGATTAAAATATCAATACTTACCCTTTTGTAACCAAAATATTTCCATAAAACCCATATAAATAACACATAAAATATGAAGGTAACTTGGGACATAAACATACTTAGATGGAATAACCAAATGGTCTAATTCCACACATAACACTTAATTGAATAGCTATACGGCCGACTTTCATACCCAATGCATTGGAGGTTATAACGTAACCACCCGTCCTGGTATTCATGGCACCACCCGTCATATGGTTTATCACGTAACCACACGTCGAATATCCAAGTACCATTATAAAATCATAAGACATTAAACCAATATAATGGATAGAAAACATTTCCACACTTTGATCATAATATATCACATAAATATATTGACATAACAAATCCATTATAAAAACCATTTTCAATACCAAAATACATAAAAGAGTATATGGTATTTATTTCATTTTAAAAAACATTACGGCTTGTTGAGGAAGTGAAAGACCAAATAATACTCGTGGCGGTGGAAAAGGTCATTGTCACCGCATACGTTAAAAGAAACATTCCTTTTTTCATTTAGTAGAACAATTCATATAAAAAGATTCCTTTTGGATAAAATTAAAAGTCAAAGGGGTTTATACACCTTATAATAGAAAGTTGTGTATAAAACACAATATGCCTCAATGAAAGGAGATTGAGACGAAGTCCCTTACATCGTGTCCGACGTTACTCGATTGATCTTTAATATCCTAAATAATAAACTAGTGTTAATTTATTCTTTTTTAAGAACCTTTTTAAATTTTATTATTACTTTTATATAACTTATTGCCATGTTATAAATGTTATGTAATAATTTAATTTAATAAAGATTGTTTTGTCTATATTTGGTACTTATGTCAAAAATGGACTTCTTAAAAACTACTTGTTGTTTATGTGGTCAAAGGTTTATTATATACATAATTTTATTAATGATTTGGATATCATATATATCATATATATCCAGCATATAATTGTATTTATAATATTAGATAATCATTTAGAGGTAAGAAATGAAATGCACCGTTCATGGAGACGGTAGGCCGTACGTACGCTTGAACGCTACTTTCATTTCTATGTCATATTAATAGAATTAAAACTAAATGAGTGGTAGTATATTTTAATTCAAGAATTATATTCATAATTTTGAAGAATCATACATCATATATATCCATTATATATATGTACTTATAATAGTACATTACATTTGGGGATAAGAAATGAAATGCTCCGTTCATGGAGACGGTAAGCCGTACGTACGCATGAATGCTACTTTCATTTCTACATCATACTTTAATGGAGTGTGATCATAATGATAAAAAGGTATATTATAATTCCAGTATAATATCATATATAATATCATTAAATCCATCCTTTATATGTCCCACGTGTGGCATTAACGAATCAAATCACTTTGTGGGGGCGGTAGTCCGCACTTCCTAAAATGAAATTATCGTATTTACCCACAATGGAAACCATAAAGGTATGCCAAAAATGAAAAATACAGAAGTTTAAGTAAAACATAAACATATTATATATCATATATAAATATAGTTTCATCTTAATGGCCACCTTTGAAGGTGTTATATGAGTGTTGATCAATCATCGTTTCGTGAGTCAGCAATTCGCCATCCACAGAAACAGTATGTTCTTTAACCATTAGATGAAGGTGTGTGTAAGTGTTTCTCGAATACTTCTTATAAAAACATCCTAGTATATTGAGTATACTTTTTTTGTCAAAAAAGGAATGAATAAAAAGTGTTTAAGGGGTTGTAGAAGAAAAATAAAACAAAAGAACACAAGTGAAGACATTATCTTAAAATCGAGTAACTCTCTTAGATTTGAGCTCAAAGGCTTCCTTGGGAAGAATTCTACACAATGTGAGGATTCTTGGAGTAATAGAGGGATGTTGAGAGACCAAATGGGTAGATCCTGGCCGAACCAAAGGCTTGAGAGGTGTGGGTAAAGAGGTAGAGGTGGGGGCCTTTTATAAGAGGAGAGGAGGGGTACTCTTGGAAAGTTAAGAAATGATACTTTATTATAAAATGCTATTCGGATAAAAAGGGTCCCACAATTATATATTTAGAGGATAAGGTTATAAGAGTTCTAAATCCACCCATCCAATAGGTTTTTGACATGAGTAGGTCTTAGATTTTACATTATCTTTTCATTTTATTTAAATCATTAAATAATGAGATAATCGCTGCATCATCATGGTGCCATAAATAATTTAATTTATTTAATATCTAAAAATTATAAAAAAACTATCATGATTTAGGAAATATTATTATATTTTTAATGAATATTTATAGTCAAAAATCTGACTTGTATAACCCCATTTAATTTTTTTTTAATAAAACGACTCATGTTTGTGACATTTTTATTTTAACATTAAATAAAAAGTTATTAATGTCATTTTCTAACCAAAGTGGCTCCATGGGGTCCCCAAGTTTTCGCATGGATTTTCTTGGTCGGCCATGACACATCCAATAAGGGTAGGACATATGTAAAGTTCATTTCATATTATTAAAACATTATGTTTACCTTAAACTACATTAATTACCTCTAATCGCGATTAAAAACATAAAAGTTACTATTCACCAAAAAATTATTTTAATCCCATTAAAACACATTTTACTTCTTAATGACAACCATTTATGTCAAATTTTTTAATTTCAAAACACATAGGTGGTAAAATTTCATTTAAATGAAAAATCAGTTTTTTTAAGTACCACTTAGTGGTTTCACTATTCATCCAAATTGAAGTTTTTCAGAAAAATACCAAAAATTCACCCTAAGCTATATTGGATATTCTGAATTCAAAAATGATGTCTATTTTAAAAAATTAAAAACATATAAGTTTCATTAATTAATTCAATAATTAATTCCCACTGTCAGAGCCAATATCATATTTTTATGAAACAATAAGTATCAAAAGATTGACACTAATTTAAGTCCAATTTCAATGTGAAATTAATTCCAACGACCACTATTGGATTAAATGGTAAAACTATATTCTAATTTCACATTGAAACTAATTCTAAAGATAATATAATCATATAAATAAATTAGAATAAAAAGATGTTTTGAATTAAAATACAACATTTTTCACTATTCATTACAAATGAACTTTATCGGGAAAATACCAAATATTTACACAATGTAAATTTTGATGTCCCGATTATAAAGAATAATTTAATTTCGACCAATTGAATGTATAAGAGTGACCAAAACTATATTTATAGAAGGTTCTCCATCAAAAGGCCTTTTGTGAATGTTAGAGTATATATGCCTAAAATTGAATTTTTTTCGTATTTTAAGCCTTTATCTTTTATTGGATAAATGTAAAACCATTTAACAAACATATATAATCATATTTTAGTTGTTTCTATCCATTCCATCCAATACAACAGCTACGTGTTAACTACCATTCAAAATAATATTATTTTATTACTAGTGTGCAACGTATGATTTCAAAAAACTCTTTGTTTCATATCGGGTACGCTATCAAAAATAGAAACCCATTTAAAGTAAAAATAATATTTAATTTGTAAATATTAATAAAAATGAAAATGTATTATTCTTTATTTACCTGGGATGTTACATCCTTCCCCCCTTTTGGTAATTACGTCCTCACAATTTTATTCACTTATCAAAATAAGTGGGGGTATTTTTCCCTCATAGCATTTTCAGATTCCCATGTTGCCTCTTCAACAATATGGTTTTTTCAAAAAACCGTTACCTGGTAAATTACTTTATTTCGAAACACTTTCTCTCTTTAGTGAAGAATCTAGACTGGTTGTTCTTGAAAGATAGATTCTCTTCCAACTGAACTACCTCTGGGCTCAAAACATGAGATGGATCTGGCGTATACTTTCACAACATCAAAACATGAAAAACATTGTGTACCTGAGATAAAAACGTAGGTAAAGCCACTCGGTAAGTAACTGATCAAACTTTCTCCAGAATTTCATATGGTCCAATGAACCTTGGACTCAGCTTTACTTTCTTACTAAATCGCATCACACTTTTCCATGGCAAAACTTTGAGAGAAACATGATCACCTACCTCGAAAGATAGATCCTTCCTATAGTTATCTGCATAACTTTTCTGTCTACTCTGAGCTGTTCTCATGTGCTTCTGAATCAACTGAACTTTTTATGCAATATCTTCTACCAATTTTGGTCCCATCAGCTTCCTTTCACCTACTTCATCCCAAAAATCCACAGTTTGACACCGCCTCCCATATAATGCCTCAAACGGAGCCATCTGTATACTGGAATGAAAACTGTTATTATATGAAAACTCAACCAAAAAAGATGTTGGTTCCAACTTCCCTGGTAATCCATAGAGCAATCATGTAGCATATCCTCCAAGGTCTGATTTGTTCATTCTGACTGCCCATCTGATTGTGGATGAAAAGTTGTACTAAAATTTAATTCAGTACGCAATGACTTCTGAAGGCCTTTACAAAAGTTAGGAGTGAACTTGGTATCACGATCGGATACAATGGAGAGGGGAACTCCATGTAACCTGACATTCTCTTTATGATACAAATGAGAAAGTTGATCTAGGGAAGAAGTATCTCGTATAGCAAGGAAATGAGCAGATTTAGTTAAGCGATCAACAATAATCCATATTGCATTATTACCTCGATATGTCTTCGGTAATCCCACAATAAAGTCCATGGATATATTTTCCCATTTCCACTCTGGCACTGGTAATGGCTGAAGCATCCCTTTCGGTAACTGCCGCTCTTCTTTAACCTGCTGATAAGTCAAGCACTTCACATTAAAATCAGCAATATCCCTTTTCATTCCGTCCCACCAGTAATACTCTTGATGATCTCTATACATCTTAGTACTGTCAGGATGAACTAAAAACAGAGAACTACGAGCTTCACATAACAACTCTCTCTTTAACTGTGAATCAAAAGGAACACACAATATCTTCCCAAATCTCAAAACAAAATCATTATCAATGTTGAATTCAGGCAACTTACCCTTCTGAACCAGCTCTACCTTTTTCTGCAACTCGTTGTCTTGCATCTGTGCTTGTTTATTCTTTCTGATAGAGATGATCTCACCGATACCTAAAAAAACAGAATAACTTCTTGCACCAACAAATTCTATGCCAAAGTTCATCAAATCCTTAACCAAATTATCACATTCCACACACAACATTGTTAATGAAGCATTAATTTTTTGTCTCAAAGAATCAGCCACTTTATTTTCTTTTCCCGGATGGTAATGAATTGTAAAATAATAATACATGATTAATTCTAGGAATATCCTCTGTCTCAGGTTCAATTATTTATGAGTGAATATATACTTTAAACTTTTGTGATAAGTATATATTTCACACTTTACTCCATAAAAATGACACCTCCAAATTTTTAGAGCAACAAAAACAGCAGGTAATTCCAAGTCATGTGTAGGGTAATTTACCTCAAGAGTTTATAACTGTCGTGAAGCATAATAAATTAACTGATCATTCTACATTAAGATGCAACCATGTCCTTTCAATGAAGCATCACTGTATATAACAAACTAACCATTCCTAGAAGGAAGTTCCAAAACTGTAGCATTCACCAGTATTCTTTTAAACTCCTGAAAACAATCATCAGATTCTTTTTTCCAGATAAACTTAAAACCCTTCTGAGTTAGCTTAGTCATTGGACTAGATAACCGTGAAAAATTTTCAATAAACCTTTAGTAGTAACTTGAGTCAACAGAGCCATCGCTACAACAAACTATTTTGTTCTGATTCTGACCATCTCAGGATACTGATTTGAAAGGTCATTTCCCTCTGTATGCCTTCTCAAAAAAGCTATTATGTTTCCTCTATGAAAAAATATTCTTAACACAAAAATATCTTAGGAGAATAAACATGGTAATCTTAAAATTCTCTATCATTTAAATCATACCATAAATTAATTTATAATTTAACAATTTTCTAACTCCTAAAGATGTCAAAACCGACCTTTGATACCAACTATAAGGCCCCAGCCTTAAACCTTACTTAATATTGAATTAAGTGAATAATTCACATTGAGGATCTTTTCAAGTTTAGTGTTTCAGATAATTAGTTCATAACTTTTACTTCACAAAAGATTACAAAGTATACACTTCTACAATGTTTCCATAAAATAAAAAATCTTAAAAAGAAATATGTCTAGTTCCATGTTTTGTATATCATGACTTTCCCTTGATCACATCCTTGACACTATTCCACATAAAGTACTGCGAAAAACATTTCAAAAAAACTTGGGGTGAGCATAAAAAGCTCAGTAAGGGAAACAGAAATAATGAAAACTGTTAGTATTTCAAAACAACAAGTAAACCATGTATAATTTATCAAAGTAATACTTTTCACCATTATGATGTAGTAAAAACTCTTCACTGAATAAAAGATCAATACTTACCCTTTTTTAACCAAAATATTTCCATAATACCCATATAAAGAACACATAACATATGAAGGTAACTTTGGACATAAACATACTTAAATGTAATAACCATACGGGTGACTACTACACATATCACTTAATGGAATAGCCATACGGCCGACTTCCATACCCAATGCATTGGAGGTTATAATGTAACCACCCATCCTGGTATTCACGGCACCACCCATCATATGGTTTATCACGTAACCACCCGTCGAATGTCCTAGTACCATTATAAAATCATAAGACATAAAACAAATATAATGGAATGAAAACATTTCCATAGTTTGATCACAGTATATCACTTAACTATATTTACATAACAAATCCATTATAAAAACCATTTTTAATAACAAAATAAATAAAAGAGTATATGGTATTTATTTCATTTTAAAAAACAATACGACTTGTTAAGGAAGCCAAAGACCAAATAATACTCACGGCGGCGGAAAAGGTCATTGTCACCGCGTACGTTAAAAGAAACATTCCTTTTTGTCGTTTAGTAAAACGCTTCGTATAAAAATATTCCTTTTGAATAAAATTAAAATTCATAGGGGTTTATACACCATATAAAAGAAATTTGTGTATAAAACAAAATATGACTCACTGAAAGGAGATTGAGACGAAGTCCCTTACCACGTGTCCGGCGTGGCTCGATTGATCTTTAATCTCTTGAATAATAAACTAGTGTTAATTTATACTTGGTTAAGAACATTTTTCAAGTTTATTATTACTTTTATATAACTTATTTCCCTGTTATAAATGTTATTAATCTTTTAATTTAATGAAGTTTGTTTTGTCGATATTTGGTACTTAAGTCAAAAATGGACTTCTTACAACGACATGTTGTTTATGTGGTCAAACGTTCATTATATACAGAATGATATTCATGATTTGGATATCATATATATCATATATATCTAGTATATACATGTATTTATAATATTACATAATCATTTAGTGGTATGAAATGAAATGCACCGTTCATGGAGACGGTAAGTCGTACGTACGCATGAACGCTACTTTCATTTCTATGTCATATTAATGGAATTAAAACTAAATGAGAGGTATGTATATTTTAATTCCAGAAATATATTCATCATTTAGATGTAACATAAATCATATATATCCATTATATATATGTACTTATAATATTACATTACATTTGGGGATAAGAAATGAAATGCACCGTTCATGGAGACGGTAAGCCATACGTACGCAAGAACGCTACTTTCATTTCTATATCATACTTTAATAGAGTGAAATCATAATGATAAAAAGGTATATTATAATTCAATTATAATATCATATATAATATCATTAAATCCATCCTTTATTCATCCCACGTATGGCATTAACGAATCAAATCACTTTGAGGGGGCAGTAGTCCGCACTTCCTAAAATGAAATTATCGTGTTTACCCACTATGGGAACCATAAAGGTATGAAAAAAATGAAAAATACAGAATCTTAAGTAGAAAATAAACATATTATATATCATATATAAATATAGTTTCATCTTAATGTCCACCTTTTAAGGTGTTATATGAGTGTTGAACAATCATCGTTTCGTGAGGCAGAAATTCGCCATCCACAGAAACAGTATGTTCTTTAATCATTAGTTAAAGATGTGTGTAAGTACAGCTCGAATCCTTCTTATAAAAACATACTAGTATATTTATTATACTTTTTTTGTTACAAAATAAATAAATAAATATATTTTATGGGGCTGGAGAAGCAAAATAAAACAAAAGAACACAAGTGAAGACATTACCTTAAATTCGGGTAACTCTCTTAGATTTGAGATCAAAGACTTCCTTGGGAAGACTTCTTCCCAATGTGATGCTTCTAGGAGTAAGATAGGGATGTTGAGAGATAAAATGCGCAGAGCTTGGCCGATCCAAATGCTTGAGAGGTGTGGGTATGTAAGTAGAGGTGGGGGCCTTTTATATGAGGAGAGGAGGGGCACTCTTGGAAAGTTAAGAAAAAATACTTTATTATAAAATGATTTTCGGATAAAAAGGGTCCCAAAATTATATATTTAGAGTATAAGGTTATAAGAGTTATAAATCCACCAATATAATAGTTTTTTGACATGGGTAGGTCTTAGATTTTACATTATCTTTTCATTTTATTTAAATCGTTAAATAATGAGGTAATTGCTGCATCATCATGGTGCCATAAATAATTTAATTAATTTAATATCTAAAAATTATAAAAAAACTATCATGATTTAGGAAATATTTTTATATTTTTAATGAATATTTATAGTCAAAAATTTGACTTGTATAACCCCATTTAAAAATTGTTTTAATAAAACAACTCATGTTTGGGACAATTTTATTTTAACATTAAATAAAAAGTTATTAATATCATTTTCCTACCAAAGTGGCTCCATGGGGTCCCCAAGTTGACCCATGAATTTTCGTTGTCGGCCATGACACATCCAATAAGGGTAGGGCATGTGTAAAGTTCATTTCATAATATTAAAACATTATTTTTACCTTAAACTACACTAATTACCTCTAATCGCGATTAAAAACATAAAAGTTACTATTCACCAAAAAATTATTTTAATCCCATTGAACCACATTTTACTTCTTAATGATAACCATGTATGTCAAAAATTTTAATTTCAAAACACATAGGTTGTAAAATTTCATTTAAATGAAAAATCAGTTTTTTTAAGTACCACTTAGTGGTTTCACTATTCATCCAAATTGAAGTTTTTCAGAAAAATACCAAAAATTCACCCTAAGATATATTGGATATTCTGAATACAAAAAATATGTCTATTTTAAAAAATTAAAAACATATAATTTTCATTAATTATTTCAATAATTAATTCATGCTGTCAGAACCAATATCATGTTTTTATGAAACAATAAGTATCAAAAGATTGACACTAGTTTAAGTCCAATTTCAATGTGAAATTAATTCCAACAACCACTATTGGATTAAATGGTAAAAGTATATTCTAATTTCACTTTAAAACTAATTCAAAAGATAATATAATCATATAAATAAATTAGAATAAAAAGAGGTTTTGAATTAAAATACAACATTTTTAACTATTCATTAAAAAATGAACTTTATCGGGAAAATACCAAAAATTTACACAAAGTAAATTTTGATGTCCCGATTATAAAGAATCATATAATTTGGAACAATTGAATGTATAAGAGTTACCAAAACTATATTTATATAAGGTTCTCCATCAAAAGGCGATACGTCGACCTTTTGTGAATGTTAGAGTATATATGCCTAAAATTGAATTCTTTTCGTATTTTAAGCCATTATCTTTTATTGGAAAAATGTAAAACCATTTAACAAAAATATATAATCATATTTTAGTTGTTTATATTCATTCCCACCAATAAAACGGCTACGTGTTAACTACCATTCAAAATAATATTATTTTATTACTAGTGTGCAACGTATGATTTCAAAAAACTCTTTGTTGTGTATCAGGTACGCTATCAAACATAGAAACCCATTTAAAGTAAAATTAATATTTAATTTGTAAATATTAATAAAAATGAAAATGTAATACTCTTTATTTACCTGGGATGTTACATCCTTCCCCCCTTTTGGTAATTATGTCCTCGCAATTTTATTCACTTATCAAAATAAGTGGGGGTATTTTTCCCTCATATCATTTTCAGATTCCCATGATGCCTCTTCAACCATATGGTTTTTCAACAAAACCTTTACCTGGTGAATTATCTTATTTCGCAACACTTGCTCTCTTCAGTCAAGATTCTAGACTGGTTGTTCTTCATAAGAGAGATTATCTTCCAACTGAACTACCTCTGGGCTCAAAACATGAGATGGATCTGGCATATACTTTCTCAACATCAAAACAGGAAAAACATTGTGTACCTGAGATAAACATGGAGGTAAAGCCACTCGGTAAGTAACTGATCCAACTTTATCCAGAATTTCAGATGGTCCAATGAACCTTGGACTCAACTTTCCTTTCTTACTAAATCACATCACACTTTTCCATGGTGAAACTTTGATAACAACATGATGACCTACCTCGAAAGATAGATCCTTTCTCCGGTTATCTGCATAACTTTTCTGTCTGCTCTGAGCTGTTCTCATGTGTTTCTGAATCAACTGAACTTTTTCTGCAATCTCTTCTACCAATTCTAGTCCCATCAGCTTCCTTTCACCTACTTCATCCCAAAAATCCAAAGTTCGACACTGCTTCCCATATAATGCCTCAAACGGAGCCATCTATATACTGGAATGAAAATTGTTATTATATGAAAACTCAACCAAAAAATATGTTGGTCCCAACTTCCTTGATAATACATAGAGCAAGCACGTAGCATATCCTCCAAGGTCTGAATTGTTCATTCTGACTGCCCATCTCATTGCGGATGAAAAGTTGTACTAAAATTTAATTCAGTACGCAATGAATTCTGAAGGCCTTTCCAAATGATAGAAGTGAACCTGGGATCATGATCGGATACAATGGAGAGGGGAACTCCATGTAACCTGACATTCTCTTTAAGATACAAATGAGAAATTTGATCTAGGGAAAAAGTATCTCGTATAGCAAGGAAATGAGCAGATTTAGTTAAGCGATCAACAATAATCCATATTTTATTATTACCTCGAGAGGTCTTCGGTAATCCCACAATAAAGTCCATGGATATATTCTCCCATTTCCACTCTGGCACAGGTAATGGCTGAAGCATCCCTTTCGGTAACTGCCGCTCTTCTTTAACCTGCTGATAAGTCAAACACTTCACAGTAAAATCAGCAATATCCCTTTTCATTCCGTCCCACCAGTAATACTCCCGATGATCTCTATACATATTAGTACTGCCAGGATGAACTAAAAATAGAGAACTACGAGCTTTACATAACAACTCTCTCTTTAACTGTGAATCACAAGGAACACACAATATCTTCCCAAATCTCAAAACAAACTCATTATCAATGTTGAATTCAGGCAACTTACCCTTCTGAACCAGCTCTACCTTTTTCTACAACTCACTATATTGCATCTGTGCTTGCTTAATTCTTTCTGATAGAGATGATCTCACTGATACCTGAAACAAAATAGAATAACTTCTTGTACCAAAAACATCTATTCCAAAGTTCATCAGATCCTTAACCAAAGGATCACATTCCACACACAACATTGTTAATGATGCATTACTTTTTCGACTCAAAGCATCAGCCAGTTTATTTTCTTTTCCCAAATGGTAATGAATTGTACAATCATAATACTTGATTAATTCTAGGCATCTCCTCTATCTCAGGTTCAATTATTAATGAGTGAATATATACTTTAAACTTCTTTTATCAGTATATATTTCACACTTTACTCCATACAAATGATGCCTCCAAATTTTTAGAGCAACAACAACAGTAGCTAATTCCGAGTCATGTGTAGGGTAATTTACCTTATGAGTTTTTAACTGTCGTGAAGCATAAGAAATTAACTGATCATTCTACATTAGGATGCAACCATTTCCTTTCAGCGAAGCATCACTATATATAACAACCTCACCATTCCTGGAGGGAAGTGCCAAAACTGGAGCATTCACCAATATTCTTTTCAACTCCTGAATATAATAATCAGATTCTTTTTTCCAGATAAAATTAACACCCTTCTGAGTTAGCTTAGTCATTGTACTAGATAACCGTGAAAACTTTTCAATAAACCTTCAGTAGTAACTTGAATCAGCTGAGCCATCGCTGCAACAAACTGTTTAGTTCTGATTCTGACCATCTCCAGATACTGATTTGAAAGGTCATTTCCCTCTGTATGCCCTCTCAAAAAATCTATTATGTTTCCTCTATGAAAAAATATTCTTAATATAGAAATATATTAGGGGAAGCAACATGGTAATCTTCAAATTCTCTATCATTTCAATCATACCATAACTTAATTTATAATTTAACAATTTTCTAACTCCTAAAGTTGTCTAAACCGACCATTGATACCAACTATAAGGCCCCAGTCTTAAACCTTACTTAATATTGAATTAAATGAATAATTCACATTGAGGATCATTTCAAGTTTAGTGTTTCAGAGAATTAGTTCATAACTTTTACTTCACAAAAGATTACAAAGTATACACTTCTACTAAGTTTCCATAAAATAAAAAATATTTAAAAGAAACATGTCTAGTTCCATGTTTTTTATAGCATGACTTTCCCTTGATCAAATCCTTGACACTATTCCACATTAAGTCCTGTGAAAAACATTTCAAAAAAACATGGGGTGAGCATAAAAAGCTCAGTAAGGGAAACAGAAATGATGAAAACTGTTAGTATTTCAAAACAACAAGTAAACCATGTATAATTTATCAAAGTAATACTTTTCACCATTATTAAGTAGTAAAAACTCTTCACTGAATAAAAGATAAATACTTACCCTTTTTTAACCAAAATATTACCATAAAACCCATATAAAGAACACATAACATATGAAGGTAACTTGGGACATAAACATACTTAAATGGAATAACCATACGGTCGACTTCTACACATAGCACTTAATGGAATAGCCATACGGCCGACTTCCATACCCAATGCATTGGAGGTTATAACCTAACCACCCGTCCTAGTATTCAAGGCACCACACGTCATATGGTTTATCATGTAACCACCCCTCAAATGTCCAAGTACCATTATAAAATCATAAGACATAAAACAAATATAATGGAAAGAAAAAATTTCCACACTTTGATCACAATATATCACTTAAATATATTGACATAACAAATCCTTTATAAAAACCATTTTCAATAACAAAATACAAAAAAGAATATATGGTATTTATTTCATTTTAAAAAACAATATGGCTTGTTGAGGAAGCCAAAGAACAAATAATACTCGCGGTGGCGGAAAAGTTCATTGTCACCGTGTACGTTAAAAGAAACATTCCTTTTTGTCGTTTAATAAAACCCTTCATATAAAAATATTTCTTTTGAATAAAATTAAAATTCAAAGGGGTTTATACACCGTATAAAATAAAGTTGTGTATAAAACAAAATATGCCTCACTTAAAGGAGATTGAGATGAAGTCCCTTACCTCGTATCCGACGTGACTCGATTGATCTTTAATCTCTTTAATAATAAACTAGTGTTAATTTATACTTGGTTAAGAACATTTTTAAAGTTTATTATTACATTTATATAGCATATTTCCCTGTTATAAATTTTATTTAATCATTCAATTTAATTAAGTTTGTTTTGTCGATATTTGGTACTTAAGTCAAAAATGGACTTCTTACAATGACTTGTTGTTTATGTGGTCAAAGGTTCATTATATACAGAATGATATTCATGATTTGGATGTCATATATATCATATATATCTAGTATATACATGTATTTATAATATTACATAATCATTTATAGGTATGAAATGATATGCACCATTCAGGGAGACGGTAAGTCGTACGTACGCATGAACGCTACTTTCATTTCTATGTCATATTAATGGAATTAAAACTTTATGAGAGGTATGTATATTTTAATTCCAGAATTATATTCATCATTTATATGTAACATAAATCATATATATCCATTATATATATGTACTTATAATATTACATTACATTTGGGGATAAGAAATGAAATGCACAGTTCATGGAGATGGTAAGCCGTACATACGCATGAACGCTACTTTCATTTCTATCTCATAATTTAATAGAGTGAAATCATAATGATAAAAAGGTATATTATAATTCAAGTATAATATCATATATAATATCATTAAATCCATCCTTTATACATCCCACGTATGGCCTTAACGAATCAAATCACTTTGAGGGGGCGGTAGTCCGAACTTCCTAAAATGAAATTATCTTGTTTACCCACTATGGAAACCATAAAGGTATGCAACAAATGAAAAATACAGAAGCTTAAGTAGAACATAAAAATATTATATATCATACATAAATATAGTTTCATCTTAATGTCCACCTTTGAAGGTGTTATATTAGTGTTGAACAATCATCGTTTCGTGAGGCAGAAATTCGCCATCCACAGAAACAGTATGTTCTTTAACCATTAGATGAAGGTGTGTATAAGTGAAGATTGAATCATTCTTATAAAAACATACTATTATATTAATTATACTTTTGTTTTCACAAAATAAATAAAGAAAAAGATTTTAGGGGGTTGGAGAAGCAAAATAAAACAAAAGAATACAAATGAAAACATTACCTTAAAATCGGGTAACTCTCTTAGATTTGAGCTCAAAGGCTTCCTTGAGAAGACTTCTTCCCAATGTGAGGCTTCTAAGAGTAAGATAGGGATGTTTAGAGACAAAATGCGCAGAGCATGGCCGATCCAAAGGCTTGAGAGGTGTGGGTATGGAGGTAGAGGTGGGGGCCTTTTATAAGAGGAGAGTAGGGGCACTCTTGGAAAGTTAAGAAAAGATACTTTATTATAAAATGGTTTTCGGATAAAAAGTGTCCCAAAATTATATATTTGGAGTATAAGGTGATAAGAGTTCTAAATACACCAATCTAATAGGTTTTTGACATGTTTAGGTCTTAGATTTTACATTATCTTTTCATTTTATTTTAATCGTTAAATAATGCGGTAATCGTTGCATCATCATGGCGACATAAATAATTTAATTTATTTAATATCTAAAAATTATAAAAAACTATTATTATTAGGGAAATCTTTTTATCTTTTTAAAGAATACATATAGGCAAAAATCTGACCTGTATAACCCCATTTAAAAATTGTTTTAGTAAAACAACTCATGTTTGTGACATTTTTATTTTAACATTAAATAAAAAGTTATTAATGTCATTTTCCTACCAAAGTGGCTCCATGGGGTCCCCAAGTTGACCCATGTATTTTCTTGGTCGGCCATCACACATCCAAAAAGTGTAGGACATGTGTAAAGTTCATTTCATATTATTAAAACAATATTTTTACCTTAAACTGCACTAATTACCTCTAATCGCGATTAAAAACATAAAAGTTACTATTCATCAAAAAATTATTTTAACCCCATTGAAGAAAATTTTGATTCTTAATTACAACCATGTATGTCTAATTTTTTAAATTCAAAACACAAAGGTGGTAAAATTTAATTTAAACGAAAAATCTGTTTTTTTAAGTACCACTTAGTGGTTTCACTATTCATCAAAAATTGATGTTTTTCAGAAAAGTTCCAAAAATTTACCCTAAGCTATATTTGACATTCTGAATTCAAAAATGATTTCTATTTTAAAAAATTCAAAACATATATGTTTCATTAACTAATTCAATAATTAATTCCCGATGTCAGAGCCAATAGCGTGTTTTTATGAAACAATAAGTATCAAAAGATTAACACTAGTTTAAGTCCAATTTCAAAGTGAAATTAATTCCAACAACCACAATTGGATTAAATGGTAAAAATATATTCTAATTTAACTTTAAAACTAATTAAAAAGATAATCTAATCATATGAATAAATTAGATTAAAAAGAGGTTTTGAATTAAAATACAACATTTTTCACCATTCATTAAAAAATGAACATTATTGGAAAAATACCAAAAATTTACACAAAGTAAATTTTGATGTCCCGATTATAAAGAAGAATTTTATTTTTTCCAATAGAATGTATAAGAGTGACCAAAACTATATTTATATATGGTTCGCCATCAAAAGGCGATAAGTCGACCTTTTGTGAATGTTAAAGTATATATGCCTAAAATTGAATTCTTTTCGTATTTTAAGCCTTTTTATTTTATTGGATAAATGTAAAACCATTTAACAAACATATATAATCATATTTTAGTTGTATCTAATCATTCCTGCCAATACCACGACTACGTTTTAACTACCATTCAAAATAAAAATATTTTATTACTAGTGTGCAACATAAGATTTCAGAGAAACTCTTTGTTGTGTATCGGGTACGCTATCGAACATAGAAACCCCTTTAAAGTAAAATTAATATTTTATTCGAAAATATTAATAAATATGAATATGTATTATTATTTATTTACCTGGGATGTTACATTAACTATGTACATGTTCTGTTAATGGATATCTGAAAAAAAAAATTACAGTAATTTTATATACTTGTGATTTTTGTTGGATATAAAAACTATATTTATATTCTTGAATTGATAATGAAAATGGATTCCAATGTGTATTTCTACATCCCAGAAGAATAATTGTTGATATCCCACCTATACACAATTTTTTTTATCATTATGAATCCAATTAATTGTTATATCTAAGAATATATAATCTAGAACGGTCATGATACAATGTAAGTACTAACATTATATTTTTAGATTATAGTAAAAACTGATATTTCCCAAGAAAATTCAGATTTGGGGGCCCCTTTTAAAGAAAAATTAGAATGAAAAACAAAATCTGTAATGGAGATGAAATGATTTTTTTCAATTCCTTAGTATAAAATAATCTAATGGGATAAATCCTACATTATGATTTCAGGTAATCATATAAATTTTTCTTTATAATATATAAATATTTTAAAAAGGATTTCTCAATCAAAGCATAGAATATTTATAATTGTTTGTTCTTCATTTAATTAATATATTAATTCCAACTCATTGATAAATAGTTAAATGAATAATTCCAAAATTTTGTCAACATTCTTCTAATTTTCATTGCACAGTAATGGACTCTTGAAAAAACAAAAGATTTCTCTATTCATATATAATTATATTCATAATAAGATTCAATAAATTTGATATCCCATATTTATTTAATATAATTCTTCTTACTCCATTCTTGTATAATATAAATTTCACCAGTGTATTATTCTAGTTAATTGAAAACGAAAACCCTTCCACTTAATCATTTAAATTATAAATTAATCTAAATCATTAAAAATCACCTGAAAAATCATGTATACAATCCTTTAAATAATAACCATTTAAATATATACATCATATATAATATTATAAATTTTTAATTTTTTACCCCAATAAAATTAATATAATTACACATATTCAGGATAAAATGATGTAATACTATCGTGAAATTATTATCTCCCACTATACTATTTTTATCATGAACCATAGTTTGTATTTATCTTCATGGGGTGAAGATGCGTCAATAAAAGTTGAAAATTAACAATATATAATATGTTAACACTAATTCACTAATTTTATTCAACATGGTTCAGGGATAATTAATCATATTCATTTATTATATTCTATGTTAATTCGATGAATGAAAACATAAAAAATAAAAAACTAGAAATTTATGCAACGATGGTAAACTCAATATCATCAAATTTCATCAATATAAACATATTATTTTCCCAAATATGGATATATAGTTTAGTATAATGTGGATAAATCTTACCATATGATTGTAATTTTCAAAAATGGTAACCATTTTGTCCCATTTTTTTTATTTAGTATCATTTTTCATCTATTATGTTATAATTTAATACACTTATATATAATATTTAGTATCATGGAATATATAAAATTTTCTATGAAGACCCATAATATAAGGACTGTTTACTCTGGTTTTTAATATAAAAGAACAATACATATTGACATTATGTTTGAAAACTTTTTTTTATTTTGAAATGAACTATTATAGTTATCTTAAATGCTCTCTAGAAGAATTTAAAAAATAAATGTTATTTTTATTACATAATAAAAAATTATTGTTTCATATTTATTATTTAAAATATAATCCTCAAACTCTATAGTCATTATAATCTAAAAAAATAAAAACTGAATAATTTTTTCAAAACATGTATTTCAATGTTCAAGATGTTATTATTTATCATGGGATAGCCTCAAAATGTGTCCAATATAACATCTCTTATATATAAAATACATTTCTTCATTTTTTTTTAATTTCAATCAACATTCACTTCAAAATTAACAATCCTTATATAAACCTAAATAAACATATCAGATAATTCAATTTACATTGAAATTGCATATAATTATCTTCTATTATAATTGTAATAAATCTATGTTCTTATATAGTATATAAATACAGATTTTAAAATTTAAATGGTTCATCCACTGCCTCATCCGACATTATCACCTACTTAACAATAATACCGGAATTTTAACTAATTAAAATTTATCAAAATTATATGATAATATAATGGATTGAACTCTACCAAAATATAATATAATTTTTTTGCCTTCATCCAATCATATAAATATTCTCAAAATCATCTAAACTATATATTAAAAAATTACCATGATCCTAGGAATACTACTTATTGAAAAATATAATCACTTTTACATCGATATATGGTTATATAGTAATTTAATAGTAGAATATCACATCATTGATCATATGATAAATGACATTAAATATTATCCATGATCTAAAATTTTTACAAAATAATCCTGTAATTTTAAAAACTAAATTAATAATTATACAATTAGTGGTTACACAATTCCATCAAATAATCATGATGTTTGGTTACATCACTCATCTTAGATGATTATCCTATCAATACATATGGAAATAAATCATATTTTTTGAGGGCATTGTAAATTTAAAAAACAATACCATGATGGTTGGAAAAACTTATGGATGCACTCAAAAATATTAATATGATAGTTTAAGTGGTTTGGTTAGTAGACTTTCATAAACCATGAATGATGTAAGTGATTAACTATTTCAAATTATTGATACTATGGTATAATTTTATACGTAAAAAGATATTTATAGGAATGATTTTTATTTCATTATTTTGGAATAAGAAAAAATAAAATATCAAAGTTTCCTTAATGTTTAAAAATATTATACATCAATTTCTCAATCAAAATTAATAACCTAATGAAATTCATCCATCCGTACCCAATCATCTGGGTTGGATAAATGTTTAATCCATTATAAAAAATCATAAACATAATTATAAATTTCACCACTTCATACTTCCTTAATAGTTCATCATACTACTAGCCAATTGTTTATAGTAATATCTTGTATGAGAAATGTTGAGTGAGTCTATATAGAATTGGAAAATGATCCCATTGTCCTTATTATAAATAATTTATATAGGATTATTATATTTTATAATATTATCATATGAAACATGATTATCATTAATAATAACACAAATAAATTGGATTTTAACACCAATATTCTTGCTTTCATAGTGACGAACCTGATTCCTAAAATCACTAATAAATATGACTATTAGGAAATTTACATTTTTAAATTTGATGAACCATATGTCTCTGATAATTATTCATTGGAAAAATAGTTAATTTTAATGGCTTTTCATCACTATTTATTCTAAATTTATTTTAGTCAAAGAAATTTTTTCAATAGAGTGGAATTCACTCTCAATAGTCCTTCTACAATGGTGGAAATGTAGTAAGAAATGAATGATCACATGTTGTGGTCCTATTCATAATCAATGTAAAATATGTCTGAAATTAAATATTCATACAATAGTTTTTGTTATAAAACTAAATCCATAATCTACTATATATTTGATGAGTCATAAAATCAATTTGACTTCATGCCAATTAGCATTACCTAGGTCAGTTACTCATCGACAGACCATTTTAATTATAGGTCAAATAAGTTGACTTATAAATTCCATATAATTTATAAATTATTATAGTACACATGAATTTGTAACATGATCCATATTTTTTCTCTCTCAACTTTTTTTTGAAGAAAATGATATGATATTAGTCAAATAATGTGTTCATGGTGTCCTTATGGGTTTTAATTTCATATCAATGTCAATGTTAAAAACCCAAACCCTACTATTAAAAAGATTGTGGAAACAAAATGAAATTTCCACTAGATATTAAGAATCATATACCCTATTAATGAATAAATTTATTATTATTTCTGAAATATATATATATACATCAATCTCAAAATCATTTTCAATCATAAAATTAATACATTAGTTGATAAAATAATTATTTTCAATATAACATGCATTTATAATTACCAGTTTACACATCTATGTGTCTTGGAACAATAATGGTCTCGTTTATGTCCATTAATATTTCCTACGTATTCATTATAAGGATAAGAAATACAATATAATCTATATCCCATAACAATCAAAAATTATCTCTGTATGATGAATCAACATATGGGAATTCAATATCATCCCTAGTTAATCTATTCAAAAACTATTTAATGAAATAATATATATGATATCATTACAATATATACCATGATGTGAAAAATTATACTAAATATTTATTATGATTTTTTAATATTAGTACCACAAAAATATCATAAAAATATTACAGTGAAAAAATGCCTTTCCACATTGAAAATAAACATAACAAAATTGAAAAATATTTAAAAATTGGAAAAATATTTTATTAGAAAATTATCATAGATAACATTAATGATGGATTCAATGAATTTCATGGCCCTAATATTTAGAAATTATATTTATTTTGATTATGTTTAAATAATGATTCCATTCACAATGTTTGTGAGAAGTGTAATTTCTTTAGAAAATGACAATAATATTAATTTGAAATAATTTAATTAAATGAAAATAATATATAAAATATTAATTTATAAAAACATATAATACATTTAATACTTTATTTTTAAAAACATTTTATTATAAAAATATATTAATCAAAAAGTATTTTCAACAAATGATAAATTAAATTGGTTATCCTTAAAATTTTAATTTACTACATTATGTATATAATAAGAGTAAAATGAATGAAAAATGTGAACCTATATAATTAACTAGATAAAAATATTATAGATAGGTTTTATGATATAAATATCATGTAATTCTCTTTACATAGACTTATTCATAAACAATCCCAAATAACTATGAGATTGTAAAATAAACCATCACAACATTGGTAGTTTTTGATTCCTATGACCAAATAACTAATACAAAAAAACTTGAAGTCTCTTAATAATAAGAATATTAATGAAATGACAAGTCATAGGTTATATATATTAACCTCATAAATAAAAAGAGTTTTATATTACTTAATATTTCTAAATATAGATGATATCAAGATGAAATTCTGAACAACGACCATATCATTTTAGTGTAAATTACTCATCTAAACAGTTATGTATGAAAAATTAAGAAAATAAAAACAAGAAAATATTAATTAAAACATAATAATATGTTATTCAACACATTGGCATATAATAACATAGTCAATGAAATTTAATTATAACCCAATGGTTGGAAATGGAGTTAAGAAACCCATTACCACCGATTCAAATTCATTTGTATGTGTTAGATATTACACAATTATAAATATATATTTTTTATAAAAATTTCATTGAAACATACTAATAAATAGCATACTATATATGATTCCCATATAAAACTTTATCAGATCATTTAAAAAATAATTTAATAAATCAATGTTCCTGGTTATAATTTCCATGTTTTTCATGTATGTTTTGGTTTCAAACATTTTTTTCATTAATATTGATAATGTAACATTAATATTGAGAGTAGTAATCATAAAATAAATATCCTATAACTTTATTATATATTTTCATACATAAAATTTATGTATTGAAAAAAATTATTCTATTCATGTAGAAAGTAATCATTGCATATGCTTTATCATAATTTTCACTTGTCAATAGGTGGAATGAAATAGATAGTAATTTATATCATAATTAGATGATTATTTTTAAATTACAAACATATTATTTATTAATTGAATAGAACATTTTTACAATTCATATAAAATGGAAATTAAAAAAGAATCACATTTCTCCATGGTGGTGGTAGTCCCCATATAATCGAGGGAAGTTATCATTTATAAATGGATTGGTAGGTAAGATGGTTGACATGATATTATAATTCCAAAAATTAATTATTTCATAAATATAATATACTAATTGTAAAACCATAATAATACCAAAAAATAAAATATAGTGGTCAAGAAATAAATTTTATCCCTACAAGGATATAGTAAGCTGTATGTATAAATGATTGATATATTCATTTTTCATTTAATGGTAAATTGGGTGAATAATGGTGGATTCATAATCATAATAAAATTTCAATAGAGTGATTATACTAAACAAATAACTTTATGATTAATAAAACAAATTTATATTAGGTATTAGAATAAATAAATTATTATTAGATGGGTGTGATGATTAACTATTCATCTGTAGGCCTCCTTTAGATATATTCATACAGAATGAAGGGATTGTATTTTTGGAAGAATTATACCTATATAAAATTGATAAGGTTTTTAAGAAGAAATATATCGATGAGGCTATTGGTATATTGTTTCTTAATGTGGTCTAAATAATAGATGTAAGCGGTGTTGTCTTGTATGTGGGGGGAGGGTTACTCTTTGAATTTCATAAAAGATTAAAAATTAATAGAGTCATTCTCGTGATAAATTTAATAAATTTACACTGATTTGATTATATAGTATTATATTCATCCAATAACATCAAACAAAAATATATGTTAAGGTTTACATTGTTTCTTTTAACTTATATCAGTATTTTCCACAAATTTTGACCAATTTAAAATAACACCATAGTAAACAAATTAGTATTTTTAAAAAATTTAATAATGAATTCTATTTATAAAATATTATTATTTTCATTTTTTAATATGATATATTATTTTTAAATTAATGAAATTAACATAATGATTTAATTTAAATATTATAATTAAATACATCACTAATATATCATATTATTCTATAAATTTCTTGTAACATTCAAAATCTCAAATTATATTATATTTAATACGTTAAAAATAATTTATTTTATTTTACTATTAATTGAAGAAATATTGTATCTCCTTTGAAAAACCATTTAAGATTAATATATAATTAGTAGGTATTTTGAAAATTTTACAATTATTAAAATTATTTAGTTATTCTCAAAATAACAGTTACTATTTGATAACAACATGATAATATCGTAATGTGAAAAGAGAAAAAATATATTTTTAAAGTAAGAGAATTATATTTCTTATTTATCTTTTAATTAAATATCATATATGTCATTTTTAATAGACATATTTCCTTGTAAAAATTAAATATCAAGAATAAAGTGATATGGATTAGTTAATATGTACAAGTTAAAATTAAAATGAAAACTATTAACCACAACACTATGATTTAACCCATTTTACAGAAATATATATTTGACTGGACTGTTGAATTTTTTCAAGAATATTTATGATGAATACTAAAAATAAATATTTCTTATTTAATATGTGTTATCCTCATCACTCCAAATATGGAATCCACATTATGAAATTAAATTCCTCTATGTGTAATAAATTAATATATAAAAATAATCATAAAACAAAGAAATATTTTTTTTCAGAAATAATCCTTTTTAAATATAAAAACATGTTTATATCAAATTCATCAATATAATTGAATCAAATATAAATTAATTGGCTCATATATTTAATAATATAACTCTTTAACATAAAATACATTTTAAAAAATGGGCCTTTGATAATTATAGAATAAAAGAATAATTTCAGTTAAAGGTGTATTTTCCCTATTAATTGAAAAATAATTCATTTCCCAAAATTGCAAAAAATTCACCATATGTTTGTAAGAATATGATGATATAAGAAATTATATTATTAAAATATTCTAATAGTTGAAATATATATATTTATTAGTTTATTATAAAAAATATTTTTGGCGAAAATAGTTATTTGAAAAAAAATCTTATGAAAAATTTATTTATAATGGTCGTATTAAAATAATAATATTTCTTAGTTCATTTAAGATACTTGTTTCATGTCGTATATATTATATATGTTTTTTATTTTACCATATTTTTGTGTCACATCTCCCCCGTCACTATATTAATAAATTGAGATGTTGATATTAGAACTTGTTCTTAGTAATCAACTGTTTGAAAATTGAGAATTCCTTTTTGGAAAACATATAATGTAAAAAGGGATTTATAAAAAAACTCCACGTAAATAATGGAATAAGAAATTCAAAGGTCCTCTATAATAACACAAAACTGGGTTTTAAAATTTTATAACAATCGTTATATCTGAATATATAAAAATAGAAAAAATAAGTATCCCAATAATTATGGAGGGTTATAGTGAATATTAATCAGAATAATGGAAATGGTCATGATAATATTAAATACCACAAAAAAATCAATGATGTTTTAGAAAACCATCGATGTATCTTGAATAAATCTATTAGTAATTTCTTTTAAATATTATCTAACTTATTTTTTATAATTATATGAACATATAGTCTAAAAAAATAATGAAATATACTTTAATGAAATGTTGAATTTCATCCATTAATAAATTTCCAATATAATATAATCATTTAATACAATCAATGAGTACGAAATAATTAATTTTCCGAATTGATTCATTAAGATAGTCTTGTAAAGGATCATTAAATCCACAGAAGGGTAAAATAATACTCCTCTATTCAATAAATTGTAACAAAAACTAAATTTTTTACCAAAAGATATGATAATGTAAAAAATTTATATTCCTACATATAAATTAATAATATATTTTACATAATATTTAGGAAAATATCACCTTTGTGTCAAAAGATATTATTCCAAAATTAATAACCCAACATCCAAATTTACATTAATGACATCATAGTTAATGATTTTTTATCTTGAATGTAATATCATAACATTTAACAAACAACTCCAACAATTAATTACATATTTATCAAAAAATAATTCATGTTAAACAAAAATTTATTTTGAAAGGTTTCATATACATCAATCAAATGAAGCATCCCAACAATATTATTAATCACTATGATAAATCACTATATAATTATATAGCTTACATATATTCATAATGAAATTTCAAAAATTATATTCATATACTAACATAGAATGTAATCTATTACTTAAATATAAATACCTTTAAAAATATCACCTTTAACCAAAATGACATTTTAAACATAAATATTTTCTATATCCAACAATCCTATATACCTAAAAAACATAATATGTAATCATATATAGCATCACTCCCTATGTACTACTAAACTGGGCCCTAAGATGGAGGGTTATACGTCCTCTACAACATCTCCTTGAACAACACATGCCTCTGACTAGAAACAAGGGATGAAGGTATGTCAGTGCGGACACAATGACCTCATAGATCAGAGTAAAGACTATAGTAAATTATATATATTAAATTTATATTGAATAAGAATAATCCAATAGCATCGTAAATAAAATAATTTGAAATTAAATATTAAAAAACATGAGAAATATAAAATATCATAACAGATAAAATGTTGATGTCCATGTCATGAGTCTAAAAAAAATATGATTACATGGGAATTAGTGTATAATCATGTACTACATGCCATAAAAAACTATAAAAAGTACAAAAAACTACTACATATAATCTTGAAAAAATATTAAGTCCGGTTTCCCCAAATCTCAATACTAAATAAAAAAACAATAAATCAATGGATGAAAAATGATTCCGTTTATCCATACCTATGACCATAATGTCTACTCGAGTACCAGACAGTTACTATGTAGGGTGTGAGATATAAATATCATTATAATGGGACCCATAGTGTCTATTCAATTCCATTTAATGTTTTAAATAATATATAGTGTTAGAAATAAATTAAGTCCACATAAGATAATATGGAAAATAATCCATCAATGTATGTGTTCCTAAATGACCGCCCATCCCCTTCCACCTACTTCAGAATTTATCGTATGTCTACGCAATATACCTGTTCAATTATTATATGTAAAATAGGGTTAAATTAAACAATAAAACATTAGAAAGGAATATCTCAAAAATTAGGCATTGTCTTGGTGTCTAATTCACATGGCACGAATCATTTTTTCTTGTAAAAAAGGATATTTTTTACTCGTTTATAAAAAAGTGTGTAGTGATAAGAAAGAATAAATATTTTATAAACACGCAATTCAATAAATCATCCAAATCCAATGATGGATTTTGAGCCCATCTAAGGCAATTAGAAAAATAACATGGTCTACTACAATACATCCAATTTAATCTAAAGCCATTGATACCATCCAAGGTGACCCATACGTAATCCCTAATATCACATGAGGCATGGTAACATAAATTGTGTCTTAGGAATCACAAATAGGGAACCGTGTACCACCCATGGTCTCCTATATCCATCATTCTAATGGTTCCATCAATGATGGATCCCCTTGGTAAGTCATGTCACTCAGGAGTATAATAATCCTTCTAGGATTACCTTTAATGGAAATCCAATTTGTCTTTACCGAAACATCGATTCATAACCAAAAGAGCATGGTGAATCCATCCATTTATTCATAATAAATAACTAATGTTCTATTAAAGATTGCAACATGTATTTGTGTTTCCAAATTATATCATAAGTAGTGTATACATACATATATATATACATATATATATCTAATGACATTCATACAATGTATCATCCTAATACAATATGATGAAAAGAAATCATGATTTGGAATTTATTCCAAACAATAATGGAACAATTCATATATACAAAAAATAAGTATTAAACCTGATAAAGTGACAAGAAATTGGAACAAGATATTTGGAAAATTATCTAAAAATAAAATTAAGAAATATGGGTGGGTAATTTTCAATTATTTAACTATTTGGAATAAATTACATCTCAAGAACTATAACGATCAATCCTGACGAAGAAAAACATTCCATTTCACAACACTTACTTATCGCACTGTGTAATAATTTTATGATGCGGCATTGATAACAGTGCACATGTCCTAGAATAAAAGTTTGAAATGAAATATAGAATGAAATGTATGAATAAAATTAAACTTGTAAAAGCAATTAAAATATTGAAATTCCTATTCAAAATGAACCATCATGTCAGTCAATGAATATGGAATTACACCTAGGACAATCATTTATAATCAAGATTTGGTATCGACTAGAGGATTAATATCATGGATCATTACTCATCATAAATGATTTTTAAATGACAGGAAATATCAATTAAGGAATTAATATGTGGGAAAGACACATATCCAAGGTGATTTCCTCTTTTATAACATTGTAGCATAGGCCATTTAAGATAAGGACACCAAAATTGATGGCCTGAGGAAAAGAGAAAAAAATATAAAAGGATTTCACCACAATAATTGGTGACAATGAACATGGAAAATAATTCCAATTAATTTAATATATGACAATAAATCTTATCTGGAAGGCTCTTCATGTGTTATAACAGCAAAATGTCATAAAGTGGCGAAATTGTTATAAAAAATACCAATATCCCAACCTCATAATCATTCTAATCCACTAGTCTGGTAACAAGTCCCGATTAAACAAAAAATGGATAAAATTAGATGATTTAATAAGGTATCCAATATATGGAAAATGATAGGAACACCTAAATAGTGCATCTGATTGAGAAGAAAAGAATAAATATAAGGATGAAATTTATGGAGATTACTGAGATGAGTCTGTAGATTCAAAAAGTAAAGGAACATGATGATATTTGAGTGGGAACATAAAACCCCAATGAGATGGGGGATGAGATCAATGTAAACCATATAGGTGAATATATATCATCTGTTTGTATAGTGAAGATGGAAAATTGGTTTAACATATAAATTATTGTAAAAGTTTTAAAATCACCCCCTATTTCCACTATACATGAGCTGTATGCACGATTTTGACAAACCGTACAACAACCCCATATAAGGATTTTCATCACTGGGAATACAACATGGGAAAGGTTTACTGTTTTACTAACCATTTGAAAATCATGTGTTTTCATAACGTCCTGATGTAGAAACATGGATGCATCCCATCTTATTCCCCCTATTTTCGGTGCTTCGGGACTCAAATGATCGATGGATTCCCGTTAACCTTATTTATCCTCCTATATTTGAAATTTAAGGAAATTTTTTTTAAAAAAACCAAATAGTAAATGTCCCATACTTTTGAAAAAATCCAATAAGTTACAACATTCTCACATTAAAATAACTCATCCATGAGTAGGCCTTCGGAGGGTGTAGAATCTCTACTAACAAAAGATCTATCCACTAACCCTGTACATCCATATCCCAATCCTAGGTACCATTATAGATATTTCTATTATAACATAGAAGTCAAGCAAATGGAACTGAAATTCCTCATATAATCACCTTGCTACCATCGAGGATACAAATTAGATGCTCCTCAAATGACACATATGATTCCATCTCGATATCATTAGGATCAAATGAATGGGAGCATTATTCATGATATTGTTGAAGATTATAAAGGTGGAAGACTATATGAGTTTCATGATTTCTCTATAGTAACTGAAAAAAATATGTTACCAGCCCAACTACCTCCACTTTATCAAGAAGACTAATATACTTTGGTGATAACACTACATGTCTCCATATTCTTTTAGGACCCAATATAAAAAGAATGTTTTGATGTAAATGATGGCCCACATGTAATCACTTTTCATTTTTAAACACTTTATAGAAAAATTATGTGAACTGAGTATCTCTATCTGAAAAAATATAATGGGGTACCCAATGAAGCCACACTATCACCTAGATATAAGGCCTTGCAAACACATCAATAGATAAATACACTCAAATAGGTATGATTTTCATGACCTTGTTCAACTAGTTGATGATCACATATTCTTAATTACTGCATCTTGGAGATCTCAGAAATCCTATCACAAAATAAATGATGTTTTTTAATTTTATATGAGGAATGGAAAGTGGATATTGATGTATAGTAGGTATCTAGTTCTCCTCATTCACCTGTTAATAAGTGGAGCACTGAGTGATAATTCATGCTATCTACCTCTTCTTATCATGACACAAATACTGAAGACTCGTGTATCAAATCATCATTATAATCCTGGGATGAAATTACCAAATTGGGGCATGAGATTTCCTTATTAGACCATCCAAAATATTAAAAGGCACCAAAACACACCCATAGTAGAGTAGGGTATCACTACCATCAACAACCCAACTAGGAGTTGGTTTCTCCCCTATAACAACCTCCATCAAAACAAGTCCTTTAGAACAAGACAAATTCCTCATGCTGAATTATTTTAGAAGAAAGGACTTCACTCCGAGAGCATAAAAATTTGTTTTGTCATGCTTTTCTTGAAATGCAATATTAAAATCAAAAATAATATTAATCATCGGTCAATCTCTATTGGCTATTGGAATGTATTTTTTCTGTGTTTTTCTTCTCAATGTGTTACCAATAGAATTTACCCTACTAAATGTGTATGAAATATCAATGTTAAATGACTATATGTATTCCACACACCTATGATTCCTAAACTATTTGTATTTATTTGAATAAATATACTTCAAACAATTATGATTCATCTAAAAAACTAATCTATCATCCAATATATGGTTACTCCAATTGATAAGATCATGACCACATATCCTATAACAATGTAGGGTATAGGATTGTTCCTCTCTTCAGGCCTCAGCTAGAATCACCCATAATCAATGACCTGAACACCTTATATCAGAACTATAAGAATAATGATTCTAGATGTATCAAAATAAACAATGTAACATTTTCCCATCTTAAGAAGAATCGTGATTATAGATTAATATTTCTTAAATTTAACTCCATAAAATACTTCATATAAGCTTCAAACCACATGAACTACCAAACCTTCATATTCAAGCCTATAAGAGGCACCATTATGTGGGGGATGTCATGAATGGACTATCTATAATGTCAAAAAATCCGAAGGAATCCGATTATATTGATTATATTATTGGAATACCTATAGAAAACCACATTTCTCACTTATATTGGTCATCTGTGTCACGAAATAAATCTGGTCACCATCAAAACCAGCACCATACCTGTCCCATGAGGAGTCCCAAAGGGCGTTCATGATACCCATGGGATAGCACAAGTTTCTGGTTATCATAAAATAAATATTATTAATGATTCACCCAAGTTTACCAACAGAAAACATCCAATGAATACAAACATATGAATTTCAATTTTTTTAAACACAATCATCATTTAATAAATTTCCAAATATAACTAAACAATTTAAAATAATTCCAGAAGTCTATTACAAGGGTACAACACCAATAATGGAAATCCAAGATCCACCTCAATGAATGGGGGAATGACCCTCCAGCCATCTCCACAAAAACCCAAGAAGAAGGGCCGCTAGAAACTGGAATCACTAGCAATGAAAATTGTACCCACAACTACAAAAAATAACCATGACTAAATAAACCCAAAAGTGTATGAAGGTTATGAGAAAAATCCTAGATAGATAACAAAACTAATAGATTCTTTGGGACAAGTATTCAAAGGTGAAAAACATTAACGTTTTTATAAACATGATGTTCCAGTAACGATTTCTATAATATGTAATTTAAAATAAAATAGTTTTAAAGTGGGATAATTTAATAAATCAAAACATTTAAAATAAATTCAAAAGGATTTTAATATATATAGCCAATCATACCATATGCCAGTGGTTAGAAAAAATCTTCTAATGAGCACAATCAATGGGAAATAACCACTGGGGACTAGCTTGTTGTGGGTCTGAGGTACCTCATATCATGATTAAAGTAGAAATCGCAATATTTGTTTGCGTGCACATGCCACTAGTAGGTAAAATACCCATAACGTAGTGGCCCCAAATCATCATCATCCTCATATTTTATTTAGTTTGGTAAGTTTCAATTATGTTACGTGAAACTAACGGCAAACCCCACGGGATCACTTGCATTCTAGTACACGTCCACCAACCTAGATATCTTGGCTTCCCTCTTGTGCTAAAAAAAGTTCAATAATCCATGAAATATAATTCTCAAAAGAAAATACCACTTCCAAGAAAACATTAAATAAGCATCCCACATGTATATTGCACAAGACACATAATCCCTCCTTTTCCTTTAAATTGATTTTAAATTCACAACCACACCAAAATAGCCCACAAAAGTTATCACATCACTTCAAACAATCCATTAAACATTTTAATAAAAAATTTCAAAGTTTATACAGATCACAAAAAATACATCAAACACATGCCACATAATACCCTTTTTACCATCAAAATCATTTTTTTGTCAAAATCACATGAAACATCCCAAAAACATGTTTCACACCCCCATCACAATTTAATAAAACATTTCAGAAATTGAAAAAACATTCTATATTTTTTTGAAATCTTAAATAATCTCTTTACCTTTCAAAACCCCATATTAATTAAATAAAATCTCAAAAATAGTACATTGACACCATTTTCCCACTTTTTTAACTCACTAAATCATTTTCAATTTTCATAAAACCTTCATAAGAGGTATACCAATGTTTTACACACAAAACCCATTTCAAAAACCCTCAATTTAAGAAACAATTTAACCAATACCAATACAGATCATAATTATAATTCCTAAAAACATTTATAAAACAACCCCTATGTGTTATAAAAATACCTCATATAATACCACAAAAGGTACAAATTAAATCACACGTTTTAATAAATCACTTTCAAGAATTTCAACATGGTTTCACACATTGCACCCATTCAAAACCCCCTTTAAAGGCTAATATGACACTAACACATTAACAAAATAGATTTGGTAACAACTTTTAACACTAATAAATTACATTCAAATGTTATAAAATTTACCCAAATATTACCCTAAGATTCACAATGGGAAAACAATCATTTTCAAGATAAAATGAAATTATTAATATAAAAACATAATAAAATCCATTGAAAATATATTCCCCACCAATAAAAGAATTTTAGGAACATGAAAATCAGAAAATCAAGCATGATAACTCATCAATAATTTCTTACACATGGAATCACCTACATTTTCAGTTGGAACCATCAATTATTTGTTTGAAACATCAAGCACACCACCGCCGCACAACAAGGGAGATAAATCCAGTCCTAGAACAAAAGATTTGACAAAAAATAATACAAATCAAACCCTAGGTTTGAACCCTATCTTTTTGAGATTTTATAACTTCTCATACGTGGGAGGTATCCATAGGGATAAGGATATAAATGAATAGAAGGCCAATTGATTGAAAGAATATGGGAGTTCCCCCCACCAAAACCCAATCAAAGATGGGTCCATGTCATCTTGAGGGATAATTGAGCCCTCCTATAGCTGCAGGTCTCGAATGGGGGAATAGTAGATATTATTAGACTTATTTTTGGGAGGCAAAAAATGGAATATCAAAAGTATTTTTAATGACTTGGAAACACTTTCATGGTGTTCCTACCTAGTTTGGAACCATGCAGCCAAATCATGTGGCCTCTTCTGGACACCCAAACCCATGCCATTATTCTCCCATATTAGGGGGTCCACGGTAGAATCCAATGAGGTATTATTGGTCCAATATATGGGAGAAAATACAAAATTAAACCATTATTTTAACTCCATAAATCATCCAACTAATTGGTGAAAATCACTTCACCAAGTAACCCAACAAGTGGTGTAACTAGGAGTGTCACTAATCCAACTCCAAAGAAACACATCCTCATAGAATACATTTGACCAAATAGAAGTCCAATTAACATAAAATACCCCCCAAACCAAGGTCATAGATCAGTAACACAACATGAACTAAAATTACAAACCTTGAACAACTGAAAACCATGAAAAGGAAAATAACCATATGAGGATATGAAATAATGCATGGAATTGAAAATATTGGTGTGAGAATTCTCCCCACCATATTGATTTCTTCCCCCAAAAATCCACATTAAGTCAGAAAAAAACCCAACCCAACCAAGAATGAAATATATACTCCTTTTCCATGTTTCTCCCCCATGGAAAAACACCTCCAGTGATCAATTATGGAAGGAATGCTATCACATACCGAAACATACCAACCACCTTCCTAAAATGGTCAAGCACATTCAGACTTTATTCCAATATAAAACTCTACAAACACTATATGATCATGATTTTAGCAATTTACCCAAATGAATGGCAACAACGATCTTGGTTACACTTACCAATCCTTAACCAAATCGTTGGGTGATCACCAATCCCATCCTTTACCCAAGGAAGTGTATGTAGTTAGATTGTTCCGAAAAATAATACCAACCACAATGACAAGACCATGGACTAGTCAGAGTTACTAACACAGGAAGGAACAAATTTTCTCCCCACCAAATGAGACAACCTAAATTTTTCCCGATACCAAATTAGGACACCAATGGGGTGGAGTTCTGAATGGACTCACCAGTACAAGGGGTAGACTCCAATAGATCTTTCTAAAAGAACATACATGAGATTCACTGGGGGTATCTATACCATAAGGAACCAACCATCATAAATGACCATTAAGGGTTGGAACCGAAAGACCCCAAAATTTAATTAGTTGGGATGGCCACATGGTTAATCCGCACGTTATGGAAAACTGTTCCCTACCCCTATGGATCAATTTATTTGCATGATTTTCTAGGTCATAGTTTCTACAAACCATGCGCAAAACATGCACTCAAACATTCTTTTCAAAATCACAACCATACTCAAATAAATTGAATGGAAACCAAAGAGAAAAATAATGACATCGGTCGATTACATGGGCACGAGTCCCTCCCCCTCTTTCCATCCAATGGGAACAATAAAAGAATGATGACCACACCAAAGAATTAATCACTTCATATCATTCACACTGAGGATAGGACATTGTATAAGGGTTTGAAAGGACCTAGGAATTCCCTTAACTACACGCTAGCTTCACTCTAGGGCCTACGTCTGTCGCCAAAAATGTTGAAGCATCTTCGGCCATGCACTAAGGATTTGGAAACCCATGTATCAATCCTCATATTATGGTGATACAAATGACCACAAAACAAACCCTGCTAATTTTACCAAGTCTTAACATATTCCAAATTCCCTTTAACCTAACCAAATATTTCACTTAAACAAGGTATTAGAAGATGAACACACGTTAAACCTTGTTTCTTCGGGTGAGAAACAACAGCTGGAAAGGAAATATATATAAAACATTATTTGAAATAGAGGATTTTGATGTTATTCAAATGGATACATACTCCCAAAATAATAGTGACTCTCATAGAATTTCACCATCTTCAACTACATAGTAAAACCAGCACATGAAATCACAATGTATCGCCGAACATGACTATTGCGACTGATAGAAACAATAAAAGGAAAGGAATTTTATGCCATGTCCCAAACATGAAAAAATTCTAGAATGTAGCCATAATATCTACTCAAGACCATATTTCCCAAAATAAGGGATTAACATACACCCCTGCTTCGTAGAGACTATGAAGGACCCAGAGGCACTCTAAGACACCATCCAAATTCTCATCATCACTAACAACCCAGGACAAATTCCACCATCAAATAATCAAATAACCGAAGAAACTAGGGTCTCCTTAAACCATCCAATATAAATTTCTCTCAACAAGAGTTTACACAAAAAATTAAAGGAAATGGTTTAAACTAAATCCATAAATCTCAAGAAAAAGATTCTTTATATTGAAGAACTGGAGGATTTTCCAATGGAGAAACAATCCGGGTTACACTTAAGTAGTTCACTAACCCTTAATTGGGGCATACCTAATCCATAGAGAGAACCCAATGACCCTACCAAGTGAGACCATGGTTAAAAACATGGCACAAAATAGAACATAACAAATGAGGGTATCCACCTTAATGTATTCCTTTACTTTTATAAGAAGCTATCACTTACCATCCATTCAACCCATCATACCAATGTAACAGTAACTGAATAAATTATTCAAACAAGAGGGGATATTGGAATAAATGAATCCCACAACAACAATATTTTTCTAAACACATAGTACACACCATCCCAGTTTAGTCATCAAGACATCATTTTTATTTTAAAATCATCTCTTTGAAAACAAACGATTCAGTGGTTAGTGTATCTACCAATCGTACACCATGGGCCTCACACATGCATGTTTATGTGTCAAATTAGGGACCATCCTCATATCCATCCTATAACACATCAAGTTGTACAATTAAGAATTTATAATACCATATTACCCCATGAATTTGGTCTCTCACAGAAATATCAATTGTTAAATGAAAAAAAATCATTCTACTTTTCAAAACCAAACAGTCAACCAACACATCCTTTTTTTCTCTGGACCGCTAACCACGAAATCAAAACACCAATATTTAAAATGAATACTAAATTTCATGTCATAAACAAAAATTTAAAATCATCTCATCCCATTAACACACCTTCCAATAGTTTAGAAAACACTATTGAAAATACTTTTTCCAAACCAACTTTAACAAAGTTAATTCTTTCAAATAAAGAGTAAACACACCATTTTCCATATCAAATTTTTTTTCAAAATTCATTTCCACCATTTCAGAAATATAAACAATCCAACATTATTATAATATCATTTCACCAAATCTTTACACTTCTTAAAACCATGTCATTTTTTATTTAAAACCAAACTTCCAGGATTTCAAAACAAAAGGACACAAGACTATAAGAGGGGAAACTATATTAGGTGGGTGACATGGATATATGGTTGGCGGAAAGATTCCAATCCCTTCACCATCACATAGAGTGTTAAAGGGAAATATACCCGACTATACATGGAATTCCAGTCTCTGCGAGCTCATAAAGACTATTAACCCACCTCTCTGTTCATTGCCCCTAATTATCATCAAAAAGGAAAACCAAAGACTCAGATACGTCCTGACATACCTTGGAGACTTGAATATCGTCATGAGGTGTGGTGATCAGTCTCATAACCCATAACTAGAATGCCATGTACCAAAAATCCTAACATTATACCATCCCGACTATTCACTGTGTTACATGACCCAAAGAGTTAACCTGAATCCTTTCTGATAGCATTTTGTCACGAACTGAATATGGTCGCCATAAAAACCAGCACCACACCCAGCCTACGACAAGTCTAGAAGGGTGTTACTGATCCCTATAGGCTCTAACATGTGCCCAGGTAACATAAACTGAAAATTGGGAATGATTTACTCGAGTTTAAAATATTAAAACAACCAACCAATCCAAAAATATGAATCATGATCTTTCAAAAACAATCATTGTTTACAAAATATCAGAATTGAACTACACAATTTAAAACAATGACCAAAGACCATTACAATGCTAAAAAACTAAAAATGGACTACCAGGAACCAGCTCATGGTAAGGTGGAATCACCCTCAATCCATCACCATGAAAATTCTTGAGCAAGGACACCTAGAAACCCGAACCACTCGCACGAAAAACTATACCCAATCCTGCGATAAAAATAACCATGTATACTTACAACATAATGTGTAAGTAATGTGTGATACAAAGTGTAGTAGGATACCACCACTATGAAATTCCATGTGATAAGAATTCTAGGATGAAAATCAAGCATGATTTCATAAAAATGAAGTTCTAGTTACAATTTATAAAAGATGAAACTTAAAACATCAATTTTCAAGTTTGATAATTTAAAAAATAAACACATTTAAAATAAATAACATAGAAAAATGAATTTTTCCATCCAATAATACCGTATGCCGAAGGGATGCAAGAATCATCTAATGACTATAAGGAATGGAAAATAACCCCTAGGAACTAGCCGTTGTAGGTCATAGGTACATCGTATCTTTGTGAAAGTATCCATCACAATATCTGTTCACATGCATGACCCACTAGTAGGGAACATACCAAAAAACTATTGTTCCCAAATCATCATCAACACCATTTATTATTTAGTGTTTTATGTGTCAATCTTGCAATGTGAAACGGAGGCCTAACCACATGGGATCACTAGCATACTAGTAAAAATATACCCACCATGATTCCCAATGCTTCGCACTTGTACTCAAACATGTTCAACAAGCCATGAAATATAATTATCACATGAAAATATCACATCCAAATCACATATTAAACAAACATATCATATGTATATCACACAAGTCACATAATACCCCATTTTCATTCAATTTGATTTTGAAATCGCACTCTCACCAAAATAACCCAAAACAATTTTCACATCACTTTAACACTTAATCAAATAATTAATAATTTTAATTAAAAATTTTCAAAGTGATACACATCACATAACAGCCCACACACAAATGCCCTATAATACCCTTTTTACCTTCAGCATAATTTTATCATAAAACTCATTCAAAACAACCCAAAAACATGTTTCGCTCCCACATCACAATTTAATAAAACATTTTAGAAATTTAAAAAAATTTATAAAAATGTTTGACTTCTTAAATCACCTCGTTACCTTTCAAAACCCCATCGTATTTGAATACAATTATCAAAAAAAGTACATGTCCCCCATTTTACCACTTTGTTTAACTCACAAAATCATTTTCATTTTTTATAAAACAAAACCAAAATGTATAACCAGGTTTAGCACCCAAAACCCATTTCGAAATCCTCATTCAATGCCAAAATCATACCAATACTAATCTAAAATAGAATTTTTCATCCATAAAAATATTTATTAAACAACCCAAAAGTGTAATAAATATACCACCAACAATATCACAAATGGTACACATATAAAATACACGTTTTCATAAATCACATTCAAGAGGTACAACATTGTTTCACACATTAAAACCATTCAAAAACCCACATTTAAGGCCCACATCACACTAAGGAATTAATAAAACAGAATTGGAATCCCCTTTCAATACTAATAAATTACTTTCATATTTTATAAAATATCCAAATATTACATGAAGAGTCACACATGAAAAGAACACAATTTCCTACTAAAATGTAACTATAAAATAAAACACTTATGAAAATCCATCGAAAATAGTTTTTTCACAAAAAAAAAGAATATGAGGAACATGAAAATCAATAAATCCAGAAATAAAACTAATCAATAACTAATTACACATGTAACCACCTACCTTTTGAATCGAAACCCTCAAATCTTTGGGTGAAAAATCAATTGTGCCACCACCACACCACTAGATAGATAAATTCAGCATGAGACCACAATATTAGACCCAAAAAATACCAAATCAAACGATAGGTTCGAACCGTAACATCTATACATTTTTGAACATCACAAAATAGGGATTAAACCCTATGGATAATGAAGGAAATGAAGAGTGAAACACATAAATAAATGAATCATGTAGTTTACCTGCAAAAAACCCCTTCAACGATGGGTTCCACGGGAGAATGATGGAGTTTGGAGGCATACCATGGATATTGCTGTCGAATGAGTGAAAAATAGATTAGATTATATTTATTTTCAGGAGAGAAAAAATGTAATTTCAAATGTTTTTAAATGAACTTGACACACATGCATGGTTTTCCTACACTGTTTGGAACAGTGCGGCCAAACTGTGTGGCCTTTTCAGGCAATGAAAAACCATGAAATTAATCTAAAATTTCTAGGTATCCAAGGGGGAATCCAAGGGGGAATGATATTCCAATAATATGGGAGAAAATACCAAAAGAAACCATACATTCACCCAAAAAATAATCCAACTCTTGGGTTCAAACCACCTCACCAACATACCCCACAAGTGGTATAACTATGAGTGTCACTAATCCAACTGCAAATAAACACTACCTCATACCATCACATTGGAAAAAGAGAAGTCCTATTACCATACAATATCCCCAAGACCATGGCCATAGATCATTAACACAACACGAACTAGAATTAAAAACCCGACACACCCAAAAAGCAAGAGAAAGCCATGAAAAAAGGAGGATTTTAATCAAATCATAGAATTAGAAATACCGGTGTAAATAATTGATACTCCATCCTTATATACCATATGTCCCAATTAGAGAAACTAATTGTTCTAAAAGTAGAATTTAATAAGCTTCACATTTATCTAATTCTCTCAAATTTATTCATCATGATCTAATGAAGGGTTACACAGTTACTTCTTTACCAAAAATAATCCAATATTTTTTATATCAATACTACATTGAAGAAATCAATATATTAGTAGAACATGTGGATAATCAAATCCATAAAGACTATCAGAGTGTTATTCAAATAGAATGGATTAAATAAATACTCATACTTTTTATACCATATTTGTAATAATTTACATGGTATGTTTTAGGTTCTTGTATGTAGATGACGATGATATTACATCAAATAGATCTTGGAGAAAATATTTTCTCCTAAGATTAGGTTGAAGAGGTCATATATATGATGAAATGGGAAATGGTTCTTCAATGTAAATTACATCGACCATTGATTACATGGGCACTATATGAGTGTACCATCCAACTTCATGGGGAATATTATTGGTGAACTCCATTGAGATGTTTTGGATATGAAAAAAATCTTAGCCTCAGGCAAATAATGATTATTTTTGGGTTCTTTGATATTTTTATCTGAAATTCAATAAGGATGAATGCACATTGGTTTTGCAACGATCATTGGATATCTTGATAACTGAACCTCTCTCACATGAGGAAAGTTGGAGAAAGAATCAAGGAACATATCTGTGAACTAATACACAACTAGAAGGAATTCTTCCCACTACATTCCCAAATTTCTCAAAAAGCGTCTTTCAAACATACATGTCTCACTACCAAGCCTTGAATTCCTATTTATATATGTGGGACCATCGGGTGATATGAAGCAAACATCGTGATGATTTCAATGCACCAAGGCATGATAAATCCTGAGCATGTCCTCAATGTGAATGGAATCAAACCTAGTAATTCTGATGAAGAAAATTTACAATGGAATGAAATCCCAAAAATTTCAAGTGGAACCTCCTTAAACAAATGTATTCCCTATTATCTGACCCCTAGAGGAGTTTTTTGATACATAACACCATAAATGTACTTGATTTCATGACTAAGGCATTCAAAAATTGCCTTATAATTATATGAGTGAAATTAAACTATACAAAATCAGTGATAAACTAATATATTGGAGACAAGAATAGTACCTCAAAAAATAGGATCCATTGGATGTTGTTCCTTTTTGAGTTTTTTTCATGACATATATTCCATGATTCTTGGCCTTGGGATGCTGCCTAACAATGCTATGTAGATCCACTATGCTGAAACAGATGTTATGATGACTAACTATAAGACCAACTCCAGACCTAATGTTCAGTAAAAAATCATGTAGCTGATAGAGGATATGGTATAGATACCCTACAATATGATTCTAGAGTAAAATAATAGGAGAAGAACTGAAGTTAACTCATCCTTCCAGACGTTCGGCATTCCATTATGTTCCAACTGAACTGAGACATATTATGGCATATCCTACCACAATGGCGACATTATATAGAGCTATCGGTACATGTCACTTGGCTAGTACCACCGCCTCATTAACCCTCTAACAAGAACTTACTACTTCCATAAGAACCATCACCCAAGGGTGGAATAGAACTACAATGTCTCACATGTTTAACTTCTCTAAGATTCTACTCTATAATTTAGCCCTCATTCATTAAATATATAAAGTGAATTATCTGAAATAAATTCACATGTGATCGAATAGTGTACCCAGCACTCCCTCATTATTCAATTAGTTATCTCTCATAGATGAAGAAAAATAATGAAGCACACTGAAATGATCTGAATACTTGAGCACAATATGATTTCCCTTGTGAATTTTCTAGATTTATCACATCATTTATTTTTTAACTGACGTGATAAATCAAGTATCTTTCATTTTCATGTATGTTATAAAATAACGGTCATGATAAAGCCAATTTTTTCCACCGGTTATAGAATAACTGACATGATAAAGAAAACATCCTTTCTTTATAACATCAGTTATATAGTAAATTATTTTAAATGATATTATCACCATAGTTATTGAATAACTGACATCAAAAAGAAAACAACAATACTTTATCACTTCTATTATACAATTACTAAAATTATAATTAATTTTATCCCATCGATTATGAAATAACTTGATTAATAAATTTAATAATAAAATCATTATCATGTTAGTTATTGAATAAAAAATGTGATAAATATTTTATATTGAATATGATGCAATATTTCCAATAATTATAATATTTTTATTTCGGGTGAAAACGACCAGATCCCTCTCCCGTGGAAGCCAAAGAATTGATTATTTGATCTCGTGGCCTCCAAACTCATCTTTCCAGCTTCATTCATCATGTTTTTCATCGGTGAATTTATCTGATCGACTTGAAATAGTCTTGTAATAATCAAACTCTTTGATTTTAGTCATTCAAAGATTCAATAAATTAAGTTTTTTTCTATTTTGTGCATTTTTTATTTCACTATATGTTGTTGAAGGTGGATTAGTATCCTAACACTGTTTTATTATTTTTCATTCACAAATTCTCTATTTATACACATTCTTATTCAATTCATTGTGACTATAACTATTAATTGTTGAGGGTTGATTAGTATCATGATATATTTTTATCATTGGGGTCATTGAATTTGGATTCAATGATGTTTTCCCTTTAGTTAAATACCTTATTTTCAAATAGTATTATAAAGAGATAAAAATAAATATGGATTTTCATTTTGATAAGCATGCTATGTCAAGTAAACTATATTTTGGATATCTCCCAATGTATTATAAATGGATGAGATTTTAATTGGGAGACTTGAAGACACTTGTAGAAATTTATAATTAAGTCATAATAACTTCTTATGCTTAATAGATATTTATAGATGATATCATTTGTGCATTGGTCTTCTATTTATTATTCTATCATAGTTTTTTTATATTACACTAATTTGAATTTATTATTATTATAGTATATTTAGTACTATTTCCGAAAGTAAATTCCTCCAATCACAAAACAATAAAACGGTAGCGTTAAGTCCCATAACTATAGCATATGGGGAGGCTCACTTAGGCCCTTAACTCCCACAATTATGTTTACTATTTATAAAGTGAACTGGTTTGAGGCATAACATGTAATCTAATTACACCAGAAAACAACCTCTCAATATAAATTTAATATAAAATTGGAACCTCCTTCCTAAGAAAATTTTGTTTTCTATCAGGGAATGTATACAAGATCATTTTCTACAATACTATTTTCAAGAACAATCTCAATAATAATGTTAAAATCCAAAACGATGACCATCAAAAATCAATGAAAATAATAATATTTCAATTAAATAAAATAATATGTGCCATTTGGTTAATATTTTATATAATTATAATAAACAATTAATAGAAAAAACTCTTGATGTGATGGGGTAATAATACAATAATCTAGTGGGTACTGCTTTGTTTTTACATAGTATGTTTCAATTGTATTTCCAAAAAATAAAATCATTATAATTTTTAAATACACATATATTTGTTTTATAATTGACAATTATGTTACATTCATAATATGGAATATTTCAAATAAATATTAAACTGTATTCTATAGAAATAATTTCATTTTAAAATTATTTCTCTACATATAAGTATTTGATTTATCATTTATATTTATGTTTTCATCAATAATTTCTATTGAATTTGTATTTTTTTTAAATAAACATATATTTGATTTATATTTAGAAAATTTGGTCCTATAAAATAATTCCATATTTCATATAAATATATAATTAAAATTTCATGACATGATGTACAATTTTTATTTCTATTATAGATAATAATGACTCGATGTTGGATTACAACACATCGAATGAGTGCTGAATATAAGGAAAGTGTTGATTCTTTTTTTTGGAATAATCTAGACAAAATGTTCTAAAAATGACATCTTTATCCTTCCATACTATAAATGTTTAAATGTGAAGAAGTTGGACTGTAAATAAATTAAAGATCATTTAATTTTTCATGGTTTTATTTTGAGTTCCAACACATGGATTTGGATTGGTGAAACTGGGTAGAATTTCAGATCTACTAATTATAATGATTTTCATGATAGAAACATTGATTAAATTAATGAAATTATTAATTATATTGAAGGTGAAGAAATTATAAATGATCCAATAATTACGTTTCTATATGATGATGATGAAAAACCATGGTATCATGATTTTATGGATTTCACAGTTTTATAGTCGGTGTTCTGATTGAATAACATGTAAGAGAAACATGGAAGTGGTGATAAGAGTTTTAAAATCCTACAAAAATTGTTGAAATTTATTCTTCCAAAATAAAAAAAATCTCCCAAATTCACAATATAAGGCCAAGAAAATATTGTGCCTGATTGGATTGTGATATAAGAAAATACACTCATGTTTTAATTATTGTGTGATATAATGGAAGGAATATTAATTTCTAACGGGGTTCTAAATATGGGACATCATGGTACAAGTTGAAAGAAAAATCACAGGTTGATTTAGAGATAACAAAGATCTGTGCTATTGTTTCTTGCTATCATCCTCTGATTCTTTATTTGAAATGTTTATTTTCTATTTCACATTATTCAAAACGGATAAGAAATCCTACTAATGAGCAGATATGTGAGGGGGATTTTTTTTCATCTATATGATCGTCCACATTGGAAGAAAATTGATGATAAGTATCCTACATTAAAAGATAATGTTAGAAATGTCATTCATGGGCTGTACATGGATGGAATGAATCTATATTGAAGGTTCAGTATCACATATTTTTCAAGGAATTTATACTGGTAATTTACATTATATCTCCCATATTTTGTATAAAGTACACATATTTCATGTTGAGTATAATGATATATTGACCAAAGACACCAGGAAATGATATTGATATATTATTTTCACCATTAATTAATGATTTCAAACTATTATGGAGGATGATATTATGGTGTATGGAAGATATTAAATAGAATATTTTAAAATATATGTAGTGATTTAGTTCACTATAAATGACTTCACCATGAATGGAAATTTATCTGGATATATTTTTATGTGGAATAAATAATGTGCAATTTGTGAACAAACCACTTCATATTATCAGTGTTATCAAGGGAGGAAGACATTATAACTTGTTCATCAAATGTTTTTTCATATGGATCAATCCTATATAAGATTTTAAAAAGTAATTAAATAGCTCACCAGAATTTTATATTGCTCCATATCCATTATCAACTGATTATTATTTTGTGATATTTCAAAACCTTTCCATGACAATGGGAATGAAACATAAATCTAGAAATTATAGTCATATTTGGATGAAATGGTAAATATTTATTGAGTTTCCATGTTGGATATATTATGAAGTGAAACATAACATTGATGAAATGAATGTGGAGATAAATATTTGTGACAGTTTGATTGGAACATTGGTAGATATTAATAGAATTTCTAAATATGGTTTGAATGATGGATTAGACTTACAATTAATGTGAATATATTTGGAGTCATCTCCCACTCAGTATTGAATGTGAACATTTCATCCCCGACCTGTCATACAATATCCATGTGGGTGAAGATTATCTTTTTTCAGTGACTTCTGGATATCAAAGTGCAACATTGTTATTTTTTAAATGTAAAAAACATTATCTCTATAAAGGATTTGATGTCAATAGGTATGACATCCCACGATTTTCATGTCATGATGAAACAACTCCAACTAGTTTTATTCTGTGGAATATTCTATATCTAGGTGAAAAAGACTATCACAAACATGTGTTAATTTTACAATTTTATTTTTAATAAGGATACTAATTGTGATTCATTGATCATTTTTAAAAAACGAAGAAATTTCTAAAAAATTTCAATTGGAAATGTATTGTCATCGATATTTTTTGAAATAATGGTTCATTTATTAGTTCTTCTAGTTTGAGAAATAAAACATTTTTGACCTATATATATACGTTGGATGTATCCTTTTGAGAGGTATATGATGATACTAAAGGGGTATGTTATGAATACATATCAACCTGAAGCCTCCATCATTGAAATGTATATTTTTGAGGAGTTTTTTATGTTCTATACGAGCTATTTTTCTGTAGTGTAGAAAAAAAAATCCTCTATAATTCAATGAATGTGTTAATAATTAGGGAAATGGGATTTGTGCCTTGAATGAAAAATCATTTCGTGTAGAACATATGAATGTGGTAAATTTATTCATATTAGATAACATAGCTGATTCTCATACATATATAACATTTCATATTAATTAGTTGAAAAATTTCCCCCAAAGAAGAATGTAATGTGTGTTTGAATGATTGTTGAAAGAAAATCGTGGTTTAAAAAAGGACGTTCTTGGTAGATTAGATGCATCAGATATATTAAAATGGTTAGTGGGTGGTCCAATTTTTATTATGATAACATGGTCTATGTATAAAATTAATAGATATAAATTTCATATAAATGATCTAGACAATAGATGTGTAGTTCATAATAGTGGGGTATCAGTGTTCATAGAAACAATTCATTTTTTCTAGTTCTAAAGGTAAAAACCCAATTTTTGCATCAAGTACATATTATGGTGTCATTAACAAAATAAGGGAGGTTGATTACATTAAAATTAATTTTCATGTGTTTAACTGAAAATGGTTTATCAGAAACTACAGTGTCAGACATGATGAATTGGGAATGAAACATGTCAATCTGAATAAATTGGAATACATAGATGAGTATTTTATAATGGAAACACATGAATTATTTTTCAATATTCTAGACCAATCAAATATGAAATGTGATATTGTTTTAAAAAGGAAAAAATATATTTATGATAAACAAATTGATGAAGATGTTGATTTAGGGGAGATCCCTACTTTGATGGAATGATTAATAGATAATAATGATGAGCATGTTGCAGACATGTTTTTTTCCATATGGAAGGTTATTAGAAATGGAATTTGGGAAAACAATCAATTAGTACATTCTTAATATAAAAGGTAGAATATGTTGAATTTTTTTACTTTTAATAATTTCATAAAATGTAATATATTGACAATTTTTTATTTATTAAAACATATACTAAAAATAATAATTAGAAATGTTTGATTATTTTAGTTTAGTTTGGTTTAGTTTACCACTTTTTACATTACATATCTTATAAATTTATTTATTTTATTGAATGAAAATTATTTTAAATATAATATGTTCAAAAATATTCTTTTTTTTTGTTAAAAATTATTTATTAGGTCTGACCATTTTTAAAAATCCTTCATAAATTTTGGATTTTCATTAATTAATTTACCAGAAATTCCATATATCATTACTATTGTAATCAATTTATTTATATATAAAAATTATGAATAAAAATTTATTAAATTTTAGTTTATTTTTAGTTTCATAATTTTTCATTTTTATTTACATTATTGTTGTAATATGTGAATTTTTATATTTGTGTACTAATTCTTTTTTTATTTGAAGGATAATGAATGATTAATTACGTGATCCACTATATATTTCAAGAGATTGGTGTAATGATCATACATATTGGGAGGAACATCCTGATGCTCTTCTTGATGTTCCGGAGTCATCTTTATGTACTCCCACAATTGAAAAGAATAGTTCAAGGGTTGGTAAATATGGATGCCCAAGTTTACTAAAATTATCTGTTACTCATTTCTAGTAATAGAGGATTGTGTTAGACTAGGATGAGAATTTTATTCCAATAGGTCATAATGAAAAACAATTCAATTGTTTTGTATCATGTTATGGGAAAAAAGAAAAGGCATAATATTGTTTAATGATTGGGAAAGTGTTGAAAAATTAATAATACCTCAATTTTGGGGGACCATTTTTGAAAAAACATTTTCTATTGTTTGACTAATCTTGAATTTTTCATTGTATAACATGTCTTATTTCTTCTTTAGTAAATGAAATTTGATAAACCAAACACTAGAAGAATTATGAATAAATTTTTTTTCGAAGGATTCTAGGATATATAGGGATTTCAAATCAACCCTCACAACTGATTTCATTTTTTGGCATTGGAAACATGATAATCTATGTCATATAAATCCTTTTATTGATGAAGACACATGGAAACATTTTGTTGAAAGTATAATAAAATATGAGTTTTTGGTATGTGTAATGTATACATTTAGAATTATTCTTATATTAATGATCATATAAATGACTTCTTAATGATTTCTTATTTTTAATTTATTATAATCGGGGAGATATCATTAGGATATCCAAATAAAAAATTTATACCATAATAGATTATCGTTGGAATGGTATAGTTTATTAGAAGAAAAAATGATGGTGAATATTTAAAAAACATTGAGCCACGTTTTCTTGATCTAGATATTTTACCTCTACATTCCCTATGTCTAAAAATTATAAATGATAATGTATTGGATGAGAAAAATGGGCTAATATCTTACGGAATAATCAACGGTATTATTTTAGAGGATCATAAGATGTTTATTTCATTTATTATAGTCGATTAAATTCTTTATATTCTTTGAATCATTAAAAAACATTTCAAATAATTAATACATGATTATATTGATGAGTAGATAACAAAGTGGGTAGTTAATGTTAATGGGAGGCACAACATTTTATATGTCGAATTAGGAAACCTCAAAAATCTAGGTCATGTATGAAGTTTCCCAGTGGTATTTTTGGTGGGAAAATTGTTACCACGTTCTTCAACTTATATAATAGAGAGTTTTTATTAAAAAAATTAGAATCATTGGAATAGGATATTAAATATATTAATGTGAAGATGGAGGAAAATATTAGTGCATCACAGCAGAATATTTTTTCATACGTGCAATGAAAATCTCACACCTAAACTCCCACTCCACCAACTTTGGTAGTATCTCCCACTTCCCCCCACTGCCTATAGAAACCTTTATTTATCATTCACCTCTTTGTGCCGAACTAATTTTTTTATCTGAAACTTAAAGCCCTTATCCATAACATCATTGTTATTGTGAGTTCTATGTTGATAAAACCCATTATCATATATTTTCATAAGGTATGATATATTATATAGGAGATTCAACTCATCATCCAAAGTTTGAGGTAGAGCAGGATAGTGTAAATATAGAGGATATTATAGATATATTATTTTGAGTACTGACACCTATGGATAAGGAATGTGTTAATATATTAATCTATTTATTTACATGAATACTTTAAAGGTAAAGAAATATTTTATAGAAAAAAAATAGACAAAGGGCTATCAAATCATATACATATTCTAGTAGTCTCGATAGATTATAATGATATTCAAATTTATTGGTAGTTCATTATACACTTCCAATGTAATATCATGTTTTTTGGAATTCTATACATGTGTGAATTGTGAAAATTGATATCATGGAGCCTGTTACTGGAGATATTGCAGGCATCAACATGGTAATTTTTTTTCCATGTATGTCTTAATAAAAATCCTTTCATGCATTATATTTATTGTAAATTTATACTTATGATTATTTTTTATTTGATATATTTATAAAATGTGTGAGGGGAATGACGAAAAATTTATATGGATTGATGGAACCATAGTTGATTTTTCATTTAGATAATATATAGACTTATAAATAATGAACAATACATTTACTGAAATATTTGATCAAAATAAAATTATGGAGTGCTAGATAGTTATTTATATTTATAGTTATAAAACAAATATCTCTCATGTTTTTATTTATAATTTACATAATAACCACTAACATTATTTTTTATTTTATATTAGTGACCATTGGATATTTTGTTTTTTTTTACCATGGGAGAAAACAATTTATTGGCTATGCTCTATCCATGCCGTTGTGTGATGACGTTTTAATAACATGACGGAAAATTAAATTTTATTTTCATAATATATTATTCTATAATGAATTTTAAATATATTCTATTCGTAGTATTTTTAACAATGGATGGTATTTTCTCTAAAAAAACACTATGAAAAAGAGCGACAAGGTCTAATATGTAAAAGTAATGGTGAATATCAATTTTAAATTAGTAAATTTTCAACGTATTACATAAAAAATTATGTATTAAATTGAAAAATTAATTTAAATATAATTTCCATAAACAACAATGCATATTAGAATGCTTATATTATTTGTAAATACATATTATGAAATAATTAATACAGCAAGAGTTACAATGTTCGATCAAGATAAAATTCCTAATAATATATTAGTTAATATTTCATTTTTTATTCATTATACATGTCAACTGCTTTCATTTTAATTGTTAGTTATTGGATGACCCTCAGCCATATAGGGAATAATAGGTCACACACTTACAAGGGGAATGGAAAAATTATTTTGAAAGGATTGATTTGATTTTAGATTGTTTTTTTGAATATTTTGATTTTTTTGTAATTATAAATATGTATTTGGTAGTTTTTTTGGTATGATTTCTGTTTTTTAGTTAGTATTGTAATTTTTGAATGTTGTATCAATGAATCGATAATATTACTACTAGTTCTACTTGATTATTCTTCTTTAACTTTTATACTAGTTCTACCGATGGTTCTCTTTGTTTCTGGTTTGGCCAGTAGTGGAGAAGAATGGTAACATGAAATTTTTTATAAAATAGTTTTTTCATAGATAATTTTATATCCAACTTTAATAACAAATTACATTTTATTAACAAATTCGCTATAAAATAACTAATTTTGAGTTAGTTTTTTATGTCGAGTATTTTACAACTGATGTAAAAACCCTTCCATCGCAAACACCATTGAAGTCAGTTAGTAATTCAACGACATCACCAAGACTTCAGGATTGTTTTTTTCCATGTAATTTGAATAAAAATCATCATGGAATATAATATTTTATGATGTTTATTTATAATATAATGTAGAAAACCTTCACCCCAAAGCATTTTCCATTTCGGTTATTTAATAAATAACATAATAAAACTTCATCCTAGTGTTTTTTTACATCTGTTATTAAATAATAGATTTAAAAAATATATTCCATTATTGATTTTCAATTTCAGTTTTTTTTAACTGACATTAAAGGAAATAATTATAATGTTTTCCTTAATAAAGGTGGTTAAAAGTGACATAATGAAAAAAAAATGACATTAAAGAGTATTTTTTCACTATTTATAGTGGGTGATATCCAAATATATGACATTGAAGGCATAAAAAAAGTTGTGTTAATTTAATGAATAATTTCCTAAAAGTAATATTAATAAACCCTATATAATTATATATTCAATTATTATATGGTATGATCTTCCCAACGTGATCATAGATAAACATGATGACAATTTTTGTGGGGTATTTTAATTACCTTATAAAAATATTCACTATTTGTAACATATGAGGTTTAACTATTTTATATCATAATACATGTATTTTATACTACTAATTATTCCTCCCCTGGACAAGATATGTGTACTCCATGAATATAAAATGTGTAATCATTAATTTTACACTTATTATTATAATTGTTCTTTTATTATAATTTTCATTCTTTCATTTTATTTTTAATATTTTTTTAAGAGGTAGAATCTTAATCAGTAACATATGATTTTCTCATAGAATAAATATTTTAATGACTTTTTTAGGAGATACTCAAAACATTAAATTATTAATATAATTTTACCTTTGAAAATATAATTTTATATTCAAGGATTGTTATGATTCAAATTAATGTTACACATGGATCAATTTGACAACACTAAGGGTCGAACAATGCGATTAATTTTTTACGACAGAAATCATATTCTATTATTGAACTATATAAATATTTATTTAATGGATATACCACATTTTTCTTACATAATTTTATATTCATGTAAATTAAAAAAGAAATAAAAACAATACTTAACTTCCTGAATTGATAATGAAATTTACTTCTAATGTGGATGTCTACTTCCTGGAAGAATGATAGTTGTTATCACACCCAAGGAAAACATTTTTTTCATTATCATGATGAATCGCATGAATAGGTATATCCTAAAACATATATCTAAGAACTACCATGATAAAATTTATGTATTAACATTATATTATCATTCCATAGTTCAAAGTACACAATCCTATAAAAATGCATGATTTCAATCGACCCATTTACAGAAAAATATGTAGGAAAAACCAAATAAATTATGGTGATAAAAGGATATTTTTCAATTCATTTGATTTAAATAATCACATATGATAACTCTAAGATTATTATTTGAGGTAATCATATACATAATTCATTATAATATATATATATCATAGAATGGATTTCTGTACAAAACCTAATGATATATGTAATTTTAAGTAATTATTTTAACTAATCTACTTACTCAAATTGTATGATATTTTGTATAAAAAATAATTCCAAACTCAATATACATTATTCTTAAATATACGGAACATTATTGTACTTTTCTGACAACATTAGGGCCCCTTATTCAAATATATGTAGAATCTTCCTAAGAGTCTGTAAATATGTTATCCCATATTGATTATATATTATTAATCTTATTCAATTTTTATATAATATAAATTTCACTATAGATTTTTTGAATTAATTAAATATGAAAACCCTTCCACATCCCCATTTAAATAATAAATTATTTTATATCATTGAAACTCACTTAACTAAACATGTATAACATATCTAAAAAACTAAGCTTTTAAATATCTACATGATGTCAAATATTATCATTATATTATTTTTCAACACAATAAATATTAATATAATTACACTTATTCTTGTTAAAATGATATCAAACTATTATGATGTTCATATATCCCACCACATTGTCTTCATCATGAACTGTAGTGGTTCTTTCACCTCATGGTGTATCAATATCTCAACAAAAAGTAAATAATTCACTACATATTTTATGGTAACACTAATTCACTAATGTTCATCAATAAGGTTCATGGATAATAAATTAAATTAATTAATTATACTAGAATCTAATTGAATGAATGAAATCATGAAAAATAATAAAATATATGTTTATTCAATGAATGGTAACTCAATGTCTTCACAATTCGTTGAAATAAACCTATTAATTTTTCAATTACGAGCATATAATTTAGTATGATATGGAGAAACCTTACCATATAATTATACATTTCATTAATGGTAAAAATTATGTACCATGTTTTCCTGCTAATGTATAATTCTATTATCTATTATGTAATAATTTAATACTCTTATATATAATATTTGGTATCGTGGTATTTATAAAATTTCCTATGAAAATTAATGATATAAAGATTGTTTACTCTAATTTTTTTATCTAAAAGAACAATAGAAATTGATGTAATGTTTGAAAACATTTTTCACATTTATATGAATAGCTAGAAATATTTTACATACTCTCTCATTAAATTTTATCAATGAACGAGATGTTTATCACATAATGAAATAATATTTTTCTCTTTATGATTTAAAATATGATTCTCAAAGTCAATATTCTGTATTCTCTCTAAAAATATGAAACGTAATAATTTTTTAAAAATATATATTTCATTATTCAAGATTTTATTATTTATCACGAGGTAGCCTCAAAATTAATCCAAATTTATATTTCAGATATATAAAATATTTATCTCCAATTTATTTATATTTCAAGCAATATGCATATCATAATTACCAATCATTATAGAAACACCTATAAACATATCAATTAAATTAAATTACATTATAATTACATAAAATTAACATCATTCATAAATATAACGATTACATTCCCTTATATAGTATATAAATACTCATTAGATAATTAAAATTGTTCCTCTATTGCCTCATCCAACATTATAACCTACTTAAACATCATGAAGTTATATTATCCATTAAAAATTTATATTTATTATATTAAAATATATAGGATTAGACTTTACCATAATACATTATAAATTGTATACTTCATCCAATCATATAATTCTTGTCAACATCATCATAATTATATATTAAAACACAGATTGATCTCAGGAATATAACTTAATAAAAAAATAATCACTTATACATCGATATATGGTCAGGAAATAATTTAATAGCAGAATCTCACATCATTTTTCTTATGATAAATCATATTAGGTGTCTTCCATGAACTATGTGTTTTCTATAATACTCTTTTAATTTTCATAACTCAATTTATAATAAATGCATTATAGGGTACACCCTTTCATCACCTAATCATGTTGTTTAGTAACATCATTTAACTTAAATGTTTCTACTATCCATACATATAGAAATAAATTATATATCCATCATGTGTATTGTAAAAATAATACTCAAAACCTTGAGGGTTTGACAAACTTATATAATCAATCAAAAAAATATACATGCGAATTTTAGAGGTATGGTTAGAGACCATCGTAAAGAAAAAACTGAAGTAATATATTATCTATTTAAAATTATGATTACTGTAGAATAAATTTATACATCTGAATCTATTTATAGAAATAAATTTCATTTCATGATAGTGGAATAATAAATAATATACTATATCATAGTTTCCCTCATGTTCAAATAAATTCTACATCAATTGCTCAAGGAAGCACATTAACCTAATGAAATTCATTTATCTGTATCCAACAAAGTGGGTAGGTGTAATGTTTGGTCAAAAAAATATTGACCATAAGTACAAATTTCACCATGCCATACATCACAAATAGTGCATCATACTACCTTCAAATTGTTTACCGGAATCACTTGTACGAGAAACATTGAGTGAGTTCATATAAAGTTAGAACATGATCAATTTACCCGTCTCATTATAAATATTTATAGGGTTACTAGTTCTCTTTATATTCTCTTTTCATAAATGATTCACCTTAAAAATAACACCTATGCACTTAATTCTAACACCAAAACTATTGGTTTCACATTGATAAACCAGATTCTTCATGTCACTAATAATGATCTCTACAAGAAAATTTTCATTTTAATCTTTTTTGAAAACAATATCTTTGATAAATCCATGTTTCCAAAATACTTACATTTAATGGGTTTCCAAAGCTATATAATCTAAATTTATTGTTGACATAGCCTTTATTTTCTATATAGTGTAATAAACGATAAATGGTTATTCTAAAATAATGAAAATACAGTCTTCAATGAATGATCAGGTGTTGCAGTCCTACACATAATTTTTATAATCATAACTAACAATAAATAATCCAATAGTAATTTTATTATAAAATTAAATCTAATATCTACTATAAATTTAATAATAGATATAATGCATATGAATTCCTATAAAATAGCCTTACCAGGGTCAGTCAGTCACTGACTAACCATTGTAAACATATGTAAAATATTTAGTCTGAGACATTCCATATAATATCTAAATTATGATATTACACATGAATATGGAATATGATATGTATATTTCCCCACTCCACCTTTTTTTGATGAATATGATTCATTTTTAATAAAATGATGTGATAATAGTGCCCGTAGGTGTTTTGATTTATAATCAATGTCAAAGATAAAGACTCATAGCCAACTATTCAAGAGTCAAAGGAAACAAAATTAAATTTTGACCATATAAAAGCAATATTATCACAAAGGACATAATTTTTTAGTAGTATTTGGGAACTAGATATATAATTTTATATGATAATATTTTTAAAACATAATATAAATACTAATGTTGAGAACACCATTTTTCTCTATATAATATCCTTTCATATTTATCCTTTACACATCCATGTGTCTAGGTCTAATAAATGGACCATTATATTTGATAATATTTCCAATTATTTCATCATAAGAATAAGATATATAATATAATCAATATCCCTTAATATTTAAAAATTGTCTCTATAGGATGAACCAACATATTGTAATTCAATATAATCCCCAATTAAAACAATCATAAACTATTCAATGATATGATATATAAGATATCCTTAAAATATATTTCATGTTGAGAAAATTTATTATAAATATTTTCTATCATTTTTAAAAAGTAATACCATAAAATGATATATAAAAATATTAATGAGGAAAATAAACTTTCCACAAAGAAGATCAATTTAAAAAAATTGAAAAATACTTGAAAAGGTGAAAAATAATTTATTGTAAAATTAGCATATAAATATTTAAGGAAGGATTCAAAGAATTTCGTTGTCATGCTTTTGGTAAATTCTATTTTTTCTAAATTTTTTTAAACAATGATTACAATATCATTTTTCAGGAAAACTAAAAATGTACATTATTTAGCAAATAGTAAGATGATTAATTATAAAAAAAAATTAATGTAAATAATGTGTAAAATATGAATTTAAAAACATATGATAATGTTCATAATATTTTTTAAAAAATATTATAATACATATATATTATTTAGAAAGGATTTTAGATGATAAATAAATTTAATGAGTTTACCTTAAAAATTAATTTTGTATATTGAGTATATAAAAATATGAAAATGAATAGAAAACATGTGATTTAAATAATTAACTATATTAAAATATTATAGTTAGTTTTTTATAAATACCATGTAATTAACATTATGGATACTTATTAATAATCAATCACAAATAATTATGAGATTGTGAAATAAACCCTCAAAACTTGGGTAACTTTTGAATTATAAGACCAATTAAATACTAATATAAAGAAATATGTATCTTAATAAAATGAAATTAATGATACAGAGAATTATAAGGGGATGTATATTAAAAACGTAAATGTTAATAGTTTTATATTAGAAAATATATCTCAATTTTTATGACCTTGAGATGAAAGTTTTTACAACCATAATATCATTATAGTGAAATTTAATCCAATAATTCATTATGGGGTTGTTGCTATACATTTTCTTAATGTGTTCTAAAGAATATATTTATGTGATGTCCCCTTGTAAGTGAGGGGAGGGGTACTCATGGAATTTTATAAAAGAATAAAAATTATTAGAGTTATTATCAAGATAAATACATCCAAATTTTCATTTCATTGATGATATGGTATGATATCGTTCAAATAACACCAAATAATAATATTTGGTCAGGTTCACGTGCTATTTTCAAACTTCACTTTTGATTTAACAATTTTTATCTCTAATTTAAACCAACACCATAGTAAACCATTTTTTTATTTTTTATAAATTGAATAATAAATTATAATTATAAAATATTTATTTTTTCCATTTTTGAAAATATTAATTAATTTTTTTACATTAATGAAATTAATATAATTATTTAAATTAAATATAATAATTTAATACATCTCTAATATTTTATATTCTTATATAAATTTCTTGTAAACTTATAACTATCAAAATTATTTTAAATTTAGTAATTAAAAACTAATTTATTTTATTTTATAGTTAATTAAAGAAATGTTCTATCTCAATTGAAAAATAGTTTTATATAACTATATAATAATTTTTTATTATAAAAAAATTACAATCATGAAAATTATTTCTTTACTCCCGAAATAACCATTAATTTTTGTTCACAACTTGATTATATCTTAATGGGAAATCAAAAAAATACTAATTATATTTAAAAGTAAGAGAATTATATTTGGTATTTCACTTTTAATTAAATATCATATAGGTCATTTTCTAGGACACTTTTACCTATAAAAATTAAATTTCCAGCGTAGAGTTATAATAGTTGATTTAACGTCAATAAATTAAAATTAAAATGATAAAAAATTGAATGCAACCCTATGTTTAACCCATGTTACAAAAATATACCTTTTAAATATGGTGATAACTTTTTAAAAAAATACTTATACATAATCCAAAAAACAGTGTCTTATTTAATTAATATATTCTACATTACTCAAGATATGGAATCCATTTTATCAAATTAAATTACCATAAGTTGATGAATTTAAATAATGAATAAAAATCATAACCCAATGAAAGATCAGTTTTAAGAAAAATTACTTTTTAAATATATAAATAACTTTATAATAAATTCATCCATAAAATGGTTTATAATATAAATCAATTGGCTGATAAATATAAAAATATATAAATTTCACATTAAAAAAAGGTAAAAAAAATTATAATTGAAATTTTATGAATAAAAAATATAGTTTCAATAAATGGTGTAATTTTCCCTATTAATTGAGAAATAATTCCTTGAATAAAATTCCCAAAAACTCGCCCTATGTTAATAATTATATAATGATAAAAATAAATAGTTATTAATTTTAGAAATATTTTAAATGTGGTAAAAATTATATATATTGGTTTCTAAAAAAAGGTAATATAATTCTTAAAGAATTATTATTTGAAATGAAAATATCATTATTAAAAATTTATAACAAATTTCCTAAGAATTAATCAATACATATTTATTTAAAAATACCATTATTGATATTTCACAATGTGATTTTTCATATTTATAACCTCCAATTTAGAAGCTTGGTTATAATGGTAATATTTAAAATATTATATTCAGTGGTTCATTTAAGATTGTAGTTTCAAGTTGTATATGATATATACCATAGTTTTATTTTACAATATCGAAGTGTCAAATATCCCCCGCGAGTCCATTAAAAAATTTATATGTGGAAATTTGAACATGTTCTCTGTAATCAAAATTTAGCAATATGAAAATTCCTTTTTTTTGGAAAACCTATAATGAAAAAAAGTGTTAATAAAATATTCACTTCAATGAGGGAATATAAAATACAAAGGTCATCTATTATAACATAAAACTGAGTATCAAAATAGGATAACACCCATGGCATGTGAATATATAAATATAAAATAAAAATAAGTTTCCCAATAATTATGGACGGTGATAGAGAATATTGATTATAAGAAATGGAATTGTCATGATAATATAAAATACCACAACAAACATAAATCAATAATGTTTTAGAAATACCATCCATGTATCATGACTGATTCAACTAGGAAGTATTTTTTCTAAATTTTTTCTACCTATATTTTATGAAATTCTTTAAACATATATAGTGAAAAAATAATTTAATGTTCTTTAATAGAATTTTTAATTTCATAAATTTATCAATATCCACTATAATATCATCATTTAATATAATCTAATAGTATTAAATATATAGTTACTTGATCGACGAACTAAGATAAACTTCTAAAGGGACACAAAATCCCTCAATGGATAATAGTATATTTCTCCTTTCAATAAATTTTTCAAAAAAATGAAATGTTTAACACATTCAAATATTATATAAAAAATTTATAATCCGACATATATATTAATAAAACATTTTACATAAAATCATGACATTAACACAAAATTTTCAATAGATATTATTCAAAAAAATAAAAACAATACATCCAAATTAACCATAGTAAGATTATCGTTAATTAATTATTTATTCTCGAAAGTTATCTCATAACATTTAACAAACATATCAAAAATTAAATTAAATTCTTATGAAAAAAATCATTCATTTTAAACCACATTATATACCTATTTTTACAGATACTTATATCAGATAAAGCATCCTAACAATATGATTATTCTCTATGATAAATAAATTTATAATCTTATTAGCATACTAAAATTCAGAAATCAATATATAAAATTGATTTCAATTACTAATGTTCAAGGTAATATATTACCTCAATATATATCTCTCTAGAAGCACCACTTCTAATAAATGAAATTTTGACCATAAATATTTTCTATATCATATATTCCAAAAGTACGACAATAACATAACTTATAATCATATATAGTATCCCTCCCTGAGTTCCACTGAACATGGCCCTAAGATGGTGGGACACATGACCTCAAGAACATCTTTCCAAATAATAGAGGATTTCGACTGGCTCCAAGGACTTAGGGTGTGTCTGTCCAGAGAATATGACCTCATTGATCGGAGTATGGACAACGGTATAAAATATTTATTAATGAAATAGATAGAGAGAATGATAATAAATCGAAAAAAATTGGAAATAAAGGAATAAGAAATGAAATATAAATATAAAATAGAGAAAGATAAAATATCATAATAGATACAATGATGATGTCCATTTCATGAGTCTGTACAAAAAAATATTATATGGGAATATGGAGAGTATCATATACCACATGCTCTAAAAAATTATAAAAATTAAAGTAATCTTCTATACAACATCTCAAGTAAATACTATGTTATATTCACCCAAATATATTTCTTAAATATAAAAACAATAATCCATTAGATGTAGCATGCTTCCTTTTATCAATACCTATGAGTATAAACTCTACTCGGGTACCAGATAATGAATAAGTAGGGTGTGAGATATACATATATGTAGACCATCACCCATGGTGTCTATTCCATTTCCTTTCATGCTATAAGTAAGATATAGTATTCCAAATATAATAAATAATGACAAGAAATTGTGTAAAACTTATTCATCTTGGGTCGGGTTCCAAAAAGACCACACAACACATACCACCTACATCAGACTATGATGTATGTCTAAACAATGTACAAGTTCAAGAAATATTTTTATTCCATGGATAAAAGGAAATAAGAAAACTTCAGAAAGGTACATCCCCATTATTGTGCTTTGTATAGGGGTCTTATTCATATATCATCACTCACGGGTTATATTAAATAGTGGAGAGCCATACAATATTTATTTTCAAGATCATAGTAATAAGGAAGGATAAATATCATATAAATAGACGTTTTAATCAATCATTCAAATCCAATGGTTGAGTCTAAGCCCCTATAAGGTGATCTAAAAAAATTCCCATAGTTCATTATAGTACATCCCACATAATGTAAAACCATTTATTCCATCATAGGTGACCCATACGACATCCCTAATATCACACGAGGTATGAAAACTATGAGTGTGTCCTATATATCACATATAGGGGACTAAATACCACCTATGGAATTATATAGAAATCATTCCAATGTGTCAATCCACAATTTATCCCTAGGGGAACTAGTATAAATAATGAATATAAGAACCATCTTAGGAATCCCATTCTTGTAAATCCAAATCATCTCCCATGATGCATCAATTCATAAAAAAACCATCATGGTGAGACTATACATTGATTAAAAAAATAGAATACCTGTTTTATTATATCCCATTACAAGTAATCACATATTCAAATCACATCATATGGAATATATATATATATATAATTACATATAAATAAATAATTATCATAATACATCAAGTTAAAAACCTATCATGAATTGAAATTTATACAAAACAATATTGGAATAATTCATATGGCTTGGAAATAATCCATAAACATAATATACGAACAAGAAAGAGGATTAAGATATAGGGAAAAATCTATAAAAATGCACTAAATCCATATGCATATGGAATTATCATACCATTAACCAAATGTCATCAATTGAATATCAGTATCTCAAGCTATCAAGAATGACCAAGAAGAATATTACATTTCAAACCACTAACTTATCGCACAATGCAATAATCATAGGTAGTGATGTAGATAACAACAAACATTTCATAGCATAAACTTTTTTAATGGACTACAAAATGAAATGTATGAATTTAATTCAAATGGTCCAATCAATTAAACTAAGGATTGTCCTTTTCAAAATGAAACTTCATGTACTTCAACAAATATGGAATTACATGTGGGGAAATAATTTATAAACTAACATAGGCATCATAAAGAGTATTATTGTCATGTTTTATTACTCACCGTTGATGAATTTGAATCGACTTGATAAATCATTGAATTATTTAATCTCAGGGAAACACAAATTCCCATGGCGATTTAATCTTATAAAACATGGTAATGTATTCCATTTATGATTAGAACACCGAATGTTGTGGCCTACGGTAAATAGAACACCATATGAATGTATTTCACCATATTCAGTGGTCTCTATGAACAAGGAAATCATTCCAATTAATTTAATATGTTACAAAAAAACATTATCTGGAAGGGTCAAGAAAGTATCATAACAATGTGATATAAAAAAGTAGACAAAATTGATATAAAAAATACTAAACTCACTACCTAATAATCATTGTACTCCACGTGTCTGGAAATAAGGAATGATTCATCCAAAAACCGATGAAATTAGAACTTTTTAATAAAAACTATTATATATGGAAAATGTTACTCACAATAAAATAGTGAAACCGATGGAGAAGAACCCATGATATATAAGGATTTAAATGATAGTGCATACCAACATAAATCAATAGATTCTGATGGTGAAGTAAAAGGAATAGATTTGAGTGAGAATATAAAAAACAATGAGAGGGAGGAAGAAATCTTGGTCTACTATAGAGGTGATGAAAAATCAACTGGGGGGGGATGGAATTTAGAAAATGGGGTTCAATCATTCATTATGGGAAATGATTTAACATCACCCTAATTTCCTATCAACATGGTCTGGTCACATGGTTTGGAAAAACAAATCACTAAACCACAATATTTTTTTACTTCCAAGGGCATAACTCATGGGGAAGGTTCATAATTTGACTATCTGTGTGAAAATCTGGTTTCATTAATTTCTAAAATTAGGAAAATGGAACATGACCGTGCGACCTAGATAGTTTTCCAAATTTTCAATTCTATGAGCTTTAAATGATCCTTGGATGACATTGGGACCTCCTTTAACCTCCTATTATTAAAATGAAGTAAAATATTAAATAATAAAAACAAATAGTTAATGGATCGTACCATTGTATTATTCCATGATGCCACACTGACCCCTCCTTAAAACAAATCATCCATGAGTTTGCTTTCAGAGGGTGTAGAAAATCTTCTATGAAAAATTGTGGCCACTAACCATGTACATTAGCCTCAGAATCCCTGGTTTCTTCCAAATAATGTTTTCTTTAACATAGCTTCCAGGCCAATGGAACTAACCTTCCACATAGAAACATCATGCTACCATCGAAAATAAAAAATTTGATTCTCCTCAAATGAATCATAAGCCTCCATCTCAATATCTTCAACATAAAATTAATGAGAGGGGTATGCATGATATTGTAAAATATTAGATAGGTGGAATATGTTATGACTGGTACAATATCTATTTATTAAATCAACAGATAAGCTACCAGAACAAATGCCTCTACTATCTCGAAATTCCCGACAATTTGGGGTGATAACTCTCCATGTCTCTTAATTCATTTTTTAATCATCCTATGATATATGCGTAGAAGGACCTGATTTCCCATTAGTGAATCCAATTAATTTTTATACAATATATAGAAAGATAATTCAATCTGGGTGTCTCTATCTAAAATTAAATAATTGGGTACTTAATGAATCCACACTATCACATAGATATAAATCGTTCCAAACAAATCAATAAAGACCGACTCCCAGATAAGTAAGATTTCTGTGACATTGTTCTACTAGACGATGGTCAGCTATACTACATTATAGCAACATGGTGATATCAGAAATCCTATCACCAAATACATAGTGATTTTATTTGATTTCCCCTCCAAAATGGAATGTGGTTTTAGATGTATAGCAGGTCGATGATTCTCATCTTTCACATACAAATGGGTGGGGCATCGAGTGATAATTCTAGCAATCTTCTTCTTTATACCATTCCATCAATATGGGAGATGTATGTATTAATTCATCTTGGTATTCCTATATTTAACTCCACATACAGAGGCATGATATTACCTCATTAGAGCTCCCAAAATATTAAAAGGCACCAGAACACACCCACGGTAGGGAAAGGTATCACTTCTATCAATGACCTTGAGAGGAGGATGTTTCTCATGTTTGACACATTCCCACAATAGTATTTCTTCTGAATAAAACAATATCTATAGATAGAATTATTCTAAAAGTGGGACTTCACTGCCAAAGCTGTTAAAACTAGTTGCTCATGATATTCCTATCCCGTAATATGAAAATTAGAAAAAAACCAAATAATTTTCCAATCAATAAAAGATGCAAGAACATATTTTTTCTATTAATTTCATATACATGTGGTATCCATGGAAATACTATTATTATATGTGTATTAATTCACTTTGTAAAATGACTATAGGTATTCTATGCACCTTTGATGCCTTATATTTATGCCTTTTGTGGAAATATACTTTTAGAATTTATGATCCTTGTAAATAATGAATCTGTCATCCAATATATATTTTTTTCCTTTATATATGATCATGAACCACAGCTCCTATCTCGAGGTGATTTGTAGGATTGTTTTTCTCATGAAGCCTCAGCTTGCAAGATCCATAATCTAGGACACTATCACCTAAAAATAGAATTGTATCCAATCTGATTCTAGATGTATCATAATAGACTATATATATTTTCCCAGTTGAAAAAAAATCATGATTTTAGAAGAAGTAATTCTTGATTTTAATTTACAAGAGTCCTCCTTATAAGATTCAAACCCTAGGAAATGCATACCCTTCTTAGTAAATTCCACAATATGTGTTATTTAGTCGGATAAGTCAGGAATGGACCACCTATAATATCCTACAATCCCAAATAAAATGAGTATATTCATGAAATTACTTGGAAACCTCTTGTAAACCACATTTCTTACCTTCTGTGGGTTAACTGAAACACCAACCATAGATATCATATGATAAAGGAGGTGAAACTACTCGGTCTAAAATTATAATTTACTGAGCCTCACAAATAGTTGATACTCTCTGTGTACTCCACATTAAATAATAATGGGTTTCATGGTCATGTCTTGGCCAAATATACAACAATATGTTCTCTATCATTACTACAATGAATAAATCAATATATTGGTTGAAAGGGTGACAAATATAATCCATAAAGACTATCAGAGTGTTCATCAGCCTGAATGACATAACCAAATACTCATAAAAGTCATACATGCTTTGTAACACTGTATATGGCATGTTTGATGGTCACACATTCACATGTGGATGACACAACCTCAAATTGATACTAGATAAAATATTTTCGCCTCTGAACATGTTAAAGAGGTCATATATAAAAGTAAATAGAATACAGTACTCCATTTTATGATGATTCTACTATCAATTATCAATCAACAATAAAAGTATACTATCCACCTTCGTGGTGAAAGTGATTAATGAATACCATGGAGATTTGTTCAGTATGACCATACTCTTAGTCTCACGGTATCAATATTACTTTCAAGATCATGGATATATATAGGTGACATCTAATAAGGATGAATAGGCAATGGTGCCTCACCGAGATCTAGATATATAGAGAACTAAATATCTATTACTGGAGGAAATAAGGAGAAATTATCAATGAATATATCCGTGAACATATCAATTACTAGAGGGAATTTCATCAAACTATATTCCTTGATATCTCACATAGAGACTCTCTGAATGATTTTTCACCCTACCAATCCCAAAACACTTGGTTCCAACTCGATCTTTCTAGAAATCCCATTTTCCCCAGTGTAAATAAGTTTGACCATCAGGTAATGTGATAAATATTTGATGTTGATAGAAATTTAGTAGGGATTGATAAATCATGATCCCTTACAATTAGATAATTACATGAAAGATAATTATTTTGAGGATGAAGAAAATAAAAAGGAAAAAAATATCAACTATTTCTAGTGGAACTACATTACATTGACGTATTCTCTCTTTGTTGACCTATAGTTAAGTGTCTAGAGACATAAAACCAAATATTTACACTATTTCAAGACTAATGATTTACACAAAATCATCAAATACAAAAGAATGAAAATAAATTAAATCATATCAAGGTGATACTAATGTAGAGGCTACCAAAATAGTACCTATAACCATAGATTCCATTGGGCATTGTTCCTTTTGGTGTTTGTTTCCAGAATTATATAGGAATTGATTGTTGGAATTGGGATGTTTCCTAAGTGAAATAATTAGATCCTCTCAACTGATCAAGAGAATTTCATTGAGGTTCAATTAATAGGAGGGAATGATATGGACGATCATCTCTATAGTTGGGTTTCGGAAGATAACATATTTCTTATAGGGAAGAAAATAAATTGGAGTAAGTGCTAATATTTCATTCCAAATTTCAATAAATAGAAAGTCAGTAAAAAAATCAAAAGAGTTTGGATGTAAATCAATTTCTAATATGTGGGGGATTCTTCCAGCTGAGTCTTGGGAGGTTGGTGTGGCCAATGTTGGTGAAGAAAATGGAATTATCAAAAATCCCATGCAATTACTTGTACACTCAAAAACTAAATGGTGGAGGATTGAATTTATATCATTGATACATAATATGAGACATATAAAATGATTGGTAGGACACTTTGGTTAGATGTTTATAGTAAACAAGTAGCGTGGTCCAAAAAGTAAGACCTTATTTTGATAAGGGGTTTCAATTAAGTGAAATTAGTAAAGATGGGTACTCTCAAATTTGGGAAATATTTGCGGATCACATTCAAGACGTCATAATCAATATTGAAGATGAACAGGTGTACCTAATATACATGAAATTATTACGGGACAAGTCTTCTAATAATAATATCTTCTATTTAAATAATCTTGTGGATTCGTATGAGGGTTTCCCCCTTGTTGAATACTGTGGTTTCTCAATTTTCCTTAAAAGTGTTTTAAAATAAAAATTTATATTTCAATCGGTAAAATTTACTAACATTTAGGTTATGATGCCAAATTATAAGAAAAAATACCAGCCAGATAACTAGTCATATATCATGTAACTGATAGAGGGGTAGGTATGGATCCCCTACCAATTGATTCTAGTGGAAAATAATATAAATATAACTGAAGATGGCCCGTCCTACTCCAACCCTGAAGTTCCTTCGGGGTCCTCAAGACTAATATTTTGTGTGTCCTATCATTCCACAACGGTGGAATACTACAGAGATATTTGTACATGTCACATGGATAGCACAATTCTTTCATGTGCCCTTAAACAAGCGTTTCCTACTACTAGAAGAGCTACCAACTAGAGGTGGAATAGATCTTCCATGGCTCACAGGACCATTTACATTGAAATTATACTCTATAATTTAGGCCTCATTCACTATCTTGTACCCAATCATTATTTTATAGAAACTCACATGTGTGCAGATATTGTACCCAACCCTGATCTCAAAGTTACAATAACTATTCAATTGATCAATATTCATATATGAAGAAAAATGTTGATCTATGGGGAAATGATCAAAATACCTGAGAACTGTCAAGGAGACTATCTGAATATTTATGAACACCATTTCTTGATCCCCTCATAAGGATTATTGAATTATGTGATCATAAAAATTCACCTAGAAGTATTCCAAAACCATGTGTCAGTAATAATATAGTTCCATGTATTAGGGACTAACTCACATTTCATTAGTCAAGTGTGATATTAAATAAGTTAGAGGCACCAAATATGTATATCAAATATCATAGTAATAAGAAATCATGCATCTAATATAAACACACAATTCAAGAAATATATCAAATCCAGTGATGGATTTGGAGTATATCAAATGAGATATAATAAGAATCTCAATGTCCAGAATGGAACATCTAATATATTCCAATACAACTAAGTATATCCTAGGATACCCATTCACTGCCCTTAGTATCACTTGAGTCATGGAAACTCTGATTCTACCCTAGGAATCTCAAATAGGAGATTGTGTATCACCAATGTCATGGAGTAGTCATCATTTTAGTGGTTACATAAATGGATTTACCCCTAGGGATCTGATAACACCCAAGAGAATAAGAATCCCCCCCTGAGGAGACTATTTTTTGAATGAAAAAGCATGACCACTTGTGCATCGAGTCATAACTAAATTCACGAAGAGATTCTTTACCACATCCTTAATACAGAACCCATGTTCCCTCCCACAACTTAACAAGAGATAAAGTACCAAAACCACTTCACAAAAAAAAAATATATATATATATATAACAAAATTCCATCAAAGGAAAATCAAAAAACCAAATCATCACAATCCATTAATCTTTTCAATTCAATCCAATCAATAATAGAACAATTCATATTCTTGGTAAATAAGCACAAATCATGGTCAAGGAATAAGAAAGAGTCATAAGATACATGGAATACAATATAAACAATGAAATTAAACCCTAAGAACATGGTATTATCACCCCTTAAACCATATGTCATCTATGAAATCTGAACTACTCATGTCATTAGGCTTTACCAAGAATAAGATTCCACTTAAACTAATTAGTTTATAGAATGATTAAATAATCTTTAGATGTGCACATGGAAGAATGAGAATGTCATATAATAAATGAAATTAATGAAATATTAAATGAAATGTGATAATTTAATTCAACTAGAAAATTAAATTAACATTAGTATAATAATATTCAAAATTAAACATTATGTTGGTCAAGGCATATGGAATTACACATGGGACTATAAATTATATTATAGCTTTGTCATTGACGAGATAATTGACATTCTGGTTCATTTGTCACCTTTAATAAAATTTAAACCACATGAGATATCAATTAAGTAATTATTTCATGGAAAACACACACACCCTAGGTGATTTACACTTTTAAATCATGAAAATATATTCCACATAAGCTATGAACCCCACATGTGGTAGATAAATGCAATGAAAACATTATATAAATGAGTTTCACCTAAATTTATGGTCACTAAGAACATAGAAAATAATTCAAATTGATTTAATATTCAATAACAAATCTTTACCAGAATTCTCTTATAAGAGTCATCATGACGCAATATCAAAATTTCAAGAAATTAATGGGGATAAAATTGTATATGACATACCTTTTAGTCATAGTAATGTGCATCTATGGAAATAAAGCTTTATTCAACCTAAAACAAAACAAATCATATGATTTAATAAAAACACAAAAATAATGAAAAAGTCTATCACACCAAAATAACGCAACATATAGAGGGGAAACTAAAAAATAGAATGATTCAGATGATATATATTATATTGATGAGCACATATAAATTGATAGTGTTGGAAGAAAATGAGATCGGAGGGAGAAACATCAAAACCCCATGTGAGGGAGGAAGAGATATTTATTTTCTGGGGAGGTATAAAAAAATATTATAGAGGGATATGGAATATGAATAACGAGTTTAAAATAATAATTATGAAAAAAGATAGATCTTCACCACCCCTCCATTTCCACTGAACACAGTTTGGTCATAAATTTTTCAAAACATTGTGGCAACACATTGAAATGATCGTCTTCACTAGGAATGACACTCGAGTAAAGGTAACTCTTTGTATAACCATTAAAAATATGTTTGTTTTCCCATATTACAAAACCTATAACATGGTGAACTATCTTGTGCCCTAGGACGCATTGTTTTAGACAAAACAAGAAGACTGACCTATTTTCCCAATTTTTGTTTCTTTGGGCTTCATACAAACCCAATAAGCTCATGAGACAACCATTAATATCCTAGGAATCAAAATAATTCAAATTTTGATGAAATTAACCAAAACATTTAACGTTTTGTACATTTGGATGATACTATGACCTTACATCATATAATTACCCAAATATTTGTTTCATCTTTAATACATAAATCTTCTTAAAACCAAATAAAAATATCAACTCACCTCAAAATACAATAATAAACCTCAAAAGTATATCTATAAGATGATATTTTAATATACATAAACATAAAACTCATTATGGTATCCATAACACATAAATTAATACCACATAAAAACATATATGTATCCAAAAATTAAAACAATCATAATTACTAAAAATTGAATTCATCAATAAATTCAAAAATGAAAATAACTTCAACAAAAATTACTTAAGTATATTTTTCATCAAATCAAAACAAATTACTGATCATTAATATTATTAAAATTACATCACTAATTTCAATAATCTCTTTATACCAACACATAAAAACTACAGCCATTATAAATTCTTTTGGCATAGCATATGTCCTTCCTTGGTCAAGGAGTTAACGACTGGATTAGTGTACTATAATAGATAATTCCCATATTCACCATATATAACACATCGATCATTAAATCAAACATTTTATATATTTTCTAGGGTGAATATTTATATATTTAAACCATGATTTAAATTCATCACTCATTTCTATATTGTCTCCATCACCCTATATTTAATGATTATTTTATTAACATATTTGGGGACTCCATGAGTTAGTATAGCTATAGGGTGTTTATCAAATACTGTGATAACAAATTAAGAAACATAATGGTAACTTTCACACTCACCATCACCTTATTTGGTTTCACATAATCACAATATTATATATCACATTATTTGTCAAAATGATTCCATCTAGTTTTATCCTTTTAATAATTCCCAAAATCATATTATGATAGTTAATAAAAATAGCGTGAAACCACATAATTTGGATATATATTTATATTTTTTCCATATAGTGACAATTTATATTCAATTGAATACCCTTTTGGTATAACATTGATAATTCAAAGTCATCATCTATTCAAATCCTTCATAATTGTGCATAATAAGAATGTAAATTTACACAAACATATCATTAAAATTTGTAAAACTAGGTGTAATGTAAGGGAACTCACACCCTGCACCAAATTATGGATGAGATACAATCGATAAAATATTATCTATGTTATAACCCCTATATAGATACATGAAAAAACCAAATTCATTTATAATATTTATATAATTAATTTTTTTTGGAAAAACAAAAAATTAATACATTAATAGGAATTTAGGATGTTATCAAACACAAAGGCTTATCCTCATGGTCATCCATAGAAATATGGTCCCAAATATTTTGTCCTAAATCTAGTTACCCAGGTTTTTATTCAGTGTTTTCAGATTCCAATATTAAAGACCTCAAGCCTATTAGCCCTGAGTCAATGAGTTCATTAATAACTTATATCTATCTACAAATAATTACATATAAAATAGTTAAAATATTACAAAAAAAATACATTATATTCATTCTTAAACCTCACATACATTTGAAAACATAAAAAAATATTTTTATTGATGACATAATAATTATACCAAGTAAACCCAAATATATCAATCATAGTACAATTCATAGTCTCCTTGGTGAAGGGAACCAATAATTGTGTTAGATCTAATATTATGTAATGTTAATATAAAAAATACAATATCTCGACTATATAAGGAATAATTAATATCCACAGGTAAATAATTGTGAAAAGATTTCAGTTAATTAATAAAATGAGTATGAATATTAATTTGGAATGATTAAATGATGATCAAATAATTATTTATAAATAATCACATGAGGATTTTAATTATATAATCTTTTTAGTAATATTCAAAAAATCACAAGTACACCTATAACTAATTTCATAATTATGGAATTCATACTTTTGGATTTCCATAACATACCATTTGGCCACATGCTAAGGAAAATTACATAAATCCGCATGACATTGTCCATATACCAACACTAGATTATATCATGAATCATACAAATACAATGAGGGGTTGTGACTGCCTCTATATATTATATACAATGTCCAATTCATTGATAATATGAATAAAAAATAAAGAATTACGAACATCACTTGAAAACAACAAACATGTGTATAAGAAGTAGAATGTAAAATTTCAAAACATTCCCATGTCCAACTAATCATAATCAATCCTTATAATTGACAATGGTTATATTATTACAATATATTCATAGTATATTATTATTGAAATATATTATATTTTTCATTGATGCATTGTAATACCATAAAAGTAGTAGTACAAAAATTCTAGATGAATATTCATGTTTCACATTGAAAATGAAATTAAAAGTAATAAAAATAATTAAAAAATAATTGAAAATAATATTTGAAAATACTTCTAGACATAATAAAACAAATCATTATTTAATTTAACTATCCTAATGGTGAGAAATCCCTTTCCTAGCAAAAACATTTTGGAAAAAGTGAAAAAAATATCATTTAATGAAAATGATAACAACATTAATTTTAAATAATTTATTATAAATTAAATCATGGGTAAAATATTAATTTAAAAATAATTGAATAATATTATAATTTTTTTTAAATTTTTTAAAAATATATAGATATTAAAGAAAAATTATTTTTGATCGATGATAAATAATATTTTTTCCATAAAAAATATTCTTGTACTCTCTCTGTTAATAAAGAGTGAAAAAAAAATTAAAACATCTCATTCATAAAAATACCTTCAGGAGAATAAAATAAATTGGTTTTAATATATAATGATAAAATAATTCTCCTAGAGGATACATAAACATAAACAATTCTAAATAATGATGACATTTTGAAATAATTATTTATCACTTTGTTAGATTTTGAATCATGAGTCCCATGAAATAAAAAACTCAATTAAATATAGTTAATATAATAATAATAAATATATTCATTACATAATATATCAAATGGGATATATACAAACCTCTAAAAAATTGGTGAATAATAAAATATATTTCTCAATCGACTGGAAATTGATACGAATTCATTTCTCAATATTGTATCATTAAAGTGAGAATAAATTATTGAATAAATTATAATTTAAAAATCTAAAAATGAAAAAGTGTAAAAAATAATAATACAATCATTTTTTATATCATATATAACCATGGATGAAAATTGTGATGAAATAGACATATAACCCAATGAATGTAAATTGAATTAAGAAACCCTATACATATGTCCGACATCATTCATATATGCTAAAAATCCCACAAAATAAAATATATATTTATTATAAGTATATAAAATTACAAAATCCATCTATATCATTCAATATAAGATATTCATAAAACCATTAAACCAAATTATTATCAATTGTGTATTAAAATCACTTTTTTGTGATTGGTGATTTTTTTTTCTCATATGTTTTGGTTCTATAGTTTTGGTCCTTATATATTTATGGTGGTTTTCTTGTATTAAAAATTATAAAAATTATATAATTTTCATGTAAGGAAATTATATATATAAATAAAATATAGATATTGAAAATTGAAATATATCATTCATGGAGATGATATCTCATATGTATTCAAGAATAATGATTTACCTTTTAAAAAGATTGAAGGAATTAAAGATAAATAATAATTATAATTTATTGTAAAATATTAATTTAGTATACATATTATATATTTATTAAATCGATCCTTATAATCATCCATCCAAAAAATAAATGAAGCATTTTGTGAATTTATAGGTGGATATTATAAGTTATATGTAAGTAGGAGCATTACTTTTACTTCCCATTTGATGTAATATAGGGTTTATAATTGGTGATTCACAAAAAAAATTACATTTAAATATATTCAGGTTTCATATGTTCTTGTTTTTAAAATAAATAAAATATATGGTTCATAGTTATAGACACAATATAAACTGAAACTGGATGGGTAATATAATTACCTCTTCTTCTTGACACTTCCATTTGATAATTTTATTCTGTCCCTAGGGTTTTATTATTTTGATGAATAGAACTAATATAATGCTGATGAGGTTTTTAGAAGAAAATTATAAATATATTGGTCTAGTTATGATGCTCCATGAGTTGTAATGATGAGACATAATGGGTCTCATTTTATAAGTGTGGGGAGAGGCACTCATTCAATTTCACTAAATATTAAAATATATTAATGAAATTCTCAATTAAAATACTTCCAAATGGATAGATATTAAAATAAAAGGAATTATATGGGGTAAATAACATTAATAATGAAATATACAAATGTCTATGTGGTATTTTATAACATATTGTTTGGTTTAACGTGTTTGTTTATATATTTTATCCTTAACCCTAGTAATGCAATTTTCATGGTTATAGGGTTATAATTCTACATACTTAGTATTAAATGTCCAATAAAGGTAAAGTGGATAATATATTAGAGCATTTATTTTACAATTCTACTCTATTTTTTTAAATATTTATATAAAATTGAAAAAAAATTCAAAAATTACCATTAAAGTCATTTTTGACACTATTAAATAAATTTGAATATAATAAAATGAAAAAATATTTTAGTAAAACATTATAATTTAGAAACTAAACAATATTTCATAAAAAAATAGTATTATTTCAACACTATAATTCATACAAATTATAATACATTAATAATATTAAAATCAATATTTTTCCCAATTAATTGAAGAAATACTATTATAGCATTTCGTAAGAATTTTCGGTAATTATATAATCACTAAAAATTAAAAATAATTAAAAATATAGAAACTCACTATTCTCAAGATAACCATTATGATTGATTTGAAAAATTCTTTTATACACAAGTGAACACATAATATATATTTATAGGTAAAGAGTATTATTTTGTATTTTCCATTACATTAAATATTATATAGGTTATTTTCAAGTAGAATTATCCCTTAGATGTATATATTTTGAACATAATGTGGAAAGGGAGTATTTACTAACATCTAATAATATATAATATGAATAATGGTGACTTTAACACGTGTTTTTTACCTACTTTCTCCCAATTTACCCTTTAATGAGGTTATAAATTTTACCATGGTTAGTATTCATAATGTATAAAAATTAAATAGAACTATTTTATGAATTTGGATATATTTATTCAATATATGGAATTAATATTAACATAATAAATAAAAAATTAATTAAATGTATTCTAGACAAATAAACACAATTCAACGAATATTTTTTTTGTCAAATGCCTTTTGGAGCCCAATTGTTTTTACACAAAAATCAACAATAAAATTCATATCAATGTAATTAATTGATAAAAAGTAAAATACAAAGAATAATTTATCATTAAATTAATTTATAAAATTTAACAATGTAAATCCTTTTTAAAAAGAATATTAAATAATAATAGGAATGCATTATAATTCATTGACAAATCAAACATTTTAGAAAATTAAAAATATTTCAACCAATTTTAAATTTTAAATGATAATTTTAAAAATAGAAATATATTTTGTAAATTAAAAATTTTCAAAAGATGAAAATTTCAATTACAATTTTTTCTAATAAAATAAATAAAACAATTACTAAATTGAAGGTATTTTGAATATGCAAATGCCACTATTAGAAATTTATTTCTATTTTTTATGATTTTGTCAATAAATTTTTATTTAGTATAACGTCGATAGTTATTTCATAATTAATCATTAATTTTAAAACATTTCATGTTAATGGATTGGTTATATTACTCATTATTAAATAATAATATTTCAGGTTTCATTTAATCATAGTGTTGAAGGATTTCAACACTATCAAATATAGTGTTATTGGATAATGTCATGGTGTCACATAAAATAAATATCATGATTTCAAAAATATTCTTTTGGAATGTGGTTAATAATACAATTATACTTTTCTCCTATAATACTCATCCTATAAGTATTTTTTCTTCTCCAATACCATTCATCTCAACCTCGGAGTTGATATAATATTTAAAACTATCAATCTTAATGTTCCTTCTATATGAAATAAATATAATATCAGCATAAAATTTCATGAGAGTAATGATAAACTCATCGAATTATTTGATGAAAACAAAATATTCATACTTTTTGAGGATATATATGGATATCTAAGCCTTAAACATATAATATTTCATAAATCAAAACATTTATCCATGAAATAATAATTGGATAAAGTGGTCTTGTGTGTTTGAATTATTATTCATATAAATAATATAAAATAATCAAAAAGGTATACATTATATGAAAATACTCATTTGTTTTTTTCAAATATAATTTTCAAAATATTATATGATATCATGGGGATACACATATGGATAATGGTTATCTATATTGGCTTGTAATGTAACAAAAATGGAAATAATTAATATAATGATTTTTAAGTGGCACGATATGATTCATATAGAATATGATCATATTCATGAAGACATGGAAATGGGAAATGATGTTATACTATCATAAAAATTTTACAACAACATAAATCATGAAATCATAAACATAATTCATTGTTCTATCTCAATTAAATCATCATAATGATGAGAATTTTCAATAGTTTGTTGGGTTCCCTACCCATTCCCATAAAAAATGTGTAAAACTCTTATGGTTGATTGGGTTAGCTCCCAAATACCTTATCTAACATTTTATGAGATATAAATCATTAAAATTATGGTGGAGCGCTATAAAACATTAGTTCCATTGATTAGAGAAATTATATCATACATATCCAAGACATGTGCAGAATTTAAACAATATATTAACCATAAAAAATATCAATAACATGAAAAGGGAATGTGTTTCATAATTTTGAATCAATTTTTAACCAAACGCTAATTCATAAGGATTCTATATAAAATAATGAATTATGTCATTTGAGTGTTCATATTTAAAAATGAAACATAAGTCATGATCATTGAGTTAATGAGGGATATATATGAGCAGATTGAATTAAAATATCCCACTTGGGAGAATATTTTTGAAAAATGTACATTATATTTTTAATTAAGTGATGTCCTTATTTTTTTCATAAGTCATGAAATAAAAAAATGTCTTTTATAGGATACCTTATTTTATATTTTTTTATAAACACGTTTATATATCAAAATTAATATTTAATTTTACAAGTATGTAAATTTTTGAAGAGGATACAGTGTTTTGAAAGTGTATGAGTTTTTTTTGAAACATGAATCACTCGTTTTTTAAGATACAGCCTATGGTGCATGGTTGGTTCCAAATTAGAAGTAAATGGTGTTTCTATTATGTGGCCCAATAATGGGTGTTTCATGATTATTTTATCTATGAACAGGAGGTTTCATGATTGTGTGGAAGGGTACATTGGAATTTAATATGGGTCCCACACTATTTTTTCTAACAGTGCACATAACACATACACTTAATGCCACTTATGATGTGGCACCAAATAGATGGAAAATATTTTGGCTAAAATATGTATCTAAACTATGATCCCAATGAAATAAGGGTTAAATTACCATTTTTTCTATGATACCTTATAACTACCAGACATTGTTTATTTCGTATCCATGAAAAACTCTACACTCTATTGGAACTAGTCATTCCTCCTCGTCCAAGGATTTGATGCCTCTTTATCAGATGGACACTGTTGGTTTTTCAAACAATTATATTGGTTATCCAATAATATGTTCCTTTACTATTTAACAATCAAACATGGTTTTTCTCACTAACTTCTTCATTATTTACTTTCATGATAATATTCCATATTTTGAGTGATTTTTTCAATTTCCAAATTATATACATTTTTATCCTTATTCGGAAGATAATATAGGATGACGGATCATATAAATATATAAGTTAGGGGGTCTATATCATTTTTTCATGTCTCATTTTTTATATTTTTTCCATTTCCATACACACAAGAGTGTCTCACACATCACTATTTATAATAAAAGGTATATAATTCCATGTAAGAATGATTGGGTAAGGTTTTAATATTGATCAATAACTCCAATCAGTTATCTCTTCTAGAACATATTCCAACATGTTATTCATTGATACAGAAAAACCCAACATTTCCCTTATTTCAGATATTTCACAATCGGATATTTCAAAACCATGTGGTATTTGAGACATGGCCCAAAAATTCATAAATTATTCACATTGTTTTAGAGGATGGGTGGTAGGTCTCATAAAAAAAAATTGGGGAAATTATTTAAAATTATGGGATTCTATAATATATATTATTTAAGACAAGTTGTGGAGACTTTTATCATTCCTAAGTATAACATGGGTTACAATTTTCATAATGATTAATTATTAACATGATTCGGTTCAGAATCATATGTATGTATCTAAGGTTCTTTATCAATGATGTAAAATAGATGTGTCTATGTTCCCCCAACAATGGTTCATTTATATATATAGTAGTGATTTTTATACTTCAAATCATTATGAAGTTATTTATAATCTATCAACTAAGGCACTATTGTATTTAATCTCATATATGTATATGAAAGTTGTTTCATATTTTGATCAAACACATAAAATGGTGTTCCTATGTATCATCCTAAAAGGAATAAAAACCTAGGTTGTTCAACTCCAAATTACTAGAAAAATGATACCATTTATGGTCTTGTGATATGGACAAAACCATGCACATTAACATCATGTACAAATTACGCCTCAGAGAAAGGTGACTAATGAATATTTTCTGTGTTCATTACAATGTATTGTCGATATGTGACAAGAGTTGTATGGTCCCCCAGGTGGGGTGTGGTATTATAAATAATAAGGGAAATAATTACGGCGGTGAAGTGGCTAGGATTGAATATGACCCTCCATGTCGGATGTGACCCTATTGGGAATATGTCCTATAAAAAATTTGGGTGAAATAGGGTGTTGGTTTTGGACCGCAAGAAGGTTTTGTTTGTATCCCATTTAGAGATTAACCAAATCCCACAATGTTCAGTATGGGTATGGAAATATACCAAATAAGAGAACCATTTTCATAGATATGGTTGGGACATATACCATATTTGAGGTGGTGTGTCCAAGCCTTACACATTAGAGGATTCCTATTTTTTGTGTATGGTTAGGGATTGCACATAATAGGAGTCCCTTTTTCATGGGATCATTAATATTTCATAATTTATGCTAAAAAATAATCCCATGTGATACATGATCATCTTTAGAATAAAGATAAAGAAATTGATCTACAGACCACATAATCCTATTGTTTCCAAGTGGAAAATGTGTGGGCCCGAAGGGAAAGTGAATGTGCATGGGATGTGATGAGACCATATCCTCCAATAATTTTACCCTTTATTGATGAATGAGATAGTGATAGTTACCTCCCACAAAAATGGAAAGGGGGATACTCCATAAGGTATTCTCATAGATGGGTTCCAAGGGATGAATAGAGTATAATGTACAAAGTCTCAAAGAAGATGGATAGCATGATACTATCCCTTATTTTTTATAATAATGATGTCTTTATGGTCATGTAAAAGGTATTAACCCTCATTAACATGGGAATATAGGCTTGATGAAATTATGAGATTCCCCATTGTTAATAAGGATACCAACATGGCTCCACTAACCATGGGTATATAGACTCGAGTGGAAATGTTACTATTTCCAATGATTTTTTAATACATATCATGTGGTATTGGAAGATTCCTTAGCCTGATTCTGTTACAATGGTTCCAAATGGGCATAAAATGGGGCTTGGTGTTATGACTAAGGGAAGTGATAGGAGTTGGAGATGAGAACACCATAGGGTTCCCCATTCCAAAGTGCATAGTTCTATGAGGGAAGGGGGTCCCCTGGCCCAACGTGTTTCTACATGTGTACGAATGGTGTCTGTGTTGGGTTTGGATATGTGGTCATGGGGTTTTCATTAATATTGCATTAACACATGGGTCTAGGATCCACCTAAATAGTGTTTTTCTATACAGGGTTAGGTTCTTCCAGCATTAGGATTTTCTAATTTGGCCAGGGATCTCTCCACATATCCTTTTACAATAAAGGGTTATGGACTACAAAGGTTACATCATCTTATGCATCATGAAATAGTGATCTCATATGGGTTTTGGGTTTTCAGACCACAAGATGAATTTCTATTCATCATCAATGTTATGTGGTTGGATTACATGTAATAATTATGTGGCTCTTACACAATCCATAAAATTTTCATTTGTGGTTAGTCTCAAGGGTTTCCTTATTTTTTCATCCATATCCATATGAATTTATAGAGGGTTGGGGAAACATTCAACGAGGGGGGATATTCATATTTGGAGTTCCATTGGGATATCATTTGTTGCATCCACATAAGAATTCTTAGTCCTATAATAATATTTTATTCACAGGGGATGGAAAACACCATCCTCTCCAAAGAATAATTTATCTTTAAGTGGAAAAGAAATATCCCAATAGAAAAATAAACTCATATAATCTGATTTTTTTATCAATAAATACATGTTTTATCGTCAATTATAAGTAACTTTTTTGATTATTGGAATCCTCGTGACAAGTTAGAATGACATGCATACTAGTGGTCCCCATAGTGGGTATTCCAATACAGACCATTAACATATTTTGTGGGTTTATTTCCACTTAATAATTTCCCCAAATCACCTTTTCAGGCCTTCTATTCACCAAAAAATGGTAATTATCATATATTATCTCCCAAATAGATTTTTCAATATCTAATAAATGTTGCACATCATAAATGGGGTCCAGCCGGGATGAGGATGAGGACGTTTTGATTATGACAACAATCCTATTTTAAATCCTATTTTTGTATGTACGTTGACCCATGGTGTGTTACAAACAAATAAAATGGGAAATAAAACACTTTTTCCCATTAATGATTCTATATTTAAAAAGATAGTTTTGGTGAATATCCACTATTGAATCACCATCATGTAGAGTTATCTATTCTAGATGGCCATTCCTTGATCCTGAAGGCCGTTGATTACAAAAATAATTTTTCTCAACCTTATATTTACCTTATCCTTCATATGGTTTCTTCATAGATTTATTTATATGTGGAAAAAACAGATTTATTACTAAATTATGATCTCTACATAGACCAATGGTCTTGTAGGATAAATTCCTTATAGACAGAGCACCTCACAGAGTCATTATTTGATGGTAGATTCATAGAGAGAAGAGTGACATAATGTTTTTGATTTTTTATAAAAAATCCTTAAATGAATCAAATGTATTTTTTGATCTTTTCATACAGATAAAATGGATCTTAATTCCACATTAATGTGTTTTATAGAAATATTAAATTCCATTGATGAGAACATTCAATAGGATCATATACATCACATCATCCCTTAGGTGGGCTTTATTAAGAACCTCCTTTCACTAGAGTTTCTCACATACCCATTTTATTACAAACTACCACTATACATCATCAGAATTCATGATGATTCACCCCTTCCATCGGATAACCAGAATCTACCATCTTCTTGGTTTGATGTGTCTCTGGACATTGACCATGTTAACATCATTATTTCATGGTATATCATTTCTATATAAGTCCAAGGGAATTTACATATTCTAAATGGTCCGATGCAGATTCAACAAATCCAACATTTCCATGAATTATACTTTATGTAACCCTTTCATGATTACCCATCCATTTTGAACCACATAGAAGTAAATAACTATAGAGTTTTGAGCTCCATGTGGGTCTCATGATTTGGTGGATGATTCTCATATGAATGGTTATGATCAATTTAGGTGCACTACAATGGAAATGAATTCTATTAATAATTGGACATCATTAGATTATTCATGGAAAAATTATTTAAATATTTTTTGATTTAGTCAACATCTTATATGACTTATAAATTGAACCATCATTGGTGTTAGTGCACCAAAACCTTCAACCTATTATGTAGTGATGTCGTGGTCAGCTTATAATAATTCTACCAATTTGGGGGAATCCCCATTCTCAATAATAAGTATGATGCTTTCATGAATATAGATAATACCTTGGATAACATCGAGTTAGTATCTCCACTTGTTAGGGACCTACTGATACCCACATAATAACTACACGATCATCCCATCATTCATTTACTCATATTCCATTTAATGATTGGATAAATCCATTTCTTCAGGTTTTAAGTCCATGTAAAAAGAATTGATGTACCATGACACATTTAAATAAAAATTCATATGTTTTCCCAAATTATTATTAGGAGAATCATAATGTAGGCCATCATACTACATAGGGAAAAAATCTAGATAAAAAATAACTATACATTGGTTGGACAGGATGTTTCACCATGTTTTTGTGCGAATGGATCCATCACTCTCACAATGTTTACACTTGTGTCTAAGTCTGAAACATGATGATGGAGGCGACATTGGAAGAGAAATAACCTATCGAATTATCTATGCCCAACCATTGTCATATCAATGAGTTGTTTGGTCTGAACTAGGAGGGAATATCTCCACATCTCCTTAGTGGTTCATTTAAATTCTTATATAGATGTGTAGAGTAACAATATCGATGATAAAAATATGAGTACCCCATAACAATACCATATTTTACCTTTCAGCATGATGTACTGAAAATATCTCTCATTCACGTGATATCTCATGACATTGATTTCATTGTTGAGTGGGTAAATTATTTTTCTAAATTTTATTTGATTCCTTATCCATCGTCCTATAGTGTATTTGTAGATATAAGAAGATATTTCCTAGAAGAAATCTCTTATATTATTTAGTTATGTGATAGGTTTCTTACCAATCAAGTGTATAGGGTAAAAAAGCATTAACCATATATTCCATAGCTGTTTGGATAAAAATTAGGATTCATATATCATGTCACTACTCTACCCCTTAACCAGATTAATAATGAACCTCACCTAGTCATTCATATTTAATTATGGTTGAAGATGATTCACATGTATTCTTTCAGGGAAATTTCTCTACACCTATCTAATCCCCAATATCTTTTCATTTTTTTTATTATGAGATATGGATGTAGTAATATCACGATGTGTTGTTGGGGGAAGCCTCTTAAATTAGAGAATAAACTATTGATTTCTTGAAGTTATTTAAGTGACATGCTTCTCACATAAGTCTCAATGGGAGAGGGAAATTTATCTTAATGTTTCAAAATATATAGTTTTCTTCTTCATTGAGTTCAAACCTTATTTAATGTGGTTTACTTCCAATATTTCATTTCTCATACTTTTAGCAGCCATACTTACAACTTTCCAAGTGGATCAATGATGTGGAAGGAACCAATTGATTTCATGCCTCTTGGCTTAGTTCTAAACACAATTGGAGGTAGAAATGGAGTAATTTCCCACTTTGGGATTCTCATTTTTTATTTTAATAGTTCATCATAAATTTAATCCAAGATTATGTATCCGTATCTGTGGTTGAACAGGGATAAGATTGCAGGGTTCCTGTTCAACATCATGTTATATGAAAATGGTCATAGAATCAAATTTATAGCATCAGTATGAAGACTCCTTTGTCAAATATGACTAACAATACGTATAGTCTTCGTCATTTATACCCTATCTAAGGAGAAAGTGTGTTTGATTACTGGACCATTTAAAATTTTTATTCATTAAATTATCATTTGTTGAGAGTAATTGGTTGCATAAAAATGTGAACATGTCCCCTTTAATGCTTCCAATCATTAGAAGAATGTTATAAAAGATGATTCTACCTAGATGTATCACTTGTATGATAAAGAACGAAAAATTTATGATTATATGGTTTCACATACTATAGAGCTACAAGAATGTGTGTCTTGGGATGCAAGGTTGTAGGAAGAACTATTATCCCAAATTTTGGGTCTCGAATCCTTTAAAAATAAAGTTCAAGAGATAAAGGATTTCATTATGCAAATACACTCGCTAGCTAAATTGGAAGTGTGAAAAAAAAACCATCAGTTGGTTCTTAGTGGATCGTTCAGGATGTTACCCAATTTTCAAAATAAGGCAGGATGAGTATCATTGTATCCACATTAATTAATATTAATTATCTTAAAATGCAAGGCATAGACTATAGGATGTGAATGTAATAACACCCTGATATTTTATGAGATATATTCATTATAATTTATTTTATGTATTGTGTTGTATTCTACACTAATATTATATACTTCTATATGCAACATTGTATTATCTTTCCATATACAACCCCACTATATTTGGCTTGTGTTACACACAATTCCATGTTATATTGATATAATTCATTTCATGTAACACTGAGTCTAGATTTTGTTCAATGTATAAAATAAGTATGGTTGGATTATGTAATATTCTTCAACATATAATTCTTTTACTAAACAGAACACTATCATGGCTTGTGTTACACGCAAGATCGACCTACCTCGATAGCATGCGTTGTACGCAATACCATGTTTCTTAAAATAATAATGTATAATTTAAAAATATTTTTTAATGGGATATAAAGTAGATGATATGAATAATATTAACCACATTTATAATTTTATATATAAAATTAACATTCATCATTTGTATTTTCAAAAATATGATATTATAAAAAATTCAATTTTTTAGATAAAAGAAGATTTTGTTTAAATAAAATGCAGTTTTTCCTCCTTTTGATTGCGCACACATTTTAAATCTGATTTTTAATACTTTCATATATTCTATTTGACACAATAAACTATTTCTTTATAATAGGGACATCAAAATTTACTTTGGATTAACATTTGGTATTTTTTAGATAAAATTTATATTTTAATGAATATTGAAAAATACTGCATTTTAATTCAAAACATCATTTTCATTTAATTTATTTATATAGTTATATTATTATTTTAAATTAGTTTTAAAGTGTAATTATATTATATTTTTATCATTTAATCCAATTTTTGTTATTGTAACTAATTTCACATTTAAAATCATTATAAAGACATGTCAATCTATAGAAATCTTTTACTTTTAAAAAACCTTCTTTCTAGTTTTCAGAACGTGAATTAATATTAAATTAATTTATTCAATTTCTATGTTATTAATTTAGGAAAATGGATTCCATTTTTTAAAATAGAATCTCCTAATTTAATAAATAGGTATAATCAATTTTTTATTATTATGAATAGTATCTACTATAATTAATATTTACCATAGTTATTGGTAAATCCGGAAAATTTGTGTTACAAACAATATGATAAAGATAATAAAATTAGTCTAACAATAGAAAAAAAATCATTTTTAATGAATTGAAGTAGACCAATATAACATTGAGGTCATAATTGATTCATTTAATGGTCTTTTGTTCCTGAATATGATTTAATTAAATATAAAACTAAAGAAAGTGACAACATGTCACTCTCTTATATCAAATTAGTATAATAATTTTAAGATAGTGACAATCTTCATAAATTAATTAAAAAAATAGTATCCATAAATCCAATGAAATTATGTACATCATTTGAATTTGTTTATAATTTTTAGAGATTAAATAACTTCCATTATTGATGACACAATAGTGATTTAGATATTATTTTATTGATAGAAATATCAAATAAATTGTTTTAAAAATATTAAATTAATTATCTTATAAAATAATTAATGTTGTCCAAAATTTTATAGGTAAATATTATTTGTTTGGTGTGTATTAAATATTTCTTTGTAATTTATCTTATGTTTTTATTTAATTTACTGTCAATTGGATTAATTGCGTAAAAATAAACACTATAGATATATTAAAAAATTACATTTTATTAATTTAATAAAAAAAATTATTTAAATATTACAAATTGTGAATTATATGGATTAAAATATCATAATGTATTAAATTATGGACACTCTAGAACATATATGTAAATATTTATAACAATTTAATATTTTTATTATTATTACCAAAAATTAAATTTATTAGATTAAAAAGGGATCCTTAAAAATGATAGGGTTTAATATAAAATCAAAACATGTATATATATTATGGGTTGAGTGGATTTATAACCATATTAATCATATCCTTTAAATATTTCAATATTTGAAATATTATAATTCGAAAATCATTTTATAACCAAATAATATTTCTTGATAGTCCAAAAGTTCCCTCCTCCATCTTATAAAAGGACACCACCTATACCCACTTACACACATCATTCATGAAGTTTTTCTCATTAAAACTCATATAAAATAATATCCCAATACTCCTACCTTATTTAGTGTCTATATCTTTGGAATAAATCAGTCCTTGGGAGACCATTTGTGAAAATCAAAAGGACATACCCAAAAAAAAGTAAATGTTTTATCACCTCTTTCAAAATTATTTTCTTCTTCAACATCCACATCTAATGTTATTACCATAAAATAGATGTAAATCCAATATATTATACATTCCAATATGTTATTATAACTATGGGACCACTATATAACTAAATTAATTCATTGTTTGAATGATAATATCAACATTTTTACGTATGTACGACATACCATCTCAATGATTTTGTGTAATTTTTTATTCAACAATACATAAATTTTATGGAAATATTAATGAGTATAATTTATTTAAATAATGAATATAACATTATATTATATCTTTATAATTAACACACCATCCAATTCCATACCATTTAACCATCAAGAGAATTATATCGTCTCTCCTGCATACATACGACCAACCGTCTCCACGACCCGATGAGATTAATTCTCTATGTTGAATAGTAAATAATGATTATAAAGTATATATAATAAATAATAATTAAATATATGACATAATAATTATAATGTATTTAGGCACATATATATATAATTTAGTATCTACCGAACAATTCAATTAACAAACAAAACCGCGTCCATGCTTATGCACGACCTACTATCTCCATGAACGGTGTATTTAATTTGAAAAATATATCTAATATAAATATTTTAATACTGAATATATATAAGACATATAAATCATTTTTCATATACTCGGAGTAATGAAATAAAGATCTATATAATAATATAACGAATAAAAAGTCAAAACATATACAATAAATAAAAGGATTATTACCCAAAATGTTTTTTAACATTGAATTGAAAAATGAATGAGTAATATAATGTCATAAATGAATCATATATGAAATAATAAATATCATTATGGTTATTTTATAGGTTAATAATATGTTTAAAACTATTGGGAAAAATCCCTCAAGGTAGCATTACATTATTTTTGGGTTGATTGTGTTTGTTGAAAAATTAGGTTTCCAAGGTGAATTGACGAGTTTCGAAGAGGTTGTTGACAATCCATGTAGAAAATGAACTATGGAAAAGGAACATAAAATCTAGAGGTGCTACAAAATAATAGATACAAGGTGGCGCTGTTTTCCAGTGTTTGATGAATTTTTGGGGTCAAAAATTTGGTGGTTGGTGAGAATCATGAAAAGTGGATATCATTGATGATCTCATAAAAATAAGTAAAAGTTATGAATTTCGCGAAGTTGGGATCCATGGATTGAAGTTCGCGAATACCATAAGAATTTTGATGGTGATGCTTCGCAATTTCGTCATGCTTCGCGAAAGGAAGAGTTCACGATCATTACAGCAGCGAATAGCATTGCAAGTGGAGCTTTACTGCAAAGGCGCAAAGAAAATTAAAGGATTCACCGAGATTACGACGAGCTCAGTGATCATAATATTGTCATGGTGCTTCACAATTTTGATAGAATTTTGGTGGGAACTTTGGAGAATTGTGATATTAGATGACGTGGTGTTGACTTCGCGTGGAATGTTCGAGGGTCGGTGGAATATCATATAAATAGGCCTCGATCCCCTCGGGAGAAAGAGAGTGTTTTTTATGAAATTTATTTCTCTTGGCTCACGAAGGTGGTTCCTGAAGGCAGATCTCTTCTTGAAAGAAGAGCTTCGCGGTAGCTAATTTAGCTCCGCAAATGTTGCGAGCTCCGCATTGGATCAGTGAGCTTTGTAGTGGAATTCTGTCTTCGATGACTTGATCTTCATGATATCGCTTAGCGAGAGTGCTTCGCAAAAAGGAAGGATCTTCACGAAGGCTTGTTTGAGCTTCACGATATTTTGAGCCCCGTGAAGTTGGATGCTTTGTGAAGGTATTTCCAATGTAATTTCCCAGTGTTCAAGGGAAAAGGGGTATTCATCAGTGGGTGAATGTTGGACTTTAACAGAGCATCTATCAATAGTTGAGGATGCATGTATTCATGAAAATGAAGAGACATACAGGTCTATAAACTGTGAGTGGATCCTTTACAAGTGTAATGAGAAAACGGAAGATGAATAAGGTTATCCTTTCTATCGGTAGTGATACTGAGAGAGGGGAATTGGGAATGACCCTTGTGAAAGCTGTGAGCAGACCCTAAACATTGTAACGTCAGTAAGCCTGGGCATAGAAATGATCTAGCCCGAACATTATTGGTAGTGAGGATTAGTGGATTTGATAAAGAGGCACATCATCATTTTATGCTCCTTGGACGCAGCCTAGTGAGGGTGAACCAAGTAAAAATCTTTGTGCCTTCCTGGTTGCTTCCCTACATTACATCTAAAGCATCACCATCAGATAAAGATAAATGTAAGTGATCTACAAAAATACACAACAGGAAAAAAAGTGACCCTAATAACCATGAGGTCAAGATTTGGTGGGGCATAAATAATTTTAAAAACAAATATCGATATCCTAATTCACCCCCCTCTCATGGTATCTAGGACCCTATTGGTCCTAACAATTATTATCAGAGAAAATTTTACTTTTATCATATTTGTTTCCTCCAACTTAGTGTAGTGGATTATTGTGGTTAAATCATATTCTCTTATCTCGGTGTTCCATGGTAATGAGAAAAACATCAAAGAATAATCAGAAGTGAAGTGATATCCCTCAGTGTTGTAGTGTCAATGGAAAGACTGTGATTCAGTTAAAAGAATTGTGTAGTGAAAAAAATAATGGTTTTGATGAATCATATAGTATAAATACTTACTCATTCAATGATGCCAATGTAATGAGTGAAGAACCTAACATTACAAGTGATGAAGGAACTACAGATGATGATGAAACTCCCATAAGTCGAAAAGTAGAAGTTGTGCACAAATAGAAAAATTTGGATTAGAAATTAACCTATTAAATTAAATCTAATGATATTCGGATCCAAGCAGTGTAAACTGAGATCAATAAGATAAGAGGTTTAAATCAATGGCTTATTGAAGTAGCTACTGATTTGAAGGAGAAAAATTATTCACAATGTGATGAATTCCGAAAGACAACTGCAAAGGTTGAAAAATCAAAAGCTGGTGTCCGGGGAAGAATCTAACCTCAGATTAGATTCAAAATTTCAAATATAAAAATTATTATCTTACTAAACAGCTATCTTACCTAGTTCATAATAATCAAAGGCTACAAAAAGAGAATTCATGTTTTTTTATTATATTTCTAAATAAAAATCGAAATTAAAGGATAAAAGTGATATGGTAGATAATCTCACACAAGAACTAGAAGATGAGATGAGTAGTCGAAATAATCTAAGAAGAGAACTCAATTCCCAACATGAATCAAGAGATAAGATGATTCTACAAACGGAGGAAAATCTAGAATTATTCAAGAAAGAAATGGAGAAATCTAATTCAAAAGAGAATCCCAAGATGAAGGATTCCTTACACTTATTATTTGAATATACTTTTCTAGGTGATGATGAAATGAAATCCAAATATGCATCTTCAGTGGAGAAGCATGAAATGATTGTATCATCCAAAAGGCCATCCATTTTTGGAAAATCTTGAATTGGATACGATGATCCCAATCCTATACATGATAGGAAAATAGCAGTGAAAATCTCTAGGTATATATAAAACCTTCTAGGTGCTGGGGATATAACTAAAAAGGATTTTACCGGAAGCGATTATAGCAACTGGTACTTTTGTGGGATTCATGGTCATATATCAAGCTTCTTTTTAGAGGCTCATGAATACATTTCATACTGTGAAGATAGAAACTTTAATAAATCTGAGAATAAGTAGAAACGTCATGAGAAATCAGAGAGAAGAGTCTCTCATAGGAAATCATTTATTAGATTCTATTACTGTGTTTTAATGGGACACACCATAAGTATGTGTCCGGAAGCCTAGGAGCTCAATGTCAGTGGAAGAACTCAAAATGCATCAACATCTTTACAGAGAAATGAGGAAATGAGTTATGCCTTTGATGGAAAATGTTTTACATGTTCTGATTATGGGCATTTTGAAAGACATTGCAGCAAGAAGAAAGCAATAATGGGAAAGGAACATGGATGGATATTCACAACTCCAGTGGTGTATAATGAGAAATCGTACACTAGACGACAAAGTGGTAAATTGTAAAATAGGCTTAGAGCCTTAGGGGAATCACATGTATCTGAATTAATGGTGTATCAATCACCTCCTCTATCACACTCACAACCACTATCTACGAAATAACATGATCAAATATGGATGAAAAAGGGAGGAAATACTACAGTTGTGAGTAAGATGAAAGCAGGTTCAGTGGAGGAATCACCACAAGAAGAAAACAGTGTGGTGACTTGGATATATAAAAAAATAAAGATAAATAAAGAATGACATTATAATCCATAACTCATGATATATATTGAGAAGTAAAATCAAGAATAGAGATTCCAAACTAGAGAAATAATCAAGCGAAGTGGAATTTTGGAGGAACATCAAAGATGGAAATGTGCACAAGTGGGAGTAAACCCCAAATGGAGAGAAAGCCCAGGCCTGCAGAACGTACATATCAGAAAAAGGCTCAGAATGAGGGTAAATAATGCCTATTCATATAGCCAGAATATTTGAATTTGGCTAGGCAGCTAGAATAATCGAGGATAGAGTGTGATGCTCAAAATGAAAGAATCAAAGGGTTGGCCCATCAGTATCAACCACAATCCTCATCATTAATATTCTAGAATCACCCCTCTCCCTATGTATACAAATGTTGTTAACTTATGATTCATGTGTTTTAGGTTTTAGGGAGAAACGATCAAAGTGGAAGTGGTATCTAAAGATACAAATTAGAGAAGTGATATGCTTCGGATTTTCAATTAACTCAAATTAGGTACCAAAGTTGAAGAAGAAAGTGAGGAACATAGAACAATAGGAAGTGATTGTGTTATTAGATTTGTCTCTTGTTTCCTACAACGAGTGCCAACTCAGTATGCATAGAGAGAGAATTTAATTTCATAATCAGATGCAAAATCCATCAAAGAAATAATTGGATTACCCAACATAGAATTTTTCTATCAAGAGAAGACACATTTCTTAATAATCATCAATAATCATGCATTCCATGATTATCTATTTTGTTATAATAATATGGTATCAGTTGAGTGCTTTCAAGATACCAAGAATCTGCGAGAGAAAATGAAAGGCATGTGGTTCTCCCAGCTGTGACTGAAGACGAGGAAACAATCACACAACATGTCCTCGAGGGTCTGAATGGTCCGCTCAGTCTGGCTATTAGTTTGAGGATGGAAGGTGGTGCTCAGATGAAGCTGCATCCTAAAAGACTCCTGCAACCCCTTCCATAGATGGGAAGTAAACTGTGCGTCATGATCGGAGACAACAGATAAAGGTACTCCATGTAGCCACACAATCTCATGCACATATAGTCATCCCAAGATCTTTACTGAACCATGCTCTATGATGGGTAGGAATTGGGCCGACTTCGTGAGTCGGTCAATGATTACCCAAATTGAGTCGTGGCCCCTAGATGTACGTGGAATTCTTATCATGAAGTCCATGGATATCCCATCCCACATCCACTCTGGGACCTCTAAAAGATGAACCCAGACTGCTGGTACCTGGTGCACCACATTCACTTGAGGAAAAATGAGGAATCGAGAGACAAACTCTGCTACCGCCTTCTTCATACCTAGCCACCAGTGTTGTCGTTGAAGGTACTGGTACATCATCGCCACTCTTGGATGTACCGATAAAGGGGATGTGTGGAACTCTCTCAACACATTCTCCTAAAGTGACACTGGTTCCATAGTACGTCTTCTAAAGATGATGACAGTCTCCCCACATTGAGAAATTTTATCATGTGCATGCCCTGTGGATATCTAAGCATGTCGTGTCTCGCAGTCAGCATCTCCAGGCTATGCCTCCCTGACTCACTAAAGAAATGGGGGGAGTGACTGTAAGAGACTATATAAAGGTTGCTCCATATCTACTCACAAATTATATCTGTAAGGCATCAAGCTTCTCTTCCGCCTCACCAAGATGGTGTATACCAGATCTCCTACTAAGTGAATCCACTAAAACATTCCCCTTTCTATGAGTATAGACCATTTCGAAGTCATAGTCCTGGAGGAACTCAAGCCATCACCTCTATCTTAGGTTTAGGTCCTTTTGAGAGAAGATATACCTAAGACTCTTGTGATTAGAGTACAAGGTAAAATTCTCACCCATTAGATAGTGCCACCACAACTTCAAGGTGAAGAACACTGATGCGAACTCTAGGTCATGGGTAGCATATTTCTACTCGTGCTATCTTAGCTGTCGAGAACCATATACGATCACTTCTCACTCTTACATTAGGACAAACTCACATCTGGTCCCTGATGTGTCGCAGTAGACTACATACCCTACAACTTCCTCTAGAAGCCTCAAGATTGCGGCACTAGTCATCCTCATACTCAGCACCAGAAAGCTTTACTGGAATCTCTCCGACCACACGAAGGTTTCCCCTTCTTCGTCAAGGATAATAGTGGTGCTACAACTATGGAGAAGTCTGGAACAAATCTCCGGTAGTAACCAGCCAATAACAGGAAACTCTGTACCTTTTTCACACTCCTGGGTGGCTCCCAAGCAAATACCGCCTCAACCTTCACTGGATCCACCACAACTCCAGCCTCCAAGATGACGTGTCCCAAAAAGTTAACCTCTCGGATCTAAAACTAGCACTTCGAGAGCTTACCATAAAGCTAGTTCTCTAAGAGTGTGTCTAGTACTACCTGAAAATGGTAGGCATGCTCCTCCTCAGTAGTCTAGTAGATCAAAATGTCTTCGATTAAGACCATGACAAAGCGATCGAAGTATGGCTGGAAAATCATATTCATGATTCCCATGAGAACTAATGGAGCATTGGTTATGCCGAAAGGAATAACCAAAAAATCATACTGGTCATACCGACATGTGGAGGATGTCTTCCACACATCCTCATATCGAACTCTAGAATGGTGATAGCCTGATCTGAGGTCTATCTTTGAGAACCACGATGCTCCCTTCAGTTGATCAAAGAGGTCGTCAATTCTCGGGAGTGGGTACTTGTTCTTCATGGTCACCTGGTTTAGGAAACAATAGTAAAAAAAAATCCTCAAGCTCCCATCCTCCTTCTTAGAGAACATAATTGGGGTTGCCCAGGGAGAAACACTGGGCCCAATGAATACTTTATCTTGCAAGTCCTCTACATGTACCCGCAGCATGCGAAGCTCCGCAGGAGCCATCCGATATGATGGTGTAGATATTTGTGTCATCCTAGGGTACATGTCAATGTATAATTCCACCTATCAGTGAGGAGGTTGTCCTGGAACATCTTCAGGGAAAACATCTGTGTACTGGTCCACCACTATAGGATAGTTAGGACTCTCCACATCAACTTCTCTGAGGGTAAGGCATTCCAACTAATGATAGATCGGATGCACCCTCATCTGTGTAAGTATGTCATGTGCTGCAAAGGCACCCTTTTAGCTGGTGAAGGTAAACCTAGTCCCATCTGTGCAAACACAACACACATTGCAAAAAATATAGTCAATCAAAGATTGTACTGTAGATAACCACTCCAAACCAATGATGAGGTCGTAAGGCCTTGATGCTGCTATGAGGAGATACGAGCTGAAGAACTCACCTCCTATAGTAAGTGCACGCTTCCGTCACCAATGTGTAATCATCGAGTCTACTCCCCCAAGAGTCTCTAGCCTTAACGATCGAGCCAATAAATACGTCAGAATCTCCGAGCTCCGAACGAGGGTAGTGGCAATGAAAGAGTGACTGGCACCTGTGTATACAAGTTCTATAGCTAAGGTGAAGTAGACACGGATCGTACCTCGAATCATCTCCGAATATCCTTGGTCGTAGGCTTTAGCTACCTGAAGCTGAGCTCTTTCCATTCCACCTACTCCCTACGATTGAGGTGGACCTCTTTGTTATGGTGGTGGTAACACCTCGAAATATCGCCCACCGCTAGCTGCTCGACCGGATCCACTACCGCGCCCACCTGCTCCCTACGGACCGCCTATATCGAAACTTTGTCTCTACCTTGGCAGTCCATCAACCATCTACTGATCATCCAAATGGTGGTTCGGACAGTCACGAGCCATGTGACCATTCCCACCTCATGAGTAACACTTCCCACTCAGGGCATGTGTGTCTTTACCCTGGGTTCCCCGTACAACCGATCCTAAGTCATGTGGTCGTCCACCAATGGGAATGGTCCTCTTGGACCTCTATGAACTCTTTCTTCTACCAGCTACAGAAGACTCCACTACATGTCGACTAGTTGTGGGACTCACTTCTGGAGACTACTCATTAAGGAAACTATCCACTAAGAGGGCTCGCTCCAAAACCCCAGCCTGCATCGGGATGCTGAGGGAGATCATAGAAGCTCTGATCTCTCGCTTGATCCCCTACTCGAAGGCCAGGGCCATAAGAATGTGTCCCATACCATATCTATGGAGTAGCGCGAGAGTTCGGTGAACCTCACTGAGTACTGTGCCACTGTCATGTTTCCCTTCTGCAAATGATGTAGTTACTGTATACACACTGCACGAAGGGTCGCTGGAAAAAAATCCTCTAGAAACTGGCTCTCAAAGTCTGTCTAAAGTAAATTTCTCTCACCATGGACTTGGAGCATCAAGCTCCACTATCTTTCCACTTCTACCAGTAGAAGGATGGCAGAAAGAATCATCATGAAGTCAGCAGGTGTCCCTACCGATCTGAAGACTCTCACCACAGCCTCTAGCCAATCCTCAGCTGCCTACGATTGCATCTTTCCCCTGAGCCTGGGTGGCCTATGGAGCTGGAACTCGTGAAACACGCTCAAGTGGTGTGCGTCGTCTGTTGCTGGGTCTGGTGGCATCGGTGGCTCAACGGGGAGTGGTACCATATAAGCCTCTTCATAGAAAAGTGACCTACACCGAGGCCTCATCTCTCGGTGGGATATCTGTACATACAACTCTCATAACTCTCACTGGTATTCTGCAGGGAGGCATCCTGAAAGAACCATATTCGAAACTGTCAAAATATTATACCTGGTGAGCTGACCTTTTTGAGTTGACATAAAGAAAACTTTTGAAAACACACACACAATCAGTGTTTTTTTGCACTGAGTCAGAGATCAGTAGTCAGGGTCCTGGTGTATGGATTCATCGGCTGTTGCAACAACACTAGACTCGCAGAACTAAAAACCACACTCAGTACCCTTAACACTATTGATTCATAGAAAACATCAGAGTCCTATGTTCTGTAGTTGAACTAACTCTTCTGATACCAATTTGTGACGAATCATCCCTCGGGGCCCGTGTCGTGACTACCCCAAGCCCGCCTTCCAAAGTACAGGGGATGTCGACTAGCCCCAAAGACGTATGTCCCTAAAATTGGAAGGCATTGCATTTATAACATGAAAACTCACATAATAAAGTACAAGATGGATGCAAAACACTATGTAAAATTGTATAACAAAACAGGGCTAAAATGTTAAAGGGGTTGGAAATACAAGCCCAATTGTAAATTACAAGGAACTGGAAAGCATAGGTACTGGAAAAAAGGATAAACAACTCCTGGATCATCCACCGGGAAATCCTACATGTAGGGTAGGTAGAGAAATCCTCCACAGCACTCAACTTCCATCCATCTCCACTGTGTACCATCATGTAATGTGGTCCACCTCCGGGTACTATCCACTCCTGCTATTCTCGGCCTCAGTCAGTGTTGTCTGTGGTCTACAACCAACACAACGAGGTGCGGGCATAGCCCATGCAGGGGTGATTATAACGATACTCAAAAGGGACCTTGAGACCCTCATGGTCTCACAAAATCCAACATTAATAAACCACAATGTATGAAATCAATAGAACACCCCACTAAGGAATATGCCCATATATATACCTAACCTATCAAGTAATCTATCTCAATGAAGAGGTAAACTCAAAATTTACTAACTCAGCTCATCCTAGAATTTATTCTAGGGATAGTATCAATCTGAACCTTTGGTTTTTGGAGAACCCCTCCTCTATCGAGTACAGTGGGCCTACAATGTCACACAGAGGTGCTTCCCACTAACCTTGGACTGTTGAGGTACTCCTTTTGTCTAGTACCGTGGGTCTGCCGTGACACAAAGAGGTTCTCTCCATCATGGGTCTGCCACCTCACAGAGAGGCGCTCCCCCTAACAGCCTGCTGAGGTAATCCTCCTATCGATTACGGTGGTTCTGTTGCGTCCCCAAGGCACTACCCACTATGGGTCTTCCAGAACACCATGGTTATCCCTACTAGGCCAGTAGAGTAACTCTGAGTCATATGGTTAGATGTCATCTGGTCTCAGCCAACTACTAGGTTCCAGCACAAATGCTCGCTCGTCTCCTGAAGATCCGCTCCACAAGCTACTGGTAAATACTCCAACTATGATGATGTTGCACGAAGAAGTATCTCAATGGACTGCCACATCATAGAGGTCTCAATGCATTATACGGTGCGTAAATCAAATGTCTAGTCTGTGAGTTAATAGTCTTTTAGTCTCGGGGACCCTGTTGGATGCGTGCATGATACAACCTGAATGTATCTCAACTATACCCCATACTCCGGTGGGGTATACTCAAAGGGACCATCACTCTCCATGAAAAACCAGTGTCACTGGCGGTTCTTCAAAAGGACATCCGGTGCCAAAGATATTTCCCAAAGAGAGTAAAGGGTCGTGGTGGGCCCTGGTCCGGTTCGACCCGGTTAGACCTGTTGGGTTTGACCTGACCCATTGGACGGTCGAGCCTATTAGGTTCGGTGCGGCTCGCTGGGCACAGCCCAGCCAGCCGTGAGGGCGTTTCGGCCTAGGCTCGGGACAGAAGGTCGCGGCCTGAACGGTTCAGCCAGGGTGTCGCAAGGGGGACAAAGGTCGGTACAGGAGGCCAGGTGGATGGGTGGTGGCCAGGCAGGGCATGACCTGAAGGGTTTCCGGGCTACCGGGCAGGGTGTGAGGTAGGCCGTAGGGCGGCCGGGCAGGGCGTGGACACGCCGATAGGCAGCCGGGCAGGGCCCCAGGGGGGCCGCCGGGCGGCCAGGCCGGCGCGGTTCGGGCCGGGGCGGTTCGGCGTAGCTCAGGCCAGTGTGGTTTAGCCGGGGCGCGCAGGAGGTTTGCGACAGTGCGGTCGAGCACACAAAAGTACTGTCGTGGTTCATCCCACGGAGCATTCTCAGTCAGGACCCTAGAACACTACGAGGACGGCTCGGTTCACGGAGGTTGTGGGATGTGCGACCTTTTCCTGTACCATCATCGCCTTCAATGCCGCTTCTTCACCATGTCAAGAAACAACGGAAACAAGAACGGAGGTGGGGTCAGGCCATGTTGGATTTTCCCGCACCCTCTATATTTAGGGTGGTAAAAATTGGCTCATCAAAGATTAATAAAGATAAACAACAATTGTTTTACAATAATACAACGATTCCTTTTCAATCCAAAGATGAGAAAATGAAAAAGAAAGTTACACAAAAAAAATAAACCCCCTAACATTGATTTCCGGTCTTCAATGGTGAAGTTTCAGAAAGAAGATGAAGGAGTTCATCGTTCATAGTGTCCACCATGCACTCAAAATCCCGAGATCTCTCAGCTCATTTATGAAAATGGGGAGGTTAGTTAAGTTAAAGATGCCCCACAATGGTAGGATCTGAGGGAGGAAGTCGAAGAAGTTCGGTGTTCTTCGTCAGTGTACCGTTCTTCGTTGGTGGAGCATTCTTCATTGGAAGAACTTTTATACTGATCTCTTATCTTCCCATGCTCCACCAAATGAAAAATGGAAAGAAAAATAATAATTGACTGAGTTTTTTTATTATTATGTAGCTGTCATAAAATTCAAATTGGTGAAATAATAACTTGGCTCCCATAATTAATTCATGAGTGTTGGCACAAATTAATTAGGGGATATGGAACAGATTAATTAAAGGGGATGTCAAGAGGCTCTCCCTCATTAATGAGGGAGAGTTGAGATGTTTTACTCTCCTCCATCAATAGGTGGTTTAGCCCCATGTGGTCCCCATGACATAACGTCTCATGGGATGTTAGGTTCGGGTGGGCCCCACCACCATAACCACTCGTGGAAGGTTATGGTGTTGTGGTCCCACCTCTAACTTCCATGAGGAGGTTTTAACTATCAAACACCCACATGGTGGCTCAAATAAAAATAAAGTGAGGTCACTTTATTTTATTATTCTCCACGAAGACCCAAAAACTAACTTAACTTCTTGACTCACTACCATCGAATTGAATGTCTCCTAATGTGAATACCAGCGTAGTGAGATCAACAGTACCCTTAGATTTAAATTCCAATCACTGGTTGAAAGTTTATAAAAACCTTCTCATACTTTTACAGTACCTACTCAAACAAAACATCAGAAATGGATTCCGGGCACACCGGGCCGCGTAATCACGCACCGTCAGTTTTTGCGAACTCGAAAAATTCCGATGTATTTAAGAAAAAAAATTCCACAGACATTCTAGGTCTTTACAAATGATTTATTGTGTTTCTTTTAATGTATTCTAATGTGGACAATAGTTTCCCTGATGTGAATCAGAATTTCTTAATCATATACGGAATAAATTACCCAAACACCAAATATCGCATGAGACATTCTCATTGTGAGAAATATGGGGTGTAAAATATTATTCCCAGATTCAAAGGATAATAAAGTTGAAGATGTGTGAATGATGATTTAATGGTAGAAGGATCAGGATGTAAGAACCAGGTGTCTCTAAATATCTCAATGGATTGTGAATTTTGGTTTACATTGTTCATAATATGTTCCCATAGGATTTATAACATATAAACTAGGAGGGGGTGTATATTCATTGGTTTTGGATGTAAATTAAATGGGATATTTGAGTTTCTATACATATCCAATGATAAAAGAAATCATTCTATAAGTAGTTCTCTAAAATAAAAATCACTACACCAGACTCACCCATGTGCAAAGGGGTTAATATTTTCCATTGATTGTAACAGATGAATTCATGATTGGAGATCTTGTGGTCCATAGAATTTATGTTATGATAGGAATTAAGCCACATTTAGTTTTAAAGAACTCCCCAAGTACTTATAACCCATACTTGGGGAGGGGGAACTACATTTTTTTAATCGTTGTGGGTAGTCCCAGGATTTGAGATTTGGGTTTCACTATGTATCATGGGATAACAAATATTAATAAACACATAGATAAAAATATGAACACTCCACACATGTCGCGTCCACATGCATGGAGTTATATGTTTCCCATTGATTTTCAAATATGAACATGGGTTTGGAAATTCATGTGTCACTATATATCCATTGATGAAAGTAATTGTAACCTCCCTGACCTGGAAGCCACTAAATCGGTGCTCCGAGATAGGTAGTTACATAACATTAAGCGCGCCTCCCCATACGCCAAAGGATGCTGACAAGTAGCGGGGTTCTATGTAGACATGTGGGGAGACTATACACCCTTTCTAACAAAAATAAACCAATAGTGGAAACAATAATCAATAGATGAGGAACATGTATAACAACAATTTGCAACAATAAATATGTCATGTTGTACTACGAGTGAAAAATTGAACAAATGCCCAAAATATAGACAACAGCCAAAATCCAAAAAATGGTCCCGACTCCATGTCCGGATCCTCCACCAAGTGCTACCTATGTCCACAAAACTATCTAGCAAGGACCCTTTCCCTTTTCTGGACCTGAAAACATGAAGTTTGCTTGGGTACCCAATGGCGGCCTGAGCAGGGTGGGGGTTCAACTCAATAGGCCACCACCAACGGTGTCTACAAAATATCTAGTATAAAAAGGGACTACATACAAAAGGAATATGAATGATAATTATCAAGTAATTATTTAAGGTTCCATTAACCAGTTCAGAGCCAAATCCATTGGCACTTCCATCACCATTCATTTTAAACCAATTATCATCATTTACTAATTCATCACATTTCCATGAGTTAATCACATATGCTAGGTTACATGGGTATAAGGCCAAAAATGACATACAAGAGGGTAAAAACATCATTATCCTATCTCACTAGGACCAACCCCCTCATAGTAACCATATCCATACCACGAATCCTCAGTCTGGGTGGATACAACTATTAGGATAATAGATCATGTGTCCCAATTCCTAAACCGTGCATTTAGGGTGGAGTTCAGAGAATCAGTCTTCACTCGACATGTTGGTGTAGATCCTCCAGTCATACCCAACACTACCAAGCCATCTTCACATACATATAGATATATGAAATCATCAACCCACCATATCATTTACCTTTTTCAAACACCGTTCACAACAAACCACACGGGAATTCACATCATGCCTTAACACATTAACACATTACCATTTCACAGCATTTGGCCATTCATCCAATTCCCAAGTGTTATGACTATCTCACTAAGCATTCAACACTAGACCCATTACCCATCCTGTTATGGACTTTAATCAGTTTACACATTAACCCATTTAACGCATTCATCATTTCCATGAATCAACCATTCAACCGATTCCAAATATCCCTTAGGTAATTTCCATGTCTAGGTGCATCACCTAACTCCCGTTCCAAGATCAACCAATCATGAAAACACATTAGTCAAGGGTTCTAAAATTTATTACAACATAGTAACTTGTTTAATAACATACCCTTTTTCCGGTAAAAGCCATCACATCCCATGGATGGCCCTAATTAGGTCATGTCATTCTCAACGGATCTCATAGGGATCGTGAGAGTTCCCATTTACCATTTTTAAGAATCAATTATACCAAAACAAATCAAGTTTGATCAATTCTCACTAAAGGAAACAATTAGAAAATCCACAAATGCATTAATCCACCATAAACTATGGAATAATGTTTGTAGACCACCTACCTAGAGTCCGCGGTTGAACGTACACTCAATCGAGTCCTTAGACCATAATCCGACCAACCATTGGAGCTTCAACCCGGATCTTCGATCTGCATCCAACGGCACCAAAAATGCCCTAGTAATGAGGGAGATCGGCCACTTGGAGATCTTGGACAATTTGGTTCATTCCTAGGGTGAAGAGGGAGGAATGGAGAGGAAATCCCGAGCGGGATCTTATAATCCCGGGGTGGGAATTTTTTAATTTTTCCCAACTTTAAGAGGCCACACGATTTGTCCGCATGGTATCAAAAACCATGCGCAAATAGTGTCCATGCTACTATCTGGAGGCGGAGTGTTGCATGGTTTACCTGGGTAGGCCGCATGGTTTTCCCTTGCCGTGCGCAGGCCGTGCGGCCTGGCTTATCTTGCCCAGCTTCTCTTTCTTTCGTGCCCTGAGCCCCCGAAACATCCTCAGGAACTCTAATACTTTCAGAGGACATCCCTTGAAACCTGAACAAGGGAATACACCAAAAAATAATGAAATCATACCCTTCCAAAAACCAGGATCTTAAAACCTCCCCTCCTTATAATGGCTCATCCTCGAGCCGAGCTTCCAAGCCTCATTGATCCACCAAAGAGAAAAGTTCGGGCCACTAAGCCTGCATATCTGATCCCCACTCCCAAGATTCTTTCGGAAAATTCATAGGTAGCCATAGTACCATGACTAATGGAAAAACCATGCCTCACAAATCCTATTCACTATGATCCATCACACAAAATGGATGCTCCTCAAAGGATGCGTCGGCCTCAAGCTCCACATCCTCAACATCAACCATGTGAGATGGGTCATGGTGATACAGTCGAAGCTGCGACACAAGAATCACATCATGTATCTCACCCTACTGTTGTGGAAGAGCCAATCGGTAATCCACTAGTCTGATCCTCTACACAATCTCAAAAGGTCCAACATACCGGGGTGCCAACTTACCCTGCATTCGAATCCGACAGTGAGCCAGCCTTGGAGATACCCAAAGGAACACTTTATCACCCATCACAAACTCAAGAGGTCTATGCCTCCGATCTGCATACGACTTCTGCCTACTCTAAGCCGTATCCACTTGCTTCCTAATCAAAATAACTCTCTCTAAAGTATCCTACACGAGAATTGGCCCCAACAACTCAGATTAACCGGCCTCTAGCCAACACAATGGAAATTTACATGGCCTCTCGTAGAATTCCTCAAACGGTGCAATCTGAATCGTAGCCTAATATCTATTGTTGTAGGAAAACTCAACTAACGATAGGTGTCTCTAACAATAACTACCAAAGTCCAAGACACAAGCTCTTAACATGTCTTCCAACTGTTGGATCATACGCTCTGACTTCCCATCTTTCTGCGGGTGGAAAGTCGTACTCAAAAACACCTGCATACCATGAGACTTCTACAAACCTGGTTAGAAACACGATGTGAAATGTGGATCTCGGTCCAAAACTATGGTTGACGGAACACCATGCAACCAAAATATTTCCCGAACATACTGCTCACCCAACTGGTCAACTATAATGGTCTCCTGAATCGTCAAGAAATGAGTCACTTTCATTAACTGATCCACAACCACCCAGATTGCATCATTCTTCCACGGTGCCCTCGGAAGACCCACGATAGAATCCATCGTTACATCATACCACTTCCATTCCGTAATGGGAAATGGATACAAAGAACCACCAGGGCGTTGATGCTGGACCTTCACCTTGTGATAGGTAAGGTACCATGCCAAAAGCCCACAAATTCCTTCTTCCTTCCTAGCCACAAATACTGCCTTTTGGTGATCATGGTACTTCTTGGTCAAACGCGGATGCACTGCCCACTTTGATGCATGGAACTCATGCATCAACTCTTCCAGCATACTCTTTGGCACAACCACACGATCATGAACACGAACAATACCTTCTACACCGAAGGCCCATCCAGAATGTAACGCCCCGACCCCAGCTACCCAGAGTCGGTGCATTACTTCGTAACATTGGCATGATCACAAAAGATCAAGTCTCGAAAGACCGATTAGTTTAGTAGCCTTGGAAACACTAGATACATTCGTAAAAGTTACATTACATCATAAAGTGAAAAACTACAATAACAAAGTCTCCATAGTCCACACTCATATCCTCTTCCGACTATCCCTGCAGGTCATTCATAAAATACTTCTTCACATCCTGGAAAATATTAAAACATTGAAAGGGGTGAGCTCAGATGCTCAGTAAGGATAACAATAATGCGGAAGCTTTCATAAATAAACATTAACATTTAAGGCAATGTATAACTAAAACAAAAGCCTTTTAAACATGAACTTCAACATAATATGGCAAAAGTAAAATGAGATAATGCCATTTACTTCCTCACATGGATATTCTACTGGTCGAATAATCACATGCAATATCAATAACCACTTTCATAATGATGGAATGTATAATGCCGGACATTCTGAAACATTTTGTCAAGGCCTCGGCCAAGACATCTAAAATGATTAAGGCCTCGGCCAAAACCATAAATCAAATTGGGAAAGGGCCTCGGCCAATTCCACGTCTAGTTGTCTCATGAGACCTGCCGATGCATCGAGGAGCTATAGCGGGCTCCACCCGTCACTTATTAAGTCCAATACATTCCTCATATGAATAGGTTTAAACATATCATAAACCATAACATAATTGTATCACATAAAACATGCATAATGTAAACATAACATTTCCACATTTCAATCACAAGATATCAATACAACACATTGATATAATAAAAACACTTTCAAAACCATTTTCAATACCAAAATAAAAGAAAGTTAAAACTTTGTATTTATTTTTCGTTAAAAAAATGATGGCTTGTAGAGGAAGCCGAAACTCAAATAATGGTCACGGCGGCGGAGAAGTCGTTGTCGCCGCATAAGTACGGAAAGAAAAACATTCCCTTTTGTCGTTTAGCAAAACGCTTTGTATAAAAAGATTCCTTTTGAATAACCGTAAAAGTCAAAGGGGTTTATACACCGTATAAAAGAAATTTGTGTATAAAACCAAATATGCCTCAATGAAAGGAGATTGAGACGAAGTACTTTAAAAGATAATTTTTAAATAAAATATATCTATTATGTGTATTCACTATAGGTACACATAAATAATGTAAAAATACAAGATAGGACATAATAATATCATGACATAATTTGAAAGTAGGAGATTAACCCAAAGAATGGAAGTTGGGTTAAGAAGTTCCCTTACAAAGAGCATTTTTAAAATAAAATAGATCTATTATGTGTATTCACTACAAGTACACATAAATAATGTACAAATACAGGATATGACATAATAATATCATGACATAATTTGAAAGTAGGAGATTAACCCAAAGAATGGAAATTGGGTTAAGAAGTTCCCTTACCTTGTGTCCGACTTGACTCAACCGTTCTTTAACCTCCTGAATAATAAACTAGAGTTAATATCTACCTTATTAAGAACCATTTTCAATTTCATTATCCTTTTTATATCACTTATTACAATGTTATGAACATTATGTAATTATTTAAGTTAATAACGGTCGTTTTGTCGATCTTTGGTACATGAGTCAACAATAAACTTCTTATAATTATAAGTTGTTCATGTGGTGAAATATCCATTATATCCAGAATTATATTAATGATGTAGATATCATATATATCATATATATACAGTATATACATTCATTTATAATATTACGTAACATTTAGAGGTAAGAAATGAAATGCACCGTTCATGGAGACGGTAAGCCGTACGTACGCATGAACGCTACTTTCATTTCAATTTCATATTTAATGGAATGAAATCATAATGATATAAATGTATAATATAATTCCAGTATAATATAGTGTATAATACCATTTACTCCATCCTTTATACATCCCACACATGGCATTAACGATTCAAATCACTTTGAGGGGGCGGTAGTCCGCACTTCCTAAAATGAAATTATCGCGTTTTACCCATAATGGAAATCATAAAGTATGCCATAAATGAGAAATACAGAAGCATAAGTAAAACAAAAACATATTATATATCATATATAAAAATAGTGACATCTTAATGGCCACCTTTGGAGGTGTTATATGAGTGTTGAACAATCATCGTTTCGTGAGGCAGAAATTCGCCATCCACAGAAACCATATGTTCTTTAACCATTGGATGTAGGTGTGTGTAAGTGTAGCTCTAATCCTTCTTATAACAACATCCTAGTATATTGAGGATACTGGTGTTGTTACAAAAGAAATGAATAAAAAGAGTTTAGGGGGTTGGAGAAGAAAAATAAAACAAAACAACATTAGAAAAGACATTACCTCAAAATCGGGTAACTCTTTTTGATTTGAGCTAAAGGCTTCCTTGGGAAGAGTTCTGCCCAAAGTGAGGTTTCTAGGAGTAAGGAAGGAATGTTGGGAGAGTATTTGGGCAGAGGTTGGCCGAGCCAAATGGCTTGATGGTGTGAATAAGGTGGGAGAGGTGGGGGCCTTTTATAAGTGGAGAGGAGGGGCACTTTTGGAAAGTAATGAAATGTTACATTATTTCAAAATGCTTTTCGGATTCTAAAGGTCCCACATCTATATAATTCGAGGCTAAGGTGATAAGGTTTCGAAATATCTTCATCCAATAGGCTTTGGACAAGTGTAAGCCTCGGATTTTGCATTATCTTCTCATTTTATTTAAATCGTCAAATAATGATGTCATCGCTGCATCATTATTATGTCATAAATACTTTAATTTATTTAATGTCTAAAAATTATAAAACAAATACTATGACGTAGGAAATCTTTTTAGCTTTCCAATGACTATTTATAATCAAAATTTGGACTTGTATAACCCCAATTAAAAATTGGTTTAGTAGAACAATTTATGTTAGTGTCATTTTCACTTTAACATTAAATAAAAAGTAATTTATGTTATTTCCCAACAAAAGTGGATCCATGGGGTCCCCAAGTTAGGCCATGGCTTGTCTTGGTCGGCCATGACTCAACCAATGAGGTTGGGACATGTGTCTAGGTCATTTCATATTATTAATGTATTATTTATACCTTAAACTACACTAATTACCACTAATCGCGATTAAGAACTTAAAAGTTACTATTCACCAAAAAAATTATTTTGATCTCATTGAACCACATTTTACTTCTTAATGACAACCATGTATGTCGGATTTTTGAAAATCAAATCACAGAAGTTGTAATATTTCATTTAAACGAAAAATCAGTTATTTAACTACCACTTAGTGGTTTCACTATTCATCAAAAATTGAAGTTTTTCAGAATAAGGCCAAAATTTCACCCTAAGCTATAATTGATATTCCGAATTCAAAAATGATGTCTATTTTACAAAATTCCAAACATATAAGTTGTATTAATTAATTTCATAATTAATTCCCGCTGTTACAACAAATAGCGTGTTTTTAAGAAACAATTTATATCAAAAGTTTGGCAATTGTTTATGTCCAATTTCAATGTTAAATTAATTCTAATGACCACCATTGGATAAAATGGTAAAAATATTTTCTAATTATACCTTAAAACCACTAAATAGTATAATTTATCTGTATAAATTATTTTGATTAAAAAAGTTGTTTTTATGTATTTTTCACTATTCATAAAAAATTAGAAGTTCTCAGAAAAATACCAAAAATTCAACATAGGCTAATTTCGATATTACGAATACAAAAATGAAGTCCATTTTGAAATATAAAATTTCTATAATTTTAAAAAGTGGTTATTACTATTCATAACGGCTATTTTGATTAGTTGCGGTGTGTTAGAACTCGAACTTGCGTACAATGCAAGATATTGCATTATTGAATGAGAAGCGTATCGTGGAAGCTCGGGGTGTTACATTCTCCCCTCCTTCAGTAAATTGCGTCCTCGCAATTTGAAATTTTTCTTTGATAATAAAAGGCTGAAAATAGAAAATACCTTTGTGGAAAACCCACATCGGAAATAAGGTTAATAAATATATAACATTAAAAGAAAGCAGGATAAGTACAAAGGTCACCCGATATAGCCCATTCTAGGATTCTATGAAAATATGGATATGGAAGAAAAACAAACCATCAAGGTCTGATGGAGAGTTATAGAAAACAAGATTAGGAGAAAGTTTAACCACAAGAAAATCACAAACTTGTGATTGGTTAAACGGTCATTGAATCCCTAGTTGGAAAAATTAACCGACAACATTTTTGTTTTAAGTAACCTTTTATAATGTTGAGGATTTTATTTAGGAGATTTACTAAGAATGTAAGGGAATATACATACTTGTTATGTATACTTTCATTCATTAATGAATTTTTACCACAAACCCATCTTTTACTCCAAATGGTAACAGAACTCAAAAATATTCTATTTATCCTAATTGTATAAGGTACCAAAGGTTAACACATACCATTTAGATTAGTAAAATTATTTTGTAATAACCAGGGACTTCCTGTAGGCTAGTGGTAGGAAATAAAGGCCTGTCGCACTATGATTGTGGGTTCGATTCCTGCAGCTTTGTCCGACGCGACGGGTTATGCCCCACCCTGCAGGTTGTCCTTTTCCTAAAAATATAGTACTATACTATTCCAAAAATAATCTTCATAAATGTTTTAACCTTAAACAATACTATCCACAGTTCAACTTAATCCACTCCAACCTTTATAGTTATCCAAAATACCTTCATCCAGACTTTCTCTAAAAGGTCTCTAAATTCCAAAATCAATTGTAACATCAGATTCCCCAAACAATGAAAAGTTTCTCTTATTGTCACATACTAAAAATATGATTACCTTAATCATATTAAAACCTTACTGAAATCAAAAAGTACTGCAGTACAATCCATATATATATATTACATTATTCTTATAACCAGAATATAATCCTTGAGTCCAAAAGCACCAATACATTAGTTATTCTGCTTCAACTGTAGTAATAGCATAAGATTGTCCTTGATCCCTTGTCCTTTTCTGAGGTAAGTTTCCTTGACGCTTAGGACATTCATTTGCATAATGACCCATTTCTCTACAATTGTAGCATTCAACTTTGACAGCCTCTTTCTTTCCCTTGCAATCACGTGCCTGGTGACCTTTTTCTCCACATTTATAACAGACTCCCATTCCTTTTAGGCAAGTACCAGGGTGATTCTTCCCACAATTATCACATAATGGAAAATCCTTCTTTCCCTTTTTCCCTTTATCTGTCTCTTGTTCCACCGTTCTCTTCTTCTCTTGCTTTACTTTGTTGTCATAAGACTTAGAGAATTCCTTTTCTGTCTTGATAGCACATGAGACTATATCTTCGTATGTTGAGAAAGATTGTGACACTAGAGCTCGACGGAGAAATGGTTTTAACCCATCAAAGAAACGATCAATCTTACTTCTTGGGTTACGTATATAATCTGCAGCATGCCTCGCTAACCTTGTAAAGTTAGCCTCATACTTTGCGACATTCTCATCCTCCTTTTGTCTCAGACTCAAAAATTGCCTTTCCATATCTGCTCGATGGTCACGAGGAAAGTATTTTTCTAAGAAAAGCTCTTTGAACTCCCTCCATTCCATATTCGATATGTCATCATCTTCCTTTGTGTTTTGAATCAGCGACCACCACTGATCGGCATCTCCAGTGAGGCGGTAAACTGCCATGACAACCTTCTCCCTTTCACTACTCCCCAAGGCATGGAATATTTTCTCTAAGGAATTTATCCATTGCTCAGCTACTATAGGATTTGTACCCCCATTAAAGGTTGGTGGTTGTTGCCTCATGAAACGGTCTAGCATTGATCCTCCACGTTGCGGATCAGGGTGCTCCATACGAGTAAGGTTGTTATTCATAACCTGCGTGAGTTGTCCCAGTACGGTGAGAAGCTGATCAGCACCAGTTGTATCACTAGCTCCACCATAATTATCCTGAGCAGGAGGGCAATCCCTACACGGAGTTCGTGCATTGATACAGTTTCCATTCCTTCTACTAGGCGCCATTTCTAAACAATGGCATAAACTAGATTAGTTTATGAATCAAAATACATAATTCCATACTTGTAAAACACTTAACATAAATTGAACTAATTATGGATATAATCCATAATTATAAAAATGTATTCTTTGAGGAAGTATATACTCGTAACCCTTCATAGTGGTTTGTAAAGAAAATGGGAATTATCCAAAGCATATCCCCCGGGAGTGTCGTAACCAAGAGTGCAGCAAGGCCCGTTGTCGTGCACCAGTTCCCGTTCGAGTCTAGCTCAAAGCGGTGTTTTCGGGTTTTACCCCTAGGTACATCTGTGCCAGAGCCGCCTCTACCTGCTCGTATCCAGACAGGAATGTATTGCTTGGAAAACTCATAACATCTCTATAATACCAAAATTCTAGGAAGTTCTTCTATACTAATCCTCAAAGTTCATCTTAGGTCTACGTGCTCTAATCAGAGTTTATCTAAATCTAGCTTCCAAGGTTAGTACTAAACTGCCTCTGATACCAACTGTAACGCCCCGACCCCAGCTACCCAGAGTCGGTGCATTACTTCGTAACATTGGCATGATCACAAAAGATCAAGTCTCGAAAGACCGATTAGTTTAGTAGCCTTGGAAACACTAGATACATTCGTAAACGTTACATTACATCATAAAGTGAAAAACTACAATAACAAAGTCTCCATAGTCCACACTCATATCCTCTTCCGACTATCCCTGCAGGTCATTCATAAAATACTTCTTCACATCCTGGAAAATATTAAAACATTGAAAGGGGTGAGCTCAGATGCTCAGTAAGGATAACAATAATGCGGAAGCTTTCATAAATAAACATTAACATTTAAGGCAATGTATAACTAAAACAAAAGCCTTTTAAACATGAACTTCAACATAATATGGCAAAAGTAAAATGAGATAATGCCATTTACTTCCTCACATGGATATTCTACTGGTCGAATAATCACATGCAATATCAATAACCACTTTCATAATGATGGAATGTATAATGCCGGACATTCTGAAACATTTTGTCAAGGCCTCGGCCAAGACATCTAAAATGATTAAGGCCTCGGCCAAAACCATAAATCAAATTGGGAAAGGGCCTCAGCCAATTCCACGTCTAGTTGTCTCATGAGACCTGCCGATGCATCGAGGAGCTATAGCGGGCTCCACCCGTCACTTATTAAGTCCAATACATTCCTCATATGAATAGGTTTAAACATATCATAAACCATAACATAATTGTATCACATAAAACATGCATAATGTAAACATAACATTTCCACATTTCAATCACAAGATATCAATACAACACATTGATATAATAAAAACACTTTCAAAACCATTTTCAATACCAAAATAAAAGAAAGTTAAAACTTTGTATTTATTTTTCGTTAAAAAAATGATGGCTTGTAGAGGAAGCCGAAACTCAAATAATGGTCACGGCGGCGGAGAAGTCGTTGTCGCCGCATAAGTACGGAAAGAAAAACATTCCCTTTTGTCGTTTAGCAAAACGCTTTGTATAAAAAGATTCCTTTTGAATAACCGTAAAAGTCAAAGGGGTTTATACACCGTATAAAAGAAATTTGTGTATAAAACCAAATATGCCTCAATGAAAGGAGATTGAGACGAAGTACTTTAAAAGATAATTTTTAAATAAAATATATCTATTATGTGTATTCACTATAGGTACACATAAATAATGTAAAAATACAAGATAGGACATAATAATATCATGACATAATTTGAAAGTAGGAGATTAACCCAAAGAATGGAAGTTGGGTTAAGAAGTTCCCTTACAAAGAGCATTTTTAAAATAAAATAGATCTATTATGTGTATTCACTACAAGTACACATAAATAATGTACAAATACAGGATATGACATAATAATATCATGACATAATTTGAAAGTAGGAGATTAACCCAAAGAATGGAAATTGGGTTAAGAAGTTCCCTTACCTTGTGTCCGACTTGACTCAACCGTTCTTTAACCTCCTGAATAATAAACTAGAGTTAATATCTACCTTATTAAGAACCATTTTCAATTTCATTATCCTTTTTATATCACTTATTACAATGTTATGAACATTATGTAATTATTTAAGTTAATAACGGTCGTTTTGTCGATCTTTGGTACATGAGTCAACAATAAACTTCTTATAATTATAAGTTGTTCATGTGGTGAAATATCCATTATATCCAGAATTATATTAATGATGTAGATATCATATATATCATATATATACAGTATATACATTCATTTATAATATTACGTAACATTTAGAGGTAAGAAATGAAATGCACCGTTCATGGAGACGGTAAGCCGTACGTACGCATGAACGCTACTTTCATTTCAATTTCATATTTAATGGAATGAAATCATAATGATATAAATGTATAATATAATTCCAGTATAATATAGTGTATAATACCATTTACTCCATCCTTTATACATCCCACACATGGCATTAACGATTCAAATCACTTTGAGGGGGCGGTAGTCCGCACTTCCTAAAATGAAATTATCGCGTTTTACCCATAATGGAAATCATAAAGTATGCCATAAATGAGAAATACAGAAGCATAAGTAAAACAAAAACATATTATATATCATATATAAAAATAGTGACATCTTAATGGCCACCTTTGGAGGTGTTATATGAGTGTTGAACAATCATCGTTTCGTGAGGCAGAAATTCGCCATCCACAGAAACCATATGTTCTTTAACCATTGGATGTAGGTGTGTGTAAGTGTAGCTCGAATCCTTCTTATAACAACATCCTAGTATATTGAGGATACTGGTGTTGTTACAAAAGAAATGAATAAAAAGAGTTTAGGGGGTTGGAGAAGAAAAATAACACAAAACAACATTAGAAAAGACATTACCTCAAAATCGGGTAACTCTTTTTGATTTGAGCTAAAGGCTTCCTTGGGAAGAGTTCTGCCCAAAGTGAGGTTTCTAGGAGTAAGTAAGGAATGTTGGGAGAGTATTTGGGCAGAGGTTGGCCGAGCCAAATGGCTTGATGGTGTGAATAAGGTGGGAGAGGTGGGGGCCTTTTATAAGTGGAGAGGAGGGGCACTTTTGGAAAGTAATGAAATGTTACATTATTTCAAAATGCTTTTCGGATTCTAAAGGTCCCACATCTATATAATTCGAGGCTAAGGTGATAAGGTTTCGAAATATCTTCATCCAATAGGCTTTGGACAAGTGTAAGCCTCGGATTTTGCATTATCTTCTCATTTTATTTAAATCGTCAAATAATGATGTCATCGCTGCATCATTATTATGTCATAAATACTTTAATTTATTTAATGTCTAAAAATTATAAAACAAATACTATGATGTAGGAAATCTTTTTAGCTTTCCAATGACTATTTATAATCAAAATTTGGACTTGTATAACCCCAATTAAAAATTGTTTTAGTAGAACAATTTATGTTAGTGTCATTTTCACTTTAACATTAAATAAAAAGTAATTTATGTTATTTCCCAACAAAAGTGGATCCATGGGGTCCCCAAGTTAGGCCATGGCTTGTCTTGGTCGGCCATGACTCAACCAATGAGGTTGGGACATGTGTCTAGGTCATTTCATATTATTAATGTATTATTTATACCTTAAACTACACTAATTACCACTAATCGCGATTAAGAACTTAAAAGTTACTATTCACCAAAAAAATTATTTTGATCTCATTGAACCACATTTTACTTCTTAATGACAACCATGTATGTCGGATTTTTGAAAATCAAATCACAGAAGTTGTAATATTTCATTTAAACGAAAAATCAGTTATTTAACTACCACTTAGTGGTTTCACTATTCATCAAAAATTGAAGTTTTTCAGAATAAGGCCAAAATTTCACCCTAAGCTATAATTGATATTCCGAATTCAAAAATGATGTCTATTTTACAAAATTCCAAACATATAAGTTGTATTAATTAATTTCATAATTAATTCCCGCTGTTACAACAAATAGCGTGTTTTTAAGAAACAATTTATATCAAAAGTTTGGCAATTGTTTATGTCCAATTTCAATGTTAAATTAATTCTAATGACCACCATTGGATAAAATGGTAAAAATATTTTCTAATTATACCTTAAAACCACTAAATAGTATAATTTATCTGTATAAATTATTTTGATTAAAAAAGTTGTTTTTATGTATTTTTCACTATTCATAAAAAATTAGAAGTTCTCAGAAAAATACCAAAAATTCAACATAGGCTAATTTCGATATTACGAATACAAAAATGAAGTCCATTTTGAAATATAAAATTTCTATAATTTTAAAAAGTGGTTATTACTATTCATAACGGCTATTTTGATTAGTTGCGGTGTGTTAGAACTCGAACTTGCGTACAATGCAAGATATTGCATTATTGAATGAGAAGCGTATCGTGGAAGCTCGGGGTGTTACACAGAAGGTACCTCCCCACCTTTAAGCTTTTCCTTCATGATAAAACACTGAGGATCATCAAGATCACCTTCCTTAACTCGACTCGGAAGCATCAAATACATCATTAAGGAAAAAATTGTTACCTGACCACTCTCCTCCTACACCTCCAGGTGCATCTCTGAAAAAAATCCATCACCTTCCTCTCAATGATGGACACATGAAACACCTGATGCTGAACCTTCCTGGTCAGAGCATCAGCAACAATATTTCACTTTCCCGGTGTATACACCGACTCATAGTAAAAAAATACTAGAGATATTGAACGCATATTTTCTGTCGAAGATTCAGATCCCGTTGTGAGAAGATGTTCTTTAAACTCTTATGGTTGGTAAACATAGTAAAACGTTCCCCCAACAGATAGTTCCTCTTGCACTTCAAGGCATACACCACTGCAGCCAACTCAAGGTCATGATTTTGATATTTCTTCTCATGGGGTCTCAACTACCTTGACCCATAAGCCACAACCCTCTCATCCTGCATCAACACATCCCCATGTCCGACTCTGGACGCATCACAAAACACGATGTACTTCTTACCGAGATCAGGTAAGATCAAGATAGGTGTGGTCGTCAACCACTTCTTCAACTCCTAGAAGGCGTTATCACAATCCTCATAACACTAGAACCTAATTCCTTTCTTGGTCAAGCTCGAGAGTGGTGCTGCCAAGCTAGATAAATCCTGAATGAACCTTCGGTAATAACTGACCAATCCCAGAAAACTCCGAACATCAGAAACACTCTTGGGCTTCTCTCAAGATACAACTTCCTGAACTTTCTCTAGATCCACTGACACTCCTGCCTCTGAGATGATGTGACCTAGAAAATGAACCACACCTATCTAGAATTTACACTTTGATAGATTTTCATATATCTGATGCTCTCTTATCATACCCAAGACGATGTCAAGATGTTTTTAATTGTCATCATGAGTTTTTTAGTACACTAAGATATATTCAAGAAATAAAATCACAAAATGATCTAGATATGGATGAATGATTCGTTTCATCAAAGCCATAAACACTGTCGGTGCATTGGTCAGGCCAAAAGGCATTACCACAAACTCAAACAACCAGTACCGACTCCGGAAAGCTGTCTGGGGTACGTCAGAAGACCTCACCCACACATGGTGATAACATGACCTTAGATAAATCTTAGAAAACCAAGATGCACCCCTCAATTGACCAAACAGGTCATCAATTCTAGGAAATGGGTATCTATTTTTCACCATCATCTGATTAAACTTTCGATAGTTAACACATTGCCTCAACGACCCATCGACCTTCTTTAAAAAAATAACAGGGATCCCCAAGGAGACATACTAGGACACATAAACCCCTTACGCTCCAACTCCTCAAGCTGATCCTTCATTTCCTGGAGTTCTGTCGGTTCCATTCGGTATAGTGGAATAGAAACTAACTCCGCTCCTGATAGTTACTCGATCATGAGCTCGACATACCTCTTGGGTGGTAACCCTGGGAAATCCTCTTGAAACACATCCTAAAACCGATCCACCAGAGGAGGATAATTAGATCCCCCGCCCTCATCATCATCTTGTATGATACATGCCACTTGAATCGTGATTCCACTCAGCTGTTGAAAAAATGGCCCTGCACACCCTGCTCGAACATCCCATTCACCATGGTCGACATAAGATTCACCCTCAAGCGACCTGAACAATACTCTATGAAGATCAAAGTCTATGCGTGCCCGATAAAACACCAACCAATCCATTCCCAATATTTGTTCAAACCCTGAAATCTCATGAACAAACAAGTCCCACAGAAAATGATACCCACCAATTTCCATGGAACATCCCTTGAACTGCTTGATATCATCAACCTGCATCCCCAATGGGGTGTCAATTGACATTACTCTACACACCCCCTCCATAGGTAAACCCATCACTACCACAACTTGAGAATAAAAAAATTTGTGTGTGGAACCTTTGTTAAAAAAACACACAAGCATATATAGAATCTACATGGATCGTACCTCGAACAATTGACGGTCTGGCCTCACCATCACCAGGCGCACGCTGAACTGCCTGAAGCTGACCTTCCCCTCTACTTTGGGATCTAGCATGAACACCTTGTGCTGCACTAACCTAATGGAATGATTTATATTGCCCTGGAGTTCCACATCCACCGCCCCTACTAGTACGACCCATGGAGCTCCAACTGTATGCCTGATACAGTGCAACTGATCCCCTTCCCGTACCCGGCACCTGCTTTTCATCATAATGCACACCCATCTGTCGAGGCATCCTGCAGAACCTCTGCAGTTGCCCTATCCTTCCGCACAAACGTAACTAAACTGGATGTCGATGGCACTGACCACACATATTTCCCGTCCTACCACACTGATAATAGAACACCTAGTTCCCACTCTGAGAGGCTGACCCTCTCTTCTGACCAATTTGTTGGAAACTATCCAAATGGTACTTTTGACCTTCGGATGATGCACCACTTGTCCACCAAGTTGGCACGACAAGACTAGCACATGAAGCTCCCTTCAGGTTCCTTTCAGAGATGAGTGGTTGATCCATCACCTCTGCAATCCTCTTCAAGAAGAAGATATTTACTTAAGATTTGATCTCATGTCTCAACCCATCCTTGAAACTCCTTGCTACAGCTTCCTCATCCCCTGATAACAATGGGATATAGATTCCCAACTCATTTATGTGACTAGCATAGTCCATCATTGATAGAGATCCCTGAGTCATGATCATAAACTCTACAGCAATCTCCTACCTCAAAGTCTCTGGGTAGAAATGCTCCAGGAACTTTTCCTGGAAAACCTTCCACGACATCCCCTAAACCTGCTCAGTCTGAGCCTGAATGTCCCACCAAAGCCTTTCTTGGCCCACAACATATAAATAGCCATATTTACTCACTTTTCAACAGGGGTCTCCATATGATCTAGTATCATCTGGATAGACTCTAACCAGAACTCCACTTCCTCTGGCCCACCCTCTCCAGTGAAGGTCGGAGGGTGCTACAGCTACAACTCCCTAGTCAGCTCAAACATGCTCGGTGCAACCCGCTTTGGGTCCCGATCCATCATCTTCATAAGGCGGGCCATGTTCTCCGGAATATAGTCTTATCTACCTTCATTGATCACCACATTTTCGTGCTCTTCTATCGGTAGGTTGTTCTCAGCAACATCCTCCCATTTCCCAACTGGTAATCGAGGTTGTGGAGGCATTTCTCTACATTTCCAATCACAAGATTCAGTACACATATCACAAAACATTCATGACTTCATCAAAAGATCTTTTCTAGCTACCCCAACCCATTTTCATATACTAATTCAACAACATTAACACCTCAAATCCACCACCCAGACCATCACAAACGTGGGCCAAGGTCCACATGTGGTAAACAACCATGCACTACCACCAAACTCACACAACATTTTACAATAACATTTTCCACTTCACTTCAAACCCTTATTTTCATTAAACATTAGTTACCCAATTGTTTTATTTCATTATTCCCATTATTTTTTGGGTTTCATGAAATTCCTGATGCACCCTACTTTCCTACCTCACACACCCACCTCGTGCGTGCGCATAACACAATGCATGTCACATATCTCCCTAGGTGCCTACAATGATGCATGAATGAAAATCCTCGCGATGTTAAGACCACAAGCCAAATATCATAAAACAGTCTCATCAAAAGACATGTGCATCACCCAATGGTGAAATATAATCAACTGTAATAACACACATCCAAAAAATGACATTTCCCACCCAGGGTTACTAGGGTTTTCCCTCATACATGGGTTAGCTACTCCAAAGAACGAGCTCATTTACCCAGTCCCGACACATATTAACCCTTGGAAACCTATCCCAAATAACAATACCTCAAAAAAGGAGATGAAAGACCTCCTCTAACACCACATTGTAATGTACCCGACCCGGAAACCACTAAACCGGTGCTCCGAGCCGGGTAGTTACATAACCTTAAGCGCACCTCCCCATATGTCAAAGGCTTCCGACTAGCAGCGGGGGTCTATGTAGTCAAGTGGGGAGAATATACCCCCTTTTTATTAGAGTAAGACACAACAGAAATAAACCAATAGAAGAATAAATAATAAATAAACGAGGAAATTGTATAACAACCATTTCTAAAAATAAGTATGTCATGTTCTACTACTAGTGAAAATTTGGACAATAGCCCGAAATATAGAAAAAGATAAAAATCCTCAAAATGGTCCCGACTCTAACTCTGGATCCTCCACCAAGTGCTACCCATGTCCACTCAACAATCTAGCAAGGACCCTTTCCCTTCTCCTGACCTGCATACATGAGGTGTTCTCAGGTACCAAATGGCAGCCCGAGCGGGGTGTGAGTACAACTCAGTAGTCCACCACCAATGATGTCTACAAAATATCAAGTATAAACAGGTATTTCATGCAAAAGAATTATGAATGATAATTTCCAAGTAATTATTTAAGGTTCCATTAACCAGTTTAGAGCCAAAGCCATTGCCACTTCCATGACCATTCATTTTACACTAATTCTCATCATTTACCATTTCATCACATTTCCATGGGTTAATCACATACACTATGTTACATGGGCTATGGCCAAAAATAAAATGGAAGAGGGTAAACACATCGTTATACTATCTCACAAGGACCAAGCCCCTCATAGTAGCAATATCCTCACCACGAATCCTCAGTCTGGGTGGATGCAACCATTAGGAGTATAGATCATCAGTCGCCATTCCTAACCCATGCATTTTGTGTGGAGTTCAGAGCATCAGTCTTCACTCGACCCATGGGAATAGATCCTCAAGTCATACCCCCACACTACCAAGCCACGTGTAAATGATTATATATATAAGAAATCATAAACCCACCATATCATTTCCCTTTGAAAAACACCGTTCAGAAAAAACCACATGAGAATTCACATCATGCCTTAACCTATTAACACATTACCATTTCACATCATTTGTCCATTCACCCAATTCCCATTTGTTAGGCCTATCTAAATAAGAATTCAACACTTTACCCATAACCTATCTCGTTATGGTATTTAATAAGTTAACACATTAACCAATTTAAACAATACATCATTTCCATGAATCAACCATTCAACCCATTCCAAATAACGCTTTGTTAATTTCCATTTCTAGGTGCATCACCTATCTCCCATTCCTTTTTCGACAAATCATGACAACACATTCATCATGGGTTCTACCATTTATTACAACAAGGTCACTTGTTTAATAACAAACCCTATGCCTGGGAAAAGCTAGCACATCCCATGGATAACCCAAATTAGGTCATGTCATTATCAACACATCTCATAGGGATTATGAGAGTTCCCATTTACCATTTTTAAGAAACATTTATATCAAAACACATCAAGGTTGGTCAAATATCACCAAAGGAACACATGATCAAAGCCACACATGCATAAATCCACCATAAACTATGGGATAATGTTTGTAGACCACCTACCTCAGGACCGCGGTGGAAGGCACACTCAATCGAGTCCTTAGACCTCAATCAGACCAGCATTTGGAGATTCAACCTGTCATTCGATCTGCATCCAATGACACAAAAAATTCCTTAGGAATGAGGGGGATCAACCTCTTGGAGCTCTTGGACGATTTGGTTCGTTCCTAGGGTGAAGAGGGAGGAATGGAGAGGAAATCACGAGTGGGTTCTTAAAATACCAGGGTGGGAATTTTGTAATTTTTCCATAGCTTTATGAGGCCCCACAGTTTGTCCACACGGTTTGAAAATCCTTGCATAAACCGTGTGCATGCTACTGTCTAGAGGAGGATGGCTGCACGGTTTACCTAGGCAGGCCGCACAGTTTTCCCTGGCAGTGCGCAGGCCGTGCGCCCTAGCTTGTCTTGCCTATCCCCCCTTTCATTCATTCCCCAATCACCCAAAAACCCGCAAGACCTCTCATAATTTTGGATGATATCCATTGAATCCTGAAAAGGGATTCCACCAAAACATAACGAAAAAATTCCTTTCCAAAAACCTGGATCTTACAGTAATCCATCCACACATAGCACTTTGAAAATTCATTCCTTCACATATTTTCCTCACATGTAGAGAGAGAATTTTAATTGAAATAGACCCATAAATATTATGTATCATTTTGGATACCCCTGAATCGATTTCATCGGTATGTCGAGAAGGGGTAATTTTTCAATTTTCATCAGTAGGCACAACACATAGGGTCTCAGTGTCACCATGTATCCCATTGAAATTAGATTCAATCCACATGTAGTTCTTGAGGAACAATGTAGGCTAATTTCAGGTGTCATGGACTTCAGTGATGCTGTTTAATGATTTTAGGAAAGGATTATTCTGTCATTATTTTTAAAATCTTGTAACCTAGTAAATAGGGCTATGTAATTGTGGGAAAGTGGATTTTGAAGATCACAAATAAACAAATGTGAATGTAGTCCATGAGGCTAGAGGCTGGTCATAATAGTCTTATGAATGGTGGTAAATTTGTGACTAGGCCTATTATAAGAGGTATTGGGATCACTATACGCCCTATTATTATAGGAATCAATACAAACATAGTACATGAGTGGAAACTCCATATACAGGAACATCTCATATGAAGGGAATTAGATTTTTTTTATAATTTTGTGGTTGGGATGTAATAAATGATTTATATAGTAATGTGCATTCAACAATGATGGGAATCAGGCCGCAAATAGTTCTGGAAGTGATGGTTTTGTGGGAGACCGACACAAAAAGTAATGTCCTACTCAGAAGAGGTCTACAGTATAACATCATTTCATTTCATTTCATTCAAGTGATATAAAATATGTAGTTTAATTTCATTATTATAATATGATTGTTATATTAATTGTAAAATATTGTGATTGAGATGATGGTTTTTTGTAGTCTAACATCATGAAACATTGATGTTTGTGAACCTTGTTTTATGGTCTTGAAAAAAAGATTGACTACACATCTTAACAACATGGAACTCGGTTAATAGAGCTTTTATCACATCAACTATTTATTGAGAGTCCCTGAATTTGTAGTGGTTAGGGTAACAATTTTTCTATAATAATATTATAATAGGATCCACTAGAAATTACTTTTTCAAGAAATAATTTACATCAAAATTTGGATCAGTATTTCAATGTTATTTTTGGTATCATTTTGGTTGTGTAGACCAACACTATATGTCCCTCGAAGAAGGAATAGAGAAATAAATTTTTGTTAAAGGCTCATGAAATATGAATTCTATGGACATTAAAATGATTAATGGTATGTAATCACTTCCCTTCAAGTCACTACAATTCGTCCAACCATTTTTTGTATTTTTCTTATATTGATAACTAACTGGAGATGGGAACCTAGAGTGATTTAACTTGAACATAGATGGAATGATACCCTCTATCTAATATTCTAAGGAGTATGGAATCACATGTTTGGTGGTGTGGATCGTGGTCTAGTAAGACCACAAGGCATGTATGAGCTTGTCCGACTATGAATATTTGTCATTAACAACAATACTCTAGTGTATATTTGATATAGTCTTGTTAAATTCAACTATATATCAATTAGCTTATTCATAATAGTAAGATGAATGGTTGGATTTTATATTATAGACCTAATATAAATTATCCAACATAGAAGAATAAGAATTAGTGTGGTTTTATATTCATATTTCATGAGGGACACTAAATCAAATAATGATGGTGGAATTCATTAAGATGATAATATTTTTTTTCCCCAAATTCCATGAGGGGTATAGGTTTGGTCTACTTTGAGAAGTAGTAAGATGAACTGATATTGAACGTATTTGTTATAGTAGGTGGAAATGGTCACATGAATTCCACCACCCATATGGATTATAAATTGGATTACTTGGATGTGGGATGAGTTTTGGTGGTTGGCGAATGACATTGGTGTAATGCTAGTGGAAATGTAACATTTTGGAAAAATTTGTGAAATCTTGAATCATAACTGTCTAGAAGTACCCAATCCTCTATATTTTATGGTCAAACATGAACCATGACTAGTGGGCACCAAATGTTATTGTGTGACCTTCTTCTATGATATTGGTGGTCTCCAATCTATTAATTCACTTGAGAAGTAATTCCCATATAATAGAGGACATTTTTATGATTCATGTCATCATATAGAAATAATTTAATTTCGTTGCATTGGATTTTCTATTTTTCATCACTATTTGGTGGGAGTACACCATTATGAATTTAGTATATAATGATTATCATTTAGACAGTGGTAGAACGATATGGTTTGGGTATGAGAGTATCTTCATGGATCTCCTCAATGTTGGCTTGAATGAAAGGTGATACCATAGAGGTATTCATAATATTGATAATTGATTCTTCCTATTCTATATCTATTGGAGATGTGCTCACATATTCAAATGTGTTGCCTTACAAATATTGTGACCATTGGATGTGAGTAAATGATAGCTCCAAATGGAATTATACCATTCGTCCTATAACATGGTTTAGAAATGGGGAGATATCTTCCATTTTGATTAGATAATCAACATTATTCTTCTTGATTACCATTTCTGAATAACCTTATATCATCATGTTATTTACATTTAACAAAAGTTCTATCTCTATCCCAACAATGGGAACCTGTTATTATTTTCATTTTTCTTTTAGAAATTTGGCAACATAAATTTGTAAGACATGTCTTCCATTACTGAGGAAGTATGGATGACATGTAGAAAAAATATTTTGAGCTCTAGGTCTTCCACACTATTCCTTTTTTGGATTTTGGATATTCCTTCAACACACACCACCCAAGTCTGGGGGACCTCTTGAAAAGTGACAATATTTTCATTATGTAATTCAATGTCTATTGAAGTCATCTATGCCAAGGGGTGATCCACTAAAAAACCTATTAAAATATATCCATTCATCCCTTAAAGAGTCAAGAAATTGATGAAAATGTAATATTGAATCACTGCAAACCATATTAATCTCATGCTCAACATCGGATGACTAAGATTTTTTTTAGTGGATTTCTATGTGGAAACAAACTAACCACATGGTTATACAGGTAGTGCCTTGTTATTTGGGATGAAATTATTATCACCAAAAATATATTAATTATATCTAAATAATAAGTAACAACATCATGTATGGTTTAAATGAGGTAATAAAAGATTTTCACACTAAAGATTCAATTATTTTGTTTATGGAAGGCACTAATATACTGCTCTATGGTTGTCACATAAAAAATAACAATCGTTCCATTGGATTGTGACATTAGGAAATGATGTATTAAATGATATTTATTTTTAATTTCAAAGTCTCCCTGAAAATCATCAATCCCCTAATATGTAACCCCATGTTTGATAAACCTGGAGAATAAAATAATTTTACCTACATGGTTTGATATAAAGTTTCAAATACAGGACAAGCGTCGTTGATCTACCCTTAAATCCCTAAGGATTCAAGGAGGGGACATACTATGGATTTACTATACCCTTTAATGGTTCAATTTGATTCCATGATGGTTTATGAATAATATTAGAAATATTCCCAATGTAACACTAAAATCAGATTTCATGGGGGTTTATTTTCAAACTATGTGGTCATAGTTTGTTTAAGAGGAATTCAAAACAGTCTATGTGGCTAGACCACTGTTGATATTTGACCACTAAATCATCATCATACAATTCGAAAAACCATCCCATGATATTTTTAAATATACCATTTATCACACATTGGTACATAATAATGAAATTTTGTAAGAGATAGGGTGTTGCATGATAGATTAATAATCCCTAAGGGGCCCTAAAGGCTGCTACTTCTCCATCATCTTTGGAAATTCATATTTTATTGTTCCTTGAATATAAATTAATAAAACATAGGTCTAGATATCCATTTCTCACATCAATCTCTAATTACAAGGTCAGGAACATGAAATCATCCTTCACGTAGTGCATGTTGTGATCATTAAAATTGATAGAAAAAGTAATTATCGTATTCTATTTCATAATTTGGACTATATTTTAAAACCATTTTGGATATTGGATCTCTTCAATAAAGTCATATCTAATATGTTACTCCTCCATAGACTCTATTTTTGCAGTTTGTATTTTTTTCATCCATCTGGGTACCTTTTTAAATCCATTGTGATCCTCTTGAAATTTGAATTGCTGTGTGAACTCCTTAGGGTCATGGTCCAACATTTTCATTGAAGTTTGAGTAGAACACAACCTCATTCTTCTTCAATATGGAGGTAAAATCCTCTTATTCATAAATATATGTGATCCCACTGATTGAAGTGGGTCTTGGGTATTCTTCTACGCTCAAATTTATTTCTAAAAATTCATAAATGGTGATAGAGACTCCATCCCCAAATGATGGATGGTAATCCATATGTTCCCCATCCACTTTTTCTCCCTATAATTATGCTTCTTCCTCTTCTTTCATAGGGGAACAAGTAATGGGGTAATAACTCTAGATTTAGTAGAGTATCTGATATATTGGAATTCATAGTTTGAACCATATTCTTCTAACCCAAAAAATAATGTGAGGTATCCTTGAAACACATTTTGGGATGGTGTTATGAAGGGAGATGGATTATTTCCAACATTTTAAGGAGATTCAACAAAAACGTATGACCCAACTAAAGAGGTATGATTTTTTTGGAGCTCTTTAGATGGAGAACGAAATATTTATAAGAGATTTATCCTTTTTCTGAGAATTTAGAATAGTTTCCAACGTAGCTGGACTAAGTTTTCATGACTGATATAATGAATAACACTAAATATTATCTAGAATTTAGACTCATTGGAATGTACTAATATATGATAAAGACGTACTCATTGTCTATTTTTTCAAGGGGTTGATCAGGATAATTTATAGAAAATTTAGTTAAGTGAAAATTTCAATTACATCAACCAGGGGATACTTCCCACCCATTTGATAGAGACCTACACTGATATAATGTGAATCATTGGATTTTAATGGGATTTATCATAATTCAATGACTCAAACTATTCATTAATGTAGTATTTGAGGCATTTAGGATATGATGATTGAATTTCCACATGTCGATGAAACACTGGACTTATTAAAGTCGAATGGAGGGTCATATTCTTTTGAATAACCTGAAACTATGAGTCTGATACAAGATATCCAAAATTATCCATGGGCTTCACTTGAACTAGGGGATTTTGTTAACCTTTTTCAGATACATTTAGTGTTAGAGTGAAAGGAACTATGTTTCCATTACTGGAGCCCAACCAGTTATCTATCCGTACTATAAGGAGATTTAATCTATATCAGTTATCATTGAAAGTAAATCATACATATACACCATTTATCCTATTGTAATCACATTAGGGTATAAAATTTCCTTGTATAGCATTTTCATCCTCGTGGTATATAGAGGATATATGTGTGTGACATTCTTTAGGATCAGTTTCTATCTCATTGAATTCCTAAGTAAAAACACATCTTCAAATGCATAGGTGGGGGGGGTATAAAACCCACTATGATTGATTCTATATAAACGGTTAACATGTAAGAGGGAATTCGAGATTGATATCTAGGCTGATAAAATTGTTATGTGCTTCAGTATTTCATTTTTATGGTATATGGTTCTACCTTTTATAGTTTTTGAATGATCTTTCGCATGTGATTAAGGGTATAAGGTATAGAATGTGGATGGATAAACCCCCTAAATTTTATTTTGAGGTGAAACTATTCATGGTGGTTTGGAATAAATGGACCTTTCAACCTTCTAATGGTGAATTGGCACATGTTCTTCTTCTTACTGATTATCCATTGTAATCTAGTTACGGTATTATTCGTCATTTTTATAGGGATTTTCATTGTCCTATTGGACTCATTGAATATTTCTTACACGTGTTTCCATGCCATAAATGATCCTAATTGGTACATGGCTAGAAATCTAATTCCTATTGATATTATTCAATAACTAATATACTCAGATCATACAATATCTTCCTCATGATCCTCAATCAGGTCTAGGGATCATGTATTCAAAGTTATATTCATCATCCAAGAAGAGATCCATTAAATGAGTGAAATTAATGGAACTGATGATTAATTCAACATTCTATAACTATTTGTATTTGGTTGAAATTTTTGGTTGTACCATTTGGTGGGGTGAATCATGTTTTTTTATATTTGAAGGTATAAGGATTGATAGGGTCAAATACAAAGGTGGACATGATGCCGGTTCGTCCTCCTACTTTATCTTCAGGAACTTACTTAAAGGATACATTTTTAATGGATTGATTTTGAATATTTTTTTGTGTTGGTGGTGTCTTCTATGTTGAAGTAAAAGGATATGGGTAAATGGTTGGTTTTCAGAATTGTTCATGGAAAATTCATGTAGGTTGGTTGATTCTCATTCGAGTAATCTAAATGTGAAAACACTACTAACTTTTTATAATAACATCTTTCCACTTATATTTAGTCATTATGGGATGTAGTGATTATTTACTCTTATTTTCCTGGTGGCATTCCCCACATCAATTTCCCAGAGCCCATAATTTTTTTTTCAGATTTCATTGAAGTGGAAGAATTCCTAAAAGGTGCACCCCAACATCCTATGTAATGTATAATAATACGTTACGTCCTTGATAACTAGTAATTCGATGATCTTGGGCTCTATATGTGACAGGGATTTCATTATTCAAAGCATCAATAAAGTCTTTATAGACTTGATCATCTTGAAATGAGTAATAATCTCACCATACTACTATGAATGAATTTTTCCTGTTCCCCTCCATGCATCTTGGTGAGGAAAATATTTATATTGATTCATCAGGGTACCAAACTATATAGATATTATTTTTCAGTTAGAGCTTGTGAAGAGGCCAGATTAAGTGAGATGGAATCCTAATACACCTTTATATCTCGTTTTAATATGAATGATTGATTCATTTAGGACTTGAGATTATTTCATTGCATGGAATAATCCATTATTTGGGAAATATTGGCAAAATCCTAAAAACACATTTTTATGTAAATGGTATGTGTGGAATTAAATTATCATTTCGGAGATTCCTTATGAAAAAGGAATGCATATCTTTTTTAGAGAAGTAGTAGGTTCATGTATGAGGTCATCCCATTCCTTATTGAATTTAAATATGAGACACCCTCATTCTCCCTCTATTTGAAAATTATTTTGTTAAGGATTTTCTTCTATTGAAATGTTGAGCTAAATAGAAAAAGAGAATTTTTGATGGAGGTCTTACCATCCCATGATTAACCATGATACAGAATTGGTGTATGATACAAAGGATGAACAATAAAAATTTCTCACAGTGTATCTGATTTTGACTACATCTTATTGCATTGGAGTTCCAATCATGTGATCCAGATGGGATGAAGTGTGAGTAATAATTTGTTTTGGATCTCCAGAGCCACTGAATATCAGAAATTTTGGACTCCCAAAATTTGGAGAGGGAGGGTTGTCGGTCATCCATTCACAATATGGTTTTCATTCTTTCTCTTATGGTGAATTTCATTCATCCATAGCTTTCAATAAATCTTCCAATGAATCTATGGTGTCAATAATTCCATAATGAATGTTCATATGATCAGAAACATGGATATGTGAAGAAATAGGTAGGACATAATGTATTGGTTCATCCAATATTTGTTGATGATATTGGGATGGGGATATCTTTTGATGGTTTTCTTAAATCCATTATTGTTGTTTTCCTAATGAAGGGAAATATTGATATCCATACATATTAGGGTCTACGTAAATGGATGATGTTGGCACCATGCATGGAATAATTACGTGCCCTAATTTTTTCACTATGAAGGTCCCTTGTTGTTGTGGTACACCTATTGGATGTGTATATTGAGGTTAATACCCTGGAGCATACTTGGTAATAAATATTACTCATAGTAAATTAGCGTTTATTATTCTATACTATTTCATTTATTCCAATTTCCAACAGAATATTTCTTTGAGAATGATTAAATATACCACTATTCGTGGTGGATATTATATTATTTTTATTATCGCATTATATTTAGTGTATATTATTTGTTTATTTAATAATTGATTGGTCGATGGATCAACTAAATTCCATGATATTTTTTAGTGTCACATATGTAGAGGTCATTAATTTTTATGTGTGGACCACATTCTAGGTAGAAAAATATTCTCCATGATCCTATATTATTGTGTCTTCTTTTTTTAAATAGGGTTGATGCCCATGATGTTCCCGAATTCATAATTCATTTTGGGTTTATTACTAATATTCACATGCTAGAAGGTCTATTTGTTCCCTTTTTGGGACCATTCCCATTATTTTGGAGATTCTATTCAAGCCTCTTTGTTATGAATGAATCAGGGGGAACCTCCGATCATCATTTTAACATGCTTCCCTTTTGGGGAAAATGAGTCGTGAGATGGGATGAACTAGGAGATAAAACGTGTCATTTTCCTCACAATATAGTAAATGAATGAATACCATCCGAGGGGTTGACATAAAATTGACTTCACCTCTATAATTGGTTTTTGCTCTAGTTCCTTCATTGTTTTTCCCCATGAATAATTGTTATTTATTAAAGGGGAAATTAATGAAAAAACTCTTCTATCCCTATGGGTTAGAGTTAATCCCTTACCGTTACCACTACAACTACAATCGCCGCTATCCTTCGCTATTGCATTCATTTTTGACTATGTAGAGGTAAAATGATATATATGAACACAATATATTTTCAACCATTGACATTAGAAATACCTAATTATTGCATTCCCTCAATGGAGATTCTTTCATAATGTTATTTATTTCTTATTATTTGAGGATTTTTTATGTAATTCTCTCATTGTTCCTGAAAACATTTAGACATATTCAAGTCGTATTATTGTTGTGTGTTTGTTATTTCTATATTAGGGTTCTTTATTAATATATTACTTAGGAAAAAGACATTACATGATGTCATCCTTATATATTAAGGTTTGGGAGTTCATAAATTATTAAATGATATAACATTTAAAATGCATTTATCCATTCCAATTAAAGATCTTCATGCCACTTCTATGGTCATGGTCATCACACAGATAGAAGGGATTCCAAGTCAATTGGATGATAAATATAACCCTATATTTTATTATGGTTTGAAAACCTTATGTAAGGAATGTTCCTTTATTTTCACTGCAGGAGTGATTTCAAATGTTTTAGACGAATCATGTCTATACACTCTTCTGAAAATACATTTGAAATGTTGAAACTTTAAGTGGATGCTATTCAATGAATAATGTTTATATCTTCCATAAAAAAATATTCTTCTCATTGGAAACATATAAATTTTTTCTTTTGGTGGATACTCCTGTACTTTATCAACCCAAAGTGTGTTTTAAATGAATTTTTTTCTGCAAAAAGGGGGTCTAGTGGGGTTCTCAATGAATAGGAAACAATCTAGACGGAGTTTGGAGGAGGACTATGTTCCCGAGCCATTTTTTGTATTATAATGAATGTCACTTTTCATTGATAGGGTATAAAATATTGTTGGTCCCATCACTACAAGTGTCTTTGAATATGATTTCCTTATCATAATTAACTCATCAAGATTTGGGGACCTTCTTTTATAATTGAAATGTCACTCTAGGAAGGAACATCAAAGAAAATTCCATCATGGGTATGACTAGCATCGTATCTCAATGTTTGATTGTAGAGAAAGTATCTCTAGTGTATACCCTATAGGGATCCTTCAAGGTGGATGGGAGCATGGGGAGGACCTTCATTCCAATTTATCTTCTATTCATTATGAGTAAACCATAAATAATTATTAGTGTATAGGATCTATGGATAGATAAAGTAGTTACTATAATGAAAAATTCATGGTAAATTATCTACGGTAGACCTCCAAAGTTTCCAGTAACAATGTTGTAGTGAGGAACAAAAAAAAATACTTATACTACTTCCATAATTTTTTTAATAGATTAGCAAGATCTCAATCCAAAATTGATAGATTTTTAATGGCCTTAATCAAATCACCATCTATCAATGAAGGATTACATGTTTTATCTTCATTTTCTAGTTTCTTTTGGTATAATTTCATTTTAGGCTATATTTTATGGTAAACATGGTATGCTTATTGTATGTTATTTTAATTATATATGCTTTCATTTTCAGTTTCCCCCATGGTGATTCTAGAATATGATAGTATGATTTTGGAACATTATTAGTGATATATACATGAACTGTAGTTGTCACTAGAGTAGACTAATGACCCTCAGTTTAAATGTATATTTTTCCCCATCAATTTGTCCATTTAAAATGGAAAATTGTTAGTGAATCTCCTAGATTATAGCAGGGATGGATACCTACTTATGAGTGAACAACCCGTTATGTGGATGAGTCACCCTACATTTGGAGGAATGATTTATTTCTATACCCCTCGCCATTGATACTGACTTTATTACATCTTGGCATGTTTATTGGATATTGAAAGGGATTGATGTTTGAAAACAATTGTTTCTATGATGTGTTGGGAGTCTTTAATTGTGGGAATGGGGATATAGTACAATTCTAATATTGGAGAAAGGATATGTGACTTATCATGTCCTCTATATATACCAATAAATTAATAAAAATCCTCATATTTAGGAGAAAAGACACAAATCAATACTTGATTTTTAATTTCAGACAATCAAGCTAATTTCTCTAGTTAATGTTGTATTTTACTGATGGGATACATATACCGATAAATGTTTTTCATATTATTTTTGTAGTATCCATATTTGATTAGTGTTTTTCATATAAATCCACTATAATTTTTATATTAAGGTGGTTTGTTTTCATATATGAATAATAGGATTGATATGAATGAGAATGTATTTCTATCTTCTAATTGTTTTTTTTCAAATATTAATGGTGGGAATATTTATCCAGAACAACGATGCTGGCATGTTATATATGGTTTCATTTTCTACCTATATGACCAACATAAGGGGCCCAGGTCTGGATGACATTGGCTGGAGATCTGTGGGATATGTCCTCTTAATTGTGAGGATATTAGGCCACACGATGTAGGTGTAGATGAATATTTGTAGGGGCCTTTTGTTGGAAACCGATGATGCTAATATGATATTCCTGGATACCACTTCCTCGGCCTCCCCAAGGTATGGAAAAAAATAATTATCTCTTTCTCGGGAAATGATACTTAAATGGGTTTATATTGATATTAAGGATATCTAGTTCTGGACCACTAACCATTATTGATGAGAAGGCTGGTGTGGATACATAAGGTGGGGGCATTGTCTAGAAACCTCTAGGGTAATTATAGAAACATTATTTGGGTAATCTTTAAAAAATGCATTTGAAACTCAGCATTGAATATGATGGGCATCGGAGGGCATCCAATATTAAGTCAAGGACCCATCCTAGGATATTTTTAACGCATATATCTATTATATATTGTGAGACACCATTGGATTCATTATAAATCTAGTAAAAATTTACATAATTGTATAATACAAGCATAAAAAAGAATACCATATCCATTTAACATATCCATAAATGAACACATTCACCATAAATCTCTTTAAATGGGCCTATTTTAACATGAGGGTGAAACGGGCTTTCCATGATAGTGATGAAATTATATTAGTTAATGTTTCATGTTCGGTTGACCATTTTTTCTGATAAAAGACATGGTGTCCCATGTATTATTGACTACGGGGTTTATGAATATTGAAAAATCATTCAAATTGAGTTAACCATTATAAATCACATTCAAAAAAGTTATTCAAAGGGCCTGGAAAACACTAAAATTCTCTCATTCAAGATGTTCCAAGATCATACATTCTAATTGATGAAAATTTTTGATGCGTGGACCATCAATTCATAAAGGCTACACATTGGTCAATATGATGGGATGTCAGGATCATTAAAGCCTTTTGGGGGGACACTATTTCCTTTCTAGGAGACTTTTATAGAATATATTATGACAGGTCACAAATCCATTGATCACTCACACATATGTTTTCTATTAGGAATGAATTAATCATTAATTATTAGTATGAATGAGGTCAGAATCATTCATATGTATTCTATCATCTTCATTCATAAATGATTCTATATACATATTATCTCCTCCATTAATGATAAATTTATATACAAATAGTATATTATTTCCCCTCTTGTCTTTATGATAGTCATTTTAAGACACCTAATGAGTCACTTTAAAATTTACTATTATCAATGAGACAAAAGATGTTTTAATGTTGGGATATAATCCAAAAAATGGCATTCCAATGTATCACCATGAACGGAACAAGAACCCAAATTGATCAATGAAAATAAACATGACAATAAATCATTTTATAGTCATACAATAAAGACCAATCTATATAGTTTAATTTCATGTGGAAATCAAGACTAGGAAAAATGTGCATAGTCAGAGTTTGGTGTTGGAATTATGCTAAAATGGTCCAAATTGTATTGAAGGGGTATAGACCCCTAGGTGGTATATTATCTTATCTCAAATAAGTATTAATATGAATAATGGATAAATTGTCTTGGAAGGAATATGAACTCCCATTATAGAAGTGAACATTATGGTTATATGGACCAGAGAATTTTTTGGTGATGTTTGGTGTTGGGGTCAAACCAAAAATAGGCTTCCCACATATCCCAGTGAATTGGGAATCAAAGAACATGTATTTTGGAATGGGAGATGGATTATAAAAAAAGGGTGCTATTTTCATATGTATTTCTTATTACTATAATGTGTATTCGGACCAATGATTAGGAATTATTTTGGTTACACTATATTAGATTCCAATTATTTGGGTGTGGTTTGGTGTTACTCTGAATTGGAGGACCATTATTCATGGTATCATGAAAATATCACGATATCATGTAACCATTAATCTCATGTCAGTCATTAACAATTTGATAAATAATAAGAATTTGTATAATTTAATATCAAACAGTTCACTTGTTTTTCGGTGGATGTGTTCTGGGCCTAAATGGACAATGAAAAAGATTGAGATTTGACATGCCTATCTCCTCCCATCATTGTACCCTTGGATGAAAAATATGATAAAGAGTGCCTCATCCCATAATAAATTCCATTGTATTACTCTAAGAGGGAATCCTATAGATTTTTTCATGTACAATAGAGGATTATAATTAAATATTCCTCAAATGTAATAGCATTCATGACTCTATCCCTTCCTATCTAAATCACAGAGGTCCACCTGAGAAACTCCAAGGCTATTACCCTCATTAGGATTAAAATGATGAACTGATAATGTTCCAATAGAACCCCTTCTCAAGGAGGTTACCAATAGTACATCACTTACTATATATATATATAGTCTCAATAAGACACACTGATGATTCCAATTTGTGGGTGATACATATAGGGTTTCTTTGGAAGTGACCTTGGCATGATACAATTAGAATTGTTTGTGGTGGGGAAAAATTTGGGCCGAATAGAATGAATAGAGGATGATTTGGGAGATTGCGACCATAACATCCTAGTATGTCCCTTTCCACATAGATTAATCCTACTAGGGGTGGAGTTCCCTATGTATAGTATCATGTTATGGGTGTAAGTGTGTCATCCACATAGCATTTGGATACTCAATCCTGATTTCTATCAATTCTTTACATTGAATCTTAGATTTGGGTTTCACCCAAATAGTGGTTTTCTATGTTGGGTGACATTACTACCTTATATTATTTTTCTATGTGTGGCATGGATCTTTCAATGTAGAATTTATATATGAGGGTCAGTGGAACAAAATGTGTCCATCCATTTCAACAACACTGAATTGTCTCTATAAAGGGGGTTTGGTTATTCAAATAGTTGGATGACTTACTTTTCTTCATTAATGTTATGTGGTGTGTTTAAAAATTAGGAATTGGATTAAATTTCACCTTTATTCCAATTTTTATTTGTGTTTATCCTCTTGGAAGCCGGCATTTTTTCATCAGACTCCTGATTAATTTATAGAGGATCCTGGTAACTAGATACCTAGATGGTCGTTTATCTATGGTTTGAAACAATTCATTCTTTTAAGGATACATTAAGGTCGACAAGTTCCATGAACAGTTTCATTCATGGGAGATAAAAACCCCAACTACACTACAAATAAACATATAATTTTCTAGGATAATCATCCATAGGATCATAAATCTTTTCCCATACCCAATATGAATTGATTTTTTTTACCGTTTGTGGTGATATAGTCATGTCCTGTAAACAATTTCATTATTGGAATTCTTTAGGGAGTGACCAAATGCCATCCAGAGTGGTGGTCAACATATCTATTTTTCTATGTGAACCCCCTCTCTTATTTGTGCCTTATATTCCACATAATAATTTTATTTAAACTGTTTTTAGCTTTATTATTCATCATTAAAAATTTCAATAAACTATAATTATCCGACTTGAAGTTTTTTCAGGAACCAAGAGTCAAACCTAAAATCAATCTTCCATAATATAGTTTCCTAATTTTGAATTGTAACACTTGAATACATCCCCATTATTCAGTTTTTGTTAAATGATATCCACAAGAGTTATTCCATGTGTATTTTACGTATAAGCATATATGAAACATCATATAAGTAGAGACCTCAAGCATGACGTACATGGACAAAAAATTACTTTTGCGGAATACTTAATACATAACAAAAAATCATAACTCAAGGATCGTAATAGTTTACTGTATTTGGAAACATGAAATATAAACGTCTAATTATGTTGAAATATGTTTATCAAATCCCATAACGATCTTCCCCTATTTTTTCCTTACCTAAAACCATTCTTTTAATCCTGGGGGAAAATAAAACATAAAAAGGGTGAGCTCAAATTCTCAGTAAAGGTAAGCATGGATAAAATAAAACATACCATATAAATTTTAACTTAAAAACATAAAAATAATGTTTAAACATAAAAATCTTGAGAAACGACATAAAACATGGAAGTAAATAAGGCATAGATCATAATGGATCATAAATCATGATAAAATGTCTTGGGAATAAAACATGTAATTGTGGAAACCATTAATCACATGATATGATTTCCATATTAGCCAAGGCATTGCTTCCAAGACCATCTTAGTGGACGAAGTCCCTTTCTGAATCGAGTTCACTCCTAATTCTTGTCCTGTAATACTGAACCAGATTAACATACCATTATAGCGATGTATATCTCATGAGATATAAATCATTACCCAATTCATTGGAGGGAGATATAGGTCCCACCCATGTCATAATGAAATTATTCTTATTTGTGTGACAACATAAACATAAATCATTCATCATAACCCAAAGAATAAAATGGGTTTCATAAACATCATCCCATCATAACATAATCCATACAAAAAAATGGATGTCATTTCATCATAGAAAAAGTGAAACAATGTAAATCATAGAGACATTATACTTGAAACATACACACATGAAATAATGTCATCTTATATGGAAAATGGTTTTGATAAAACACTTGAAATGAACTCTTGTTGAAAATATCCTTTCATCTTCAAAATCAATTACTTTTCACAAAACGTCAGGAAATTTTAACAGAAAAAGATTTTTTTTAAAATAGTCATGATATCTTTTGGAGGAATCTTCATGAAAATATGTTTTTATAAAACCGTAAAAATCCTTTCATTCCGTATAAGTTAAAAAAACATTCTCCTCGTACTTTTTTTGGAAAAGTCAAAAAGTTCCTCACAACGTAAACAAAAAAAAAGATTCCTTACATACCATGTACTAAAAGTCAAAATGGGTAAAAGGAAATTAAACATACATAAAAAAATTTAGAAAACATGGACATTGATGATAACAATAACCCTAGTAAACAATTACGTATAAGCAATCTCAGATAAAAAATTAGATTTGCAAAATTATCCCTTACCTTAGGTCTGATATGCTTCGTATGGATCCGAACCTCCTGTATAATGATTTAAATAATTTTATTGACTTATTACATTATCATATACGTTGTTATGATATCATATATGTTTCACTTATGACTTTATATTACCCTTTCTTTTGTAAATTCTATGTTAAAGCACCGTTTTGGGTAAAATCATTTCATTTATCGTATGTGTTTCAACTTGTCATTCCTGATATTATTACTTATATCCTGATTGACATAGTTCCAGAATGTAAAAAAATTATTTATATATAATATATTTTCATCATATACATATATATTATAGATCGATAAAAGGAATGAAATACACCGTTCCTGGAGACGGTAGGCCGTACGTACGCATGAACGCTGTTTTTGTTTCCTTGTTAAATTGAATGAAAACAAATAGATGAAATACATATATATATATATATACATAAATCTAGTATCATTATTATTTCTTATATTTCATTATTATTCATTATATAAACTTTATAGTCATTCATGTATGGTTAACATGGAGAATGAATCTAATCGCGTCGTGGAGACGGTAATCCGTACGTACGCAAGAGCGATTATATCATTCCCATAATTATTGAATAGAATTGGAGTGGATGGTATAATATATAAAAATCAGTATAATGTTATAATAACCATATATAGTTATTCTTTACACCAGTATACCCATCCATGTAAGGTGTTGTTGGAAAAACAGATTAAACCACGGCGTGGAGACGGTATTCCGTACGTACGAACGCACGGTGATTTCATTTTCTATAGGATGGATAGATGGTGAAATATGATTGTTTCATACTTATAATAACATATCAGTATATTAGTGATACTGATGTTATTACTTCATAATTAATCAACTAATGAAGAGGATATTTAAGAAGAATGAAACTTGAAAGAATCGGTAATGGATATTACCTCTTCTTTGACACGCCTCTTTGAAACCTCCTCTTAGGGTACTAAAATTGGTCTTTGAAAAATACCAGGACCTCTAGTATGTTTCTAGGAAAGTTTATAAGGGAAATGGGTAGGGGTTGGACGAGCTTCAAGGCTTTAAATTGTGTGAGGCGAAGAGGGAGGAGATGCCCTTTTATAAGGGTGGAGAGGGGCACCATTGGAAATATAAGAAAATAATAATTTATAATAAATCCCAACCCAATTTAGAAACATCACAAATTACTCAAATCCAAATATTAGATAAGATAGGGTTTTAATTTAATCAACCAAAAAAATATAGACATGTTAGGAATTTATTTTAAACATTATCAACTTGATTTATCCATATTTAATCAATTAAATTTTATTTGTGGTAATAATATTATAAATTTTAAATTATTATAAATAATTACTTTTTTGTTGAGAATTGTCCATAATTGGATAAATTATAACATTTTAGACCATATAAATTTAAATTTATAATTTTTTAATATTTGTGATATTTTTAAACAATTTTATAATATGTTATTTTTATAAAATTACAATAGTGTCAATTTTGACACTATTCATTTATTTGAATTTAAATAAAAAATATACAGAATATATGTTCGAAATAAAGATTTAATAGATTCATAACTTGTCATATTTATCTATAAAATTAGTGGATCACATTAAATATTTCATGTAATATTTATTTTAATATTTTTAAAAACATTTATTTGATATTTCTCTTAATAAAATAATTTCAACATCACTATTATATCACCATTAATGATAATTATTTAATCCCTAAAAATTATAAATAAATTCATATGATGTAGATAATTTTATTAGATTTATAAAGACTATTAACGTTCGAGGTTTCATGAAGTTTATCACTGACTTAAAATTAATATACTTATAAGATTTAAGAGAGTGACATGTTGTCACTTTCTTTGGTTTTAATAATAAATATATTATTTCATGGTCAAAATTCAAGGAAATGAATATAGTCCGACCCTTAGGTGACATGGGTCGACTATTATTCATCCAATATGATTTTTCCAAGTTTTAGGGTAATTTTATAATCTTATTTTTACACTTAATTACCCGATATACCTTTAATTGTAGTAAATAAAAAATTACTGTAGTTACTATTCATAATATCAAAAAAAAAATAAAAGTAAACTATTAACATAATTTGGACCCACTGAATCCAAATATGGAATCCATTTTAAAAAATTAAAAACACAAAAGTTTCAGAAATTAAATTAAAATTAATCCTCTTGTCGAATGAAAACGGGTTTTTGTTTAAAACATTGCAAAAGATTGAATTGATTTAACCTATGAATAAAGGTAAAATAAATTCTAATGACATACATTATATTAAATGGTAAAAATATATCCTATTTATAATTTAAAACCATTGAATATTATAATTTAACCATATAAATTAATATGATGAATAAAGTTGTTTTTAATTAAAATATAGCCTCTTTTTACTATTTATTAAAAAATAAAAGTTATCAGAAAAATATCAAAAATTTATACAACGTAAATTTTTAAATACTAATTCAAAAGAAGAAGTTTATTTTGTAAAATTGAACTTATAAACATGTTAAAAACTAGATTTAATGTGGGTGCGCCATCAAAACGTGGAAAAACTGCATTTTTTGAAAAATACTTATTTTACCCGAAAAATTTATTTTATTCTCATACCATGTTATAGAAAATGTGTAAGATGAAAAAATAATGCTATAAAATTCAAAATGTAGTTAATACTATTCATAACAGCTTGTTGTTAATAATATTATAACCATATATCATTGTTTAGTGAAACCTGATATTGCGTACAACACACGATATCGAGGAAAGTCGCGATTGTGTGTAATGAAAGTCAAGTCAGGGTTGCGTGTTGTGAAAGAATCCGTTGTTGTTTCATATAACAGAATCCAACCATATTTCATTTATACATTGAATATATATATATATATACTCAATGTTGCGTAGAATGACTATTATAAAATATACTTGAAATTTTGTGTAACACAATCTAAGAATAGTGTTACATATACTTCAAGATAATACAGTGTGGCGTATAGCACAAGATAATCTTATTGTAGCATAAAACACATGACATCAAATAAATTAAAAAGAATACTTATCATAAAATATCTGGTTGTTACATTCTACCCCCCTTAAAATGAATTTCACCCTCGAAATTCATCGGGGTTATACATGGTTTTCTACTTGAATGTTTCTTTAATTGACACAGACCTCGTAAAATGAAATACCAAAATTTAACTTTAAAAACTAAATTATGAAACATAACTGTTACCCAAATTAACTAATCACTGGGTTTCTACATAGGAGAACATAGGTGAAAATATGGATATGGAAGAAAAATCTAACCATCAAGTTCTGATGGAGAGTGGTAGAGGACATGGCTATGAAAAATCCAACAATTACAAAGCCATAAATTTGTGATGATATAAGGTACCATCTGATTCATCGGATATAAGAGCACTATGATAACATTTTTGGTTTTCAATTTCATTTCCTTAAAGTAAAAAAATTTGAATTGGAAGATATACTTTCTTGATTTTGGTACAATCTCGCTGTTGTTCGTGCATTGAACAATTTCCACATCATCTCTTAAAGAAATGAAGTTGAATTTGTTATTCGTGAAGTGTTAGCAGGTCATGTGATAGAATGATGGGTCATTCCATCTGTTTCAAACAAAAGGTTGGAAAAAGTTATCAAATATACATAATTCCATCTATGGCGAGGTTAATCATATACGATTCTGAAAATGAACTTATACTTCATATATCGTACTGCTTAATAAAATAAAACTAGTTTCTACTAACCATGGACATCTTGTAGGCCAGTGGTAGCCGATAAAGGCTAGTCACACTTTGGTTGTGGGTTCGATTCCCACAGCCTTGTTCGACGCGATGGGTTGTCGTCCGTCCTAGAGGTTATCCTTTTTCTAAAACTATACTATCATGACATTTCATAAATAAAAAGTTATATCATTTACCAATACTATATGATGTTCATTCCAACCATTAGGATTATCAAAAATAATTCAGTCTCATTATTAGAAATTTCATCTACCGAGCATGTGAATTCCTTTATTTCTCCCCCATATATCATAAGATATATCTTTTTGGTCACATTCCAAACATGTGAATACATTAATCATTTATTCTTTTGAAACTTTAATTACCATAGAACCATTGTGAAAGCATGAATTCTGTCAAAAGTTAACTCTTTCCACATACAAAAATCTCAAATAAAATCTATATAAAAATCATGATAACACATTTTCCTTTTATCAGACATGATTTCATGAATACTATCAAACATATTATTTTCTCCTTATCCCTTAATTATGCACATATCATCTTCTTACCAAAAATATTTGAATAACCTTTCATGGTTACCAGTACCATAAAACATATACTTTCGAATACTTTAGGAAAAACAATAGTTTAACAATCCTTAAATGATTCTTTATTCCATAGTACCATTAACTATAAAACATAACTCTTGATAAACATACAATCATTCCACTACCTTCTTAAACAATTGACGGAGTTTTAACACATCATTTATCTCATATATCATTTATAGTCTCCTCATCATCATCCACATAAATACTACCCATATGACCATGATTATTCTCTTCATGAGATTTTCCCATTTGGCATTGGTTTGCATAATGCCCATACATTCCACATTTAAAACTTTTAACAATTGTTCATGTCTTAGAAATACCATTATCTGTGTCCATGGTGTTAACTAAACCTTTTACTTTGCAATTACTAGATTTGTGCCCTTCTTTTCCACACCCAAAGCATCTTCCAATTCTTTTGAAACATTCTCCCTGATGCCACTTCCCACATGATTTACAAGAGGGGAATTAAACTTTCTTTCCTCTATGATCATCATGAAACTCCATCTTTCTCTTATTAGATGAGTCATGAAACTTACAAAAGTTTATATTATTGATCATATTATGAGATTTATGATTAGGCATAATAACTATATATGGACCTCCAGATCCAATTTCATTTGGTTGCTTATGAAGAATATCATTACATTGTCCCTCACATCCTCCATCATCGTGAATCTTCCTGTTTCCAGCCATTTTCTAAAACCCAAAAAGAATAGTGTGAGAGGAAAAAATCTTTCTCTGGAAAACAACATAGTAATGGGGGTGTACCATCAATATCTAACATCTTAGGTTAAATTCTAAGATTGTTACCATAGTTCTAGGACTATATCCTACACGTATACTTATCCTTAGGGACATCCCTAGACATACCTTAGAAATATCTCTAGGGATCTCACTAACGTTTTCGCATCCTAGTTTCCAAAGGTTAACTAAACCTTTCCTCTGATACCAACTGTAGAGATCCGAAGCTTGATGTACATGGACAATAGATTAATTTTGCATATTACTTAGTACATAAAAAAAACCAAACTCAAGGATCGTAATAGTTTAGTGTCTTTGGAAACTTGGAATATAAACTTCTAATCATGTTGAAAGATCTTCAACAAATCCCAAAACGATATTCCCCTTTTTGTTTCCTTACCTAAAAACATTATTTTAATCCTGGGGGAAAAGAAAACATAAAAAGGGTGAGCTCAAATGCTCAGTAAGGGTAAGCATGGTTAAAATAAAACATACCATATACATTTTAACTTAAAAACATGAAGATAATGTTTAAACATCAAAATCTTTAGCAACAACATAAAACATGGAAGTACATAAGGAATAGATCATAATGGATCATAAAACATGATAAAAGAGCATGGGAACAAAACATGTAATTGTGGAAACCTTTAAGCACATGATATGATTTCCATATTATCCAAGACATTGCTGCCAAGACCATCTTTGTGGACAAAGTCCCTTTCTGAATCGAGTTCACTCCTCGTTCCAGTCCTGTAATACTGAACTGGATTAACTTACCATTCCAGCCATGTCTATCTCATGAGATATAAATATTTACGCAATGCATTGGAGGGAGATATAGGTCCCACCCATCTCATAATGAAATCATTCTTTCTTGTGCCACAACATAAACATAAATCATTCATCATAACCTAAATAATAAAATGGGTTTCCTAACCATAATCCCATCATAACATAATCCATACAAAAAAATGGATGTCATTTCATCATAGAAAAAGTGAAACCATGTAAATCATAGAGACATTATACTTGAAACATACACACATGAAATAATGTCTAGATGGAAGATGGTTTTTATAAAACACTTGAAATGAACTCTTGAGGAAAATATCCTTTCTTCTTCAAAATCAATTTCTTTTCACAAAACGTCATGATATTTTAAATTAAAAATATTTTGTTTAAAATATTCATGAAATGTTTTGGAGGATGGTTCATGAAAATAAGGCTTTATAAAACCGTAAAAATCCTTTCATTCCGTATAAGTTAAAAAAACATTCTTCTCGTACTTTTGTCGGAAAAGTCAAAAAGTACCTCGTAACATAATCAAAAGAAAGATTCCTTACATATAATGTAGTAAAATTCAAAATGGGTAAAAAGGACATTAAACATACATAAAAATACTTTTTGAAAACATGGTTATGGTTGATAACAATAAACTCAGTAAATACTTATGTATAAGAAATCTCAGATAAAAAATTGAGATTTGAAAAATTATCCCTTACCTTAGGTACGATATGCTTCGTATGAATCCGATCCTCCTTTATAATGAGTTAAATAATGTTATTTACTTTTTACATAATCATATTCATTGTTATTATATCATATATGTTTCACTTATGACTTTATATTACCCATTCTTTTGTAATTTCTATGTTAATGCACCGTTTTGGGTAAAATCATTTCATTTATCGTTTGTGTTTCGACTTGTTGTTCTTGATATTATTACTTATATCCTGATTTACATAATTACAGAATGTAAAACGTTATTTTTATATAACATATATTCAACATCTACATATATATTATAGATATATAAAAGGAATGAAATACACCGTTCATGGAGACGGTAGGTCGTACGTACTCATGAACGCTGTTTTCATTTCCTTATTGAATTGAATGAAACTAAATAGATGACATACATATATATATATATATATATATATATCAAGTAGAATCATTATTTCATATATTTCATTATTATTCATTATATAAACTTTTTAATCATTCAGGTATGGTTATCATGGAGAATGAATCTCATCACGTCGTGGAGACGGTAATCTGTACGTACGCACGAGCGATGATATCATTCTCATAATTATTGAATAGAATTTGAGTGGATGGTATAATATATCATAATCAGTATGTTGTTATAATAACCATATATAGTTATTCTTTACACCATTATACCCATCCATGTAAGGTGTTGGTGGAAAAACAGATTACACCATGGCATGAAGACGGTATTCCGTACGTACGCGCGCGTGGTGATTTCGTTTTCCGAATGATGGATATATGGTGAAATATCTTTGTTTCATACTTATAATAACATATAGTTATATGAGTTATAATGATGTTATTACTTCATAATGAAACAACTAATGAAGAATAAGTTGAAGAAGAAAGAAACTTGAAATAATCGGAAACGGATATTACCTCTTCTTTGACACGCCTCTGTGAAACCTCCTCTTAGGGTACTAAAATTGGTCTTTGAAGATGACCAGGACCTCTAGTATGTTTCTAGGGAAGTTGATAAGGGAAATTTAAAGGGTTTGGCTGAGCTTAAAGGCTCTAAATTGTGTGAGGAGAAGATGGAGGAGATTCCCTTTTATAAGGGAGGAGAGGGGCACCTTTGGAAATATAAGAAAATATTAATTTATATTAAATCCCAACCCCCCATAAAATCATCCAAAATTACTCAAATACAAATATTAGATGATAGAGGGTTGTAATCTAATTAACCAATAAAATTTATACAAGTTAGGAATTTATTTTTAACATTATCAACTTTATTTATCCTTATTTTATCAATTTAATTTTATTTGTGGTAATAACATTATAAATTTTAAATTATTGTAAATAATTACTTATTTGTTGTGAATTGTCCATAATTAGATAATTAATAAAATTTTATATCTTATAAATTTAAATTTATAATTATTATATATTTTTGGGTTTTTTAATCAATTTTATAATATGTTATTTTTATAAAATAACAATAGTGTCAATTTTGACACTATTCATTTATTTGAATATAAATAAAAAATATACAGAAGATATGTTTGAAATAAAAGATTTATTAGATTAATAAAATGTCATACTTATCTTTAAAATTAGTGGATGACTTTAAATAGTTCGTATAATATTTATTTTAATATTTTTAAAACAATTTATTTGAAATTTCTATTAATAAAATAATTTCAACATCACTATTATATCACCTTTAATGATAATTATTTAATCCCTAAAAATTTTAAATAAATTCATATGATTTAGATAATTGTATTTTCTTTCTGGAGACTAATATGTTTCTAATATTCATTAATTTTATCACTAAATTAAAATTAATATACTTATAAGATTTAAGAGAGTGACATGTTTTCACTTTCTTTGGTTTTAATAATAATTATATTATTTCATGGTCAAAATTCCATGAAATGAATCTAGTACCACCCTTAGGTGAACTGGGTCGTCTTTTATTCATCCAATAGGATTTTTCCAAGTGTTCGGGTAATTTTATAATCTTCTTATTACCCTTAATTACCCGATTTACCTTTAATTGTAGTAAAAAAAATTATTGTAGTTACTATTGATAATATCAAAAAAATAAAAGTAACCTATTAAAATAATTTTACCCACTTAATAAAAATATGGAATCAATTTTCCAAAATTTAAAACACAAAAGTTTCAGAAATTAAATTAAAATTAATCCTGTTGTCAAAAGAAAACGGGTTTTTGTTTAAAACATCGCAAAAGATTTAATTGATTTAACCTACGAATTCAAGGTAAAATCAATTCTAATGACATAAATTATATTAAATGGTAAAATTATATTCTATTTATTATTTAAAACCATTTTATATGATAATTTAACAATATAAATTATTATGGTGAAAAAAGTTGTTTTTAATTAAAATATTGTGTGTTTTTACTATTTATTAAAATATGAAAGTTATCAGAAAAATATCCAAACTTTATCCAATGTAAATTTTTATATCCTGATTCAAAAGAAGAAGATTATTTTGTAAAATTGATCTTGTAAACTTGTAAAAACTAGATTAAATATGGGTGCTCCATCAAGAGGCGGAAAAACTGCATTTTTTTAAAAAAATACTTATTTTACACGAAAAATTTATTTTGTTCTCACACCATGTTCTATAAAATGAGTAACATGAAATAATAATGTTATAAAATTCAAAATTTAGTTAATACTATTCATTACTTCTAGTTCGTAATAATATTATAACCATATATTATTGTTTAGTGAAACCTGATAATGCGTACAACACACTCTATCGAGGAAATCCGCGATTGCGTGTAATGGAATCCAAGTAAGGGTTGCGTGTTGTAGAAGAATCCTTCGTTGTTTAATATAACAGAATCCAACCATATTTCATTTATACATTGAATATATATATATATATACACTCAATGTTGCGTAGAATGAATATTGTAAAACGAACTTGAGATTGTGTGTAACACAATATAAGAATAGTGTTTCCTATACTTCAAGCTAATACAGTGTGGCTTATATCACATGATAATATTGTTGTAGCATAAAACACATGACATAAAATAAATTAAAAAGAATACTTATCATAAAATATCTTTTTGTTATAATATATTATTAAAAAATAGATGTTAGGTGTCTTTTACATTCCTTTCAAAATGAATTTTATATTTGTTAAATAGACTAACTAATAATTTATGTTTGGAAAATCATGTTTAAATTGGATATTATTAATTTTTAATTGACTATTAAATGAAATAAAAACTCTTATCACCATTAGTTTTTATTGGGGGAAAAAGGAAACAGTTCAACTTATATTATGTCAATGAACTTCCAGGTAATTCACATGACTATTAATGATTTATAAATGGAGAATTCCTATAGTCACTCTAGAAATTTGAACTCATAAATCAGTAGTAAGACATAAGGTGGACTTGGATTCCTAAGGAAATTCAATGAGAACTCATTGTATTCCACCATGATTCAAGGAGTTTTTTCCCAAGGGAGATAGATGCCTTGGAATATTTTCATTGTTTTAATAATACATGATTTCCCTACCATAGTAATGATGATTTATTCATTTTATATCATGGTTTTAGAATTTCTTGTATGCACAACTTAGTTTCATCATGACATGCTTTAAAACATGATTATCTAGATTCACTCCATATTATCGGGTCATGCTATTCTCCAAATTTAAAGTATATTTTTCCATTAAATAAGTTCAAAACATTTCTAATGGAATTCCTAGGGTGAATGTCATTGAATACACATATATAGTATAGTTATACTCCATGTTTTATAGGATTGATATGGATGGATCATTAGTGGCTATGTACCCCATGGTTTCACCTTGGGCCTACGATACTATTATTACTACTTGGAGACACCAGTTACACATTTGTTTCATTTTACTATTAATTCAATTTTAATCCATGGAAAAGTTGTAGAGTCCAAAATCTTGACATACATGGACATTACATTACTTTTTCGGAATACTTAATACATAACAAAAACAGACACACAAGGACTGTAATAGTTTATTTTCTTTGGAAACTTGGAACATAATCTTCTAATCGTGGTGAAAGATCTTCAACATCTCCCATAAAGATCTTCCACTTTTATTCCTTACCCAAAAAATTTATTTTAATCTTGGGGGAAAAAACATAAAAAGGGTGAGCTAAAGTGCTCATTAAGGCTAAGCATGGATAAAATAAAACATACCATATATATTTTAACTTAAAAACATGAACATAATGTTTAAACATCAAAATCAAGAGCAAAGACATAAAACATGGAAGTACATATGGAATAGATCATAATGGAACATAAATCATGATGAAATAGAATGGGAATAAAACATGTAATTGTGGAAACCATTAAGCACATGATATGATCTCCATATTATCCAAGGAATTGCTTCCAAGACAATCTTAGTGGACAAAGTCCCTTTTTGAATCGATTTCACTCCTCATTCATGTCCTGTAATACTGAACCGGATTAACATACCATTCTATCCATGAATATCTAATTAGATATAAATATTTACCCAATGCATTGGAGGGAGATATAGGTCCCACCCATCTCATATTGAAATCATTCTTACTTGTGCCACAACATAAACTTAAATCATTCACAATAACCCAAAGAATAAAATGGGTATCATAAACATCATCCCATCATAACATAATCCATATAAAACAAATGGATATCATTTAATAATAATAATAGTGAAACCATGTAAATCATAGAGACATGATACTTGATACATACACATATGAAATAATGTCATCTTTGATGAAAAATGGTTTTGATATAACACCTGAAATGAATTATTGAGGAAAATATCATTTCTTCTTCAAAATCATTCTCTTTTCACAAAATTTCATTTAATTTTAAAAGAAAAGGATTTTGTTGAAGATAGTCATGAAATCTATTGGAGGAAGATTCAATAAAATAAGGCTTTATAAAACCGTAAAAATCCTTTCATGCTGTATAAGTTTAAAAAACATTCTCCTCGTATTTTTGTCCGAAAAGTCAAAAAGTACCTCGTAACGTAAACAAAAGAATGTTTCCTTACATACCATGTAGTAAGAGTAAAAATTGGAAAAAAGGACAATAAAAATACATAAAAACACTTTTATAAAACATGTACATGGATGATAACAATAACCTCAGTAAATACTTACGTATAAGCAATCTCGGATAAAAATGATATTTGCAAAATTATCCCTTACCTTAGGTCTGATATGCTTCGTATGGATATGAAGCTCATATATAATGATTTAAATAATGTCATTTACTTATTAAATAATTTTATTCAATGTTATGGTATCATATATGTTTCACTTATGACTTTATATTACCCGTTCTTTTGTAAATTCCATATTAAAGCAGTGTTTTGGGTAAAATCATTTCATTTATCATATGTCTTTCAACTTGTCATTTTTGATATTATTACTTATATACTGATTTAAATAATTCCATAATTTATAACATTATTTATATATAATATATATTAAATATATAAATATATATTATAGATCGATAAAAGGAATAAAATACATCGTTCATGGATACGGTAGGTCGTACGTAGGCATGAACGCTGTTTTCGTTTACTTATAGAATTGAATGAAACTAAATAGATGACATACATATATATATATATATATACATAAATCCAGTAGCATTATTATTTCATATATTTAATTATTATTCATTATATAAACTTTATAAGCATTCATGTATGGTTAACATGGAGAATGAATCTCATCGCGTCGTGAAGACGGTAATCCTGATGTACGCACGAGCGATGATATCATTCCCATAATTATTAAATAGAATTGTATTGGATGGTATAATATATCAGAATCATTATGATGTTATATTAACCATATATAGTTATTCTTGACACCATTATACCCATCCTTGTAAGGTGTTGGTGGAAAAACAGATTACACCACGGCGTGGAGACGGTATTCCGTATGTACGCACACGTGGTGATTTTGTTTTCCATAGGATGGATAGAATGTGAAATAGGGTTGTTTCATATTTAAAATAACATATCAGTATATGAGGGATTATGATGTTTTTACTTCATAATGAAACAACTAAAGAAGATGTAGTAGAAGAAGAATGGAATTTGAAGAAAACGGTAGAAGGTATTACCTCTTTCTCGAAGTGCCTGCTTTAAACATTCTCTTAGGGCCCTAGAGTGGGTCTTTTGAGAAGACCAGTACCTCCAGGATGTTTCTAGGGAAGTGGAAAAGAGATATTAGCAGGTTTTTTCCGATATTTAATGCTAAAAGTTGTGTGAGGAAGAGAGGGAGGAGGTTCCCTTTTATATGGGAGGAGAGGGGATCCTTTGGAAATATAAAAAATATTAGTTTATATTAAATCCTTACCCCACATAAAAACTTCGAAAATGACTCATATCCAAATATTATATGAGATAGGGCTATAATATCATCAAAAAATAAAATTGAGACATGCTAGGAATTTATTTTATAGATTATCAACTTGATTTATCCTTATTTATCAATTTAATTTTATTTGTGGTAATAATATTCTAAATTGTAAATTATTTTAAATAATTACATATGTGTTGTTAATTTTCCCTAATTTTACACTTTATGAAATTTTTGACTATATAAATTTTAATTTATAATTTTTAAATATTTTTGTGATTTTAAACATTTTTATAATATGTTATTTTTATAAAATGACAATAGTGTCAATTTTGACACTATTCATTTATTTGAATTTAAATAAAATATATACAGAAGATATGTTCGAACTAAAATATTTAGTTGATTTGTAAAATTTAATATGTATCTATAAAATTAGTGGAGCACATTACATAGTTCACATAATATTTATTTTCATATTTTTAAGATCATTTATTTGATATTTCAATCAATAAAATAATTTCAACATCACTATTGGATCATAATTAATGATAAATATTTAATCCCTAAAAATTATAAATTAATTCACATGATGTAGATAATTATATTATAATTTTTTAGACTATTTATTTTAGAAGTTTAATTAAGTGTATCACTAAATTAAAATAATTATACTTATAATATTTAAGAAAGTGACATGTTGTCACCTTCATTGGTTTTAATAATAATTAAATTATTTTCATGCGAAAAATACCATTAAATGAATCTAATCTTACCCTTATGTGATATTGGTCTACTTTTAGCCATCCAATAGGATTTTGGCAGGTGTTAGAATAATTTTATTATCTTATATTTACCCATAATTACCCGATTTACCTTTAATTATCGTAAATAAAATTTACCGTTGTTACTATTCATAATGTCCAAAAATAAATAGTATCTTATTAACATAATTTGGACCCAATGATTCCAAATATGGAATCCATTTTTTCAAATTCAATACACATAAGTTTCAGAAATTAAATTAAAATTAATCCCATTGTCGAAAAAATGGGTTTTTGTTTAAAACATTGCAAAAGATTGAATGGATTTAACTTACTAATTCAAGGTAAAATCAATGCTAATGACCTAAATTATATTAAATGGTAAAAATATATTCTATTTATAATTTAAAACCATTAAATAATATAATTTATCCATAAAATTATTACGATGAAAAAAGTTGTTTTTAATTAAAATATAGCGTGTTTTTACTATTTATTAAAATATGAAAGTTATCAGAAAAATATCAAAATTGTATCCACTATAAATTTTTATAACATGATTCAAAAGAAGAATTTTATTTTGTAAAATTTAATTTATAAATATGTCTAAAACTTGATTTAATGTGGGTGTTCCATCAAAAGGCAGGAAAACTGTATTTTTTTTAAAATACTTATTTTACCCAAAAAAATTATTTTGTTCTTATACCCTGCTCAAGAAAATGTGTATGATGAATAATAATGTTATAAAATTTAAAATGTAGTTAATACTATTCATAACTACTAGTCCATAAAAATATTATAACAATATATCATCGTTTAGTGAAACCTGGTATTGCGTACAACACATGCCATCGAGGAAGGTCTCGATTTCTTGTAATGCAAGACAAGTCAGGGTTGCGTGTTGTGCATGAATCCTTTTTTGTTTCGTTATAATATAATCCAACCATTTTTCATTTATAAATTGAATATATATATATATATACACTCAATGTTGCGTAGAATGACTATTATCAAATGAACTTGAAATTGTGTGTAACACAATCTAAGAATAGTGTTGCATATACTGCAAGCTAATACGGTGTTGCATATAGCACAAGATAATCTTTTTGTAGTAGAAAACACATGACATCCAATAAATTAAAAAGAATACTTATCATAAAATATCGGGTTGTTACATTCTACCCCCCTTAAAATGAATTTCACCCTCGAAATTCATCAGGGTTATACATGGTTTTCTACTGGAATGTTTCTTTAATTGAAACCCACATTTCAAAATGAAATACCAAAACTTATCTTTAAAAACTAAAGTATGAAACGTAATAGTTACCCAAATTAACTAATCATTGGGTTTTCATGTAGGATAACATAGGTGAAAATATGGATATGGAAGAGAAATCTAACCATCATGTTCTGATGGAGAGTGGTAGAGAACATGGCTATGAAAAAGCCAACAATCAAAAAGCCATAGATTTCTGATGATCTAAGGTACCATCTGATTCATCGGATATAAGGGCACTAGGACAACAATTTTGGTTTTCAAGATCACTTCCCAAAAGTTGATGAATTAAAAGAAATACTTACATGATTTTGGTACAATCTTACTGTTGCTCATGAATTAAAAAATTTCCACTTCATCTCTTAATGAAATAAAGTTGAATTAGTTATTAGTGAAGTGTTAACAGGTCATGTGATAGAATGATGGGTCATTCCATCAGTTTTAAACAATAGGTTAGCAAAAGTTATCAAATATACATAAGTCCATCTATGGTGTGGTTAATCGTATATGATTCGAAAAATGGACTTATACTTCAACAATCATACCGATTAATAAAATAAAACTAATTTCTACTAACTATGGACATTCTGTAGGCCAGTGGTATGCGATAAAGGCCTATCGCACTTTGGTTGTGGGTTTGCTTCCCACAGCCTTGTCCAACACGATGGGTTGTCGCTCGTCCGGCAGGTTGTCCTTTTTCTAAAACTATATTACTATAACATCCCATCAATAATATTGAATAAAGTTCTATCCTTAAACAATACTAACATATGTCAAAATAATCCATCTAAAATCTTTAGGCTTATCTAAAATACTTTGGTCCCAGCTCATAGTATAATGAAAATGATTTCTTGAAATGTCATATAACAATCACGTGAATGCCATCATTTATCCCCCACATATCATAAGATATATCTTGTTGGTAAAATTAAAAACATGTGAATACCTTAATCATGTATTCTCTTGAATAATGAATACCCATTGAATCATAGCGAAACATGATTGTTGTTAAATTTTAACACTTTCCACATACCAAAATCCCAAAAATTCTATATACTCAAACCATAATATCACTTAGTCCTTATATCAGTCATGAGCTCATGAATACTATCAAACATTTCATTTTCTCTTTATTATTCATGTCATCTGCTTTCCAAAAATATTTCAATCACTTTTCATTGTTATTGATGCCATATTCTTATGGAAAACCCAAATGGACCAGTACATAGGTATTCTAATATACCATAAAAGTAACTCAACAAAAGTATTCTTGAATACCAATACAAAACACTTCAATCCATCCTCTTCAATGATTTTCAAGGAATAAGTCCTTCCTTGATTTAGAAGTAACTTCTAAGGTCAGGGCATTGAGTTGTGTAATGCCCATGTTCTCCGAAGATAAGTCATTGAACTCCATAACAGTCTGTCACTCTATGACCCTTTTCTCCACATAGATAACATCTTCCCCTCCATTTGAGGTATTACTCAAGGTTCTTCATCCCTTATTTATAAATATAAATATTCAATTTTTTATGCTCCTCACCATGAGAACATGCATAAAATTCCATCTTCCTCTTATTTGATGACTTAGGAATACAACTAAAGTTTACCTTGTTAATCATATATCGAGATGACTGATTCGTCATAATCACGATATCTTTCTCTCCAGGCGTTACATAATTTTGTTGATCATAGTCACTAAATTGTCCATTGTAATCAATGTTAATTGAATTCCTTCTCGTTCCCTCCATTGAATAAGACCAGAAACCATAGTGTAAGAAATATTTAAAATAACGAGGAACCACATAATCATAAAAATTCACTTATGGGATGTCTAAATTGTCAAAAAAAATTATTTAATCCATGACACCTTATGTAACACCCCGAGATTTTATGAAAAATATTCTTTTTAATTTAATTAATGTCTTGTGTTATACGCTACACCAAAAGGAGCTTTCAAAACACACATCTCTGGCCTGGCTTGAATTACACGCAATCGCGACCATCCACGATAGAGTGTGTTGTACGCAACACCAAGTTTCGCTAAACAACGATATGCTATTAAAATATTATTAAAACTAGCCGTTATGAATAGTAATAGCCACTTTTTGAAATTTTGTAAATTTTATTTTTCAAAATGGACTTCTTTTTTGGATTCGGAATATCGAAATTAGCTTAGGGTGAAATTTTGGTGATTTTCGGATAACTTTCATATTTTGATGAATAGTGAAAAGTACTAAATTTTAATTAAAAACAACTTTTTCAATCGAAATAATTAATAGTGATAAATTATTAATTTGAGTGGTTTTAAAGTATATTTAGAATATATTTTTACAATTTAATACAATGTTGGTCATTGGATGTAATTTCACATTTAAACCAGATATAAACAAGTGTCAATCTTTTGATAGTTATTATCTCTTAAAAACACGCTATTTGTTTTGACGACGGGAATTAATTTTTAAATTAATTAATGCAACTGATATGTTTTGATTTTGGTAAAATAGAAATTATTTTTGAGTTCATAATATCAATTATAGATTAAGCCTAATTTTTGGTATTTTTCTGAAAACATTCAATTTTTGATGAATAGTGAAACCACTAAGTGGTAGTTAAAAAAACTGAATTTTTCATAAAACATAATTTTACCGCTTCTGTGAGTGGAATTTCAAAAATCCAAGAGACACGGTTGATGTCAGTAAGTAAAATTTGGTTCAATGAGATGAAAATAATTTTTGGTGAATAGTAACTTTTTACTTTTTTTTACCACGGTTAAAAGTAAATAGGGTAATTAAGGGTAGAAATGATATTATTATTACCCTAACGCATGTCTTCATTCTATTGGACAAGTGTAAGTCGACCAAAAACAATCTTAGGAATAAAATATGACCATTTAGGCCCACTTGGATTAGATTAGGACATTTATTATTATTTAATTCAAAGAAGAGTTAAAAGAGTTAAAATCAAAGTTTATTTAGTAAAAAAAATTTAATATAGGGTTATATATAAGATAAATTCTATTGTAAATATTCATTAGAAAGCTACAAAGATTTACTACATAATGGTATTTTATTTGTAATTTTTTGAAATAAAATAATTTAATTTATTTATGACACAAAGATCATGTAGTAATTATCTTATTAATGAAATATTGACATAATTGATGTTATAAATACCCAAATAAATGTAATTTAAGACTTTTTATGAATTCCACTAATTTTCTATGTCAATATGACATGTTATTATTTATTTAATTAATTTTGTTCGAACTTATCATTCTGTTATGATTTTCACAAAAATCAATTACTAAAAAGTGTCAAAATTGACATAAAATAGTTTTTAAAACAAATAATATATTATTAGTTTTTATTTTATTCCTAAAAATCTATGGTTTGGAAAAATTACTTAGATAAGGTTATATATATTAATAATAAACAACTTGGGGTTCGTTTGGCTTCTTATAGTAATTTTATTAACCTTATAGTGTATGAACACAAGAAGACACGGTAAAAGTAAACTTATTTAATTTAATGTTAAATCTAAATGATAAGGTTAAAATAGGAGCCTAAACTTGTCTAAATTCTATTGGATGAAAGTATTTCGACCCATCCCCACCTTAGCTTCTAAATATATCAATTTGGACCTATTTAAAACCTAACTTGACTTTATAATAAAATAATAGTTTTAGTTATTCCAAAGGTGCCCCTCTCCACCCTTATAAAAGGACATCTCCTCCCCCTCTTCCTCACACCACTTGGAGCCTTCAAGCTCGGCCAAACCCTGCCAATTTCTCCTCTCCACTTCCCTAGAAACATCCTAGAGGTTCTGGTCTTCCTCAAAGACCAATTTTAGTTCCCTAAAAGGAGATCTCAAAGAGGCGCTTCAAAGAAGAGGTAATTTCTGTTACCGATTCTTTCAACTTTATTTCTTCTTCCAATTCTTCTTCTTTGGTTGTTTCATTATGAAGTAATAACATCAGTGTCACTAATATACTGATATTTTATTATAAGTATGAAACAACCCTATTTCACCATCTATCCATCCTACGGAAAACGAAATCACCGCGCGTGCGTACGTACGGAATACCGTCTCCACGCTGTGGTGTGATCTATTTTCCACCACCACCTTACTTGGATGGGTATAATGGTGTAAATAATAACTATATATGACTATTATAAAGTGATATTGATTCTTAAATAGTATACATATACTCCAATACAATTCCACGATCATAGGAACGATATCATCACTCGTGCGTACGTGCGGAATACCGTCTCCACGATGTGATGCGACTCGTTCTACATGATCTTCATTTCAGAATGATTATATAAATGAATTGAATGAATATGATATATATTACAGTAATACCATTCTTGAAATGATGTATCTATAACCTAAAGAGGATAATATGATTTTATTCGACAAAACACGCATAAAAACAAAAAGTTATAAACACCCGAATAACAAGCAGCAATGAAATATTACTACTAAGAAGCTAAGAATATGACCATATATGATATCACAAAAATAAGTATGATTCTGGAATAAGTCAATAACATTATTTAAATCATTATAAAGGATGTTCGGACACTTACAAATTAAGTCGGACCTAAGGTAAGGGAAATATCACAATCTCATTTTTATCCGAGATTGTATATACTTTAGTATTTACTGGGGTGTATTTTATCATCCACATCCATGTTTCCTGAATATGTAATATTATTTCCGTCCACCTACAATTGTTTAAATCCAATTTTACCCTTCGGTGAGTTTTTAGAAAAGAATATGAAAGGAATCTTTTGTCATTTTTCGTACGAGGAACTTTTTGACTTTTCCGACAAAAGTACGAAGAATTTTTTTTTAACTTATATGGCATGAATGGATTTTTAAAAAATTAATTCCAAGAAGCTTACTTTAAAAGTTTTCAAGTTTATTTTTAATCAACTTCTTTTTTTTAAAATTGTATGACATGTTAAGAAAGGAAAAATGTTTTTGAAGTTGAAAGGATATTTCCCTAAATAATGGAGTTCAAGTGTTTTATCAAAATTATTTTCCATCTAAGATAATATAGGGTTCTATTTCTATCCCTATTATTTTATTGATTTGATTATGTTTGATGGAATTATTTTTATGAAACCCTTTATCTTATATGAATTGTTTTATGATGTCATGATGTTTAAGAATCCCATTTTTATTACATGGGTTATGCAATGATGTATGATGTATGATTTTGTGTCACACATAAGAATGGTATCATTATGAGATGGGTGGGACCTATATATCCCTCCAATGCATTGGGTAAAGATTTTATGTCTCATTAGATAGACGTGGCTGGAACGGTAGGTTATACCGGTTCAGTGAAACAGGACTGAAACGAGGGTGACTCGGTTCAGAAAGGGACTTTGTCCACTAAGATAGTCTTGGCAATGAGTCTTGACTAACAAGAAATGATTCTCTATGATTATGTGTGAATGTCACAAAGTTTAATGTTTTAAGTTGTTATTATTGTGATTACATTTCACTGACATGAGTTATCCCAGGTTATGAAATTATGATCTCTTTTACAGGTTAAGATTTCCAAAAGTTATGTGCTTATGTATATGATGTGATTAATATTTCTTTTGTTTACCCTTACTGAGCATTTGATCTCACCCTTTTATGTTTATTTTTCCCCAGGATATAAATAATGGTTTTAGGTATAGAAAAAAGGGAAGATCATTATGGGAGATGTTGAAGATCTTTCACCAGGATTAGAAGATTATATTCCGAGGTTCCAAAGACACTAAACTATTACGATCCTTGTGTGTGTTTGTTTTTGTTATGTACTATGTATTCCGAAAAAGTAATGTAATGTATATGTACGTTATGCTTCGGGTCTCTATAGTTGGTATCATAGGAAAGGTTTAGTCAACCTTTGGAAACTAGGATGCGAAAATGTTAGTGAGATCCCTAGAGATATTTCTAAGGTATGTCTAGGGATGTCTCTAAGGTTAAGTATAAGTATAGGTCATAGTCCTAGAATTGCGCTAACGATCTTAGAATTTAACCTAAGATGTTAGATATTAAGCGTACTCCTCCTTTTATTATGTTGTTTTCCCTAGGATTATTTTTGCCTCTCACACTATTCTATTGGGTTTTAGATGATGGATGGAACCCGAAGGAACCGTGTTGATCAATGCAATGGACAATGCAATGATTTTCCTCCTGAACAAACAAATGTTATGGGATATGGAGTGAAAAATCTTATTTCTATACTTACACAAGGTATGAATCATTCTGGACTTCCAAATGAGCAGAGAAGGGAACAATATTATATTGAGTCCTTCATGAGGCAACGTCCACCTTCTTTTAGTGGGTCTTCTGATCCACTTGTTGCTGAATAATGAATCAGTACTACAGAAAATAAATATTCAGTTCTTCAATGTTCTGGGCATGATAAATTCATCTTAGCAATATATCGTTTGGGAGGTGAAGCTAATCAATGGTGGAATCTTATCAAGAATACGAGGCCAAGAGATGAAATTGAGTCCATGGAATGGGACGAGTTCAAGAACTTGTTTTTCAGTAAGTACTTCCCTCGTATTCTTCGAACAAAGATGGAGAAGCAGTTTCTTGAACTAAAGCAAAAGGATGATGAATCTGTTGGTATATACGAAGCGAATTTTACAAGGCTTGCAAGGTATGCATCTGGATGTATCATCCAACCTGAAAGTAAAGTTGATCAATTCTTCAGTGGCTTAAAACCAAATCTTCTAAGGGGATTTGCTATAAGAGACTTCAGTAGATATGAAGAAATTGTGCGTTGTGCTATAAAGGTAGAAATGGATGTTGTTGTTACTTATCCATCTCATAGTTTTTAAAAGAAACGAAAGATGGAGTTCAAAGAGAAATCTCAGAATAATGGTGAAAAGAATATGAATGTTTCCTTATGCTCAATGTGTGGAAAGAAGTATGGTGGAGATTGTCTTAAAGGGACAAGTAAATGTTTAAAATGTGGAAAGGATGGTCATCGGGCACTTGAATGCCGCAATGATGGGAAGAAGATGTCTAATGATACACAGAATGAACCTACTACACTTCAATGCTTCTTGTGAAAGGAAATGGGGCATTATTCTAATAAATGACCTAATCCAAGGGTTAGTGATGATCGACATGAGCAACCACTTAAGGAAAAGGAAAAAGGGAAGTCACATGCGATCACCATTGGCGATATTGAATATGACAACGATGTGGGGGAATGATTAACTGTTTATGTAATGGGATTCCAGAATAATGTTGTATATAGTATCGTGGAATATTGGAATATTTATGTATTGGTCTATTATAGTTTTCAATAATTTTAAGGTACCGGTAACCATGGAAAGTGATTGAGATATTTTTGGAAGAAAAGATGATATGTGCATAATGAAGGGAAAACGAGAAAATAAAATATTTGACAGTATTCATGGGCTCATGATTGATATAAGGACTAAGTGATATCATGGTTTGAGTATATAGAATTTTTAGGATTTTGGTATGTGTAAAGTGTTAACTTTTAACTACATTCATGTTTTCACTAAGGTTCAATGGCTATTCAAGAGATTACATGATTAAGGCCTTTGAATGTTTGGAATGTGACCTACAAGATATATCTTATGATATATGGCGACCAACGATGGTATTAAATCTCTGAGAGTGGACTGCAGTATTATGGATAAGCCTAAAGATTGGAATGGATTATGTTGGACATAAGTTAGTATTGTTTGTTTTTCGATATTATTGATGGGATGTTATAGTAATATAGTTTTAGAAAAAGGACAACCTGCAGGACGGGCGACAGCCCATCGTGTCGGACAAGGCTGTGGGAATCAAACCCACAACCGAAGTGCGACTGGCCTTTATCCCCTACCACTGGCCTACAAGAAGTCCATGTTTAGTAGAAACTAGTTTTATTATATTAAGTTGTATGATATATGAAGTATAATTCCATTTTAGGAACCATATATGATTAATCTCACTATAGAATGACTTATGTATATTTAATAACTTTTTCTAACCTTTTGTTTGAGACAGATGGAATGACCCGTCATTCTATCACATGATCTGCTAACACTTCACGAATAACAAATTCAACTTCATTTCTTTAAGAGATGAAGTGGAAATTGTTCAAATCATGAACAACAGTGAGATTGTACCAAAATCATGTAAGTATTTCATTTAATTCATCAACTTTAGGGAAACGATCTTGAAAACCAAAAATGTTGTCCTACTGCTCTTATATCTGATGAATCAGATGGTACCTTAGATCGTCACAAATTTATGGCTTTGTGATTTCTGGCTTTTCCATAGCCATGTTCTCTACCACTCTCCATCAGAACATGATGGTTAGATTTCTCTTCTATATCCATATTTTCACCTATGTGGAAACCCAGTGATTAGTTTATTTGGGTAACCGTTACGTTTCATACTTTTGTTTTTAAAGATTGGTTTTGGTATTCCTTTTTACGATGTGGGTTTCTATTAAAGAAACTTTTGAATAGTAAACCATTTATAACCCCGACAAATTTCGAGGGCGAAATTCATTTCAAGTGGGGTAGAATGTAACACCCCGAGATTTTATAAGAAATATTTTTTTTAATTTCATTAATGTCTTGTGTTATACGCTACACCAAAAGGAGCTTTCAAAACACACATCTCTGACCTGGCTTTAATTACACGCAATCGCGACCTTCCACGATAGCGTGTGTTGTACGCAACACCAAGTTTCACTAAACAACGATATGCTATTAAAATATTATTAAAACTAGCCGTTATGAATAGTAATAGCCACTTTTTGAATTTTCTTAAATTTTATTTTTCAAAATGGACTTCATTTTTGGATTCGGAATATCGAAATTAGCTTAGGGTGAAATTTTGGTGATTTTTTGATAACTTTCATATTTTGATGAATAGTGAAAATTACTAAATTTTAATTAAAAACAACTTTTTCAATCGAAATAATTAATAGTGATAAATTATTAATTTGAGTGGTTTTAAAGTAGATTTAGAATATATTTTTACAATTTAATAAAATGTTGGTAATTGGATGTAATTTCACATTTAAACCAGACATAAACAAGTGTCAATCTTTTGATAGTTATTATCTCTTAAGAACATGCTATTTGTTTTGATGACAGGAATTAAATTTTAAATTAATGAATGCAACTGATATGTTTTGAATTTGGTAAAATATAAATCATTTTTGAGTTCATAATATCAAATATTTCTTAGGCCTAATTTTTGGTATTTTTCTGAAAACTTTCAATTTTTGATGAATAGTGAAACCACTAAGTGGTAGTTAAAAAAAACTGAATTTTTCATAAAACATAATTTTACCGCTTCTGTGAGTGAAATTTCAAAAATCTGAGAGACACGGTTGATGTCAGTAAGTAAAATGTGGTTCAATGAGATGAAAATAATTTTTTGGTGAATAGTAACTTTTTACTATTTTTTACAACGGTTAAAAGTAAATAGGGTAATTAAGGGTACAAATGATATTATTATTACCCTAACACATGTCCTAATTCTATTGGACAAGTTTAAGTAGACCAAAACCAAACTTAGGAATAAAATATGACCATTTAGGCCCATTTGGATTAGATTAGGACATTTATTATTATTTAATTCAAAGAAGAGTTAAAAGAGTTAAAATCAAAGTTTAATTACTAAAACATTTTTAATATAGGGTTATACATAAGGTAAATTAGATTGTAAATATTCATTAGAAATATAAAAAGATTTTCTACATAATGGTATTTTATTTGTAATTTTTAGACATCATATAATGTAATTTATTTATGACACAAAGATGATGCAATATTTATCTTCTTAATGAAATATTGACATAATTGATGTTATAAATACCAAAATAAATGTAATTTAAGACTTTTTATGAATTCCACTAATTTTCAAGGTTAATATGACATGTTATTATTGATTTAATTATCTTTTTTCGAACTTATCATTCTGGTATTATTTTCACAAAAATCAATTACTAAATAGTGTCCAAATTGACATAAAATTGTTTCTTAAACAAATAATATATTATTAATTGTTATTTTCTTCCAAAAAATCTACGGTTCAGCCAAATGACTTAGATAAGGTTATATATATTAATAATAAACAACTTGGGGTTAGTTTGGCTTCTTATAGTAAGTTTATTAACCTTATAGTGTAAGAACACAAGAAGACATGGTAAAAGTAAACTTATTTAATTTAATGTTAAATCTAAATGATAAGGTTAAAATAGGAACCTAAACTTTCCTAAATTATATTGGACGAGAGGATTTCGAACCATCCCCACCTTAGATTCGAAAGAAATCATTTTGGAGCTATAAAAACCGAACATGACTTTATAATAAAATAATAGTTTTAGTTATTCCAAAGGTGCCCCTCTCCTCCCTTATAAAAGGACACCTCCTCCCCCTCTTCCTCACACCACTTGGAGCCTTCAAGATCGGCCAACCCCTGCCACTTTCTCCTCTCCACTTCCCTAGAAACATCCTAGAAGTTCCGGTCTTCCTCAAAGACCAATTTTAGTTCCCTAAAAAGAGATCTCAAAGAGGCGCTTCAAAGAAGAGGTAATTTCCGTTACCGATTCTTTCAACTTTATTTCTTCTTCCACTTATTCTTCTTAGGTTGTTTCATTATGAAGTAATAACATCAGTATAACTCATATACTTATATGTTATTATAAGTATGAAACAACCCTATTTCACCATCTATCCGTCCTATGGAAAACTAAATCACCGCGCGTGCATTCGTACGAAATACCGTCTCCACGCCGTGGTGTGATCTATTTTCCACCACCACCTTACTTGGATGGGTATAATGGTGTAAATAATGACTATATATGACTATTATAAAGTGATATTGATTCTGAAATAGTATATATATACTCCAATAAAATTCAACAATCATAGGAACGATATCATCACTCGTGTGTACGTACGGAATACCGTCTCCACGATGTGATGCGACTCGTTCTACATGATCTTTATTTCATAATGATTATATAAATGAATTGAATGAATATGATATATATTACACTAATACCATTCTAGAAATGAGGTATCTATAACCTAAAGAGAAGAATATTAATTTATTCGACAAAACACGCATAAAAACAAAAAGTTAAAAACACCCGAATAACAAGTAGCAATGAAATATTACTACTAAGAAGCTAAGAATATGACCATATATGATATCATAAAAATAAGTATGATTCTGGAATAATTCAATAACATTATTTAAATCAGTATACAGGAGGTTCGGACACTTACAAATCAAGTCGGACCTAAGGTAAGGGAAATATCACAATCTCATTTTTATCCGAGATTGTATATACTTTAGTATTTACTAGGGTGTATTTTATCATCCACATCCATGTTTCCTGAATATGTAATATTATTTCCATCTAACTAAAATTTTTTAAATCCAATTTTACCCTTCGGTGAGTTTTTAGAAAAGAATATGAAAGGAATCTTTTGTCATTTTTCGTACGAGGTACTTTTTGACTTTTCCGACAAAAGTACGAAGAATGTTTTTTTAACTTATACGACATTAATGGATTTTTAAAAAATTAATTCCAAGAAGATTACTTTACAAGTTTTAAAGTTTATTTTTATCCAACTTATTTTATTTTAAAATTGTATGACATGTTAAGAAAGGAAAAATGTTTTTGAAGTTGAAAGGATATTTTCCTAAATAATGGAGTTCAAGTGTTTTATCAAAATTATTTTCCATCTAAGATAATATAGGGTTCTATTTATATCCCTATTATTATATTGATTTGATTATGTTGTGATGGAATTATTTTTATGAATCCCTTTATCTTATATGAATTGTTTTATGATGTCATGTTGTTTAAGAATCCCATTTTTATTAAATGGGTTATGCAATGATGTATGATTTATGATTTTGTGGCACACATAAGAATGGTATCATTATGAGATGGGTGGGACCTATATATCCCTCCAATGCATTGGGTAAAGATTTTATATCTCATGAGATAGACATGGCTGGAACGGTAGGTTATACCGGTTCAGTGAAACAGGACTGAAACGAGGGTGACTCGGTTCAGAAAGGGACTTTGTCCACTATGATAGTCTTGGAAATGTGTCTTAACTAACAAGAAATGATTATCTATGATTATGTGTGAATGCCACAAAGTTTAATGTTTTGAGTTATGATTATTGTGATTACATTTCACTTCTATGAGTTATCCTAGGTTATGAAATCATGATCTCTTTTACCGGTTAAGATTTTCAAAAGTTATGTTCTTATGTATATGATGTGATTAATATTTCTTTTGTTTACCCTTACTGAGCATTTGAGCTCACCCTTTTATGTTTATTTTTCCCCATGATATAAGAAATGGTTTTACGTATAAAAAAGCGAAGATCTTTTTGGGAGATGTTGAAGATCTTTCACCAGGATTAGAATATTATATTCCGAGTTTCCAAAGACACTAAACTATTACGATCCTTGTGTGTGTGTGTTTTTGTTATGTACTAATTATTTTGCAAAAGTAATGTAATGTATATTTATGTTAAGCTTCGGATCTCTACATTTGGTATCAGAGAAAAGGATTAGTCAACCTTTGGAAACTAGGATGTGAAAACGTTAGTGAGATCCCTAGGGATATTTATAAGGTATGTCTAGGGATGTCTCTAAGGTTACGTATACGTATAGGTTATACCTAGAATTGCGCTAACGATCTTAGAATTTAACCTAAGATGTTATATATTAAGGGTACTCCCCCTTTTATTATGTGGTTTTCCCTAGCATGATTTTTGTCTCTCACACTATTCTTTTGGGTTTTAGACGATGGCTGGAACCCGAAGGAACCGTGTTGATCAATGCAATGGACAATGCTATGATTGTCCTCCTGAACAAACAAATGTTATGGGAGAAGGAGTGCAAAATCTTATTTCTATACTTACACAAGCTATGAATCATTCTGGACTTCCAAATGAGAAGAGAAGGGAACAATATTCTATTGAGTCCTTCATGAAGCAACGTCCACCTTCTTTTAGTGGGTCTTCTGATCCACTTGTTGCGGAACAATGGATCAATACTACTGAAAAGAAATTTTCTGTTCTTCAATGTTCTGAGCATGATAAAGTCATTTTAGCAGTATATCGTTTGGAAGGTGAAGCTGATCAAAGGTGGAATCTTATCAAGAATACGAGGCCAAGAGATGAAATTGAGTCCATGGAATGGGACGAGTTCAAGAACATGTTTTTCAGTAAGTACTTCCCTCGTATTCTTCGAACAGAGATGGAGAATCAGTTTCTTGAACTAAAGCAAAAGGATGATGAATCTGTTGGTATATACGAAACGAATTTTACAAGGCTTGCAAGGTATGCATCTGGATTTATCATCCAACCTAAAAGTAAAGTTGATCGATTCGTCAGTGGCTTAAAACCAAATCTTCTAAGGGCATTAGCTATAAGAGACTTCAGTAGCTATGAAGAAATTTTGTGTTGTGCTATAAAGGTAGAAATAAAGGTTGGTGTTACTTATCCATCTCATAGTTTTGAAAAGAAACTAAAGATGGAGTTCAAGGAGAAATCTCAGAATAATGGTGAAAAGAAGATGAATGTTTCCTTATGCTCAAAGTGTGGAAAGAAGCATGGTGGAGATTGTCTTAAAGGGACAAGTAAATGTTTCAAATGTGGAAAGGAAGGTCATCGGGAACTTGAATGCTGCAATGATGGGAAGAAGATGTCTAATGATACACAGAATTAACCTACTACACTTTAATGCTTCAAGTGCAAGGAAATGGGGCATTATGCTAATAAATGACCTAATCCAAGGGTTAGCGATGATCGACATGAGCAACCACTTACGGAAAAAGAAAAAGGGAAGTCACATGCGATCACCATTGGAGATTTTGAATATGACAACGATGTGGGGGAATGATTAAGTGTTTATGTAATGGGATTCCAGAATAATGTTGTATATAGTATCGTGGAATTTTGGAATATTTATGTATTGGTTTATTGTGGTTTTTAATAATTTTATGGTACCGGTAACCATGGAAAGTGATTGAGATATTTTTGGAAAAAAAGATGATATGTGAATAATGAAGGGAAAACGAGAAAATAAAATATTTGACAGTATTCATGAGCTCATGATTGATATAAGGACTAAGTGATATCATGGTTTGAATATATATAATTTTGAGGATTTTGGTATGTGTAAATTGTTAACTTTTAACTACACTCATGTTTTCACTAAGGTTCAATTGGTATTCAAGAGAGTATATTATTAAGGCCTTTGAATGTTTGGAATGTGACCAACAAGATATATCTTATGATATATGGGGATCAACGATGGTATTAAATCTCTGAGAGTGGACTGCAGTATTATGGATAAGCCTAAAGATTGGAATGGATTATGTTGGACATAAGTTAGTATTGTTTGTTTTTCGATATTATTGATGGGATGTTATAGTAATATTGTTTTAGAAAAAGGACAACCTGCAGGACGGGCGACAGCCCATCGCGTCGGACAAGGCTGTGGGAATCGAACCCACAACCGAAGTGCGACTGGCCTTTATCGCCTACCACTGGCCTACAGGAAGTCCATGTTTAGTAGAAACTAGTTTTATTATATTAAGCTGTATGATATATGAAGTATAAATCCATTTTAGGAACCATATATGATTAATCTCACTATAGAATGACTTATGTATATTTAATAACTTTTGCTAACCTTTTGTTTGAGATAGATGGAATGACCCGTCAATCTATCACATGATCTGCTAACACTTCAAGAATAACAAATTCAACTTTATTTCTTTAAGAGATGAAGTGGAAATTTTTCAAAGCATGAACAATAGTGAGATTGTACCAAAATCATGTATGTATTTCTTTTAATTCATCAACTTTAGGGAAACGATCTTGAAAACCAAAAATGTTGTCGTACTGCTCTTATATCCGATGAATCAGATGGTACCTTAGATCATGAAAAATTTATGGCTTTGTGATTGCTGGATTTTCCATAGCCATGTTCTCTACCACTCTCCATCAGAACATGATTGTTAGATTTCTCTTCCATATCCATATCCTAACCTCTGTGGAAACCCAGTGATTAGTTTATTTGGGTAACTGTTACGTTTCATACTTTTGTTTTTAAAGATTGGTTTTGGTATTCCTTTTTACGATGTGGGTTTCGATTAAAGAAAATTTTGAATAGTAAACCATTTATAACCCCGACGAATTTCGAGGGAGAAATTCATTTTAAGGGGGGTAGAATGTAACACCCCGATATTTTATGAAAAATATTCTTTTAAATTTCATTAATGTCTTGTGTTATACGCTACTCCAAAAGGATCTTTCAAAACACACATCTCTGACCTGGCTTGAATTACACCCAATCGTGACCTTCCACGATAACGTTTGTTGTACGCAACACCAAGTTTCTCTAAACAACGATATGCTATTAAAATATTATTAAAAGTAGCTGTTATGAATAGTAATAGCCACTATTTGAAATTTTTGTAAATTTTATTTTTCAAAATGGACTTCATTTTTGGATTCGGAATATCGAAATTAGCTTAGGGTGAAATTTTGGTGATTTTCGAATAACTTTCATATTTTGATGAATAGTGAAAATTAATAAATTTTATTTAAAAACAACTTTTTCAATCGAAATAATTAATAGTGATAAATTATTAATTTGAGTGGTTTTAAAGTATATTTAGAATATATTTTTACAATTTAATACAATGTTGGTAATTGGATGTAATTTCACATTTAAACCAGACATAAACAAGTGTCAATCTTTTGATAGTTATTGTCTCTTAAGAACACGCTATTTGTTTTGACGACGAGAATTAATTTTTAAATTAATTAATGCAACTGATATGTTTTGAATTTGGAAAAATAGAAATCATTTTTGAGTTCATATTATCAAATATATCTTAGGCCTATTTTTTTTTATTTTTCTGAAAACTTTCAATTTTTGATGAATAGTGAAACCACTGTGTGGTAGTTAAAAAAAACTGAATTTTCATAAAAATTAATTTTACCGCTTCTGTGAGTGAAATTTCAAAAATCCGAGAGACATGGTTGATGTCAGTAAGTAAAATGTGGTTCAATGAGATGAAAATAATTTTTTGGTGAATAGTAACTTTTTACTTTTTTTTACCACGGTTAAAAGTAGATAGGGTAATTAAGGGTAGAAATGATATTATTATTACCCTAACACATATCCTAATTCTATTGGACAAGTTTCAGTCGACCAAAAACAAACTTAGGAATAAAAAATGACCATTTAGGCCCACTTGGATTAGATTAGGACATTTATTATTATTTAATTCAAAGAAGAGTTAAAAGAGTTAAAATCAATGTTTATTTACTAAAAAAAATTTAATATAGGGTTATACATAAGATATATTATATTGTAAATATTCATTAGAAATATAAAAATATTTTCTACATAATGGTATTTTATTTTTAATTTTTAGACATCAAATAATTTAATTTATTTATGACACAAAGATGATGCAGTAATTATCTTATTAATGAAATATTGACATAATTGATGTTATAAATACCAAAATAAATGTAATTTAAGACTTTTTATGAATTCCACTAATTTTCTAGGTTAATATGACATGTTATTATTGATTTAATTAACTTTTTTCGAACTTATCATTCTGTTATGATTTTCACAAAAATCAATTACTAAATAGTGTCAAAATTGACATAAAATAGTTTTTAAATCAAATAATATATTATTAATTGTTATTTTATTCCTAAAAATCTAAGGTTCTGCCAAATGACTTAGATAAGGTTATATATATTAATAATACACAACTTGGGGTTCGTTTGGCTTCTTATAGTAAGTTTATTAACCTTATAGTGTAAGAACACAAGAAGACACGGTAAAAGTAAACTTATTTAATTTAATGTTAAATCTAAATGATAAGGTTAAAATAGGTACCTAAACTTGTATAAATTATATTTTATGAGCGGAGTTCGACCCATCCCCACCTTAGCTTCGAAATAAATCAATTTGGAGCTATTTAAAACCGAACTTGACTTTCTAATAAAATAATAGTTTTAGTTATTCCAAAGGTGCCCCTCTCCTCCCTTATAAAAGGACACCTCATCCCCCTCTTCCTCACACCACTTGGAGCCTTCAAACTCGGAAAAACCCTACCAATTGTTCCTCTCCACTTCCCTAGAAACATCCTAGAGGTTGTGGTCTTCTTCAAAGACCAATTTTAGTGCCCTAAAAGGAGATCTCAAAGAGGCGCTTCAAAGAAGAGGTAATTTCCGTTACCGATTCTTTCAACTTTATTTATTCTTCCACTTCTTCTTCTTAAGTTGTTTCATTATGAAGTAATAACATCAGTATCACTCATATACTGATATGTTATTATAAGTATGAAACAACCCTATTTCACTATCTATCCATCCTACGGAAAACGAAATCACCGCGCGTGCGTACGTACGGAATACCGTCTCCACGCCATGGTGTGATCTATTTTCCACCACCACCTTACTTGGATGGGTATAATGGTGTAAATAATGACTATATATGACTATTATAAAGTGATATTGATTCTAAAATAGTATACATATACTCCAATACAATTCCACGATCATAGGAACGATATCATCACTCGTGCGTACGTACGGAATACCGTCTCCATGATGTGATGCGACTCGTTCTACATGATCTTCATTTCATAATGATTATATAAATGAATTGAATGAATATGATATATATTACACTAATACCATTCAAGAAATGAGGTATCTATAACCTAAAGAGAATAATATGAATTTATTCGACAAAACACGCATAAAAACAAAAAGTTATAAACACCCGAATAACAAGTAGCAATGAAATATTACTACTAAGAAGCAAATAATATGACCATATATGATATCATAAAAATAAGTATGATTCTAGAATAAGTCAATAACATTATTTAAATCATTATACAGGAGGTTCAGAAACTTACAAATCAAGTCGGACCTATGGTAAGGGAAATATCACAATCTCATTTATATCCGAGATTGTATATACTTTAGTATTTACTGGGGTGTATTTTATCATCCACATCCATGTTTCCTGAATATGTAATATTATTTCCATCCACCTACAATTTTTTAAATCCAATTTTACCCTTTGATGAGTTTTTAGAAAAGAATATGAAAGGAATCTTTTGTCATTTTTCATACGAGGTACTTTTTGACTTTTCCGACAAAAGTACGAAGAAATGTTTTTTTAACTTATACGGCATGAATGGATTTTTTAAAAATTAATTCCAAGAAGCTTACTTTACAAGTTTTCATGTTTATTTTTAATCATCTTCTTTTAATTTAAAATTGTATGACATGTTAAGAAAGGAAAAATGTTTTTGAAGTTGAATGGATATTTTCCTAAATAATGGAGTTGAAGTGTTTTATCAAAATTATCTTCTATCTAAGATAATATAGGGTTCTATTTCTATCCCTATTATTATATTGATTTGATTATGTTGTGATGGAATTATTTTTATGAATCCCTTTATCTTATATGAATTTTTTTATGATGTCATGTTGTTTAAGAATTCCATTTTCATTACGTGGGTTATGCAATGATGTATGATTTATTATTTTGTGGCACACATAAGAATGGTATCATTATGAGATGGGTGGGACCTATATATCTCTCCAATGCATTGGGTAAAGATTTTATATATCATGAGATAGACATGGCTGGAATGGTAGGTTATACCAGTTCAGTGAAACAGGACTGAAACGAGGGTGACTCGGTTCAGAAAGGGACTTTGTCCACTAAGATAGTGTTGGCAATGAGTCTTGACTAACAAGAAATGATTCTATATGATTATGTGTGAATTACATAAAGTTTAATGTTTTACGTTATGATTATTGTGATTACATTTCACTGCTATGAGTTATCCCAGGTTATGAAATTATGATCTCTTTTACAGGTTAAGATTTCTAAAAGTTATGTGCTTATGTATATGATGTGATTGATATTTCTTTTGTTTACCCTTACTAAGCATTTGAGCTCACCCTTTTATGTTTATTTTTCCCTAGGATATAAAGAAATGTTTTAGGTATAAAAAAAGGGAATATCTTTATGGGAGATGTTGAATATCTTTCACCAGGATTAGAATATTATATTCCGAGTTTCCAAAGACACTAAACTATTACGATCCTTGTGTGTGTGTGTTTTTTTATGTACTAAGTATTCCACAAAAGTAATGTAATGTATATGTACGTTAAGCTTCGGGTCTCTACACCTTAGGTTCACCCTAGTTTATTCATGATTAGAAACATAATTTCTAGGACTCTAACCTATACGTATACTTAACCATAGGGACATCACTAGACATTCTTTAGAAATATCTCTAGGGATTTCACTAAAGTTTTTAGCATCCTAGTTTCCAATGGTTGACTAAACCTACCTCTGATACCAACGGTAGAGACCCAAAACATGATGTACATGGACATTACATTACTTTTTCAGAATACTTAATACATAACAAAAAAAGACACAATGGATCGCAATAGTTTAGTGTCTTTGAAACTTGGAAAGTAATCTTCTAATTGTGGTGAAAGATCTTCAAAATCTCCCATAAAGATCTTCCACTTTTGTTTCCTTACCTAAAAACATTCTTTTAATCTTGGGGGGAAATAAAACATAAAAAGGGTGACCTCAAATTCTCAGTAAGGGTAAGCATGGATAAAATAAAACATACCATATATATTTTAACTTAAAAACATGTACATAATGTTTAAACATCAAAATATTGTGCAACGGCATAAAACATGGAAGTACATAAGGCATAGATCACAATGGAACATAAATCATGATAAAATAGCATGGGAATAAAACATGTAATTGTGGAAACCATTAAGCACATGATATTATTTCCATATTAGCCATGGTATTTCTGCCAAGACAATCTTAGTGGACAAAGTCCCTTTCTGAATCGAGTTCACTCCTCGTTCCAGTGATGTAATACTGAACCGGATTAACTTACCATTCCAGACATGTCTATCTCATGAGATATAAATCTTTACCCAATGCATTGGATGGAGATATAGGTCCCTACCATCTGATAATGAAATCACTCTTACTTGTTCCACAACATAAACATAAATCATTCATTATAACCCAAAGAATAAAATGGGTATCATAAACATCATCCCATCATAAAATAATTCATATTATACAAATGGATATAATTTCATCATAAGAATAGTGAAACCATGTAAATCATAGAGACATGATACTTGAAACCTACACATATAAAATAATGTCATCTTATATGAAAAATGGTTTTGATAAAACACTTGAAATGAATTCTTGAGAAAAATATTATTTCTTCTTCAAAATCATGCTCTTTTCACAAAATGTCTTGCAATTTTAAAAGAAAAGGATTTTATTGAAAATAGTCATGAAATATTTTGTAGGAAGCTTCATGAAAATTAGGCTTTATAGAACCCTAAAAATCCTTTCATGCCATATAAGTTTAAAAAACATTCTCCTCGTACATTTGTCAGAAAAGTCAAAAAGTACGTCGTAACGTAAACAAACGAATGATTCCTTACATACCATGTAGTAAAAGTCAAAATGGGTAAAAAGGACAATAAACATACATAAAAAAAAAATTAGAAAACATGTACATGGATGATTATAATAACCCCAGTAAATACTTACGTATAAGAAATCTCGAATAAAAATGAGATTTAAAAAATTATCCCTTACCTTAGGTCCGATATGCTTCGTATGGATCTGAACCTCCAGTGTAATGATTTAAATAATTTCATTGACTTATTACATAATCATATTCATTGTTATGATATCATATATGTTTCACTTATGACTTTATATTACATGTTCTTTTGTAAATTCCATGTTAAAGCAGCGCTTTGGGTAAAATCATTTCATTTATCATATGTGTTTCGAATTGTCGTTTTTGATATTATTACTTATATCCTGATTTACATAATTCCAGAATGTAAAACATGATTTATATATAATATATATTCATCATATAAATATATATTATAGATCGATAAAAGGAATGAAATACACCGCTCATGGAGACGGTAGGTCGTACGTACGCATGAACGATGTTTTCGTTTCCTAATTGAATTGAATGAAACTAAATAGATGACATAGATATATATATAAATAAATATAGTAGCATTATTATTTCATATATTTCATTATTAATAATTATATAAAGTTTATAATCATTCATGTATGGTTAACATGGAGAATGAATCTCATCAGGTCATGGAGACGGTAATCCGTACGTACGCACGAGTGATGATATCATTCCCATAATTATTGAATAGAATTGGAGTGGATGGTATACTATATCAGAATCAGTATGATGTTATATTAACCATATATATTTATTCTTTAAACCATTATTCGCATCCATTTAAGGTGTTGGTGGAAAAAACATATTACACCACAGTGTGGAGACGGTATTCCGTACGCGCGGTGATTTTGTTTTCCGTAGGATGGATAGAAGGAGAAATAGGGTTGTTTCATATTTATAATAACATATAAGTATATTAGGGATACTGATGCTATTAGTTCATAATGAAACAACTAAAGAATATGTAGTATAAGATGAATGGAACTTGAAGAAAACGATAGAAGGTATTACCTCTTTCTCGAAGTGCCTCCTTTAAGCTTTCTCTTAGGGCACTAGAGTTGGTCTATTGAGAAGACCAGTACCTCTAGGATGTTTCTAGGGAAGTGGAAAAGAGAAATTGGAAGGGTTTGGGCGAGCTTGAATGATCAATGTGGTGTGAGGAAGAGAGGGAGGAGGTTCCCTTTTATAAGGGAGGAGAGGGGAACATTTGGAAATATAAACAATATTAGTTTATATTAAATCAAAACCCCACTTAAAAACTTCCCAAATTACACATATCCAAATATTAGATGAGATAAGGTCGTAATATCATCATATAATAAAATTTGGACATGTTAGGAATTTATTTTAAAGATTATCAACTTGATTTGTCCTTATTTATCAATTTAATTTTATTTGTGGTAATAATATTATAAATTTTAAATTATTATAAATAATTACATACGTGTTGTGAATTTTCCATAATTTGAAACTTTATAATATTTTAGGCCATATAAATTTTAATTTATAATTTTTAAATATATTTGATATTTATAAACAATTTTATAATATGTTATTTTTATAAAATAAAAATAGTGTCAATTTTGACACTATTCATTTATTTGAATTTAAATAATATATATACATAAGATATGTTCTAACAAAAAGATTTAATAGATTCCGAAAATGTCATATGTATCTAAAAAATTAGTGGATCATATTAAATAGTTCATATAACAATTATTTTAATATTTTTAATATCATTTATTTGATATTTCAATCAATAAAAAAATTTCAACATCTCTATTGTGCCATAATTAATGATAATAATTTAATCCCTAAAAATTATAAATAAATTCATATGATGTATATAATTTTATTATATTTCTGGAGACTATTCATGTTTGATGTTTCATTAAGTTTATCACAAAAGTAAAATTATTATACATATACGATTTAAGAAAGTGACATGTTGTCACTTTCTTTAGTTTCAATAATAATTAAATTATTTTCACGGACAAAAGTCCATTAAATGAATCTAATCCGACCCTTAAGTGATATGGGTCGACTTTTAGTCATCCAATAGGATTTTGGCAGGTGTTAGTGTAATTTTATTTTCTTATATTTACCCATAATTAAACGATTTACCTTTAATTATGGTAAATAAAATTTACCGTAGTTACTATTTATAATGCCCAAAAATAAAAAGTATCTTATTGACATAATTTGGACCCAATGATTCAAAATATGGAATCCATTTTTCCAAATTCAATACCCAAATGTTTCATAAATTAAAATAAAATTAATCCCATTGTCGAAAGAAAACAGGTTTTTGTTTAAAACATTGCAAAAGATTGAATTGATTTAACCTACGAATTCAAGGTAAAATCAATGCTAATGACATAAATTATATTAAATGGTAAAAATTTATTCTATTTATTCATTAAAACCACAGAATAATATAATTTAACCATATAAATTATTACAATGAAAAAAGTTGTTTTAAATTAAAATATAGCGTGTTTTTACTATTCATTAAAATATGAAAGTTATCAGAAAATTATCAAAACTTTATCCAATGTAAATTTTTTTATCCTGATTCAAAAGAAGAATTTGATTTTGTAAAATTGAACTTATAAACATGACAAAAACAAGATTTAATATGGGTGTGCCATCAAAAGGTGGGAAAACAACATTTTTTTAAAAATACTTATTTTACCGGAAAAAATTATTATTTTTATAATACCATGATCTAGAAAATGTGTAAGATGAATAATAATGTTATAAAATTAAAAATGTAGTTAATACTATTCATATATGATAGTCCATAATAATATTATAACAATATATCGTCATTTTGTGAAACCTGGTATTGCGTACAACACACGCTATCGAGGAAGGTTGTGATTGCGTGTAATGCAAGCCAAGTCAGGGTTGCGTGTTGTGCAAGACTCCTTTGTTGTTTCGTTATAACAGAATCCAACCATATTTCATTTATACATTGAATATATATATATATATATATATACACTCAATGTTGCATAGAATGGCTATTATCAAACAAACCTAAAATTGTGTGTAACACAATCTAAGAATAGTGTTGCGTATACTGCAATCTAATACGGTATTTCGTATAGCATAAGATAATATTGTTGTAGCATAAAACACATGACATAAAATAAATTAAAAAGATTACTTATCATAAAATAGTGGGTTTTTACATATGTTCTTCATACCATAGCCATTAATAGATAATATATTTAGATATTTTTTTACTGGCGTAAATCAGGTATGATTGGTCGAGTATCCCAATAAGACATCAATACTAAGATGGTTATTATTTCCTTCATTTATTTCTATTTCTTATTCATATATTGGAACATTGTTAAACAAATATACAAAAACAATAACTATTTTATATGCCAATAGTGATGGATTTTTAAGTATAACTCAAACATTGTTCATCCTTCCGATTAGTCCCCTAAAAGGCTTCATCGATGCAAGTGGGGACAAGGGAATTCTCATGGACATGTATTTTTTATTTTCTTATAGCATGGGAGAAGATAGTGAATGACCATGAAAATGTTCATGATTATATTAGGGAAAATTATATCCTTATATCATTTTTATATAAAACTATATACATATTATTTTTTTTGTACCCATATTCTATTTTACATAGAGTCCTGGGAAGGAAATAATTTTTTCAAAATTTTTTATTATTTTTGTAGTAAATTTTTCATTTTTGTACGTTTAGAAATTCCACTTTTATAGGTGATCATTGTTATATATTTCTATTGTTTCTTATTGTATATTACCAATGTATTCTACTGTGACTCAATGTTATCATTTCCCCACATACACACCCAAGTTTCTTTCTACTATTTTATAGCCTCTGAAATACATAGATTAATTTTTCGAGCCATTTTTTCATCTATGTTTTGTTACATTGTAGTGAAACAGTATTTAGAATTCAAAAATTTGTATCATAGGGTTTCTTTTTTCCATTCTAGGATATTTTGTAATTGATTGAAGAAATATTTTGTAGTGTTTGAATGTGATAATTAGCCAATTCCAGATATTAGAGGACCCATCTACCGGGAAAATTCAAATTTACTAGAATTTTATTTGATGATATAAACAAATCCTAAAATGGTTATACTGATTTCACTATAGGATGGTCCACATGAATGGTTTCATTTATATGTATTGTTGGTTTAAAATTTACAATTTACCAGACATGGAAAAAAAGTAGTGTCTCATGAATCATTTTAATAATGTGAAGATTGATATTTCATGCATTATTCCATTCCAGGTTTACTTTCTATGTATGTTTCTTTCTACATAAACCTAGTTTTTCGATTGGTTTATTTTAGATGTACAAAAAAATTTAATGATAAATGAGAAAATTATTTTGTTCATTAAAAATTCTTTATAATTCTAAATGGTGTTATATCACATATATTGATTGTAGAAACCTAATTAGCTAATTACGTTGTCTTTGATACATGTACAAATAATTTAATGAGAAGAAACAATATTTGGTTACAATTACATATATTACTATTTCAATTTAAAGGGTGCGTGTGACTCAATAATTTGGTAATATTGGTCCATCTCATTGAGAAATCAGTAATTTATTGTTTTAGTAACATTTATTACCATCTAATACTAATAAATCACAATACATTATACTGTGGTAATGGATCACATATCTAACTGGGATTTGATATATATAAATATATGGATATACAAGTAGATACAATTCATAAAGATTGAGTAATAAAATTAAAAATAATAGATTTCCATTAAATATGGATTCTAATTAGAACATAGACTGAATTTGAGTCTATATTATTTATTTGAAAATTGATATACTAGAAACCTAGTGATTAAAAATATAAAATATCAACAATACCCTTGATATACATCATTGGTTGTTGGTTTACAATGGTTTTTGTATTGAACCATAAATACTATATTTCAACAAGAAGACTTAATTTAACCTTTTATATTGTTTTGAAGTGTTTGATTATAAATTTTTTATATAAAATTCCATTAATACCTCATGTTATAATTCTGAATGTTGAAAAGAACCGTAATCCTATGTTGGTGGGACCTAAACAACCAATTGCGAAAACTAATGAACCTCCTATTACACCAGCATTGGGAACTAATACTCAATTTTGAGTGGTTATTCCTTGAATTATGCAGACTATACAAGGAGCCCCATGACCTAACCATACAATGGTAGAACTAAAATGATAAATATAATAGTATTGTCCACCAAAATTCTTGGTAGATGGTGGCCTCTAGGATTCCAAGACAATGTTATGGACCATAAAGACTATCATTAAACACATGCATGCTCCTCTAGAGAGGAGGGTTGAGCACACCAATTATATTCTTCCTGGTTCTTCACAGTGATGGTTAGATGTTATCACTCATGATCATCATCATTAATAAGTGATCTACAGTATTTCATTATGATTCCTTCTATGAATATTTCTTTTCAATGAAGATGTGGGATAACCGAGATATGGATTTTATACATATTGAGAATGTTTACAAATCAGTTATGAACTATTTAACTAATTTTACTCGTCTACTACACTTATCACATTCCTCTATAGATTGTGTGATTTCATTAGTGGGAAATATTTTATATGGGAAGTTATATTGCATCTGATATTAGGATAATCTCTTTTGATCAATTTCCATTTTATTATAAGTCCATAGAATGTTATTTTTGTTAAATATTACATCATAATCAAAAAAATTATGAAAGTGATTTATAAATTAAACATAATTTTTTTAAATTATTATTATTATATATTTTATAAGAAATTATTTAAACCATTAATTCATTCATTTATTATAAATGTTATACATTTTATAAAAAACAATATTATTACTATTCAAATAAAAAAATAATTTTAGAAAAATGCCAAATATTATTTTAATGTAAATATAGATATTATAAATCCTAAATTAAATTAACATTTTCCATATTAAATTTAGAAATTCATTATAAATATTATAATTATAAATAATTTTACTAATATATATTCTTGATAGTCTAACGATTAGAAATATTATATGGAGTAATTTAATTTTCTTAATGTTTCATGGTTTTTGGTTTACCCTGTTATTTGATAAAACAATAAGATACTCAACACAATAATTAATAGGTGGAAATAATCTATGATATGATAGGTAATTAATTTCTCCCCCTTTAATAATATTTACCCATGAAATATTATTTCATACACTATGATGAAAACAAATGAAGTTTCTTTTTTATTTTCTACTCATGTTCCAATGTATGGTCTTTATAAGTGTGGATTCTAATAACTTCAATGACAATGTTAGTTTTATTAATTTCCATAAAAGTTTCTCTTTAGTATAACATCTAAATCTGTTTCTCCTCATAAGGGAGATAATTTTCTAACAATATTATATGTGGATCAATAACATGTGAGGGACCATATATGTAATACCTCAAGGGGGATACATGGAACACAACATGTAACTTATAATGGTATTCATGGAGTGTTATTGAATAATCAACATCATTTTTTTGGTTTTAGAATCTAAAAGTAACCAATATAACATCGAAATGGCTTCCCATTCTAAACAGATCTCATAAATCTCTTCCAAATAGGCATAGAAATGAAGACTATATGCTAATCAATGATTTTGAGATCTCATTCACTGTTATTAGAATAACTCATCAATTGACTTTGTGATGATTCAATGTGTTGGTGAGTGGCCTAACCATTTTCTACAATTTCATTGACCATATAATTTCCTATAAGTGATTGATAACATATTTCCTCCCAGAACATCGGTGTTATACATCTCTTCAAATATAAGGTTGTATTTGGGGACATTTAGAAGATTGATTGGAGACTCTTATTGAAATGGAAATTGGATAGAGTGTGTTGTTAATACCAACCTCCCATGATTTCCATATATGATGTAAACAACATTTTATAAAAGGTATTGATAGTTTTTTCATATTGGCTCTTAGTATAGGGATGATAGGTCACAATATAATTAAATTGGACGTTCATATCATGTTGAAGACCCATATTAAGAAAATGAGGGTAAACTCAAATATCAATTAGAGAGAATAGATTATGGTGTACCATGAATCCTCAACACTTCTCAAATGAATATATTTTAACGGGGACCATGTAATGTCCCCAATTTTTCCATATAATTTATTTATTATAATGAATATTATAGGTATGTGAAAATTTATGGCATGTGATTCTGAGGCACGAAGTGCATGTATTGAATTTTTGACCTTTTTTTGGGTATGTTCAGTAAACGTACAAGCGGGATTTTGTAACATATGAACCCATGATCAGAATTGCAATCCAAGGGCACTTTTGAACTCGCAGCACTAATATTCGCTTAAGGAGACCATCACCACGATGGCAGTAGGTCGAGTGTGAAAGTTAGTTTCACTAAAATTCATGGGAGAGTTAACAGAAATAAAATAAAGTAAAGAATCACTTTTATTTTATTTTTAAAAGCTACTATTTTAATGATTATTTTTGGGGACCACCCGAACCCCTCTTTTAAGGGTAGAAAACTCTGGGATTCCTCCAAATTAAATGCTCCAACTTAATTTAATTAATGTACAAATTTTAATTAAATTATTTCTTAATCTTATATAACTTGTCACCTTATCTCTCACAAGTAAATGGACTGGGAAAGGATGGGAGAACCATAGAGAGTTGGAAAGATCATTCTCTAAAAAAACTGATCCTCCAATGAAGAATGACTTCCAGAATCGAGGATCGAGGAACCGACCTTGGAGCATCTTACAGGAGTGACAAACGCCGACATCAATCTTCAATGAATTCATCTTCTACCTCATGCCACCTCCATCGGAAAATCGTGGTAGGGGATTTATATATGATTGAATTAATTTATTGATTCCTCATATTCTGGTTTCACAACGATGATGGCCAAACTAATATGGCCGTCATCCCGCGCATATACCTTTCCTCTTATCATTTGATTATCCGTGCGTTATTTGTGTGTTCTTCAACATAAAATATTTATGGACGTTGGAAATATAATATTTTGTGGAGTGCGGCATATGGATGCGGAGCCCTCGATCCAAGGATCGTGAATATGCAATAGTTTTATTTTTTGGGCTAAGAACGGAGATGCGGAGACTCGCAGAAGAGGAGGAGGGCCGACACGCTGACCGACCACCTGAAGATAGGGTGGCATGCGTTTGCACCACCGAATGAGTATGAGACCATGGTTTCTTGGCCACGTTGGAGGCCGAACAACATTAGGCACCCGACCGGTAGTGGTGGAGTAGCGGCGCATGACCGCTCCATTTGGAGGAGGACATGTCAGAGCACCCGACTGGCTGAGGTAGATTGGAGGTACCTGATTGGGTCCCGTGGTTGACGTGGTAGCACCCTATGGCATTTCCCTTTGGAATTATTAATGGAATGGGGGGCTTTCCCTTTGGCCCCATCTCGAGCGAACCGCGCTAGTGGGCTACGCCCTGAGGGCCGCACCATGGGGTCGCGCCAGCGGGACACTCCCAGTGGGCCGTGCTAGGCCGTCACCTACATGGTTAGGGTTGGATCACAGCCCAATGGGCTAGTCCCACCAAGTCACATGCTAGTTGAGCCAAACCCAGGTCAGGCTGGGTCGACCCGATCTTAGTCGGGTCATGTCGGATGGACCAGGTCGGACAGACCTGGGTCCATCCAGACCCATTTTTGTCTTTTGGGCCATATCATGAGAACCAATCATCCATTTGACGAACTGTTTAAAGCATCATAATCCTTGGATAGATAATGTCCTTCTAATATACTCCACTTGAGTTTTGGATATTGTTGGAGAATGTTCTGGTCGGATCGAACCCAGAATCCAATCAGGCCCTCGGAGCAGAAACACAAATAAAAAATAGGAAGGGCATCTAATTGACACATCATATGTTGTGTTGGGTCCCTTATGACATGATGGATGTTGGGATTACTCCTTTATGAAGATTATTGGTGATTGATGTATGAATGTTATCATGAGGGACATATTCTACAGAACTCGAGTGCACCGGGTACGAGGAATCCAGTGGCTGGCAGTGAGGCAGAGGTTGGAGATGGATATTACAGAGGGTAGTTACCTATCCACTCAAGGCAGGTAGGATCCTATGTGGGACGTTGCAGGAGTTAGTACATATCGATATTGTGTGGTTCATCCCCATCTATCATGTGTGGGTCCGCGCATACCGATCCTGTTTGGGTCAAATCCTGTGTGGGTCCACGCTCAATGATCCAATGTGGGTTAGCGCATACATATCATGTGTGTGTCAGTGCCCAGTGATCCTATGTGGGTAGGATCATACCGATCTTGTGTGGGTCAGATCATGTGTGGGTCCTTGTGGGGGTTAGTACATATCGATCCTGTGTGGGTCAGACTCCATATAATCAGCAATAGTGCCTCTTGATAGAATAAGATTATTAGGCTTCACAACTAATCAATTGTACTTTTGTACATCATTTATACCTGTGTGAGTTGTGTCTTATATCATCATAATATACCTATGGGGCACTATATCTTCGTGGTGTTACCTATGTGGTACTTCTAACTTCGTGGTGCTACCTTTGTGGTATTATTTCCTCCCATGTGAGATGATTATATCTTGATAACATAGGTATATGTATGGGAATATACCTATGTAGGGTTGACTATTTTTTCAATGTTTTGTGGTTCATTATTTGTGGATTTAAGAGACCTTTGGGGGTCTCAGAGTCCCAACTGAGTATTGTTATACTCAGCCCCTGCATGGGATACGCCCACACCTTGTTGTGTCTTGTCCAGATGACAGACAACACTGACTGAGGACGAGGGTACCAGGAGTAGAGACAACATAGAGGTGGACCATAGACCAAGTGTATCATAGAGATGAACATTTAAGAGATTTACCTACCCTTTAGGTAGGACCCTTGGATAGTGTTCATAGGATTTTTTTACAGTTATACTTGTACTTTTTTGTTTTACATGTACTTTCTTGTTGGGCTTGTATTCTAACCCCTTTAATTTCGGTACACACATTGTTTACTATATAGTTTACATTGTTCTTTTATATTTCTGTGTTCTTAGTTTGTGTGAGTTTACAGTTTTTAAAGGCAATTCCTTCACATTTTAGGGAATACACATTTCGGTGCTTATTTCCATCCCATGTCCTATGGAAGGCGTGCTTGGGGTAGTCACAGCACGAGGCGCGGGTGACAGTTCGTGACAAATTGGTATCAGAGGAGTTTGTTTCTACCAAAGCACTAGAACTATGTTCGTTTTTGTGTGGCAATAGTGTTATGCATTTCTAGTGAGGTTTTCAGTTTGGGGAGTCTAGTGTTGGTACGCTGGCTAACATATCTGTATCCCAGGACCCTGAGTTCTGATATCCGACACAGTGCATGAAAACACTGATTGCGTCTGTGTCTTTGAAAAGTTTTCTTTGTGAACTCTTTGATTCAGCTCCCCTGGTATAGCTTATTGATTATGGTGCACCTGTTTATTTTCAGGATGCCTCCACATAGACAACCAGTCTGGTTTCTAGGTAGAGTATGATATGATAGCCCATGGAGCCATTAGGCATTGGTGTAGTGCCTCTTTACGGGAGTTGTACCATCGGGTGGTGTACCAGCAGTACCACCACCCATTGGGCAGCTGATTCCACCAACCCTAGCAGCATAGGGTGGATGCCGCTTGAGCGTGTGGAATGGGTTCAAGCTACAGAGACCACTGAGGTTCTTGTTCGAGACATACCCACATGCAGATGAGGATTGGTTGTAGGCCATTGATAGAGTCGTTCGATAGGTAGGGACACAAAATGATCTCATGGTGATCTTTGTCGCTAGTTGTCTTTCGGCCACAGCTGGGAGTATCACTTTCCCTTGGTGAAGTTTTCATATAATAACAGTTATCACTCCACTATTGTTGTGGAACCATTCGAGGTGTTGTATGGACGACCTTGCAGACCACCTCTATGCGGGAATGACCAATGGGAGTTAGTAGTCATTGGACTAGAGATGGTATGCGCTACCATAGAGAAGGTGCAGATCATCCAGGAGCGGATGGATAATACACAGAGCAGGTATAAGTCTTATGAATATAGGGGACAAATACCACATGAGTTGGAGGATGGTGACCATGTCTTTCTATGGGTCTCACCTTGAAGAGTTTTACGAATATTTGGCATGGGAATCATGTTATCTCCACGGTTCGTTGGTCCCTTTCAGTTCCCTTACAAGGATAGGGACATAACATACTTTCTATTCCTTCCACCACTATTGGAGAAGCTTCCCGACGTCATCCATGTATCCCAACTGAGGAGATACGTGCACATCACATCTCACTCCATCAACCACGATGAGCTGGACATCGACGATGGTATGATGTGTTTGGATTTTCCAATGGATATTGAGGATCGACAAAAGAGAGTCCTTCATGGGCGATTGATATCTCTAGTGTGCGTTCGTTGGTAGCACGAGAACCTCCAAAAGAGAACATGGGAGAGGGAGGATCAGATTCAGGCCAAGTACCCCCATTTGATTCCCTAGTTTGTGTTATGGCTTTCATGGATGCAAATCGCTGAGGTGGTGAGAATTTAATGATTCATATTTTTCCAAATAACTTTTTTAATTATATAGAATATTTCAAGTATGTAAAAATTAATGGCGAATGATTTTGAGGCCCAGAGTTCCAGGAATGAACTTCTTAACATTTTTTTTGTACATTCAGTAAACGTATGAGAAGGTTTTTGTATCTTTTGAACCAGTTCTCTGAATTGAAATCTGAGATCACCATTGAACTCATAGTGCCAATATTCACTTAAGGAGACATTCTCTTCAACCGAAGTAGGTTGAGGTTGAATGTTAGTTTCACAGTATTTCATGGATGAGTTAAAAAAATAAAAAACAAATTTTATTTTATTTTTAAAATATCCTATTTGAATTTGTAGTGGTGGGGACCACCCATACTACTCTATTAATGTGAGGCAACACTAGGCTTTCTCTAAATTAAATATTCCAAATTAATTTAATTAATGTAAAAACATTAATTAAATTATTTCTTAATTTATTTAATATGGAACCTCTCCTCTCATGAGAAAAGGGATTGGAAAATTAGGGGAGTGCTTTGGACAGTGGGAAAGATCTTTCTCCATCAAAGGAGATCCTACAATGAATAATGAATTTCAGAATCTAAGAACGAGGATCCGACCTTGGACTGTCTTGCGGGTGTGGAGAACGCCGACATCTATCTTCAACAACTTCATCTTCATAATCGTGCCACCTCCATTATAAAATCGAGATAGGGGATTTATATATGATGAAATTTATTTATTAATTATTTCTATTTTGGTTTCACAGTGATGATGGAAAAAATAACACGACCATCGTCTCATGAATATACCTTGACTCTTGCCTCTGGATTTTCCGCATGTTCAACATACGTTCTTCAACATAAAATATTTAATGATGCTGGAAACAAAATATTTTGTGGAGGGTGACATATGGACATGGAGCCCTCAATTGGAGGATCATGAATGTTTGATTGTTTTATTTTTCTTGCTATGATCGCAGATGCGTTGACCCGTGGAAGAGGAGGAGGGCCGGTACATCAGCCGACTGCATGAAGGTAGGGTGGTGTGCGTCCTTGCTACTAGACTGGTAGGAGATTGCGTCCACTTGGCCACAGCAGAGGCCGAAGAGCGTTCGACACCTGACCGCCTACAGTGGAGTAGCGGTGTGCAACCACGGTCCTGAGAGGAGGACCGGCCGGTGCACCGGGCCTTCCGGGGCAAATCGGCGTGACCCGCATGGGTCCCATAGTTGATGTGGCAGTGCCCTAAGGTGATGCCCTTTGGTGTTCCGAATGGAAGGGGGCACTCCCCCATCAACACTACCTCGGGCGGGCCGCGCCCAGCAGGCCGTTCTGGGTGGTCCACTACGCTGGCCGGGAAAGAGCATGCTCATAGGACTGGGCCTGCCATGGCCCAGGAAATCCGTGATGGAACTGGGTTGGGTCGGGTTGGCCTAGGCCCTATCGGGCCGGACACGGGCCCATTTGGACCTACATTCTCCTTCTTGTCCATATCATGAGAACTTTGCGTCTATTTGAAAAACCATCTACGACATCAGAATCCTGGGATTTATATAGTCCTTTAGTTATACTCCACATGTGTTTTGGATAAAGTGGGAGCATGGCCGAGTTGGATCGAACCCTGAATACAAAAGGGCCCTCGAAGCAGAAACACTAATAACATACAGATCGTGCGTCTGTTTGATGTGATTTCTCTTGAATTGGGTCCCTTAAGAGGTTCATGACCTTTAGGATACTAATTTATGGTGATTAGTGGCAGTTGAGGTGTGATCGATATCTCAAGGGACAAATTATATAGAACACGAGCTCACTAGGTGCGAGGAATCCATTCGCGGCAGTGAGGCAGAATTTGGAGATGTATAATATGGAGATTAGTTACCTATCTAAACTGAGTAGGTTAGATCATGTATGGTCCATTATGGGGGTTAGTATATATTGATCATGTGTGGGTCAGCACTCAGTGATCCTGTGTAGGACTGCGTATATTGATCCTATTTGGGTCAGATTCAGTGTGGGTCAGATCCACTGTGGGTCAGCAGTCAACGATCATGTATGGGTCAACGCATACCGATCTTATCTAGGTGATATCCTATGTGGTCTTTGTGGGGGTTACTACCTATTGATGCTATGTATGTTAGACTATTTATAATCAATAGTTTTGCCTCTTGATAGAATAATATGATCTAGCTTCATGACTAATCATTTGTACCTCTATAATTCAGTTATACTTGTGTGAGATGAGTTTTATATCTTCATGATGTACCTGTGTGGTACTATATCTTCATGGTGTTACCTGTGTGGTAGTCCTACCATCATGGTGTTACCTATGTGTTACTTATACCTTTTTGGGGTTACTTTTTTTGTATTCTTTCTTCCTATGTGAGATGAGTATATCTTGAAAACTTAGGTATATGTATGAGCATACACCTAAGTCTGGTTGACTATTGTTTCCATGTTTAATAGTTTATCCTTTGTGGAATTGAGAGACCTTTGGGGGTCTCAGGGTCCCCACTGAGAATTTTTATAATCACCCCCCATAGGATAAGCCTGCACGTTGTTGTGTCTTGTGCAGATGACAGACAACACTGACTGAGGAAGAGGGTACCAGGACTGGAGATAGCTCAGAGGGGGACCATAGACTAGGCTTACTGTAGAGGCGACCGTTTGGGAGTTGTACCTACCAATAATGTAGGATCCTTGGCAGGTGTTCACATGATTTGTTTTCAATTTTACATGCACTTTCCAGTTTTACTTGTACTTTCCAGTTTGGACTGTATTCCGACCCCTTTAATTTCTGTACACACCCTATTTAGTAAATAGTTTAGATTGTGCTTCTATCATATTGTATTAGTGGTTATTGTGTGTTTACTGTTTATAAAGGCAATTCCTTCCCATTCTAGGGAATATTCCTTTTGGTGATTGTCCCCAACCCCTGGAATATGGAAGGAGGGCTTGGGATAGTCATGGCACCGGACCTGGGGGACAGGTTGTGATACACCAAGTGACAATTTCCTTTTACTGGTAATTTAATTATCATTATTTATACTATAGTCCACCATAACCCATATAGATTTATTCCCTGTATATTCCATTAAGAGAATCAGAGAAAAAAATTAATGTTGATATTTTCACAATTAAATATAGATATGGGTAATGGTGACATCACACCTTTTTATTTTTTCTTCTCATCCATCACGTACTAACACAAAAATATACATGATTTATATATCCCACTTTACTTTTTTATATTTAAAATCTAATAGTCTTATAAAAGATATATTAATGTATCCATGATTAATTGGTAGGTGGAGAATTTGAATCTATGACCATCATTTGTAGCTCCATCATCATCTATAGATCTATTGAAACAATAATTGATTTTCCAAATACCACAACTCATTCATCATCAACCATGAAGTTAGTGGTTAATCTCTACCATATGGTATCCACCTAATTGAATATCACTACAACATAACTATGATATTTCATAATAATCTCAAGTCTATATGAATGTAAAATAATTTTATAATGGTAGGGTGATGTTCGTTCCTCATGTTTACCATATACAAAATATTCAGGTCAAAGAATATCATATCATTATCAATCATTATCATAGATTGGAATGTATGATATTTTCTATTTAATGAATCTAGTATATTTTTGTCCTTCTATATATGGTGGTCGATTAAATATTTATAATCATTGATCATCTCAAGGAATCATCAATAGTTAATGTTGATATTATTTTGTTTGAATATATTTTTCTAGCTCTTATAGTACATATATATATATATATATTTTACTTATAGAGATAATAACACTAAATTTGTAAAATAAATATTATTTTTATGAACTAATGATCATTAATCAAATATTTTTATTCACAAACCTCCATCAATAATTATAAATAAGCTATATCATTATCATTTAATATGAATAAACTCCCATACCATTTTTCAATTCATCATAGAAGATCACAAATTCAACCCTACCTGTGGGTGTAATGATTAATATTATAATGTTTGAACAGTAATTAAAATAATTAAAACACACTTCACACATGTCAACCGAGACAAGATAAACTATATTCTATGAAAATCAGTTACTAGGTTTGATAATCTTTTAATGATCCCCAAAAGTTAATAATAATACCAATATAATCAATGGAAACCATGGATATCCATCACCGATGATTATTGTTTCTGATCCTCGATCACCATAGTCTATTATGGGTCAATAGATATCCCATTACATGTGATAATATTACATATAATGATATAATATAAAGCCCCAGCCTTAAACCTTACTTAATCTTGAGTTATTACAAGATTACACATTGAGGGTCTTTTCGGGTTTAGATTTTTAGAGAATTAGATCATAAAACATGCATTAAATTCCACATATAAACAAAGTGGTTACATAAAGATAGTATTATTAATTCCCATCAATGGAAACATATTTAAAATAAACATGGATTCTTCCTTGACACTTCTTTGACACTATCAACATATCATGTACATTTCCCTTGACCTGTGAAAAACATTTCAAAAAAACATGGGATGAGCATAAAAACCTCAGTAAGGGATATAAAAATATGGAAAGGAAACATGGGTACATATATACATAAGGATGAGATCATACTTTACCCATAAAACATAATCACTTTAACATACCTCATCAAATCATGAATAAATCATAGAAATCATAAGACATAAAGGTAACTTGAGGCATTATAACATCCTTACGTAGGGAGTAACCCTCTTGGTTACGTTTGGAATACCGATCATAGTATATTCCCTAAATCTCTTCGGAGAAACCTTAACGTTTCACTCCTTCCCGTTACCCAATGCATTGGAGAGCTATATCGGGCTCACCCGCCCTTAGTTTATCATGGAACCACCCGTCTTCATAATAATGCCCAAGAACCTCATCATAATCGAATCACATAAAACATGCATAAAGGAAACATAACATTTCCACCATTCAATCACAAGACATCAATACAACACATTGATATAAAAACATTATGAAAACCATTTTCAATACCAAAATAAATGAAAATTATAACATGGTTTTTATTATTCTTTTAAAAAGAAGGTATGGCTTGTAGAGGAAGCCGAAAATCAAATAACGGTCACGGCGGCGGAGAAGTTTTTGTCGCCGCATACGTACGACAAAAACATTCTCTTTTGTCATTTAGTAAACGCTTCATATAAAAAATATTCCTTTTGAATAAATGTAAAAGTCAAAGGGGTTTATACACCGTATAAAAGAAGGTTGTGTATACAACAAAATATGCCTCAATGAAAGGAGATTGAGATGAAGTCCCATACCTCGTATCCGACTTGACCCGACCGTTCTTTAATATCCTGAATAATAAACTTGTGTTAATCTCTACTTGATTAAGAACCTTTTTCATGTTCATTATTCCTTTTATACCATGTTATGAACATCATGTAATCATTTAAGTGAATAATGTTCATTTTGTCGGTATTTGGTTCTTAAGTCAAAAATAGACTTCTTACACTTACATGTTGTTAATTTGGTCAAAGGTTCGTTATATCCAGAATGATATTAATGATTTGGATAAAATATATATCATATATATTCAGCATATACATGTATTTATAATATTACATCACATTTAGAGGTAAGAAAATGAAATGCAACGTTCATGGAGACGGTAAGCCGTACGTACGCATGAACGCTACTTCCATTTCTATTTCGTATTTTCTGGAATGGAATCATAATGATATAAGAGTATATTATAATTCCAGTATAAGAAAATATATAATATCATTAACTTTATCCTTTACACATCCCACATATGGTATTAACGAATCAAATCACTTTCAGGGGGCGGTAGTCCGCACTTCCTAAAATGAAGATATCGTGTTTACCCATAATGGAAACAATAACGGTATTCCATAAATGAAAAATACAGAAGCTTAAGGAAAGAATAAACATATTATATATCATATATAAAAATAGTGACATCATAATGGCCACCTTTGAAGGTGTCAAATGAGTATTGAACAATCATCGTTTCGGGAGGCAGAATTTCGCCATCCACAGAAACCGTATGTTCTTTAACCATTTGATGTAGTTGTGTGAGAGTGTAGCCCGAATAAATCTTATAACAACATCCTAGTATATTGAAGATACTGGTTTGGTTACAAAAGAAGTAAATAATAAGAGTTTTGGGGGGTTGGAGAAGCAAAATAAAACAAATGAACATGAGAGAATGAATTACCTTTAAAAGTGTAACTCTTTTTGATTTGAGCCTAAAGGCTTCCTTTGAAAGGATTATTCCCAAATGGAATCCTCTAGGATGAGGAGAGGGATGTGGAGAGAGTAAATGGGCAGGGTATGGCCGATCCAAAGGCTTTGGGAGTGTGGGTAATGAGGTAGAGGTGGGGGCCTTTTATAAGAGGAGAGGAGGGGCACTCTTGGAAAGTAAAGATAAGTTACTTTATTTTAAAAAGTGTTTCAGATCCAAAAGGTCCCACATTGATATAATTCTTGGATAAGGTGATAAGGGTTCGATATAAACTCATCCAATTGGTTTTGGACATGTGTAGGTTTTATATTTTACATTAACTTTCCATTTTATTTAAATCATTAAATAATGAGGTCATCGCTGCATCATCATGATGTCATAAATAATTTAATTTATTTAAAGTCTAAAAATTAAAAAAGAAATTCTATGATGTAGGAAATCGTTTTATCTTTCCAATGAATATTTATAATCAAAAATATGATCTTTATAACCCCATGTAATAATTGTTTTCGTAAAACATATTATGTTTGTGTAATTTTTACTTTTACATTAAATAAAAATTTATTTATGTCATTTCCCAACCAAAGTGGCTCCATGGGGTCCCCAAGTTGACCCATGGATTTTCTTGGTCGTCCATGACACAACCAATGAGGGTAGGACATGTTTCAAGCTCATATCATTTTATTAAATCATTATTTTTACCTTAAACTACACTAATTACCACTAATCGCAATTAAAAACTTAATAAGTTACTATTCACCAAAAAATTATTTTAATCACATTGAATCACATTTTACTTCTTAATGAAATCCATGTATGTCGGATTTTTGAAATTCAAAACACAATGATGGAAAATTTTCAATTAGACGGAAAATCAGTTTTTATAAGTACCACTTATTGGTTTCACTATTCATCAAAAATTGATGTTTTTCAGAAAATTACCAAAAATTCACCCTAAGCTATATTTGATATAACTAATTCAAAAATGAAGTATATTTTAAAAAATTCAAAAAATATAAGTCACATTAATTAATTTAATAATTAATTCCCGCTGTCATGACAAATAGCATGTTTTTATGAAACAATATGTATCAAAAGATTGACATCAGTTTAAGTCTAATTTCAAAGTGAAATTGATTCCAATGACCACAATTGGATTAAATGGTAAAAATATATTAAGATTACACATTAAGACCAATTCAAAAGATAATATAATCATATAAATAAATTACATTAAGAAGCTATTTTGATGTAAAACGCAGTATTTTTCACTATTCATTAAAAAATGAACATTGTTAGAAAAATACCAAAAAATCACAGAAAGTAAATTTTGATGTCCCAATAATAAAGAATAAGTTTATTTTGAAAAACATATCTTATAAAAGTGTCAAAAGATATATTTAAAAATGGTTTTCCATCAAAAGGCAGTAAAAAAACTTTTAAAAATATTAGTGTATTCCATGCTTAAGATTGGATTTATTTTCATTTTAAGCCTCTAAAACACTATCTAATTCATTAATAGACATAGATAAAAATATATATTATTCATTACTTACTTGGGATGTTACATCCTTCCCCCCTTTTGAAAATTTCACCCCCGCAATTTATTTACTTATCGAATAAATGAGGGTACTTATCCCTCATTGCATTTTCAGATTCCCATGTTGCCTCTTCCATCATGTGGTTTTTCCACAAAAGCGTTACCTGCTTAATCACCTTATTCCGTAACACTTTCTCCATGTGGTCAAGAATCTAGAATGGTTGATCCTCATATGATAGGTTCTCTTCCAGCTGAACTACTTCTGGACTCAAAACATGAGATGGATCTGGCATATACTTTCTCAAAATCGAAACGTGAAAAAAATTGTGTACCTCAGATAAACTCGGAGGTAAAGCCACCCGTTATGCAACTGATCCAACTCTCTCTAAAATTTCATATGGTCCAATAAACCTTGGACTCAGCTTTCCTTTCTTACCAAATATCATCACACTTTTGCAAGGAGAAACCTTGAGAAAAACATGATCACCTACCTCAAAAGAGAGATCCTTCCTCCTGTTGTTTGCATAACTCTTCTGCCTGCTCTGAGCTGTTCTCATGTGTTTCTGAATCAGCTGAACTTTTTTTGCCATCTCTTCTACCAATTCTGGTCCCATCAACTTCCTTTCACCCACTTCATCCAAGAAATCTAGAGTTCGACACAGCTTCCCATATAACGCCTCAAATGGTGCCATCTATATACTGTAATGAAAACTATTATTATAAGAAAATTCAACCAAAGAAAGATGTTGGACCCAAATTCCCTGATAAACCATAGAGCAAGAACGTATCATATCTTCCAAGGTCTGAATTTTTCGTTCTGACTTCCCATCTGATTGAGGATGAAAAGTTGTACTAAAATTTAATTCAGTACCCAACGACTTCTGAAGGCCTTTCCAAATGTTAGAAGTGAACCTGGGATCACAGTCAGATACAATGGAGAGAGGAACTCCATGTAACCTGACTACTTCTTTAAGATACAAACGGGAAAGTTGATCCGGGGAAAAAGTATCTCGTATGGCAAGGAAATGAGCAGATTTAGTCAAGCGATCAACAATAACCCAGATTGCATTATTACCTGGAGATGTCTTCGGTAATCCCACAACAAAGTCAATGGATATATTCTCCCATTTCCACTCTGGCACTGGTAATGGCTGAAGCATCCCTTTCTGTAACTGCCGCTCTGCTTTAACCTGTTGACATGTCAAACACTTCACAGTAAAATCAGCAATATCTCTTTTCATTCCATCCCACCAGTAATACTCCCGTAGATCTCTATACATCTTAGTACTGCCAGGATGAACTGAAAACGGAGAACTATGAGCTTCACATAAAAAATCTTCCTTCAACTGTGAATCACAAGGTACACACAATCTCTTCCCAAATCTCAAAACACAATCATTATCAATGTTGAATTCAGGCAACTTACCTTTCTGAACCAGCTCTACCTTTTCCTGCAACTCACTATCTTGCTTCTGTGCTTGCTTGATTCTATCTGATAGAGATGATCTCACTGATACCTGAAACAAAACAGAAGAAATTCCTGCACCAACAACTTCCATTCAAAATCTCATCAAATCCTTAACCAAAGTATCACGTTCCAAATGCAACATTGCTAATGAAGCATTACTTTTTCGAATCAAAGCATCAGCCACTTTATTTTCTTTTCCTGGATGGTAATGAATTGTACAATTATAATCCTTGATTATTTCTAGCCATATCCTTTGTCTCGTGTTCAATTATTTCTGAGTAAATATATACTTTAAACTTTTATGATCGGTATATATTTCACACTTTACTCCATACAAATGATGCCTCCAAATTTTTAAAGCAAAAACAACAGAAGATAATTCCAAATCATGTGTAGGGTAATTTACCTCATGAGTTTTCAACTGTCGTGAAGAATAAGCAATTACCTGATCATTCTGCATTAGGACACACCCAAGTCCTTTCAATGAAGCATCGCTGTAGATGACAAACTCACCATTTCTGGAAGGTAGTGCCAAAACTGGAGCATTCACCAATCTTCTTTTCAGTTCCTGAAAACAATCATCACATTCTTTTGTCCAGATAAACTTAACACCCTTCCGAGTTAGCTTAGTTATTGGAATAGATAACCGTGAAAAATTTCTAACAAACCTTCGGTAATAGCCTGCCAAACCAAGGAAGCTACGAATCTCGGTTACATTTGTGGGCCTTGGCCATTCTTCCGCAACTTTTGTTTTTGCAGGATCAAAAATTATTCCATCTTTAGAAACAATGTGACCAAGGAAAGAAATTTTTGCAACCAAAACTCACACTTTCTGAATTTTCCATATAGTTTCTTTTCTTTTAAGGTTTTCAAGATAACCCTTAAATGTCATTCATGCTCCTCCTTACTTTTAGAAAACACCAAAATATCATCAATGAAAACCATCACAAACTTATCCAAGAACTCATGGAAAATTCTATTAATTAAGTCCATGAATACAACAGGTTCATTGGTTAGCCCAAAAGGCATTACTACAAATTCATAATGGCCATATCTCGTACAGAACACGGTCTTCGGAATATCTGCCTCCTTTACCTTCAGCTGATGGTACCCCGATCTCAGGTCAATCTTTGAAAAAAAAAACTGGGCTCCCTATAGCTGATCAAACAAACCATCGATATGAGGCAAAGGATATTTTTTCTTAACAGTGATGTTATTCAAGGCTCTATAATCAATGAAAGTCTCATAGAACCATATTTCTTTTTAAAAAACAAGACAGGAGAACCCCATGGTGATGTGTTAGGTCGAATGAAACCGTTCTCTAATAAATCTTCTAATTGATCCTTCAACTCTAAAAGTTCAATTTGAGCCATTCGATAAGGGGGTTTTGAAATTGGCTTAGCATCAGGAACTAAGTCAACAGTAAATTCAACTTCCTGATCTGGTATTATTCCAGGCAAATCATCAGGAAAAACATTAGGATACTCATTTACCACTGGCACATCATTAATCTGAACAGTTCCTTTATTTTCAATGATGTGTGAAAGGTAACATTCATTTCCATCTTTTACAAGTTTCTTGGCCTCTTGATAAGTTATCAACAATAAGGGTTCATTCTTGTAAATAAACTTAAAGTATTTCTGAAAAGAAACTTCTTTAGCTCTACAGTCAATCTTAGCATGGTAAATAGAGAGCCAATCCATACCCTGGATAACATCAAACTCTACTATAGGTAGAACAATAAGTTTTGCAAGTAGGTTCTTTCCACAGATAAGGATAGGAAGATTCTTATAAATTCTTTTTGCATCAACATTCCCCCATGTGTTTTTACCAAATGTTTAGGAGTCATTTCTTGTGATGGTATTCCCATTTTACTAGAAAAGGTTTCAGAGATGAAAGAATTTGTAGAGCCCGAATCAAACAACACACTGGCATAATCTGAAAAATCAAACAATGTACCTGATACAACTTCATTTGATGGCCCGACATCTGCTGAATTAGTTTCAAAGGATTTCACCACCCCTTTCTGCTTGTAGTCTAATTACTTCCCATCACTCAAGCTCTTTGTCGGACACTCATTTGCATAGTGACCCATCTCATTGCACTTATCACATTTCACTAACTGTAATTCAAATTTGGTCTTACCATCACCCTGATCATTTTTAGTGCAATCACGAGCCTTATGTCCCATCTTACCACATCGGTAGCACTTTCCAGAATTCAGAAGACATTCCCCAACATGCCTTTTTCCACATTTATCACAAACTGGAAACTTAGTTTTCTTACCATCAGACTTTTTCGAATAATTCTTACCTTTCTCCTGCCACCTTGGTCTCTTCTTCTGTTGGTTGTTATAGAACACTTGATCATCGACAAACTCCATTTCCACATTCTCAGCACATTGAACAAGCTTTTCATAACTTTTAAACACACGAGAAGCTAATGACCTTCGATATTTTGGCTTTAATCCTGAGTAATAACGATTGATTTTACTATCATGGTCTCGGATAAAATTTGGAGCATACCTTTCCAATCGAGTGAACCTTTCATCATAGGTAGCCACTGAGTCTTCCTCTTACCTCAATTCCAAGAATTTCTTTTCCATCCTAAGTCGAACAGCCTTAGGGAAATACTTCCCATGAAACATACCTTTGAATTCATCCCAGTCGAGAGCATCAATCTCATCAGCGTACCTGATATTTTTAACCATCGACCACCACTGATCCGCCTCACCCTCCAAACGGTAAATAGCAAGACTAACCTTTTGATTGTCTGAACACCCCATGACATCGAAAATATTCTCCAGTGATTTAATCCACCCTTCATCCAGCATAGGGTCAGATGATCCTCTGAATGATGGGGGATGTTTCCTCATGAAATGTTCCACCACTGACATGTTCCTCTGCGGTTGATCTGGCTGATCTCATGCATGGATACCACCACCATTTATAGCCTGAGTCAACTGTTCCATTACTGCAACAAACTGTTCAGTTCCAATTCCGACCATCTCAGGATGCGGATTCGGAAGGTTATTTCCTTCTGTATGCCTTCCTAGAACTGCTTCCCAGTTTCCTCTACGGAAAACCATTCTGAACAAACATGTCTTTGATGAAGCAACATGGTAGTCTTTAAATGCTATATCATTTCGAAAAAAATATTTTTGGATAATAATTTAATAGAATTCTAACTCCTAAAGTTATCTAAACCGACCTTTGATACCAACTATAAGGCCCCATCCTTAAACCTTTCTTAATCTTGAGTTATTACAAGATTACACAATGAGGATCTTTTCGGGTTTAGAGTTTTAGAGAATTAGATCATAAAACCTGCATTACATTCCACATATAAACAAAGTGGTTACATAAAGATAGTATTCTTCATTCCCATCAATGGAAACATATTTAAAATAAACATGGATCCTTTCTTGACACTTCCTTGACACTAACATCATATCATGTACCTTTTCCTTGACCTATGAAAAACATTTCAAAAAAAATTTGGATGAGCCTAAAAAGCTCAGTAAGGGATATAAAAATATGGAAAGGAAACATGGGTACATATATACATAAGGATTAGATCATACTTTACCCATAAAACATAAGCACTTTAACATACCTCATCAAATCATGAATAAATAATATAAATCATAAGACATAAAGGTAACTTGAGGCATTCATAACATCCTTACATAGGGAGTAACCCTCTTGGTTACGTTTGGAATACCCATCACAGTATATTCCCTAAATCTCTTCGGAAAAACCTTAAAGTTTCACTCCTTCGCGTTACCCAATGCATTGGAGAGCTATATCGGGCTCACCCGCCCATAGTTTATCATGGAACCACCAGTCTTCATAATAATGCCCAAGAACCTCAATATAATCATATCACATAAAACATGCATAAAGGAAACATAACATTTCTACCTTTCAATCACAAGATATCAATACAACACATTGATATAAAAACATTATGAAAACCATTTTCAATACCAAAATAAAAGAAAATTAAAACATGGTATTTATTTTTCTTTTAAAAAGAAGGTATGACTTGTAGAGGAAGCCGAAACTCAAATAACGGTCACGGCGGCGGAGAAGTCGTTGTCGCCGCATATGTACGACAAAAACATTCCCTTTTGTCATTTAGAAAACGTTTCGTATAAAAAAGATTCCTTTTGAATAAACGTAAAAGTAAAAGGGGTTTATACACCGTATAAAAGAAGGTTGTGTATAAAACAAAATATGCCTCAATGAAAGGAGATTGAGACGAAGTCCCATACCTCGTATCCGAATTGACCCGTCCATTCTTTAATCTCCTGAATAATATACTTGAGTTAATCTCTACTTTCTTAATAACCTTTTTCATGTTCATTATTCTTTTTATACCATGTTATGAACATCATGTAATCATTTAAGTTAATAATGTTCATTTTGTCGGTATTTGGTTCTTAAGTCAAAAATAGACTTCTTACACTTACATGTTGTTAATTTGGTCAATGGTTCGTTATATCCAGAATGATATTAATGATTTGGATAACATATATATCATATATGTTCAGCATATACATGTATTTATAATATTACATCACATTTAGAGGTAAGAAAATGAAATGCACCGTTCATGGAGACGGTAAGCTGTACGTACGAATGAACGCTACTTCCATTTCTATTTCATATTTTCTGGAATGGAATCATAATTATATAATAGTATATAATAATTCTAGTATAATAACATATATAATATCATTAACTTTATCCTTTACACATCCCACATATGGTATTAACGAATCAAATCACTTTCAGGGGGCGGTAGTCCGCACTTCCTAAAATGAAGATATCGTGTTTACCCATAATGGAAACAATAACGGTATGCAATAAATGAAAAATACAGAAGCTTAAGGAAAGCATAAACATATTATATATCATATATAAAAATAGTGACATCATAATGGCCACCTTTGAAGGAGTTAAATGAGTATTGAACAATCATCGTTTCAGGAGGCAGAATTTCACCATCCACGGAAACCGTATGTTCATTAACCATTTGATGTAGTTGTGTGAGAGTGTAGCCCGAATAAATCTTATAACAACATCATAGTATATTAAAGATACTGTTTTTGTTACAAAATAAGTAAATAAAAAGAGTTTAGGGGTGTTGGAGAAGCAAAATAAAACAAATGAACATGAGAGAATGAATTACCTTTAAAAGTGTAACTCCTTTTGATTTGAGCCTAAAGGCTTCCTTTGAAAGGATTATGCCCAAAGGGAATACTCTAGGATGAGGAGAGGGATGTGGAGAGAGTAAATGGGCAGGGGATGGCCGAGCCAAAGGCTTTGTGAGTGTGGGTAAAGAGGTAGAGGTGGGGACCTTTTATAAGAGGAGAGGAGGGGCACTCTTGGAATGTAAAGATAAGTTACTTTATTTTAAAAAGCGTTTCTGATCCAAAAGGTCCCACATTGATATAATTCTAGGATAAGGTGATAAGGGTTCTAAATCCACTTATACAATTGGTTTTGGCCATGTGTAGGTTTTAGATTTTACATTAACTTCCCATTTTATTTAAATCGATAAATAATGAGGTCTTCGCTGCATCATCATGATGTCATAAATAATTTAATTTATTTAAAGTGTAAAAATTAAAAAAGAAATAATATGATGTAGGAAATATTTTTATATTTCCAATTACTATTTATAATAAAAAATATGATCTTTATAACCCCATTTAATAATTGTTTTCGTAAAACATATTATGTTTGTGTCATTTTTACTTTTACATTAAATAAAATGTTATTTATGTCATTGCCCAACCAAAGTGGCTCTATGGGGTCCCCAAGTTGACCCATGGCTTTTCATGGTCGGCCATGACACAACCAATGAGGGTAGGACATGTTTCAATCTCATCTCATTTTATTACAGCATTATTTTTACCTTAAACTACACTAATTACCACTAATCGCGATTAAAAACTTAATAAGTTACTATTCACCAAAAAATTATTTTAATCTCATTGAACGACATTTTACTTCTTAATGAAAACCATGTATGTCGGATTTTTGAAATTCAAAACACAATGATGGAAAAATTTCATTTAAACGGAAAATCAGTTTTTATAAGTACCACTTAGTGGTTTCACTATTCATCAAAAATTGATGTTTTCCAGAAAATCACCAAAAATTCACCCTAAGATATATTTGATATTCCTAATTCAAAAATGAAGTATATTTTACAAAATTCAAAACATATAAGTCACATTAATTAATTTAATAATTAATTCCCGCTGTCATGACAAATAGCGTGTTTTTATGAAACAATAAGTATCAAAAGATTGACACCAGTTTAAGCCTAATTTAAAAGTAAAATTGATTCCAATGACCACCATTGGATTAAATGGTAAAAATATATTCAGATTACACATTAATACCAATTCAAAAGATAATCTAATCATATAAATAAATTATATTAAGAAGCAATTTTGATGTAAAATGGAGTATTTTTCACTATTCATTAAAAAAATGAACATTGTCAGAAAAATACCAAAAATTCACACAAAGTAAATTTTGATGTCCCAATCATAAAGAATAATATTATTTTGACAAAAATAGCTTATAAAATTGTCAAAAGCTAGATTTAAAAATGTTTTGCCATCAAAAGGCAGTAAAACAATCTTTTAAAAATATTAGTGTATTCCATGCTCAAGATTGGATTTATTTTCATTCAAAGCTTCTAAAACACTATCTAATTCATTAATAGACATAGATAAAAATATCTATTATTCATTACAAACTTGGGATGTTACATACAATATCTATTGAAAACATGCATTTCACTATATCGTTCATATAACTACTCCTACCTCAAGATATTCAACAAAAAATTAAATTACCCATATGTTTCTCTTTACAATTAGAATATATAAGAATATCATCTATAATTAAAACCACATATTTATGGTGGTAATATCTAAAGAATCTATTCTCCATGTTCATAAATATCACGGGAAAATCAATAATTCTAAATATTATAACTGGGAACTCATAGTTCATGTATTTTTTACGGAAGGTGTAACTAGTAATATCATCCTTATTTTACATTAAATGATTATATCTTATGTGAAGGTCTACAATAGAGAACAATTTATTTTCATGTAACAAATATAATAATCCAGCACTAAATTGTAAAAAATATATTTTGGTTAACATAATTTTGTTAGTTCGTGATAATTGATAAAGAGATAGAAATGAATATTATTTTTTTCAAAAAAAGTAGACTAGAGAAACCTATGTTGATGAAATCTGGCATATGAATCTCATGACCATATATTCATTTAATTTCTTCATCAATTCATCAAATTAAATATGGTCTTTTCTAAAAAAACATGGAAATCAATTGATATCATGGTATAATTTCAATTATGATCCCAACCTCCTAGTAAGGTGGGAAACTAGGAAATTATTTAAAGAACACATTAGTATAATCCCTTGTAATGGAAATGTCCCCGTGAATGGTCCTTTATAATGATTCAATCATTTAAAATTGAAAGTATTTATCCTATGGAAACAATATTTATTCATATTTTGATGATTCCATAAAATATTTATCCTCTTTTATACTCATGAATACAAATAATACATATAAGGTTCTTTCCATCTCTAAAATATTGATGTGGCATCTATTAAGATACATCAACTATTTTCCCAGAATAAAATGAAATTTCACTAAAGGGGTTATGATAATATTATTTTGGAGTTATTTTCCATAGACATCAACATTTTATGTTTTATATTCACAAGAGGATAGGATTTCAATAATACTGATATTATCTAATAAGTTAACCTCTTAGTTTTTTGGGTTTCATTGACTAGTTTAAATAAACATCCATGATATGGAAGAGTTTATATAACTATATTCATATATTAAATTAGATGTTCACAAATGTTTAATGAGTATAGTATTCACTATTTGGTTTATTTTTTAGCAACATCACATATCTAACACACACGTTGGATTAAGAATTGTGAAACTAAAATCAAATAAAAGGGGAAAATGTGAACATAGATGGAATTACTCATAAATTACATACATATCCCATATACTGAGTCCCTTAAATTAAATCTATGCTATCCATGTTAAGATAACTATTATATTTTATAACATAATTAATTTCCAAAAAATTACAAATCAATTGTAATGGTTTGAAATGTGATTTTTCATTCCCAATGCTTATCCACTAGGATTCTCTATCCATGTGTTCAATCTTAGTTCCAATAATTGTGCATTAGTGTAATGATTGTTTTAATAATCAACCAAACAATTATATGGTGATTACCCCGCGGTGCATTTGTTCCAGAGCCTACATCCACATTCTAGAATCAATATATGGATGTAATTAGAAATAAAAAACATAATATCTACATTAAAAAATTAAACTTTTATCATGTAAATATGTGTTACCCATAGGTTTCTCACATGGGTTATCAATAAGTACATTTCATCGTAGCCTCTATAGAGAACTCAAAAATACATTTATAAAAACTATAGATTCCCAGTCATTATACACATAATATTTTTAATCCATGAAAAATTAAAAAAATTAAATTCAATAGATCCAGAGATCATGTGTATTTGAAATATTAGACATAAAAACAACAACTTAAACCCCTCATCTTTATGAAAGACTTTCCATATTTTTCTGAACTCATAGAGATCTTCCCAAAGAATACCAATATATTTGGGAAATATAAATTTAAAATAGGGAGCTGTAAATCCTAGAAATTGAATAATTATGGAAATAAGTACAAAAATAGATTCACGTCAAATAGAATGATATTATAAAGAGTATGATCATAATAAACAATGATAATGAACATAGAACTGATTTCATAAGATCATAAACATGTTGAATTTTTATTATCATAAATATAAGGGTAGTTATGAATAAAATCATTATAATGTGGACAATGTCCCCTATGGAATTAGATGCACTCCCCATTCACTTAAACATAGTGGAAAATGTCGAATAATGGATTATGTTCACTCCCTAATCCCTTAAATTACAATTTATAAGATGCAAATATTTAACCAACACATTGGTTGGATATATTTTTTTTATATCACCCATTAAAAAAATACAAAATATTCATGGAATTTAATGCTAATAAAAAAAATACATTAACGAAAAAATAATCAGACACATAAGATGGAAGTGGGATTCATAGTTATTTTTATGGAATAAATGAATTCTCATTCATAAGGATTACCATGATTTGGAGGAAGTAAATTATTTACATTTAATTATTTTAAAATTAGACATATTTATTAAACATTTAGTTTCAGAAATATATCATGGAGATCATAGAATAAAAATGTAAAATATGGGTGAATATTTATGAAATAAGTTATTGATCTTTTAAAATTTTGAATGATTTTTCTATTTTTCTAAAAAAAATTAACAAAGAGGGTTATTTATAAATTAGTGTGGTTTCTTAGAATATATTAATTGTATAAGAACATTTTATTTGGGTGATTCATAAGAGGAGACCATAAATAGGTTAGATCAATTAGATAGTTTATACTAAAAAGTTAAAATTTTGAATGAAAATAAAACACGTGAAACATCAGAAATATTAGGGGAATTTGAATATGTATACATGTAAGGAACATATATACCAATATGTTGGAACTAAATGGGTTTAATATTTTATTTATGTATAACTATGATAAAAACATCTAACTGCAATATCATGAAGGAGGTAGGGAAGATCTCATAATATTGGTTGCAAATTCTTTTTTGTGCATGTTCTTAGCATACTAAAAAAATTAAACTACAATTATCTGATATTTACATTATAAACATATAAAAATTTAATTCATAATAAATGGTAATTTAATTTTCTTATTTCATTTATTTATAATATATTTTAAAATCCGTCATCATATATTTATGGTTTTTCAATTTTTATAACTCCTATTATATAATGATCAAGGAATAAGGAATAATTAAAGAGTATCATAGTATCCAAAATTTTAAAATTAATATAGAAATAATTGTTATATATTAAATATAATTCTAAATTTTACTATGATGGGTATTTTTGGAAAATGAAACTCATTTCTCATTGATGGAGAAGTTCGCATGTACACATAATTATTGCATCCATTTATTGAAAAATGATAAAGATCAAAATAAAAGGGTAATTTGAAGTTAAAGAATAAATATTATACCACCGAAATCATATTTATTTATCAATTTTATAATTTTATAATCAAATATTTTCAATGGAGTAAGAGGAGGATTTCATTGTGTGTAGATAATAGTCCATGAAATGTAATAATGAATCTTATGTTTTCCAAATTGGCTAGAGACAAATAAATTATTTATATTCCACTAATATAATTACATAGTTATAAAATAAGTAATATGATTAAATTTTATTTTATTGTATATAATATATTTCGGTAGAAAAAATTAAGGATAATGTTTTATGAATAGGGTTGTACTTAAGTTTGTTATTTAGTATTCCCATATAGATTTCCTTAGAATTACAGTTCTTAAGATTTCATCATCAGAAAATAGGATTGTAAATGAGAATATTAAAATTATTGAATTTAGTTTTTTTAAATATTAATTTTAAATAAGAAATCGATATGTAACCATTGATTAGTGTAGATGATCAACTTTTATAATTTAGAAAATTTTACTTTCGGAAATATCCATTACACTTCCCAAATTTTTTGAAACTATTCCTTTTTAAATGGTTCTAATACTTATAAATTTTGGTTTTTGGTGTGGAATTGGGTCGTTAATCACTAATAAAATGATTTTCAATCATGTCTTAAATATGATATAGAGATTTAGAATTAAGCTTATAAAATTTTCCCTTCTAATTTCAAAATAGGTTATAGTTTTTTAACTAATTAATTTTGGGTTGTATTAAAAATATAACATAAAAAAAATTAATGATGAGAAAAAAATTAGAAAACAATAAATACAATATAATTTATAAAAATTTTAAATTTTAAATTTAAATTTATATATATAATGTGTAGGAAATATGTATTTTTTAGAAAAATAAAATTTTAAACATTATTGATTCCTAATCTTATTTAGCATTGAAATTTGTACCACTATCAAAGTAATTAATAATAATAATAATAATATAATATTTATTAATAAAATGGAAATTGATCAATTTGAATAATTTTTAAAATTTTAAATAAAATATTAAACAATTGTTTTATTTAATTTATAATATTTTAATGCACTTATTTTCTTAATTGAATAAAAAGTGTTATTACTCTGAAATATTACATGGGACTCTAAAATGATAAACATGTAAGTTATGAATTCACAATAAGATTTTTAAACAATTATATAATATATATTTTACAAATTTAATGGATTTGTAAAAATATTAATTTATAGTTAAATTATAAATGTGATACTTTTTCTAAAAACTATTACTTTTATAAATCAACCAAAAAAATGTTATTTTAAAAAAACCAATAAATTCACCTCATGATAATAAGAACATAAAAAATTAAAAAACATAGTAAATTTTTTAATTTTAGAATTATTTATTTATTTGATATATATTAAATAAAAATTAATAAATTATTATATATTCGATCTATATTAACAGTTTAAACTTTCTTCATTAATAATATAATTTTATTAGTACTTCATGATTATTGTTTTTGTATTTTATTATATATAAAATTTTATACTATAAATAATAATTAATATGGTGAAATAAAATTAGTATGTTGTGTCATTACAATATAATAATGATTAAATATAAATGTTACAATACATTTTACCATTACTTTAGTGATTTCATTAGGTGATAAAATGATTTTTTTCGAACGAAAAACATATTTCAAATATTCAAGAATAAAAAAAATTACATTTTGTACTATAAATCACTTCTTATAAATATAAATAATTTTGTTTTTCATGAAAATTTTTTGTGATAATTATAGATCAAACTATGAAACCAATTTGATAAAAATAGATATTCATGCATAAAAACATGAGATAAAACGTCATTATAATCAATAATTTATATTATTGTGAACAATAGATACCTTCCTATAAGGATTCTTCAAAAGTTTCATTCCATTTTCATCATTAATATCTATATGCACATAAATGCACCCAAACATCCTTCATATTCTTTTAGGGAGGAAAAAGATCCCTCATTTGACTCTAATGTAATGGACACATTTCATCAAATATAGTTGACCACCACAAGTATATTAATTATCTATTTATAACATATAGTGAGTCTTGTAGAGCACCATATTTTATTATTTAATGATAATAATAAAAATTTCACCCTATTTGGTTGGTGATTAAATGGTTTCTCATGATTTAGTAGTGGAGATAGGGTCAAGATATTGAGTATATAATAACAATGAAACAACATTTTAGACAGGATTTTATTATTAATAGTTAACCCACTACATTTGGACTCATGTTCAATCAATGAATATTTGATTTTCACATCCAAAAACTAGATTTCATGATAAGTACATCTATTTATTTAAATATTTATACTTTAGTGTTACAAATTCAAAAAATATTACACCCTAAAATAAAATGATCTTCATTGTTTATGGTTTCCATATTTAGGAATCCTTTAAAATATTAGTTAAATTAAAAAATTATTGAATTAACTAATTTATGATATAACATTGAGTCTATGAATTGAATATATGTAGTGGAGAAAATGAATTAAATTCTATCATAAAAAATTATGTATAAAAAACATCATTGTGAATATTACCATCAATCAGGGATGTAGATAATCAGTTCACAATGTGTCTCACATAAAAAATTATTCGACAATTTTTTTTAAAAATTATGATTGAGATAAGAAACATGTATTCTTTAATGGATCATATAGTTTATATATTTCAATAATCCAACGAAATATTGTGTATTAAGTAATACAATATTCCATAATATTAATTTTCATGGGAAATTTATTAAAAATAACTATTGTATAATATGCACCATTATCTAATCACATCCTCTAAAATTTTTCCCATATATTTTTAAATTTTCTTCTTCTATATTTGGAAAACATTTAACACATCTCCTTTATACATTCCCAAATACTCCCAAAATTTTTATGCATAATCATTAATAAATTTGAGAAAATTGTTATTCCCAACAAATGATGAATTATATCTTCATTAGTAGACATAAATGTATCTGTAGTCATATTTTATATTTGTTTAATGGGTGAAAGTGATAATATATAATATACATATACTACATATTAAAAAATTATTTTAAAATTATAGGTTTCCTATTCAAAATCTGTCAAATAATGACTTCATATTTGGACTAAATAGCCTCAATTCTAGTATGTCAGATTATGGTATTATATAACATAGAAGTTTCTATCTCAGTCCCCTCATAAATATCATTTAGTCTATAATATTTTTAAAATTAAAATAAATATTTATTTTAACACCATTTATTTAATATAATACACAATATTTTTCCATAATGTCTCTATCATCAATAGTTATGTTATAATGAATTATATCGTAGACTCTAAAGGATAAATGGTTATTCCCAAAATTTGTATATAACATTCATATGAATGTAATTAATTTTCCTCAACATTCTTTCTCAAACGTATTGTTTGGATAATTTTTATATGGATTAGAAAGTTGTTTCTCTTTATCAACTCACCTGCATAAAACTCATTACTACAGGAAACAATAATTCACATCTAGAATATATGGAATTCAAAAATATAATCAATTATTCATCAATAAGAATTGATAACCCCAAATTAAGTAACGAATACAATATCTTAAACATACATAGTTATATATATATATACATTCAATTTGGTATCCGAACTAGGGTATAATAATTTTTCTAATTCCGTTATGGATATTAATTTGAAGACACTTGTTTTATTGGTCTGCTATAGTGGAAATTTTCTATTAACGTCAATTGTTTTTTAACTCTTATAAAACCTATAAATATTCAGATACATGCCCTTACATTTTTTCTAAAATACTCTCGTACAAAATATCAATGGTTATACCTATCCTTTTACATTTACAAGTTATATATAAAGTAATTTTATTCCAGGGTACATATTACCTCATCCTTACCATATATGTACTTAGTGGAATGATAATATGTATTCATAGTTAGATATTGTGGTAACAATTAAACCATGTCTTTATAATTATTCTCTAAAAATTGAAAATATTTTTCAAATTATTATTGTTTATTATTATTTATTATATTCAAATGTCATCCTATATTTTCATCAACATATTTTTTTTTATTTTTATCATATGAAACTGTACAATAAGTTTCTTTAAATAATGTTTGGTCAGTATATATTCTTCATAGATGAGTGTCATATTGTAACCATCAATTATTTTATTAAGATTTTATTATTCGGTTATATTAAACATCAATTTAGTTATCATATCATGAATAATATCATTCCACATGATATATATATTTTTTCAATTAAATTTTATCCCGTCTAATAAGTTTTGATACACCACACATTTACGTATAAAAATTAAATTTTTCTATCAAATACTTGTGGAATATAACCCTTTTGTAGAATTATTTTATTCTATATTTTGTAATTATATATAAAATTAATATATCTTTATAATTTCTTAAAATAGATAACACTGATCAATCTAGTAAATTTTTTAATTTTTAATTGGCTATTTTTCTTATTAATTAAACCCCAAATAAGAGATGACATTTTTTATTTAAAATAACACAAATATTATTTTATTCCTAATAAATTATTTTTAATATTATTACAATATTATTCCAACACCCCACCCCACCCCATTTTCAATTTAAACAAAGCCCCATTTATTTTTATTAAAAACACTCCAAAAAATAAATATCTCAATATTTTCCTTGTTTTTTTTTCATTTTTCCCCATAATGTGAACCACATTGATTTCTTAAAATTTAGAGTTTTTTAACGATATATTTATTTATTTATACTCATTAAATTCTTTTAAATGAATAATTTATAGTGTGGTGAAAAATTATTACAATATAGTGATAAATTATTTACCATCAGGTAACCACTATTATATTTTTGACAGAGAATGACATAAAAAGATAAGATATTACACATACATATAAATTTAAACTTGAAAAAATAGTAATATATGTATTTTATTTTTATAAAACCTACCACTAAAAATATTATTCATGGTTACTCTCTTTATAACTCACACACACATGTTTGTAACTTTTATTTTATTTTTTATTTTTGGAATGATGAAATTCATATAGGGGAAAATAGTAGCAAAATCATTAATTCAAAATATTGAAACAATTGATAGATTTCAAACATATTCAAATAGTTTATATAATTATTTATATATGATGAGGTTATAATAATATATAAACAAGTGAAATTATTCATCAAAATTCAACAATATCTATTCGTAAAATTTATCATCGAATATGAAGGGAAATCCTCATATAACACAGTGACACTAGTAATCCATAGTCTGTGCTTAGACAATATTGTTGTATAAGATAAAAAGGATAACACTTCCGTAGATTGACATGTTTAGGTGGCTTGTAAATCAAGATAAAAATTTTATTCCCATATTTTTATGGAAATATAAAAAACATAATATAAAAATTGTTCTTTTAGGCATGAAATCATTAATAATATGTTTCAATAAATACTAATAAAAATGGTGATCTCGGAATCTTATTAAAGGATCAGTACAACGGAATCTATTTGGAAAAGATAATGAATAATCAATTATGAAGATATTATTTTAAACAAACATTAAATTAATTCAATAATTTTTTATTAATGAATATCCATTCATAATATCAATATAATAATCAAATGGATAATGGAATCAAAATTATTATTTAGGGAAATGTATATATTTTTACATTAATTATTCAGTCATTTAATTTTATAGATCCTGAATTAATCTATGCTGACCACTCTGCCAATAAAATTTTCGTTCTCCTTAGTACTTATAACAAATTAACTTTAAATATATATATTGGAATGCAATAAATGACTAAATTTTATAGATGATATTACAACCTCTCTATAAAACATTATGTCTAAATGTTTTGTTTTAAGATATATATGGATGAATATAGTGACAACTTATAACTATGCCCCACTAATCACATGAATTTATAGAAAATACTCATACTTTTTAATAAAACCATAATTCATAAAATTTATTATAGTTAATAAATTATCCACACCGAATAAATAATAAATAATATAAATATATGTCATTTATATATAATAACATACTTAAAAATATTTCATGAATTAATAAAATTTTTAGAAATTTTATATGATTGAAAAAACATTTAAAAATAGATATAATTAGAAATTCATCCTTTATAATATATATATAAACTTGAAAGAGAAAAAATGTCCAAAGAGTAATAGATTATAATGGAGAAAATGATCTTGAGAATGTCAACGATCTCAAAATAAAGTATAATACATTATTAGTAAAGGAATATAGAAGGAAATATATTCCTTAGATATAAATATTTTGGAATGAGACTATGCCTTTGTAAAGTAGAATAATAGTAATAAAATATAATTAACTCTTATTTTACCTCATGTCATACCAGAGTAATAAATCACTTTATAAAATTATTTTCATTCCTTTTAAAAAATATTACATAGTTCATCATATATTTTTCTAAATAAAAATTACCAAAACATTTTTCAAATATTTCATAAGAAATAACCTTTGAGAAATTTAATTTAATCATTAAAATATAACTCCCATGATGGTAGGAAATCCATTCCTCTTTTTTATGATACAATAAGAAATCTTTTCATGCAATCACTAAAAACATAGCCATTTAGAAAAATAAATGAAAATTCATTACAAATATTTTATATACAAATTTAAAATTGGTTAAAATAAAAAATAAAAAATATTTTTATATTTATAAAAAATAATAAAAATATTTTAATTATAACATTTTTATGGTAAAAAGTTTCTTAAATGAAACACATATTATAATATTTTTTAAAGAGAGTCCCTTAATTGTATCATTCTTATTAATTATTGACTAAGATGAGAATAAATGGAATATAATTACATAAAACCAATATATAATAATAGAATAATAATATATTTTTGGATTATGAGAAATTGATCATAATATTTCCCATGGAAATATGAACATAACTAATCATGGTTGAAATTGACAACGTATAAGAATTCTCTTACATCATGTTTGATTTTCGGCATATATTCTTTTAACAACCTATTTATTAAATATATATTTTTTATCACACTACAATAGAACCATATAAATAAGTAAAATATCTTTTAAGATCCAATTATATCATTTTAAATATAGTGTATTTATAATTCTTCATTAAACTCTTCTTTTCAACGTATTATATTTTTCATTTATAATTATTTAATTGGGTTAGTATATTAATTTCTTTAGTAATTATCATGGGTAAAACCTTTATATATATTTTTTTCTAAAATAATATAAATATAATAAATATATTCATAAAATTTATAATTATAATCAACCATGAATGGTGGATTAGAAAAATGAATCACATCTTTTTTTGGAGGTTGTAGTTGACACGTACACATGAGAGTCATTATCATTTTTTCATGGTGGAGGGGAAAGAAGTCAAATAATATAACAAAATTATATAATAATGATTATTTCATCGATATCATATATATTAATTATTTATCTTTATTACCATCCTTATGAAGCTGTGATAAAAAAAACAAATTACACCGCTTAATGGAAAAGATAGGTTATACGTACAAATGTGTGATGATGTCATTTTATATTATATATATGAATATATGGAAAAAATTTATAAAATAAACCTAATAAAATATATGTATATTATAGTGTATTAATTTATTATATCATAATTGGTTACAGGTTTTAATGAGGTAAAATAAAAAATAAAAAAGATAACACTCAGTTTAGAACTACACATCTTCTTTTGAATAAATCGTTATGGTTATACCTAAATATTTATTTTGATTCTATTTTGATTAAACTAGAACCACTAGGGTCTGTAGCGAGATGTTGGAAAATTATTTGGTTTGGTATTGAAAGTGTAAAAAATATCGTTTAGTGTGACTATAAGTTGGGATATGGAATCCTTTTATAATTTAGGGAGAGCACACACATTGAATGTTTAAATATATTAAGATATATTAATTTTTTAATCACACAAATGGAAACCAAATGACTCATGTTATCTGATGTGATATGATATGGTGAACATTTGACCATCCAATAATATTTATAAAAGAATTTTTTATTTTTTACCCTTATAATTTTACTTTGAACCCCATTAACAGATTTGAACTCATTTTAGGGTTATATAAATTTCTACCAAAGATTAAATTCATAGTTACCAATAATGGATGTTTACTCAGTAAAGAACATTACATAATGATTAAAATTTTGCAGTCAATTTCATTAAATTGTATAAATTAATTAAAAACTATACCAAAAATGGAAATGAAAAGAAATTTTCTAGAAGAATATATTTTTATTATAGAAATGATTTGGCATTCCAATAAATAATAATGTTTATTAAATTTGAATTAATTGTATTTTATATAAAATGGAGGCCTATTATTGTTATTATAAATATATAATTTAAATGTAAGTATATAAATAGCTTTTTAAAAAATAAATCATAAAAAACATTTCATTTAAGAAAACATTACAGTAACTTGAAAAATTATAAAAACATATTTCTATTTCTATTTTTATATTTTGATATTCAGAATATTACATTATAAATATATATATTTTCTTGAAAAAATATTCGATAAAGCATTATGTTAAATTTTTTTTATCTAATTCTATAAATGTTATGGTTTTTTAAGACCCATATTTTTTACCATTTAACTAACAATATAATAATTCGGAAATATTTAATAAATTCATGCAAATCTATTTTTGACATGATCAATTCAAAACATATATTCCTTTTGACAAAATTAAATTTGTAAAATTTGGGAATTCAATTTATAATGAAAATCGAGAATAATTCTATGTGTATTATGCTATTGTTTTTTTAGGATTGAAATAAAATTTGATATAATTGAATGTTGGGTGTTATATTCTCTCCTCATTCAAACATTTCATCCAGGATACATAAAAAATGTCACACAATGAAAATATGTATATGGTTTTTAATCATATATTTTCTATGATAAACTATTCCCTCATCTATTTTGTGGTGTATCCCAGTTATCATTTTTAATTGAGTTGTCTCAGTCTACAAAACAAGTTGTACAATCTAGTAAATAGGAATACGATATTCATATAATATAAATATAATAGTAATTATATATAATTAGTGGAGAGTAAATGTAATAGTTTTTTCGTATACTTCTTCGATGAAAATTTATTGAATAAATCATGACATTTTGAGACCCTAGGTGGTGTACCAAAAGGAAACCAATTTCTTTTACACATTATAGAATTTCAAAATCCAATATTACCAAAGACATTGTTTATATCTCTTTCAAAACTTATTAAAAATTTATGTAATGGCCCGGGTTTTTGAGGTCCATTACTTTGTAAAAATATCATGTTGGGTTTTCTGGTCTAGTAATATCAGTGATGTTTGGCCAACGGTAGGCCTACCGGTAGCCTTAGCCTACTGGTAGCAGGCCTACCGGTAGCTCAGTCTACCGGTACCTGCATCCTACCGGTAGCTCGGTCTACCGGTAGCTGTCACCTGCAAGTATCTTTCAGCTACTGGTGGCTCTGGCCTACCCCCGCGGGTTCTTTCAAGTGGCGCCCCTTCTTGCGCAATTAGGGTTTTAACACTATTTTTACTCCTATGCGTGCTTTAAAGCCCGGTAACGCCCATAAATGTTTTAATTAAATATTTAATGAATTAACCTGGTGTGTGCGGTGGTTTAAACCACCCGACCCCTTTAATAACATCTAGGGCCGTGTGGTCAACCCACGAACCCCGCTACTTACGCGGTTTGGCGTTCTTATCTCAACCGTTCGTGGACCTTATAACTAAAGGGTTTGTCGTAGGTTTCTTCTTTTCTCGATCACCCTCTGCGAGGAGTACTTTTGTCTAGACGAGCTGATTGTCGTGCATCGGGCGAGCCGCATCGTTATGCGTAATGTTCCGCGCCCAGCCTAAGCGTCAATCAACAAGTAGGGAATTCTCCTTAGTCTCTCCCTTTTTGTGTATCATTCGGGTTGGGCGTGCTTTTTTTCAGTAGAATTGGATAAACCAGTCCTAAATAAAGATAACGAATGAATCCTAAGGGGGCTGTGATCGTTGATTCTATTTTATATTTTGATCATCTTTCTAAATTGTTCGGGCTTACACCTACTGAAAATGATGGTCGTTGGTGGCCTTTCTCTGTGCATTAATGAACCCCTGGTGATGTTTTAAATGGATTGTTTGTGGTTGTAAACTTCTTCCATGAAATGTAAATTGGATAATTACGTATATTCAGCTAAGTAAATTGGAAGCACCAGGATCAACCATTGTGTGATAACCCCCGGTTGAACAGAATGAATTGAAATCATGGAGTGTGTAAAATATTTTAAATATGAAAATACTGGCATCACACTTCTTTATGTTGGTGGTGGTGGTTTGGTTGTTTTCTTTTGCGGGCTGGTTGCTAGGTGATGTGAGAGGGGATGGTATTACATATTTTTATACTCTCGGTGGTTGTCAAATTTCAGGATGGGATCCCTTGTTGTTATGGATTCAGAGGTTGTGAGTTTCAGACCGGGAGGATACCTTGTTTATATCACAAATTGGGGTGGGATCCTCTGTTGATGAGAAACCATTGGGGGGGTGACACATGGTAGTGTCTTGGGGTTTTCATTGGTTCCAGTACTTCGACGGATATCACTTATCCCTTCATTGTTGTGACTTTACAAGAAATCCGAGTCGGAATACTTAAACACTACTGGAAAACTAACATTTACCAACGGTTTGGAACCGTTGGTATAGGCCTCCAAACCGTTGGTATAGCCTATACCAACGGTTTGGAGAACCGTAGCCAAGTAAGCCGTTGGGATAGGTCTATACCAACGGTTTTGGAAACCGTTGGTATAGGTAATATGAAATCTATATCAACGGTAATGGAACCATTGGTATATAAATTCCAAAAATAAAACACTCAGTGGGATTTTATCCTAGGACCTCTAGTTTATAACTCAAAGACTTAACGCAAAGGGCCACCACAATTCAACCTTTCCCAACGGTTTGGCCAAACCGTTGGGAAAGGTGGCCAAAATATGGGCTTTCCCAATGGTGTGACAAACCGTTTGTATAGAAGCGTTGGGAAAAATCATTTTTCCAATATTGAAACTGACATTTGGCTGGATCATTTCCCTGGTTTGTTCCTGTGATATTAGTTTCCCAGTATTGCATGAACTTATTTAAACATTATTAATAAACATGAAAACAACAATGGGACAAATGGGTTTTGTTGGCGAGATTCCTGACTCTGACTTTAGTGCTATTGTGATCTGTAGGCTGTCTGAATGAAAAACCTAAATTTGGGTGAGTTCTTGTTACCTATATATATACTTATATCTTTGTGTTTCTTATTCGTGCCCCACCCAAGTTGATCACTTAGTGCTGAACACCCCCATTTCGTGGGGGAGGGTGTTTTTCCCAACACTATTTGTAGTGGCTTGTTATTAGCTCCTTTTCTGCTCCCTTTACCGAATAGCCCATGTATCTTCGGGCAGGCTGTGGTGGCCTGAGGTCCATTATTATCCCAAGAACCTTCGGGCAGGGTTGTGTGGTGGTTATGGCCCAGGTGTGTGCAGGCAGGTAGTTTCCCAAGTATCTTCAGGATAAGGCCCAAGTGTCTTCAGCCGTGGTAGTGGATCTTCTAGCCTAGGTGACTTCGGGCGTGGTGGTGGTTGTTCTAGACAAGGTTTTTTTAGGTGTGGTTACGTGTGAAAGTTGTGTCCCAAGTGTTTACGGGTAGGATTCGGTAGTGGGACTGCGTGTGGTTGTGGCCCAGGTGTGTGCAGGCGGGTGTGGCAGTGGGACTGCGGTGAGAATGGCGGGATTGGTTCGATGCTTAGGATGTCTCCATAACCAGTGGGAAAGTGGATCAGGGTACCCAAACATCGATGTGCTCTTATTATATATATTACATGGTTTGCGTTACATGGTGAGTGTAGTCGATGGGTGGGATGGGTGAACTCCTTCATAGCAATGGTTGTCTGCTTCTCACAAGACATTTGTATATTCCCCCACTTGTGCACGAGAGTCTTTGTTTTTGTCTACTGAGTGTAATTGTATGCTCACCCTATGTATATAACACTGCATTCAGGTTTCCAGGAGGACTTCAGGGATCATGGAAGACCATACTAGCTCGGACCTTTGGGGCAGTCGCAGTTGCTGTTTTCTTTCTTTGGTACTTACCCTTGTATCACTTTTGTACTTTGTGGCTTTTACTTTTGGAACATGCATGTGGGAATGGTTTACTTTTGGATTTACTTTTGGTATTGTTGGGTTTCATCATCTGATCTCCCGATCCTATAAAACAAAAAGTGTAATGCCTTCCATTTGTGAGAAATTTCCATACCCTTGGTGCTAGTCGCCACTCCGGGACCTATAGAAGGCGGGTTTTATGGGTCATTATCTCTCCTTCAACATAAAGAAGGAAGGTCTTAGAAATCTATTGACCCTTCCCTCATTTTGGTGAAGGTAGGCCATGAATGAATTGTATCAGAGTTGACGGTTGAGAGATAGGATGGAGTCTGGAGTTAGGTACAGTGAGGATTGCATGGGATGGTAGGGAAACAGTGTTGGGTGAACTTGGTGTGTGAATTGGTCCAGGGAATACTGTCTAGGACACGGGATTTTAGGGCCCCCCGTGATCCGATGCAAGGAATTCGGACCTACCGAACGACCATGTGAGGCCACGCTGATTGCAGGGTAGAGACCCTCGGAAAGGTACATGCATTATAATGACTTGTGTTCTCATGTTTCTGGGATGTATTGGGAATTAAGAATAAATGAAAATTTTAAGATGTTTTAAGAGAAATATTCTACACTACTTGGGATTAGGCATTCCTTGTTTATCTTGTAGCTATGGCACCTGGAAGGTGACCACGTGTGGTACAGGCGATCGAGGCCCTAGAGACTACTTTCGCCGATCGTAAGAGAGCTGATTGAGAGGAGGAAGAAGACTAGAGGCAGAAGACTCTATGGGCCTTCCAGCGACAGACCCTCAAGAAGTATGAGGGAAGAACCTCTGACATGGAGACGGAAGGCTGGCTAGAGGAGCTAGTGATATCCTTCGACCTGATTTAGGCCCCGACCGAGTACTAGGTTCCTCTGGCCGTCAGAAAGATGCCGGGAGCGGTGCTTCAGTGGTGGACGCTTTACCTGGGGGAGAGGAGAGAGGCTGAGGTGGCATGGGCTGATTTCGGGAGGGAGTTCCGGGCGGAATTCGTCTCTTCGACGATGAAGGCAGAAAATAGACAGGAGCTACTCTCCCTCCTGCAGGGGAGTATGTCAGTGAGGGAGCTAGGAATCAAGTTCAAGGACCTCCTATTTTTTCCTCCAAACCTCTTTACTGACGAGGAGGCTAGGGTAAGAGGTTTAGAGGAGGCGCTCTGAACCTCCCTCTAGTATGTTGTTACCCCATTTACCCTACCGATGTACTTGGAGGTCCAGAAAAAGGCTAATGAGGTGGAGATGATGCACGCTCTAAGAGGATTGTCACGAGACGGGATCCAGCTGGGACAACCGAAGGGGAAGGCTGTCAGAACCAGGCCTCCAGTGTCAGGACCCTCAAGGTTCTGACCAGCAGGGAGTAGGCCGCAACAGTTTCAGTTTTGATCCCCTGGTCCTCACCCTTTTCCTTCGGGCCCAGGTCTGTGATGCTTCGTCTATGGGAGACCAGGACATCTCCAGAGTCAGTTCCCGGACCGGGTACATTATGGCGGTGGTGGAGAGCCCCACCACCCACCCCAGCAGCAGCTCTTAGCCAGGCCTTTCTAGAAGCAGCAGCAGGGACAGCGAGCTCCCGCTCCTCCGAGGGCAGACGTAGGAGGAGGAGGGCGACCTCAGGGTGCTTCTCAGGGACCTCGATCATGGCGTGGTTGGGGAGGTGGCTGACAGCCGAGGGGCAGAGGAGCTGGGTGTGGACAGTTACACAATGCGGAGGCAATAGTTCCAGTAGGGCCGGAGGTTGTTCAAGGTATGATTAGTTTGTTTAGTACCCTTGCTTATGCCATGTTCGATACCGGAGCTTCGCAATCCTTTGCGGCGCCTAGTCTGTCCCACACCTTGGGTCTAGATATAGAGAGACTTCTAGTTCCACTGGTGTTGAGCACAGCAGTCGGAGGTCAGACCGACTTGTTGTTTGTTTGTCGGGGATGCAGACAGATAATAGGGCCACATAAATCAGTTAGGGATCTTTTTTTTCTACAGATCCAACCATACGATGTCATCCTAGGCATCGACTAGCTATTCTCTGTGTGTTGCATCATAGAATGTTTTCGAGGAAAGTTTGTGTTCTAGGACTTGGGCGGCCGACATGTTACCTCCACCGGCGAGTGGAGCAGTCAGAAGGGCAGCAGGCGGGATGAACCCCTTCTCTCCTTATTGGCCGAGCTTTCAGTGGGGTTAGTAGATGCTGAGATAGTGGAGGTGCCAGAGGTTGTCCGTGTGTTTATGGAAGTCTTTACTGAGGAGGTAACGAAGCTACCCCCTCGACGGGATATCGAGTTCGAGATAGACCTGCATCGCGACGCTCGTCCGACCTCGATGGATCTTTACTGGATGGCACCTTCAAAGCTACGGGAGTTTCAGATCCAGATTGATAGTCTGATAAAGAGTGGTTATGTTCGGTTGAGTTCATCATCGTGGGGTGCTCCAATCTTGTTCGCAAAGAAGGTAGATGGTGGTCTTAGGTTGTGCATAGACTACAGGAGGCTGAATCAGGTGATGATCAAGAATCGCTACCCTCTTCCGAGGATAGACGATCTTTTCGACCAGCTAAAAGGGGAAAGATGGTTCTCAAAGATCGACCTGCGGTCTGGGTACCACCAGATGATAGTGAAGGAGGGAGACATCCCGAAGATGGAGTTCAAGTTCTGATATGAACAATTTGATTTTTTAGTCATGCCTTTCGGGGTTACGAACTCCACACCTGTGTTCATGGGGCTTATTTACTACATCTTCCGAGAGTACTTGGATCGGTTTGTGGTTGTGTTCATCAATGATATATGGATCTATTCAAGGTTAGAATAGGACCATGTAGAGCACCTGAGGACAGTTTTGGAGGTCCTACGACATCATCAACTCTATGGGATGTTGTCGAAATGAAAATTCTGGACGTGAGAAGTGCACTTCCTCGTGCACGTGCTGTCCGAGCAGGGGGTAGCAGTGGACCCATCCAAGGTGGAGGCAGTTTTTTCTTGGGCACCACCTAAGAATGCGGCCGAGGTTCGTAGTTTCCCTGGGCTGGCAGGTTACTATCAAAGGTTCATTCCCAACTTATCCCCAATAGCAGCCCCTTTGACAGCCATGACCAAGAAAGACCCAGTTTTCATGTGGTGTGAGCAGTGCGAGTCAGCCTTTAGCTATCTGAAGGAGTGGTTGGTCAGTGCCCTAGTGCTAAGATTTCCAAAAGAAGGGGTGGCATATGAGGTGTTATGTGATGCTTTAGGACAAAGCCTGGGATGTGTGTTGATGCAGTGAAAAGGGGTGATCTCTTATGGGTCCAGGCAGCTACGCCCTCATGAGCGTAATTACGCCACCCACGACCTGGAGCTTGCATTGGTCGTTTTTGCGCTAAAGTTATGGAGGCACTACAGCTTCGGAGAACACTTTGTGGTCTTCACAGATCCGAAAATCTTGAGGTATATCTTCTCCCAGTGGGACCTAAACTTGTGACAGCGGAGATGGGTGGAGTTCCTCCAGGATTACGAATTCGAGATCTCTTATACTAAGGGAAAGGGAAATGTATTGGCCAATGCCTTGAGCAGGAGGATGCAGAAGGATGTGGTCCGAGAGTCAGAAGACGCCTGGAAGGCGATGGAGTAGTTGAGAACCTTAAACCTGTATGTGAGGATGGATGGCGGTAGAGGCTCCCTATATCAGATGACAGTGCAGTCATCTCTGTTTCAGCAAGTGGAGGAGTCTCAGTGGGGAGACCCATAGTGCGAAGTGATGCGTGACCGAGTTGACCATAGGAATTCGCTAGAAGGATGGACGGAGGATGGCCAGAATCAGATGCTTTTCCAGGGAAGGATGTTTTTTTCAGAATTGATGTGTGGAATGTTTCTCAGTGAGTTCCACATCTCACCCCTAACAGTACACCCTGGAGTGTCCAAGATGTACCAGGGACTAAAGAGGCAGTTTTGGTGGCCCGAAATTAAGCGAGGGGTGGCGGAGTTTGTGGCAAAGTGCATAGTGTGTCAGCAAGTGAAGGCTAAAAACTGAGTTCCAGGCGGCCTACTGCAGACTCTAGATGTCCCCGAGTGGAAGAGGGACGACATCTTGATGGATTTCGTCATGGGACTACCCAAGATCCAAGGGGGATACGACGCCATCTAGGTGGTAGTGGACCGGTTGACAAAATCGGATAACTTTCTGGCAATAAAGGAGTCAAGTGTAGTGGATGATTTGACAAGAAGGTATGTGGATGAGGTGGTGTGATTACATGGAGTTCTGAGGTCTATAATCTCGGATAGGGATGCACGGTTTACCTTACAATTCTGGAGGGGATTTCAGCATGCCTTTGGCACCCTACTGCGTCTTAGCACTGCTTTCCATCCCTAGACAGATGGACAGACAGAGCACACCATCCAGACCTTGGAGGATATTCTGCGGGCATGTGTTTTGGACTCAGGAGGATCACGGGTACGATACTTTCCCCTGGTGGAGTTTGCCTACAATAATAGCTACCACTCTTCAATTGGTATGGCCTTGTTTCAAGACTTGTTCGAGAGGCCATGTCATTCAACTGTGTGTTGGACCGAAGTATGAGAGGTAGGAATCCTTGGCCTAGAGGTGGTGCAGAGCACGAAAGAGAAGGTTCAGCTCATACAGGAAAGGATGAAGGCGGACCAGGACCGACATAAGTCGTATGCTGATACCTGGAGGAGGCCCTTGGAGTTTGAGGTTGGAGACCACGTTTTCGTGAAGGTCTCCCCTCGACATGGACAACGGAGGTTCGGTAAGGGGAGTAAACATTCTCCCAGGTTCATAGGGCCCTTCGAAGTGTTGTGGAGGGTTGGCGAAGTGGCTTATTAGCCAGAGTTACAACCACCGCTGTTGAGGATACATGATGTATTACACGTGTCCTAGCTCCGTCGGTATCTGGACGACGATTCACACGTCCTCTGCTGGGGAGGTCTGGACATCGAGGGCGATGTGACTTTTGAGGAGAGGCTAGTGATGATCATGGATCACAAAGAAAAGGTGCTTTGTGGTCAAACCATTCCCTTGGTTCGTGTGTTGTGGGGACATGGTGGGCTTGAGGAGAGTACGTGGGAGAGGAAAGCACAGATGCATAGCCAATTCCCAGATTTGTTTTGAGTTTTTTTTCTTTGTTATACTTGTTGTGCTAGAACATTTGTCTTCCTGGCTACGAAATGTACTAGTTTCCATTCCTATGAATGGGTGTGAAATGTCCTAGCTATGGGGGAGGAGAGAATCCGACCCCTAATCAAGACGCATTAAGGTCGTTGCGATTAAACCCGTGCGGATGAGTCAGTGCCGCCCAAAGCGGATAATATTTTGACATGGGGAAGGATAATCCCCAACCCCCACATACCTGGGTAGTTTGACATGATATGTTGCTTAGTTCGTGACATGAAAGTGTTCTTAGTTAACAATGAGGTTCACTCCTAGGGGGTATCTTTTGAGGTGGTTGTTCGGACCCTCTCCTTTCTGGGTTGTTTTGATTCCCGAGGACGAGAATCATTTACGAGTTATCTTATGTAATGGACTGGTTTTTTGAGGTCCATTACATTGTAAAAATCTCATGTTGGGTTTTATGGTCTGGGAATATCGGTGATGTTTGGCCAATGGTAGGCCTACCGGTAGCCTTAGCCTACCGGTAGCAGGCCTACCGATAGCTCGTTCTACCAGTAGTCGCAGCCGTCTGGTAGCTCTGTCTACTAGTAACTCGGTCAACCAGTAGCTACAGCCTACCGTTAGCTTGGCTACCAGTAGTTGTCGGCTACCGGTAGCTTTCACCTGCCGATAGTATTCAGCTACCGGTGGCTCTGTCCTACCCCCGTGGGTTCTTTCCAGTGGCTCCCCTTCTTGCGCAGTAAGGTTTTTAACCCTATTTTGACTCCAGTGCAAGTTTTAAATCCATGTAATGCCCATAAATGTTTTAATTAAATATTTAATGAATTAACATGGTATGTGTGGTGGTTTAAACCAACATACCCCTTTAATAACGTGTGGGGCCGCGTGGTCAACCCACGACCCCCGCTCCTTACGTGGTTTGGTGTTCTTATCTCAACCGTCCACGACCTTTATAACTAAATGGTTTTCCGTGGGTTTCTTCTTTTCTTGATCACCCTCTGCGAGGAGTACTTTCATCCAGACGAGCTGATTTTTGTGCATTGGGCGAGCCACATCGTTATGCGTAATGTTCTACGCCCGGCCTAAGCGTCGATCGTCAATCAAAAAATAGGGAATTCTCCTTCATCTCTCCCTTTTTGTGTATCATGCGGGGTGGGCATGCTTTTGTTTATGTAGAATTGGATAAACCAGGCCTAAAAAAAGATAATGAACAAATCCTAAGGGGGGCTGTGATCATTGTTTCTATTTTATATTGTGATCATCTTTCTGAACTGTGTGGGCTTAAGCCTACTGAAAATCATGGCCATTGGTGGTCTTTCTCTCTGCATTAATGAACCCCTTGTGATGTTTTAAATGGATTGTTTGTAGTTGTAAAATACTGCCATGAAATGTAAATTGGCTAATTACGTATATTCGTCTATGTAAATTGGAAGCACCAGGATCAACCCTTCTATGATAACCCTCTGTTGAACACACCGAATTGAAATCATGGAGTGTGTAAAATCATTTAAATCTGAAAATACCGGCATGGCCCTGCTTTGTGTTGGTGGTGGTGGTTTGGTTGTTTTCTTTTGCGGGCTGGTTGCTGGGTGATTTGAGAGGGGATGTTATTACCTGTATTTATACTCTCGGTGGTTGTAAAATTTGGGGATGGGATCCCCTATTGTTATGGATTTAGAGGTTGTGAGTTTCAGATTGGTAGGTTACCTTGTTTATATCACGAATTGGGGTGGTATCCTCTGTTGATGAGAAAACTTTGGGGGGGGGGGACATGAGGCAGTGTCTCGGGGTTGTCTTTGGTTCCAGAACTTCGAGGGGTCTCACTTATCCCTTCGTTTTTGCGACTTTACATGAAAACCGGGATTGAATACTTAAATTGACTTTTGGATGGATCTTTTCCTTGGTGTGTGCCTATGATATTAGTTTCCTAGTAGTGCATGAACTTATTTTAACATTATTACTGAACATGAAAATGAGAATGGGACAAATGGGTTTTTTTGGCGAGAGTCGTGACTCCGACTTGAGTGTTGTTGTGATCTATAGACTTTTTGAAGAAAACCCTAACTTTGGGTGAGTGCTTGTTACATATATATATACTTTTAGCATTGTGTTTCTTATTAGCGCCCCACCCAAGTTGAGCACTTAGTGCCGAAAACCCCCCTTTCAAGGGGGAGGGTGTTTTTCCCAACACTATTCTTAGTGGCTGGTTATTAGCTCCTTTTCTGCTCCCTTTCCCGGATATCCCAAGTATCTTTGGGCAGGCTGTGATGGCCTGAGGTCTATTATTAGCCCACGAACCTTCAGGCATGGTAGTGTGGTGGTTATGGCCCAGGTGTGTGCGGTCAGGTAGTTTCCCAAGTATCTCCGGGATGAGGCCCAGGTGTCTTCGGGCATGGTAGTGGATCATCTAGCCTAGGTGTCTTCGGGCGTCGTGGTGGTTTTTCTGGCCTAGGTTCTTGCAGGCGTGGTTTCGTGTGACAGTTGTGGCGCAGGAGTTTGCGGGCGGGATTCGGCAGTGGGACTGCGTGCGGTTGTGTCCCAGATGTGTGCGGGCGGGTGTGGAAGTGGGACTTCAGTGAGAATGGCGAGATTGGTTAGATGTGTAGGATGTCTCAATAACCAGTGGTAAAGTGGAACGGGGTACCCAAACATCGATGTTATCTTATTATATATATTACATGGATTGCATTACTTGGTGAGTGTATCCAGCGAGTGGGATGGGTGAACTCCTTCATAGTAATGGTTTTCTACTTCCCACGGGACTTTAGTATGTTCCCCCACTCATGCAAGAGAGTCTTTGGTTTTCCCTACTAAGTGTACTTGTATGCTCACCCTATGTATATAAAACTGCTTTCAGGTTTCGAGGAGGACTTCGGGGATCGCGCAAGAACATACTAGCTCGGACCTTTGGCGCAGTCGTAGTTGCTATCTTCTTTCTTTGGTACTTACCCTTGTTGCACTTTTTTACTTTGTGGCTTTTACTATTGGAACATGCATGTGGGAATGGTTTACATTTGGATTTACATTTCTTTTACTTTTGGTGTCGTTGGGTTTCATCATCTTATCTCCCGATCCTATAAAACAAAAAGGGTAATGCCTTCCATTTGTGTGAAATTTCCATACCCTTGGTGCTAGTCGCCACTCCGGGACCTATAGAAGGCGGGTTTCGGGGGTCATTATCTCTCCTTCAACAGAAAGAAGGAAGGGCTTGGCAATCTTCTGGCCCTTCCCTCCATTGGTGAAGGCGGTTCGTGAAAATTTATATGTTGATAACTCTAATAACACATCATATACTATATAGAACTATAAATCCTTCCATTGGATACCCACAAAGCAATCATAACTAATTTTATATTCTTCTATATGCCTTCAAATAGTATAAAACATCATCATTTTATCCTTAGTAAATTTTGTGATTACATGGTTCCCATCAACCTATTCATCTAACCATGTTGGTTGATGGCACAATTTCCCAAAATAATTCATCATATGATTCAATTTGGATAATTGAATGTAAGATATTATAAAACTAAAATTCCACAATAGTTAAATATTAATCCCATGTACATAGAAAACTGATCGAGAAAAACCTCAACCTGACTTCTAATATCTATATTTTTTCTTAAGAATATATCCAATTTTTTAGGATGAATAAAAGTATTCAAATGTATCTTTGAGTTCAGATCTGTCTAATTACTCTTCCATAATTTAGATAAAAAATTTTGATTATGAAAAGATATAATCAATTTGAGTACGACATGAAGCCTCAGAACAGAACTTATATAGAGTCATGTGAGTCATTCATGGAATAGATCTTCCCATTTAGTAATGATATGTGAAAAATTTGTATCACAATTTACAATAACTAATATGGAATCATTCTTCCTTAGAGTATTTGGTAATAAAGTGAAAAAATATACTTTAATATCATCTCATTTAGACCAAGGAATAGGTATATTATTCATGAATAATTTAAAAATGATTATTCTTATCAATTAAATATTTAAAAACTACGCTTCTTGATATATTTTCTACGATTTAAATTTTCATATTATTGAACCATAAATTTTATTTGGAATCCTAATACATTTTAGAGATAATATGGTGTATAGATGAGTTTTTATATACAATTAACCTATTAATTGTCACTTCATCTCAGGTATGGATAAAACAATTATCCTCTGATAAAATTTTATTAAAGTGGCTTCATTAATATAATTTTACATTTTCTCATCATTAAAAGATTAAATTTTATTTTCTAAACTCTTATAATCGAGATATAAACATATTGTATTTTCCAATATATATTTCCATTAAATCTTACGAAAAAGGATTAACGATTCCCCTTTATATGATTCCCACATCTGACATTAAAAAAGTCTATGAATATTAAATAATTTCGTAATAATTTCCCACGAAATTAGTAAGAATTTATTGTTTTTTAATTTAAAAAAATTAGTGCATTATTATACATTCCATTGTGGTATTGTGTCATGAAATCATAATCCTTAAATTACTATATCCATCTACATTTACTAATTTTGATCCGATTTTATTAAAATATTGTTTTTAACATGATATGATCCCCATATATAAATCAACCTTTTCACACTAAAGATAATGTAACTATATATTAAACGATAAAATTATGTACGGTAACTCAATATCAAGAAACATATAATTTATACTATGGATATTTTAGAACAATTATTCATAAGGAACAAATCTATCACTAAAAATATAGAAATATACATTTCTGTCATTTTATGCATCACTATATATCACAAATTCATCCCTTTCCAATGGAATATCTAATATATTTGTATTGAGCAATAACAACTTTAAATCTATAAAATACTATTTCAATTAAAATTATCATTTTGAATTAATCATTATTAATGTAATTTTTTAACATGTTATCAATTTGAGAAACTTTTTAAAAAAATTATAAATAGTAACCTTTTAAACATTGAAAACTAAATAACTCAAATATATTAATCATTGATTTCTACTAAATCATCACAACATTCATTGAATTAATAATTGATATTCTAATATTATACACCATATAGTCATAATAAAAAAACTAAAATCATGAAATCTCATTTTATAAATTTTACATCTAACACATTTTCTCTAAGAGTCTTGAGAATAGTATGAAATTTTTTCATATGATCAGTATAGATATTAATGTATATATAGATATATTCAACAAATACCACTATAATGTTATTAATATTATTCATGTATAATATTTTCATTATATATATTAAAATAGAGTGCATATTAGTTAATACAAATTGCATTGGTATATATTCATATTTTCTATAAATTTTGGAATATTTCAACTATAGAATATATCTTTCAATTTCAAATATGTGATGACACCAAGAACTATGATTATTTATTTAAAATTATTTATATCCTTAAATTTGATCAAAATGTCTTAAATCTAGCCCAAAAGATATGCTTTTTAATGAAATTTATTACCGTATAGTTAATGTTTATCATCATAGACAGTTAATTATTATTAATATAAAAAATATTTCTTACCTAGGGTTAAACACTAGAAATTATATATCCAAAATCCACAAAACTAATAGTTTATTAATTAATTCCACTATTTCTATTATGTTTATCTTTTTGGGAGTCATGGATATTGTTTATAAATCTGGGATGAGATATATATTAAACTCACAATCTGGATCAGGGGATGCCCATGTAGTTATTCTAGAAACACATTATTTTTCGTTCACAATCAGTACCTCATCAATTCAATGAATTCTTATCCTTTTAATATACCCTATTTTCTGTTATTATTTATGAATATCAATGTAATGAGTTACTCACTGTTGATCTAGTAATGATTCATATGACATATTCTCCACTATGAATATAATTGATTCAACATATCCTACATAAATCATAATATCATATTCATGGAAATAAAATTTTATATTATTATTTGAAATCGAATTTGTACTAGGGATTATATCAATTGTAACCATAGGGATAATAAAATTTTGTTTAAATATGATAAGTCATTGTGTCTTAGTGGGTATTAACTGATAAATACTTGTTATAATACTATATCCATTGCCAGAATGGATTGAAAAGTAACTTCTTATAGTTTGGGGTAAATATCTAATTATTATAGAAAACAATGAAATATAAAATTCTATAATCATACAAAATCAAATAAACAATTATTTAAATTAAAGGACATGCTCAATGTACATGCACCATCATCTTTGGGAATATTAAACTCAATAATAGTGGTATGGTAATCTTTATATTCACCAATTAACCACTTATTTTTTTGGATCCACTGAATCATGGGACATTGGTTTTAATAATTCACCCACATTTTAGATATTAATAATTCGATAGTAGAAGTTCGTTTAATATACTTGAAATAAAGAAACTTATAACCCATTTCTCCAAAATTACAGAAACCTCTTATTCCTAATAGACATATACAGTGGGGAATTATTCCATAAATATCACATATTGGAAATAAAATCCTCTCCAACTTGTCATTTGAAAAATATCGTTATTCATGATGCTCATTGATACTATTATTTCAATGATTTCCAATGAAAATATTAAAAATAGAAAAAAAAATCTATTATAATGGAAGATCATACAATATATTCATATGATGAACACATTATGGAAACTAGTACAATTTAGTTAAATTTCAAAATCCAATCAATGAAAAAGAACAATATTTATTTTCAAATTTCATATGTATCACACAAAAATGATGCATATTCTTATATATATGACCTTATACTATGAAAAATATTCTTAATTCCTTATATTTTAATTTGAGGATCTTCCTCTCTATTTCTTATCATTTTTCTTGAGGAATGTATTTATATAATAATATCATTTTAAAATTCCATTATTCAATGCATCATATTTTATCATCATATTTAGTGTTATAGATTAATAAAAAAAATTGATCCACATATCTCATTAGATAATAAAATACTAGAATAAACTCTAACCTTTCATTACATCCTAAATCATGTAATATTTTTTGAATTTTAATAATACATTATTCTAATACAATTATAATAGTAGTTTTATTTAAATGCTTAGTATTCTATATAACGATGTGACCCATTGTAAATGAATCGTGTGAAATAATAAAAAGTTCATCTATATAAGTGCGGTTATTCATACCAACAAAATACTTCAACACTAATAAATTCAGGATGTGCTTTTTTCTAACACTAGATTCGTTTTTTGTCATTCAAGAAATACATAAATTAACTATAGGTGTTTATATAAATTCATCATCTTGGATATATTCGTAAACATTGGATAATTATATGTTATCTCATTATCTATATGAATATTGTTCTATAAAAGAAAAATCCATAAAATGGTTAAAAAATTTAAATACTATAATGAATTATTATAATTATCATGCTAACATTATTTATTTACAACCTATTTCCCATGGTTTCTGCTATAATCATCTTTTACAAACATTATCATCTAGAACCCAATAACATAGTGCTAGTGATTTCTTGTTTTAATGGTATAAAATTAAATGGATGAGACAACAAATTTTTTGTTAGTATAGAAGTCTCCAAAAAATATATATATATATCTAATTCCAATACTACATTTTAAATATAAAAAACAAATGATAAATTATTTACTCAATGAATTCATTCACTATATACTTATTTATATAGAAGGTAATGGAAAAAAATGGTGAGAATATATTATCAGTAAGTGTTACATACAATAAAATCTATCATCACTGAAAAATATTTGAATAATCTGGTGGAGTGGAAAATCAAAACACATTCTATTCCATTAAGTAATTTAGTTAATTGAACTTACCTATATAATATCAACAAATAAGACACTTGGACAATTAAAAATAATTTTATCATAAATTTAATGAATTATTTTGTAAAATAAAAATCAAGGACTATAAATAATGATATCATGGGTCATATAATTAATCCCCTTAACCAAGAAAATTTTAATTTCTCCAAAACTTATAAAAAGTCATTATCATTTTATGGACTAGAATACACAAAATAAAAAACAATCATTAGAATATCATACTTCCATAACCTATACAAAAAGCATATTTTTTTCTTTATTAGACCGATCAAAGTATTTAGAGGATATCATAAACAGGGACCCACCCATCTCTTGAAACATCCTATATATTACCCATATTTTGAATAATAATTACAATACATTATATAAAATAACTATAAGAGAACAATTATCCACATTGAATATAGAATATTAAAAAAAATCTTTATCCATGTAAATGAATTATTATACATAATAAAATTACATCAAGTAATAACATATTTAGAAAGTGTAAATATTTTTAACATTATTAATTTAAAAAAATGACACCAAATTAATCATTTTTATTAAAGATATTAACATGATGGAAATAAAAAATTCCAACTGAATAATTAATATTGATATAAAACATAGCTATGGTAAAGTGAATGTAATCAAAATAACATATAATCATGTAATAGAAATGGTTGATGTAATAACATATATTCAAAAAATTAATTCCTTTTATTAAATTTAATCCTATATAAATTACACACAATTAAATAAAAATTAATTCATTTTAACTACATGAATTAATGGATTTATAAATTAGTTTTCCATGTTTTTTATTTCATTTATAAAAATAATTCGAATTCCATATGTTATTATTTGAAAAAAATACCAAAATATTGGTTGGGTTTTGTCATTAATAAATCTGATATATTTTTATAGAATACTCAAATCGACATATATTTATGATATCAAGAAAATGAGTAAGTGTGAATACTGTTAAAATAAAATAGAATATTCAAAACTTTGGGGAAGAATATCTCTTTCAAAATAGCTATATAAAGAATAATTTTATACCTTCTTAAAGAATATACAACATTACTCATATTTGATTAGTAAATCATTAATTATTTTCTAGAATATTCTTTAAATTCTTTTAATTTATTTAAGGACATTGAATAAAAATAAATCAATAGTGGGAAAAAATATTTTAATGTTGTTTTTTTCCTTTCAACATTTTTTTTCACACAAAATTTCATATTTGAGATGTTTATAGATGATATATTTATAATAGGATTCATAATAATTACATTTAAAACCATTTAAATTATGATAAATAGAGGCAGTTCAACATCAATTTTTTAGAAAATCCAATGTGGAAATCAATATGTTCATACTTATGAATTTGGTTTTTTAGTAAAACCAATGCAGAGAACATGATGACGAGGATTTTGATGTTTGATTCATTAATTCTATTTTCATATGTAAATTGATAAACTGGATATAATTCCAATTCTTTTTTAAAAAATATTGACAATTAATGATGGTTACTTTTAGAAATATTGAATAATTATATAATCCCACTCCTGTAAAATCAAAATGAGAAACCCAATTGCAAAAAAACTATCATAAATAAAAAATGATAAAAAATAAATTCGATACATTTATAAAAATAATTTAAATATTCACCAAAATAAAATAAATATCTAAATTAATCTATCATAGAGAATAATGTGAAAATAAATTTTTAATTTTTTTAATTCATTGAATATTATGATGAAACACCCTAAAATCCAAATAATTATAGTGTTGATAACTTAAAACAAAAAAAAATCATTAAATTTAATGTGTTGTAAATAGACTTCCTTTTTAAAATAAAGTATTGTTTTGGAGGCAATTATCTCAAAAATTAATCATAAATTATATAATCCATATTATAAATCCCTTTTTGATGATTAATTTGAATTTATATAAATGTTTTATAAAATGTTAAGTATAATTTATGTATAAAAATAGATATAGTCCCTGATATATATGTTTTCTATATGAGTATTCACATAATCAATATTTTTTCTCTTTCCACTGTTGGATATCAATCCATGTTAAACACAACCCATGACCTATTTTAATTACAAATATTGAAAATAAAATCTGGTTTAAAATGATTTAGTTAAGACTATATAACTAAAATTATGAAATAACATTTAAATAAAAAAACATGCATTATTTTATTCGATCAACAAACAATAAATAGAATATCCAATATTATCTACATTTATAATGGAAAAATATTTCCAACATCTAATTACTCTAAATAATAATATATAAATCAGTAATAATAGTTAAAAGTATATTGGATGATACTTATATATTCGTTCGTAATCACCAAGTAATTGAAATAAATAACATGTTATCTTAGTGTTTTTTAATCATTAAATTATATATTTAATTCTATCTTCTTTTCTCAAATACCTCACTTCTATTGAAATATATTCTTGATTAGTAAAAAATAAGCATAAGTGAAATCATATAGGATTAAAAGACATTAAAAATACCATATTATAAAATTTTGTAATAAATATAATATTAAATACAACTATGTAATGAAAATAAAATCAAAGTAAATATTTACTTATATAGACAAAACAATAACATAGGAACACATTGATGATCCTTCTTTACAATATCCAAAATATTAGATTTAAAAATATTTAATGAATAATAGATTTTTTATATATCAGGTCTCATCAAAAAATTATAATAATTTTATAATATAGGAAAAACATGTCATTATGAATTTACTAAAACAACATCCTAAGGAATAACTAAAGGTAATGTGACCCTGAGTTCTCTATCCCATTATAGTTATTCCATATATTTCAAATACTCATATATATATTCTAAGAATGAAAAAATTATATTTTATTCATTATTTAATGTTAAATAAAAAAATAAAATAAATTCATAACTAAAGTTTCAACTGATGAAAAATATTAGCGAGACAATGTAAAAAAGAACTAATACTATGACCATCAACAGAAAAATAATTAGTAGGTATCGTTATTGCATCAATTTTATGGATACTAAAATATAGTAATACTCATTCCTAACCAAAAGAATATAATTTTATTATGTATATAATCTACCAGATTACGTACAATTTCAAATTCTATAACATATATATTTGGATCACTACCTGGAAACAAAGCGTAGACATTCAGGTTAAACGAGGAGCTGGAAAATATAGATAGGATGGATATATAATTTGTGACTATCATATTACTTCTAAAATAATATCTAATATAAATAATTTTACCCAATACTTAATCAACTCAGTCATGTGTTTTAGTTCAAACATGAATGAATATATTTCTTCCATGTATTCACCCCCCATTTATGTCCCACAAGGGGTGAAAATGATTTTTTTGATATGAAACATTCTTTATAACCTCTAAAAAATATATGGTATTCTATATTTCCTAAATAAATTATAAGAATATATTACCTATCCTCTCAGAAAATGGCCTCCTATGTAATGTTTTATTTATCATTATCCAGAAGTAAAAATATTATCTTTAATATTAGTATTCTAAATATATTAAATATTTATATTGATAAAATATTACAATTAGTTACTTATGATATTATCTACTACATAATTTATTTGATCTGTTATGTAAATTATTATTTTTTTAAATTATAACAATTCTATAGATTTTAGGATGAGTGGGAGGAGAAAGAGGGTCAATTTAAACCTCTTTAGAGAAGAAACATGACATGGATCTAAATTCCTTATGTTTTTATGTAATAATTTTTTCCTATAATAAATTATACTATCTTTTTAAAATGTACGAGACTATTTATTTTGAGAATGTATCTATTTTTTATTTTACTAGGAATTTCACAAAATAATTAATAATTATGTTATACTATAATAAAAATAAATCAATCAAATAAATTTTACAATTAACAAAAACATAAAATAAAATATTACTTTTATTGTCTAGATTCATGATTTATCCATGTCTATCTATGAATAAAATCATTATAATGTTAATTATATAAATTATTATACATTAAAATATATATGATAAATTCAAAATTTTATTAAAATATATCTTTATGGTTTCTGAAAGGGATAACCACATATTTTAATACATTTTGTCTGATGAAGTTAAAATTTATTCATTAATTAAACAAATAAAATTATATTAATTGTATAATATTTAACCATTTGAATTATAAATAAATAATTATATAAATTTTACCTTTTTGACACCCATTAAATGTATTTGTCCAACTAGATGAAACTTTTCCCATGTACATCAAAAACAAGTTGAGAACAACCTCAACAAGACTTCTAATGTATATATTTTTATTTACAAATATACACATGTTTTTGGATGATAATCAGTACTCAATTGTACCTCTGAGCAGAGATTAGTCAAATTACTCTTCTACAATTTAAAATAAAACTATGTATTATATATATATGTATAATCAAAATAAGTGCAACATGAAGTCTCATAACATCATTTATATTGATTCATTTGAGGCACTCATGGAATTGATCTTCCATTTTATTATGTATATGTGAAAAATTCTAATCTCCATTGACCATAATTAATATTGAATAACTATTCCATAGAGTATGTGGAAATATACATAAAATGTAAACATAATATCATCTCATTTATACATTTGAGTAGGATAATTTTTCCTGAATCCTATAACAGGATTCCTCTTATCCATTTAATATTTAAAAACCAATCATATAGATACACTGACGACGATTTCAAATTTCATATTATACAACCATAAATTTTCATTCAAATACTAAAATATTTTAGTGCTACTTGGTTATATATTGAATTTTTTTACTTATAATTACCATATTAATTGTTACTTCTACTCAGGTATGGATCGTACTATTATCCTCTGTCAATATTTTTTAAAATTATCTTCATTAATTTAATCTTCCATTTTTTGCATCATTAAAAGTGTTAATTTAATTTTTTAAACACTTTTTTTAAGATCATAATATATTTAATTTTTCAATAAAGATCTCCTTTCAATCATTTGAAAATGAGATATGTTTCCCCTTCCTATGATTCTCGCATCTAACATTTCAAATTCTAGGAATATTAAATCCATTTTTTGTCAAGACTCATCCCCGGGGCCCTTGCCGTGACTATCCCAAGCCCGCCTTCCATAAGACAGGGGCTAGCGACTAGCACCTATGGCGTTTTCCTGAAAAAAGGGATGGAATTTCCTTTTTAACCTAAAACACACACAAAGTCTGAACACAAGAAGTAGAGGAAACAACTAGAAATAAGAACTTAGTAAAACTAAATAAAATAGATTGTGATTAATGGAAAGGAGCCGGAAATAGAAGCCCAATAGTAAAGTACAACTGCAGAAAATTAAATAGCAACTATTGAGTCATCCTCCAAGAATCCCACCTGAAAGGTGTGTACAGATGGCCTCCTTAGAACCTCAGGTCCGTCCGTCCGCTCTGTATACGTCTCGACAAGCGGTCTAACCTCCGGGTACCGTCCATCTCCACAACTCTCTACCTTTATTAGTGATGTCTATCGTCTGTAACCAACAAGAAGAAGTGTGGGAATAGCCCATGTAGGGGGTATTATAATGATACTCAGTAGGGACCACAATACCCCTAAAGGTCTCCTAGAATCCACGAACGATAAACCACAGAAGAAAGATACAATCACGAAGTATTAACAAACCCTACTTAGGTATGTACCCATACATATACCTATGTTATAAATCTCAGTTCACCTCCAACTCTCGACCCCATGAACAACCTTGTCCACAATGGAAGTAATGTCAATCACATCTATGATAATGATTGAAATTCAAGACTCAGGAGACACATGTATGCCAAAATTATAGAGAGATATAGATGATCAGATGTAGCCACTGGATCATCTATGTTGTTGGACCCACACAGCATACAGGACAGCTAAGCTGTCGGACCCACATAAGATATAGGCAAGTTATATCGTCTAAGATGTTGGACCCACATAGGATACAGGCTAGTTATCTCATCAAAGCTTTCGGAACCACACATGATACATACCAGCTATTCTAGAGTAATAGAGATGATCAGTTGTAGTTACTGATTCATCTAAGTTATCAGACCCACACTGGATACATGAATAGAAACTCTGTCAGAACGGTCGAACCCACACATGATTCTGGTATAGTTGTCGTCATCGTCGAACCCACGAAGGATTCCACTATGGTTGTCATCGTTGCAGACGCATCCAGCTCTAGGGTTCCCACACACAGCACACTCGATTCCAGTAGGGTCCGCTCCTCGAACAAAGGGGTTGACATATCAACTATCACGAAGTCCTAAGTTGACATATCCTAAAATTCTGTCTCAACAAAAGAAACACAACGCGACAGATGGTCCATGAATCAAACACCCAGTCTGATAGTTATTGGTTTTTTCGGTCCGTGGTCCCGGTTGGATTTACGATCGTTCCAAACCCAGCCATTTTCCAAAGTTGTCCAAAACTCAGTTATAGTATCGCAAAAGTTCTGCCTCATAGCGAGGGTCCCAGTTCCACAGACGGTCCGTCAATCGGACGTTCGGTTTAGAAGATATTCACGTTCAAGTGAAACGGGCCCGACCCTCCAATCCTAATGGGCTAGTGGGTCGGCCCGACCCGGTTCGTCGGGTCTGACCGGCTGGCGGTCGGCCCGACCCAGTTTGGTGGGTCCGACCTGGCTGGGGGTTCAGCTAGGCCCGGTGTGGCACGGCCCACCCACAGACCCGACCCGTGGAGTGGGCTGATCCTCTTCGGCTTGCTGCACCGAGCTACGCTGCCTCTCCCTACCTGGCCGGTTTTGTCTGGAGAGAGCTGCTGATGGTTGGTACCCGCAGTTCCCACGCCGCGTGCTGCCGCACTCTTCCAGCCCGATATGCTTTGTATGGATCCGAACCTCCTGTGTAATGATTTAAAAAATGTCATTGACTTATTACATAATCATATTCATTGTTATGATATCATATATGTTTCACTTATGACTTTATATTACCTGTTCTTTTGTAAATTCCATATTAAAGCAGCGTTTTAGGTAAAATAATTTCATTTATCATATGTGTTTCGACTTGTCGTTTTTGATATTATTACTTATATCCTGATTTACATAATTCTAGAATGTAATACATGATTTATATATAATATATATTCATCATATACATATATATTATAGATCGATAAAAGGAATGAAATACACCGCTCATGAAGACGGTAGGTCGTATGTACGCATGAACGCTGTTTTCGTTTCCTAATTGAATTGAATGAAACTAAATAGATGACATGTATATATATATATAAATAAATATAGTAGCATTATTATTTCATATATTTCATTATTAATCATTATATAAAGTTTATAATCATTCATGTATGGTTAACATGGAGAATGAATCTCATATCGTCATGGAGACGGTAATCCGTACGTACGCACGAGTGATGATATCGTTCCCATAATTATTGAGTAGAATTGGAGTGGATGGTATAATATATCAGAATCAGTATGATGTTATATTAACCATATATAGTTATTCTTTACACCATTATTCGCATCCATGTAAGGTGTTGGTGGAAAAAACAGATTACACCACAGCGTCGAGACGGTATTCCGTACGCGCGGTGATTTTGTTTTCCGTAGGATGGATAGAAGGTGAAATAGGGTTGTTTCATATTTATAATAACATATCAGTATATGAGGGATACTGATGTTTTTAGTTCATAATGAAACAACTAAAGAATATGGAGTATAAGATGAATGGAACTTCAAGAAAACGGTAGAAGGTATTACCTCTTTCTCGAAGTGCCTCCTTTAATCTTTCTCTTAGGGCACTAGAGTTGGTCTATTGAGAAGACCAGTACCTCTAGGATGTTTCTAGGGAAGTGGAGAAGAGAAATTGGCAGGGGTTGGCCGAGCATGAATGATCAATGTTGTGTGAGGAAGAGAGGGAGGAGGTGCCCTTTTATAAGGGAGGAGAGGGGAACCTTTGGAAATATAAAAAATATTAGTTTATATTAAATCCCAACCCCACTTAAAAACTTCCCAAATTACACATATCCGAATATTAGATGAGATAAGGTCGTAATATCATCATCCAATAAAATTTTGACATGTTAGGAATTTATTTTAAAGATTATCAACTTGATTTGTCCTTATTTATCAATTTAATTTTATTTGTGGTAATAATATTATAAATTTTAAATTATTATAAATAATTACATACGTGTTGTGAATTTTCCATAATTTGAAACTTTATGATATTTTACGCCACGTAAATTTTAATTTAAAATTTTTAAATATATTTGAGATTTTTAAACAATTTTATAATATGTTATTTGTATAAAATAAAAATAGTGTCAATTTTGACACTATTCATTTATTTGAATTTAAATAATATATATACATAAGATATGTTCCAACAAAAAGATTTAATAGATTCATAAAATGTAATATGCATCTAAAAAATTAGTGGAGCACCTTAAATAGTTCATATATTAATTATTTTAATATTTTTAATATCATTTATTTGATATTTCAATCAATAAAATAATTTCAACATCTATATTGTGCCATAATTAATGATAATAATTTAATCCCTAAAAATTATAAATAAATTCATATGATGTATATAATTGTATTATATTTCTGGAGACTAGTCATGTTTGATGTTTCATTAATTTTATCACAAAAGTAAAATTATTATACTTATACAATTTAAGAAAGTTACATGTTGTCACTTTCTTTAGTTTCAATAATAATTAAATTATTTTCACGGAAAAAAGTCCATTAAATGAATCTAATCCGACCCTTAGGTGATATGGGTCGACTTTTAGTCATCCAATAGGATTTTGACAGGTGTTAGTGTAATTTTATTTTCTTATATTTACCCATAATTAACGATTTACCTTTAATTATGGTAAATAAAATTTACCATAGTTACTATTCATAATGCCCAAAAATAAAAAATAGCTTATTGACATAATTTGGACCCAATGATTCAAAATATGGAATCCATTTTTCCAAATTCAATACCCAAATGTGTCATAAATTAAATTAAAATTAATCCCATTGTCGAAAGAAAACATGTTTTTGTTTAAAACATTGCAAAAGATTGAATTGATTTAACCTACGAATTCAAGGTAAAATCAATGCTAATGACATACATTATATTAAATGGTAAAAATATATTCTATTTATTCATTAAAACCACTCAATAATATAATTGAACCATATAAATTATTACGATGAAAAAGTTGTTTTTAATTAAAATATAGCGTGTTTTTACTATTCATTAAAATATGAAAGTTATCAGAAAAATATCAAAACTTTATCCAATGTAAATTTTTTTATCCTGATTCAAAAGAAGAATTTGATTTTGTAAAATTGAACTTATAAACATGACAAAAACTAGATTTAATGTGGGTGTGCCATCAAAAGGCGGGAAAACTGCATTTTTTTAAAAATACTTATTTTACCCAAAAAAATTAGTTTTTTATTATACCGTGTTCTAGAAAATGTGTAATATGAATAATAATGTTATAAAATTTAAAATGTAGTTAATACTATTCATATCGGATAGTCCATAATAATATTATAACAATATATCGTCGTTTAGTGAAACCTGGTATTGCATACAACACACGCTATCGAGGAAGGTTGTGATTGCGTGTAATGCAAGCCAAGTCAGTGTTGCGTGCTATGCAAGACTCCTTTGTTGTTTCGTTATAACAGAATCCAACCATATTTCATTTATACATTGAATATATATATATATATACACTCAATGTTGCATAGAATGGCTGTTATCAAACAAACTTAAAATTGTGTGTAACACAATCTTAGAATAGTGTTGTGTATACTGCAATCTAATACGTTATTTCGTATAGCATAAGATAATATTGTTGTAGCATAAAACACATGACATCAAATAAATTAAAAAGATTACTTATCATAAAATAGTGGGTTTTTACATATGTTCTTCATACCATAGCCATTAATAGATAATATATTTAGATATTTTTTTACTGGCGTAAATCAGGTATGATTGGTCGAGTATCCCAATAAGACGTCAATACTAAGATGGTTATTATTTCCTTCATTTATTTCTATTTCTTATTCATATATTAGAACATTGTTAAACAAATATACAAAAAAATAATAACTATTTTATATGCCAATAGTGATGGATTTATAAGTATAACTCAAACATTGTTCACCCTTCCGATTAGTCCCCTAAAAGGCTTCATCGATGCAAGTGGGGACAAGGGAATTCTCATGGACATGTATTTTTTATTTTCTTATAGCATGGGAGAAGATAGTTAATGACCATAAAAATGTTCATTATTATATTAGGGAAAATTATATCCTTATATCATTTTGATATAAAATTATATACATATTATTTTTTATGTACCCATATTCTACTTTACATAGAGAACTGGGAATGAAATAATTTTTTCAAATTTTTTCTATAATTTTTGTAGTCAATTTTTCATTTTTGTACGTTTAGAAATTCCACTTTTATAGGTGATCATTGTTATATATTTCGATTGATTCTTATTTTATATTACCAATGTATTCTACTGTGACTCAAGGTTATCATTTCTCCATATACACACCCAAGTTGCTTGCTACTATTTTATAGCCTCTGAAATTCATAGATTAATTTTTAGAGCCATTTTTCCATCTATGCTTTGTTACATAGTAGTGAAACAGTATTTTGAATTCACAAATTTGTATCAGAGGGTTTCTTTTTTCCTTTCTAGGCTATTTTGTAATTGATTGAAGAAATATTTTGTAGTGTTTGAATGTGATAATGAGCAAATTCCAGATATTAGAGGACCCATATACCGGGAAAATTCGAATTTACTAGAATGTTGTTTGATGATATAAACAAATCCTAAAATGGTTATACTGATTGCACTATAGGATGGTGCACATGAATGGTTTCATTTATATGTATTGTTGGTTGAAAATTTACAATTTACCAGACATAGAAAAAAAGCAGCGTCTCATGAATCATTTTAATAATGTGAAGATTGATATTTCATGCATTATTCCATTCCAGGTTTACTTTCTATGTATGTTTCTTGCTACATAAACCTAGTTTTTCTATTGGTTTATTTTAGATGTACAAAAAAATTTAAAGATAAATGAGAAAATTATTTTGTTCATTAAAAATTCATTATAATTCTAAATGGTTTTATACCACATATATTGATTGTCGAAACCTAATTAGCTAATTACATTGTCTTTGATACATGTACAAATAATTTAATGAGAAGAAACAATATTTGGTTACAATTACATATATTACTATTTCAATTTATAGGGTGCGTGTGACTCAATAATTTGCTAATATTGGTCCATCTCATTGAGAAATCAGTAAGTTATTTTTTTAGTAACATTTATTACCATCTAATACTAATAAATCACAATACATTATACTGTGGTAATGGATCACATATCTAACAGGGATTTGATATATATAAATATATGGATATACAAGTAGATACAATTCATAAAGATTGAGTAATAAAATTAAAAATAATAGATTTCCATTAAATATGGATTCTAATTAGAACATTGACTGAATTTGAGTCTATATTATTTATTTGAAAATTGATATACTAGAATCCTAGTGATTAAAAATATAAAATATCAACAATACCCTTGATATACATCCTTGGTTGTTGGTTTACAATGGTTTTTGTATTGAACCATAAATACTATATTTCAACATGAAGACTTAATTTAACCTTTTATATTGTTTTGAAGTGTTTGATTATAAATTTTTTATATAATATTCCATTAATACCTCATGTTATAATTCTGAATGTTGAAAAGAACCGTAATCCTATGTTGGTGGGACCGAAACAACCAATTGAGAAAACTAATAAACCTTTTATTACACTAGCCTTGGGAACTAATACTCAATTTTGAGTGGTTATTCCTTGAATTATGCAGACTATACAAGGAGCCCCATGACCTAACCATAAAATGGTAGAACTAAAATGATAAATATAATAGTATTGTCCACCGGAATTCTTGGTAGATGGCGGCCTCTAGGATTCCAAGACAAAGTTATGGACCATAAATACTATCATTAAACACATGCATGCACCTCTAGAGAGGAGGGTTGAGCACACCAATTATATTCTTCCTGGTTCTTCACAGTGATGGTTAGATGTTATCACTCATGATCATCATCATTAATAAGTGATCTGCAGTATTTCATTATGATTCCTTCTATGAATATTTCTTTTCAATGAAGATGTGGGATAACCGAGATATGGATTTTATACATATTGAGAATTTTTACAAATCAGTTATGAACTATTTAATTAATTTTACTCGTCTACTACACTTATCACATTCCTCTATAGATTGTGTGATTTCATTAGTGGGAAAGATTTTATATGGGCAGTTATATTGCATCTGATATTAGGATAATCTCTTTTGATCGATTTCCATTTTATTATAAGTGCATTGAATGTTATTTTTGTTAAATATTACATCATAATCAAAAAAATTATGAAAGTGATTTAGAAATTAAACATCAATTTTTTAAATTATTATTATTATATATTTTATACTAAATTATTTAAACCATTAATTAATTCATTTATTATAAATGTTATACATTTTATAAATAACAATATTATTACTATTCAAATAAAAAAATAATTTTAGAAAATGCCAAATATTATTTTAACGTAAATATAGATATTATAAATCCTAAATTAAATTAAAATTTTCCATATTAAATTTATAAATTCATTATAAATATTATAATTATAAATAATTTTACTAATATATATTCTTGATAGTCTAACGATTAGAAATATTATATGGAGTAATTTAATTTCCTTAATGTTTCATGGTTTTTGGTTTACCCTGTTATTTGATAAAACAATAAGATACTCAACACAATAATTAATAGGTGGAAATAATCTATGATATGCTATGTAATTAATTTCTCCCCCTTTAATAATATTTAACCATGAAATATTATTTCTTACACTATGATGAAAACAAATGAAGTTTCTTTCTTATTTTCTACTCGTGTTCCAATGTATGCTCTTTATAAGTGTGGATTCTAAGAATTTCAATGAAAATGTTAGTTTTATTAATTTCCATAGAATTTTCTCTTTAGTCTAACATCTAAATCTGTTTCTCTTCATAAGGGAGATAATTTTCTAACAATATTATATGTGGATCAATAACATGTGAGGGACCATATATGTAATACCTCAAGGGGGATACATGGAACACAACATGTAACTTATAATGGTATTCATGGAGTGTTATTGAATAATCAACAACATTTTTTGGTTTTAGAATCTAAAAGTAACCAATATAACATTGAAATGGCTTCCCATTCTAAACAGATCTCATAAATATCATCCAAATAGGCATAGAAACGAAGACTATATTCTAATCAATGATTTTGAGATCTCATTCACTGTTATTAGAATAACTCATCAATTTCCTTTGGGATGATTCAAGGTGTTGGTGAGTGGTCTTCCCATTTTCTACAATTTCATTGACCATATAATTTCCTATAAGTGTTTGATAACATATTTCCTCCCAGAACATCGGTGTTATACATCTCTTCAAATATAAGGTTGTATTTGGGGACATTTAGAAGATTGAGTGGAGACTCTTATTGAAATGGAAATTGGATAGAGTGTGTTGTTAATACCAACCTCCCTTGATTTCCATATATGATGTAAACAACATTTTCTAAAAGGTATTGATAGTGTTTTCATATTGGCTCTTAGTATAGGGATGATAGGTCACAATAAAATTAAATTGGACGTTCATATCATGTTGAAGACCCCTATTAATAAAATGATGGTAAACTCAAATATCAATTTGAGAGAATAGATTATGGTGTACCATGAATCCTCAACACTTCTCAAATGAATATATTTTAACGGGGACCATGTAAAGTCCCTAATTTTTCCATATAATTTATTTATTATATTGAATATTATAGGTATGTGAAAATTTATGGTATGGGATTCTGAGGCACGAAGTGCATGTATTGAATTTCTGACCTTTTTTGGGGTATGTTCGGTAAACGTACAAGCGGGATTCTGTAACATATGAACCCATGATCAGAATTGAAATCCAAGGGAACTTTTGAACTCGCTGCACTAATATTCTCTTAAGGAGACCTTCACCTCGATGGTAGTAGGCCGAGTGTGAAAGTTAGTTTCACTAAAATTCATGGGAGAGTTAAAGGAAAAAAATAAAGTAAATAATCACTTTTATTTTATTTTTAAAAGCTACTATTTTAATTATTATTTTTGGGGACCACCCGAACCCCTCTTTTAATGGGAGGAAACTCTGGGATTCCTCCAAATTAAATGTTCCAACTTAATTTAATTAATGTACAAATTTTAATTAAATTATTGCTTAATCTTATATAACTTGTCACCTTATCTCTCACTAGTAAATGGACTGGAAATGGATGGGATAACCTTAGAGAGTTGGAAAGATCATTCTCTAAAAAAATTGATCCTCCAATGAAGAATGACATCCATAATCGAGGATCGAGGAACCGACCTTGGAGCGTCTTACGGGAGTGAAAAACGCCGACATCAATCTTCAACGAATTCATCTTCTACCTCATGCCACCTCTATCGGAAAATCGTGGTATGGGATTTACATATGATTGAATTAATTTATTGATTCCTCATATTCTGGTTTCACAACGATGATGGCTAAACTAATATGGCCATCACCCCGCGCATATACCTTTCCTCTTATCATTTGATTATCCGTGCGTTATTTGTGTGTTCTTCAATGTATAATATTTATGGACGTTGGAACATAATATTTTGTGGAGTTGGACATATGGATGCGGATCCCTCGATCCAAGGATCGCGAATATGCAATAGTTTTATTTTTTGGGCTAAGAACGGAGATGCGGAGACCCGCGGAAGAGGAGGAGGGCCGACACACTGACTGGCCACCAAAAGATAGGTTGGAATGCGTATGAACCACCGAATGAGTAGGAGACCACGGTTTCTTGGACACGGTGGAGGCCGAAAAACATTAGGCACCCGACCTGTAGTGGGGGAGCAGCGGCGCATGACCGCGCCATTTGGAGGAGGACAGGTCAGAGCACCCGACTGGCCGAGGCAGATCGGAGGTACCTGATTGGGTCTCGTGGTTGACGTGGTAGCACCCTAAGGCATTGCCCTTTGGAATTATGAATGGAATGGGGGGATTTCCCTTTGGCCCCAGCTCGAGCGGACCGTGCTAGTGGGCTACACCCTGAGGGCCGCACCATGGGGTCGCGCCAGCGGGACACTCCCAGTGGGCCGTGCTAGGCCATCACCTACGCGGTTAGGGTTGGATCACAGCCCAATGGGCTAGTCCCACCAAGGCACATTCTAGTTGATCCATACCCAGGTCAGGCCGGGTTGACCCGATCTTAGTCGGGTCGTGTCGGATGGACCAGGTCGGACAGACCTGGGTCCATCCAGACCCATTTTTGTCTTTTGGGCCATATCTTGAGAACCAATCATCCATTTGACGAACTGTTTGAAGAATCATAATCCTTGGATAGATAATTTGCTTCTAATATACTCCAATTGAGTTTTGGATAATGTTGGAGAATGGCCTGGTTGGATCGAACCCAGAATCCAATCAGGCCCTCGGAGCAGAAACACAAATAAAAAACAGACATGGCATCTGATTGACACATCATATGTTGTGTTGGGTCCCTTATGACATGATGGATGTTGGGATTACTCCTTTATGAAGCTTATTGGTGATTGATGTATGAATGTTATCATGAGGGACATATTCTACAGAACTCGAGTGCACCGGGTACGAGGAATCCAGTGGCTGGCAGTGAGGCGGAGGATGGAGATGGATATTATAGAGGGTAGTTACCTATCCCCTCAAGGCAGTTAGGATCCTATGTGGGGGGTTACAAGAGTTAGTACATATCGATCTTGTGTGGTTCATCCCCATCTATCATGTGTGGGTCAGCGCATACCGATCCTGTTTGGGTCAAATCCTGTGTTGGTCCACGCTCAATGATCCAATGTGGGTCAGCGCATACAGATCCTGTGTGTGTCAGTGCCCAATGATCCTATGTGGGTAGGATCACACCGATCTTGTGTGGGTCAGATCTTGTGTGGGTCATTGTGGGGGTTAGTACATATCGATCCTGTGTGGGTCAGACTCCATATAATCAGCAATAGTGCCTCTTGATAGAATAAGATTATTAGGCTTCAAAACTAATCAATTGTACTTTTGTACATCATTTATACATGTGTGAGTTGTGTCTTATATCATCATAATGTACCTATGGGGCACTATATCTTTGTGGTGTTACATGTGTGGTACTTCTAACTTCGTGGTGTTACCTTTGTGGTATTCTTTCCTCCCATGTGAGATGAGTATATCTTGATAACATAGGTATATGTGTGGGAATATACCTATGTAGGGTTGACTATTTTTTCCAAGTTTTTTGGTTCATTATTTGTGGATTTGAGAGACCTTCGGGGGTCTCAGAGTCCCAACTGAGTATTGTTATACTTAGCCCCTGCATGGGATACGCCCACACCTTGTTGTGTCTTGTCCAGATGACGGACAAAGCTGACTGAGGACGAGGGTACCAGGAGTAGAGACAACATAGAGGTGGACCATAGACCAAGTGTATCATAGAGATGAACATTTAAGAGATTTACCTACCCTTTAGGTAGGACCCTTGGATAGTGTTCATTGGTGTTTTTTACAGTTTTACTTGTACTTTCCAGTTTTACATGTACTTTCTTGTTGGGATTGTATTCTAGCCCCTTTAATTTTGGTACACACCTTGTTTACTATGTATTTTACATTGTTCTTCTATATTTCTGTGTTCTTAGTTTGTGTGAGTTTACAATTTTTAAAGGCAATTCCTTCACATTTTAGAGAATACACCTTTAGGTGCTTATTTACAGCCCATTTCCTATGGAAGGCGTGCTTGGGGTAGTCACAGCACGAGGCTCGAGTGACGGGTCGTGACAAATTGGTATCAGAGGAGTTTGTTTCTACCAAAGCACTAAAACTATGTTCGTTTTTGTGTGGAAATAGTGTTATGAATTTTTAGTGAGTTTTTAAGTTTGGGGAGTCTAGTCTTGGTACGCTGGATAATATATCTATATCCCAGGACCCTGAGTTCTGATATCCAACACAGTGCATGAAAACACTGATTGCGTCTGTGTCTTTGAAAAGTTTTCTTTGTGAACTCTTTGATTCAGCTCCCCTAATATAGCTTATTGACTATGGTGCACCTGTTTATTTTCAGGATGCCTCCACATAGACAACCAGTCTGGTTTCTGGGTAGAGTTTGATATGATATCCCATGGAGCCATTAGGCATTAGTGTAGTGCCCCTTTACGGGAGTTGTACCATCGGGTGGTGTACCAGCAGTACCACCACCCATTGGGCAGCTGATGCCACCAGCCCTAGCAGCATAGGGTGGATGCCGCTTGAGCGTGTGGAATGAGTTCGAGATCTAGAGACCACTGAGGTTATTGTTCGAGACATACCCACATGCGGATGAGGATTGGTTTTAGGCCATGGATAGAGTCGTTCGATAGGTAGGGACACAAAATGATCTCATGGTGATCTTTTTCGCTAGTTGTCTTTCAGCCACAACTGGGAGTATCACTTTCCCTTCGTGAAGTTTGCATATAAAAACAGTTATCACTCCACTATTTCTATGGCACCATTCGAGGCGTTGTATGGACGACCTTGCAGACCACCTCTATGCGGGAATGGCCAATGGGAGTTAGTAGTCATTGGACCAGAGATGGTATGGGCTACCATAGAGAAGGTGCAGATCATCTAGGAGCGGATGGATAATACACAGAGCAGGTATAAGTCTTATGAAGATAGGGGACAGAGACAACATGAGTTTGAGGATGGTGACCATGTCTTTCTATGGGTCTCACCTTGAAGAGTTTTATGAAGATTTGGCATGGGAATCATGTTATCTCTACGGTTCGTTGGTCCCTTTCAGGTCCCTTACAAGGATAGGGACATAGAATACTTTCTAGTCCTTCCACCACTATTAGAGAAGCTACCCGACGTCATCCATGTATCCCAACTGAGGAGATACGTTCACATCACATCTCACTCCATCAACCACGTTGAGCAGGACATCGACGATGGTATGATGTGTTTGGATGTTCCAATGGAGATTGAGGATCGACAAGAGAGAGTCCTTCATGGGCGATCGATAGCTCTAGTGTGCGTTCGTTGGTAGCACGAGAACCTCCAAAAGAGAACATGGGGGAGGGAGGCTCAGATTCCGGCCAAGTACCCCCATTTGATTCCCTAGTTTCTGTTATGGCTTTCATGGATGCAAATCACTGAGGTGGTGAGAATGAAATGACCCATATTTTTCCAAATAATTTTTTTAATTATATAGAATATTTCATGTATGTAAAAATTAACGGCGAATGATTTTGAGGCCCAGAGTTCCAGGAATGAAATTCAAAAAAATATTTTTGTACATTCAATAAACGTATGAGAAGGTTTTTGTATCTTTTGTACCAGTTCTCTGAATTGAAATCTGATAGAACCATTGAAATCATAGTGCCAATATTCACTTAAGGAGACATTCTCTTCAACCGAAGTAGGTTGAGGTTGAATGTTAGTTTCCTAGTATTTCATGGAAGAGTAAAAAAAATAAAAAAAATAAAAAACAAATTTTATTTTATTTTTAAAATATCCTATTTGAATTTTTAGTGGTGGGGACCACCCATACTCCTCTATTAATATGAGGAAACGCTAGGCTTTCTCTAAATTAAATATTCCAAATTAATTTAATTAATGTAAAAACATTAATTAAATTATTTCTTAATTTCTTTAATATGGAACCTCTCCTCTCATGAGAAAAGGGATTGGAAAATGAGGGGAGTGCTTTGGACAGTGGGAAAGATCTTTCTCCAATAAAGGAGATCCTACAATGAATAATGAATTTCAGAATATAATAACGAGGATCCGACCTTGGACTGTCTTGCGGGTGTGGAGAATGCCGACATCTATCTTCAACAACTTCATCTTCATAATCGTGCCACCTCCATTATTAAATTGAGCTAGGGGATTTATATATGAGGAAATTTATTTATTAATTATTTATATTTTGGTTTCACAGTGATGATGGAAAAAATAACACGACCATCGTCTCATGAATATACCTTGACTCTTGCCTCTTGATTTTCCGCATGTTCAACATACGTTATTCAACGTAAAATATTTAATGATGTTGGAAACAAAATATTTTGTTGAGGGTGACATATGGACATGGATCCCTCGATTCGAGGATCATGAATGTCTGATTGTTTAATTTTTCTTGCTATGATCGCAGATGCGTTTACCCGTGGAAGAGGAGGAGGGCCGGTACATCGGCCGACTGCATGAAGGTAGGGCGGTGTGTGTCCGTGCTGCCAGACTGGTAGGAGACTGCATCCACTTGGCCACAGTAGAGGCCGAAGAGTGGTCGGCACCCGACCGCCTACGGTGGAGTAGCGGTGTGCGACCGCGGTCCTGAGAGGAGGACCGACCGGTGCACCGGGCCATCCGGGGCAAATCGGCGTGACCTGCATGGGTCCCATAGTTGATGTGGCAGTGCCCTTAGGTGATGCCCTTTGGTGTTCTTAATGGAAGGGGGGCACTCCCCCATCAACACTACCTCGGGCGGGCCGCACCCAGCAGGCCGCGCTGGGTGGTCCACTACGCTGGCCAGGAAAGAGCATGCTCAGAGGGCTGGGCCCGCCATGGCCCAAGAAATCCGTGATGGAACCGGGTTGGGTCCGGTTGGCCTAGGCCCTATCGGGCCGGACACGGGCCCATTTGGACCTACATTCTCCTTCTTGTCCATATAATGAAAACTTTGCGTCTATTTGAAAAACCATCTACGACATCAGAATCCTGGGATTTATATAGTCCTTTAGTTATACTCCACATGTGTTTTGGATAACGTGGGAGCATGGCCGAGTTGGATCGAACCCTGAATACAAAAGGTCCCTCGGAGCAGAAACACTAATAACTTACAGATCATGCGTCTGATTGATGTGATTTCTCTTCCATTGGGTCCCTTAAGAGGTCCAAGACCTTTAGGATACTAATTTATGGTGATTAGTGGCAGTTGAGGTGTGATCGATATCTCGAGGGACAAATTCTATAGAACACGAGCTCACCAGGTGCGAGGAATCCAGTCGCGGCAGTGAGGCAGAATTTGGAGATGTATAATATGGATTTTAGTTACCTATCTAAACTGAGCAGGTCAGATCATGTATGGTCCATTATAGGGGTTAGTATATATCGATCATGTGTGGGTCAGCACTCATCGATCCTGTGTAGGACTGCGTATACTGATCCTATGTGGGTCAGATTTAGTGTGGGTCAGATCCACTGTGGGTCAGCAGTCAACGATCCTGTATGGGTCAGCACATACTGATCCTATCTGGGTGATATCCTATGTGGTCATTGCGGGGGTTACTACCTATTGATGCTATGTATGTTAGACTATGTATAATCAATAGTTTTTCCTCTTGACAGAATAATATGATCTAGCTTCATGACTAATCATTTGTACTTCAATAATTCAGTTATACTCGTGTGAGATGAGTTTTATGTCTTCATGATGTACCTGTGTGGTACTATATCTTCATGGTGTTACCTGTGTTAGTCCTACCATCATGTTGTTACCTATGTGTTACTTCTACCTTTGTGGGGTTACTTCTGTTGTATTCTTTCTTCCTGTGTGAGATGAGTATATCTTGAAAACATAGGTATATGTATGAGCATACACCTAAGTCTGGTTGACTATTGTTTCCTTGTTTAATAGTTTATCCTTTGTGAAATTGAGAGACCTTTGGGGGTCTCAGGGTCCCCACTGAGCATTGTTATAATCACCCTCATAGGATAAGCCTGCACGTTGTTGTGTCTTGTGCAGATGACAGACAACACTGACTGAGGAAGAGGGTACCGGGACTGGAGAGAGCTCAGAGGGGGACCATAGACTTGGCTTACTGTAGAGGGGACTGTTTGGGAGTTGTACCTACCCATCATGTAGGATCCTTGGCAGGTGTTCACATGAGTTGTTTTCAATTTTACATGCACTTTCCAGTTTTACTTGTACTTTCCAGTTTGGACTGTATTCCGACCCATTTACTTTCTGTACACACCCTATTTAGTAAATAGTTTAGATTGTGCTTCTATCATATTGTATTCGTGGTTATTGTGTGTTTACTGTTTATAAAGGCAATTACTTCCCATTCTAGGGAATATGCCTTTCGGTGATGGTCCCCAACCCCTAGCCTATGGAAGGATGGATTGGGATAGTCATGGCACCAGACCTGGTGGACAGGTTGTGATACACCAAGTGATAATTTCTTTTTACTGGTAATTTTATTATCATTATTTATACTATGGTCCACCATAACCCATATAGATTTATTCCCTGTATATTCCATTAAGAGAATCAGAGAAAAAAATTAATGTTGATGTTTTCACAATTAAATATAGATATGGGTAATGGCGACATCATACCTTTTTATTTTTTCTTCTCATCCATCACCTACTAACAAAAAAATATACATGATTTATATTTCCCACTTTCCTTTTTTATATTTAAAATCTAATAGTCTTATAAAAGATATATTAATGTATCCATGATTAATTGGTAGGTGGAGAATTTGAATCTATGACCATCATTTGTAGCTCCATCATCATCTATAGATCTATTGAAACAATAATTGATTTTCCAAATACCACAACTCATTCATCATCAACCATGAAGTTAGTGGTTAATCTCTACCATATGGTATCCACCTAATTGAATATCATTACAACATAACTATGATATTTCTTAATAATCTCAAGTATCTATGAATGTATAGTAATTTTATAATGGTAGGGTGATGTTCATTCCTCGTGTTTACCATATACAAAATATTCAGGTCAAACAATATCATATCATTCTCAATCATCATCATAGATTGGAATGTATGATATTTTCTATTTAATGAATCTAGTATATTTTTGTCCTTCCATATATGGTAGTCGATTAAATATTTATAATTGTTGATCATCTATAGTAATCATCAATAGTTAATGTTGATATTAATTTGTTTGAATATATTATTCTAGCTCTTATTGTACACACATATATATATATATTACTTATAGAGATAATGACACTAAATTTTTAAAATAAATATTATTTTTATGAACTAATGATCATTCATCAAATATTTTTATTCACAAAACTCCATCAATAATTATAAATAAGCTATATCATTATCATTTAATATGAATACACTCCCATACCATTTTTCAATTCATCATAGAAGATCATAAATTCAACCCTACCTGTGGGTGTAATGATTAATATTATAATGTTTGAACAGTAATTAAAATCATTAAAACACACTTCACACAAGTCAACTGAGACAAGATAAACTATATTCTATGAAAATCAGTTACTAGGTTTGATAATGTTTTAATGATCCCCAAAAGTTAATAATAATACCAATATAATCAATGGAAACCATGGATATCCATCAACGATGATTATCGTTTCTGATCCTTGATCACCATAGTCTATTATGGGTCAATAGATATCCCATTACATGTGATAATATTACATATAATGATACAATATTAGGCCCCAGCCTTAAACCTTACTTAATCTTGAGTTATTACAAGATTACACGTTGAGGATCTTTTCGGGTTTAGAGTTTTAGAGAATTAGATCATAAAACTTTCATTACATTCCACATATAAACAAAGTGGTTACATAAATATAGTATTCTTCATTCCCATCAATGGAAACATATTTAAAATAAACATGGATTCTTTCTTGACACTTCCTTGACACTATCATCATATCATGTACCTTTCCCTTGACCTGTGAAAAACATTTCAAAAAAACGTGGGATGAGAATAAAAAGCTCAGTAGGGGATATAAAAATATGGAAAGGAAACATGGGTACATATATACATAAGGATGATATCATACATTACCCATAAAACATAAGCACTTTAACATACCTCATCAAATCATGAATAAATCATAGAAATCATAAGACATAAAGGTAACTTGAGCCATTCATAACATCCTTACGTAGGGAGTAACCCTCTTGGTTACGTTTGGAATACCCATCATAGTATATTCCCTAAATATCTTCAGAGAAACCTTAACGTTTCACTCCTTCGCATTACCCAATGCATTGGAGAGCTATATCGGGCTCACCCACCCTTAGTTTATCGCGGAACCACCAGTCTTCATAATAATGCCCAAGAACCTCAACATAATCGAATCACATAAAACATGCATAAAGGAAACATAACATTTCCACCATTCAATCACAAGATATCAATTCAACACATTGATATAAAAACATTATGAAAACCATTTTCAATACCAAAGTAAACGAAAATTAAAACATGGTATTTATTTTTCTTTTAAAAAGAAGGTATGGCTTGTAGAGGAAGCCAAAACTCAAATAACGGTCACGGCGGCGGAGAAGTCGTTGTCACCACATATGTACGACAAAAACATTCCCTTTTGTCATTTAGTAAATGCTTCGTATAAAAAAGATTCCTTTTGAATAAACGTAAAAGTCAAAGGGGTTTATACACCGTATAAAAGAAGGTTGTGTATAAAACAAAATATGCCTCAATGAAAGGAGATTGACACGAAGTCCCATACCTCGTATCCGACTTGACCCGACCGTTCTTTAATCTCCTGAATAATAAACATGTGTTAATCTCTACTTTCTTAAGAACCTTTTTCAAGTTCATTATTCCTTTTATACCATGTTATGAACATCATGTAATCATTTAAGTTAATAATGTTCATTTTGACGGTATTTGGTTCTTAAGTCAAAAATAGACTTCTTACACTTACATGTTGTTAATTTGGTCAGAGGTTCGTTATATCCAGAATGATATTAATGATTTGGATAACATATATATCATATATATTCAGCATATACATGTATTTATAATATTACATCACATTTAGAGGTAAGAAAATGTAATGCACCGTTCATGGAGACGGTAAGTCGTACGTACGCATGAACGCTACTTCCATTTCTATTTCGTATTTTCTGGAATGGAATCATAATTACATAAGAGTATATTATAATTACAGTGTAATAAAATATATAATATCATTAACTTTATCCTTTACACATCCCACATATGGTATTAACGAATCAAATCACTTTCAGGGGGCGGAAGTCCACACTTCCTAAAATGAAGATATCGTGTTTACCCATAATGGTAACAATAACGGTATGCCATAAATGAAAAATACAAAAGCTTAAGGAAAGAATAAACATATTATATATCATATATAAAAATAGTGACATTATAATGGCCACCTTTGAAGGTGTTAAATGAGTATTGAACAATCATCGTTTCGGGAGGCAGAATTTCGCCATCCACGGAAACCGTATGTTCTTTAACCATTTGATGTAGTTGTGTGAGAGTGTAGCCCGAATAAATATTATAAAAACATCCTAGTATATTTAAGATATTGGTTTTGTTACAAAAGAAGTAAATAAAAAGAGATTAGGGGGGTTGGAGAAGCAAAATAAAACAAATGAACATGAGAGAATGAATTACCTTTAAAATTGTAACTCCTTTTGATTTGAGCCTAAAGGATTCCTTTGAAAGGATTATTCCCAAAGTTAATCCTCTAGGATTAGGAGAGGGATGTGGAGAGAGTAAATGGTCAGGGGATGGCCGAGCCAAAGGCTTTGGGAGTGTGGGTAATGAGGTAGAGGTGGGGGCCTTTTATAAGAGGAGAGGAGGGGCACTCTTGAAAGTAAAGATAAGTTACTTTATTTTAAAAAGCGTTTCAGATCCAAAAGGTCCCAAATTGATATAATTAGAGGATAAGGTGATAAGGGGTCGAAATACACTCATCCAATTGGTTTTGTCCATGTTTAGGTTTTAGATGTTATATTAACTTTCCATTTTATTTAAATTGTTAAATAATGAGGTCATCGCTGCATCATCATGATGTCATAAATAATTTAATATATTTAAAGTCTAAAAATTAAAAAAAAAATACTATGATGTAGGAAATAGTTTTATCTTTCCAATGAATATTTATAATCAAAAATCTTATCTTTATTACCCCATGTAATAATTTATTTCGTAAAACATATTATGTTTGTGTAATTTTTACTTTTACATTAAATACAAAGTTATTTATGTCATTTCCCAACCAAAGTGTCTCCATGGGGTCCCCAAGTTGACCCATGGCTTGTCTTTGTCGGCCATGACACATCCAATGAGGGTATGACATGTTTCAAGCTCATCTCATTTTATTAAAGCATTATTTTTACCTTAAACTACACTAATTACCACTAATCACGATTAAAAACTTAATAAGTTACTATTCAACAAAAAATTATTTTAATCTCATTGAACCACATTTTACTTCTTAATGAAAACCATGTATGTCAGATTTTTTAAATTCAAAACAAAATGATGGAAAATTTTCATTTAAACGGAAAATCAGTTTTTATAAGCACCACTTAGTGGTTTCACTATTTATCAAAAATTGATGTTTTTCAGAAAATTACGAAAAATTCACCCTAAGATATATTTGATATTCCGAATTCAAAAATGAAGTCTATTTTCCAAAATTCAAAACATATAAGTCACATTAATTAATTTAATAATTAATTCCCGTTTTCATGACAAATAGCGTGTTTTTATGAAACAATATGTATCAAAAGATTGACACTAGTTTAAGTCTAATTTCAAAGTGAAATTGATTCCAATGACCACCATTGGATTAAATGGTAAAAATATATTCAGATTACACATTAAGACCAATTCAAAGGATAATATAATCATATAAATAAATTAGATTAAGAATCAGTTTTGATGTAAAACGCAGTATTTTTCACTATTCATTAAAAAATGAACATTGTCAGAAAAATACCAAAAATTCACACAAAGTAAATTTTGATGTCCCAATCATAAAGGATAAGTTTATTTTGAAAAACATAGCTTATAAAATTGTCAAAATATAGATTTAAAAATGTTTTGCCATAAAAAGGAAGTAAAACAATCTTTTAAAAATATTTGTGTATTCCATGCTTAAGATTGGATTTATTTTCATTTTAAGCCTCTAAAACACTATCTAATTCATTAATAGACATAGATAAAAATATCTATTATTGATTACTTACTTGGGATGTTACATCCTTCCCCCTTTTGAAAATTGCATCCCCACAATTTATTTACTTATCGAATAAATGGGGGTACTTATCCCTCATTGCATTTTCAGATTCCCATGTTGCCTCTTCCATCATGTGGTTTTTTCACAAAACCTTTACCTGCTTAATCACCTTATTCAGTAACACTTACTCCCTGTGGTCAAGAATCTGGACTGGTTGTTCCTCATATGATAGGTTCTCTTCCAGCTGAACTAATTCTGGTCTCAAAACATTAGATGGATCTGTCATATACTTTCTCAACATCGAAACGTGAAAAACATTGTGTACCTGAGATAAACTCGGATGTAAAGCCACCTGGTATGCAACTGATCCAACTCTCTCTAGAATTTCAATGGTCCAATAAACCTTGGACTCAGCTTTCCTTTCTTACCAAATCTCATCACACTTTTCCAAGGAGAAACCTTGAAAAAAACATGATCACCTACCTCAAAAGAGAGATCCTTCCTCCTATTGTCCGCATAACTCTTCTGCCTGCTCTGAGCTGTTCTCATGTGTTTCTAAATCATCTGAAATTTTTCTGCCATCTCTTCTACCAATTCTGGTCCCATCAACTTCCTTTCACCCACTTCATCCCAGAAAGCTGGAGTTCGACACTGCTTCCCATATAATGCCTCAAATGGTGCCATCTGTATACTGGAATGAAAACTATTATTATATGAAAATTCAACCAAAGAAAGATGTTGGTACCAACTTCCCTGATAATTCATAGAGCAAGATTGTAGCATATCCTCCAAGGTCTGAATTGTTCGTTCTGACTGCCCATCTGATTGAGGATGAAAAGTTGTACTAAAATTTTATTCAGTACCCAACGACTTCTGAAGGCTTTTCCAAATGTTAGAAGTGAACCTGGGATCACGGTCAGATACAATGGAGAGAGGAACTCCATGTAACCAGAATACCTCTTTAAGATACAAACGGGAAAGTTGATCGAGGGAAAAAGTATCTCGTATGGCAAGGAAATGAGTAGATTTAGTCAAGCGATCAACAATAACCTAGATTGCATTATTACCTGGAGATGTCTTCGGTAATCCCACAACCAAGTCCATGGATATATTCTCCCATCTCCACTCTGGCACTGGTAAAGGCTGAAGCATCCCTTTCGGTAACTGCCGATCTGCTTTAACCTGTTGACATGTCAAACACTTCACAGTAAATTCAGAAATATCTCTTTTCATTCCATCCCACCAGTAATACTCTCAAAGATCTCTATACATCTTAGTACTGCCAGGATGAACTGAAAACGGAGAACTATGAGCTTTACATAACAACTCTTCCTTCAACTGTGAATCACAAGGTACGCACAATCTCTTCCCAAATCTCAAAACACAATCATTATCAATGTTGAATTCAGGCAACTTACCTTTCTGAACCAGCTCTACCTTTTCCTGCAACTCACTATCTTGCTTCTGTGCTTGCTTGATTCTATCTGATAGAGACGATCTCACTGATACCTGAAACAAAATAGAAGAAATTATTTCACCAATAACTTCCATGCCAAATCTCATCAAATCCTTAACCAAAGGATCACGTTCCAAATGCAACATTGCTAATGAAGCATTACTTTTCGACTCAAAGCATCAGCCACTTTATTTTCTTTTCCTGGATGGTAATGAATTGTACAATCATAATCCTTGATTAATTATAGCCATCTCTTTTGTCTCATGTTCAATTCTTTCTGAGTGAATATATACTTTAAACTTTTATGATCGGTATATATTTCACACTTTACTCCATACAAATGATGCCTCCAAATTTTTAAAGCAAAAACAATAGCAGCTAATTCCAAATCATGTGTAGGGTAATTTACCTCATGAGTTTTCAACTGTCGTGAAGCATAAGAAATTTCCTGATCATTCTGCATTAGGACGCACCCAAGTCCTTTCAATGAAGCATCGCTGTAGATGACAAACTCACCATTTCTAGAAGGTAGTGCCAAAACTGGAGCATTCACCAATCTTCTTTTCAGTTCCTGAAAACAATCATCACATTCTTTTGTCCATATAAACTTAAGACCCTTCCGAGTTAGCTTAGTTATTGGACTAGATAACCGTGAAAAATTTCTAACAAACCTTCGGTAATAGCCTTCCAAACCAAGGATGCTACGAATCTCGGTTACATTTGTGGGCCTTGGCCACTCTTCCACAACTTTTGTTTTAGCAGTATCAACAATTATTCCATCTTTAGAAACAATTTGACCAAGGAAAGAAATTTTTTGCAACCAAAACTCACACTTGCTGAATTTTCCAAACAGTTTCTTTTCTTTTAAGGTTTGCAAGATAACCCTTAAATGTCTTTCATGCTCCTCTTTACTTTTAGAAAACTCCAAAATTTCATCAATGAAAACCACCACAAACTTATCCAAGAACTCATGGAAAATTATATTCATTAAGTCCATGAATACAGCAGGTGCATTGGTTAGCCCAAAAGGCATTACTACAAATTCATAATGGCCATATCTCGTACGGAATGCGGTCTTCGGAATATCTGCCTCCTTTACCTTCAGCTGATGGTACCCCGATCTCAGGTCAATCTTTGAAAAACACTGAGCTCCCTGGAGCTGATCACACAAACCATCGATATGAAGAAAAGGATATTTTTTCATAACAGCGATGTTATTCAAGGTTCTATAATCAATGAAAAGTCTCATAGAACCATATTTCTTTTTAACAAACAAGACAGGATCACCCCATGGTGATGTGCAAGGTCGAATGAAACCTTTCTCTAATAAATCTTGCAATTGCTCCTTCAACTCTAAATGTTCAATTGGAGCCATTCAATAAGGGGGTTTTGAAATTGGCTTAGCATCAGGAACAAAGTCAACAGTAAATTCAACTTCCCGATCTGGTATTATTCTAGGAAAATCATCAGGAAAAACATTAGGATACTCATTTACCACTGGCACATCATTAATCTGAACAGTTCCTTTATTTTCAACGATGTGTTCAAGGTAACATTCATTTCCATCTTTTACAAGTTTCTTGGCCTCTTGATAAGTTATCAACAGTAAGGGTTCATTCTTGTAAACAAACTAAATGACTTTCTGAAAAGAAACTTCTTTAGCTCTACAGTCAATCTTAGCATGATAAATAGAGAGCCAATCCATACCTAGGATATAAGGCCCCAGCTTTAAACCTTACTTAATCTTGAGTTATTACAAGATTACACATTGAGGATCTTTTCAGGTTTAGAGTTTTAGAGAATTCGAACATAAATGTTACATCTCAAAAGATTACAAAGTAGTCACTTATACTATGTTTCCATAATAATAAAAACTCTTGAAATAAACATGTCTAGTTCCATGTTTTATATAACATGACATTCCCTTGATCCCATCCTTGACCTTATTCCACATTAAGTCCTGTGAAAAACATTTCAAAAAAACATGGGGTGAGCATGAAAAGCTCAGTAAGGGATACACAAAGAATGAAAACTATTAGTTTTTCAAAATCAAGTAAACCATGTATACTCTATCAAAGTAATACCTTCACCTTCATGAAGTAGTAAAAAATATTCACTGAATAAAGTATCATTAATTACCTTTTTGTAACCAAATTATTACCATAAAACCCATATAAATAACACATAACATATATAAAGGTAACTTGGGACATAAACATACTTAAGTGGAATAACCATACGGTCGACTTCCACACATATCACTTAATGGAATAGCCGTACGGCCAATTTCCATACATACTTAATGGAATAGCCATACGGCCGACTTCCATACCCAATGTATTGGAGGTTATAACGTAACCACCCGTCCTGGTATTCACGGCACCACCCGTTATATGGTTTATAACGTAACCACCCGTTAAAATGTCCAAGTACCAGTATAAAATCATAAAACTTGAAACCAATATAAAGTAATGATAACATGTCCACATTTCAATCACAATATATCATAAATATATTGACATAATAGAATCCTTTTACAAAACCATTTTCAATACAAAAATACATAAAAGAGTATATGGTATTTATTTTATTCTAAAAACATTACGGCTTGTTGAGAAAGCCAAAGACCAAATAATACTCGCGGCGGCGGAAAAGGTCGTTGTCGCCGCGTACGTTAAAAGAAACATTCCTTTTTGTCGTTTTGTAAAATGCTTCGTAGAAAAAGATTCCTTTTGTATAAAAGTAAAAGTCAAAGGGGTTTATACACCGTATAAAAGAAAGTTGTGTATAAAACGGAATATGCCTCAATGAAAGGAGATTGAGACGAAGTCCCTTACCTCAGGTCCGACTTGAATCGATCGTTCTTTAACGTCCTGAATAATAAACATGAGTTAATTTATACTTGATTAAGAACCTTTTTAAAGTTAATTATTCCTTTTATATCACTTATTTCCATGTTATAAACATTATGTAACCATTTAAGTTAATAATGTTTGTTTTTTCAATATTTGTTTCTTAAGTCGATATTTGACTTCTTACAATTACATGTTGTTCGTGTGGTCAAAAGTTCTTTATATCCAGAATTAAATTCCTGATTTGGATATCATATATATCATATATATCCAGCATATACATGTATTTATAATATTACATAATAATTTAGAGGTAAGAAATGAAATGCACCGTTCATGGAGACGGTAAGCCGTACGTACGCATGAACGCTACTTTCATTTCTTTGTCATATTAATGGAATTAAAACTAAATGAGAGATATGTATATTTTAATTCCATAATTATATTCATCATTTATATATATCATTAATTATATATATCCATTATATACATGTACTTTTAATAGTACATTACATTTGGGTATAAGAAATGAAATGCACCGTTCATTGGAGACGGTAAGCCGTACGTACGCATGAACGCTACTTTCATTTATATCTCATACTTTAATGGAAAGAAATAATAATGATATAGAGGTATATTATAATTCCAGTATAACATCATATATAATAACTTTAAATCCATCCTTTACATGTCCCACATATGTCATTAACGAATCACATCACTTTGAGGGGGCGGTAGTCCGCACTTCCTTAAATGAAGATATCATGTTTACCCATAATGGAAACCATAAAGGTATGACCAAAATGAAAAAAACATAAGGTTAAGGAAAACATAAACGCATCATATATCATATATAAAAATATTGACATCATAATGGCGACCTTTGAAGGTGTTAAATGAGTATTGAACAATCATCGTTTCGGGAGGCAGAATTTCGCCATCCACGGAAACCGTATGTTCTTTAACCATTTGATGTAGTTGTGTGAGAGTGTAGCTCGAATAAATCTTATAAAAACATCCTAGTATATTGAAGATACTGGTGTTGTTACAAAATAAGTAAATAAAAAGAGTTTAGGGGGTTGGAGATACAAAATAAAACAAATGAACATGAGAGAATGAATTACCTTTAAAGGTGTAACTCCTTTTGATTTGAGCCTAAAGGCTTCGTTTGAAAGGATTCTGCCCAAAGGGAATCCTCTAGGATGAGGAGAGGGAGGTGGAGAGAGTAAATGGGTAGGGGTTGGCCGAGCCAAAGGCTTGAGGAGTGTGTGAAATGAGGTAGTGGTGGGGGCCTTTTATAAGAGGAGAGGAGGGGCACTTTTGGAAAGTAAAGAAATATTACTTTATTTGAAAATGTGTTTCGGTTTTAAAAGGTCCCACATTGATATAATTCGTGGATAAGGTGATAAGGGTTCGAAAACCACTCATCCAATGGGTTTTGGACATGTGTAGTTCATAGATTTTACATTATCTTTCCATTTTATTTAAATCGTCAAATAATTATGTCATCGCTGCATCATTATTATGTCATAAATAATTTAATTTATTTAATTTCTAAAAATTATAAAAAAATACTATGATGTAGGAAATCTTTTTATCTTTCCAATGAAAATTTATAATCAAAAATATGATCTTTATAACCCCATGTAAAAATTGTTTTCGTAAAACATATTATGTTTTTGTCATTTTTACTTTTACATTAAATAAAAAGTTATTTATGTCATTTCTCAACCAAAAATGTCTCCATGGGGTCCCCAAGTTGACCCATGGCTTTTCTTGGTCGTCCATGACACAACCAATAAGGTTGGGACATGTGTCTAGGTCATTTCATATTATTAAAGCATTATTTATACCTTAAACTACCCTAATTACCACTAATCGCGATTAAAAACTTAATAAGTTACTATTCACCAAAAAAATTTATTTTAATCCCATTGAACCAAATTTTACTTCTTAATGAAAACCATGTACATTGTATTTTTGAAATTCACAACACAAAAGTGGAAAAGTTTCATTTAAACGAAAAATCAGTTTCTTTAACTACCACTTAGTGGTTTCACTATTCATCAAAAATTGAAGTTTTTCAGAAAATTAACAAAAATTCACCCTAAGCTATATTTGATATTCCGAATTCAAAAATGAAGTCTATTTTAAAAAATTCAATACACATAAGTCAAATTAATTAATTTAATAATTAATTCCCACTGTCAGAGCAAATAGCGTGTTTTTATGAAACAATAAGTATCAAAAGATTGACACCAGTTTAAGTCCAATTTCAAAGTGAAATTGATTCCAATGACCACCATTGGATTAAATGGTAAAAATATATTATAATTTCACTTCAAAATCAATTCAAAAGATAATCCAATCATATAAATAAATTAGATTAAAAAGCAGTTTTGATGTAAAATGCAGTATTTTTCACTATTCATTAAAAAATGAACATTGTTAGAAAAATACCAAAAATTCACACAAAGTAAATTTTGATGTCCCAATCATAACGAATAAGTTTATTTTGACAAACATAGTTTATAAAATTATCAAAATATATATTTAAAAAGGGTTTTCCATCATAAGGAAGTAAAATAATCTTTTAAGAATATTATTGTATTCCATGCATAAGATTGTATTTATTTTCATTTTAAGCCTCTAAAACACTATCTTAATCATTAGATAAAAATATCTATTATTCATTACTTACTTGGGATGTTACATCCTTCCCCCCTTTATAAAATTGTGTCCCCGCAATTTATTTACTTATCGAAATAAGTGGGGGTATTTATCCCTCATAGCATTTTCAGATTCCCACATTGCCTCTTCAATCACATGGGTTTTCCACAAAACCTTTACCTAATGAATCACCTTATTCCGTAACACCTGCTCCCTGTGTTCAAGAATCTGGACCGGTTTTTCCTCATAAGATAGGTTCTCTTCCAGCTGAACTACCTCTGGACTCAAAACATGAGATTGATCTGGCATATACTTTCTCAACATTGAAACATGAAAAACATTGTGTACCTGAGATAAACTCGGAGGTAAAGCCACCCGGTATGCAACTGATCCAAATATCTCCAGAATTTCATATGGTCCAATAAACCTTGGACTCATCTTTCCATTCTTACCAAATCTCATCACACTTTTCCAAGGAGAAACCTTGAGAAAAACATGATCACCTACCTCGAAAGATAGATCCTTCCTCCGGTTATCCGCATAACTCTTCTGCCTGCTCTGAGCTGTTCTCATGTGCTTCTGAATCAACTGATCTTTTTCTGCCATCTCTTCTACCAATTATGGTCCCATCAGCTTCCTTTCACCCACTTTATTCCAAAATGCTGGAGTTCGACACCGCTTCCCATATAATGCCTCAAATGGTGCCATCTGTATACTGGAATGTAAACTGTTATTATAAGAAAACTCAACCAAAGAAAGATGTTGGTCCCAACTCCCCTGATAATCCATCAAACAAGCTCGTAGCATATCCTCCAAGGTCTTAATTGTTTGTTCTGACTGCCCATCTGATTGAGGATGGAAAGCTGTACTAAAATTTAATTCAGTACCCAACGACATCTGAAGGACTTTCCAAATGTTAGAAGTAAACCTGGGATCACGATCCGATACAATGGAGAGAGGAACTCCATGTAACATGACTATCTCTTTAAGATAAAAACGGGAAAGTTGATCAAGAGAGAATGTATCTCTTATAGAAAGGAAATGAGCATATTTGGTCAAGCGATCAACAATAATCCAGATTTCATTATTACCTCAAGATGTCCTCGGTAATCCAAAAACAAAGTCAATGGATATGTTTTCCCATTTCCACTCTGCCACTGGTAAAGGCTGAAGCATCCCTGCCGCTCTGCTTTAACCTGTTGACATGTCAAACACTTCACAGTAAAATAAGCAATGTCTCTTTTCATTCCATCCTACCAGTAATACTCCCGCAGATCTCTATAAATCCTAGTACTGCCAGGATGAGCTGAAAACAGGGAACTATGAGCCTCACATAACAACTCATTCTTCAACTGTGAATCACAAGGCACACATAACCTCTTCCCAAACCTCAAAACACAAACTTATCCAAGAACTCATGGAAAATTTTATTCATAAGGTCCATGAATACAATAGGTGCATTGGTTAACCCAAAAGGCATAACTACAAATTCATAATGGCCATATCTAGTACGGAACACAGTCTTCGAAACGTCTGCTTCTATTACTTACAACTGATGTTACCCCGACCTCAAGTCAATATTCAAAAAATACTGATCTCCCTTGAGCTGATACCACTTCATTCGATTTCCCAACATCTGATGAAGTTGTTGCAAAGGATTTCACCACCCCTTTCTGCTTGTAGTCTGGCTGCATTCCCCCAGTTGAGTTCTTCGTTGGACACTAGTTTGCATAATGACTCATTTCATTACAGATAAAACATATTACCGTTGGCTTTTCATTTCTTTCTTGATCATCTTCCTTACAGTTACGAGAAATATGACCAGACCTGCCATACCTAAAGCACTTACCAGACTTGGATAAACATTCTCCAGGATGCATTTTACCACACATCTCACAGGATGGATATTTGGTTTTCTTACCTCCTTGCTTCTTTGATGAATTCTTCCCCTTTGCCTGCCAACTAGACCTCTTATTCTGTTGTTTTTCATAGAACACCTGATCATCGGCAAACTCCATTTCCACCTTCTCCGCACATCGAACAAGTTTTTCATAACTTTTAAACTCATGAGAAGATAAAGCCCTTCGATACTTTGGCTTTAACCCTGAGTAAAAATGGTTTATTTTACTATCAAGATCTCGTATGAAGTTTGGAGCATACCTTGCCAATCGAGTGAACTTTTCTTCATAAGCAGCCACTGAATCATCATCCTTCCTCAATTCTAGGAACTGTTTTTCCATCCTAAGACGAACCACCTTAGGAAAATATTTCTCAAGAAACATACCTTTGAATTCATCCCAGTGAAGATCCTCAATCTCATCACTATCGCTTATATTTTTCACCATCGACCACCACTGATCATCTTCACCTTCAAAACGGTAAACAACAAGACTAACCTTTTGATGTTCTGAACACCCCATGACATCAAAAATCGTCTCCAGTGCTTTAATCCACCCTTTATCTTGCACAGGGTCATATGATCCTCTAAATGATGGTGGATGTTGCCTCATGAAATGTTCCACTACTGACATGTTCCACTGCGGTTGATCTGGAAGATCTCGTGCATGGATACCACCACTATTTATAGCCTGAGTCAACTGTGCAATTACTGCAACAAACTGTTCAGTTCCAATTCCGACCATCTCAGGATGCTGATTCAGAAGGTTATTTCCTTCTGTATGCCTTCCTAGCACTGCTTCCCTATTTCATCTGCGGAAAACCATTCTGAACAAACATGTCTTAGATGAAGCAACATGGTAATCATCAAATGCAATATCATTTCAAAGAAATTTTTTTGGATAATCATTTAATAGAATTCTAACTCCTAAAGTTGTCTAAACCGACCTCTGATACCAACTATAAGGTCCCAGCCTTAAACCTTACTTAATCTTGAGTTATTACAAGATTACACATTGAGGATCTTTTCAGGTTTAGAGTTTTAGAGAATTAGAACATAACTGTTACATCTCATTAGATTATAAAGTAGTCACTTATACTAAGTTTCCATAATAAAAAAAACTCTTGAAAGAAACATGTCTAGTTCCATGTTTTATATAGCATGAAATTCCCTTGATCCCATCCTTGACCTTATTCCACAGTAAGTCCTGTGAAAAACATTTCAAAAAAACATGGGGTGAGCATAAAAAGCTCAGTAAGGGATACACAAAGAATGAAAACTGTTAGTTTTTCAAAATCAAGTAAACCATGTATACTCTATCAAAGTAATACCTTCACCTTCATGAAGTAGTAAAAACACTTCACTGAATAAAGTATCATTACATACCTTATTGTAACCAAAGTATTACCATAAAACCAATATAAAGAACACATAACATATATAAAGGTAACTTGGGACATAAACATACTTAAGTGGAATAACCATGCGGTCGACTTCCACACATATCACTTAATGGAATAGCCGTACGACCAATTTCCATACATACTTAATAGAATAGCCATACGGCCGACTTCCATACCCAATGCATTGGAGGTTATAACATAAACACCCGTCCTGCTATTCACGGCACCACCCGTTATATGGTTTATAACGTAACCACCCGTTAAAATGTCCAAGTACCAGTATAAAATCATAAAACATAAAACCAATATAAAGGAATGATAACATTTCCACATTTCAATCACAATATATCGTAAATATATTGATATAATAGAATCCTTTTTCAAAACCATTTTCAATACAAAAATACATAAAAGAGTATATGGTATTTATTTTATTCTAAAAACATTACGGCTTTTTGAGAAAGCCAAAGACCAAATAATACTCGCGGCGGCGGAAAAGGTCGTTGTCGCCGTGTACGTTAAAAGAAACATTCCTTTTTGTCTTTTTGTAAAACGCTTCGTAGAAAAAGATTCCTTTTGTATAAAAGTAAAAGTCAAAGGGGTTTATACACCATATAAAAGAAAGTTGTGTATAAAACGAAATATGCCTCAATGAAAGGAGATTGAGAAGAAGTCCCTTACCTCGGGTCTGACTTGAATCGATCGTTCTTTAACGTCCTGAATAATAAACTTGAGTTAATTTATAATTGATTAAGAACCTTTTTAAAGTTCATTATTCCTTTTATATCACTTATTACCATGTTATAAACATTATGTAACCATTTAAGTTAATAATGTTTTTTTGTCAATATTTGGTTCTTAAGTCGATAGTTGACTTCTTACAATTACATGTTTTTCGTGTGGTAAAACGTTCTTTATATCCAGAATTAAATTCCTGATTTGGATATCATATATATCATATATATCCAGCATATACATGTATTTATAATATTACATAATCATTTAGAGGTAAGAAACGAAATGCACCGTTCATGGAGACGGTAAGTCGTACGTACGCATGAACGCTACTTTCATTTCGTTATCATATTAATGGAAATAAAACTAAATGAGAGGTATGTATATTTTAATTCCAGAATTATATTCATCATTTAGATATATCATTAATTATATATATCAATTATATACATGTACTTTTAATAGTACATTACATTTGGGGATAAGAAATGAAATGCACCGTTCATGGAGACGGTAAGCCGTACGTACGCATGAACGCTACTTTCATTTCTATCTCATATTTTAATGGAAAGAAATAATAATGATATAGAGGTATATTATAATTCCAGTATAACATCATATATAATAACTTTAAATCCATCCTTTACACGTCCCACATATGGCATTAACGAATCACATCACTTTGAGGGGGCGGTAGTCCGCACTTCCTTAAATGAAGATATCGTGTTTACCCATAATGGAAACCGTAAAGGTATGCCCAAAATGAAAAAAACATAAGCTTAAGGAAAACATAAAGACATCATATATCATATATAAAAATAGTGACATCATAATGGCAACCTTTGAAGGTGTTAAATGAGTATTGAACAATCATCATTTCGGGAGGCAGAATTTCGCCATCCACAGAAACTGTATGTTTTTTAACCATTTGATGTAGTTGTGTGAGAGTGTAGCTAGAATAAATCTTATAAAAACATCCTAGTATATTTAAGATACTGGTGTTGTTACAAAATAAGTAAATAAAAAGAGTTTAGTGGGTTGGAGATACAAAATAAAACAAATGAACATGAGAGAATGAATTACCTTTAAAAGTGTAACTCCTTTTGATTTGAGCCTAACGGCTTCTTTTGAAAGGATTCTGCCCAAAGGGAATCCTCTAGGATGAGGATAGGGATGTGGAGAGAGTAAATGGGTAGGGGTTGGCCGAGCCAAAGTCTTGAGGAGTGTGTGAAATGAGGTAGAGGTGGGGGCCTTTTATAAGAGGAGAGGAGGGGCACTTTTGGAAAGTAAAGAAATATTACTTTATTTGAAAATGTGTTTCGGTTTTAAAAGGTCCCACATTGATATAATTCGTGGATAAGGTGATAAGGGTTCGAAAACCACTCATACAATGGGTTTTGGACATTTTTAGTTCATAGATTTTACATTATCTTTCCATTTTATTTAAATCGACAAATAATGATGTCATCACTGCATCATTATTATGTCATAAATAATTTAATTTATTTAATGTCTAAAAATTATAAAAAAATACTATGATGTAGGAAATATTTTTATCTTTCCAATGACAATTTATAAATAAAAATATGATCTTTATAACCCCATGTAAAAATTGTTTTCGTAAAACATATTATGTTTTTGTCATTTTTACTTTTACATTAAATAAAAAGTTATTTATGTCATTTCCCAACCAAAATGTCTCCATGGGGTCCCCAAGTTGACCCATGGCTTGTCTTGGTCGGCCATGACACAACCAATAAGGTTGGGACATGTGTCTAGGTCATTTCATATTATTAAAGCATTATTTATACCTTAAATTACCCTAATTACCACTAATCGCGATTAAAAACATAATAAGATACTATTCACCAAAAAAAATATTTTAATCCCATTGAACCACATTTTACTTCTTAATGACAACCATGTATGTAGGATTTTTGAAATTCACAACACAAAAGTGGAAAAGTTTCATTTAAATGAAAAATCAGTTTCTTTAACTACCACTTAGTGGTTTCACTATTCATCAAAAATTGAAGTTTTTTAGAAAATTAACAAAAATTCACCCTAAGATATATTTGATATTCCGAATTCAAAAATGAAGTCTATTTTACAAAATTCAATACATATAAGTCAAATTAATTAATTTAATAATTAATTCCCGCTGTCAGAGCGAATAGCGTGTTTTTATGAAACAATAAGTATCAAAAGATTGACACCAGTTTAAGTCCAATTTCAAAGTGAAATTGATTCCAATGACCACCATTGGATTAAATGGTAAAAATATATTACAATTTCACTTCAAAATCAATTCAAAATATAATCTAATCATATAAATAAATTAGATTAAAAAGCAGTTTTGATGTAAAATGCAGTATTTTTCACTATTCATTAAAAAATGAACATTGTTAGAAAAATACCAAAAATTCACAAAAAGTAAATTTTGATGTCCCAATCATAACGAATAAGTTTATTTTGACAAAAATAGTTTATAAAATTGTCAAAAGATAGATTTAAAAAGGGTTTTCCATCATAAGGAAGTAATATAATCTTTTTAGAATATTAGTGTATTCCATGCATAAGATTGTATTTATTTTCATTTTAAGCTTCTAAAACGCTATCTTAATCATTAGATAAAAATATCTATTATTCATTACTTACTTGGAATGTTACACAGGATAACATCAAACTCTACTAGAGGTAGAACAATAAGGTTTGCAAGTAGGATCATTCCACAGATAAGGATAGGAAGATTCTTATAAATTCTTTTTGCATCAACATTCCCCCCAAGTGTTTTTACCAAAAGTTCAGGAGTCATTTCTTGAGATGGTATTCCCATTTTACTATAAATGGTTTCAGAGATGAAAGAATGTGTAGACCCCGAATCAAACAACACACTGGCATAATCTGAAAAAACAAAAAAAGTACCTGATACAACTTCATTTGATGGCCTGACATCTGCTGAAGTAGTTGAAAAGGATTTCACCACCCCTTTCTGCTTGTAGTCTAACTACTTCCCATCACTCAAGCTCTTTGTCGGACACTCATTTTCATAGTGACCCATCTCATTTCACTTATAACATTTCACTAACTGTAAATCAAATTTGGTCTTACCATCACCCTGATCTTTTTCAGTGCAATCACGAGCCTTATGTCCCATCTTACCACCTCGGTAGCACTTTCCAGAATTCAGAAGACATTCCCCAGCATGACGTTTCCCCCATTTATCACAAACTGGAAACTTAGTTTTCTTACCATCAGACTTTTTCGAAGAATTCTTACCTTTCTCCTGCCACCTTGGTCTCTTTTTCTGTTGGTTGTTTTAGAACACTTGATCATCGGCAAACTCCATTTCCACATTCTCAGCACATCGAACAAGCTTTTCATAACTTTTAAACTCACGAGAAGATAATTCCCTTCGATATTTTGGCTTTAATCCTGAGTAAAAACGATTGATTTTACTATCAAGGTCTCGGATAAAATTTGGAGCATACCTTGCCAATCGAGTGAACCTTTCATCATAGGTAGCCACTGAGTCTTCCTCTTGCCTCAATTCCAAGAATTTCTTTTCCATCCTAAGTCGAACAACCTTAGGGAAATACTTCTCAAGAAACATACCATTGAATTCATCCCAGTCGAGAGCATCAATCTCATCAGCGTCCCTAATATTTTTAACCATCGACCACCACTGATCCGCCTCACCCTCCAAACAGAAAATAACAAGACTAACCTTTTGATTGCCTGAACACCCCATGACATCGAAAATCTTCTCCAGTACTTTAATCCACCCTTCAGCTAGCACAGGGTCAGATGATCTTATGAATGATGGGGGATGTTGCCTCATGAAATGTTCCACCACTGACATGTTCCTCTGTGGTTGATCTGGCTGATCTCGTGCATGGATACCACCACCATTTATAGCCTGAGTCAACTGCGCCATTACTGCAATAAACTGTTCAGTTCCAATTCTGACCATCTCAGGATGCAGATTCAAAAGGTTATTTCCTTCTGTATTCCTTCCTAGAACTACTTCCCTGTTTCCTCTGCGGAAAACCATTCTGAACAAACATGTCTTAGATGAAGCAACATGGGAATCTTTAAATGCTATATCATTTCAAAAAAAATATTTTTGTATAATTATTTAATAGAATTATAACTCCTAAAGTTATCTAAACCGACCTTTGATACCAACTATAAGGCCCCAGCCTTAAACCTTACTTAATCTTGAGTTATTACAAGATTACACATTGAGGATCTTTTTGGGTTTAGAGTTTTAGAGAATTAGATCATAAAACTTTCATTACATTCCACATATAAACAAAGTGGTTACATAAATATAGTATTCTTCATTCCCATCCTTGGAAACATATTTAAAATAAACATGGATTCTTTCTTGACACTTCCTTGACACTATCATCATATCATGTACCTTTCCATTGACCTGTGAAAAACATTTCAAAAAAACATGGGATGATCATAAAAAGATCAGTAAAGGATATAAAAATATGGAAAGGAAACATTGGTACATATATACATAAGGATGAGATCATAATTTACCCATAAAACATAAACACTTTAACATACCTCATCAAATCATGAATAAATCATATAAATCATAAGACATAAAGGTAACTTGAGGCATTCATAACATCCTTACGTCGGGATTAACCCTCTTGGTTACGTTTGGAATACCCATCACAGTATAGTCCCTAAATATCTTCGGATAAACCTTAACATTTCACTCCTTCACGTTGCCCAATGCATTGGAGAGCTATATTGGGCTCACCCGCCCATAGTTTATCACGGAACCACCCGTCTTCATAATAATGCCCAAGAACCTCAACATAATCGTATCACATAAAACATGCATAAAGGAAACATAACATTTCCACCTTTCAATCACAAGATATCAATACAACACATTGATATAAAAACATTATGAAAACCATTTTCAATGCCAAGATAAAAGAAAATTAAAAAATGGTATTTATTTTTCTTTTGAAAAGAAGGTATGGCTTGTAGAGGAAGCCGAAACTCAAATAACGGTCATGGCGGCGGAGAAGTCATTGTCGCCGCATACGTATGACAAAAACATTCCCTTTTGTCGTTTAGTAAACACTTCGTATAAAAAAGATTTATTTTGAATAAACGTAAAATTCAAAGGGGTTTATACACCGTATAATAGAAGGTTGTGTATAAAACAAAATATGCCTCAATGAAATGAGATTGAGACGAAGTCCCATACCTCGTATCCGACATGACCCGACCGTTCTTTAATCTCCTGAATAATAAACTTGATTTAATCTTTACTTGCTTAAGAACCTTTTTCAAGTTCATTATTCCGTTTATACCGTGTTATGAACATCATTTAATCATTTAAGTTAATAATGTTTATTTTGTCGGTATTTGGTTCTTAAGTCAAAAATAGACTTCTTACACTTACATGTTGTTAATTTGGTCAAAGGTTCGTTATATCCAGAATGATATTAATGATTTGGATAACATATATATAATATATATTCAGCATATACATGTATTTATAATATTACATCACATTTAGAGGTATGAAAATGAAATGCACCGTTCATGGAGACGGTAAGCCGTACGTACGCATGAACGCTACTTCCATTTCTATTTCGTATTTTCTGGAATGGAATCATAATGATATAAGAGTATATTATAATTCCAGTATAATAACATATATAATATCATTAACTTTATCCTTTACACATCCCATATATGGTATTAACGAATCAAATCACGTTCGGGGCGCGGTATTCCGCACTTCCTAAAATGAAGATATCGTGTTTACCCATAATGGAAACAATAACGGTATGCCATAAATGAAAAATACAGAAGCTTAAGGAAAGAATAAAAATATTATATATCATATATAAAAATAGTGACATCATAATGGCCACCTTTGAATGTGTTAAATGAGTATTGAACAATCATCGTTTCGGGAGGCAGAATTTCGCCATCCACGGAAACCGTATGTTCTTTGACCATTTGATGTAGTTGTGTGAGAGTGTAGCCCGAATAAATCTTATAACAACATCATAGTATATTGAAGATAGTGTTGTTGTTACAAAATAAGTAAATAAAAAGTGTTTAGGGGGGTTGGAGAAGCAAAATAAAACAAATGAACATGGGAGAATGAATTACATTTAAAAGTGTAACTCCTTTTGATTTGAGCCTAAAGGATTCCTTTGAAATGATTCTGACCAAAGGGAATCCTCTAGGATGAGGAGAGGGATGTAGAGAGAGTAAATGGGCAGGGGATAGCCAAGCCGAAGGATTTGGGAGTGTGGATAATGAGGTAGAGGTCAGGGACTTTTATAAGAGGAGAGGAGGGGCACTCCTGGAAAGTAAAGATAAGTTACTTTATTTTAAAACGATTTTTGGATCCAAAAGGTCCCAAATTGATATAATTCGAGTATAAGGTGATAAGGGTTCGAAATCCACTCATCCAATTGGTTTTGGCCATGTGTAGGTTTTATATGTGACATTAACTTTCCATTTTATTTAAATCGTTAAATAATGAGGTCATCGCTGCATCATCATGATATCATAAATAATTTAATTTATTTAAAGTCTAAAAATTAAAAAAGAAATACTATGATGTAGGAAATATTTTTATCTTTCCAATTACTATTTATAATCAAAAATCTGATCTTTATAACCCCATGTAATAATTTTTTTCGTAAAACATATTATGTTTGTGTCATTTTTACTTTTACATTAAATAAAAAGTTATTTATGTCATTTCCCAACCAAAGTGGCTCCATGGGGTCCCCAAGTTGACCCATGACTTTTCTTGGTCGGTCATGACACAAATAATGAGGGTAGGACATGTGTCAATATCATCTCATTTTATTAAAGCATTATTTTTACATTAACACTGCTGGAAAATGGGTCTATAACCACGGTTTTGTGCAGAACCGTGGGTATAGGGATAATATCGGGACCTATACCCACGGTTTTGGAGAACCGTGGGTATAGGTCCCCTATACCCACAGTTCTCCACAAAACCGTGGGTAAATGTTTTTTTTGAATACCTATACCCACGGTTTTTCCAAACCCGTGGGTAAAGGTGTTGTTCTGCAGGCCTATACCCACGGTTTTTGAAAACCGTGGGTATAGGTGGTATTTTTTTCAAAGACCTATACCCACGGTTTTTTAAAACCGTGGGTATATCGTTCTCGAGTTATGGCGGGAACAAAAAAGCACGCGGGGGAGGAAATTTTTTTTTGTGAATAAACCATCTTGAATAATATAAATACACGGATGTGAAACATTAAATCGTAAAAAGAGTGTGGGTTGGTTGGTTTGAAACACTGGTTTGAATGAGGCAAACTCGGATCAAATCCCGCGGCTGCACTTTTTTCAAATTTATTTGTAATATGATTATAACTGAAGCGACGAATATATATAAATCAGTAATGGCTTTAGGTTAGTTGGTTAGCTCGTGTTATCCCTCGTACAGGTCGCTGGTTCAAAAGTTTGCGGGTTCATTTATTTACATTATATCAGTTATATTAATATATTAAAAGAAAAGTATATTGATATACAAATTTCCGAGTTAGCTCGGTTGGTCGCCGGGACTTTGCAGAAATTCGGAGGCGCGGGTTCGAAACTCGGCGCCCTTTTATTTTTGATTATAGCAGCTATATTAATATAATAAAATATAATTATATATATAAGGCAACAGAATTGTTAGCTCAGTTGGTCAATTGGTCGGATGCAGAATTGAGGCGCTCTATGAGGTTGCAGGTTCAAATCCCTGCTATCCCATTTTTGAAATTTAAATTCTCCACGGTTTTCAAACCGTGGGGTCTGCTGTGTGCCACGTTGGAACATCAATTTTCACACTTTGACCCCCCTATACCCACGGTGAACCGTGGGTATAGGCTGTGACCCCTATACCGACGCCGTTCCCGCCCACGGTTCTCAGAACCGTGGGTATAGGCTATACCCACGGTTTTGGGGGCTATACCCACGGTTTTGAACCGTGGGTATAGGTTGTTTTTCCAGTAGTGTAAACTACACTAATTACCACTAATCGCGATTAAAAACTTAATAAGTTACTATTCACCAAAAAATTATTTTAATCTCATTGAACCACATTTTACTTCTTAATTAAAACCATGTATGTCAGATTATTGAAATTCAAAACACAATGATGGAAAAATTTCATTTAAACGGAAAATATGTTTTTATAAGTACCACTTAGTGGTTTCATTATTCATTAAAAATTAATGTTTTTCAGAAAATCACCAAAAATTCACCCTAAGCTATATTTGATATTCCGAATTCAAAAATGAAGTCTATTTTACAAAATTAAAAACAGATATGTCACACTAATTACTTTAATAATTAATTTCCGCTGTCATGACAAATAGCGTGTTTTCATGAAACAATAAGTATCAAAAGATTGACACAAGTTTATGTCTAATTTCAAAGTGAAATTGATTCCAATGACCACCATTGGATTAAATGGTAAAAATATATTCAGATTACACATTAAGACCAAATCAAAAGATAATCTAATAATATAAATAAATTATATTAAGAAGCAGTTTTGATGTAAAATGCAGTATTATTAACTATTCATTAAAAAATGAACATTGTCAGAAAAATACAAAAAATTCACACAAAGTAAATTTTGATGTCCCAATAATAATGAATAAGTTTATTTTGACAAAAATAGCTTATAAAATTGTCAAAAGATAGATTTAAAAATGGTTTTCCATCAAAAGCCAGTAAAACAATCTTTTAAAAATATTAGTGTATTCCATGCTTAAGATTGGATTTATTTTCATTTTTAGCCTCTAAAACACTATCTAATTCATTAATAGACATAGATAAAAATATCTATTATTCATTACTTACTTGGGATGTTACATACAATATCTATTGAAAACATGCATTTCACTATATCCTTCATATAACTACTCCTACCTCAAGATATTCAACAAAAAATTGAATTACCCACATGTTTCTCATTACAATTAGAATATATAAGAATATCATCTATAATTAAAACCACATATTTATGGTGGTAATATCTAAAGACTCTATTCTCCATGTTCATAAATATCATGGGAAAATCAATAATTCTAAATATAACAACTGGTAACTCATAGTTCATGTATTTTTTACGGAAGGTGTAACTAGTAATATCATCCTTATTTTCCATTAAATTATTATATCTTATGTTAAGGTCTAAAATAGAGAACAATTTATTTTCATGTAACAAATATACTAATCCATCACTAAATTGTAAAAAATATATTTTGGTTAACATAATTTTGTTAGTTCGTGATAATTGATATAGAGATAGAAATGAATATTATTTTTTTCAAAAAAAGTGGACTAGAGCAACCTATGTTGATGAAATCTGGAATATGAATCTCATGACCATATATTCATTTAATTGCTTCATCAATTCATCAAATTAAATATGTTCTTTTCTTAAAAAACTTGGAAATCAATTGATATCATGGTATAATTTCAATTATGATCCCAACCTCCTAGTAAGGTGGGAAACTAGGAAATTATTTAAAGAACACATTAGTATAATCCCTTGTAAAAGAAATGACCTCGTGAATGGTCCTTTATAATGATTCAATCATTTAAAATTGAAAGTATTTATCCTATGGAAACAATATTTATTCATCTTTTGATGATTCCATAAAATATTCATCCTCTTTTATACTCATGAATACAAATAATACATATAAGGTTCTTTCCATCTCTAAAATATTGATGTGGCCTCTATTAAGATAGATCAACTATTTTCCCAGAATAAAATGAAATTTAACTAAAGGGATTATGATAATATTATTTTGGAGTTATTTTCCATAGACATCAACATGTTATGTTTTATATTCACAAGAGGATAGGATTTCAATAATATTGATTTTATCTAATAAGTTAACCTCTTAGTTTTTTGGGTTTCATTGACTAGTTTAAATAAACATCCATGATATGGAAGAGTTTATATAACTATATTCATATATTAAATTAGATGTTCAGAATTGTTTAATGAGTATAGTATTCACTATTTGGTTTATTTTTTAGCAACATCACATATCTAAAATACACGTTGGATTAAGAATTGTGAAACTAAAATCAAATAAAAGGGGAAAATGTGAACATAGATGCAATTCCTCATAAATGACATACATATCACATATACTGAGTCCCTTAAATTAAATCTATCATATCCATGTTAAGATAACTATTATAATTTATGACATAATTAATTTCCAAAAAATTACAAATCCATTGTAATGGTTTGAAATGTGATTTTTCATTCCCAATGCTTATTCCCTAGGATTCTCTATCCATGTGTTCAAACTTAGTTCCAATAATTGTGCATTAGTGTAATGATTGTTTTAATAATCAACCAAACATTTATATGGTGATTACCCCACGGTTCATTTGTTCTAGAGCCTACATCCACATTCTAGAATCAATATATGGATGTAATTAGAAATAAAAAACATAATATCTACATTAAAAAATTAAAATTTTATCATGTAAATATGTGTTTCCCATAGGTTTCTCACATGGGTTATCAATAAGGACATTTCATCGTAGCCTCTATAGAGAACTCAAAAATACATTTATAAAAACTATAGATTCCCAGTCATTATACACATAATATTTTTAATCCATGAAAAATTAAAAAATTTAAATTCAATGGATCCAGAGATCATGTGTATTTGAAATATTAGACATAAAAACAACAACTTAAAACCCTCATCTTTATGAAAGAATTTCCATATTTTTATGAACTCATAGAGATCTTCCCAAAGAATACAGATATATTTGGGAAATATAAATTTAAAATAGGGAGCTGGAAATCCTAGAAATTGAATAATTATGGAAATAAGTACAAAAATAGATTCAAGTCAAATAAAATTATATTATAAAGAGTATGATCATAATAAACAATGATAAGGATCATAGAACTGATTTCATAAGATCATAATCATGTTGAATTTTTATTATCATAAATTTAAGTGTAGTTATAAATAAAATCATTATAATGTGGAAAATGTCCCCTATGGAATTAGATGCACTCCCCATTCACTTAAACATAGAGGAAAATGTCAAATAGTGGATTATATTCACTCCCTAATCCCTTAAATTACAATTTATATGATGAAAATATTTAACCAACACATTGGTTGGATATATTTTTTATATATCACCCATTAAAAAAAATAATACAAAATATTCATGGAATTTAATGATAATAAAAAAATACATTAACTAAAAAATAATCAGACACATAAGATGGAAGTGGGATTCATAGTTATTTTTATGGAATAAATGAATTCTCATTCATAAGGATTACCATGATTTGGAGGAAGTAAATTATTTACATTTAATTATTTTAAAATTAGACATATTTATTAAACATTTAGTTTCAGAAATATATCATGGAGATCATAGAATAAAAATGTAAAATATGGGTGAATCTTTATGAAATAAGTTAATGATCTTTTAAAATTTTGAATGATTTTTCTATTTTTCAAAAAAAAATTAACAAAGAGGGTTATTTATAAATTAGTGTGGTTTCTTAGAATATATTAATTGTATAAGAACATTTTCTTTGGGTGATTCATAAGAGGAGACCATAAATAGGTTAGTTCAATTAGATATTTTATACTAAAAAGTTAAAATTTTGAATGAAAATAAAACAAATGTAACATCATAAATATTAGGGGAATTTGAATATGTATACATGTAAGGAACATATATACCAATATGTTGGAACTAAATGGGTTTAATATTTTTTTTATGTATAACAATGATAAAAAAATCTAACTGCAATATCATGAAGGAGGTAGGGATGATCTCATAATATTGGTTGAAAATTCTTTTTTGTGCATGTTCTTAGCATACTAAAAAAATTAAACTACAATTATCTGATATTTACATTATAAACATATAAAAATTTAATTCATAATACATGGTAATTTAATTTTCTTATTTCATTTATTTATAATTTATTTTAAAATCCATCATCATATATTTATGGTTTTTTCAATTTTTATATCTCCTATTATCTAATGATCAAGGAATAAGGAATAATTAAAGAGTATCATAGTATCCAAAATTTTAAAATTAATATAGAAATAATTGTTATATATTAAATATAATTCTAAATTTTACTATGATGGGTATTTTTGGAAAATGAAACTCATTTCTCATTGATGGAGAAGTTCTCATGTACACATAATTATTGCATCCATTTATTGAAAAAATGATAAAGATCAAGATAAAAGGGTAATTTGAAGTTAAAGAATAAATATTATACCACCGAAATAATATTTATTTTTCCATTTTATAATTTTAGAATCAATTATTTTCAATGGAGTAAGAGGAGGATTTCATTGTGTGGAGATAATAGTCCATGAAATGTAATAATGAATCTTATGTTTTCCAAATTGGATGAAGACAAATAAATTTTTTATATTCCACTAATATAATTACATAGTTATAAAATAAGTAAAATGATTAAATTTTATTTTATTGTATATAATATATTTCGGTAGAAAATATTAAGGATAATGTTTTATGAATAGGGTTGTACTTAAGTTTGTTATTTAATATTCCCATATAGATTTCCGTAGAATTGCAGTTCTTAAGATTTCTTCATGAGAAAATAGGATTGTTAATGAGAATATTAAAATTATTGAATTTAGTTTTTTTTAATATTAATTTTAAATAAGAACTGGATATGTAACCATTGATTAGTGTAAATGATCAACTTTTATAATTTAGAAAATTTAACTTTCGGAAATATCCATTACACTTCCCAAAAAAATTGAAACTATTCCTTTTTAAATGGTTCTAATACTTATAAATTTTGGTTTTTGGTGTGGAATTAGGTCTTTAATCACTAATAAAATGATTTCTAATCATGTCTTATATATGATATAGCGATTTAGAATTAAGCTTATAAATGTTTCCCTTCTAATTTCAAAATAGGTTATAGTTTTGTAACTAATTAATTTTGGGTTGTATTAAAAATATATCATAAAAAATAAAAAAAAATTAATGATGGGAAAAAAATTAGAAGACAATAAATACAACATAATTTATAAAAATTAAAAATTTTAATTTTAAATTTATATATATTATGTGTAGGAAATATGTGTTTTTTAGAAAAATAAAATTTTAACCATTATTGATTCCTAATCTTATTTAGCATTGAAATTTTTACCACTATCAAAGTAATTAATAATAATCATAATAATATAATATTTATTAATAAAATGGAAATTGATCAATTTGAATAATTTTTAAAATTTTAAATAAAATTTTAAACAATTGTTTTATTTAATTTATAATATTTTGATGCACTTATTTTCTTAATTGCATAAAAAGTGTTATTACTCTGAAATGTTACAAGGGACTCTAAAATGATAAACATGTAAGTTATAAATTCACAATAAGATTTTTAAACAATTATATAATATATATTTTAAAAATTTAATGGATTTGTAAAAATATTAATTTATAGTTAAATTATAAATGTGATACTTTTTCTAAAAACTATTACTATTATAAATCAACCAAAAAAATATTATTTAAAAAAAACCCAATAAATTCACCTTATGATAATAAGAACATAAAAAATTAAAAAAATAGTTAATTTTTTAATTGTAGAATTATTTATTTATTTGATATATATTAAATAAAAATTAATAAATTATTATATATTTGATCTATATTAACAGTTTAAACTTTCTTAATTAATAATTTAATTTTATTAGTACTTCATGATTATTGTTTTTGTATTTTATTATATATAAAATTTGATACTATAAATAATAATTAATATGGTGAAATAAAATTATTATGTTGTGTCATTACAATATAATTATTATTCAATATAAATGTTACAATACATTTACCATTACGTTAGTTATTTCATTAGGTGATAAAATGATTTTTTTCAACCAAAAAACATATTTCAAATATTCAAGAATAAAAAAATTACATTATGTACTATATATCACTTCTTATAAATATAAATAATTATGTTTTTCATGAATTTTTTTTTTGATAATTATAGATCAAACTATGAAACCAATTTGATAAAAATAGATATTCATGCATAAAAACATGAGATAAAACGTCATTATAATCAATAATTTATATTATTGTGAACAATAGATACCTTCCTATAAGGATTCTTCAAAAGTTTCATTCCATTTTCATCATTAATATCTATATGAACATAAATCCACCCAAACATCCTTCATATTCTTTTAGGGAGGAAAAAGATCCCTCGTTTGACTCTAATGTAATGGACTCATTTCATCAAATATAGTTGACCACCACAAGTATATTAATTATCTATTTATAACATATAGTGAGTCTTCTAGAGCACCATATTTTATTATTTAATGATAATAATAAAAATTTCACCCTATTTGGTTGGTGATTCAATGGTTTCTCATGTTTAGTAGTGGAGATAGGGTCAAGATATTGAGTATATAATAACAATGAAACAACATTTTAGACAGGATTTTATTATTAATAGTTAACCCACTACATTTGGACTCATGTTCAATCAATGAATATTTTATTTTCACATCCAAAAACTAGATTTCATGATAAGTACATCTATTTATTTAAATATTTATACTTTAGTGTTACTAATTCAAAAAATATCACACCCTAAAATAAAATGATCTTCGTTGTTTATGGTTTCCATATTTAGGAATCCTTTAAAATATTAGTTAATTTAAAAAATTATCGAATTATCTAATTTATGATATAACATTGAGTCTTTTAATTGAACATATGTAGTGGAGAAAATGAATTAAATTCTATCATAAAAAATTATGTATAAAAAACATCCTTGTGAATATTACCATCAATCAGGGATGTAGATAATCAGTTCACAATGTGTCTCACATAAAAAATTATTCGACAATTTTTTAAAAAAAATATGATTGAGATAAGAAAAATGTATGCTTTAATGGATCATATAGTTTATATATTTCAATAAGCAAACGGAATATTGTGTATTAAGTAATACAATATTCCATAATATTCATTTTCATGGGAAATTTATTAAAAATAACTATTGTATAATATGCACCATTATCTAATCACATCCTCTAGAATTTTTCCCATATATTTTTAAATTTTCTTCTATTATTTTTGGAAAACATTTAACACATCACCTTTATACATCCCCAAATACTCCCAAAATATTTATGCATAATCATTAATAAATTTGAGAAAATTGTTATTTCCAACAAATGATGAATTATATCTTCATTATTAGAAATCAACGTATATGTAGTCATATTTTATATTTGTTTAATTGGTGAAAGTGATAATATAGAATATACATATACTACATATTAAAAAATTCTTTTAAAATTTTAGTTTTCCTATTCAAAATCCGTCAAATAATGACCTCATATTTGGACTAAAAAGCCTCAATTCTAGTATGTCAGATTATGATATTATATAATTGAGATGTTTCTATCTCAGTCCCCTCATAAATATCATTTAGTCTATAATATTTTTAAAATTAAAAAAATATATTTATTTTAACACCATTTATTGCATATAATACACAATATTTTTCCATAATGTCTCTATCATAAATAGTTATGTTATAATTCATTATATCGTAGACTCTAAAGGATAAATGGTTATTCCCAAAATTTGTATATAACATTCATATGAATGTAATCAATTTTTCTCAACATTCTTTCTCAAACGTATTGTTCAGATAATTTTTATATTGATTAGAAAGTTGTTTCTCTTTATCAACTCACCTATATAAAACTCATTACTACAGGAAACAATAATTCACATCTAGAATATATGGAATTCAAAAATATAATCAATTATTCATCCATAAGAATTGATAACCCCAAATTAAGTAACGAATACAATATCTTAAACATATATAGTTATATATATATACATTCAATTTGGTATCCAAAGTAGGGTATAATAATTTTTCTAATTCCATTATGGATATGAACTTGAAGACACTTATTTTATTTGTCTGCTATAGTGGAAATTTTCTATTGACGTCAATTGTTTTTTAACTCTTATAAAACCTATAAATATTTAGATACATTCCCTTACATTTTTTCTAAAATACTCTCTTACAAAATATCAATGGTTATACTTATCCTTTTAAATTTACAAGTTATATATAAAGGAATTTTATTCTAGGGTACATATTACCTCATCCTTACCATACAAGTACTTAGTGGAATGATAATCTCTATTCATAGTTAGAGATTGTGGTAACAATTAGACCATGTCTTTATAATTATTCTCTAAAAAATGAAAATATTTTTTCAAATTATGATTGTTTATTATTATTTATTATATTCAAATGTCATCCTATATTTTCATCAACATATTTTTTTATTTTTATCATATGAAACTATATGTTATGTTTTTTTAAATAATGTTTGGTCAGTATACATTCTTCATAGATGAGTGTCATATAGTAATCATCAATTATTTTATTATGATTTTATTATTTGGTTATATTAAACATAAATTTAGTTATCATATCATGAATAATATCATTCCATATGATATAGATATTTTTTCAATTAAATTTTATCCCGTCTAATAAGTTTTGATACACCACACATTTACGTATAAAAATGAAATTTTTCTGTCAAATACTTGTGGAATAGAACCCTTTTGTAGAATTATTTTATTCTATATTTTGTAATTATATATAAATTTAATATATCTTTAAAATTTCTTAAAATAGATAACACTGATCAATCTAGTAAAATTTTTAATTTTCTAATTGGCTATTTTTCTTATTAATTAAACCCCAAATAAGAGATGATATTTTTAATTTAAAATAACACAAATATTATTTTATTCCTAATAAATTATTTTTAATATTATTACAATAGTATTCCAACACCCCACCCCACCCCATTTTCAATTTAAACAAATCCCCTTTTATTTTTATTAAAAACACTCCAAAAAATAAATATCTCAATATTTTCCCTAATTTTTTTCATTTTTCCCCATAATGTGAACCACATTGATTTCTTAAAATTTAGAGTTTTTTAACGATAGATTTATTTATTTATACTCATTAAATTCTTTTAATTGATTAATTTATAGTGTGGTGAAAAATTATTACAATATAGTGATAAATTATTTACCATCAGGTAACCACTATTCTATTTTTGACAGAGAATGACATAAAAAGATAAGATGTTACAGATACGTATAAATTTAAACTTGAAAAAATAGTAATATATGTATTTTATTTTTATAAAACCTAACACTAAAAATATTATTCATGGTTACTCTCTTTATAACTCACAGACACATGTTTGTAACTTTTATTTTATTTTTTATTTTTGGAATGATGAAATTCATATAGAGGAAAATAGTAGCAGAATCATTAATTCAAAATATTGAAATAATTGATAGATTTCAAACAGATTCAAATAGTTTATATAATTATTTATATATGATGAGGTTATGATAATAAATAAACAAGTGAAATTATTCATCAAAATTCAACAATATCTATTTGTAAAATTTATCATTGAATATGAAGGGAAATCCTCATATAACACAGTGACACTAGGAATCCATAGTATGTGCTTAGACAATATTGTTGTATAAGATAAAAAGGATAACACTTCCGTAGATTGACATGATTAGGTGGCTTGGAAATCAAGATAAAAATGTGATTCCCATATTTTTATGTAAATATAAAAAACATAATATAAAAATTATTCTTTTTGGCATGAAATCATTAATAATATATTTCAATAAATACTAATAAAAATGGTGATCTCAGAATCTTATTAAGGGATCAGTACAACGGAATATATTTGGAAAAAATAATGAATAATCAATTTTGATGAGATTATTTTAAACAAACATTGAATTAATTCAATAATTTGTTATTAATGAATATCCATTCATAATATCAATATAATAATCAAATGGATAATTGAATCAAAATTATTATTTAGGGAAATGTATATATTTTTACATTAATTATTCAGTCATTTAATTTTATAGATCCTGAATTAATCCATGTTGACCACTCTGCCAAGAAAATTTTCGTTCTCCTCAGTAATTATAACAAATTAATTATAAATATATATATTGGAATGCAATAAATGACTAAATTTTATAGATGATATTACAACCTCTCTATAAAACATTATGTCTAAATGTTTCTTTTTAAGATATATATCGATGAATATAGTGACAACTTATAACTATGCCCCACTAATCACATGAATTTATAGAAAATACTCATAATTTTTAATAAAACCATAATTCATAAAATTTATTATAGTTAATCAATTATCCACACCGAATAAATAATATATAATATAAATATATGTCATTTATATATAATAACATACTTAAAAATATTTCATCAATTAATAAAAATTTTAGAAATTTTATATGATTGAAAAAACATTTAAAAATAGATATAATTAGAAATTCATCCTTTATAATATATATATAAACTTGAAAGAGAAAAAATGTCCAAAGAGTAATAGACTGTGATGGAGAAAATGATCTTGAGAATGTCAACGATCTCAAAATAAGGTATAATACATTATTAGTAAAGGAATATAGAAGGAAATATATTCCTTAGATGTAAATATTTTGAACTGAAACTATGCCTTTGTAAAGTAGAATAATAGTAATAAAATATAATTAACTCTTATTTTACCTCATGTCATACCAGAGTAATAAATCACTTTATAAAATTATTTTCATTCCTTTTAAAAAATTTTACATTGTTTATCATATATTTTTCTAAATAAATATTACAAAAACATTTTTCAAATATTTCATAAGAAATAACCTTTGAAAAATTTAATTTAATCATTAAAATATAACTCCCATGATGGTAGGAAATCCATTCCTCTTTTTTATGTTACAATAAGGAATTTTTTCATGCAATCACTAAAAACTTAGCCATTTAGAAAAATAAATGAAAATTCATTACAAATATTTTAAATACAAATTTAAAATTGGTTAAAATAAAAAATAAAAACTATTTTTATATTTATAAAAAAATAATAAAAAAATTTTAATTATAACATTTTTATGGTAAAAAGTGTCTTAAATGAAACACATATTATAATATTTTTTAAAGAGAGTCCCTTAATTGTATCATTCTTATTAATTATTGACTAAGATGAGAATAAATGGAATATAATTGCATAAAACCAATATATAATAATAGAATAATAATATATTTTTGGATTATGAGAAATTGATCATAATATTTCCCATGGAAATATGAACATAACTAATCGTGGTCGAAATTGACAACGTATAAGAATTCTCTTACATCATGTTTGATTTTCGGCATATATTCATTTAACAACCTATTTATTAAATATATATTTGTTATCCCACTACAATAGAACCATATAAATAAGTAAAATATCTTTTAAGATCCAATTATATCATTTTAAATATAGTTTATTTATAATTCTTCATTAAACTCTTCTTTTCAACGTATTATATTTTTCATTTATAATTATTTAATTGGGTTAGTATATTAATTTCTTTAGTAATTATCATGGGTAAAACCTTTATATATATTTTTTTCTAAAATAATATAAATATAATAAATATATTCATTAAATTTATAATTATAATCAACCATGAATGGTGGATTAGAAAAATGAATCACATCTTTTTTTGGAGGTTGTAGTTGACACGTACACATGAGAGTCATTATCATTTTTTCATGGTGGATGGGAAAGAAGTCAAATAATATAACAAAATTATATAATAATGATTATTTCATCGATATCATATATATTAATTATTTATCCTTATTACCATCCTTATGAAGCTGTGATAAAAAAACAAATTACACCGCTTAATGGAAAAGATAGGTTATACGTACAAATGTGTGATGATGTCATTTTATATTATATATATGCATATATGGAAAACATTTATAACATAAACATAATAAAATATATGTATATTATAGTGTAATAATTTATTATATCATAATTGGTTACAGGTTTTAATGAGGTAAAATAATAAATAAAAATTATAACACTCGGTTTAGAACTACACATCTTCTTTTGAATAAATCGTTATGGTTATACACAAATATTTATTTTGATTCTATTTTGATTAAACTAGAACCACTAGGGTCGGTAGCGAAATGTTGGAAAATTATTTGGTTTGGTATTGAAAGTGTAAAAAATCTCGTTTAGTGTGACTATAAGTGGGGATATGGAATCCTTTTATAATTTAGGGAGAGCACACACATTGAATGTTTAAATATATTAAGATATATTAATTTTTTAATCACACAAATAGAAACCAAATGACTCATGTTATCTGATGTGATATGATATGGTGAACATTTGACCATCCATAAATATTTATATATGATTTTTTTATTTTTTAACTTTATAATTTTACTTTGAACCCCATTAACAGATTTGAACTCATTTCAGGGTTATAGAAATTTCTACCAAAGATTAAATTCATAGTTACCAATAATGGATGTTTACTCAGTAAAGAACATTACATTATGATTAAAAATTTGCAGTCAATTTCATTAAATTGTATAAATCAATTAAAAACTAAACCAAAAATGTAAATGAAAAGAAATTTTCTAGAAGAATATATTTTTTTTATAGAAATCATTTGGCATTCCAATAAATAATAATGTTTATTAAATTTGAATTAATTGGATTTTATATAAAATGGAGGGCTATTATTGTTATTATAAATATATAATTTCAATGTAAGTATATAAATAGATTTTTAAAAAATAAATCATAAAAAAATTTCATTTAAGAAAACAATACAGTAACTTAAAAAATTATAAAAACATATTTCTATTTTTATATTTTGATATTCATAATATTACATTATAAATATATATATTTTCTTGAAAAAATATTTAATAAAGAATTATGTTAATATTTTTTTATCTAATTCTATAAATGTTATGGTTATTTAAGACCTGTATTTTTTACCATTTAACTAAGAATATAATAATTCGTAAATATTTAATAAATTAATGCAAATCTATTTTTGACATGATCAATTCAAAACATATATTCCTTTTGACAAAAATTCAATTTATAAAATTTGGGAATTCATTTTATAATGACAATCGAGAATAATTCTATGTGTATTATGCAATTGTTTTTTTAGGATTGAAATAAAATTTGATATAATTGAATGTTGGGAGTTATATTCTCTCCTCATTCAAACATTTCATCCAGGATACATAAAAAATGTCACACAATGAAAATATGTATATGTTTTTTAATCATATATTTTCTATGATCAACTATTCCCTCTTCTATTTTGTGATGTATCCCATTTATCATTTTTAATTGAGTTGTCTCATTCTACAAAACAAGTTGTACAATCTAGCAAATAGGAATATGATATTCATATAATATAAATATAATACTAATTACATATATTTAGTGGAGACTAAATATAATAGTTTTTTTCGTATACTTCTTCGATGAAAATTTATTGAATAAATCATGACATTTTGAGAGCCTAGGTGGTGTACCAAAAGGAAACCAATTTCTTTTACTCATTATAGAATTTCAAAATCCAATATTACATAAAACATTGTTTATATCTCTTTCAAAAACTTATTAAAAATTTATGTAATGGCCCGGGTTTTTGAGATCCATTACTTTGTAAAAATCTCATGTTTGGTTTTCTGGTCTGGGAATATCAGTGAAGTTTGGCCAACGGTAGGCCTACCGGTAGCCTTATCCTACCGGTAGCTGCACCCTACCGGTAGCTCGGTCTACCGGTAGCTGTCACCTACAAGTATCTTTCAGCTACTGGTGGCTCTGGCCTACCCCTGCGGGTTCTTTCAAGTGGCGCCCCTTCTTGCGCAATTAGGGTTTTAACCCTATTTTGACTCTAGTGTGTGCTTTAAAGCCCGGTAACGCCCATAAATGTTTTAATTAAATAATTAATGAATTAACATGGTGTGTGCGGTGGTTTAAACCACCCGACCCCTTTAATAACGTCTGGGGCCATGTGGACAACCCACGAACCCCGCTACTTACGCAGTTTGGCGTTCTTATCTCAACCGTTCATGGACCTTATAACTAAAGGGTTCGCTGTAGGTTTCTTCTTTTCTCGATCACCCTCTACGAGGAGTACTTTTGTCTAGACGAGCTGATTGTCGTGCATTGGGCGAGCCGCATCGTTATGCATAATGTTCCGTGCCCAGCCTAAGCGTCGATCGTCGATCAACAAGTAGAGAATTCTCCTTAGTCTCTCCCTTTTTGTGTATCATTCGGGTTGGGTGTGCTTTTGTTTCAGTAGAATTGGATAAACCAGTCCTAAATAAAGATAACGAATGAATCCTAAGGGGGTTGTGATCGTTGATTCTATTTTATATTTTGATCATATTTCTAAATTGTTCGGGCTTACACCTACTGAAAATGATGGCCGTTGGTGGCCTTTCTCTGTGCATTAATGAACCCCTGGTGATGTTTTAAATGGCTTGTTTGTGGTTGTAAACTCCTTCCGTGAAACGAAAATTGGCTAATTACGTATATTCAGCTATGTAAATTGGAAGCACCAGGATCAACCATTCTGTGATAACCCCCGGTTGAACACAATGAATTGAAATCATGGAGTGTGTAAAATATTTTAAATCTGAAAATACTGGAATCACCCTTCTTTGTGTTGGTGGTGTTGGTTTGGTTGTTTTATTTTGCGGGCTGGTTGCTAGGTGATGTGAGAGGGGATGGGATTCCCTATTTTTATACTCTCGGTGGTTGTCAAATTTCAGGATGGGATCCCCGGTTTTTATGAATTTAGAGGTTGTGAGTTTCAGACCGGGAGGATACCTTGTTTATATCACAAATTGGGGTGGGATCCTCTGTTGATGAGAAACCATTGGGGGGGGGACACATGGTAGTGTCTTGGGGGTTTCTTTGGTTCTAGTACTTCGACGGATCTCACTTATCCCTTCGTTGTTGTGACTTTACAAGAAATCCGGGTGTGAATACTTAAACAAACATTTGGCTGGATCATTTCCCTGGTTTTCTCCTGTGATATTAGTTTCCCAGTAGTGCATGAACTTATTTAAACAATATTATTATACATGAAAACAACAATGGGACAAATGGGTTTTATTGGCGAGATTCCTGACTCCGACACTAGTGTTGTTGTCATCTGTAGGTTGTCTGAATGAAAAACCTAAATTTGGGTGAGTGCTTGTTACCTATATATATACTTATATCTTTGTGTTTCTTATTCGTGACCCACCCAAGTTGAGCACTTAGTGCTGAACACCCCCATTTCGTGGGGGAGGGTGTTTTTCCCAACACTATTTATAGTGTATTGTTATTATCTCCTTTTATGCTCCCTTTCCCGAATAGCCCATGTATCTTTAGGCAGGCTGTGGTGGACTGAGTTCCATTATTAGACCATGAACCTTCGGGCAGGGTAGTGTGGTGGTTATGGCCCAGGTGTGTGCAGGCAGGTAGTTTCCCAATTATCTTCAGGATAAGGCCCAAGTGTCTTCAGCCGTGGAAGTGGATCTTCTAGCCCAGGTGTCTTCGGGTGTGGTGGTGGTTGTTCTGGACAAGGTGTTTTTAGGTGTGGTTATGTGTGATAGTTGTGTCCCAGGTGTTTGCGGGCAGGATTCAGTAGTGGGACTACGTGCGGTTGTGGCCCAGGTGTGTGCGGGCGGGTGTGGCAGTGGGACTGCGGTGAGAATGGCAGGATTGGTTCGATGCTTAGGATGTCTCCATAACCAGTGGGAAAGTGGCTCAGGGTACCCAAACATCGATGTTCTCTTATTATATATATTACATGGTTTGCGTTACATGGTGAGTGTAGCCGATGGGTGGGATGGGTGAACTCCTTCATAGTAATGGTTGTCTACTTCTCACGATACATTTGTATGTTCCCCCACTTGTGCACGAGAGTCTTTGTTTTTGTCTACTGAGTGTACTTTTATGCTCACCCTATGTATATAACACTGCATTCAGGTTTCCAGGAGGACTTCGGGGATCGTGGAAGACCATACTAGCTCGGACCTTTGGGACAGTCGTAGTTGTTGTTTTCTTTCTTTGGTACTTACCCTTGTATCACTTTTGTACTTTGTGGCTTTTACTTTTGGAACATGCATGTGGGAATGGTTTACTTTTGGCTTCACTTTTCATTTACTTTTGGTATTGTTGGGTTTCATCATCTTATCTCCCGATCCAATAAAACAAAAAGTGTAATGCCTTCCATTTGTGAGAAATTTCCATACCCTTGATGCTAATCGCCACTCCGGGACCTATAGTAGGTGGGTTTCAGGGGTCATTATCTCTCCTTCAACATAAAGAAGGAAGGGCTTAGCAATCTGTTGACCCTTCCCTCATTTTGGTGAAGGCAGGACATGAAAGAATGGTATCAGAGTTGATGGTTGAGAGATAGGATGGAGTCTGGAGTTAGGCACAGTGAGGATTGCATGGGATGGTAGGGAAACAGTGTTGGGTGACCTCGGTATGTGAATTGGGCCAGGGAATACCGGCTAGGACACAGGATTTTAGGGCCCCCGTGATCCGATGCAAGGACTTCGGACCTACCGAACAACCATGTGAGGCCACGCTGATTGCAGGTTAGAGACCCTAGGAAAGTTACATGCATCATAATGACTTGTGTTTTCGTGTTTCTGGGATGTCTTGGGAATTAAGAATAAATGAAAAATTTATGATGTTTTAAGAGCAATATTTTGCACTACTTGTGATTAGGCATTCCTTGTTTAGCTTATAGCTATGGCACCTGTAAGGTGACCACGTGTGGTACAGGCGATCGAGGCCCCAGAGACTACTTTCACCAATCATAAGAGAGCTGATTGAGAGGAGGAGGAAGACAATTGGCAGAAGACTCTTTGGGCCTTCTAGCGACAGACCCTCAAGAAGCATGAGGGAAGCACCTCTGACATGGAGACGGAAGGCTGGCTAGAGGAGATAGTGATATCCTTCGACCTGATTTAGGCCCTGACCAAGTACTAGGTTCCTCTGGCCATTAGAAAGATGCCCGGAGCGGTGCTTCAGTGGTGGACGTGTTACTTGGGGGAGAGGAGAGAGGCTGAGGTGGCATGGGCTGATTTCGCGAGGGAGTTCCGGGAGGAATTCCTCTCTTCGACGATGAAGGCAGAAAATAGACAGGAGCTACTCTCCCTCCAGCAGGGGAGTATGTCAGTGAGGGAGCTAGGAATCAAGTTCAAGGACCTCCTACATTTTCCTCCGGACCTCCTTCCTGACGAGGAGGCTATGGCAAGAGGTTTAGAGGAGGCGCTCCGACCCTCCCTCCAGTATGTTGTTACATCATTTACCCTACTGATGTACTTGGAGGTCCAGAAGAAGGATAAAGTGGTGGAGATGATGCACGCTCTAGGAGGATTGTCACGAGATGGGATCTAGCTGGGACAATCGAAGGGGAAGGCCGTCAGAACCAGGCCTCCAGTGTCAGGACCCTCAAGGTTCCGACCAACAGGGAGCAGGCCGCAACAGTTTCAGTTTTGATCCCCTGGTCCTCACCCTTTTCCTTCGGGCCCAGGTCCGCGATGCTTCGTCTATGGGAGACCAGGACATCTCCAGAGTCAGTGCCCGGACCGGGTACATTACGGCAGTGGTGGAGAGCCCCACCACCCGCCCCAGCACCAGCTCCTATCCAGGCCTTTCTAGAAGCAGCAGCAGGGACAGCGAGCTCCCGCTCCTCCGAGGGAAGACATAGGAGAAGGAGGGCGACCTCAGGGTGCTTCTCAGGGAACTCGATCGTGGCGTGGTTGGGGAGGTGGCTGATAGCCGAGGGGTAGAGGAGCTGGGTGTGGAGTGTTACACAATGCGGAGGCAACAGTTCCAGTAGGGCCGGAGGTTGTTCAAGGTACGATCAGTTTGTTTAGTACCCTTGCTTATGCCATGTTCTATACCGGAGCTTCACAATCCTTTGATGTGCCTAGTCTATCCCACACCTTGGGTCTAGATATAGAGAGACTTCTAGTGCTATTGGTGTTGAGCACAACATTTGGAGGTCAGACTGACTTGTTGTTTGTTTGTCGGGGATGCAGACTGATGATAGGGCCACATAAGTCGGTTAGGGATCTTTTTTGCTACAGATCCAGCCATATGATGTCATCCTAGGCATCGAATAGCTATTCTCTGTGTGTTTCATCATATAATGTTTTTGAGGAAAGGTTGTGTTCTAGGACTTGGGCGGCCGGTGTGTTAACTTCACCGGCGAGTGGAGCAGTCAGAAGGGTAGTAGGCGGGAGGAACCCCTCCTCTTCTTATTGGCCGAGCTGTCAGTGGGTTCAGTAGATGCAGAGATGGTGGAGGTTCCAAAGGTTGTTAGTGTGTTTATGGACGTCTTTCCTGGGGAGGTAACGAAGCTACCCCCTCGACGGGATATCGAGGTCCAGATAGACCTGCAGCCCGACGCTCGTCCGATCTCGATGGATCTTTACTGGATGGCACCTTCAGAGCTACGGGAGTTTCAGATCCAGATTGATAGTCTGATAAAGAGTGGTTATGTTCGGTTGAGTTCATCATCGTGGGGTGCTCTAGTCTTGTTTGCAGAGAAGGTAGATGGTGGTCTCAGGTTGTGCATAGACTACAGGAGGCTGAATCAGGTGACGATCAAGAATCGCTACCCTCTTCCGAGGATAGACGATCTTTTCGACCAGCTGAAAGGGGAAAGATGGTTCTCGAAGATCGAACTGCGGTCTGGGTACCACCAGATGATAGTGAAGGAGGGAGACATCCTGAAGACGGAGTTCAAGTTCTGATATGAACAATTCGATTTTTTAGTCATGCCTTTCGGTGTTACGAACTCCCCACCTGTGTTCATGGGGCTTATTAACTACATCTTCCGAGAGTACTTGGATCGGTTTGTGGTTGTGTTCATCAATGATATCTGGATCTATTCATGGATAGAAGAGAACCATGTAGAGCACCTGGGGACAGTTTTGGAGGTCCTCCGACATCATCAAATCTATGGGATGTTGTCGAAATGAAAATTATGGATGTGAGAAGTGCACTTCCTCGTGCACGTGGTGTCCGAGCAGGGGGTAGCAGTGGACCCATCCAAGGTGGAGGCAGTTTTTTCTTGGGCACCACCTAAGAATGCGGCCGAGGTTCGTAGTTTCTTTGGGCTGGCAGGTTACTATCGAAGGTTCATGCCCAACTTCTCCCGAGTAGCAGACCCTTTGACAGCCATGACCATGAAAGACCTGGTTTTCATGTGGAGTGAGAATTGCGAGTCATCCTTTAGCTATCTGAAGGGGAAGTTTGTCAGTGCCCCAGTGCAGAGATTTCCAGAAGAAGGGGCGGTCTATGAGGTGTTTTGTGATGCTTCAGGACAAGTCCTGAGATGTTTGTTGATGCAGTGACAAGGGGTGATCTCTTATGGGTCCAGGCGGCTACGCCCTCATGAGCGTAATTATGCCACCCACGACCTGTAGCTTGCATTTGTCGTTTTTGCGCTAAAGTTATGGAGGCAATACCGCTTCGGAGAACATTTTTTGGTCTTCACATATCTGAAAATCTTGAGGTATATCTTCTCCCAGCGGGACGTAAACTTGTGACAGTGGAGATGGGTGGAGTTCCTCCAGGATTACGACTTCGAGATCTCTTATACTGAGGGCAAGGGAAATGTATTGGCCAATGCCTTGAGCAGGAGGACGCAAAAGGATGTGGTCCGAGAGTCAGAAGACGCCTGGAAGGCGATGAAGTAGTTGGAAGCCTTACACCTGGATGTGAGGATGGATGGTGTTAGAGGCTCTATATATCATATGGCAGTGTAGTCATCTCTGTTTCAGCAAGTGGAGGAGTCTCAGTGGGGAGACCCAGAGTGCGAAGTGATGCGTGACCGAGTTGACCATAGGAATTAGCTGGAAGGATGGACGTAGGATGGTTAGAATCAGATGCTTTTCTAGGGAAGGTTGTTTGTTCCAGAAATGATGTGTGGCATGTTTCTCAGTGAGTTCCACATCTCACCCCTAGAAGTACACCCTGGAGTGTCCAAGATGTACCAGGGACTAAAGAGGCAGTTTTGTTGGCCCGGAATTAAGCGAGGGGTGGCAGAGTTTGTGGCAAAGTGAATAGTGTGTCAGCAAGTGAAGGCTAAACACTAAGTTCCAGGCGGCCTACTGCAGACTCTAGATGTCCCCGAGTGGAAGTGGGACGACATCCTGATGGATTTCTTCACGGGACTACACAAGATCCAAGGGGGATACAACGCCATCTAGGTGGTAGTGGACCGGTTGATGAAATCGGATAACTTTCTGGCAATAAAGGAGTCGAGTGTAGTGGATGCTTTGGCACGAAGGTACGTGGAAGAGGTGGTGTGATTACCTGGAGTTCTGAGGTCTATAATCTTGGATAGGGATGCACGGTTTACCTTACGAGTCTGGAGGGGATTTCAGCATGCCTTTGGCACCCTGCTGCGTCTTAGCACTGCTTTCCATCCCTAGATAGATGGATAGATAGAGCACACCATCTAGACCTTGGAGGATATGTTGTGGGCATGTGTTCTGGACTCAGGAGGATCACGGGTACGATACTTTCCCCTGGTGGAGTTTTCCTACAATAATAGCTACCACTCTTCCATTGGTATGGCCTCGTTTCATGCCTTGTATGGGAGGCCATGTCATTCACCTGTATGTTGGACCGAAGTATGAGAGGTAGGAATACTTGGCCTAGAGGTGGTGCAGAGCACGACAGAGAAGTATTAGCTCATACGGGAATGGATGAAGGCGGACCAGGACCGACAGAAGTCGTATGCTGATACCAGGAGGAGGCCTTTGGAGTTTGAGGTTGGAGACCACGTTTTCGTGAAGGTCTCCCCTCGCTTTGGACAACGGAGGTTCGGTAAGGGGAGTAAACAATCTCCCAAGTTCATAGGGACCTTCGAATTGTTGTGGCGGGTCGGCGAAGTGGCTTATTAGCTAGCGTTACAACCACCACTGTTGAGGATACATGATGTATTCCACGTGTCCCAGCTCCGTCGGTATCTGGATGATGATTCACACGGCCTCGGCTGGGGAGGGCTGGACATCGAGGACGATGTGACTTTTGAGGAGAGACTAGTGATGATCAAGGATCACAAAGAAAAGGTGCTTCGTGGTCGAACAATTCCCTTGGTTCGTGTGTTGTGGAGACATGGTGGGCTTGAGGAGAGTACGTGGGAGAGGGAAGCACAGATGCATAGCCAATTCCCAGATTTGTTTTGAGTTTTTTTCTTTGTTATACCTGTTGTGCTAGAACATTTGTCTTCTTGGCTATGAAATGTACTAGTTTTCATTCCTCTGAATTTGTGTGAAATGTCCTAGCTATGGGGGAGGAGAGAACCTGACCCCTAATCAAGACGCATTAAGGTCGATGCGATTAAACCCGTGCGGATGAGTCAGTGCCGCCCAAAGCGGATAATATCTTGACATGGGGAAGGATAATCCCCAACCCCCACATACCTGGGTAGTTTGACATGATATGTTGCTTAGTTCGTGACATGAAAGTGTTCTTAGTTAATAATGAGGTTCACTCCTAAGGGGTATCTTTTGAGGTGGTTGTTTGGACCCTCTCCTTTCTAGGTTGTTTTGATTCCCGAGGACAAGAATCGTTTAAGAGGTATCTTATGTAATGGACCGGTTTTTTGAGGTCCATTACATTGTAAAAATCTCATGATGGGTTTTATGGTCTGGGAATATCGGTGATGTTTGGCCAATGGTAGGCCTACCGGTAGCCTTAGCCTACCAGTAGCAGGCCTACCGGTAGCTCGTTCTACCGGTAGTCACAGCCTGCCGGTAGCTCTTTCTACCAGTAGCTCGGTTAACCAGTAGCTACAGCCTACCGTTAGCTTGGCTACCAGTAGTTGTTGGCTACCGGTAGCTTTCACTTGCCGATAGAATTCAACTACTGGTGGCTCTGGCCTACCCCCGTGGGTTCTTTCCAGTGGCGCCCCTTCTTGCGCAGTTAGGTTTTTAACACTATTTTGACTCCGGTGCATGTTTTAAATCCTTTTAACGCCCATAAATGTTTTAATTAAATATTTAATGAATTAACATGGAATGTGTGGTGGTTTAAACCAACATACCCCTTTAATAACGTGTGGGGCTGCGTGGTCAACCCACGACCCCCGCTCGTTACGCGGTTTGGTGTTCTTATCTCAACCGTCCACGACCCTTATAACTAAAGGGTTTTCGGTGGGTTTATTCTTTTCTTGATAACCCTCTGTGAGGAGTACTTTCATCCAGACGAGCTGATTTTTGTGCATTGGTCGAGCCACATCGTTATGCGTAATGTTCTGCGCCTGGCCTAAGCGTCGATCGTCAATCAACAAATAGGGAATTCTCCTTCATCTCTCCCTTTTTATGTATCATGCGGGATGGGAATGCTTTTGTTTCTGTAGAATTGGATGAACCAGGCATAAAAAAATATAATGAACAAATCCTAAGGGGGGTTGTGATCGTTGTTGCTATTTTATATTGTGATCATCTTTCTGAATTGTGTGGGCTTAAGCCTACTGAAAATCATGGCCATTGGTGGTCTTTCTCTCTACATTAATGAACCCCTTGTGATGTTTTAAATGGCTTGTTTGTGGTTGTAAAATACTCCCATGAAATGTAAATTGGCTAATTACGTATATTCGACTATGTAAATTGGAAGCACCAGGATCAGCCCTTCTGTGATAACCCCCGATTGAACACACAGAATTGAAATCATGGAGTGTGTAAAATCTTTTAAATCTAAAAAAACCGGCATGACCCTGATTTGTGTTGGTGGTGGGAGTTTGGTTGTTTTCTTTTGCGGGCTGGTTGCTGGGTGATGTGAGAGGGGATGTGATTACTTGTTTTTATACTCTCGGTGGTTGTAAAATTTGGGGATGTGATCCCCTGTTGTTATGGATTCAGAGGTTGTGAGTTTCAGATTGGTAGGTTACCTTGTTTATATCACGAATTGGGGTGGTATCCTCTGTTGATGAGAAAACATTGGGGGGGGGACATGAGGCAGTGTCTCGGGGTTGTCTTTGGTTCCAGAACTTCGAGGGATCTCACTTATCACTTTGTTTTTGCAACATTACAAGAAAACCGGGTGTGAATACTTAAATTGACTTTTGGATGGATCTTTTCCTTGGTGTGTGCCTATGATATTAGTTTCCTAGTAGTGCATGAACTTATTTTAACATTATTACTGAACATGAAAACAAGAATGGGACAAATGGGTTTTGTTGGTGAGAGTCGTGACTCCAACATGAGTGTTGTTTTGATCTATAGACTGTCTGAAGAAATACCTAACTTTGGGTGAGTTCTTGTTACATATATATATACTTTTAGCAGTGTGTTTCTTATTAGCGCCCCACCCAAGTTGAGCACTTAGGGCCGAAAACCCCCATTTCAAGGGGGAGGGTGTTTTTCCCAACACTATTCTTAGTGGCTGGTTATTAGATCATTTTCTGCTCCCTTTCCCGGATATCCCAAGTATCTTTGGGCAGGCTGTGATGGCCTGAAGTCTATTATTAGCCCACGAACCTTCAGGCGGGGTAGTGTGCTGGTTATGGCCCAGGTGTGTGCGGTCAGGTAGTTTCCCAAGTATCTTCTGGATGAGGCCCAGGTGTCTTCGGGCATGGAAGTGGATCATCTAGCCTAGGTGTCTTCGGGCGTCGTGGAGGTTGTTCTGGCCTAGGTTTTTGCAGGTGTGGTTTCGTGTGACAGTTGTGGCGCAGGTGTTTCCGGGTGGGATTCGGTAGTGGGACTGCGTGCGGTTGTGTCCCAGGTGTGTGCGGGCGGGTGTGGCAGTGGGACTTCAGTGAGAATGGCGGGATTGGTTAGATGTGTAGGATGTTTCAATAACAAGTGGGAAAGTGGCACGGGGTACCCAAACATCGATGTTATCTTATTATATATATTACATGGATTGCGTTACTTGGTGAGTGTATCCAGTGAGTGGGATGGGTGAGCTCCTTTATAGTAATGGTTGTATGCTTCCCACGGGACTTTAGTACGTTCCCCCACTCATGCATGAGAGTCTTTGGTTTTCTCTACTAAGTGTACTTATATGCTCACCCTATGTATATAAAACTGCTTTCAGGTTTCCAGGAGGACTTCAGGGATCGCGCAAGACCATACTAGCTCGGACCTTTGGCACAGTCGTAGTTGCTATTTTCATTCTTTGGTACTTACCCTTGTTGCACTTTTTTACTTTGTGGCTTTTACTTTTGGAACATGCATGTGGGAATGGTTTACTTTTCGATTTACATTTCTTTTACTTTTGTTGTCGTTGGGTTTCATCATCTTATCTCCCGATCCTATAAAACTAAAAGGGTAATGCATTCCATTTGTGTGAAATTTCCATACCCTTGGTGCTAGTCGCCACTCCGGGACCTATAGAAGGCGGGTTTCGGGGGTCATTATCTCTCCTTGAACATAAAGAAGGAAGGGCTTGGCAATCTGCTGACCCTTACCTCCTTTGGTGAAGGCGGTTCGTGAAAATTTATATGTTGATAACTCTAATAACACATCATATACTATATAGAACTATAAATACTTCCATTGGATACCCACAAAGCAATCATAACTAATTTTATATTCTTCTATATGCCTTCAAATAGTATAAAACATCATCATTTTCTCCTTAGTAAATTTTTTGATTACATGGTTCCCATCAACCTGTTCATCTAACAATGTTGGTGGATGACACAATTTCCCAAAATAATTCATCATATGATTCAATTTGGATAATTGAATGGAAGATATTATAAAACTAAAATTCCACAATAGTTAAATATTGATCCCATGTACATAGAAAACTGATCGAGATCAACCTCAACATGACTTCTAATATCTATATTTTTCCTTAAGAATATATCCATGTTTTAGGATGAATAAAAGTATTCAAATGTATCTTTGAGTTCAGATCTGTCTAATTACTCTTCCATAATTTAGATAAAAAAATTTGATTATGAAAAGATATAATCAATGTGAGTATGACATGAATCCTCAGAACAGAACTTATATAGAGTCATGTGAGTCATTCATGGAATAGATCTTCCCATTTAGTAATGATATGTGAAAAAATTGTATCACAATTGACAATAACTAATATGGAATCATTCTTCCTTAGAGTATTTGGTAATAAAGTGAAAAAATATACTTTAATATCATTTCATTTAGACCAAGGAATAGGTATATTATTCATGAATAATTTAACAATGATTATTCTTATCTATTAAATATTTAAAAACTATGCTTCTTGATATATTTTCTACGATTTAAATTTTCATATTAGTGAACCATAAATTTTATTTGGAATCCTAATACATTTTAGAGATACTAGGGTGTATAGATGATTTTTTTTCTATACAATTAACCTATTAATTGTCACTTCATCTCAGGTATGGATAAACCAATTATCCTCTGATAAAATTTTATTAATGTGGCTTCATTAATATAATTTTACATTTTCTCATCATTAAAAGATTCAATTTTATTTTCTAATCTCTTATAATCGAGATATAAACATATTGTATTTTCCAATATAGATTTCCATTAAATCTTACGAAAAAGGATTAATGATTCTCCTTCATATGATTCCCACATCTGACATTAAAAAAGTCTATGAATATTAAATAATTTCCCACGAAATTAGTAAGAATTTATTGTTTTTTATTTTAAAAAAATTAGTGCATTATTATACATTCCATTTTGGTATTTTGTCATGAAATCATAATCCTTAAATAACTATATCCATATACTTTTACTAATTTTGATCCAATTTTATTAAAATATTTTTTTTAACATGATATGATCCCCATATATAAATCAACCTTTTCACACTAATGATAATGTAACTATATATTAAATGATAAAATTATGTACGGTAACTCAATATCATGAAACATATAATTTATACTATGGATATTTTACTAAAATTATTCATAAGGAACAAATCTATCACTAAAAATATAGAAATATACATTTCTGTCATTTTATGCATCACTATATATCACAAATTCATCCCTTTCCAATGGAATATCTAATATATTTGTATTGAGCAATGACAACTTTAAATCTTTAAAATATTGTTTCAATTAAAATTATCATTTTTAATTAATCATTATTAATGTAATTTCTTAACATGTTATCAATTTGAGAATATTTTTAAAAAAATTATAAATACTAACCTTTTAAAAATTGAAAACTCAATAACTCAAATATATTAATTATTGATTTCTACTAAATCATCACAACATTCATTGAATTAATAATTGATATTCTAATATTATACACCATATAGTCATAATAAAAAAACAAAAATCATGAAATCTCATTTTATAAATTTTCCATCTAACACATTTTCTCTAAGAGTCTTGAGAATAGTATGAAAATTAATCATATGATCAGTATACATATTAATGTATATATAGATATATTCAACAAATACCACTATGATGTTATTAATATTATTCATGTATAATATGTTCATTATATATATTAAAATAGAGTGCGTGTTAGTTAATACAAATTGCATTGGTATATATTCATATTTTCTATAAATTTTGAAATATTTCAACTATAGAATATATCTTTCAATTTCAAATATGTGATGACACCAAGAACTATGATTATTCATTTAAAATTATTTATATCCTTAAATTTGATCAAAAAGTCTTAAATCTAGCCCAAAAGATATGTTTTTTAATGAAATTTATTACCGTATAGTTAATGATTATCATCATAGACAATTAATTATTATTTATATAAATAATATTTCTTACCTAGGGTTAAACACTAGCAATTATATATCAAAAATCCACAAATCTAATAGTTTATTAATTAATTCCACTATTTATACTATGATTATCTTTTTGGGAGTCATGGATATTGTTTATAAATCTGGGATGAGATATATATTACACTCAAAATCAGGATCAGGGGATGCCCATGTAGTTATTCTAGAAACACATTATTTTTATTTCACAATCAGTACCTCATCAATTCAATGAATTCTTATCCTTTTAATATACCCTATTTTCTGTTATTATTTATGAATATCAATGTAATGAGTTACTCACTATTGATCTAGTAATGATTCATATGACATATTCCCCACTATGAATATAATGGATTCATCATATCCTACATAAATCATAATATCATATTCATTGAAATAAAATTTTATATTATTATTTGAAATCGAATTTGTACCAAGGATTATATCAATTGTAACCATAGGGATAATAAAAGTTTGTTTAAATATGATAAGTCATTGTGTCTTAGTGGGTATTAACTGACAAATACTTGTTATAATACTATATCCATTGTCAGAATGGATTGAAAAGTAACTTCTTATAGTTTTGGGTAAATATCTAATTATTATAGAAAACAATGAAATATAAAATTCTATAATCATACAAAATCAAATAAAAAATTATTTAAATTAAAGGACATGTTCAATGTACATGAACCATCATCTTTGGGAATATTAAACTCAATAATAGTGGTATGGTCATCTTTATATTCACCAATTAACCACTTATTTTTTTGGATCCACTGAATCATGGGACATTGGTTTTAATAATTCACCCACATTTTAGATATCAATAATTCGATAGTAGTAGTTCATTTAATATACTTGAAATAAAAAAACTTATAACCCATTTCTCCAAAATTTCAGAAAACACTTATTCCTAATAGACATATACATAGGGGATTTATTCCATAAATATCACATATTGGAAATAAAATCCTCTCCAACTGGTCATTTTAAAAATATCGTTATTCATGATGCTCATCGATACTTTATTTCAATGATTTCCAATGAAAATATTAAAAATAGAAAAAAAATCTATTATAATGGAAGATCATACAATATATTCATATGATGAACACATTATAAAAACTAATACAATTTAGTTAAATTTCAAAATCCAATCAATGAAAAATAACAATATTTATTTTCAAATTTCATATGTATCACACAAAAATGCAGCATATTCTTATATATATGACCTTATACTATGAAAAATATTCTTAATTCCTTATATTTTAATTTGAGGATCTTCCTCTGTATTTCATATCATTTTTCTTGAGGAATGTATTTATATAATAATATCATTTTAAAATTCCTTTATTCAATGCATCATATTTTATCATCATATTTAGTGTTATAGATTAATAAAAAAAATTGATCCACATATCTCATTAGATAATAAAATACTAGAATAAACTCTAACCTTTCATTACATCCTAAATCATGTAATATTTTTTGAATTTTAATAATACATTATTCTAATACAATTATAATAGTAGTTTTTTTAAATACTTAGTATTCTATATAATGATGTGACCCATTGTAAATGAATCATGTGAAATAATAAAAAGTTATTCTATATAAGAGTGGTTATTCATACCAACAAAATACTTCAACACTAATAAATTCAGGATGTGCTTTTTTCTAACACTAGATTCGTTTTTTGTCATTGAATAAATACATAAATTAACTATAGGTGTTTATATCAATTCTTCATCTTGGATATATTCGTAAACATTGGATAATTATATGTTATCTCATTATCCATATGAATATTGTTCTATAAAAGAAAAATCCACAAAATGGAGAAAAAATTTAAATACTATAATGAATTATTATAATTATCATGCTAACAATATTTATTTACAACCTATTTCCCATGGTTTCTGCTATAATCATCTTTTACAAACATTAACATCTAGAACCCAATAACATAGTGCTAGTTATTTCTTGTTTGAATGGTATAAAATTAAATGGATGAGACAACAAATTTTTTCTCAGTATAGAAGTCTCCAAAAAAAAATATATATCTAATTCATATACTACATTTTAAATATAAAAACAAATGATAAATTATTTACTCAATGAATTCATTCACTATATACTTATTTATATATAAGGTAATGGAAAAAAACAATGGTGAGAATATATTATCAGTAAGTGTTACATACAATAAAATCTATCATCAGTGAAAAATATTTGAATAATCTGGTGGAGTGGAAAATCAAAACACATTCCATTCCATTAAGTAATTTAGTTAATTGAACTTACCTATATAATATCAACAAATAAGACACATGGACAATTAAAAATAAATTTATCAGAAATTTAATGAATTATTTTGTAAAATAAAAATCAAGGACTATAAATAATGATATCATGGATCATATCATTAATCCCCTTAACCAAGAAAATTTTAATTTCTCCAAAACATATAAAAAGTCATTATCATTTTATAGACTAGAATACACAAAATAAAAAACAATCATTAGAATATCATACTTCCATAACCTATACAAAAAACATATTTTTTGCGTCATTAGACCTATCAAAGTATTTAGAGGATATCATAAACAAGGACCCACCCATCTCTTGAAACATCCTATATATTACCCATATTTTGAATAATAATTTCAATACATTATATAAAATAACTATAAGTCAACAATTATCCACATTGAATATAGAATATTAAAAAAAATCTTTATCCAAGTAAATGAATTATTATACATAATAAAATTACATCAAGTAATAACTTGTATAGAAAGTGTAAATATTTTTAACGTTATTAATTTAAAAAAAATGACACCAAATTAATCATTTTTATTAAAGATATTGACATGATGGAATTAAATAATTCCAACTGAATAATTAAGATTGATATAAAACATAGCTATGGGAAAGTGAATGTAATCAAAATAACATGTAATCATGTAATAGAAATGGTTGATAGAATAACATATATTCAAAAAATTAATGTCTTTTATTAAATTTAATCCTATATAAATTACACACAATTAAATAAAAATTAATTCATTTTAACTACATGAATTAATAGATTTATAAATTAGTTTTCTATGTTTTTTATTTCATTTATAAAAATAATTCGAATTCCATATGTTTTTATTTGAAAAAAATACCAAAATATTGGGTGGGTTTTGTCATTAATAAATCTGATATATTTTTATTGAATACTCAAATCGACATACATTTATGATATCAAGAAAATGAGTAAGTGTGAATACTGTTAAAATAAAATAGAATATTCAAAACTTTGGGGAAGAATATCTCTTTCAAAATAGCTATATAAAGAATAATTTTATACCTTCTTAAAGAATATACAACATTACTCATATTTGATTAGTAAATCATTAATTATTTTCTAGAATATTCTTTAAATTATTTTAATTTATTTAAGGACATTGAATAAAAATAAATCAATAGTGGGAAAAATTATTTTAATGTTGTTTTTTTCCTTTCAACATTTTTTTCACACAAAATTTCAAATTTGAGAAGTTTATAGATGATATATTTATAATAGGTTTCATAATAATTACATTTAAAACCATTTAAATTATGATAAATAGAGGCAGTTCGACATCAATTTTTAGAAAATCCAATGTGGAAATCAATATGTTCATACTTATGAATTTTGTTTTTTAGTAAAACAAATACATAGAACATGATGACATGGATTTTGATGTTTTTTTCATTAATTCTATTTTCATATGTAAATTGATAAACTGGATATAATTCCAATTATTTTTAAAAAAATATTGACAATTAATGATGGTTACTTTTAGAAATATTGAATAATTATATAATCCCACTCCTGTAACTCAAAATGAGAAACCCAATTGCAAAAAAAACTAGCATAAATAAAAAAAGATAAAAAATAAATTCGATACATTTATAAAAATAATTTAAATATTCACCTAAATAAAATAAATATCTAAATTAATCTATCATATAGAATAATGTGAAAATAAATTTTTAATTTTTTTAATTCATTGAATATTATGATGACACACCCTAATATCCAAATAATTATAGTGTTGATAACTTAAAACAAAAAAAAATTAATTAAATTTAATGTGTTGTAAATAGACTTCCTTTTTAAAATAAATTATTGTTTTGGAGGCAATTATCTCAAAAATTAATCATAAATTATATAATCCTTATTATAAATCCCTTTTTGATGATTAATTTGAATTTATGCAAATGTTTTATAAAATGTTAAGTATAATTTATGTATAAAAATAGATATAGTCCCTGATATATATGTTTTCTATACGAGTATTCACATAATCAATATTTTTTCTCTTTCCACTGTTGGATATAAATCCGTGTTAAACACAACCCATGACCTATTTTAATTACAAATATTGAAAATAAAATCTAGTTTAAAATGATTTAGTTAAGAATATATAACTAAAATTATGAAATAACATTTAAATAAAAAAACATGCATTATTTTCTTTGATCAACAAACAATAAATAGAATATCCAATATTATCTACATTTATAATGGGAAAATATTTCCAACATCTAATTACTATAAATAATAATATATAAATCAGTAATAATAGTTAAAAGTATATTGGATGATACTTATATATTCGTTCGTAATCACCCAGTAATTGAAATAAATAACATGTTATCTTAGTGTTTTTTAATCATTCAATTATATATTCAATTCTATATTCTTTTCTCAAATACCTCACTTCTATTGAAAGATATTCTTGATTAGTAAAAAATAAGCATAAGTGAAATCATATAGGATTAAAGGACATTAAAAATACCATATTATAAAATTTGTTAATAAATATAATATTAAATACAACTATGTAATGAAAATAAAATCAAAGTAAATATTTACTTATATAGAAAAAACAATAACATAGGAACACATTGATGATCCTTCTTTAAAATATCAAAAATATTAGATTTAAAAATATTTAATGAATAATAGATTTTATATATATCAGGTCTCATCAAAAAATTATAATAATTTTATAATATAGGAAAAACATGTCATTACGAATTTACTAAAACAACATCCTAAGGAACAACTAAAGGTAATGGGACCCTGAGTTCTCTATCCCATTATAGTTATTCCATATATTTAAAATACTCATATATATATTCTATGAATGAAAAAATTATAATCTCCATTGACCATAATTAATATTGAATAACTATTCCATAGAGTATGTGGAAATATAATGAAAATCTAAACATAATATCATCTCATTTATACATTTTAGTAGGAAGATTTTTCCTAAATCCTATAACAGGATGCCTCTTATCCATTTAATATTTAAAAACCAAGCATCTAGATACACTGACGGCGATTTCAAATTTCATATTATACAACCATAAATTTTCATTCAAATACTAAAATATTTTAGTGCTACTAGGTTATATATTTATTTTTTTTACTTATAATTACCATATTAATTGTTACTTCTGCTCAGGTATGGATCGTACTATTATCCTCTGTCAATATTTTTTAAAATTATCTTCATTAATTTAATCTTCCATTTTTTACATCATTAAAAGTGTTAATTTAATTTTTTAAACTCTTTTTATTAAGATCATAATATATTTAATTTTTCAATAAAGATCTCCTTTCAATCATTTGAAAATGAGATATGTTTCCCCTTCCTATGATTCTCGCATCTAACATTACAAATTCTAGGAATATTAAATCCATTTTTTGTCAAGACTCATCCTCGGGGCCCTTGCCATGACTATCCCAAGCTCGCCTTCCATAAGACAGGGGATAGCTCTAGAACCAATGTCGTTTTCCTGAAAAAAGGGATGGTATTTCCTTTTTAACCTGTAACACACACAAAGTCTGAACACAAGAAGTAGAGGAAACAACTAGAAATAAGCACTTAGTAAAACAGAATAAAATAGAATGTGATGAATGGAAGGAGCCGGAAATAGAAGCCCAATAGTAAAGTACAACTGTAGAAAAGTAAATAGCAACTATTGAGTCATCCTCCGGGAATCCCACCTGAAGGGTGTGTACAGATGGCCTCCTCAGAACCTCAGGTCCGTCCATCCGCTCCATATACGTCTTGACAAGCAGTCTAACCTCCAGGTACAGTCCAGCTCCACAACTCTCTACCTTTATTAGTGATGTCTATCTTCTGTAACCAACAAGACGAAGTGTGGGAATAGCCCATGTAGGGGGGATTATAATGATACTCAGTAGGGACCCCAAGACCCATAAAGGTCTCCTAGAATCCACGAACGGTAAACCACAGAAGAAAGATACAATCACAAAGTATTAACAAACCCTACTTAGGTATTTACCCATACATATACCTATGTTATAAATCTCAGTTCAGCTCCAACTCTCGAGCCCATGAACAACCCTGTCCACAAAGGAAGTAATGTCAATCACATCGATGATAATGATTGAAATTCAAGACTCAGGAGACACATGTATGCCAAAATTATAGAGAGATATAGATGATCAGATGTAGCCACTGGATCATCTATGTTGTTGGACCCACACAGCATACAGGACAACTAAGCTGTCGGACCCACATAAGATACAGGAAAGTTATATCGTCTAAGCTGTTGGACCGACATAGGATACATGCTAGTTATCTCTTCAAAGTTGTCGGACCCACACAGGATACATGCCAGCTATTCAAGAGTAATAGAGATGATCAGTTGTAGTTACTGATTCATCTCAGTTATCAGACCCACACTGGATACATGAATAGAAACTCTGTCAGAACTATCTAACCCACACAGGATTCTGGTATAGTTGTCGTCATCGTCGAACCCACGAAGGATTAAACTATGGTAGTCATCGTTGCAGACGCATCCAGCTCTAGGGTTCCCACACACAGCACACTCAATTCCAGTAGGGTACACTCCTCAAACAAAGGGGTTGACACATCAACTATGACGAAGTCCTGAGTTGACATATCCTGAAATTCCGTCTCAAAAAAAGAAACACAACGCGACAGATGGTCCGTGAATCAGACACCCAGCCTGATAGTTATTGGATTTTTCGGTACGTGGGCCCGATTGGATTTATGATCGTTCCAAACCCAGCCATTTTCCAAAGTCGTCCAAAACTCAGTTATAGTATCGCAAAAGTTCTGCCTCGTCGCGAGGGTCCCAATTCCACAGACGGCCAGTCAATCGGACGTGCGGTTTAGAAGATATTCACGTTTAAGTGAAACGGGCCCGACCCGCCAGGCCTAATGGGCTGGTGGGTCGGCCCGACCCAGTTCGGCGGGTCTGACCGGATGGCGGTCGGCCAGACCCAGTTTGGTGGGTCCGACCTGGCTGGGGGTTCAGCTCGGCACGGTGTGGCGTTGCCCACCCACAGACCCGGCCCGTGGAGTGGGCCGATCCGCTTCGCCTGGCTGCACCGAGCTGCGCTGCCTCTCCCTGCCTGGCCGGTTTTTTCTGGAGAGAGCTGCTGATGGTTGCTACCCGTAGTTCCCACGCCGCGTGCTGCTGCACTCTTCCAGCCAGGCCGGCCGTAGCCAGCAGGTTCATCCATTAAGTTTCCCGCACAGTGGGTCACGGTCTTCACCGTATCGCGACACCAAGGGAGCGCTGGGGTCCTCCTGCCCAACCGGCTACAGCTAGCCGGTTTGGTTCGTCCACCGAGAAGCCCGCAAGATACGGGCCCCAGTTTCCTCCAAGCGGCCGACACGATGGCACTGGTCCTCCACTGCCAGGGCCCGACCTGGCTGCGGCCTTCGGTCATCGCCGATTTCGATCGTCGTCGCCTTATTGCCAGGGTCTCTTTCTCCGATGCGGTGCGACGACACCGCACCCCTCCTACTCTGCCTCTGTCACCTAATAAACCAACAAGAAATAGAGGAACACTTGGCCGTGTTGGTTCAGCCTGCACCCTCCGTATTTGATGCTATCATTTGGTGAATTTATAACCAAGGTATTCAACGAAGAATGAGGTATAATTTTATTCCATTAAATTTTACAAAATCCCCCTACATCGGTTCGAAGTTTGTTCTTTGTAGATGACATCGATTCGTTGACGTCGGGGTGTGTCCGAGGAGGAAGTGTCGTTGTTGGCGACGTTCATCATGGGTGGCATCTTATCCCTTGACGCAGAGGAAGAGGAAGGAAGATGGTGTTCCTCTTGGGCATCACCTCATATCCTTTCCCTAGTTGAAGAATGTAGTAGGAGTTGCTTCATGTTCTACGAGACACGGAGCGTTTTTCACATTCTTTGTCGAGAGAAAGTTTCTCTTCATTTTCTTCGGGGAAGAATGTTCTCCCTATTCTCCAAAGCTCCACCAAAACAAAAAGTGTAAACCCAAAAATAATATCTTGGCTGTTATTTCTATCCTTGACATGAATTTAAAATAATTCAAATTTGGAGATCCAATTAACTAATTTCTAATTAATTAAGTGAGTGTTGGCATCTTTAATGGAACGAAGTGATAGGTTTAAGAGTTAACAGGTGTTTATGGGAGTTTAAAGGGGAGGTGAAGAGTTTGTGTTCGTATGGGCCCCACCACACATTATCCTCTCATGAGAGGATATATGGGGGTGGGCCTTATCACCAACCCCCCTTTGGAGATAATAACCAACAAATATATAAAAATGTGTTACTCACACAATTTTATTTAATTTTTAATTTTATGGAGTAACCACAAATTAAAACTTCCATCCAATACAAAACGCAACTACGGTAAAGGTCCCCTTAAGAGAATACAGGCACTGCGAGTTCATCGATGTCCTCAGATTTCTATTTCGAGTACCGGTTTAAAAGATAGAAAATCACACTCATACGTTCACTGAATGTACCCAAAAAAAACTTCACGAAATTATTCCGGGCACACCGGGCCTCGGAATCAAGTGCCGCCAGAAAGTGCGGTGTCGTAATATTCCAAGGAATTTAATAAAAATTCCTTGAAATTTCCAGGTCATTAGATTTTTCTTCAAATTAGATTGAATTCCATTATCATTCTTTAAATAAACATTTTGTACAATATTAGACATCCCATTGAGGTGTTGTATTTTGTAATCATAATACCTAAATAACTATAGAAATCTACTTTTAATCGTTTTGATCCATTTATTTTAAAATGAGTTTTTAACATCATTTGGTACACATATTTAACACTTCATTTTCCCCCACGAGATAATGAAACCATATATTAATGGATAAAATTATGGATGGGATATAAATATCATGAGTTATATAATTATTACCATAGATATTAAAATACATTAGTTCATAAGGTACAACTCTACCATTCAATATATTGAAATATGCATTCCCCTAATTTGATGCCTCACTATATATCACATGTTCATCTAGAAAATTTGGAATACCTAATATATTTGTATTGATCAAAACCCACATTAAATATTTAAAAATCCTTTAAATTTATTTTAACATTTTAAAATTATAATTTTTCATTTAAAATTATTCACATATTATCAAATTGAGTAAATTTTTTAATAAATCATTAATAGTAACCATATGAACAATGAAAACTAAAAACCACAATTATATTAATTTTTTATGTCTATACAATTATAAAATTTTTCATTGAAGTATTAATTGATATTCTAAAAGTAGATAAAATATAGACATAAAATAAAACATCTTAAATTATTGTTACACATTTTATAAATTTTTCCTCTGACTCCTTTTCTCCAAGATCCTTGATAATAATTCCAAAATGAATTATATAATCATCAGGGATTTTAATGTGTATATATATATGTCATCAATAAATACCAAAATGATGTTTTTGAGATTATTCATGTATACTATGTTCATTATATCTATTAAAATAGTGTTTGTATTAGTAAATCCAAATTTCATTGTTATAAATTCATGTTTTCTATATAATTTTCAAAATTACATCTAGGAAATATATTATTTCTATTTCTGATAGGTGGTGATACCTATAACTAAGATTAATCATTTAAAAATATTTATCACCATAAATATGATTAAAAATTCATAAATATGACTTAATGGATACATTTTTTTAACTAATGGTATTTATTACTGTTTAGTTAATTTTTTTCCTCACATCACTTGTATTCTTATTAATATAATGAATATGGGTTAACCTTGGTTAAACACTCGAGAATATATATCCATTATCGCCATCTCTAATAGTTGTTTCTTAAATTCCACTATTTCCTTTATGTTCTTCCGGTAGGGAGTCATGGATATTGTTTTTGTATCTCGGATGAGATTTATATTAAACTCGTCATCATGATTAGGGGTATGACCAAGTAGTTATTCTAGAAACACATCATATTTATTGCATAATTGGTACCTCATCAATTCCATGGATACCCTTCACATTAATATTTTAGGTTTTCTCTTATTCTATATGAATTTCAATGTAATGTGTTACCGATGGTGGATCCAACAATTATTTAGATTATATTTCCACCACTATGAATAAAATATATTGAACATATCCATTAGGAATCATAATTTCTTTTTCTTGTAAACAAAAGTTTATATTATTATTTGATATCCATTCTATACCAAAGATATAATATCAATTTTAACCATATGGAAATTAAATATTTCTCAAATATGATATGCCTTTCGGTAAAAATGGGAACTCCCTGAAAAATGATTGTTATAATATGATCTCTATTGAGATTCTTGATTGAAAAATAACTTCTTATAGTTCTACGTAAATATCTAATAATCATGGAAAATATTGAAATGTAAAATTATGTGATTATACATAATCAAATAACAAATGTAATAAATTCATAGACATTATCAATGTACATTTAATGTCATATTTTGTAACATTACACTCAATAATAGTGATATGATAATATTTGACTTCTCCAGTTGGAAACATCTTTGGGAGGATTGATAGAATCATGGGATATATGATGGAATAATTCATCCTAATTTTATAGTTTAATAATTAGATAGTATTGGTTAATTTAATATCATTGAAATAACGAACCTTATAACCCATTTATCCCCAATTTCAACAAACACTAATTCCAAGTAGACTTGTACCACGGGTTTTTATTCAATAATTATCCCATATTGGAAATAACACCCTCCCCTACTTGTTATATGACTTATATCATTATTTATGATGCTGATCAATAATATTATTTTTCGGATTTCCATTGAATATATAAGATATCATAAAAAAATATTTCATAATAGAACATCATACTATATATTCATATGATTAACTGCTTTGGGAAACTAGTTCAATTTAGTGAAATTTCATAATCCCATTAATGAAATGGAAAATATCTCATTTAAAATAGCATATCTATCACACAAAATGTTAAATATTATTATATAGATGAACTGATACTATGAAAAACATTCTTAATACCTTCTATTTTAATTTGAAGATATTCCTCTGTATTTATTATCATTTTTCATGAGGATGGTATTTATATAATAATATTACCTTAACTGTTATATATTCAATGCAACAAATTTCATTAACCTATTTTCTGCTATAGTACTATAAAATGATCATCATATCTCTTTAGATAATAAAGTACTGGAATAACCAATCCCCATTTGTTTCATTTTAAATCAAGTAATATATTATAACTTTTATTAATAAATTATTATAATACAAATATAATATTATCAATATTAAAATATTAAGGTTTATATATGATGATTTGATCCAACATAAATGAATAATGTGAAATCATAAAATATTCATCTATATAGGAGTGGTTAATCACAAAACTTATGTATTCTACAATAATAAATCCATGATATACCCATTTATTACACTATCGACATTTCATAATCATTCGGGTAGTACATACATTTACTATATGTGATTATTTCCTTTATCCTGCCCAGACATATCAGTAAAAAATGGATCATTCTATGGTATATCATAATCATCATGAATATTGGTATATATAAAAAATACATGAAATGAAGAATTTTTCCGAATACTATAATGAATTATTATAATTAGAATGTTACTTATATTCATTTATAACCCAGTTCCCAAGTTTCCCAATAAAATTTTCTTGTATAGACTTTAACATCTAGAACCCAATAACCTAGGACATATGAGTACTTTTTTCATTTGTATAAAATGTAATGAATGAGACAAACAAATATATGTCAGTACAGAAGTCTCAAAAAACAAGATACCTATCTGATTCACATTCTACATTTGGAATATAAAAAATCAAATGAAAAATTATTTACTCATTGAAAGAATCCACTATGCACTTCCTCATATCAAACAAAAAGGAAAACAAATAAAGGTGAGATTATATTCTAAGTAAGGGTTATATATAGAGGAATCTATAATGAGTGAAAATTATTAAAGTAATTTGGTAGAGTGGATAATTATGAAAAAATTATATTTTATTTCAAAATTCACATCAATGAACCTATCCATATAATATCATCAAATAAATCACTAGGATAATTGAAAATAAATTTATAATAAATATAATGAATCATTATGTAAAATCAAAATTAAGGCCTATCAAAAATGATATCATTGATAATATCATAAATCCATATTAATCAAGAAAATATTTATTTTTCCAAGACCACTAAAAATACATATCATTTTAGGGGATGTAAAAAACAAAATACAAAACAATCATTAGAATTTCATATATTCATAACCTATACAAAAATGAAATTCATTTTTTCTCATTAGACCTATCGATGTATTGAGGGGATATCATTAATAGGGACCCTACAATTACAAGAAAATCCTATATATTCCTTGTATTTTTAATAATCAATAAAATTCATTATATAAAACAACTATAATAAAACCATTATCTAATTTGGATCTAGAATATTAAATACCAATTTTTCCCAATTTAATCAAGTATCATACATAAAAGAATTACATTAACCAATAGATTATATAAAAATAGTATATATTTATACAATTATAAATTTAATAAAAATGGCTCTGAATTCACACATTATATTAAATATATTGACATGATGGAATTAAGAAATGAGAACTAAATTATGCAGAGTGATATAGATCATATCTATGAGAATTTGAATGATATCAAAATAAAAAGTAATTAATTATCAATAATGGTTGATAGAATACCAAACATTCAAAAATAAATGATTTTTATTAAATTTATGACAATAGGAAAAAATACAAGCAATTAAATAAAAATTAAAACATTTTAACTGCATGAATTAATAACATTAAAAATTAATTATAAATATTTTTTCTTTACTTTTTCTAGATAATTAAAATTTCTTATCTTATTATTTGAAATAAAAATTACCATAATATTTTGTGGGTTTTATCATTAAAAAACATGAAATATTGTTATAAATTAATTAGATCAATATGTATTCATGATATCAAGAAATTTAGTATGTGTGGATTATGTTAAAATAAATGATTCCATTCAAACCATTGGGAAAAAGTATCTCATTCCAAAAGACCTAATTGAAGATTCACTTTATTCCATTTTAATGAATGTAAAACACTAGTAATATTTCATTAGACAATTTTCAGATAATTTAAAAAACATTTTGGAAATCCATTTAATGAATGTTTTGATATAGTATAAAAATAAATAATTACTGGTAAAAACTATTTTAATTTAAATTTCTTCTTTTCAACATTGGTTACTAAAAAAAATTCATATGTTCAATGTTTATATATAATATACCTATAATAGGTACCATTATAATGACATTGAAAACCCTTCCATATGGTGATAAAGAGAGGAATTTGAACATTAATGTTTAAGAAAACCAATATGGAAATCTCTTTGTTCTTACATAGGAAGTTGGTTTTTAGTAAAACCAATGTAGAAATTATATGAAGAAGGATCTTTAAATTTTTTTTAATTAATAAATATTTCCAAATTAAACAATGAACTATATAAAATTAAAAATTGAATCATTTAAAAATTGAAAATTAAAAATGATGCTATTTTGAAAAAATGAACAATTAATCAATCCCACTACTGCAAACACAAAGTAAAAAATCCAAATTGAGAAAAAACTAGCATAAAGAAAACAAGAGAAAAATTAATCTATTTGAGTGGTTTTTAATTTTTTTTGAAATATTCGACAAAATAAAACATACTATTCAAATTAATCAATCATGGAAAATATTGTGAAAATATATTTTTTTCAATTTAATTAATGTATATGATGAAACACCATAAAATACTACTAAATAATTTGTTTATAACATAATATAAAAAATATTACATTATATTTTATTTGTTATAAATAAATTTCCTTTTCAAAATATATTATTGTTTTGGATTTTATTATCTCCAAAATTAATCATAAAACATTGTATTCACATTCAAAGATCCATATTGGTGATTAATTTGCATTTTTGAAAACATATTTTGAAAATTAAAGTAGAATTTATATATAATAAACTATGTATTCAATAATATATATGTTTTATATATGAGTATTCACATAATCATTTTTTATCTTTCCTCTATTGGATATCAATCCCAATTAAAAAAAATCTATTCCCAATTATAATTTAAAATATTGAAAATAAAAACTAATGTAAAATGAAGTAATTTTGATTAAGTAACTAAAATCATGAAATAACACTTTAATAATAAACAATATTCTAAATTTTCATTGAACGATAATGAATAAATATAATAACCAATATTATCCATATTTATTAACAAAAAATAATACCAACATTTAATTACTATAAAATATAATATATTAATCATTAATAATAGTTCAATGAATAGTGGTTCATAATTATACAATGGTTCATACTCATCATGTAATGGAAATAACAAAAATGTGATCTTAGGGTTTTTGAATCATTCAATCACATATTCAATTCTAGCTTCATAGCTTAAATACCTCAGTTCTATTGAAATATATTCTGGATAATAAAAAATATAATCCAAACTAAAATCATATCGGATTAATGGATTTTAATGAAACCAATATATAAAATTAATTAATAAATTTAAGTTGATTTAAAATTACACAATGAAAATTAATTAATAATTTAAATTTACTTACCTAGAAAAAAAATACTACATATATTCACTTAGTTGATCACCCTTTACAATATCCATCATATTATTTTCAAAAATATTTAACGAATAATAGCTTTTCCATATATTAGTACTCTTAAGAAAAATTATAATAATTTTATAATATAGGAAAAACATTTCCTTACAAATTTATTGAATTATCATCCTGATGAACTTCTAAGGTACTGGAACAAAAAATTCTATTTTCCATTATAGTGATTACTTATATTTCAAATACTCATATATATATATATATATTCTATGTTTGGAAATATTATAATATATTTTTAATTTAATAATACATGAAAAATAAAAACCAATTCATCAGTCAAATTTATACTAATGAAAAATAATAGCTAGACAATTGTAAAAAAATTCAAATACTCTGTCCATATATTGACACCTCTTTAGTAGGAATTTTTATTCGATTAGTTGGATTTATACTAATAATTACTAATACTATTTTCATTTCCTACAATATAATTTGATAATTTATATAATCTAATAGATGGGGTACAATTCCATTTACTAAAATATATACATTGGGATCACTATCATGAAACATAGAGTACACAGTCGGGTCTATATGGGGAGGTGGAATATCTAGCAAGGAATGATATATAATCAATTACCATCTCTTCTCATTTGAAATAATATATGATATATATTATTTAACCATATCCTCTATCAAATCATTCATGTGTTATAGTTCAAACATGAATGAATATATTTCATCCCTATATTCACACCCCATTGATGTTGTACTAGGGGTAAAGAAATATCATTTTTAAATCTGTCACCATCTTTATACACTCTGAAACATCTAGGTTGTTCCATATTTCCTAATAATATTGTTAGAATGTATTTCCATACCTCTCAAAAAATTTCCTCCAATGTAATTTTCTAGTAATATTGATCCTAAAGTAACAACATAAAATTTAATATTATAAGATAAATTTATTAAATAGTCATATTGATAAAATGTTATAATTATCTAATTACTATATTACCTACTACATAAATTTCTAGATCAGTGTTATAAGTTATATTCTTTTTAAAATTCTCACCCATTTCTATTTTTCAGGATGAGTGGGAGGATATTGACGGTCTATTGGAACCTCTTTATAAAATCTACTTGACATGTCTATAAATTTCCTATATTTTTATGTAATAATTAGTTATATAATAAATTATAGCATATTTGTGATAATGTATGTGGCTATAAATTTTTAGAATGTATCTCTTGGTTATTGTTCCAAGAATCATGTTACACAAGAAATAATAATTATGTTATTATGTATTGAAAATAAAGTAATCAAATAATTTCTACAGATAAAAAAAACAAATAATAAAAGATTACTTTTATTGGCTAAATTGAAGCTTCATAGATGTATATCTATCTATAAACTCATTCTTATGTTAAGGATATAAATTCATCTAAAATAAAAATATATGTTAAAATTAACATTATCTTAAAATGTATCCTTATGGTTTCTATGAAGGATAAAAACTTATTTTAATAACTTATGTCTCTTCAAATTAAAAATTTTTCTGCAATTGAATAAAAAAAATTAGAGGAAATTTATAATATTTAATAAATTATAAAACTAAACAAATAATTATATAAATTTGAGCTTTTGGAATCCCATAAAAGGTATTTCTTCAAATATTTGATACTTTTCCAATGAAGTTATAAACTATATATCCAATAATAACTCTTTATAGTGATATTAGTCATAATATATATTGATATTTTGCAATTTTATATTTCATGGTAATCAATTATAATTACCACCCTTCATTCTATATGTGTGAGTTTATGTTATGTTAAACATGTAATCCAATTCATAGTTTCGTTATAAAACATCATCTATGAATAAGTATAATGTTTGAAAACTATTTTATGAAGTATATGATTAATTTCATTCAATTTTTTAATTATTATAGTTATATATTTCAATTTAAAATGTACATACCTTAGTTTCCCTTCATTGGAATCTATCAGTTTTAATGATGCATGCTACCTCAAAAAAATCAATGTATACAAATATTGATTTAATGTTAAATAACCATGGTATATAATTTATTTCCAGATAGATAATAAAAATATTTTATAAATAAAACAATTGTAGAATCAATTACTTGAAACAGACCATATTATAATGATTAAATATTTACATATAGGAAAAAATTATAAATGATTGAAATTAAAACAAAAATTCATAGTAAAAATATATTTTCATTAAAATTATGTAAGCTTTAAAAAATTTATAAAAAATTATATAATTGATTATATAATTTAATAAAAAATTGATTCAATGAATTCTTTTTTCATTTGATAGAAAACCGCTTTATCATAACATATATAAGATACTGAATATGTACATAAATCGATTATTAATTTCCTTGAACTCACTCGAAAAATGTTGAAATTGGGTCAACGCTGCAATATTGAAGAAGAAAATATAATCACATATAATAATAGATGATTTAAACAAGCATAAATTTTGAAAAAATAATTTATAGCATAAAATCAATTCAAAAATGAAAATCTTGTTTCCAAAAAAAATTAATCAAATGTAATTATAATTAAAAAATAAATTAAATGGTAAAATATCTTACATAATTTTAATTATGATAAAGAAATATAGATTATAAATAGGTAAATGAATAATTATGAGAGTTATTTAGTTATTCCCATATACCATCAACAAGATCATTTCATATAACATGTACTATGTCTGCAATGTAGTCATTTTAATCATCAATAAATTATGTTACATATGATGACATTTTACTTAAATCTTTAACATCATAACAATCCAAATCCCCTAATTGAATTATTTTCCCATTATAAAGGATGTTCCACTTATCATTAAATTTTTCAATAACATAAAATATTTTTTATTAATGTGTCTCTAAGATATATTATTTCCCTTTGAAACAAAATCATTTCAATTAATGTATTGTAAACCCAAAATCATCTTGTTTTAAACCACTATTAATATCCACCTTATTGCACATAAATATAATTATGTTTAATTTTAAACAATCAAATTCTTATATATCCATAGAAACTCTAAAATATTTCATTCATGTGTATATTTTTTAACCATTTTTACTAAAATATTTTATTGTTTTGATGTTGATAATTACCCCACTAAATTGAATAATACTCTTATAATCATTAATTTTCTTGTAAAATGTCTAACCATTAGTAAAAAATCTCGAACATGTGATCACATGATGAGATGATACCTATTCCAACCATTTCAATGTTTCATATGTAGAAATATATATTTTCACATTATCTTTAAATTGTGTAAAAAATATCTTTTTATTATGAATCATTATCAAATTTTAATTTAATTTAAGATATTATTCCATTAATCCATCAATATGTGACAATAAATATATATGACTGACATTTTTTTGTTAAAACTTCATAAATGAACCTTCTTCACATTATCATATGGAATGAACTATACCATTAATCATTGAATCCCACTACCGTGAATCTCATCTAACGAACGTCATGATATTGGAAGAATAATATTCTACAAATAATAAATATAATCAGTATAAAAACTAATCACCTATTATAATAAATTTTATTTTTAATCTATTCCCTGGTTAGTTATACATTTTTAATATATCTTCCCAAAATTTTATCATATCAATAAAATAGGTATATCAAAAATCAATAATCATTCCCCCAAATTTATATCAATCACAAAAAATAAATAACCAAGATAACAGTTAAATGAAATATTATTTCTTATAATACATTTTTACTTGATTAATTATGTGTGTAGCTTCATTATCCAACGCATTTATAAAATATGGAAAAATTAATTTAATATAAATGGTTTTGAAATTATAAAATATCATGATTATGATATTTATGACAGGTATCGACAATATACCACATAGTTCGACCCATAAAATTTGTTGAATCAATACATTAAAGTCATTTGATTTAGTACTTATTTATTTAAAATTGATCGATAACATTATATTCATCAAATTTTAAGAATATTCTATACAGATTTTAAATCCATTCAGAAAAAGACAACAATTCCTATTTTTAGCCTTACATAATGTTTGACATGATAATGGTAAAAATAAATTTTTATTATTCATATTGTAAAAACACTCCTAACATATTTCCAGGGATATAAATTATAATATTTAATGGAACCCAAATTTTTTCATTCCTTTTATGTTAAATAATATTACAAAAAACTACAACATGTGATTTTCTCAACATGCGTTACATCAATATTATTTCTTATATAAGAAACATCAAATATTGTAGTTCTCATAAGATATAATGTTCATTATTTATATTTTTTATGATCATGACTTATTTTATTTTGAAATATGAAATCAAAATTTTTCAGATTTTCATAATTAAAATAAAAATTGTTTTATGAGAGATAATAGTCCCCCAAATGTCAGTTTTTTTAATATAAGATATTGATGACCAGTTTTAAAAATATATAATGTCCTATGTAGACTATATTTTTCCCATACTAAAATTAATAATATGATGTATCCTCCAAAAAAGAGTATGTGATTTATATATTATAATTCTAAATTATGTTATGTTTCATTATCCTAGAGTTTCATTAATATAGAACACTATAAAAGAATTTAAAAGAAAATTCGAATTCGTGTTTCTACAAAAAATAAAAGTCTTATCTCCCATAAAAGATTAAAAAAAAAAAAATCTATGTTGCACATCAATATTGATCTAGGATGATTTGGTCAAAAAATTATTTTTCAAACAAAAGAAATTGTTTTTTACACACACACACACACATATATATATATATATATGATTTGTAACTTACCAAAAAAAAGTTACATGATCTTTTTTGTATAATAAGTCTCCGATATGGATTCATTCCATCTATCAGTAGTCCAATTCGTATATTTCAAGATACACTTCCAATAGTTGGAAATGTTTTTATGAAATCTCTTCAAATATGGTGAATTATAGGGGTAATATATGTTTCTATATGAGATTCTCTCTAATGTATTCCAACTTATTCATTTCCCATCAAATTAATTTACAAATTGACACTTAAAAGTGGGAATTCTTGTAATATTCCATGATTCATTTTTAAGTGGGTCGATTTCATCCATAGAGGATATATAAGATATCAACAATGAATCCTTATTATTTCATGATGTCCCATATATGGAAAATTATGATAAATATTCATATTAAATCCTATAAAAAATAATAATAATTTCAGAAATCATGTATATATTTGTACACCAGTCTTATTGGGAATAATATTTACTCATTGTCATAACTAGAATATGGATGCCCATTTCCTTATTAAAATAGATATTTTATAACTTCATGAATTTTTGAAAAACATTCCATATTCCACCCATTTGTTTTATAGAACATTACTAATATCTAAACTATTTATAACACCATAAATTTAATGCAATATTGTGAATAGTGGTTTCTAAGAATCTGTATAAATTTTTTAATTGTTACTATTTTTCAATTATTTAAAAGCCTATTTCATGAATTATTTCATTAATATGATTCTATATATCATACTAAATATTATCATAAAAATTAAATATTTAATTATATACTATTTAACCATAATAGGTCTACTTTTAATAATTTGGGTGAAATATATTAAAAATGATATGATCCATGATTTTTCTGGAATTTAAATTTCCAATATTGAAATTATTCATGCACAAATAATATGTGAAATATTTATTTTGAATATTTCCCTCATAAAAATTTATGATGTCATTGACATATTTTTTATACTCATATGTAGTTCTTTTTAATTTTTTCAATTTAAATTTATTTAATTACCTATGATCAAAATATAAATGTAAAATTAATTGAACTATATAAACATTTAAAACTAAAAATACAAATAAAATTTTAAAATAATGATTTTTTTTTCAAAATTATCAATTATTGATTAGATTTATATCATAACATACATTTATATATTTTGATCAAAATGTATTATTGAAAAATTTAAATATATGTGAGTAAACATATATTACATAAAAATTATGAATGTATAAATTTTTTAATAAAATCTTTATTAATGGAAAACATAAAAATAAAATATTAATTCTAATTATACTATTAATCCATCATCATTAGATTGAAATAAAATATTTTAATGGAAAATCAATAAAAAATCTCCATAATATAATAATAACTATATAAATTTAATAAATTAAATGATTTATAGAATCCAAGAGTTTCATAAATCAAAATATACTTAAAAAAATTAAAATAATAGAAAAATAAATTAGTAAAGAAACATAAAAAATATTATATATGACAATGAAATGAATAAAAATAAATGAATGGATAAATAAAATATACAACAAATAGAAAATTATTATAACTTTATGAATAAAAAAATAAAAAATTTAGGTTTCCAAAAATGGAAAATAGATCCTCACTTCTGATCAACTAATTTGATGTTGGATGAAATATTGTGAATGATAGAAGATTTAATAAAATCATTAGTATAAAGTTAATAGAAATTTGAATGAAAAAAATTAAATTGTTGTAACAGGACAACCATGATAATTTAAGGATTTTGAAAAATCGGTGAAAGATATAATATAGAGGATAAATATTGTGAAAAATAATAAGAATATACTTCAGGAATATGATAGGGTTTATCAAAGGCCCTTAGGTGTAATTTTCAGTTAATAAGATATGGTTTTCTTGAAAATGGAATGAGGTTTTATGGATTCAATTTATTTCTTGAACACTTTTAAGGATGATGTTTTACAAAATTGAAGTTGATATTATTGTTAAAACCATTTAAAAAGTAGTGTTCATAAAAAATATTAAAAATTATTAAGACATTAATTTATGGTCATTATTTTAAAAATACAATTTTTAATGTCACCATCATCAATTTTAATGTCATTTTGCAATGAAAAAAATTTAAAATCCCTGATTTTGAGCCCATATTTTTACTATTGGTTGGATGGAAAACATAAAAATAATATTTCTAAAATAATATTTCCCTCATGAAACATAAATACTGTTTCATGATAATGTAATAGAATATATTAAAAGTTGAAATATTAAAAATATATCACTATTGTCACAAACCATGATTGGTTGCCGTCCAACCTGTTCCGCGACATGGCCTGTGGGGAGATCCCAATTCCCACGGGTAGGCACATTTTCTCGGGTACCAAAACATTACTTAAGAACGATTTTCCCAAAATAGTAAACACAGCCACTAAGAAGATAGATAAACTAAAATTGAAAATTGACACCCAAACATACCCTTGATCTTAATCCATATTTAAAGGATTACAACATGATCTAATTATCATAAGAAAAAACAAAAATAGAAACAAAAATTCATACTCAATCCTCCAAGAAATAAGAGAGGTGAGACATCCAAAAGCCACAACCGCCAACCTGCTTGAGAATCCCATTTAAAGCATGACCACCAACACTAAGCATGATACCACAATCTAGAAAATACAAGGAACCAGGTACTCATACATCCAAAGGTGTATATAGGGTGTGAGCCAAGAGCCCAGTAGGAAGTCACCCAATAAAAAGGATCCATGTATAAATATTAAATGACAAATACATTTGTAGGCTTAATAAATGATTGTACACTAAATCTTGAATAGGTTCAAAGAAACAATTTCTATAAAGAAAATATTTTTTAGAGGATAAAACATCAATAAATAAGAAAAATTACCCTTTCCTTTAAGAAACTCAAACCTTAATGAAAACCCAAATTATACACCGTATGCCGATGGTGAGTGTAACGTAGTCCGCGAGCACCAAAAGTGGGGGAGGCGATATAGGTACTAGAAAAATAATGGGACCATAGAACATCATGTCTTAGTGAACAGTGGTATTTGAATCACAACTACATATTTTCTCATGCATGATCCACTAATACGGAGACACAAACATAACCTTGTAGTGTCCAATCATCATCAAATTCTTAGTTAGTGTTGCAATTGTCAATCCAGATAAGTGATACTAGGATAGAGCCTCTACCATATCAATAGCACAGTAGATGTAATCCGACAACCCAATACGTAGGCGCCCCTTTTTTTTCAAAATGTATTAAATTCACATTTCAAGTCAAAATCAAATGAACAAAACAAATAAGGTGTTAACTAAACCGAACTCCACACTTTCACAGGCCAAAAATCCATTTTGAAATATTCCGCACACAAACAAGTCATTACACAACTCAATTAATACAATTTTTTCATAGTTATTATTATTTATTAAAACATATTAAATTTTGTTAAAAATTTCTCCAAAAATTGACATTGTACGAAATAACACAAAAAATCAACTCGGACCTCCTTCAAGACAAAACCTACCTAACTCCACATCAAGAACACAAACTACACTACCCACATTAATTAATAACACAACCGCTCAATTAAAAGACCAGCATATCTATTAAACAAAACACTTGAAATTTTATTAAGCAGTTTAAGAATATGACACCAGGTATTAAACACCAAAAGCCCACCTAATCCCACTTTTTGGGAAAACTCATAAAAATGCTACACCAAAACAGAAACTGCTCACTTGGACCATTTTCATAGAACAACCGGAAAATTTATAAAACACTAATAGACAATTCAACATGTTTTTTAACAGAAACAACCTACCTAACACACACAAAAACTTCACTTATGACCATGAACATGAAACACCATATTGAAAACATGATTAGCACCACTTTCAAATGAAAAACTAATTACACATATTATTAAACACCAACGATTTTCTTAAAAAAAATTCCATCCAAAGAACGCAACCACACCACTTGAACATACTACCAGAAAAATATAACACATGGAAAAAAATAATGAAAACAAAATATTCACCCAAAATAATTATTCAAATAACATTATAAGTTAACTATGAAAAAATAATAATTTAGTTAATAATGTTTAATCATAGAACCGCCTACCTCGTACTAAGAGGGTACTGAAAATTGGCCTGAAACCCTACTCGCACCTCAACTGCACAACAAGAAAGTGAGAGCTATTATAAGACATTTAAATTGGACCCTATGAAACAAGAAAAATCCTTATAAAGGAAATCCTACCCACTAACGAAAAAAATCAAAACACAATGAAATAAGGGGAGGGACTTATCTGAAGTGGTGCAGTGCACGTGGAAGGAGTGCAAGATGTTCAACCTTCCTTGGCAGAGGGGTGTTGCACCTAATGGGGAGCCACAGTTAGGGATTCAACCATGTAGAGGAGGTGCCAGCCGAGATCTTCTAGAATAAAAAAAATGTCAGCAACCATGGTTAGGTGTGATGTGAGCAGCCGGTCGGGTGGGAGGTGCAAGATGGTTCTAGGAGGCTGCTGAGGATGTCCCCGGCTAGTTAGGAGGTCGGCGAGGAAAACGTTGGACAGGAGCCGATGGGGAGGGGCAATGCTCGGTAAGGGGGAAGAAGTTGGGCACGACATGACAAGGATGTCCAGGAGGTCAAGGCGTAGAATGATGGAAAAGGGTTATACTGGGAATGCCGAGTTACAGGAAGTAGGGAAGGAGAGGGGTGTGGTGGTGTTTATGTGCGATTCAATAGGAGACCTGTGGAGTTTCTTGACGAGCTGGGTAGGAGGGCGTCGAAAATAAGGGGTCAAACCCTAAACAAAGAATGAAAAAAGATAAAATTAAAAAAAATAAAACTGAAAAAACAATACAAATAATAATATTAATAATAATAATAATAGACTTCTTAAACTAAAACCATAAAAATAAAAATAATTGCAACAGTAATAATAACAATGATAGCAAAATAAAAGTTATATCCTCAAAATGATAACAATAATTAAAATGATCCGAATTTAAATGAGAATAATTAATGCTGATGATAATAATAATTTAATGTGATAATAATAATAATGAAATTTATGATATTATTAAAATTTGTAACGACCTAACATAATATTGACAATAATGATAAATATTACCATAATAATAACATAATAACTTGTATATTCATAGTTTACAATAACAATATTCACTAACAATATTATTATTATTATCATTAAAACAATTTCTTGAATTTTATTAAACTTATTATTTTCATTTTATTTCCATTTTGTTACTAGTCATCATTTAATTATTCTTTTATGTTTTAATTTATTTTTGAAATCGGGTAGGTCGTACGATCTCAGAACTATGCCCTCCCTGTGCCCTCGATGATTCTAAACCCAAAAGTGCCTTTTTTCCCAAAATGACTACAAAATTTTAAAGGCTAGATCATCCAAAACCAAATAGAAAATTACTAGACCAAAAAATAATATTATAAAATAAATTGAAAAAGTTAGGGCATAATAATTCTCCCCAACATGAAGCTTTGAATCCCTGGAAAGCCACAATTATTGTTGAGACTCAATGTTGAAAACAATTACCCTTAATGTTCAAAGAGGATTACAACGAAAAACAACTAGAAAGAGAGAAACACATCATTCATTGAAAAAGTGACTTAAATGAAATTCTCAGAAAAATCATAAAAAGGCTTTCTGATATGTGTTTCCCCCCGAAAGAGCTAAAACACCCCCATTGATTTATAAAATGGAATCTTGAACCCATAAAAACCATGTTCACAAGAAGAAATACTTCAAGAACCATTGAATGAAATCCACATCTTGTGACTAGAATGAACAAATAAGACCAAGTACATCCAAGGAACACTATGATCACCCACCACCACATAATCCCTAAAAACATAACTAAAAGGAAAATATGGGAATGCCTGAATGGAATCCCCATAATTAGAAACTTACTCACTCCTTAGATGAGAGTAGAAAAACTGACATGGATAGGCATGAGTGGACTACACACCATAATTAAAAGGTCAACCCTGATTCGTTCTTGTAACATTTTTGTGAGACCCACCATGGGTCTCCATACCATTCGAACTAAAAAAAGATAAAGAACATTGGAAATTTCTTGATGGAGACCAAACACTCTACCACAAGGGACGGGGAGGGTGGGGGGCAACTACTGGGGTGTCAAAACCAGGATCCCAGCCAAACCAACATCTACAAATCCCTGGATGAGTATTATTCAAATTTGAGACCGAGATAACCAACAGACCACATAAAGGAAACTAAAATATATTATAATAGGTGGGAATCGACCCCCATCACTTTAATATAACATGACGATTATGCATCTTCATATCCAAGGAAAACCTCCTGCAACCAAATGGGTCGTTTGGAATGTATCAACCACAGAAAAAAAAAATTTAACTACGTTCACTTTCAACACTAATGATAGAAATACTATTGGGTTCTCATACACTTCTAGGGTTCCTAACCACGTGCTAGCTTCACCCTAAGGCCTTTGGCTGGAGAATTTTTGTTTGAAGCCACTCTTGCCTCACAATGAGGTATTGAAGACTCCTGAAAAAAGCTTCTCCTTTTCCTAGTGCTATAAGAAACCATATGGAAATCAAGAACACATCATAAAACATAACACACTCTGATATCCAACTACTCCCTCATAGAACATCCACCAAAATAGGGTTTTAGATGATAACATGCATCAACTCTTCACCTTAAACAAGATAAATAGGAAGAAGAAATGCATGACAAACACTAACCTTTTAACATAAAATTTTGAACTTCATATGTGGCCACACTCCTATAAAAACATGGATTCCTAAAGAATCCTATGAAATCCACCCTTACTCTTCATAGAGGACTCCCATTGCCACACTTCACGAAACATGACCCATGTAGTTGATGAATTCACTAGAATATTTTCATGAAATCGGTCAGCACCAACAACTCTAAACTGCCTTCACCCTTCCCCACTGGAATTTTTTCCACCGCTTCCAAGGGGAACCTTCAGGAACAACGATGTCAGACTCCATACCTGGTGAATCAGACAACTCAAAGAGACAAAAACACTAATCAACTATCCTTTGGTAATTCATCTGGCTGTGAGATGATCTAGTTAGCCGTAAATAGAAAAGGGATAGACGTAGAACTATCACTAAAAAATTAGAGTTCTTCATCAACTGGAGGGTCGACCTCCGACGAATTACCCGTGGCCACACTTCAATCACATGTTAAATCATTATGGAGGAATGTGCACTATTCAGAAAATAAAACCATATACCCAAAAAATGGTCCAATGGTCAAGACATACTACAAGAGAACACCAATTGTGTAAGGAAAACCACTACAAGGGATTCCCAAATCACTTTTCAAAAGATTTTACTAACCACTGGCTTGCACAAAAACATAGAAATAAAAATTATAACTCAAGAATCAAATTTATCAAAAAGGATTTTTGGATCGAAATGCATCACATTCAACACTTAATAAAACACAAGGACACGTCACAAAATCACTGGTGATAAAAACCTGATTTTTTAACGAATCATTTTTTAAATAAACAATGCTAATGGGTTGCACAAACACCAACAGTGTCCCATGGGCCACACACATTCATGTTCCTATGCCACACCGTCACCCGCGTCATGTCCATCCCAGAACTCATCCACACATTCCATTAAACATTTCGCTTTATATATACACTCATGTATGTGGTTTCCAATTTGATCACAATGAATCTATACCGAACCTTTCCATTATTCAAAACCAAAAATTCTACCCAAAATTTTTAGACCTTACACATCATTTTATTTTTAATGTGCTTAACTTCAAAAAAAATTTAATGACCAAATCATTTTTACCTAAAAACCATATTACCATGAATAAAAAACAAAGAGACATGGAATGATGCAAGAGGAAACTATTGTCATCAGGTGACTGGGAAATATGGTTGGTGGCCATACGCCAGCCACACCACCACCATAGAGGTTATTCTAGTATAGCATCCCAAGCTCCACATAGCTTGACAGACCCTACGAGCTCACTGGGACCACTGACCCTACTCCCTTTTCATTTCCCATATACAATATTAACCACACAGATAGAATATTTAGACATACGTCAAATTAATTTGATAACATGATTCCCTCTACGAGGTGTGCTAGCCCAGAACCTTACTCATTTCCCGAATGTTGAGTCCAGACGACCTTAAATATAGTCTATCATGACTCTATCCCAAAAGCACACAATACAAAAGAGAAAACCCCCTTTGAAACCATTTTTTCACGAACCTGGTCGGGTAACCATAAGCCCTAGTCCATGACATGAACCGATGGTTGTTCTTGATCCCCATAGGTTGGCACAATGCCCAAGTAATAGAACATTTCATGGGAACGAATTACCCGAAATGGTAAACACATCCAATTAAAAGATAGATATACTAAAATTTATAAATGAAAACCATGGAGACCCCCAAACTAAATCCAAATTCAACGGATTACAACATGAAACAACAACCAAAAGAAACAACCACAAATGAAACAAAAACTCTAACTCAAACCTTTAAGAAACAAGAGAGGTGTGACATCAACATCTTGTAGACATCAATCTGAATGAAAAGACCATCGACAAACCGAACCACTGTCACTAAGAATGATACCACAACCTAGAAAACACAAGGAACATGGTCTACATACACCCAAAGGTATATGTATGGTGTGGGACAAGAGCCCAATAGGAAGTCACCCAATACAAATGTTCTATGTATAAAAATGAAATGACAAATACATTTGTAGGAATAATAAATGAAAGTACACCAAATCATGAACAGGATCGAAGAAAAAATTTCTATAATTAATCCAACATTTAAATAAGACAACTTAAATAAATAAATAAATAAAAACCCTTTACATTAAGAAACTCAAACCTTCATGAAAACCCAATTGATACCCCGTATTCTAACAGTGAGTGAAAAGTAGTCTACTAGCACCAAAATTGTGTGAGGCTATATATGTAAGACAAAAAGAATGGTCCCTAAGAACATTGTGTCTTAGTGAATAGTATTATAGGAATCAAAACATCATTTTATTATTATTTTATTTTTTAAATTATTTTTTAAAACTGGGCAGGCCGCACGGTCTTAGAACCCTGCATGTATGTGCACCTGATGACCCTAAACCCAAAAGTGTGTTTTTTCAAAACCAGACTCAAATATTTTTAACATTGGATCATCCAAAACCAAACATAAAATAACCAGACAAAAAAATAATAAAATAAAATATATTAAAAAAGTAACGTTGTGACTACTATTGAGGGAAAAATAGATAGGGATGAAGATATTGGGAATATATAATTTTCCTAAATAAAATCAAGGCATAAACATTCCCAAAATAAAAATCATTTTAAATTAAATCACATACCACGTGTTTAAAATTCTATATATGTAATTTTAAAATCACTAATAACAAATTCATATTTATTATATGTATTTACCGAAACCATTTACATACTTATAATATCATTTATGATTAACTAATAGTGTATCAAAACATATTTATCAATAAATCATTATTAAATTCATCATTTCCGAGTGTCAAATGTTTCATTTTCATGTCAGTATCGACTCAATGGTTTTAGTCATTTCACTATTCATATGGTTTCATATTAATTTCAATTTTAATAATGATATAAATATCAAATATATTCAATATTTACATAATTATAATCGTCAATGAAAGGAGCACATGACATAATAATTTCATCACATCATGATAGAGGTAGCCACATTTATGAAAAATTAAAAATATAATTTTTTTAATGGTTGTATGTGTAATTTTTGGCACCAAAATTTGGAAAGGGGAAGAGAAAACAAAAAGTCTTTGAGGTTTCCTTGCCAATCTTGTTAGCATAACCCCATAGCACTACAACCGGTGCAAAGTAACCCCCTTTGTGAAGCCTCCATTGAGAAAGGATATGGGAGGCTCTGTGATCATATTATACATTCCCAAAACCTCCACGGAGCAAGGAGGTGTGACGATGTATGATCAGATTTGATGTTCGCGAATCCTCCTTAGAGAAAAGAGGCAGGAGGATCTGCGATCATATTTGATGTTTGCAAAACTGTCGTGCAGCACGGAGGCAGGAGGCTCTGCAGATATGAAAAAATGTCACGTGTCTTTAATCCAAGTGAGATATACTTCATAAAAACCCTTTCATATAAATATTGGGCTCCCCTTGAGCCCAATTGCAGGATCCTCCGATATTTCCCCGTCTTCTCTCAAAAATTGCGAAGCAATTTCTTCTCTACGCACCATGATCTTTTCAAGGTACAAGAGCATCATGAAGTGCCTTTCCCATTTCTTAAAATCAACCAATCTTCAACGAGGGGTTCCCTTTGGGGAGCCCACATGCTTCCATGAAGGATGGGGATCCTCAAGGGTACTTGGGTCTTCACAATTCACTTATGCTTCATGTAGTACCCTTTCTGCACATATAACCCAAATTCCAAGGCATTGTCATTGTGCTTTGGGATGCACACTACTTCGCAGCGCTATGCTTCATAGGGATAGCTTTCTTTGTGAAGCCCTGCTCTGCGAAATACATTTCCTTTATGAATCACCTTTCATATTCTAATATTCCCTATGCATAGGCTAGTCCACTTCACATCACCAAGCCTACCTCTTCATGAAGCCCCTCTACTATATGGTGCATCAGAGCTTCCTCAGGCTTCTTCCCATGAACCCCTTTTCTCATGTGACCCTCCAAGTTTGGATGAAGTGATTTCAATGTCCCTTGGGTGGTGCTTCATATTGTGTTGCTTCTTTGTATGCTTCTTCACATATGCACACAAATGTCTATTACTTCATCAAAGAGCCACGCTAACATAGGCCACTCAATGGATCACTCCACGAAACCCCCTCACAACGACATTGCTGATTCATTCAATTCCCCAATGACAGGAAGGTATCAATTATGTTTGTCCTAGGGGTGTGGAGTGAACCCCCACCCCCATCCAAGATATAGGATGTTAAATTTCTAAGATCCATTTCTCTTAGCACATGACATTAAATTGTGGCATCACCTCGTGCCTTCTACATGGGTATCCCAATCTCAGACATTCTCTACACCCACTCGTCTCCACACGAGTGTGATCTTCATATCATGGAATTGAAATTCTCTTTGTTGGTGCATCGTCTATATTTTGGGAAGGGAAATAATCTTGGTGTAATCCCCCAAGATTTCTCGAAAGAGGTAGTACCGTAACACCTCCTTTCTTCTTCAGTGCCATGGACTATGGGGGGTGGGCACCAGAACCATCCTCTCATCGATGCCAAACCACTTTGGGATTTTCCACCACTCGGGAATACATACTAGAGTTAGTCTCAATATCCATCCCTCTGGGCTGCTAACTACGTATGTAAGCCCATGTTTCCTCTTTGGGCTACGAACCACATGTAAGCCCCTGTTTCCATTTTCAGCCGCTAACCACCTTTAATCACCACTCCACTTCCCATGGATGAACCTTTAGCGACGTGATCATCAGGTCATTTTTGCCTCTTGTTTCTCACTCTGAGCATTACTCACATGGACATAGATTAAGCATTGACCAAGACATCCTCTCTTGGATGCCTTATAGTGTAAGCCCCAAACCATTCAGAACTAAGTGGACTTTGGTCCTTTCCCATGTAAGGTACATTGAAATCCTCGGTGATGTTCAATCCCAACAACCATTGGTCCCAACCCCCTTCACGTATATTCACCAACACCATCCCAAACTACGTGGACTCTGATCCTAGCCAATACATGGAACATTGGAAACCTCCCGGAGGTTAAAGCCCAACACATATTGGTCTGGACCTCTCTACATCAGTCTACCCTCGTCCCACATGGAATTAACTTGTATCCACATTTTTTGTCTGACAAGACGTTAAACTGTACCCATTTTAACTATGTGGGCTTTGATCCTTGTATCCTAGGAATGCTATGTAAGAAGCCTCACTATGTTCCAACCCATCCAGTGGTAATCCATTGTGTTCCCCATCTAGTGGTAAGCTATTACACCACATCCAGTGGTAAACGGTTGAGTTCCCCATCCTATGGTATGTCGTTGAACCCCAACTACAGGTAAGCCGTTGTACCCCAATCAGCGGTAAGCCGTTGTATCCCATTCTATGATAATCTATTATGTTCCTCAATTGACGATAAACCATTGGAACCCCAACCAATGGTAAGCTATTGGAACCTCATTCAAGGGTAAGTCGTTGTGTCACCCAACCAGCGGTAAGCCGTTATAGTCCTCAATCGACAGTATGGCATTATGGTCCCCTTCAATAGGACCCACATCTCTTGTATGGCCCTCGATCCTTAGATCCAATCAGGCTGCTAACCATGCATAAGCCCCATCTTTTCATTGGGTCATTTTCCTCTCTGTACACCTGGATTACATACCCCCATCCCGAACTACGAAAAAAATTTATCCTTGACAAGTCAAGGTATGTAGGAATCCTCCCTATGGTTAAATCCCATCAACCATGTCTCATCATGTTCTCTCTCCCCCGATCCTAAGCGTTTCATGAATGTCATTCCCCAACACAAGGGTTTCCCTTCATTCGGGTCCCATACATATCGGTCACCTCCTCCAGTATCTCATCACCCTGCCGACTCCGTGGAAATTGATTCCACACAACGAGAATTAATAGGAATTATCTTCGAGGATCAAACCCTATTATACCATCACCTTCATGATGGGTCCATATCATTCCCCCACCACATCATTCATCTCTCTATATCCATATAGATTCATACCCAGGCTGTCGCATCCCGTTGAGATCATGTCATCCACCACTTCAATTTTCCCCACAGTAATCAGGTAACTAATCACATATTAGCCACAACATGTGTGTCTCCCTAGGGGTTTCACCCAAATGATCCACTCCAGTCACTGTTTTGTTCTGTCCAATCCATCTCGGCTAGATAATTGTAACAACCCAAGATTTTATGAAAAATATTCTTTTTAATTTTATTAATGTCTTGTGTTGTACGCTACACCAAAAGGAGCTTGCACAACACGCATCCTTGACTTGCCTTGCATTACACGCAATCGCAACCTTCCTCGATAGTGTTTGTAGTACGCAATAACGAGTTTCACTAAACAGCGATATGCTATTAAAACTAGCCGTTATGAATAGTAATAACCACTTTTTGAAATTTTGTAAATTTTATTTTTCAAAATGGATTTCATTTTTGGATTCGGAGTATCGAATTTAGCCTAAGGTGAAATTTTGGTACTTTTCGGATAACTTTCATATTCTGATGAATAGTGAAAATTACTAAATTATAATTAAAAACAACTTTTTTAATCGAAATAATTAATAGTGATAAATCATTAATTTGAGTGGTTTTAAATTATATTTAGAATATATTTTAACAATTTAATACAATGTTGGTCCTTGTATGTAATTTCACATTTAAACTAGACATAAACAAGTGTCAATCTTTTGATAGATATTGTTTCTTAAAAACACGCTATTTGTTTTAACAGCGGGATTTAATTATAAAATTAATTAATGCAACTTTTATGTTATGAATTTGGTAAAATAGACTTCATTTTTAAATTCGGAATATGAAATATAGCTTGGGATGAAATTTTGGCATTGTTCTGAAAAACATCAATTTTTGATGAATAGTGAAACTACTAAGTGGTAGGTTAAAAACTGAATTTTGCATAAAACTTAATTTTACCGCTTCTGTGAATGGAATTTCGAAAATCCGAGAGACACGGTTAATATCAAGGACTAAAATGTGGTTCAATGAGATGAAAATAATTTTTTGGTGAATAGTAACTTTTTACTTTTTTTACCACGGTTAATATTAAATAGGGTAACTAAGGGTAAATATGATATTAATATTACCCTAACACATGTCCTAATTCTATTGGACAAGTGTAATTCGACCAAAAACAAACTTAGGAATAAAATATGACCATTTAGGCCCACTTGGATTAGATTAGGACATTTATTATTAATTTATTTAAAGAAGGGTTAAAATAGTTAAAATCAAAGTTTAAAAGGTAAAGCATTTTTAATATGGGGTTATAAATAAGATAAATTCGACTATAAATATTCATTAGAAAGCTAAAAAGATTTCCTACATGATGGTATTTTATTTGTAATTTTTAGACATAAAATAATTTATTTTATTTATGACACAACGATGATGCAGTAATTATCTTATTAATGAAATATTGACATAATTGATGTTATAAACACCACAATAAATGTAATTTGAGATTTTTTATGAATTCCACTAATTTTCTAGGTTACTATGATATATTATTATTGATTTAATCAACTTGGTTAGAACATATAATTCTGTTATGACTTTCACAAAAATCATATATCAAATAGTGTCAAAATTGACACAAAATAGTTTTTAAATCAAATATTATATTATTAATTGTTATTTTATTCCTAAAAATCTAAGGTTCGGCCAAATGACTTAGATAAGGATATATATATTAATAATAAACAATTTGGGGTTCATTTGGCATGTTATAGTAAGTGTATTAACCATATAGTGAAAGAAAACAAAAAGACACGGTAAAAGTTAAATTAATTAACTTAGAGTTAAATCTAATTGATAAGGTTAAAATAATACCCTAAACTTGTCTAAATCCTATTGGTTGATAGGATTTCGACCCATCCCCACTTTAGCTTCGAAATAAGACCCTTTGGAACCATTATAAACCGATTTTGACTTTAATATAAAATAATATTTTGAGATATTCCTAAGGTGCCCCTCTCCTCCCTTATAAAAGGGCACCTCCACCCCCTCCTCCTCACACTAATTTGAGCACTCAGGCTCGGCCAACCCCTACCATTTTCTCCTCTCCACTTCCCTAGAACAATCCTAGAGGTCCTGGTCTTCTCCAAAGACCAATCTTAGTTGCTTAAGTGGAGGATTCAAAGAAGCGTTCCAAAGAAGAGGTAATATCAATTACCGATATTTTCAATTTCTTTCTTCTTCAACTTCTTCTTCTTTAGTTGTTTCATGATAAAGTAATAACATCAGTATTACTTACATACTGATATGTTATTATAAATATGAAACAACCCTAGTTCACCTTCTATCCATCCTACAGAAAAAAGAAATCACCGCGCGTGCGTACGTACGGAATACCGTCTCCACGCCATGGTGTAATCTATTTTCCACCATCACCTTACAAGGATGGGTATAATGGTGTAATCAGTAACTATATATGATTATTATTAAGTAATATTGATACTGAAATAATATATATATATACTCCAATACAATTCCACGATCATAGGAACGATATCATCACTCGTGCGTACGTACGGAATACCGTCTCCACGATGTGATGCGACTCGTTCTACATGATCTTCATTTCATAATGATTATATAAATGAATTGAATGAATGAATATGGTATATACTACACTAATACCATTCTGGAAATGAATTATCTATAACCTAAAGATAAGAATAAGAATTTATTCGACAAAACACGCATAAGAACAAAAAGTTATAAAGACCCGAGTAACAAGTAACAATGAAATATTACTGACAAGAAGCTAATAATATGACCATATATGATCTCATATCAATATGTATGATTCTGGAATAAGTCAATAACATTATTTAAACCATTATACAGGAGCTTCGGACACGAACAAAGCAAATCGGACCTAAGGTAAGGGAAATATAACAATCTCACTTTTATCCGAGATTGTTTTTACTTTGGTAATTACTGGGGTGTATTTTATCATCCAAATCCATGTTTCATTAATATGTAATGTTATTTCCATCTACCTACAATTGTTTAAATCCATTTTTACCCTTCGGTGAGTTTTTAGTAATATGTATGAAAGGAATCTTTTGTCGTTTTTCGTACGAGGTACTTTTTGACTTTTCCGACAAAAGTACGAGAAGAATGTTTTTTTAACTTATACGGCACGAACGGATTTATACTGTTTTATAAAGCCTTATTTTCATTAAGCTTCCTCTAAAAGATTTCATGACTATTTTCAATAAAATATCTTTCTTTTAAAATTTCATGATGTTTTGTGAAAAGAAATTGATTTTAAAGAAGAAAGGATATTTTCCTCAAGAATTCATTTCAAGTGTTTTATCAAAAGTATTTTCCATCTAAGATAATAAAGGGTTCTGTTTCTATCCATATTTTTACATTGATTTGACTATGTTGTGATGGAATTATGTTTATGAATTCCTTTATCTTATATGAATGGTTTTATGATGTCATGTTGTTTAAGAATCCCATTTTATTACATGGGTTATGAAATGATGTATGATTTATGATTTTGTGGCACACATAAGAATGGTATCATTAAGAGATGGGTGGGACCTATATCTCCCTCCAATGCATTGGGTAAAGATTTTATATCTCATGATATAGACATGGATGGAATGGTAGGTTATACCGGTTCAGTGAAACAGGACTGAAACGAGGATTACTCAATTCAGAAAGGGACTTTGTCCACTAAGATAGTCTTGGCAATGAGTCTTGACTAACAAGAAATGATTCTCTATGATTATGTGTGTATGCCACAATGAGTAATGTTTTAAGTTATGATTTCATTTTCACTTCTATGATTTATCCCACGTTATGATATTATGCTCTCTTTTGCAGGTTAAGATTTCCAAAAGCTATGTTCTTATGTATATGATGTGATTGATATTTCTTTTGTTTACCCTTACTGAGCATTTGAGCTCACCCTTTTATGTTTTCTTTTCCCCAGGACATAAAGAAAGGTTTTAGGTAAAAAAAAGGAAGATCTTTATGGGAGATGTTGAAGATCTTTCCCCACGATTAGAAGATTTTATTCCGAGTTTCCAAAGACAGTAAACTATTACGATCCTTGTGTGTGTGTTTTTGTTATGTACTAAGTATTCCGCAAAAGTAATGTAATGTTCATGTACGTCAAGATACGGGTCTCTACAGTTGTTATCAGAGGAAAGGTTTAGTCAACCTTTGGAAACTAGGATGCGAAAACGTTAGTGTGATCCCTAGAGTTATTTCTAAGGTATGTCTAGGGATGTCCATAAGGATAAGTATATGTATAGGATATATTCCTAGAACTATGGTAACGATATTAGATTAAACCTAAGAAGTTAGGTATTGAGGATACTTTCCCTTTACTATGTTGTTTTCTCTAGCATGATTTTTGATTCTCACAAAATTATTTTTGTGTTTTAGTTAATGGAGGGAACCAAAAGGAATTCAATTAACATTGAATCCAATGGACAAATTGGTGACTATGAGCAAAAAAATTGGGTAATTCCTAGAGAGAAAGATATTGTGATTATGCCGAATCAGTCATCACGATATATGATTAACAAGGTGAAATTTAGTGGTATGGCTAATTCATCAAAGAAGAGGAAGAGAAACTATTATGCATGTTCGCATGTTGAGGAGCATAAAGAAAGGAAGATTGAGATTTCTAAAGAAGGGAAGAAGAACATTGAGGAATACCTCAAATGGAGGGACCGATGTTATCTGTGTGGAGAAAAGGGTCATAGAGTGACAGATTGTTATGGAGTTCAATGTCTTATTTGTGGAGAACATGGGCATTACCCAACTCAATGCCCTGACCTAAAAAGTTACTTCTAAATCAAGGAAGGACTTATTCCAGGATAATCATTGATGTGGATGGACTGAAGTGTTTTGGTATTCAAGAATAATGTTGTTGAGGTACTTTTATGATTTGGTCTATTGTGTTTTTCAATAATTTTAAGGTACCGGTAACTATGAAAAGTGATTCAAATATTTTGTAAATTAGATGATAAGTGCATAATGAAAGGATAAGAAGATAATGAGATGTTTGATTGTATTCATGAGCTCATGATTGATATAAGGACTAAGTGATATCATGGTTTGAGTATAAATAATTTTGAGGATTTTGGTATGTGTAAAGTGTTAACTTTTAACTGCATTCAAGTTTTCACTAAGGTTCAATGGGTATTCAAGAGAGTACAAGATTAAGGACTTTGAATGTTTAGAATGTGACCAACAAAACATATCTTATGATATGTGGGGATCAACGACAGTATTAAATCTCTGGTAATCGTTGTCACTATATTATGAGAGTGGACTGCAGTATTATGGATAAGCCTAAAGATTGAAATGGATTATGTTGGACATAAGTGAGTATTGTTTAAGGATCGAAGTTTTCTCGATATTATTGATGGGATGTTATAGTAATATAGTTTTAGAAAAAGGACAACCTGCAGGACGGGCGACAGCCCATCGCTTCGGACAAGGCTGTAGGAATCGAACCCACAACTGAAGTGCGACTGGCCTTTATCTCCTACCACTGACCTACAGGAAGTCCCTATTTAGTAGAAACTAGTTTTATTATATTAAGCAGTATGATATATGAAGTATAAGTCCATTTTAGGAACCATATATGATTAATCTCACTATAGATCGATTTATGCATATAATTTTTGCTAACCTTTTGTTTGAGACAGATGGAATGACCCGTCATTCTATCACATTATCTGCTAACACTTCACGAATAACAAATTCAACTTCATTTATTTAAGAGATGAAGTGGAAATTGTTCAAGGCACGAACAACAGTGAGATTGTACCAAAATAAAGTAAGTATTTATTCTAATTCAAATTTTCAACTTTAGGGAAATGATCTTGAAAACCAAAAATGTTGTCCTAGTGATCTTATACCTGAGGAATCAGATGGTACCATATATCATCACAAATTTATGGATTTGTGATTTTTGGCTTTTCCATAGCCATGTTCTCTACCACTCTCCATCAGAACATGATGGTTAGATTTTTCTTCCATATCCATATTTTTACCTATGTGGAAACCCAACAATTAGTTTATTTGGGTAATCGTTACATTTCATACTTTAGTTTTTAAAGCCAAGTTTTGGTATTCCTTTTTACGATGTGGGAAACTTTCGAATAGAAAACCATTTATAACCCCGACGAATTTCGAGGGCGAAATTCATTTTAAGGGGGGTAGAATGTAACAGCCCAAGATTTTATGAAAAATATTCTTTTTAATTTTATTAATGTCTTGTGTTGTACGCTACACCAAAAGGAGATTGCACAACATGCATCCTTGACTTGCCTTGCATTACACGCAATCACAACCTTCCTCGATAGTGTGTGTAGTACGCAATAACGAGTTTCACTAAACAGCGATATGCTATTAAAACTAGCCGTTATGAATAGTAATAACCACTTTTTGAAATTTTGTAAATTTTATTTTTCAAAATGGATTTCATTTTTGGATTCGGAGTATCGAATTTAGCCTAAGGTGAAATTTTGGTACTTTTCGGATAACTTTCATATTCTGATGAATAGTGAAAATTACTAAATTATATTTAAAAACAACTTTTTTAATCGAAATAATTAATAGTGATAAATCATTAATTTGAGTGGTTTTAAAGTATATTTAGAATATATTTTAACAATTTAATACAATGTTGGTCCTTGTATGTAATTTCACATTTAAACTAGACATAAACAAGTGTCAATCTTTTGATAGATATTGTTTCTTAAAAACACGCTATTTGTTTTAACAGCGGGATTTAATTATAAAATTAATTAATGCAACTTTTATGTTATGAATTTGGTAAAATAGACTTCATTTTTAAATTCGGAATATGAAATATAGCTTGGGATGAAATTTTGGCATTGTTCTGAAAAACATCAATTTTTGATGAATAGTGAAACTACTAAGTGGTAGGTTAAAAACTGAATTTTGCATAAAACTTAATTTTACCGCTTCTGTGAATGGAATTTCGAAAATCCGAGAGACACGGTTAATATCAAGGACTAAAATGTGGTTCAATGAGATGAAAATAATTTTTTGGTGAATAGTAACTTTTTACTTTTTTTACCACGGTTAATAGTAAATAGGGTAACTAAGGGTAAATATGATATTAATATTACCCTAACACATGTCCTAATTCTATTGGACAAGTGTAATTCGACCAAAAACAAACTTAGGAATAAAATATGACCATTTAGGCCCACTTGGATTAGATTAGGACATTTATTATTAATTTATTTAAAGAAGGGTTAAAATAGTTAAAATCAAAGTTTAAAAGGTAAAGCATTTTTAATATGGGGTTATAAATAAGATAAATTCGACTATAAATATTCATTAGAAAGCTAAAAAGATTTCCTAAATGATGGTATTTTATTTGTAATTTTTAGACATAAAATAATTTATTTTATTTATGACACAACGATGATGCAGTAATTATCTTATTAATGAAATATTGACATAATTGATGTTATAAACACCACAATAAATGTAATTTGAGATTTTTTATGAATTCCACTAATTATATAGGTTACTATGATATATGAGTATTGATTTAATCAACTTGGTTCGAACATATAATTCTGTTATGACTTTCACAAAAATCATATATCAAATAGTGTCAAAATTGACACAAAATAGTTTTTAAATCAAATATTATATTATTAATTGTTATTTTATTCCTAAAAATCTAAGGTTCGGCCAAATAACTTAGATAAGGATATATATATTAATAATAAACAATTTGGGGTTCATTTGGCATGTTATAGTATGTGTATTAACCATATAGTGAAAGAAAACAAAAAGACACGGTAAAAGTTAAATTAATTAACTTAGAGTTAAATCTAATTGATAAGGTTAAAATAATACCCTAAACATGTCTAAATCCTATTGGTTGATAGGATTTCGACCCATCCCCACTTTAGCTTCGAAATAAGACCCTTTGGAACCATTATAAACCGATTTTGACTTTAATATAAAATAATATTTTGAGATATTCCTAAGGTGCCCCTCTCCTCCCTTATAAAAGGGCACCTCCTCCCCCTCCTCCTCACACTAATTTGAGCACTCAGGCTCGGCCAACCCCTGCCATTTTCTCCTCTCCACTTCCCTAGAATAATCCTAGAGGTCCTGGTCTTCTCCAAAGACCAATCTTAGTTCCTTAAGTGGAGGATTCAAAGAAGCGTTCCAAAGAAGAGGTAATATCAATTACCGATCTTTTCAATTTCTTTCTTCTTCAACTTCTTCTTCTTTAGTTGTTTCATGATAAAGTAATAACATCAGTATTACTTACATACTGATATGTTATTATAAATATGAAACAACCCTAGTTCACCTTCTATCCATCCTACGGAAAAATGAAATCACCGCGTGTGCGTACGTACGGAATACCGTCTCCACGCCATGGTGTAATCTATTTTCCACCATCACCTTACAAGGATGGGTATAATGGTGTAATCAGTAACTATATATGATTATTATTAAGTAATATTGATACTGAAATAATATATATATATACTCCAATACAATTCCACGATCATAGGAACGATATCATCACTCGTGCGTACGTACGGAATACCGTCTCCACGATGTGATGCGACTCGTTCTACATGATCTTCATTTCATAATGATTATATAAATGAATTGAATGAATGAATATGGTATATACTACACTAATACCATTCTGGAAATGAATTATCTATAACCTAAAGATAAGAATAAGAATTTATTCGACAAAACACGCATAAGAACAAAAAGTTATAAAGACCCGAGTAACAAGTAACAATGAAATATTACTAACAAGAAGCTAATAATATGACCATATATGATCTCATATTAATATGTATGATTCTGGAATAAGTCAATAACATTATTTAAACCATTATACAGGAGCTTCGGACACGAAAAAAGCAAATCGGACCTAAGGTAAGGGAAATACCACAATCTCACTTTTATCCGAGATTGTTTTTACTTTGGTAATTACTGGGGTGTATTTTATCATCCAAATCCATGTTTCATCAATATGTAATGTTATTTCCATCTACCTACAATTTTTTAAATCCATTTTTACCCTTCGGTGAGTTTTTAGTAATATGTATGAAAGGAATCTTTTGTCGTTTTTCGTACGAGGTACTTTTTGACTTTTCCGACAAAAGTACGAGAAGAATGTTTTTTTAACTTATACGGCACGAACGGATTTATACTATTTTATAAAGCCTTATTTTCATTAAGCTTCCTCTAAAATATTTCATGACTATTTTCAATAAAATATCTTTCTTTTAAAATTTCATGATGTTTTGTGAAAAGAAATTGATTTTAAAGAAGAAAGGATATTTTCCTCAGGAATTCATTTCAAGTGTTTTATCAAAAGTATTTTCCATCTAAGATAATAAAGGGTTCTGTTTCTATCCATATTTTTACATTGATTTGACTATGTTGTGATGGAATTATGTTTATGAATTCCTTTATCTTATATGAATGGTTTTATGATGCCATGTTGTTTAAGAATCCCATTTTATTACATGGGTTATGAAATGATGTATGATTTATGATTTTGTGGCACACATAAGAATGGTATCATTAAGAGATGGGTGGGACCTATATCTCCCTCCAATGCATTGGGTAAAGATTTTATATCTCATGAGATAGACATGGCTGGAATGGTAGGTTATACCGGTTCAGTGAAACAGGACTGAAACGAGGATTACTCGATTCAGAAAGGGACTTTGTCCACTAAGATAGTCTTGGCAATGAGTCTTGACTAACAAGAAATGATTCTCTATGATTATGTGTGTATGCCACAATGAGTAATGTTTTAAGTTATGATTTAATTTTCACTTCTATGATTTATCCCACGTTATGATATTATGCTCTCTTTTGCAGGTTAAGATTTCCAAAAGCTATGTTCTTATGTATATGATGTGATTGATATTTCTTTTGTTTACCCTTACTGAGCATTTGAGCTCACCCTTTTATGTTTTCTTTTCCCCAGGACATAAAGAAAGGTTTTAGGTAAAAAAAAGGAAGTTCTTTATGGGAGATGTTGAAGATCTTTCCCCACGATTAGAAGATTTTATTCCGAGTTTCCAAAGACACTAAACTATTACGATCCTTGTGTGTGTGTTTTTGTTATGTACTAAGTATTCCGCAAAAGTAATGTAATGTTCATGTACGTCAAGATACGGGTCTCTATAATAATAAACTCACAAAAGACCCTATGTTAAATATCAAAAGTTGAGGAAAACCTTAGAGACATGGATATGGAAAATACATTCCTTCATTCAATGTGGGACGCCTTGGGCTTCCCCTCCCTCGTGAGGCCCGGTCAAATTAGGAATAAACCCCGATGCGCCAGTTTTCTAGCATCCAAAAACACTAGTGATTTCAAACCTGATTATTCCCCCAATCGATGTTTGCATCCCTAACCAGACCCCTTCGAATGTCCTGATAGATGTAGTGTAAATATCCAGTGTCCATGAATACATGGAACTGGGAAAAATTTCAGGAATAACATATTTATCAATATGGGAGATCTGGACTAAGTAACAAGTTCCGAGGAGGAATCCAAAGAAGGAGGAACTGACATCCTATCATCTCATTTTGATCAAGGAGAAAACGTCCATGAATAGGAAATGGATGCTACCCACTTTTGGAAAGTGGGAATGCCAGGTAAAAGTCAGTGCATCCTCATACTCCTCAATAGAAGGATGTGCGTGCCACAACGAATGTATCAGAAAAAGAAATGGTGAAACCAATTTGAAGTTCTTCTCCTCAATGTGGAGATTAGTAGTGTTTAAGACATCAGTGGAATAGCATGTCACTGTATCCTGTTATCCAGTGTCTGGTCCCTCCAAAACAATAGATGGCCTGGCGTGAAATTCAATAGAAGTAGGGGTAGTTAAAAAATTGAACATATCTATTTTTGGGGTTTCTATCATGGATCCTTCATACCAGCCATGGTAGATGGAATGATGCAAGGTCCCTAAATGTCGATTTCATTTTTGCAGCACTAACGGGTTAATCACCCTATCTTACTGGACACAAACTTCCATAACAGGAAACTAATCACAACCCATCCACTAACGTAGGGGTAGGTGATATGTCAATGCGACAATCCCCTATGGATCCACCGCTTCTGCGGTAGTCTCCACGTCCACAACCACTAGGTTACCATGCCCCATCTCCCCATCTGAATTCGTTCAGCATATGGTGATAAACGACCACATCCACTGATTCGAGGCAGAGGGTATTATCCCGAATCAGGATACGGACCACTTGGAGTTTGAGGCTTTTTAACCTCATCGCCACAACCACCCCCAATGGTCGTTCATGGAGCCACTGCTCCCCACTCTAATGAACAACCATTTCTGGAGGCTATCATAGGATCGCTTTTATGAATCTATCCCCTACACCGATGAGGTGGGGGATGTCTTCGTCAGCCTGTCCCGGATCTTGTTCAAAGGGCTCCCAAGGAGGGTCTCCACTAGGCTGCGCTAGCACCATCACCCAGCCCCATGAGCCGAGGAACATGTAAGTTATGCTCCTGCACCACTGGCCTCGGTCTGTCTATCCCAACACTAGTGTTGAGCGAATGCCGAGGAGGATTCCTGATAAATGGCATCAAAATCAACAACTACCATGGCTCTTTACATCACCAAAATATACCATCTATTGACTCTCTATTAAATTAGAGGGAATGTAGATGTCCAACCCAGATCACTACCTCAAACACCAAATAAAAAGGCTGGTTGAACTCTCTTGGTTTCTATCGCCGATAGTTCCTGCTATAGACTGACCCGTGATAACAACACCCAGTACGGAGGTCCTCCCCATACCGCCATCATTAAGGAAGCAGGTCCTCTCGGCTTCCAAGCTCGGTGTGGAGGTCCGACATGTTCCACCTTCAATCCGAAAGAGGATCCTCCCCCAATAGTGACACTCAATACAAAATTATCTTTCGCTCTCATGACATTGGTTATAGATTTGTTCCTACTACCACAGGTCACCATCCTAGAGATGTTACAGATCCGGTAAATCTACAGTGTGGGGGCCTCCCCATTTTTCCTTATAGTAGTCTATGAAGATCATCCTAGCCCAAGAAATTAAAGGAGTGAGGGTCATCCTCACTTCATTGTCTCCCTTCACGGAGGTCCTACCCATGTTTGGATTGACCTGTTTGAGGACCCTCCCCACAATTACGCTGTCAGGGAAAAAATCATGAAGGCCTTACCCATACCCCTACCTGTTCTAGCACTTCCTGCAGAGATCCTATTAGTGCATCATCCATTGGACATGTAGGTCCTACCTGTGTTCCTTTTGAAATATTCATAGGTTCTCCTCACACGCTAGCTCACTCAGGTGGATGTCCTCTTCTTCCCAGCCCCAATTTGGTCGAATGACCTCCTTGATCTAGAAATCTACAATGTACCGAAGAGCCACACCAGGGTAATAAGGTTGGTCATCACCTCCATAAAAATAATTCTAAAAAGATTCATCCTGACATTAAACCTTTATGCTTCTTATATTCTGATGCGGAATATGACTCAGTAATAGAGTCATCACCGCGATCCTCCGTGTCAAGGGCCAGGGTAGGAACAAGGCGCATCATCCTCATTCTTTTGGAATGAGAGGTCCACCAGATCCCTACATCCCTCCATAAATACATAAAGGTGGACAAGGATCTAGCATCCCCCTAGGGTCATGTCGTGAAATTTCCACCATCATCACATGGAGCATTTGATCGAATTTCAATTCACTATTCAATTCCACCCTTACAGTGTTTTTTATACTTGTTCTGTAATGAATATTCACAATATAATAAATAATTTCTATTCATATTTTATTCAATGAAATAATTTTTTTAATCACTGTTAATGAAGTAAATTATACTTGATTTGATATTTTCATTGAATATGAAGGTTATTTGGGGCCCCAGAGATCTTCCAGAAGAAAAATGTGTCAAACCGCATGGTATCCCATAAACATCTTTCCACTGTTTTTAATAGTACGAACATTCATTGCATCCAAATTATCTAATAACTTTTGGAACTATCCATAACATAATGATATTCAACTCATATTAAGAAACTGATGTCGAATTCTTCCATCTGGTAGTCCATCCAGACCATTCTATCCAGGGGACAAAATATGGTTGAATTTAAAAGTTTGTTTCAGTAATTTGTCCATATCTCCATATCCACTTGTCTAATTGTATCCAAATTCAATAGGAAGACATTAACGAGGCCAGAAAACAACCTATTTATTTTCCTCAAGTCGTGATATTGCTTTTTAATATTCCAAAACTGACAAACAAATGGTATCTCAAAAACAGGGTGCCCAAAATAAAGTCCAATTTTGGCTATAAAATATTACCATAGTCACCTCATTTGTAAGTTCATCCATGAAGTGAATATCTACTATTTGAAATTACTATAAGTGTTTTCTCTTAATATTTGAAGTTTCGGAGGCCCCTATCCTACTAGGGGGATCAATAATGAAGAAGGAATTCCACCTGAGCTACCTCCTCCTCCCAATGTCGAGCTAAATAGTGAGCGTTCATTGTGAGGAAACTAATCACATGTCAAGGGGGTTCCGATTATTATTTTAGCTACTGGTTTAGCATAATTTCGTGGTAAAAAATTTCTTTCCATGTATATTATAAAATTCCATATTTGAATTCCTATTTTGATTCATGTGATTGAGATACTCTTAATTTATAACTGATCGGTGTGAGGTTTGGAGTTGTTACTTGTTTTGTTCTGATTGGAGATCACAAGAATCCTTTTCATACCCACATTCTTAAAATTTCAATCTAATTTGGAAGATCTTATTCCATGCATATGTTCTGGGACATGACAATACAAATATTATGTCATGTTTTGTCTCTTTAAGCAATGAAATAAAGGCATAGGAATTAATCGGGATAACAATTAATTTCAACCAATGAATTAAAAAAAACCTAAATTAATTTCCAAGAATTATTAACATGAAATTGTGTAGGAAACTCACAATAATCCATTTCATCTCATAATTATAAAACAACACCTTTCCTTTTCAACTATTAAACACTTTCTTTAAGTCATTTTATTTTTAAAATGGTTTTCCAAATAGTCCATCTATTAGTAATTTTTATTAAAAACAAACACTATAAACCCACCAAATCTCCATGAGAGATGACCTAGGGTCTTCCCTAGACAATAAATCAACCTCAAAATCATTATCAATTTAATGTGTCACAACAGTGTGGTCAATTTTTTTCACTATTTCCAGGGACCTCTTTCGTTTTTAGTGCCTGTTTTTATAATATTTTTGTAATTTTTATGAATACATATTTTTTTTCTCTGCTACATTTTCAATCCCTTTTTTCTGATCTATTTTTTGTGTAGTTTTTTTCATGATGCATTATACTATGGGAGGTTTAGCACCTTTCGAATGTGAGCTGGAGAGGACCCTATATGAATGACACTAAAAAACACCAAGCACCACTTTGAAGGAGGACGATCAACACATTAAAACTCTTATTCACCCTTCATCTTCATCATGAACTAACATCAAAACTGAAATAAAATTGTATAACATGGATGAAAATAGTATTAAACTAAAATAATAAACCTCAGATAATGTAGATATCTATCCCACATACATTCAATTACAAGTTGACGAATGTAACTTTGAAATAAATCTGGTTAAATTAATCTATTACAATGATTTCAGGGACATCCCAGAGAGGATCCACATAAGCACATAAAATATTTTCATATTTTTTGTACTATATTAAAACCTAATAATTTGGATGAAGAACATGTAAAGATTAGAGAATTTCCTTTTTCATTTGAAGACACTACAACAAACTGGATTTTCTATGTTAATTAACCAATTAATGGTCGGGAAGACATGAAACGCCTTTTCCATGAAAAATATTTCCTAGAATCTCAATGTGAAAAAATAAGGAATGAAATTTTTGGTATAATGGAGTCATAAAAAGAACCATTAAATTAATATTGGGTACGCTCTAAAAGGTTTTGTTCATGTTGCCCACAACACAAAATAAGTTATCAACTCTTTATTCGATATTTTTATGAAGGTTTAGTTATTATTGATAGAAGCATGATTGATGCAGCTATGGGTGGTGAGCCGGTAGATAAGACACCAATTTCTGCATGAATCCAGATTGAGAACATGGCACAAAACACTCAACAATTTGTTACGAGGTCCAATGTACCCATTGGAGGTGTTCATGAGGTGAAAAGTATCGAATTCGATAGGAAGGTGGACATGAAGTTCGATGAGGTAACTACACTTCTTCGATAATATGCTCTATCCCAATGGAAATCAAAATCTCCTTCTCCCATCCATTATGGTATATTTTCTTCTGACACCCACTACTCTGACCAATGCCCAAAATTGAGAGAAACTTATGAGAGGTATGAGGAAATCTTTCCAGATTTCCACTATTACCAACCCATTAGGCAAGAGCCTTACTATCCATCCGAACCTAGGAGGAATGAAGACAATAACTATAGGAAAGGGGGTATTCAAACTAGCCTCATAAACCATGGAACCAACAAGGTCAGAGTAGTCATGCACCGCCACCACCAAGAAATCTGCAACCACTGCAATGGTCTTTCCAACCAACACCTCCCAAAACAAAGTCTAGATTTGATGATATGATTATAGAAATGGATTCCAACAATCTCCAATTCCAACAAACCAATTAGGCATCCACACATTACCTCAAAACCCAATTAGGAAAACTAGTTAAATCGGTGGGGAAAATTCAAAGTCATGGGTCGGGTAAACTACCCTCTCAATTAGTAGTTAACCCATGGGATAACAGAAATGTTAGTGCAATCACCCTTAGGAGTGGGTATCAACTTAAAACCCAAATTAACCTACCATTACATCAATACAATCCTCATTAAACCAATATACCAACTTCCAAAAATAATCAAAGAGATGAAAATCCTTTTGCATAAATAAACCCTTACAAAGGTAAGAGTTTTTATATCGATGAGTCTCTTACACCAATCATTCCTATTCCATTTCCCCAAAGGAACACCTATCTAAGAAAAGAAAAGGAAACTGAACTTGATAAGGAAATATTGGAATCTTAAAAAAAAGTGCAGGTTAACATTCCATTGATTGATGCCATGATGAAAATTCCAAGATATGACAAGTTTTTAAAGGATATGTGTACACACCGACGGAGACTTTGAGGTGATGAGAAGTTAAGCTTTGGAAAAAACATATCAAAATTGATAGATCCGTCAATTCCCACCAACTTGAACGATCCTTGGACATTATCTATTCCATGAACCATATGGGAGTATTCATTTTCCAATGTCATGATTGATTTAGGTGCTTATACAAATATGAGGTCTCACTCTATTTACTCGACATTGCATGTTGGAGAAATGAACCCACTAGAATTATTGTTCAACTGGCCAACCAGAGTCCCTCACACCCTCCTGGTGTGTTAGATGAGGTTCTTGTGAGGGAGAAAATTTTAATTTTTCCAACTGATTTTTATGTTCTAAAAATGGGAGATGATTGGAAGAAAGGACATTCACAAATTATATTGGGGAGTCTCTTCTTGAAAACCACCAAACCCATATTTACAATCTATAGTGGTGCATTATCTATGGAATTTGGGGGTGACATAGTCTATTTCAACATCCATGATTCCATGAAGCATCCCTAAGAATAACATTCCACTCTCTAAGTTAATTCAATTGTTGTACTCCCTTCCCATGAAAAAAACTTTTCTTTCCCCTGACCACCTTTTGGAGTTTTATTCATTGATTTAAATTCTATGTAATGAATCATGCATTTATTTTTGTAGTGGTCTATAAATGTTTCATGCATGTTTATTAGTTGATAATTTCTTGAACACTGAGTATCCAATGACAATGTATGATTATGCTATGCTTGTAAAGGATCATTCCTCATCCGAGGATGATACCCTTGAGTAGTTAGATGAGATCAGTGACCTCTCCCTTTCACACACCCTCCCATAAATCCAAAATCCTCCTGAATTAAAACTAAAAAAACTACCTCATGATTCAAAATATTCATATCTTGAGAATGGAAACAAGTTTCCGATTATCATTGATAGTTCACTCCATCTTGAGCATGAATTGAGACTGCTTGAACTTTTGAGGGGTTATAAAAAACATTGGGAAGGACACTTTATTCCATTCCTCGTATTATCCCATCAATTTGAACATATCATATTTTATTGTGTTATGAGGTTATACCAATGAGTTAGGCACATGTTCGATTGAACCAAAACCTCTTATATGTTTTGAAAAAGAGGTAACCAAATTATTTTCTTCTGGAATCATTTACACTATCGTTGACAACCAATGGGTCAATCGCATTGAAGTAGTTCCTAAAAAATGGCCTTATTGTAATAAAAAATTAAAACAAGGGATTGGTTCCAAATCGGGTGCCGAATAGTTGGTGTGTATGCACCGACTATTGCCAATTAAACCAACACCTTACGAAAGACCATTTCCCTTTTCTATTTATTGACAAATTCTAGAGAGGCTAGCGGGTAATTACCACTAATGTTACCTTGATGGGTATTCTGGATACTTTCAAATCCATATTTCCCCCGAGGATCAGGAAAAGATGAACTTCACTTCCAACATTAGCACATTTTCATATATGTTAATTCCAATTGGTCTGTGAAATTCTTCAGGTACATTCCAGCGATGTATGGTTAGTATTTTTTGGATCACCTAGAGAATGTAATAGATGTTTTCAGGGATGATTTCAGTGTTTATGGATCCTTTTTTTATGAATGTTTTAGTAGTCTTGGTATAGTCCTACGTTGATGTATTGAAAATAATCTTCTATTAAATTAAGAGAAATTCTATTTCATTATGCGACAAGGTCAAGTTTTGGGACATGTCATTTCTAGGGATTTTATCCAAGTAGATAAATTAAAAGTGGATGTCATTTCTTCCTTAAAATTAAAAAAATTTACAGGATTTGTGGTCTTTCCTAAGTCATGGGGGATTTTACTGTCATTTCATTCGTGACTTTAGTAAAAATTCACTCCCCCTCTCCCGATTACCCAATAATGAAAAATAATTTTTTTTGATAAATAATGTGAGGATGCATTTAATAAGTTAAAATGGAGTCTCATGTTACCCCTGGTAATCCAACCACCATGGTGGGATTTACAATTCGAGCTCATGTGTGATGACTCTATCTATGTCGTTGCGGCAGCCTTATCACAAAGTGTTGACCGAACTCCACATGTCATTGCCCATGCCTCACATACATTGGACCCTGCCCAAGAAATATACACCAAAACTGAGAAGGAATTATATGCCATTGTGTTTTCCAAGGATAAATTTAGGTCATATCTTTTAGGATCAAAATTCATTGTGTTCTCTAACTTTGAAGCCCTCTGGTATCTCCTTATGAAACCGTAATCCAAACCACGTCTCATTTGCTGGATGTTCATCTGTCAGAAATTCAATATTGAAATTATAGGTTAAAAAGGAGAAGAGATTGTGGTGGCTGATCATATCAGTTGGATTCCCAAATCCATAGACAATGAATCATCCCCCTTGTATTCATATAAATGATATGTTTCACGAAGTGAAATTTTATCGAGTTCAAGATGTTATTACTCGGTATGATGAAATTGTAAATTATTTGGTTGCATCTTTAATTCTTACTTATTTCAAAAAAACCAGGATGACTGCCTAAAACATGAGTTTTGTAGGTACATTTGGGAATATCCATACCTCTAACGAACATGTACTAATCAATTCCTTATGTTTTCTTTCCCCGACAAAGAGTTTCGGTCCGTCCGTAAATTCTGCCACACACTTGCTTGTGGGGGCCACTGTGGTCCCTAAAGGACTCCTCACGAAATCCTTGATTCTAGACTCTTTAGGCCAATAAATTTTTGGGATACAAATGATTACTGTAAGTATTTTCCATGTTTTTAAATAATGTTCATTGCATCTAAAAGAAATGAAATACCACAACAACCGTTCCCATTTCATGAAATTCTTAATGTTTCGGGTATTGAATTTATGGGGGCCATTTCCCAATTCCTTAGAAACTTATACATTCTTCTAGAAGTTAATTATTTGTCAAAAGAGGTAGAGGCACGAGCTACCAGGAATAGTGATTCTATGGTATTTGTAGAGTTTTGGGAAATCCAAATATTCTAATGATTTTTCTTCTATAGGTTCATCATCAGTTACTAGGGTTCTCATTTCTGCAACCGAACAATGAAATCACATTTTCATCGGTATGGGGTTGCTCATAGAGTGTCTACTGCATATCACCCATAGACCAATGGTCAAGCTACGATGTCAAATAGAGAGGTGAAACATATTCTTGAAAAATGGTTCAACCCAATAGAAAATATTGGGGTCTTCGACCTAATGATTCATTATTTTCCTAGCGTACTGCTTTCAAAACTCTCATTTGATTATCACCCAATTAGCATGTGTTTGGAAAGAGTTCTCACATGCCAAATGAGATTGACCACTAAGCCTTCTAGCACATGAAAAAAATGAAAATCTAATATTTCTAGTGTAGGTGTTCATAAGAAGATACAAATTCAAGATATGGATGAAATGAGAAGAGATGCAAATGAGAACACCAGGATTTATAAGGAGCATGTCATGGAAGACCACAAACATATTATCCATCATCGTTTTTTTCCATATTGGAAAAAGGTCCTATTTTATAATGGAAGGCTGATGTTTCATCTAGGTAAGTTTCATTCCCACTGTTTTGGACCCAACACTATTATTAATGTATCTCCATTTGGTGTTGTTCAAGTTATAAATGAAGAAAATAAGAAAACATTCACTGTCAATGGGAAGCAGTTTAAGAACTTACACAAAGCTCTTCTAGAGTTCCTGATTGGTGTGTATGGGTACATTCCAGGGTAATTTTTGAAAGTTTATCTTCATTCTAATTTCATCTATTTATTTCATTATTTATTGTATTTTCACATTTCACCATCTACATAGATTCAATAGTATTTCATTGTCTTTCTTTAATCTTCTTTTTTTTCCTACTTTATGGTATTTTTAGTTTTTCCCATATTTCTGGGTTCATTAAGATTTTCATTTTCATTCATCGTTCTTCTCTTATTCACCTTATTTATGGTATATTTACTCCCCCCTTATGGTCACCAAATCATAGAACGTATTAAAAATACATGTTGAAATTTTTTATTCCATGTAGATTTAACATTTAAAAAAAAACATGTCTCTGTTTTGGATTGAATGTTTGTATGAATTTAACCTCGGGGATTTATTTTTAGTGAATTGGTTTTATGTTAAAGATATAATAGGTTGTATCACTGTGGAATATTTGAGATAATTGAAGCCCCATGTGTGCGTAGTCTTTGGAAAAAATCTTTCTCTAATATCTCCACAAATTTTTTCACCAAACCACAAGGTGAGAATACTTCATACTAAATATAAGTTAAATATATTTTGGGATAATATTTTCCTTCATTTAATGTTTTTTCCAAATGTTCGTTCCTTATGCGATCTATTTCATTACTGTACTAGATTGACCTTGGAATGTGCACCTAATGTCCGACTATTTACGCCCTAAAAAAGGGTTGTTTCCTAGGAAGGTCAAAAACCTCTCTTTCTCAACCTTTGATCTTGTTATAACTATTACCATTAGTTTCGTAAGGATACGAAACAGGGGTTGAGATATGAGTGTGATATTTCTTTTAAATGTAAATTTTAAGAAAAAAATAATAAATTAGGGGAGTGATGAAATGTGAAACATATGGGAATAACTATGTCAAGATTTTATGGTTTGAATTCTGGGAATTCTTATTTGCGTGACTTTTGAAATATGATTGCAAAGGATTTATCATAGGTTCGGTGAAAAAGAACATTTTATGTTGAATAATGTCAAAATAAACTATATTTATTGCATAGAAAGTTGAAAGAATAATATGGAATGGTTTTCACACACACACATGGAGAATTTTTTTAGTGGATTAATTTTTAATTCCTTACTCAATTTGGTATACTGAATCTATTTTAATTTCATTATGATATGATAAATGAGACATCTTTTTCCATTTTCTTTAGGAAGAACTCCTTGTTGTGGTCATGCATTGATAAAATAACTTTGATGAATTAAAAATTTATCAAATGTTAAATTTTCATGATGTTGGGAATATAAAAATGCATTAATTTTTTTATATGTGAAATTTACCAGGAGTGAAAATGTTTTTGTGTGGGGTTGTGATCGCATATAGAATCACTATTCATTTCCACCCTTACACCGTTGTTTTAAACAATTTTTGTAATGAATATTCAAAATATAATAATAAATTTCACATTTTATTTTATTTAATGATATAATTTTTATCACTATTAAAAGGAATATTATACATGTTTTTTAATTTTCATTGAAGGTTGAGGTGAATGGGAGGCCCAAGGATCATCCAATGAAAAAATGGTCCAAACTGCAGGGCATCTCATGGAATTCTTTACACTGTTTGGAGCAGTACGAAAATTTTGTGCATCCAAATGGGGAGAAACATTATTTACCTCTAAAAAACATCATGGGATGATACTCTGATTAAAAAAATTCAAATTCTGCCATCTGGAGGCCCATCCGAACCATTCTGTCCAGGGGACAGAATCTCCCCGAATTCAAAAGTTTGTTTTGGTCTTTTGACAATATCTCTAAATCGAGTTGTTTAATGGCTTCCAAATTCGACAGGGAGATATAAAAGAGTCCTTTAAAAAACTATTCCCCTTTGGTCATGCTGTGATATGGATTTCTACTATTCCAAAACAGAGACAGAATTGGTATCTCAAAAACCGGGTTCCAAAACTAGGTCCCATTTTGGCAATAAAAAGGCAGCATGGGAACCTCATTTGTATGTTCGGCCAAGAAGTGATGCTCTTCCATTTTGAAGTCATATAGGAGTCTCGTCCTCATTCTTGAAGTTCTGGAGGCCCCTATTATTATAGGGGGTCATGAATAAAGAAGGAGTTCCACCTGAGCTACCTCCTCTCCCCAATGTCGAGCTAAACGGTGGGTGTTCATTGTGAGGGAGCAATACACCAGTCATGGGATTTCCGATTATTATTTTGGTTACTGGTTTGTTGTAATGAGCATGTGAAAACATTTCATTCCATGTACCTTATATAATTCCATATTTTAATTCTTTTTTTGATTCATGTGATTGAGATACCCTTAATTTCTAACTGATCGATGTAAGGTTTTGAGTTTGTGACTTGTGTTGTTCTGATTAGACATCACAAGAATCCATTTCATACCCACATTCTCGATATTTCTATTTTTTTTGGATGCTCTTGTTCAATTCATATTTTCTCTACATTGAAAATACCACTGTTATTTCATGGATTTGTTCATTATGCAATTAAATAAAGGCATCAAAATTAATCCTGATTCCAATTATTTTCAACCACATAATTACACCAAGCCTAAATTAATCTCCAAGAATGATGAACTTGAATGTTTGTAGTGAACTCACAATGAATCCTTTTCTCTCATAATTATAAAACACCAACATTCCTTTTCAACTTTTAAACTCTTTAAATTAGTAAATTTATATTTAAAACTATTTTCAAAACCACCCCATATTTTAGAAATATTTATTAAAAACAGACACTCTAAACCCACTAACACTCCTTAAGAGACAACCTGGGGTCTGGTCGATACTATATATGAACCTTAAAATCATAATAAATTTTATGTGTCAGGACAGTGATGTCTGCATTCATTACCTCATCTAGTGTTCATGGAGTGTTATTCTGGGGACTGATGGTGAATTTGCAACAACGTGGTCCAATGCCAGCAGAAATAGTACCTATGCCAAAAACATTGATAACTAGCCCATACTATCATGACGTGGTGTCCATGTCAGTGCACTCTTCCCATGATTTCCCCAGCTGTAGCGGTTCATCATCCTGCTTGTCATATTCTCCACCGGACAGCCTACCGTCTTAGAGGTCCACTTCAGTACCCCTATCGGTTCCCCAGCTGCCTCCAATAGATGATTGGGGAATTGAAAAGCTAGACCACAAGTCCAGGCCAAGGATCTTGTGGGACATTCTTGTGGCTAACCATTTTTAGTAGATGTTTTGTCTGGTTGTGGAACTGAACATTAGTGCACCGGAATCGCTCACCCAGGAGGTAGTTGGATGCTTTCACCAGACCCTCTAGGTGACACACAACCATCTTCATCATCAGTAAGTGGCTTAACCCCAAAACTAATCACATTTAGAATACATCATCCAACAATATCGTCTGGTTGATCTGGCCGCACTCCCCATGGCTCAGTGCCTGGATTCACCCGGCTGGCATAAAACCCTCCAACAACGATGTGTTACCATCTTTAAAGTGATATACATGATTAAAATGAAGGATTCTCCACACATGCAGATCCATCTATGGGGGAAGTACGCGGAATCCCACCTTAGATCCATCTAATGCCCACCCATCATTCTAGGCGATATCCAGGATATTCCTCTAGACAGAGTCGAGATTAACACAGCCGATCTATCGGTGGAAGAGATTGAGCGAAACTCTTTTGGGAAAACATACCCCATGGGGGAGTGACACATCTTTTGGACCCATCAAGAAGGATTAGTCACTAGAAGATAAATCAATTTGGTCTTCCTGTACTAACATAGGCATTGGTCCTCAGCCAAAATATCAACAATTGTAAGGAACACCATAGAGTCTCCAAACCCTCATACCCATCTGGCACAGTACAAAAGTCAAAGGATGATCTCAATAAATCTGTATTTCTTCAATATATCACGGAACATAATAAGATGTTCGATGACTTCCTTTCATAGTGTGTTGTAGAGCCTCAACCCGACTGCAGTGATCCCCAGCTGATGCAGTAGGGGAATGCACAATTTTCCTCCAACGAATTGCTTCCAAGTGATCCTGAACATCCCTCCCACATAGGAAGGGATGAGGTGAGAAAATATGGAAAGAGGGAGAGGTATGTGTTGAAAAATACACATGAGCGATGCGACATCCCCCATGAATTATATCTATTTCCCCTAGCTACTATTAAGGATGTCCTACCAGCCTCCCCATGATCCACTGGCCTGATAATCACATTGAAGAACCTGCCAATGCACTTGTGGTCGGGGATCCCCATCTAGGCATGTACCCCTACCAAGATGATCCCATAGTGGTTCTGATTTCTTGTGTCGAGGCATTGGAAACACAACTGGTGGAAATCCCGCCTGATGGAAAACTATATATGGAATAGGTGGATGATATGCCAGCACCCCCAGTTTTTGGAAATCCCACCATCTCCACTATTAATGGGACGAGTGACCCACTGCAACATCTGGCCCACTTCATTTCAGGGTGTGGAACCATGTTGGAAAACTCAGCATTATAGGGGGATACCAAACTCTAATGCTTTGGTATAGACATAGGAAGGACTGATGTTTGTTTGGTATAACCTGCAACCCATCTGATTAGTATCCTGCTAGGAAGATCTTTATCGGAAATTTCATTACCAGTTATGTTCCACCACTAGGAACACAAGTATTGCAGATCTACTTATGTGCAAGGAGAGGCCTAATAAGTGTTTCAAAGACCTTTTTTCATTGTAAAGGGCTCACATAATTGATTGACATGCTACCAAATTTACAGAAACTTTTCACGATGTGTGTCTATTAAATGTAAAGACAAAACAAATCCCCTTTCTGATCACCCAAAACTACCCCACTAGATTATGAGAATTATCTGATAAGGCCTAGTGCCTATAGGATGCCTTACAGTTGGCCAAAAAGGCACCCTCGTTTCCTCCTATGATTCCTGGAAGAAGGTTTCCTAAGGATGATCCCATTGTAGTGGCATAGATAGAGGCCCCCTTTAAACAAGAGTTTTTTCAAGGGGAGCCACCTCCTTAGCCTCATAGAGGCCCTCCAACTTAGGCGTAGCTTCCATCCTAGTAGAATCCACCTTAGAACTAGAAGGTTCCCCCACGTAACACGCTACCACCTCTCAGGCGAGATAACCATGATCCACCTCCTCAATAAAATCCTCTAGACCCTCATCATGGTTTGGATTGTAGGGACACATTCCCAGATAGGAGAAACCAGACCTATTTATTTAACAAGGGTTAGTTCCCTTTCTATTTATGAAGAGCTTTGGAATAGGGGATTGTACATTTTAATGAATGGAGGAGGCTAGAAGTGGTGGGTCTCATTGATCAACTCAATTACTTCCCCTATAACTGGATCCTAAGGCACACCCTTAAATAGTGCTATATGTTTAAGGACTAGCCTCATGACCATGTTGACTACAAAATAGTCATTTTGGACCCAGCACTTGCACATGTGAATGTGTTTTCCTAAAGCCCGATAGCGGTAGTGATAGTGAAGGTGAGTGGAATCATGTTTCTAACCATGGGTCTCATATGTTTGATAACTGGATGGATAGTAAGGCAGTCACCCATGCCCATCGTATTATTTGGGCATGTCTGAATCAACCTAAGAATTCAGAAGATACTACAACACCAACATCCAGTACCTCTATGTCTACGAATCAGTTGTCCCCTTCCTAGAATTGAAAGAACCCACGGTGTAAGGGAAAACAAAGCCCTAATTATGTTGTTGTCATTCCTTACTCTTAAATACTTCTTGCCCTCATAGATTGAGATTCCTCCAAGAATCCACCCAGAAGTGGGTGAATCTTCAAGTGATAGTCAAGGGTACTCCCCAGTTAACATTGTAGAGCTGGTAAACCCCTATATGATTTCTGATAGTAAGGAGCACCAGGCTAATCCTCCAAATGTTCCCAGTTGTCGTTATCATTGAGGGAGCTGAGGAAATATGGGTCGTTAGAGTGCCTTGGTCAGTATTTCAAGCCAAGTTGTTCATGTTAACAAAACTAGGAAGTAGGGCCAGTGTAGATGTCATCTGGAACAACCTTATCATCTACTGTAATCAGATCCACCTTCACCGCCGTTTGTTTTACTTGATCAGGAAGAGCCACCTTTACCGCATCAGGATTAGCCGCACTCTGATACAAACCAGTCTTAGTCATCGGGCCTTCGTATGGTTGTCACTCCACATGCTTCAACTAGTGAGTAGTGGGATATTTCCATCACCAATAAGTCATAAGTCCAGCTGGTATGGCCCATCGTACCTCCTATTTTAGAGCGACCTACTGTAAGTAGAAGCTCACACATGTCAAGGAATTATGATTTCTTAAAACATATTTCCAACATTACAGCAAGGCTCTAAATCTTTGAGGCCCTTTTACTGTCATCAGATATTCATGAAGCCCTCACTGAGGCTTTATGAAGCCCCCTATGGTTTGAGACAGAGGTTGCAGCTGTAGAAGCCTTCCATACAAGGGATCATATGCCAATTGTACATCACTTGATATTTTAATGGAGTGTATGTTCATTACTATCTTATCGACTCATGATCCAAGATTAAACTAATCCGGAATCTTACACTAAGATAACTGGGGTTGTCTAAGGATGATCTTACTCCCCCTAACCTAAAAATTCATGGTTATGGTAGGACGAAATAGATAACAGTTGACAAGATCCTCCTTATGACCCAATTATGTGGACTAGTTTCCTGTACCGAGTTCATGGTTTTTTCACAAGACACCGCCTATAATGTGTTGATGGGAAGGCCATGGCTCCACCTACATGTGGTAGTTCCTTCATTGATTCATCAGTGCATCAAGTACTCCCTTAATGGTCGATTGGACTTACATCAAGTAGATGCATCTCCCATTTCCTCTAATGAATCCTGATATCTTGATGCCGACTATTACAAGATCAAGGTCAAGAATATTCCGGGTAATGGGTTTGAGCATGATACGGTTGCGATCGACCTATGGACAGATCTAGATGATGCCTACATCATTCAAATACACCTATTGGAGGCTAAAACCCCAGACATGGGACAATTTTTCTTTATTTCTTGAATTAGGGGGAAGCACATTCCCAAACCTAGGTGATACTACAAGACCAACTCATACTATTACACGAATCATGATTAGGTGATCCCAGATCACCCTACTCTCATAAGGTATCAGGATGTCCTCCCCATGGTAATGAAAATATGGAATACGTTTCTATTTTATGATTAGGGAAATACCGGATTAATACTACATACCACTATTGCTTTGATATTATCATTTGTGACCCCTTGGGTCGAAGAACCGATTGTATCAGTTTGACAACCTACATTGTTATGGTTTCAGTAGCACATGACCCCCCAATGTAGTTTTCACAACCATAGAGGCTTGTACCGGCCTACCATCTGGATTTTTCAACTCAGGGGAAACTCCTACTTCAAATGATCACTATTCCCAATGTGAAGAAGATGATTTATAGGATGCTCCCCAGCATTAAAAGATGTCATTTATAAAAACGATGATGAATTGGTGTGGGTGAACATCGATAGGGAGCAGTATATGAAACCCACACTAATCATTGTTGTTAAGCCTCTTGAAGAGAAACAATGGAATGTGGACATCCTGAAACTGCACAGTGACATGCTTTCCTAGAGTTATGATGAGATTCCAGGTTAATATCATGAGGTAACCATCCACCACCCCTGTCTCCTGAAAAATAATCATGGGTTTAAGAATCCTCCCACAAAGATAAACTCTGCTCATGGGGCCATGGACGAAGTCGAATATGAACACCTAATCAAAGAAAATTTCATTAAGGAGGTCCAGTACAACAAATTTATAGCCAACATTGTTCCATTTAGGAGGAAAAAATAGAAATATTAGAGTCTACATCATCTTTTGAGATCTCAACCATCATTCCTCTAAGGATTATTTTTCCCTTCCTGTAATAGAATTGTCGATTGATGCTACTACTGGATTCTGGACCCTCTCTTTCATGGATGGGTACACCGTGTATAACCCGATCACAATGGCTGTAGAGGATGAGGAGTCTAAAGCCTTCAGAGAACCAGAATGTAAATTATATTATCATGTCATGCCCTTTTGACAAAATAATGCTGGTTCCACCTATCAGTGGGATATACATAGCATATTAATGATGATCCTTAGGACACTGGTGGAATGCTCTGTAGATGATCCGGTGGTCAAATCACTCCAGCAACAGGACCATCTCAAGGACCATGATAATGTGTTCTACATCCTTCATTCCTTCTACATGAATATGAATCCATTGAAGTGTGCCTTTGGGGTCACCTATGGAATGTTTCTTGGTTTCGTTGTCATTTTCCAGGTATTTGAAATCAACCCGGTGAAGATCAAGGCCATCAGCTAAATGTCTCGCCCATGCCACACCCGGGAGCATCGTTGTATCCAATGCCACTTTGCCTACATATGTCGATTCATCATGAATATGAATAGAACATGTCATCCCTTTTCCCAGCTATTGATGAAAGTCACTCTCTACGAGTAGGATGAATATTGTCATACTTATTTCAAGGAAATCCATGAGTATCTACTCCAGCCTCCCGACATAATGGCACCTGTATCCAAAAATCAACTAGTCCTTTATGTGACCACCCTAGAATGATATATCGGTGCCCTCCTCACCCAGCCGAATAATGAGGGAATAGAGAATAGTCTCTACTATCTCTACTGCATGATCATCTATACGAAGACCATAAAAATACATATAAAAAAGAGCTGCCTCATTCTTGTATTCACTATAAAGAAATTGAATCATTACTTGAATCTCCTAGTGGTACAGTTACTGTAATGAGTGGATCCAGTATAGTACATCATAAAACACCCCATGCTGATAGGTCATGTCGATCGGTTGGTAGTGATTATCTAGCAGTTAGACATTAGGATCATTCCTTAGAAGGCTACCAAGGATCACGAATTTACAGATTTCCTCACCACCCATCTGGCTCATATGGACCAGTCCCAGGACCTTGATTTTTTAGATGAGGCAATTATACCTGTTGAAAAATCCATCCCGTGTTGGAAAATGAATTTTTATGGTGCTTCTCGGAGCCCCACCGATAGAATGCTCAATGACCCTAGGCTCAATAGTGTAGGCCTAGTTATTGTCTTCCTCACTCCAGTGCAAGTTGTTCTGCTATATTCATTCTTGCCGTCAGAAGGCTACACCAACAATGAGGTAGAATATGAAGCTCTATTATTTGGCCTCGATCTGTCCCTCGAGATTGAAAATCCACACTTTCATAATAAAGGGGACTCTGAACAAGTCATCAAGAAGATCAACAGTGACTATGTCTTCAAAAAGATAGAGCTTGTACCACTATTGGAAAGCACCCTCTAGCTGATGGCCTAGTTCCCATATCATCCAGATGTTACTCATGTCCATTGATCATAGAACGGAAGATCCTAGGCCTTGGCTAGCCTAGCTACATCACTTGCAGAGCCTGAACATGATGATTTGATTGTCCATGTGGATCAATGGAGGGTCATCCCTCCCATCACACCATATGACAATGAGAGCATGTTGGTAACCCACCTTACCATCATCTCCTCCATGTCAGGACCTCCAGGTCCCCCAGATGTAGTGATTGTGGTGAATCCTGACTGGAGAACCTCCATTGTCGAGTACCTCCTAAATGGTTATCTCCCAGTAAATTAAGCTGAGCATGAGTGATCTAATGCCACACAATACAGTTTACCCTATAGAGTGGTCACGGTCTTCATAAGATCCTCTAAAAGTGTGATATTGATAGGATTTTAATTAGTTACATTCAATGAGATGAGATTCCTCATGTCATGCAGGAGGTTCATGCTGGTTCTGGTAGGGCTCATCAGACCGGGACGAAACTATCTCACCGGATCTAGAGATTGTGGTATTTTTGGATCTCTGTCCTCACTGATAACTGCACAAACATTCGGGCAACTGAGTTGAATAAATTTTATTCCAAGTACAATATTTTTTCTAACCATACCTCATGATACCATGCACACGAAAATGGAAATATCGAGGCATTCAACAAAACCCTCTCTAACATTTTGCGGAAAATGGTTGGTAAGAACAAGAAGATTTGTCCGGAAAAGCTCCCCAAATCCCTTTGGGATTATCATACGAAGAATCATAATTCCACCCAGGTTACCGTATACTCCCTAGTGTATGGAACATAAGCTATCCTTCCCATAGAGATTTAGTTTACTTCATTACTCATCGCTGTCTATTATCTTCATGCACTAGATAATGAATCTAAAATCCGGCTGGATGAAGTGGACTCACATGACGAGAACATGCTACATACCCTACACAATCCGGAAAGGAATCAGAACAAGATATATAGTTCCTCCATAAATTATTTCTCCTCCACTCTTTTTTTCATGGTGACATGGTGTTTTCCTTGAGAACAACAATGATAGATGGACGAAAACCACCCAATATGGAGACCATGTGGGAAGGACATTAATTTATTCATATATTTTTTCCCAATTGTGTATACTACTTAGATTCCAAAAATGGTGAGAGTATATCTCTTCCCACCATTGCCATTTTCCTCATGAAATAATTTTCCTAAGGAAATTCCATCCTACATGACCTTATACTTTTTGGTCCTACATGACCATAAACTTTTGGTTCCTACATGAACATAAACTATTATGTCCCGCATGAAATTAAACTATACATCATCTCACAAGATGTTAAATTGTATCCAGTCCAGTACAACCTTAAGCTGTAATGTACCGCATGAAATTAAACTGTATGTATTCCTTCAAGATGTTAAACTACAAGAAATATGTGTGGCTTGATTCCCATCTTCATGGGATATGTAGGAATGCTCGGATGCTTCGTCTGGAGTTTAACCCCTAGTTTCCTCTTAGACTATCTCTGAGGTATAGTTCCATTGGTGGGTCATGCATCGTGTCTTGTAGGCTTCTTTGGACCCACTCATGTTATGATTATTATGATCAAACCATGTTCTCCCCTTTGTGTTCTTCTACTCTCCCATGTCCTCACTGCACGATGCTAAACTGCATGGACTTCAAGAACTAAGTATGGATTTCTTCCCATCATTATTTGATATGTAGGAATGAGCAGATATTGTATTCTATCAGCCCAGCCCCAACATCATAATCTCCCCTATGGTCAGAAAACAAGGAATGGTGCTAGATTTTTCCCCCTTTACAAAGGGTACATCATGATTGCACCATCTAAATACTTCCCTAAATATCACCACTTCCTTCAACATCCTTCTTGATGATAAATTGAATATGAACATTTATGCTTCACACATTCTGATTACTAGGAAGTCTACCGTCATTCATATCCATGATGGCCCCGAACGGTATGGATGCTTACCCCAAGGGATCTCCTACCAATATGGGCCAATTTCTTAGAGGGTTTCAATAGAAAATTTGATAAAAGTCCGTCATTGCGAATATGGTCAGTGGTCGATGATAATTTGTTGATTCATATCTCATGTCATACGATATGGACACTATATTTCAAACATGGTCAACATCTATCCTATTTCATTGTCACCACCCCCATATGTCCCATGTATTGGGTGGTGTAGTTCATTTTAACCGGCTATCTCACCAAATGTTAGTTTTCCTCAGGCAAGAGTGCGAGTCCAACTCTCATGACCTCATTTGCTGGTGGGAGCCTGGTCCTACTCCTTATTTCCCACACCGAGCATTGTGCACGTGGGCTTCATATGAGTGGTAAGGCAACACCCACGTAAGGGGAGAGAACATATCTACAGTACAATCCCCATGACCTTAATAGAGGATCCTCATTATCCCCACCACAAGACATTAAACTATGAATTGGTTGGGATCTCTCGTCGTAGATCCCTCAAACCTATCGGCCCCATGTCCCATGTTCTCATCTGGGATTCTGTGGTGTAGTATGGACTGATTTCCTCATTCATGTCGAGCTATTTATTAAACTCCACACAAATCCCCTTGAGACATCCCTCAATCATCTTTCGTCCTTTATATGAGCACATGTCCCTCCATGTTTCGTGAACCCACCATTTGGTTTACATGATATTTTTTTTATCAAAAACGACCCCAGAAATGTGTAGCTGCATAGCCCAAGGACTCTCCAACTATTTCAGGCAAACCACCTCGATAATTTTGAGAAAAATGTTGATACAATTCACATGTTTCAAACACGATTAACGGTTGACACTCAACTGTTTTCCCCAATCTCTAGCTACATAGATATGGATATTGGGTTGCAAACGTGGTAAATGGTTATCCTCTATAATTTTTTTTATTTCTTCATTCTCCATAGGCTTGATAATTCTCCCATGTACAATCTTGTCCCATGAATATGTCATTAAAATAATAATCTACGGTCCGAGCAGTACGACCTTAAACTGAGAGTACCGTTGTCCTCACCACAAGACGTTAAACTATGAACTCCTTCTGACTTCCCCTTTCTAGTACCTCATCCATTTCAGACACTTGTCCCATGTTTTCACTGAGGATTGTATGATGTGGTATGAGATTATTCCCTCATCCCCTTTAGGCTACTCACGGTGCCATACACATGCCTCATTGGGGAACCTTCCCCTATTTTCGTCCATCCTGCATGTCGTTAAACTGCACTACATCCTTCCTTAGAAATATGTGTGTCTTGATTCTTATCCTTATTGTATATATAGGACCACCCAAACATCTTGTATATGGGTACAAGCCCATCTCTTAAAAACCTTCTTATCATTCTGGCCTCTTTGTCTGAGTCCTTTCAGGGGAGGGGTATGTAGTGTGGTATGGGCATATATCCCCATTCACCTCGGGTTTGTAATAACCAAGACACATACCTATATCTCCCCTTAGTTACATTCACTCACTTTCCCTACCATCATATTTTCATGTCGTATTCTTTTATGTTGGGCACCTCGACCCTCTTTTGTGATTTACCAATGTTCCCAAGAGTACATTGGTTTAGAACCTTGAGTTTGTGATTCTACCTGGACATGATTTCACCCATTTTTCTGGCTTAATATTCCCAATAATGTGGGCTTTCATTATATTTCACATCCATAGGGACCCTAAAATGTAATGGATTCTTGGACCAAGGGCTCTTCTACCATTGTGGTCCAACGTCCTTGAGGGTTTCAAACCACAAATTGATACAAGTCCAGCATTGCAAATATGGTCAGTAGTTGATGCTCATTTATAGTTCCTATTTTCGGTGACACGATGTGTTTTATGTGTTTTTAACATGGTTAACATTTACCCCCATCATCATGACAACCCCATAAAGCTATAAATCTTAGTTTCATGATTCACATCATTTAATAGCACATCAGGTCCAATGGAAATTTCGAAACTCTTGGTATTATCCCTTAGTGCGCATTTGCACATTATGAGGAAAAATCTATAGCTAAGCGTTCTTTGGGGATCCTCACCCACTTACCCCTTTTACATGTATCCATTGCATTACAAAGACTTATTCTTCCCTTGTTTTCCACACCGTGTTTGACACATGTGGGATTAGGGATCAGATCTAGGTCTGCACTCTCTTGGAAGAGATTTGCTTCTTCAATGTACAAGCTCTGGGACCTTAAACTAATATCTCCTCATACAACCCCTCCTTATAACTACATATTTCATGATTTCCATCCCAATGGGATATGTAGGAATTCCCATACATCTCCTCATTAGGTTCAGCTCAAGTTCCACTAATTATCTTTTCTGTTTAGAATGTTTGGCCTCAACTCTTATGAGACTGCATGTTGTGGGGTTTGGAGGATCCTTTCCTCATTCATGTAGGGTTTTCAATTGCTTCAACTTGTACTCATCTTCTCATAGATAGTCTCTCCTACCTCCTGGCCCTCATGATATTAAAAATTATATAATCCAACATGACATTAAACTGTATATGGGCCTACATGACCTTAAATGGTTACATCCTACATGACATTAAACTAAAATATTATAACTAAGTATGGGTTTATTCCCATCCTCTTGGGATACCTAGGACCACCTTGATGTTTCATCCATAGGTCCAGTCCCCTATTTTCTGACCACTGTTGGCCCCTCAGCCCGTGGTTTCTTCCTCGGAAACGTGCATGGTGTGGTGTGGACCTTGTCCCCATTCACGTCAAGTTTGATTTATCACATCATGCACATTCCCCCTATGGTCCCACATGATGTTAATATATTATGTATTTATTTCAAGAAGTTAAAATTCACTATTTGGTCCAATCACATGAACCTAAACTATAACATCACCATCCTTTCCAGACGACCAAAAATGGAACTGTATCGTGATGTCCTCACTCGAGGGGACATCATGTTGGGGTTTTTCATCCACCATACCATTTTTCAATGACTACATGCATCTTGATTCCTGTAGTGATACCAGGATTCTCTATCCTAGGATTATTACTTAAAAGAAAAACATATCTAATTTAAATGACATTCAAGATCTAGAAAATGCCACATCATTTGGGGTGAGCTCCAGACCCACCCGACCATACTATCCCTAGCACTGGTAAATTACCATGATATCTCTAGAACTATATATGAAATGATTTCTATTCTCATGTGGTACTTAGGAACACCCAAACACTTTTCCTTGGGCCCATCCTAACTTTCACTTTTGGTGCATCGACCTAAAAGATTCTCACTGAGAACATTGTGGTGATACATACACCTACTCTGCTCAATCATGTCGGGATTAATAATTACCTCACCACGTGTCTGCCTCCTTCAGTTTCATCAACAGTCCATGCTCTATGACCATAAAATATGTACACTTAACATCCTTTCCACAAGACTTTAAACAGATCTACATCATCCCAAACTATGTATGACATGATTCCCATCCTCATGGGATCTGTAGGAATTCCCAAGAATATTGTCTTCGAGTTCATCCCCAGGAATCATAAATCCTACTTCCTTTTTTCACATTGGCCCTAATTCTATTTGGACCATGTTGTGTGGCGAGTACCTCTTGGGTTTACATTCATGTCCGGATTTGCAACAACTATACCATGTACCTACCTTGTCTTTTCCAAACCTGTTCTGAACTCTATGACCCTAAACTAAGATCTCCCTTTTGGAAATACGCGTCTGGTTTGGCTACTTCACCGCCCTGCGCACTGTCCATTAAATCAAGTACCCACTTAATGGTCCACTGTATGACCTTAAGCTAGATGTGTGTGACCCCAGGACCATTGTCCTTTGGAATGAAATTGAAACCTTTTATCAGATATTTCTTATTTTTGTACTCATATGAATTGTGACAAAGAGCCTATGATATGTAATTTTCACAGGGTCATTCACTTGTTCTATGTCCAATCATATAGATCCCATTATTCGGATCCCCATCCTCCTCCATGTCCAAAGGGACCCCCTTTAGGTCCAAGTCCCATGCCACATTGGATCATCTAAAAACTCGGGCCAATTCCCTTGAAGACCCCAGGCGACATTTGTGACATTTCTCGTGTTTCGAATATGGTCCACGGTTGACCCTCTTTTGTATGTCCCCATTCCAAACTAACCTGAAGTAGCGGCTATGTTTCAAACATGGTCTGAAGTTATCCTCTATCTCCATACCACTGTCATTGTGATCTAGATCAAGGGTTTCATGATTCACATCTTTCCCCCATGTGTTCAAGTGGAATTCTAGCACACTTGGTTCTACCCCCTCAACATGTCTATGCACGTCAAGAAGGCGAGTGAATAATTTTTGTATTTTACACTACTAGCATGCCAATCCCCCTGATGTGTTCCTTGATATACTAGAAAAAAATCACCACTACCCTTTGTTATCCACATCGAGCATGACTCACGTGGGATTGGTAGTTTTGGTTGGGTGTGTACTAGTGAGGCAATTCCATGTGGGCCCTACGTCCTCTAGAACTACATATGGATTGATTACCATTCTCATGGGATACATAGGAAGGCCAAAACACTTTTCTTCTGGCCCTTCCTAACTCTCACTTTGGGTACCGTGACCTAAAAAACATCCTCTAGGGATATGTGGTGTGGTGAAAACTCGTTATGTCCCAATTGACGTCAGGTTTATAGCTACCACGTCACATAATCCCTTCTTAGGATATCAAATTTCAGCCGTCATTATATCATATGAAGTTAAATGGAATTATTACCTATGTCCTCAATGCATGAAAATAAATTTTAGTTCTACCCTGAACAAATTCATGATGCCCCATGTTAATCATGGGATCTATCAGTTCTCTCACCAGAGAAGATTATCCCAAATAGTGATGGCCTTTGACCATGCATTTCATTAAGTACATAGTTTGGCATGATTCCCATTTTCATGGGAATCATAGGTACACCAAGGAAATTCACTACGGGCCAACCTTGGTTCATTATAACATATAGCCCCTCGGCCCCGATCTTGGTCTAGGAAGTATGACTTTTATACTATGTGCACCATCCTCATCGTATGACATTTAAACTACGTGTCTGTCATACTCATTGGTATGGAATAAAACCACAAGGCATTCCATGTCCTCAATAGAGAGGTAATGTTCAGAAGTATGAATGTTCCCAGATCAGACCTATGCACTAACCTAATGTATCTTCATGGCAGTGGCGTGATTTTAGGATTGGTGGGAATTATTCGAATAAACCATAACTCCACCCTCATAAATTTTCATTCCTTTTATTTGGAAACTCATACTCATTCATGTCTGGAGGAACCCTCTAACATAATGGGTGCCTGGCCTATTACTCCCCTACTGTCCTAGGTTAACATTTTAGAAGACTAATGGATGAAATTTCGAGTCAAGCCTCATGTTCCAAACATGGTCAGCGGTCGACCCTCATTTTTAATCCCCATTTTAGGACAATGGAAAAGGATACTGTGTTTCGAACATAGTAAACAATTATGCTTCATTGTCATGCCATCCCTACAGTGTTCCATATTTTGTGTAATTTGATTCATACTTTCTTCTCCCAAATGTTTAGATTAATTCCAACGCCCATGGAATTACACAGCTCGTGCACTAGAGCACACTGGGGAAACACTAATTCAACTATTTTGAGAGCATCATCCTCCAGTCAGGCCTCACCCATTATTCCCAAAAATCCGAATTGGATTTTCAAACCACAAATTCCAGAATCATGGATTGAACTCTTATATTCATATGGAATAACAAGGGGGTCATCTCTTGTTTCTCACGTCGGGCCAGACCAAGGTGAGCTTAGGGATTGATCACTGAATGTTCCACGAATGTAATGTGAATTAAATAGAACAAAAGCGAATAAAAAAACCCATTTAGGAATACTTAACAAATATTCAAAACATGAAATTACATTCAAAGGATACATGAATCACAACACCTGAGGATCAACCCCTCTGATGGATGGTTTACCCCTTCAAAAAAGTGTTGTAGCTCTTCCACCCTCTAGATTTTGGTGTCCAGGATTAACAGTCACCTATTTAGTTCCCACTCCTCCTCAGCAGTAGTGGGACATAGCTCATCGGTATAGATATGGGCCAGATAATTGTTGGTTTGGATGATAGTCATCTCCTTGGAGGCAAGCTTCATGTGCTCTTCGGCCTCTACCAGCTGGGCCTTCAGACATGATATGATCTTTGATTGCACGGTGAGGAATGCAGAATGGTTATCTACCCAGACCTATAGCTGTTGAATATCATTTTCAGCCTACTGGAGCCTATTGATTTTCACCACTTTTCTCCACTTCCATCCCACACCAAGGCCATTGTCATATTCCCAAATCTACTCTAACATGAGAACTCAGACAAGCATGTGAGCACATAGGGAATCCTTTCCCCCAGCGCACAATTCATGCAGCTGGGACCAATGCCTCCCCATATTGAATATCCATTTTTCTTGAGGGGTTTCATCACTGAAGGGATTAATCATATTATATGACTGGAGACATGCGATTTTCTTGTCCTCCTCATTAGAGGTCGTCTCATACAGATTTGTTGGGTCAGAAGGTTCCTATGGGGGAAACACCCCCACGAACTCATCAGTAGGGTCTATATCAGGGGTCTGATCAGGTATGGTAGGACACATTCTATCTGATCAATCTTCATCATTATATCCCAGCAAAATGATCTCAGGATCTATACTATTAATAGTCCCACCAGTAATCAGGAGCACCGTATCATGGTCGGTTTGGATATCTGCCTCCAAGACCACCGGCATTCCCTTGGGTAAGGCACCATCAAGAGTACAATCCAACCATGCCAAGGTAGCCCACTCTATTTGAAAAAACTATTCATACCAAAAATTGTGCACAAACCATAGTTAATCTGAACAATGGGTGGCGGTCATGAATTTTGTAAATGAAACTCACAAAAATCAAATTTTCTGTGTCGATCCTAGTTGATTTTCTTTGGGACCCCGAGGTATGGTCCTCCGTATATTGATGGGAAGTATGAAAACTCTGGATGAACAAACTAGGGTGTCTCATCCCCACTGGATGCGGTAATCACCATAGTCGAGGGCGTATATCCCAATGGCCCTGCAACTACATCTACTGTTGGGCCGAAATGATTTATACATATAAGGCCCTCTTCTAAAGATAAAATATTAGTGAGTATTCCAATGTAACCTATAAGATAAACCTAGGTGAGGGACACATGGTTTTACCATGAGAGCCTCAAAAAAAAGTTCATGTTCTGGGTCTGTTTCACTAACCTCTCCCTCCTCTAGAGGACTCCCACTACCTTCCTCCTCCCCTAGGTGGATTCATCTGATTCATCTGATTCATCTGACGAAGGACAATGCTCCCTCAATTTTTCTGCCAATAACAGCAGAGGGGTCGTTCAATACAGAAATAATTTTACTGGATCCATCATTGGACACGGGGAAACCCGAGAGCGTACAATGTCCTCCAACTCGGCCAGATATTGCTCCTTCTCTGCCTGAGTTACTACTATGTTGGCCCTGACAGGGCCGATCCCCGACCAATCCATCTTGGAATGGTTCAGGTGATTCCACATCTCAGACGGGTTTAGGAATTGCAGATTGACATCTCAAATGTCCCAAACATCCAAGAATATAGCATTATCCCACATATCTATGTGGCGCTGCCGCTTCCCTAGAGCCCTGGTGGATATCCAGTTGAACTCCCTAGAAGACCTTGACATTGGATGACTTTACTCCTCTGGGACCATTGGTTTCACCACTAAAACCTCCCTTTCGACCGGTGTGGGCCTCGCCGCAACTACAACCTTGCCACCATGAGAGATCCTTGCCATCTTCTAGACCTGGCCTCAGGGTTGGGGAGGGACCCTATCATCAGCCCAAATGGTTGGCTGCTTCAGCATCTCCCTGGGGTAGTCCGCTTCCCTACTCATGGAATATGCCTTCAACTGGCCGAATATGGCCATGGACGAAGGCAAATCATTCAACATCTTCCCATATTATCGTATAAATATGTGCCACATATTCTAAATCACACATGGGTGATCCTTCCGATGAACTTCCAAATAGCCTTGAGGGGTCAGTCGTTGCATGCACCAAAACTGTCTTGAAAATCAGTGTGGGTTGTGTGGCTCAAAGAGGGACTCATGGTCAACCCATGCCAATAGGACTCCACCCCTAAATTCCAGGAGGTAGGAATGATTCTCCCTCATTCCCATTACATCATCTATGGATATACCTATTAGCAATGGGAACAAGAGGAAATTGAACTCTTCTGCCTTCCAGACCAGGTTCAGAAGTGCTTGAGTGTCATCGTGGCCGGAAATCTCCCCACTACATTCAGAATGGATGGGCATAAATTTGATCCTGGAGGGGAAATGGGGTTTATATATTCATATATTCCCCTAACATGCACCACTATCCAACCTTATAGGAGGTAGAATGGCCCTCATATTCTAAGTGTCTTCTTCCCCTCGCTTATTTGTCATAACATCTTATATTGCATAGCGAGCATCTGGATCCCAAGGTTGACCCATCCCCCTATCGCCAACATAGACGGCATGATAAACGTGATCGGTCACACTCCCAGGTCCGTGTCTCTCACCATTAGGATCAAAAAGCATATTTCAACTGTAATGAATGCATCCCTCCTGACTACCTATTGTTTCTCGGTACTGACATTGAATCCATATGATTTCAATTGGCTGTCCTCCAAACACCGTCAGTATGAGAGATCCTTTCTACATTTGAGCCCCCATCGGGAATGTCTAAGCCTCACAGTGAGCTACCAATTTTCCATGTACTTAATGAACTGCTTGAACCATCATTTAAAATGGAATACCCTCACTGACTACTTGTCTTCTCCCTACCCAAGATCTCTTAATGCCATCCTTAGCAGCAACATCATCTCTGGATCCTCCTACACACCCAAATCATGGAGGAATTCATCGTTTATTGACCCCAGTATTGTTACTCCTAAAATATGGTATAGATCCAATAGCCTAATACCAACCTCTCCATGGTGAAAATAGAAGATATTGGTCCTTGATGACCACCTTCTAAGGAACTTTGGCGTCAGATTATTCGGTTGATTGATATTGAAATGGAAGGCCCATGCCACCTCATAATGGCCCAATCGCCTCAGCTCTGCCCCAAATTTTCCACATGAGGAAACTATCTAGTAATCCCAAGCCCATTCATCTATAAATTTTCCACCTTTTCAAATATCCCACTCATCCTACCACCCCTTTTCTATGTTCCCCATGGATGCCTTCAAAATTGTATGGTACAACAGAACATATGTCTACAGCTGCAGTTACTTCTTGTCAATGTTATTTAGATGATTATATTTAAAGTATGAATTTAGAGGCATGAAGTCCTCCTGGGAATGGTTTTCAGCTTCCATAAACCTTTTTTGATGGTAGGAAATTCTCTTGAACCAGTTTTTTGTCTTGTCCGTGCTCGCATCATCGATGAAGACATCATCCCTTATACCGAATTTGTTCAGAGTAATCCTTCTACACAAAAAATAGTCCATCTGACTATCTGATAGTAGCTCTACATGATAATTATGGTTAGAATGGAGTCTTATGAACACACCTATATCGGAGCTATATTCCATTTCTTCCCTCCGGGTAGCATCTGCAATGACCCCTTGGCAGCCTACAATTGAACCATTCCGTTTTTTGGAAATTCAACCCTTTTTGGTTCTGGTTAATGAAGCACATTTGAAAAGACCATTTTCTAATCCCATTCAGGGAGCTCAGTCCCAGAAAATAATTCTCCATGACTTAACCTAACCTTTGGGCACAATCTACAGAGCTCACCGTCGCAAAGACAAAGAATCGTTGTGGACCGTGTATCGGGAATCTCGATTTGCGGAGAGCAATCGCGGAGTAAATAGTGCCTCGAAAATCCAGAGTGCAAAATGCCAAAACATAGAGGCAATAAAGGAAAAAATATATTTCTTCCTCCCTTATTTATAGATGATTACCTATTGTGCATCACAGCATGTCCGACCGTGGTGAGCGTCGTGGTGCTCGTAGCCTGCGTGTCCCCTCTCCGCCTTACGCGCATACATCGCGAGTCTCCTTCACAATCCTTATTCGTGATTTTCCTTAGAGTTTTGGTGATTGACCCTCATACATTGACCCTCGTTATGTCCTCAACTCTAGGTCTGAGGGGGGTGGGCATTTTTTGGTTCCAAAATTTGGAAAGAGGAAGAACAATCGCAAGGACTTTGAGGTAGCCTCACAAAGCGTTTTTGCGGAGCCCCGTAACACCGCAACCGGGGAAAAGCTACCCCATTTTGCAAAGAAACCATGAATAAAGAAGTTAGGGAGCTCCACTATCATATTTGATGTTGTTGAAGCTGCTTTAGAGCAAGGAGGCAGGTGGCTCCACGATCATATTTGACCTTTGTGAAGCCACTGTGGAGCAAAGGGGTGGGAGGCTCTGTAGTTACGACAAAATGCCTTGTGTCTTCATGATAAGAGATCTCTGCTTCGCGGTGAATATTACCTATAAATAATGGGATCCCCTTGATCCCAATGGACGGATCCTACATCTTTATCCTTCTTCACTCTCAAATCGTGATGCAATTTCTGCTCTGCTAACCATGATCTCTTCAAGGTAATTTTGTATCATGAAGTTCCTTTCCCATTTCTTAAATAATATCCCTTATCAATGAGGGATTCCTTTCACGGAGCCAATGTTCATCCGTAAATAATGGGGATCCCCAAGGAAACTCGGGTCTTCATGAAGAACTTATTCATTTTGAAGTACCCACTAGGCACATATAACCCACATGTCATGGTAGGGTCACTATGCTTCGTGATGCACACAACTTCGCTGTGTTATTCTTCACAAAGTACCCTTTCTTCACAAAGCCCTGCTCTACAAAATCCTTTTTAATTAATGAAGCACCTTCCATATGCTCTTATTCTCTATTCATTTTCTAGGCCATATCAAATCATGAAGCATACACATTCACAAATCCCCTCCAATATATGGAGCATCGGTGCTCCATGAGGCTTCTTCCACTGAACCCCTTTTCAATGCAACCCCTTTTCCTGTGCAACCCTCCACGATTGCAAGAAGATATTTCAATGTCCCTTGGGCGGTGCTTCAGGTTGCATTGCTACACCTTATGATTCTTCTCATGGGCACACTAATAGCTATTTTTTCTTCTCATATCCACACTCCCATGGGCCCCACAATGGAGCACTCTAAGACACCGCCACGCCATGGCATTAGTAATGCATTCCCTTCCACACGGGTGGGTGATTATCATTTATGTATGTCCTAGGGGTGTGAAGTGATCCGGCCATGTTCGAGGTACATGAAATTTAACTACAAAGCACCATCATACTTATAGAATGATGTTAACCAGTATCCTCACCCCATGTCTTCTACATGAGGAGCCCCATATCAGACATTCTCTATGGCCTCTCATGTCACGGACCGAATCTGGTCACCGCCAAAACCGGCACCAAACCCAGCCCGTGACATGACCCGAAGGGCGTTCCCTATCCCCACGGACTGGCACAAGTTCCCGGGTATCATTTATTTAGGTTTGGGAACGATTTACCCGAATATGAATGCATAAACCATTAAAAACAATCAATAAACTGAATCTGAAAAATTTATACCAAACAATGTTTAAACAAAAACCAGAACTGAATACATAGGTTTAGAGTCAATACAAAAGGTCCAAAGACACAATGTAACAGAAACAAAACAGCCCCATGGACTCCACATGACAAGGGGTCATCACCCCCAAGTCGTCTCCACTACTCCTCCCCAAGGATGAGGACTAACACCCTGAACCGTCAACACCCTTAGCCTTTCCTTTACCTGGGTCAAAAAAAAGGTCTAATTACACCCAAGGGTTGTAAGTAGGGTGTGAGCCTAAGCCCAATAGGATACCACCCTATGATTCCAAGGTGCATGCAATACAAGGTGAAAAAGCAAGCAGTTTTTAATATGCAATTAAAAGCGGTGACAAATTCCACGAAATGAAACTTTAAATTGAAAACATTTTTCAAGATAAAACTTTCAGAATGTTAACACATTTAAATAGGAATATAAGATACTTCATTATAATTCCAAAGAAACCCAAAAACAAGGGCAAATACCACACATCCACTGAGCAACAAAACCGGGAACACCCCTAGGCACTAGATAGTCTCAGGCCCCATGTACCTCGTACCTCAGTGTAATGAAACCATAGTAAAATCCTTTCTCGTGAACGAGCCACTAGTAGAGAACATACCCATAACCTAGTGGTCCCCAATCATCATCCACATAGTTTAGTTAGATTTGTCGTTATCCAAATGCTAAGTGAAACAGGGACAAAACCCATCCGGTCCACTAGCCGTACTAGTACAAATCCGCCCCACCTAGGTACCCGGGCTTCCCCCTTTGTGCTCAAACAATTTCAGGATTTAACACACATCCATTTTAATGTAAAACACCACTACTGGTAACATACACCAAATACAGTATCTATCTCATTTTCTACCACTTAAAACACACAACAAACTCTTTGAATTTGAATAAATCAATTTCACAAAATCTCGTGTAGTTTTGCACACAAATCCCCTTAAGAAACCCAATTGTACACAATGTTCACAATTGCAAGTTACCAAAATAGAAAAGGCAGCCCAATAAATATCAATTAAAACAACAAATCAATTTTTGGGCATCCTCATGTTAAACAAGAAGTGTTCTCTTTGTAAAACCTTCATTTTCACACAAAAGTGGAACCAAAACTTCACTTTCTTTACAAGCACAATTAAAACTCATTATTTGCAGCAATTAACAAAGGAGATAAACATTATAAACAGTATTTTTTTTCCTTATTACAGATCAATAAAAACAACTAAGTATTTATAGGGCATCCCCAAATAAACAAACAAAACACTTCTTTGGAAAACCCCCAATTTCACACCAAATTGGCATTTTAAATTCAATTGCAATGGAAACATCATTAGAACCAATTTCTGTAGCAATAATAAAATTATATAAATCTGAAAATATGATAAATATAGAATGCTAATACACAAATATTTCATCAACATTGGAATCACCTACCAAATCAACTGAAACCATTGAATCCTTTGTGCGAAAACACAAACGCACCACCGCCGCACCTCAGGAAGGGTAGATAAAACCTATAAATAGAAAATTTGACCAAGAAAACCCAAGGTTAAACCTTATGTTCGAACCCATACCCACTGGTCATTGTTCACTTCAATAAAAAGGGAGGAAACCCTAAAAAAAGAGAATGAAACCCAAATCAATTTGAAAGGGGAAAAGAAATGGACAAACTTACTTGAGAAATCTAGAATGAATCTCCCCAAAACACTAGTATCTGAAATTTAAAACGTCCAAAACTCAAGGGATGGTCTGACAAGAATTATTAGGTCATTTAGGAATTGGAATGGAGGGAAATGATTAATAATAGAAGGAGTTATGAAAGGATCAATTTACCTCTCCAAAATCTAGATGATTTCTGAAATCCAGAAAGTTTCGACTATTTTAGCGACTCTATCGAGCTCCAAATTGTGGGAGGAGGGCATGGGGTCGCGCCTGGGCTTCTTATGGTCTATAGGGAGGTGGAATCACCAAAAACGCCATTTTAATGAATAATATATTAATAAATTAATGAAACAATTTAAAACTGGAAAATGGGCCTTCGGGTTGGCCCAATTCTCAACTAAAAACAAAAATCACCCATGATTATGGATTTATAAAGGCCCCAAATTTAAATTTGGGGTTAATATATCAGGGGAGAACAATTAGGAGTTGGAATGAGTCAAAAGTATTAAAAATTGAAAAAGTTATAGATGAAACAAAATTTATTTTTAAATCTGGAATTGGGCTCACAGTTTGGCCCAATTCATGAAAACTCACCTATTCTCAATAAAACCTTTGGAAACCACCAAAACAAATCATGAGTGGAAAATAAATTTAAAATAACCCTAAAATAGGTTACGTATGTGACAATTCTCCCCACCTTGAAAACTTTCCGCCCCGGAAAGTCACAGCAAGGTCAAAGCAACAACCAAACCCAACTGAGAAACCAATAGGTACACCCTTGCCAGGTTTCACCCCCAAAGGTCAAAAAACCTCCAGTGATCAATGAAGGAAGGAATACTCTCACATATAAAACTTACACCACTTTCCTAAAACCATCAAGAAAATTCAGGCTTTATCCCAAATAAAAACTCCTCAAACACAATCCAAACATTACTCAAGCAATTCACCCAAACGAACAACAACTTTGAACAAGGTTACACTTACCTTACTTTAACTAAACCATTTGGTGCTCTCCAGTCCCAATGTTTACTCAAGAATGATGTTGGTAGCTATATATATCTGAATGAGACTATCTACACCAAGCCAAGACCATGAAAAAATCTAAGTTACTGGTACGGGGGGGACACAAATACGCTCCCCACCATAAGAGACGACCAATATTTTTTTGAGACATAATCAAGAGACTAACAGGGGAGGACTAAAGGGACTCACCGGTACAAAGGATATACTTCCATCAGAAATTTACAAAAGAAATTATATAAGACTCATAGTGGGTCTCCCCACCATAAGAACCAATCATCTTAACCAACCAGCACTGGCCGGTAAAGAAAGAGCCCAAAATTTAAAGAGTTGGGGCGACCACATAGTTAGTTTGCATGGTTTGGGAAGCCATACACTAATAGTTGGGATCCTTCTTTCCGCATGGTTTTCTGGGGCATGGTCACTATTATCCAAGTGAAAACTGTGTTCACAAACAGTGTAGACAACCAAAAGGGGGAGGGAATAACATTGGGTGATGACATGGGCACACAGCCCTCCACCTATTTCCACCGAACATGGACAACAGAAGAATGATTATGACACTATAGGTTTAAAATCTTCCTAACTTTCATACTGAGGAAATGACTTTGTACAAGGGTTTAAATGACACTGGGGTTTCCCCGGACTACGCGCCAGCTTCTCTCCGGGACCTATGGCTGGAGCTCAAAATATCGAAGCATCTTCGGCCTCGCAGTTAGGCTTTGGAAACCACCTGAATGAGAATTCTTCTTTCGTTGCAAACACAACTACACCGCATTCCCCCCGATAAGTTTTCTTCCAAGACATAACACATTCCAAACTCACTTTACCCTAACTCGATATTTCACTGAAACAAGGGATTAGAAGATGTACACACATCACACCTTTTTTGTTTGGGTGAGAAACAATAGCAGTAAAGAACACCAACACTCACCTTCGTCTAAAATGGAAGATTCTGAAGTTTTTCCAAGGGATACATTCTCACAACATAATAGGGACTCTCATAGTATTTCACGACATTCACCTCTATGGTCAATCGAGAACATGACATCATAAGGCATCACCGAACATGACCATTGCGACTGATATAAACAATTCATGGAGAGGGACCTTATACAACATACCCAAACAACACACAATTCTAGAAAGTGGTCACAATATCCTATCGTGACCATATTTCCCACACCAGTGGCTTAACATGAATTAATGCATCAAAGAAACTTTGAAGAACCCAAAGGTCCTCTTAGACACCATCGAGACACTCATCCACACTTACAACCAAAGAACACTTCCACCTTCGACAAATCATGAAACTTTAGAAACTAAGGTTTCTTTCAACCTTCCACAATAACATTACCACTACAAGAGGATAAAAAGCAACGAAATGAATGGGTGTAGACTCAATCAACAATGATCGATAAAATATTCCTTATATTGATCAACTGGAGGATTTTCAAATGGAGAAACAATATGGATTGCACTTCAGCTGTGCATTAACCCTTAATGGTGGCATACCTTATCCAATGAGAGAACCCAAGGACCCAACCAAGCTGGTCCATTAGTCAAAACATGCCTCAATCCAGATCCAAAAACATGATGGGAACCACCGTAAAGGCATCCCAAAAAAATTTTCATAACAGACCACTAATCGTCCCTACAACACAACTTACTGACCAAACCCAAACCCAAAACACAGTTCAAACAGGAGGGGTTCTTGGACTCAAAACATCCCACAACATCAACATTTTCTGAAAACACATAATATACACCATCCCAAAAAAAATCATCAAGAAATCATGTTTTTTTTATTTAAAAACATTTCTTTGAAAACAAATGGTTCAGCGGTAAGCGCATCCACCAATGGTACCCCATGGGCCTTACACATGCATGTTTCTATGCCACACCAGGCACCCTCCTCATTTCCATCCCGACACTCATCCAGTCATGTCATCAACCATCCCTCTTCCCATATAACCCCATGCATGTGGTTTCTCATGAAAATACCAAAGGTTAAAACAAAAATTCTTTCCACTTTTCAAAACCAAAATGGTCAACCAACACATCCTTTTTCTCAAAACCCCTAACCACGAGATCAAATTCCAACTCACATCTTACAAAACATTTCAGAAATGCACAACCATTTAAAAAAAATAACTCACTTTCAATATATTCACATCAATTTCAAAACATCTCATCCCATTAAAACACTATTTTATTGTTTAGAAAACTCTATTGTAAACACTTTTCAAAACCAACTTCAATATAGTTCTTGATTTCAAAAGAGGTGTAAAAACACCATTTTCCATTTCAAAACAATTCTAAAAATCCAGTTCCACCATTTCATAAATCAATACATTCCTTATTTATTTGAAAATAATTTCAAAAAAACTTTATACTTCTTAAAACCAAGTCCTTTTAAAACCCAAGTTCCAAGATTGCAAAACTATAGTACAAACCAATCTGATAGGAAACTAGTTTCAGTGGGTGACTTGGACATATGGTTGGCGGCCATATTCCAATCACTTCACTATCACAGAGAGTGTTCTAGGGTATATCCCTAGCTCCACATGGCTTTCCAGGCCCTGCGATCTTACGGAGACCATTAACCCAACCCTCTTTTCATTTCCCCTAACCATCATTAAAACAAGAAAACCAAAGGACTTAGATAAATCCTGACTTCCCTAGGAAACTTGAATCCTATCATGAGGTGTGGTGATCAAGAAAACTACCCATAACTATAATACCAAGTCCCTACAATCCTAACTCCATGATATCCTGACTCTTCCTGAAATAACATGACCCAAAGAGTTAACATGATCCTCCTTTGATACCAATTTGTCACGAACCGAATCTGGTCACCGCCAAAACCGGCACCAAACCCAGCCCGTGACATGACCCGAAGGGCGTTCCCTATCCCCACGGGCTGGAAAAAGTGCCCGGGTATCATTTATTTAGGTTTGGGAACGATTTACCCGAATATGAAGGCATAAACCATTAAAAACAATCAATAAACTGAATCTGAAAAATTTATACCAAACGATGGTTAAACAAAAACCAGAACTGAATACATAGGTTTAGAGTCAATACAAAATGTCCAAAGACACAATGTAACAGAAACAAAACAGCTTCATGGACTCCACATGACAAGGGGTCATCACCCCCAAGTCGTCTCCACTACTCCTCCCCAAGGATGAGGACTAACACCCTGAACCGTCAACACCCTTAGCCTTTCCTTTACCTGGGTCAAAAAAAGGTCTACTTACACCCAAGGGGTGTAAGTAGGGTGTGAGCCTAAGCCCAATAGGATACCACCCTATGATTCCAAGGTTCATGCAATACAAGGTGAAAAAGCAAGCAGTTTTTAATATGCAATTAAAAGCGGTGACAAATTCCACGAAATGAAACATTAAATTGAAAACATTTTTCAAGATAAAACTTTCAGAATGTTAACACATTTAAATAGGAATATTAGATACTGCATTATAATTCCAAAGACACCCAAAAACAAGGGCAAATACCACAAATCCACTGAGCAACAAAACCGGGAACACCCCTAGGCACTAGATAGTCTCAGGCCCCATGTACCTCGTACCTCAGTGTAATGTAACCATAGTAAAATCATTTCTCGTGCACGAGCCACTAGTAGGGAACATACCCATAACCTAGTGGTCCCCAATCATCATCCACATAGTTTAGTTAGAGTTGTCGTTATCCAAATGCTAAGTGAAACAGGGACAAAACCCATCCGGTCCACTAGCCGTACTAGTACAAATACGCCCCACCTAGGTACCCGGGCTTCCCCCTTTGTGCTCAAACAATTTCAGGATTTAACACACATCCATTTTAATGTAGAACCCCACTAATGGTAACATACACCAAATACAGTAGCTATCTCATTTTCTACCACTTAAAACACACAACAAACTCTTTGAATTTTATAAATCAATTTCACAAAATCTCGTGTAGTTTTGCACACAAAACCCCTTAAGAAACCCACTTGTACAAGATGTTCACAATTGTAAGTTACCAAAAGAGAAAAGGCAGCCCAATAAATATCAATTAAAACAACAAATCAATTTTTGGGCATCCTCATGTTAAACAAGAAGTGTTCTCTTTGTAAAACCTTCATTTTCACACAAAAGTGGAACCAAAACTTCACTTTCTTTACATGCACAATTAAAACTCATTATTTGAAGCAATTACAAAAGGGGATAAACATTATAAACAGTATTTTATGACTTATTACAGATCAATAAAAACAACTTAGTATTTATAGGGCATCCCCAAATAAACAAACAAAACACTTCTTTGGAAAACCCCCAATTTCACACCAAATTGGCATTTTAAATTCAATTGCAATGGAAACATCATTAGAACCAATTTTTGTAGCAATAATAAAATTATATAAATCTGAAAATATGATAAATACAGCATGATAATACACAAATATTTCATCAACATTGGAATCACGTACCAAATCAAATGAAACCATTGAATCCTTTGTGCGAAAACACAAACGCACCACCGCCGCACCTCAAGAAGGGTAGATCAAACTTAAAAATAGAAAATTGGACCAAGAAAACCCAAGGTTAAACCTTAGTTTCTAACCCCTATCCACTGGTCATTGTTCACTTCAATTAAAAGGGAGGAAACCCTAAAAAAATAGAATGAAACCCTAGTCAATTTGAACGGGGAAAAGAAATGGACAAACTTACTTGAGAAATCTAGAATGAATCTCCCCAAAACACTAGTATATGAATTTAAAACGGCCAAAACTCAGGGGATGGTCTCACAAGAATTATTAGGTCATATAGGAATTGGAATGGAGGGAAAAGATTAAGAATAGAAGGAGTTATGAAAGGATCAATTTACCTCTCCAAAATCTGGATGATTTCTGAAATCCAGAAAGTTTCGACTATTTTCTTGACTCTATCGATCACCAAATTGTGGGAGGAGGGCATGGGGTCGCGCCTGGGCTTCTTAGGGTCTATAGGGAGGTGGAATAACCGAAAACTACATTTTTATGAATAAGATATTAATAAATTAATGAAACAATTTAAAACTGGTAAATGGGCCTTCGGGTTGGCCCAATTCTCAACTAAAAACAAAAATCCCCCATGCTTATGGATTTATAAAGGCCCCAAATTTAAATTTGGGGTTAATATATCAGGGGAGAACAATTAGGAGTTGTAATGAGTCAAAAATATTAAAAATTGAAAATGTTATAGATGAAACAAAATTTATTTTTAAATCTGGAATTGGGCTCGCAGTTTGGCCCAATTCATGAAAACTCACCTATTATCAATAAAACCTTTGGAAACCACCAAAATAAATCATGAGTGGAAAATAAATTTAAAATAACCCTAAAATAGGTTATGTACGTGACATATCATCCCCATGTGAGTGATATCTTCATAAAATGGAATGCAATCCTCTTTTTTGGAGTGGTGTCTTCTTGCCGGGATGGGAAAACACCAGGGTGTATGCCCCCAAGATTTCTTGTAGGTGGTAGTACCCTTACTCCTCCATTCTTCTCCCATGCCATGGACCAGGGGGTGGGTGGGCACTGGAACCCTCCTCTCTTCCATGACAAACCCATCAGTGATTTTCCGCCATTCGGGACTCCATCCTGGAGTAAGTCCCGATATCCATCTCCCTAGGCTGCAAACCATGTGTAAGCCCCTATTTTCTCTTTGGGCTATGAACCACATGTAAGACCATGTTTACTTTTTGGGCTACAAAAGACATGTAACCCCCACTCCAATTATCATGGATTAACATTTCGTGATGTGATCGGCAGGTCTTTATTGCCTCTTGTTTCTCACACTGAACATGACTCACTTTGGCTTAGAGAAAGCATCGACCATGAAATCCTCTATGGGCCGCCTTAGTGAGTAAGCCCTAATCCATCCCAAACTTCGTGGACTCTGATCATTGCCCAGGCAAGGTATGTAGGAAGACTCCCTAAGGTACAAGCCCAACATTAATTGCTCCCAAACCCCTTCATGTTGGTTCACCAACACTATCCTGAAATATGTGTACATTGATCCATGCCAAGGAAATGTACGTGGGGCACCTCCCTAAGGTTCAAGGTCAACACCTATTGGTCCAAATCCCCTTCACGTAGGTTCAAAAACACCCATCCTGAAATACATGGACTTTGATCTAGTCCAAGGAAAGATATGTATGATGCTTTTCCGAGGATCAAGCCCAAAACCCAGTAGCCCCAACCACTCTATGTTGGTCCACCCTCATCCTACATGACATTAAATTGTACGCCACTTTTTTATCCTGCAAGATGTTAAAATGGACACAGTAGAAAAACATGGTATTTGATCATTGTATCCTAGGCAGGATATGTAGCAAACATCCCTGAGGTCCAATACCGACCAGCAGTAACCCGCTGTGTTCCCCATCCAGTGGTAGGATATTGTACCCCATCCAGTGGTATGCCATTGTGTTCCCCAGCCAATGGTATGTCATTGTACCCCATCCAATGGTAAGCCATTGTACCCCAATAATTAGTAAGACGATGTATCCCATTTGACAATAAGTTGTTTTGTTCCCCAATAGATGGTAAGTCGTTGGAACCCCAACCAATGGTAAGTCGTTGGAACCCCATTCAGTGGTTATCCATTGTGTCACCCAACTAGCTGACGTCATTGTAGTCCTCAATCGATGGTGATCAGTTGTGGTCCCCTTCAATATGACCCAAATTTCTTTTCTGACCCTCGAGCGTTAGACCCACTCCGGATTCAAACCATGCATAAGCCCCATCATGTCATCTGATCGATGTCCTCTACGTACACCCAGATTCCATTCTCCCTATCTGGAACTACACATACTTTTTTTCATGCCATGATAAGGTATATATGAAGCCTCCTTTTAGTACAATCCCTTCATCTAGGTCTCATATTGTTCTCTATCACTCGATCCTATGAGTTTTGAGAAGGTCCTGACCCAACGCAAAGGTTCCAATTCCTTCGGGTCCCATCCAAACGGGTCGTCTCCTGAGGTATCACATCGCCCCGCCGAACAATGCGGTCTTTGATTCCCTACCGTGGGGATATGTAGGAAGTCTTTTTGAGAATCAAGCCCAACACTACCATCACCTTCATGACGATTCCATACCTTTTCCCCACCACTTCAATCAACTATCCATATACATCATGATTCATTCCTGGGCCACCACATCCTAGTGAGATCATGCCATCCACCTCTTCAGGGTTCCTAGCATAAACTGGGGAACTATCCACACATTAGCCACAACATCTGTTTTCCCTCAAGTGGTTATCCACATATGATCCACTCTAGTTCATGTTCATATCAGTCCAATCTATTTCTGCTAGATGTTAAACTCATAGAATACCCTATGCTAAACATGGTAAGATGAGGAAAACCTCATAGTCATGCCTATGGCATATAATTACCCTCATTCGACGTGGGACACCTTGGTATTCCGCACCCTCAAGAATCCCAGTCATAAGGGGAAGATACCCTAACGCGCCAGTGTTCCAGCATCCAGAAAGGCCAAGGATGTCCAATGGGACTACTTCCCTAAACGAAGGATGCTACCCTGATGAGACCACTTGGATTTTTCTGATAGAAGCATTGTAATTAACAGGAATCCAGAAATACATGGCACCGGGAAGAGTTTCATGACCAACGTCTTAATCTATATGGAACACCCGGACTAGGTAACTAGTTCCAAGGATGAATCCATGAAAGGAGCAACTGGCATCCCATCATCCATTTTGGATAATGGATAAAACATCCCTAAACATGAAATAGATATCTCCTGCCTTTTGAAAGTGAGAATGTGGGGCAATAGTCAGAGCGTCCTGGTCCTCCCCAACAGATGGTTGTGCACTCCGTGACAAAAGCAACAGAAACAATAATAATATAATTTAAAAAATATATTTATATAATAATAAGTAGAATATATATTCATTTTTTCGATCATTATATCTATCTTTGTGAAATAGTGAAAAAACAAATTGAATTTCTATGTGGATACAGTAGGATTAACATATGCATGAACAATGGTTAAATATTTTACATGAAATATAAGTGAATTAAAATGTAATTTAATATAAAAATAATAACATTTTAATATATTTGATATATTTATTTTATAATATTACAATGAATATCAGTGGTTCCAAATAGGTAAAATGAAAAATAAAAAATAACTCTGTAAACAAATAAACCACTTCTTCAAAATATCTCCTGAATATTATAAATAAATCCTTATTAACCAATCCAAAACCTCAAGGACATGGGGATGGACATTTGGAATTTACTTGAGTTGCTATATTCGTATATAATGGGATCATGGAGTGTGGAAATGATAAGATAGTTTCCTTTTATAAATTTGGGAGAGGATAAACTTCTTCATTTTGAAAAAATTTGCATTTATTAAAGTCTTACTCAATACTAATGGGTCTAAAATGACACATCATTGAAGATTATATGTCATCGTTTCAAAATAAGACCCTAAATTAGTATTTTTGATAGTTATTAGGTTGTTTAACCCCAAAAATTTTAATCTTATACCTTGTCTCTAATTTTAAAACATAATGTTGTAACTTGATATTTTAATAAAGTTGGCATTCATAATTTCCAAATAATTAAATATTTCTCATATTACAATGAAAACATTATTAACATGAATGATATATAACAAAAATACAAACTACTAAGGAAGAATAAAATATAATCCCATATCATGTAACACCATAAAATTATAAATTACATATTTATATTCAATATCATGTATGTCAGAAAACACAATGTCTAAAATGATAATATATTAACCCAATACATTATAATATATTTACGATATTAAAGTAATAAAATATATTCCATAACATTTAATGCATAAAACACTAATTGATCTTATGTTAAATGCAATATTGAACTTTCAAGATATTTTTAATTGCATGCAAGAGTGATCTTTATTGATATCTTTTGTAACATGCAAGAGTGAACATCCAAGATAGGTTACATTACACATAAAATCAAGTTTCAAAAAAACAATGTATTACTAAAATATTATTATTTAATATAAAATTATACAATGTAGATATCAAGTTAGAAATTATGAATAATATAAAATATGTTATGAAAATATATTGTCTATAATAATATAAAATTAATTCATTAGTTTTCTTTTAATTTGAAATGAAAATAAGAACAAATCGGATTTTGAAATAAATAATACTATTTTTATGTTTCCAAAAGCTGTTTAGTCTAAATAAACATAAATAATTGAAATTAATGAATAAATATAATGAAATATATATTTTTTATATTTTATAAATTAATTTTTTGGATCATCCAATATATTTTTATCGGCGTAATAGAATAAAAAGCCCAATTTTACATAGAAAAACCATATTTTTATTAAGGAAAATTTATAGACTTTTTAAAGGTGAACAATTTATCTATCATAATTTTGATTCCTAAATTGATTGTATTTGTTAAAATAATATTTATATTTAAAATTTTAAAATAAAAATTAATTTGGGGGATTTTTTTATATTTTTGGAGACATTCCATTTTTAATGATTATTAAAAAATACGAAATCGTAGTTCCAAAATAGTTTTTCATATAATTTATTTATAAGGATAATTTATATTTTTAATGGGTTTCAATGTATAATTAGAAAATAGTTTCATAAATTAATAAAATTTACTTCCTTTTAATCGATTTCACATTGGCATTGACTAAAAAACATAACAATCTTTCAGATGTCTTCACATTAAAACCCCACATTGTCTTCCAATTTGCGGGATTAAATATAAATTAATTTATTCCCCATATGGGATTTTAATTTGAATAAATGGATTCCACATACATTATAATCATAATTTATAATTTATAATACGTTAAACTTAGTTTTTGGAGGTAATTATTATTGAATGTAATTAAAATAAATTACAACTAGTAAAAAATATTAATCATAATAAATGACTAAACCATTAACTTAAGGGACCATGTGACCTATCAACTTGACTAAAAAACAATTTCTATGGCCATATATTGGACTTGAAACTTCAAATAGTGAGTTTTTAAGGTTTGTAAATACTTTATTTACGTAAAAACGTTAGTAAACCTTACATATTTTCAAACATACCAAGTGAGTTCTTTTATTACATTATAAAAGGCCACAACATCTCCCCATTCCACACACCCCTAAAAAAACTTATGTTCTTACCAAGTAATCCTATATAGATTCAAAAAATGACTCTCATATATCTTTAAGCATCCCTGTTTTCATAAATTCTTATAAGTATCACTTTTCGTACTAACCAAAACTCTTTACCTAAATAAGAGGTAATGTATTCTCTGAATATTTTTAATTTTATTTCTACTCACCAAACCCTTATATAATATTAATGTATTGTTTTCATAATAAAATTATCATAAATATAGTAATATTATTTTATCCTTTGGTTTTGGTCGAAAATTAAATACACTACTATCTAATGGGAAACACACAAAATGATTCTACGTAGGAGAAACTTCTACATCACCAAACAATAATCATTCATTTTTTCATTAGAATCATTCTTGGATAGAAATTAATATTGAAAATATATATATGTATTATATTAATAATTTTTATTATGTGTTCATAATTATTTAATCCAATAATAACACATAAAATTAAAACATTCCATTTTTTGTTAATAAAATAACATTAGTTGAGGATGTGTGGACAACCACCCCCTCAATGTGATGTGATTCATTCACACGTTCCATGGATTGTATAAGGATGATTATAATTAATAATAGGATACATAATATTATATTCATTAAATAATTAACTTTATATAAATATAATATATATACACACATATATATATATTTGATTATTACCCTTTCACACACATTTAAAAAGTGGAAATGTCATTCATGGATGTGTGGACTAACACCCCATCGATGTGATGTGATTCCTTTAGTATAATTTGAATCATATAAATATGAATATATTTTATCTATTATATAATTACTTTATGTGAATATCTATTTTTTCTTAGCTTCTATCCATAATGGTAATTGAAACATGAAAAAATTATTCATGCTTGTGTACTACCAACCATCTCCATGATTATAACATTAGATCATTTTTCTGAACCATATTCAATGATTTATTTAAAAATTATAATTGATGTATAAATATGAAAACTATATAATGGTTATTATTCTGGAAATGTTATATAATGTCCCCTTTGACCATAGTTTACCAACCACAGTTATTTTTGACACATAATTAGAACATTGTCAAAACAACTAGTGTAAAAATAATTTTTTATGTACTTGTATAAAATATTGTAAAATGTGAAATAAAAGTAATGATAAACATTAATATTATACTCAATAATTAATTAAATTAAATTAATTTATTTATACATGAATTTAATGGATTTTCCCCCTAATAGAAAGTCAAGTTAAGTGATTTCATCTCAAATTACATTCGATTTAGACTGATTTGTTCTCAAGGATGTAGTTTATTTTAAACGGTGATTATATTAAAATTTTAAATGTAATATCACGGAAATTTTTATTCTCATTATATACTACGTTTTATTTATTGTTATTATTTTTGTGATATTGTGAATCAAATGTTTCAAAGAGGTATCAGAATATTTTGATTTTATAAATTCTATTATCATGAAGAACTTTTTTAATTATTATCTTTTAAATCTCACTTTTTATTTATTGTTAACTATCTTTTGAAATAATTAATTTACTATTATGCGCCTAATTTGATTTATATGGGAACATAATCCCACTTTGTAATATAATATTTTCATTGATTCATTATTCTGGATACATTGTGTTTCATTTTGAAAAATTTCATCTATAGGGATTTGAGTAAAAATTTACCAAGTGGAAAATAGATTCCATACCAAAAATTATTTTCATTGGGTAATATTACATCATTATTTTAATTAACATTATACAATTATGTATAAGGACTTTGACTATATATTTATTTTTTCAACTGTTATATGTGGATTTATAGTTCATACACATAATATACACATTTCTTCATTTGAACTAAATAATTATAATATTTTCCAGGGTTTACCTTACAATATCATTTTTTCAGGATTATTTACACATGAGTTTCCATCACAGGAATTTTTTTATCATTTTCTAATAAAAAATTTAATTTCACACTCTTCTAGTTATTCATGAACATTATTAATTTATAGTAATATTTTTCACCCTTCGTTACTGAAAATATTTTATAAATTGTTTTTAGAAAACCCAACATTAGTTATATATTATGTTAATGAACATTTTAAAAAAAATCTTGATTTCTTAAAAACATTTCATAAATGTTATTAAAATGTTTTTGTGAAGACATTTTTACCCTTGTTTTAATTAAAAAAATTTAAAATTGATATTCATTTTTGACTTTTGAAAAAGGAACTTTTCTATCCTATAATTTTAAAAGGTGAATATTATTTTTACTAGGTGAGGATTATATGGATTTACCTACCATTATTTCATTGAAGAATCCATTTAATTACTAAATGGTTACATTAATTTATTTTAAAATTTATTTTTAAATAAATGGTATTTCAAATGTTTGTTCATAATAAAATGTTATTTTTCTAAATAATACTTTTAAAAAAACATTTTATAGTATTTCTATTTATTAACAACAACAAACTTATTTTTTTCTCAACTTGGTTTGTGTTATATTAATACAAAATTATTTCATCAACTTGATTTTTATTATTTATTTGGAAATAGATAGTATTATAATTCACTTCATTGATTCATTTGATAGTCCACTTTAGATATTCAATATCCAATGAACATTTATCATAGAATTTCACCGAAATTAATCATTTCATTTATCAAGGATACAATGATTTCCTAAACCATATACCTCTCTACATTTAAGTATACTTCAATTTTTTAAGGATATTTTGAGGAAATATTTAAAAATATGTATTCTTTATTCAAAATAGATATTTGATATGGAATATTGTTTATTAATTTAGTCCAATATGAAAATGAAGAATTCATTGGACATGCAATGATGGGTGTGTACCAGATAATATATATCATCATGATTCATATACAGGTTCTCACGAGACAAATAATTTGGGAAAACAAAATGGGTTATTATACCAAGTTTTAAACATTATGTACGATGGATCTTGATAGTATCGATTTTTATATTCTTCAGACAAGACATTTAATAATTAATCATTTCATTAAATTTGATTCATTATTTATTATCCTTGATACATTTACACGAAAATTATATTGATCAATTAAATTTCCATTTTATTAATAAAAAATAATTTTTTTTTTCAGTTTCTTACCTTTCGCTATTTAGTATTTTTTATCATTTTATTTGAGTGGTATGTGTTTCCCTTTATAACCTTGCCACATTGATTTTTCTATACCTAATTATTTTTGTTGAATGTGTTTCTAGTTATTACCTATCCAAATTATTTTATTCACTTCTATTTAGTTTATTGATAAAATGATATTTTTGTTAAACTATTTACCATTAAACATTTATTTTCTAGTTAATTTGTTATTGATTCCACTATACATTACCCTTACTAAAAATCTGAGCTCACCCTTATTTTGTTTTTCCCTAGGAATCAATCAAACCTAATGGGAATGATGAAAAGAGATTTACATGATGGTTTGGAGTTTTTCTTGATTTTATATATTTATTTATAAAGAAGAAGAAAAATTATGTCATTATTAGTGTATTATTTTGTTATAAAAGTATCATGTACGTATCTAGTTCCCAAAAATACAAAACTCTCATTCTTAGAGATTTGATTCATTGTAATCATTCCAATGTTATTAGTAGTAGGTATTATATCTGGGCTATAAAGCTTCAGGTTGCTACATTTGGTGTCAAAGGAAGTGTAATAAAAATCTTGAGAACTAGATGCAAGAAAAAATATATTATAGAACAAATCCCTATGGTAGAATTTGAGGATATGTATAAAATTACATCCTAGAATTTTTTATGGATAGATCATATGTAGGTAATTCTAGAAATATATCCATGTGTACATACTACAGGTTGATTTTCATCTAGAATAAATGTATCTATGACTAATAACTCTAACAAGGTTTTTTGAGATTAACATGGGTAACCAATTAGATGAAAAAAAACCATATTGTGAACCATTATTGACACTCATGGAGGTTATTCAGAAGAAAATTACCATTTTCATTATATATTTTTTTGAATTATTTAAATATATAATGACAATTAATAACCCATGTAAAACGTAATGAATTTATATTTATGATAAGTTTTCATTATTTAGAAATAAAATTAATTGTATTATTTATTAAAATTAGAACATAGAAGAACCTATTTGAAAATAAATGGATGTTGTATTTATGTGTTGGGGATATATTGAAAATATTATTTAAAATTGTCTTTATTTATTAAAATTATTTCAAGGATGTAATGGCTCAGACATCCCCAATGCATTAAATTATGAAAATCCAGTTTTTGATGTGTTTTGGTAGGTAATGTTACATCATTTAATGAATTTTCCAATTTTTTCACTTTTTCAAGTGGTGAGTCAGCAAGGGTGACTCAAAATTGTAGGTCTCCAATGGTGAGTCTTCCAATGATGACTCGACCAACAGTGAGTCTTCTATGGGTGAATAGACCAATAGTGTGTCATCTAATGGTCACTTAGTCAACTGTGACACATAATGGTGATTCATCCAATGGTATTTCATCTGGAAGAGATTCGTCCACTGTTAGGTGGTGATGATAGGTCATCCCAATGGTAATTCTCATCAGTGACTAACAATGGTGGCTCCCTGATAGTGAGTCATTGGTGGTGAGTGATTGATGGTGGGTCACAATGGTGAGTTGTGATGGTTTCACACCAACTTGTGAATCACTGAATGGTGATTATCAATCTGTTTCATGCACAAGTGATTTTCCCACTTGTGATATGCGATGGTGACTGACCCAAAGGTGAGTCATTTTGATAGTTTTTCAAACTTTCTATTTTCTAGAGTTTTTCTAGACCGTCCACTTAAACATATCCTCAAACATAAAATTAAATTTTTTTTTTTTTGTTTTCTAAGTCATTTAAATTATTATAAAATATATCCATAAATTTGTAATGCTTAGGAGGCTTTTAGATAGTAAATATGTCTTATCAGGGTCATGGTCTAGCTTTAATGGATTTTAAAAACATTCCTTCCATTGATATAGGATTTGTATTTTCAAAAGTCGAGATCCATTTTCCATAGTATGTTTTCTCTTTACACATTCTACTGAGCATCATCGAAACATTTCATCCTTATGGAGTAGGGCGTCTATGTGTCACTCTTAGATCTCATTTCCCTGGAGCCTTGGACACCACCTATTTGGGACAAGGAGGATCTACTAATACTCTATTTCACGAGTTAATGATCTCTTCATATATCATTTAGTTTTGTGTCTGTGGGAGTGGGTGTATGACTGTTTCCCACATGTCAAAATTTTAATCGAAGTACAATAAGTAAAATCTAATAATCATTAAAATAATAATAAATGGCTTGGAAAAAGTGAAGCACACTAATTTTTTCTTGTTTATTGATATCATAATATATATGGGTTTTATGCCTACTGAAATCATGGTCACTGATGTCTTTTATTGTTCAATAATGAGGAATTTTGATGGATTTTTGTTGATCAAGACCTGAATAACTGTATATATGAAATTAATTAACTACATATACCTTGTTAAATAAATGGAACCATTGAAGTCATGATTTCTCGATGATAACCGATGATAATATTCATATTGAATTTAAAGAAAATGTGTTTTCTAAATATCAATACACCCTACCTTTTTTTGGGTGGCTGTATATTGTCTGTGGTTTTGTTCTGTCTTATGCCTTGTGTGGTTTTATGGTACTGGTTAGAAGGCATGATAGTAAGGTGGGGTGGAATGGGTGGTGTAATGGAATCTCAGGTGGAGATATTGATTGATTATGGAATGTATGAGAAATGTTTTATTAGAGGGTTTTATGTGTGGGTGGTTCTATGCCTATGTTACTATGTGTGATGGGTGTGGTTTTCTTATACCACAAGGCTGTTAGGTTTTTATTGTGATGAAAAGTTTTTATGAGATTGACGATGATTTGGGGTCTCTTGCATCCCCCTCCAGTGCAAGGTTCCACTCCTCCGATGTATCCACGATGACCCTCTCTCTGGTTGCCTCGCAGATTCCCAAGTCGGCTGTAGCTTGTACTCGATCTCGATCCAGGCACCTTAAGGAATACTCCTCATCACAATTTGACAAAGCCATGAATTTTGGGGCCAGTTCCAGGATTCTGTTCGATAAATTTTCCTATTAATCATATGGAATGATCGTGTCATTGGAGCCCGGGCTAAGGTGGATTTCCTCACCAGAGAAACTAGAAGGCATAAGGCCTCCATTGTAGCAGTTCTTGAGCACAAACAATCTCCAACCAAAATCACAGACATTTCCAGGAATATCAACCTGTAAGGGTGCTTGCACGCCAACCCTATCAATAATCACATATGGGTTTTGTGGCATATTAGCTTCACTGTGGATATAGTACAAGCCAGTGACTAGTATATTACCATGAGGGTGGGGAACGACAACACATTACTCTCTTCATCACTTTTGTCTACGGGAGATGAAATACGATTCAAAGGATATCCCTGTGGAACGACCTTAACTCCTTCGATCTGGGAAACTCTCTGTGGATCATCGGGGGGGATTTCAACGTGATCATGGACACGAAAGAGAGGAAAGGTCAAGGCCCATTCTAGAGGAACACGAGCTTGGATATCATTCAGTTCATGGTTGGGAAAGGTCTATCCTATCTTGGCTTCACGGGAGATAGGTTCACGTGGTGCAACAATCAAGAAGGAAGGAATTGCTTATGGAGTCTCCTTGATCAATGCCTAGCCAACATTCATGCTGTTTCGTTGTTCTCAAACTCCAAGGTAACTCACCTCACATAGGGTATATTTGACCACTCTCCTCTACTCCTATCCTTATCCTCAGGCCAAGACCAGCCCGGAAATTTGAGATATTTCCACCACTGGGATAGCCTATAGGGGTTCCATGACCTGGTTAGCACCACCTAGGGGGAGCCCACACAATGACATTCATGAATTATCATCCATAACAAACTCTAAAGGCTCAAGGATAAGCTCCAAACGTGGTAAAGAGTTCAATATTCCACATATGATGACATCACGACCACCATGCAGGACGTGGATTGCCTAGAGGGGAACTTGGAGATTGACTGTGATGATAGGGTGGTCGATGACCTTTCAAGCAAGAAGAGCGCTCTGGTGGACATGTCAGTTAAACAGGAATGCAAGACGAGGGAGGAGTCAAGGATTAAATGACTTAGGGAGGGAGATATGAATACAAGTTTCTTTCACGATTGTATTATGTAATGGAAGTGCATGGTGAGTCCCAACTTTTTACTGGATGATGGCACATACAACGATGATAGAGATACTGCAGGATCCATGGCCTTGGCCGCCTTGGAAGATCTCCTTGCTGGTCCCAATCCTCATCTTCCCAATGGCTATCTAGGAGAGGAAGGAGGATATTTCTATGTGATTCCAAACCAGCTATCGACACAGGGAAATGACTCTATGAGATCCTTCCTGGAAGAAAAAATATTCGGGAACCATGATGAGGCTCAATCCCGAAAGCGCACCAGGCCCAGACGGGTTTGTATGCTCTTTTTACAGAGCTTTATGGGATTTCATTAAAACCGATATCATCCTAGCCATCCGCGAAATCATTTGGGGGGGGGGTTACCATCAGAGGACTGCTTGCACCATGACCGTAATCTTTCTGCCCAAGATCAAGAACCCCACTTCTATCTCCCACTACCGGCCTATCGGACTCTGCAACATTACTTATAAGATCTTGGCCGGCCTGATCCGTGCAAGGGTGGCCATCAATATTCCCCGGTGGGTGTCCATGGAACAGCACATCTTCGGGGAAGGGTGATCCATTCAAGGAGCCATCGCACTGGCTTAGGAGATGATCAGAGACCTTCACTTTAAGTCTCGCGGCTCTAACCTGGGTATCAAGTTGGACATGAGTAAAGCCTTCGACTGGGTCGAGTGGGGTTTTCTCAACAGGGTGCTGGAAAAAATGGGGTTCTCCACATGGAACATTGACATCATGTTTAGATGCTTCATCTCCCCCTAGCTAGCCATCTCATTTATGGGGAAAAAGTATGCATTTTCAATGCTACACATGGTCTGAGGTAGGGCGATCCCCTGTCCCCGAGCCTCTTCATCCTCTCGCAAGAAGTCCTCAGCCAAAACCTGCACAGAGGCATCAACAATGGAGAGATTATGGAATATTGAAGAAGGAGGAGGTCCCCCCCGTGTCTCATCTGATTTTCGCGGACGATATGTTCATCTTCCCAAATGGAAGCCAGCGGTCCATCAGTGACCTCAACAAAGTATTGCAGGAGTATTGCCTCTGGATTGGGCAGGTCATCAACACGGAAAAGAGAAATTTTTATATACCCAATGGATGAACCACCTCTCAGACCCAGGACATTCAAAAAATCCTAGACATGCTAAGAGGGTCCTTTCCTATGGAGTATCTCAGTGTGCCAATCTCCTCAAAACTTCTCCACTTAGGTGACTTCGACACCATTGCCAATAGGATTACAGACCCGATCCTCAACTGGAAGAACATTTTCCTCTCGTTTGGGGGCCGACTAATGATGATCAATAGAGTGCTTCATTCCTCCCCCATCCATGATCTTTCTTCCATCAATGTCCCAAAGATAATCTTCAACAGGAATGAAAATATTCATTCCAGCTTTATCTGGGATCCTCGTTCGGAGGGCAGGCATCACTGGGCTACATTGGACAAGGTGGAGAGACCAGCCAGGGAAGGGGGCATCAATGTCTGTCGGCTCGAAGACACTATCTGTTGCATGCATGCCAAGATCATCAAGGAAGTTCTGGAACAACGTACATTATGGGGAATTACCATGCATAAATCCCATGTTTGTCCCGAGTCTAGGGATGGTGGCCAAACCTCCCCTTTCTGGTCAGTGATTTACCCTCTCATTTCCTCTCTCGAATCACAGTCTAGATGGATCGTGGGGAGGGGGGACATCCTCTTATGGCATAAAAACTCGGCCGGAACAATCCATGGATTTACCGGGTGCCCGTGCTCATTGATAACCTTCAAGGAGGCGAGTGCGTATGTGGCCTTCGTTGAAGCGATCTTGGATGAGGACCAGCGTGATACCTTCAACTTAATTGAGATCAACTCCAATTCGGGCTGGTGTGTGTTTTCTATTTCTGCCACAGGGTCCTTCAGCTCCAGGGATTATCGACGCTCCATGGCCCCTCACGCTCAGAGCGATCTGTGGAATGAGATCTTATGGTCCAAAGGCACTCCGCTCAAACAGAGCTTTCCTACATGGTGTATGCATCAGAAGTCCATTGCCACTGACAAAAATATCCCACACTATGGCATCCCGTTGGACTCAAGGTTCCTCTTCTACTCAGACCACCATGAGGATAATGTGGGTCACCTTTTTTTTGAAGGCAATTGGGAGAGGGTTGTGTGGCAGCACTTCGGTGAGTTCACAGCTTTTTCTGACTTCCGCATGGCTAACATGCCATTTCTGGACTGGTGGTTTCACGGTGCTGAGGAGAAGATCCCAGAGCAGACATCTCGCATGATGGTCTTCTATGCAGGATGTTGGTCGATTTGGAAAGCACGGAACAAGGCTTTGTACTAAAGAAACCCCACATCCGTCCAGCAGATCATTACTCGCTCCTAGATCCTCCCGCTGGATGTGCTCAGTTCTTTTCGAAAATGGAAGGAGGCTCCCACTCTTCAACGTCTCCAGAAACATATCGATACTGATATCTTAGGTTTAAATAATATGAGAGGAAACTGGGTTCGCTGGTTACCACCAAATAGAGGGCTCAAACTCAACTCCTTCAGATCATGTAGTATGGGGTCAATCCGAGGAGGAGGGGTGGTTCAGGACTCTTCTGGGTCGGTAATTATGGCCTTCTCTGCATCTTTGGGGAAATATTCTTCTCTCTAGGCCGAGGCCAAGGCAATGCTGATGGGGATCTCCTTATGTCCCCAAGATTGGATCACCTTATCAGAGGTGGAAACCGATTCCCTAATCCTCCACAATTCCATCCACAGATCCAACATCACATGGTCCACCCACTTCATCTCCAGGAAATTTAGGGACATGATCATTAGAAATATGAGCGTTTTCCACATTTGGCGTGAGGGGAATGAGTTTTCGGACTACCTTCCCTCCATCGACATACCTTGTTCGTCCCATTTCTATTTTCACACTGCTTCCATAATGAAGGCGGAGGTCATCAACTTGGTTCGAGGGGATGCCCTCGGCCTCCACTATTTTCGCCCCCCTTATGCCCCTTTTTTCTTCATTAGGTACTTTGGGAAAATCCCTCTTGTGTTTTTAACGTTCTTCAATTGAATAAATTTTTAGTTTGATGATTATTGAGATGATGGATGATGTGGAACAATATTGAAGGTTGAGGATGGAAAAAGGTTAGTTTAATATGGTTATTTTCCCTCATTGGGGTTTATTCCTTATGCCTTGTATCATGCTTTAGTTAGTACCTTACCTGGTAGAGATTGAATAAATAAATTAATTTTTAGATAAAGAATGAGAATTGGTTAAATAAATTGGATGTGTTATGGTTTGGTTTATGGATATTTGTGTAGTTGGTCATTTAGAGGTAGGAGAAAATGCGGTTTGGTGGATTGATTTCCTATGTGGAAAACCCCATAGGTTGGGCTTGAGTGTCTCATAATAAAATATCTATACTTTTCTTTTGTTTTCTATACACACCCACCATAGAAGTGGAATACTTTCCAAACTCCTCCATCGTCATGCGGGAGGGTGACATTTCACAACATTCTGGCAAGAGAATTGATAGTTTTTTATTTGATCATCTCTGCTCCCTCTTCTTGGAATTTGTACCTCAAGACTCTTTGGGAAGGTTGTGGTGTGGTTGTGAGGACCATGAATCTGTAGGTGAGGTTTGGTTTCCCATGTGTCTAATGGATGAGATGTGGTGTGAATCTGAGGTATCTTCAGGAGGAGGTTTGGTTGTGTCCCAGGTGTCCATGGGTGGTTTGTGGTGTGGTCGTGTCTGAGGTGTATGTGGGTTTGATGTGAAATGGTTGTGGCCCAGTGTTTGGGTGTGGGATTTGGTGAGATTTGTTTTCCAAGGTTGTGGGAATACTTCTATGTCTCAGGTTTTTGAAGGGAATGTGGTGTTGTGGTGCTTGTGTATGAGATTGGAAGAGAAAGGAAATTAGTCATTAGGTTAGTATATGTTTATTAGTGAAAAGTGGTCTGGGTACCCAAATATTGATGAGATTATTACATTACTTTACCTGACATTCATATTTTGGTGAGAGGTCCTTGGTGAGGATGGGATGGCTAGTATTCCTTGTACGATTCGCTTGGATTCAACAATTTTTTCATAAGAGAAATTGTATCCACATTCTTCTTGTGCACAAGAGATATTGAATTTTAAAATTGAGTATAATTGTATTCTCGTACTAGTTATATAAATCAATTGTCCATTTTCTTGGAGGACCACACAGACCATACTGAACATTATTATCTCAGACTTTTGGACAATGGACATGTCGCTACTCAAATTGATTTGGTATTTACTTGGATGAATATTATTTTGTGAATGGTATATTTTAAACATGTATGTGGGGTTTGTTAGATATCTTTATTTATATATATCTCATGGTGTTTTTTGTATAAACCATATTATCACTCGATCTTCATTCACTAAAAAAAGTTGGTAATGACTCCCATTTCATGGGATTCTTTACCCGTGGTTCTGATCCCCATTTTGAGGCCTACTAGAGGTAGGACTCCGGGGACATTATCTATGTCCCTTCATTTTCATCACAAGAGGGGCTTATTTTGATTTAGGGGCATGATATACTCATATCAAAGGCTGATAGCAGAAAGATATTAAGGAGTTTAGAGTTATTAATATTGATGAATTCATTGGATGGTTTGGAATCCATGTTATTTTACCATGGTACATTACATTGGCCATGAAATATTGGTTTGGACATTGGATTTTAGGGACCCCTGTGATATAACGAAATGAATCTAAGTGTACTAAATAACCTAGTGAGGCTATAATGGATGCAGGATTGAGACCCTAGGAATATTACATGAATCATAATGTCATGTGTTCCTATTTTAATTTGGGATTTTGGGAAATTCCAAAAAAAATAACAAGTAAATGATTTTATCAAATTGAAATGAAACTTACAAAAAAGTCCATTCTACTCGGGCATAGGAATAACATGTTCACCCATTCAGCTATGGAACCCGTTCATCATACATGTGTAGTATATAAGTGGATGTTTAGTCGGATGACCCTATCAGATCAATGGTGGGTTGATCGAGTAGTGGAGTTTGTTCAATGGACGATGATATTCTGTTATTTCCCAAAACAGGCTATGTGAATGTACGAGGGAATCATATTAGATTTGGAGACCGAGTACTGGCTCAAGGTTCTTTTGATCAGCATTAGTTTTATCCACGATATTATGAAGTACTAGTATCCACTATTAGTGAGGTAGATGTGGGGAGTTTCACATCAAGGGTTGAAAATATTCCTGGGACAGTGGATAGAGGCTGATTTTTTATGGGATGACTTTGAGAATGAGTTCCGGGAAGAATTACATTCATCCACCATGAAGGCTAAGAATAGTCATTATATACTCTACCTATATAATGGAAGTATGTAGGTATGAGATATAGGGATAAATTAAAAGTATCTCCTCCTTTTTATTTGGAATATCATTATGTATGAGGTGTTTCATGTGAGACGTTTACTGGAGGCACTTTGTCCTTCTATGAAGTATGTTGTTACTCCCTTCACCTTGCCAGCCTACATGGAGGTCTAAAAGAAGGAAAATATAGTTGATAGTATGAAATCTAGATAAGGTATATTATGTAGGGGATTCAACATGGTCTTTTAAGGGAATATATACTAGTAGCAAGTCTTAGGAACCCAAAACATCAAGGATTCAGCCATCGGGGAGTTAACATTGGTAGTTCTAGTTTCGGACATCATCTCCAAGATATTTTTATGTGAACTTGGGACCAAGGTGTTTTGGGTGTGGAGAAGTTGGGAAACATTATAGTCAATATTTTATGGTTTTTTTTAGCTCTGTAAGGTAGATGTGGGAGGGTCTAGTTCATACCTTAGATGTAGTTAAATGTAGGGAGGTTTCAATAGCAGGGATAGTAGGCTCATGCTCAACCTATGGTAGATATAGAATATAGATTCCAACTACATGTTTTTCCTCATGTACCTTGACACTATCATTGTGAGGATGTGATCATCAGTAGAGGGGTTGAGGAGCTGGGCGTGGTTAATGGGACGCTGCAGAGTTAGATATCCCAACAGGTCCTGAGATCATTTGGGGTATGATAAGTTTGTTTAGTACTCCTTCTTGAGATTTGTTTTATTTACAAGCTCTTCAGTCCTTTGATTCACCTACTCTACACCATGCTCGTGGAAAAGATTTTGAGATGCTTTAAATGCCCATGGTTTTGTGTACGCCAATCCATTGTCAGAGAAACTTGTTTGATGCGTGATGGGGTTGTTGGAGTTTACCGACATTATTGGGTAGTTCGTGGATGTTTTCCTTGGGGATGCTGTTACTCAACCACTTTACATGATCCTTAGTTCGGGTAGACAAAAAGCATGTTTATTTTCCTATTTCGATTTATCCATATCAGATGAAATTTTCTATATTGCAGGAGGTGAGGATTTAGATATATGATCTAAGGGAGACATGTTTTATCTAGACTAGTGTATCTTCGTGAGGTGGCCTAATCTTTTTTGTGTAAAAGTAGGATAGTGGTATGAGGTTTTATATTGACTATGTAAGGTTGAATCTGGTAAAAATTCTAAACCATCACTCTCACATAAGGATTTACGATCATTTCGACCACCCTAGGGTAGCATGTTGGTTCTCTATTATCAATCATTTTTCTAGATATCATCAGTTAAGGGTGAAGGAGGGTGATATACCAAATAATATATTCTGGTTCAGTTATGGGAACATCGAGTACAAGGTTATTTAATTTAGTGTTATTAATGCGCCATCCATGATCATGGGGTTCATGAACTCCATTTTCCATGGGTTCCTGGATTACCTCTTCCTTGAATTAATTAATTAAATCGTCATCTACTCGAAGACATAGGAGGAGTATACTAAGAATCTTCGGACTGACCTCGAGGTTCTTTAATGCCAAAAGCTCTATGGAAATTTTTCCATCATTATGTTCAATAAAATAGAGGTAAAATTAATTGGACATGTGGTGTCTCATCATTGAATAGAATTAGAATAATCAATTTTCAATGATGATTCCTCAAGGGCATCACACAATAATATTCTAGGGTTTGATGTTTTCTCGGTTTGGAAGGAAATTATTGGAGGTTTTTACTTGATTTCCAATGAGTTTCAACCCCATTTACAGTTGAAACTAGAAAAGATGATGCTTTTGTGTAGAGTTATAATTAACAGGTAGCATTCAACTATCTAAAGTGGAAGTTGATCAGTGAACTAGTGCCTCGTTTTCCGAAGGAAGGTTCGATTATTGAGGAGTTTTGAGATGCATAACTTATGGGATTTGTGATATGTGTTGATGAATTAGTGGGGAGTGATATCTTGATGGTATAGGAAGTTAAATACCCTTGAATAAAACTATGCCACCCATAATCTGGAGCTAGCTGTGGTTGTATTTGTGATGAAGTTGGGAGAGCATTACCTCACTAAGGAGGTAGTTCAGAAATCTGCAGACTCATGGTAGGTAATGGAGGATTTCGGTGCATTACACATAGATTAATTAATGGATGGACAAATATGTAGTATATTTTGGATCATGATTCATTCTACTCTAATGCAGTTGGTGGAGGAGTCTATGTGGGGAGACTCGAAGGCATAGGTGATTCATGATCGTGTTCACAAGGGTGATGCTCCAAATGGATGGATGCAGGTTTGTCAGAATCAGTTGATATTATAATAAAGAATGTTTGTTCTAGTAGTGATACATGTGGGATTTCTCCATGAGTTTCATAGCCCTCGGTTATTGGTACACCCAGGATTTTCAATATGTAATACATCTTGGACGAGCAGTTTCGGTGGCCTGAAATGAAACATGTGGTATTAGAGTTTGTCGTGAGGTCCTTAGTGTTACCATAGGTTAAGTATAATAACAATATATGTGGTGGTTTTTTTTGTCCCATAGATATCTCGGAGTGGAATTTGGATGAAATCACATGGTTTTTTCCCATACGGTTTCCTAGGTCTCAAGGAGGCTATGATGAAATCTGTGTAGTAGTGGATTAGTTGATGAAGTTTTCTCACTTCTTAGTGATTAATTAGTGGTCATTATGGATTAAATAGCCTTGAGGTGAGGTGGTGAATCTTTATGGTATTCTAAGATCTATTACTTCATATTAGTATAGATTTTTCATCTCATGAGACTAGAGGGTCATGAAGCATGATTTTGGCACTCAGTTATGCCTCACCACTAATTTCAACACCTAGACAGATGGGTAGACAGAGAAGACCATCCATAAGTTGGACAAAACGTAGTGGGCATGCATATTTCAAAATTGGTGGGTCTTGGGTGTTACACTTTCCCATGTTATAGTTTTCATGAAATAATAGAAATACCACTTCCATTAGAATGGGTCCATTTGATGTATTGTTTGGAAGACCATGTTATTCACCATTACGATGGAAAGAGGTTTGGGAGACAACTGAACATGGTTCCGTGGATTTTTTGAGAATAACAAAGATGGTTCATGTTGTCTATAGTGGATGAAAGTAAAATAAGAACAACAGAAGTCAAATACCGATCATAGGAGAAGCCCCGTGGAGTTCGATACTGAGGAATATTTTTCTTTAAGGATTCCTTCAACATGGGAAGAATATGTTCAGTAGTGGGGGAAATATTTCACAAAGGTTCATCAGACCCCTTGAGTTATTATGTTGAGTTGTAAGGGTGGAATAATAGTAGGCTCTGCAACAGAAATTAAAGAAGGTCCACAACGTCATTCACAACACTCAACATTGATGGTATCATCGTAATGACTACCATGTCATTGACAAGGGAGGTTTTGATGTTGAATACGATACGAAATATGTGGAGGGAAGATTAGATGTCCTGAATCATTGGGATAAGGCTCTACATTGAAATACAATTCCCTAGGTTATTGTGTTGGTGACGCATGGTGTCATGTAGGAGTGTTATTTGGAAAGTGAGATGAAGATGCATTCAGAGTAACTAGAGTAATTCTACGTTCTTCTTTGTGGTGTTTCTCTTGTAATTTGGTTCTTGATCCTTGTTTCCTATGAGATTATTTTTTTCCATGTATCATGATGTGGGATAATTTCATGAAATTGGAAATGAGAATATAATATTCCTAATAGAGATGCATTAATTGAGATGTGATTAAACTCGTGCAGGCAAGTTATTGTTGGCCAGATAGTATAGTATACTAACATGGATGAAGGAATTCCCTAATTCATATGTCTGGGAGGTGTGGCATTTTATGCTTGTGTGGATCTTATTATGGTCTGTTGGGTTAGTAGATGTTAGAAGAGGTGTTTATCGTTGTTCAGGATTCACTCCAACATTCAAACAACACAAGGTGTTTTATCAATGGAACATTTTGTTTTTGAATTATACAAGTGTTTCTTTGATAATAATATCATTGAGATATATCATATTGGATGGTTGTTAGGACACCTCTTTCATCTATGTTATTTTGCTATTTTCTTGGTTGGGCATAGTTGGTGAGGTATTTAATGAAATTACCCAAACCATCCCATTCAATTCCTTTGTGAAAATCTAGTGCTTGACATGTTTTTGTAGGAAACAACTGCTCATTTCATGTTTTTTCTAGTTCACATATTTTATTCCAATGGTGATTCAGGACTATCAACTCACAATGGTAGGTCACCAGTGGTGAGTCATCCAATGTTGACTCAACCAACTGGGAGTCGTCCGACGATGACTCAACCAATGGTGATACGTCTGAAGGTCAATAGACCGACTGTGAGTCATCTGATGGTTACTCAACAGACTGTTAGTCGACTTATGGTGACTCATACACTGGTGACTTGTGACAGTGAGTCATCCACCTGTATTTGGTAGTGTTAGGTCATCCCAACGGTGACTTGCAACAATGACTCATTGGCAGTGAGTCACTGATTATGGGTCACAATGTTTAATCCCAATGGTGACTCAAAAATTGGTGATTTCCCATAAGTATCACTCAGCCGTGATTAACCCACTGGTAAATCATGACAGTGAATCACCCAATGGTGAGTCATTACAAAATATTGTCAAAATATCATGTTTTTCTATATTCTACCCTTTAACGATTTAATTGATGTAAAATGAATTTAATACCACATTTATCTTTTTTGAAGCTGTTTCAATGTATATAAAATATATATTTACATTACTGATGCTCAGGATCCCTTTAGATATATAAAACAAGAGGTATTTATCATTATTAATCATTAATGGATTTTGAAGTTGTTTCTTCCATTGATATAGGATCTACCCATTATAAAGTTGATATCCCTTCTTCATTGTACATTTTATCTTTAATAGTTTTACTAATAATCCCCAGTACCATTCTCTCATAAGGATCCATGTACTTTTATTTCATTCTTGGATCTCATTTCTATGGCACATTGTGCACCCCCAGTTTGGAACAAGGAGGAACTGTTGATCGTCTGTTTATTGAGGATGGTATCCACTCATATCTCTTTTATTTTTGTATCATGTTTGGTGGGTGTAATAATGTTACCCACAGGATGGTAGTTAATCCAAATTTAATAAATATAATCGAATAGGCCTTAAAAAACATGGCCTGGGAAAAAATGATGCATGCATATATTTTACAATTTCTTGATATTTTGATTTGTACGGGTTTTACACCTTCTAAAAATCATAGAAATTTTTTACATTGTTTTTGCTATCAGAATGACTTGTGATGTATTTTTGTTGACCATGTGTTGAATGGACGTATATTTTCAATTGATTTAATATGTATACATGGTTTAATATTTATATTCATTATGATCGAAAATCATATGAGATAACCCCTAATGTTTTTTCATGTAGAGTTAAATAATGAGTGTTTGTTAATCAGAATACACCTTTCCTTGTTTGGTGTGGCTATGTGCAGTGTGTGGTTTTTTATATCATATGGCTTTTGTGGCATTGTGGTGTTGGGGTTAAAATCCTGGTTGTAAGGTGGTGTGCTACATGTGTTGTAATGGAATCTCAGGTTGAGATATAGATTGACTGTGTAATTGATGGGATGTGTTTGAGTAGTAGAGTTGCATAAACATTTGGTACTTTATTTAAATTACTAGGCGTGATGGGTGTGGTGTTGTTATACAATGGGTCCATCATGGATTGTTTTGATGAGAAGAGATGCTGATTTTGGAGGTGAGTTGGGGTATTTTATTTGTTGAGATGATGTGATAGATGATATGTCTTTGAAGAATGATGTTGAAAGTGGGTTATTTTATTTTTCTATTTTTCCACTATATTTTTTATATTGTCTTTCTTGTTTCATGCATTAGTTTGTAGATCCACTGGTTTGGATGGAATGAATAGATAAGTTATTGGATAATGAATGACAATTGGTTAAATGAATTGTCTGAGGTATGGTTGTGTTTATAGATTGAGGTGTAGTTGTGCTTTTAGTGGTCACAACTAAGGAGGTTTAGTGGTCTGATTGTTTGTTTTAGAAAACCCACCATATGAGATTGATTTTTTAATTCTAATATATATGCCCATATTATCCTTGTATTATTTATACGAATTGTTCTTTAGTTGAGCTGTATATTCTGAACCCCCCCCCCATTATCATAGGGGATGGTTACGTTTCCCAACATCGTGAAAGGTTGATGGATGGATGGTTCATAGATATTCTATGCACTCTTTTCGAGTTATTGGTAGCCAATGACTCTTTGGGCATGTTGGGGTGTCGATTTTATGCCCACGAATATGTGTGTAAGGTATGCTTTCCCCTGTGTGTAAGGGATGATATGTGGTGTTCTTCCCACTGTCTTCGGGATGAGGTACAGTTTTGGCCCAGGTATCTATGGGAGAGATATGTTATGGTTGTGGCCCATGTTTCGGTGGTTGGAATGTGGTATAACTAAGGACTAGGGGTCTGTGGGAGGGATATGGTAATCTCTCTATGACTAGGTTGTGGGACTAGATCTGATGCTCAGGTGTGAGTAGGCGAGTTTTGATGTGGGTCTTGTGGTAGGGTGTGGATGTTTCATAACGTTTTTTATCAGGGTATGCGATGTTAAATAATGGGAAGTGGTGCAGGGTACCCAAAATTGAAGTTCTTATTATAAAACATTACATGACATGCATTATTTTATGTGTGTGTCTTGGTGAGGTTGGGGTGTCAATTATTTCTTTTTCAATGTCCTTGTTTTCTATTGCTTTCTCCCAAGGGAATTAGTATTCTTCTCCCACTTTTTCATAAAATAAATTGGATTTTCCTACTGAGTATACATGTATTGTCACCCAATATATTGAAAACATCATCCAGGATTCGAAGAGGAATACATTGATTGGGTTGTCTATTACTAGCATGAGATTTTGGAATGTTAACATGCCAATGGTTACCCTTATTTTATTTATTTACATTTGAGACACTTATTTTGTAATAGATATGATTAAAAAAATTCAAATAGGTTTTCATTTATTTATTTATTTATATGCCTTGTAGTTGTTTTGGGATGAAAAATTTTATCTATAGATCTTGTTTTTCATATAATAAATTGGTATTCCTTCCCATTTCATGAGATTCTATAACTTTTGTGTTGGTCACCACCTTAGGGCCTACTAGTTGATGGACTCACAAGTCATTATCTCTTCTTATTTCAAATCTTACGAAGGGCATATTTGGAGGGAGGGGTTAGGAAAACTTATTTTAATGAAACATATTTTGTAAATAATGTTAATTTTTGTTATAAAAGGAAAACCAAAAATCAGGGTGACAACCTATCAAATATGGAAAGGAAGTAGATCTTGAACCCATCACTAGAGGGCTATAATGGATTCACTCCAACACCTCACCTATGCAATCTCCAGGTAAATATTTCATTGGTTTTAGTTAAACAATTTGATGAATAAATGTTAATGATGGACCTATAATATAACTTTTTATTATTATAGATTAGTCTATTTAATAAAATTGGTTTTGAAAGATAGTTAGAAGCAAACTGCTAGACTTATCAGTCTTTTATAGGCCTAACAATCTATCAAAATATTATTTTAGTTCTTCAAGCTTATGAAATTCATTATTAGTAATTTATTTCATAGATTAGAGGGATAAATATGAACTTTATTGATGAAAAAAATTATAATTGTTCATATGAAATTGAAATATATAATGTAAGATAATTTTTGTATATTCATGGTTAGTAAAACAATAACTCAACATTAGGAAAATGACAATGAAATAAAATTATTTTCCTAATAATTTAATTTTTTCTAAAACAATAATCTAAAAAATAATCATATATTTTTTTCAATGTGGACCTCAAATTTATATTGATAAATCCCTTGTTTGTGATTGATGGCCTCAATCACTCCTTTTAAATATTTATGTTCTTCCTCCATGTAAATTTTTTCACATTCCACGAATTCTTTCACACATAAAATCATAGTTATATTGTAATCCATTTGACATTTTTTACATCCCATTATCACTATCCTATATAATGTTTTCTGAAACATTCTCATGACGTGGGATTTCAATGTAAAAAAATATCAAATAATCTATTACCAAGATGCCATAAAATTTTGAGGATGCAATTTAATTATGGAGAGGGGATTTTAATACACAAAAATATAAAAGTAAAACATTGTAATCCAAATATTATAGGACAAAAAACAATATTAGTAAAAAGGTAATTTATTTACTCAATACATTATAATATATTTATCATATGAAATAATTATAATATATTCCTTTTCTTGTAATGCACACAGCATTGATTTTTTGTGCATTAGTTATAAGATCTACCATACTAAATATCTTTTGTTACTCTCGTGATAAACCTTCCTCAATAGCTTGTGTTGAACACATTATAGAACATCCACAACAACTTTCCGTAACTCGCTAGACTAAGTTTCACCAAATAACAACGTATTATTAAAATTATATTTTTAAAATAAAATGATATAACCTATATATTTTTCTAGTATTTATTTAAATTTAAAACTTACATGTCAATATATATGGCTTAAAATAATATAAAATCCATGATTTTGTTACAAATTAATTAGAAGAAAAAAATAAAAACCAATCGCATTAAAAAAAAATATTATTATTTTTATGCTTCCAAAGGGGTTTTTTTCTAAAAACATATTTAATTAAAATTATTGAATTATTTAGTTAAATATATATGTTCTTTATCCATTAAATTATGATTTAAATTTATCCAATATATTTGATAGTCTTATGATAAAAACAAACCCAATTGTTCACCAAAAACATGTATTCTTATAAAACAATTTTTACCACATGTTAATGCATAACCCATTTTAAATAATAATTTGGACACATTAATGGGTTCACTATTTTAAGAAAACTCAAAATTTTAAATATAACTCTATTTATTATCCTGGGGTGAATGTTTGATATTTTTCAGAAAACATTTCTATTTTTAATGAATAGTTAAAAATCATGGATTTTAGTTCATAATAGCTTTTTCATAAAATATATTATAAAGGGTAAATTATATTCTTAACATGTTTTTATGTTAAATACAGATATGTTTTTATCAATTAATAAAATTTATATCAGTTGGATCAATTTCACTTTGATAATAACTATAAAATTCGGGAAAACATTCTGATGTTTTTACATTAAAAACCTACATTGTCATCCCATCTCTAGGATTAATTAAAAATTAAATTATACCCCCTCTATGATTGGAATCTTGGAAAATGGATTCCATATTTGGAATAAAAAAAATATTTTATGTTTAATAATTTCAACTTATTTTTTTCACAAAAATATTAGTGAATGAAATTAATATTAATTACAATTATTACGTAAAAATTAAGTTTGATGTTGGAATAATCCATTATCTTAAGGTCCAAAATGACCTGAACACCATAAAAAACGATTGTATATAAATAAATATTCCATTAAACTTCCATTCATGAGATTTTTTTGTTTTTTTATACTTTTATTGTGGAAAAATGTTTCGTACACCTAACATTGTTTTGAAAAAAATCTAATTGAGTCATTTTCCACCCTTATAAAAGGCCCCCACGTATTCTCATTCGTCACACCACAAAAACCCCTTATATTATGCCAATATATTGACATATAGATTCCATAAATCTACCCCATAGTTTATGAATACTCCATTTATGTATAAATACTTCCAAGATTCCTTTATCTACATACCTAATGTAGTTACCCGATTAAGATGTTACATCTTCTCAAATGGGTTTTTAATTTTAATTCCATTATCAAACAACTCATATATTATTATTATTATATTATTGAATAACTAAAAAATGTCCTAAATATAATATGATATTTTTCTTATATGGGTTCATCCTTCACTTAAACACACTTCCATCTAATTAGTAACAAACACAGTGTTTCTGTGTACTACAAACTACTGCCTCACGCAATGATGGTTCATTTTTTACCTTACCAACATTTATGGATGGGAATTATAATGGAAAAACTACATATATATGATAAATATGATAATTATTATATCTATATTCTTGATTATGCCTTTTATACTACATAGCATTAATACGTTCCATTTTTCACAAATAGAATAACATAGTTAAAGGAAGTTTGCACTACTACCCCTGTAAGTAATGTGATTTGTTCAAGTGAACCAGGGAATGTCTAAAAGATGATTTTAAATAAACATAGATGACATAAACAAACTATATACTATATTCATGAAATAATTAAATATATATATATATATATATATTCCAATATAATTATTACACTTTCTACAACATAGAAAGTGATAACGTCTTTCGTGGGTGTCTAGACTACTGCCTCCTCGACACTATTTGATTACTTTTAAATTAAAAGTATTATATATATGTATAAATATATATAATTTTATAGTATTTGTTTTGTAATGTCTCATGAAGAAATATATACTTTTACCTATAATCTTTCGATATTGATCGTTGAAAAATGAGAATGTTACTCATGCATATGTTCGACCTAACATCTCCATGATTGTGACAATGATTAATTTTTTATAACCATATTCAATTATTTTTTATATTATAATTTATTTAAAAATAATATAACTATGGCCTGCTTATTCTTATAGATAAGTAATATAATTACCCCTATGACCATTGTTGACCAACCATTGTTGTTTTTGACACATAATTTGAATTTGGTCAAAATAACATATATAAAAACAATTCTTTAAGTAGTTGTATACTACATAAAATAATGATAAATAAAAGTAAAGATAAACATGAAAAGTTTTCTCAAGAAACTATAAAAGTAACATATTTTTATAATAAATCATGTTGAAGGACATTCACCTAAAAGGAAACTAGAGGTGATAGATTTCATCTCAATTTCTATTCCATTGAGGTTTATTTTTTTTGTGATTCACCAAATTTCTTTTTTATGGAGTTTATACTGCTATTTGAAATGGTATATCTTAGGTATTTTTATTGAAATTATTTTCTTTGTTTATATAAATATTATTCCGATATGGAGAATATGGATCAAATTGATCAAAGTGGAATGGTATACATTAGAATGTATAAAGACTAAAATCCTTAAGAACATTTTAATAATTATCTTCAAAATATCACTTAATTTTGTAAATTTTAACTCTATACTGAACTAATCTCATTATTTTTGTTCACCTAATTTCTTATAAATGGGAAACATACTTCCAATTTTTCATATAATATCATGATTCAATAATTATTTATAATATTTTGAGTTTCAATTTGAATTATTCCATCTCGACGGATTTAAGCTAAAAGATAACAATTGAAAAATAGATTTTATAAACCAAATTGTTTTCATTGGGTTATACGACTTCATCATTTTCATTAAAATTCAATGACTATTTATATTGAAATTTAATATATATTGATTTAGTTCTGGTTCTGCATTTGGATTTAAATTTAATACACATATTCTACTCATTGATAGTTTCTCACTAAAAACTATATAATCATTTATTTGATTTACATTACAATCAAAATTTGTTCCTGATTTTTTACACTTAAATTCCAATAAAATGAAATTATTTTATCATTTTATAATAAAAAAATAAATTTTCTCCACCTCCTATTACTCATGACCTTTATTAAGTGATGATACTATTTTCCACTCTTTGGTATTCAAAATGTTTTAAAAAATGTTCTTTAGAAAACCCTACATTAATTCCATATTTTGTTAAAGAATCGATTTTCTTCTATAAAACATTATTTATTAAAATGTTTTTATAAACGATTTCAAAATGATTTGTTAATGAAATTTTTAATCATTTTCCATTTACTAAAAATTTCAAATGAATATTTTTTCACAATACAAAAAATGCATTTTTATAACCATTAACCATGAAAAAGGAATTTTATTTCAAACTTTTATGGATTTTATATATTAACATGACACATGAAGTCCAATAATTAAGAATTTATTTTATTTTGATTAATTATTTATTATCCATGAAATTTTCACATGATAAAATATATAGATGCATTACATTCTCTTTTTATAGATTAAATGGAATTTTTTTCAGTTTATTACCTTTATATATTTATTTTATCTTATCTAGTAATATGAATGGAATGTGTTTCTATTTATTACATTTCTATATTGATTTTCCCTTACATAGTATTTTAATTGAATTTGTTTCCAGTTATTTCATTTTCATATTTTTTGCACACTTCTATTCCATATATAGTTTATATGGAATGTATGTTCAGTTATTTACCTTACCATATTGTTTATTATCATTGATTCATTATTGTTTAAATTATAATTTACCATTAATGATAATTTGATATCAAACTTGTTATATTTCATTCAACATATTTCCAGTAAAATTATTATGAATGATGTGAATAGATTTACATATGGTTCAGAGTTATCCTTTTAGTTATTTATTTATTTCGAAATAATAAATATTTTATATTGTAACAAGTGTATAATTTTGTAATAAAATTATCATGTGAATATATGGTTACCATGAATACTAAACACTAATTCCATATACATTTTATTCCTTGTAATCATGTCTATGTAATTAGTATCAGACACTTGATTCGCTCTATCTGGGTTAATGTCACTATATATCACATCAAATATCATCATACTTAATTATTGATGAGTCATCATAATTATTATTATCATAAAAAATAGTAGATTAAAAAAATTTGAAACATAATTAATTACCATTGTTGATATTGTTTTCATTGATAAAATAAAATAATAATCATAAAAAAATATCAATAGTAATTAAAATAATATCATAAGTGAATGGTTTATTGTTCCAATATTATACATAAATTATAGTAAATAGTGGATCACTAAATAACATAATCTTATAAATGTGTAAAAAACTAAAGGTCAGCTGATATAATATATTAATGGATAGACGATTAATAACATGTAAACATATTATATTGAATGGTGGATAGGTAATACATAATTAACATATCATAAATATAGTTCATTGTGAAATCAAAAATTGAGATATCATATGTATCCGGGATTTGTTACTCATCATTAAAATAAAATAAAATAAATGATAAACCATTAATAAAAATAATGAATTATAATACTAATGGTGGGTAGACCATAACCAATGACAATAAATAGTTAACATTGATGAAGATTTTACCATTATTGTGATTAATACCCTTATATTAATTAGTTCAATAGTTAACCCTAAATTATAATAGTGTCAATATTGGAAACACATGTCAAATGAAACATTCTCTCAATATGGATTGGGTTTTGATACAAACATCGATCACACATGGATTGCCTTAAAATGGGAACATATAATTAAAATGTATAACATTATATATAATTCATGAGTATCAAACAAAAAATAATATATTTTTATATCTTACATAAACATTAAAAAAATTAAATACATTCCATTTAATTATTAGTCAAAGGCAGAAATCCATTAAAAAGTAAACCAATCATTGGAGGGGGTGAATCAAGAAAAAAATACACTAAAAATAACTATTCTCATCCCTGGTTTATATAATATGATTCAAATTGTTATAATTTTTTGATTAAATATATTGAAGGAATTATTACATAAGTCACAATGGTTTATACATGGTTCATGGATATTTTTATCATGTAGAGAATCCCCATTTAAAATTTGAGGTTATCCAAAAATGAAAGATTATTTTTTATTATCGATCATAATATTGAATAATGTAGTGAGATGGATATAGACATATATTATTGTAAATAATAATGTGTTCCAACAATTCACCTATTATTTATCAATTTTATAACTCGTGTGGATATAAAATTGTCTTCAGGTGTGCACCCTTATTCTTCAAATCATTCCCTCCCAATATCATTATAAATTTGGTAGTTGGTAACATTAGAGATACATTTTACATTTTATTTAAACACATTGAAATATGAAACATATAATCTATTTTATAGAAAAATCATCATAATGACATGGAGGACTTAATAGAATCCCATTACATATGTTATAATCTCTGTCCAAAATTTTATTCATTAACTTTTGAAACATTTAATTTTTCACTAGTAATTTTATAAATAAATTTAAACTTAAATGATCATCAATACATCCAATTGTATCCCTATGGTCTAACTATACATCCCCTTAATTATATGTCCTAAACGTGTTGATAATTTTATCCTTCAGTGTTGTAAAATCATTATTTTTAGTATTGAGAATAGTATTTGTGTATATTTTCTAAATATAATTTATATCATTTAGAATAATTTAAATGAAGTTTTTATCAATTTGTGATCAATGCAGATAATCTAAACACCAATTGATATTATTCAAGAACAAAAAATAGTTACCACACCGACTCTCACTTTCATGTTTACATATTCAACCAAAACATGAGAAATATCTTTTTTTTGGATTCCTCATGTCCTACTACAAAACCCTAAGTGGAATGTATCTCTCATATAAGTGTTTCCCCATTTTTACTCAATCATTATTAAACAAATCATAGAAATAAAATAATCATTCTGAATTAAATTATGTTCGTATTCATTAAAAAACATTTTTGGCATGAAAAAATGTCAATTTAAGGGGAAACTATGTAAAATATTGGGCTCTCTAATCATTTCATCATTTATTTTTAATTATATGGAAATGGAATGTTCATACTAATAATAAATTTCAATTTTATAAATATATACAACATAAAAACACCATCACTAATCTTGAATGAATTTATTTAATATATGTTTCCTAGAAAGACTATAATGTGATGAATGCTCATATTCCAAAATAATGGATATAATTGTGTTTGTTATTGAAATATGACTCTTATTGAATGATTAATTCCATATTGGCCATGTTATAATTATGATGAATTTATAGTTCCCTAATTTTCTATTCAACTCATTTATATCTTCTCCAGTATTTATAACTCTTCAACAACCCTATCTATATGATAATAAAATGTACCTACATTTTTGTATGTTTAAAATAAAAAAAAATGGTGTATCAGACTTTCTCAAGTTATCTTAATTTTTTATAAACTCTGGATATCACTCCGTTGAATATAGTATTCAAGTTTAACAAATTTCTCTACCACATTTCATGATGTGAACCATTTTTACACTCTAAAATTTTCAAAAAAATAAAAATGAATGATAATTTTAAAATAAAATAGGTAAGATATAGTTATTTCATTAGAGAATATACTCACAAAACAATATAATGTTCTATAATTAAACCCTTAATTGATATTTGATAATTATATCTATAGGATTTTAAATAATATGAAATACACATATGAAAGAAAAATTATTCCATTATAGATATTAATATGTGTAATATTATGCATATAAAGCTCAAAATGAAATTTTATAGATGATTATTTTGAAATTTTATTACAATTTGAAATCCTCACCCAATCCATAGTGGTTATGAGACATCATAATTAATTTATTATAACTAAGAACTTATACAAAATTTTATTTATTTATTTTTTATTTAGTAATATATTCATATTGAATTATGCACAATGTTATTGGATTCCACATCATGAATTGAAATGAAATTCATGTTCCTCAAATAAATTTTTTTATTCCAAACATTATTTAACTTTATTTGTTCATTAGTATAGAAACATTGTGAGAATTCCCACCAGGATATATAATTAATGAACCTTTTAATGTGATATGAGAGTCCTGTTCCTTCATTCAATTGAATGTAAATAGTGTTTCGTAGAGCATAAAATTTGTTATCACTATAACTATAATAAAATAATCCAATATTGGAGTAGTTTTTTTTGATAAATAGTGACACATTAAAATAGCCACTAGGATATATATATAATAAATGTTACATATCATATTCCATATTTAAATTAATTTTCAATGGGAAAAATTAACATACATATTACTTCATGTTCACAATGACAATATTTTTATTAATTATTTAGATAAATTATAACCTTAGTGAAAGGTTTGATACATATCATGACCTATAAATCATTACTTATATATAAAAATGGTATTATATTTTTTTTCCAATAATAGGTTTTGAGTTCAACGTAAAATATAACTGATTAATAAATTACACACCAGGGAAGGATAACAAGGTGGATAATTATCTATGTGGGAATTATCATGATACAATATTTTTTTATCAGTATTAAAAGAGACAAATTATCTATTGGAGTTAATAGTCTTGACCCACAATTCCTGAGTGAAGAAGACAAGCTCCAGCATTGCCTTCTGAAAACTAAACCATCCATCCATGTGATGATTAATGTGGATGAGAAGGATAATATTAAATATTATGATAATGTATAAATTATTATGTATTTAGTCATAGGAAATTATTAAAAAAGAATAGTAAAAAAATAAATAATCATCTATTGAATAATATAATTCAAGAAAGAGTTAATGGGTGATGAATGAATCTCATCATTGTCTATAAATATTATAAACACAAATATTCATTGTGTTCTCATATAAAAAAATCTGGATGATATGATGAGTTATATTATATAGTAATTATCTAGCATCATGGTTTTGTAAAATGTAAAATAAGAAAAAAAATAAAGGGAGGGTGAAATTATGAAAAAATAGTTGTATTAAAATGGGCCAACTTCGAAATGGGTTTCATTACTGGAAATACCATGAAATAAATATAATATTATATAATTTTTCGGCTGATATCATTAGTAATTAAACATATTTCATTAAAATATTATGTGTTTTTTCACTTATTAAAATAGAAATAATATAATGAAAATTAATCTTTACGCTACATGGAGTACTGTATCGAATTATATTTGATTATGATTTAATCATTACCTCATTGTTCTGGACTGCTCTTCCACTACCATGGAATAAAGAGTTTAGATTTATAATTTATTATTATACGCAAACATATAGTTAATAAGAAATGGAAATTAATATTAGGGGAATGATTTTTATATCATAATCAATGGATTTAAATGTCGGTAGTGATCAATTTTTTTATTTTGTCATGTTCTCATATAGTATCCATTCCAATTATTGCATTCAAATGGTATCATGTGTGGATGTATTTTGGATAAGGTTTAAGTCATCAATATGATGGAATAATGATGAATAATTGATGATACATGGACCATATCATTCATATTATATATTATTGATAATTTGAATAATTTAATGATATATTAGAGAATCACATAATTGATAGAAGAGTTTCACTATTAATCCTATGTGTGATTAAGAGTTATAATATGGAAAAATATATTCTATTGAATACCACCAAATAGAGCATTATGATATTCATGAGGAAGGTTGTGACGATACAATGATATAATGGAAACCTAAAAACCCTTGATCATAAGGATAATTTTCTATAAAATTCGACATCCACTATTTCTTTCGTAAGTGTGTGATGTGTTCTATATATTACATTATTGGATATATACACATAATGAATAATTCATAATGTAATCAATGATTATATAATGAGTACATGATATTTATTATGATAAACAAATAATAGATATATTTTATCATATTGATAGTGTATTATGATTTTTTTTAACTAAACATACTAAGGTTCTATGGGGTAGTCATATTATTTTGTAGTAATATTTCCAGATGAACCTATATTAAAGAAACATTATCCTCATTTTCTATCATATTTTAGAAATTTCATGATTGAAATTCAACTAATTGGTTATAATCTATGAATAGATGATGGTAGTTTGTTTTTCTCTTTAAAAAACTATTCCTTTTTTATACCATATGATATATAAAAACACAATCTAAAGTGGAGAAAAATTTATTTCATATTTTTAGATTATTACAATACAGAAATTAATTACATTACATGATTATTAAAAATAATAATTATTAAAATAAAAAAAATAAACTAAAACAAAAATAAGAATACAACCATTGAGTGACAGAACAAAGATAAAAACAATATAATAATACAAAAATGTTATTGAAATAGTATAACAAAATAATATTATATAAATATATGTGGGTATATATATGAGTAAAATTATATTATATGTTCATTATAAATATGTTTTTCAGATATAATGTTGTTGAATATAATGTTAATAAATATATGGTCCATTGTTATACATGAATTTAACAGGTATATTTCATAATTTTCTGTTATAAATAATTAATGTCAGACAGATAACTCATATTAAATCTCATTAACCAAAAATGAATAAAATGTATATCAATTAATTTTTTAAAATATCGTTAATTTTAATGATTCGATATCTGAATTTCATGAAACATTAAATAATTTTTTTTAAAAATTAGTTTTATATAATAGAATAATTTTAGAAAATACTATAAAAATAATTACATTAAAATAATTAAATTAGATAATTAGTTATAAAAAATTGATTTTAATGATTAAGAGTCAGTGAAATTTGTTTCAATTAATTTTATTTAATTGTTTTTATATTTTATTTACGAAAATGATATATTTTCCAAATATTATTTATAAAAGTTAATTAAAATCACTTTATATACTCAAAAAGTGTATGGAAATTTATATAATTTTTATTAAAGAACAAGAAATATGGAAAATTAATCTTATGTAAAAAAGCTATATTTTTCTAAACTATTTCAATATAAAAGATCCATTTTTGAGATGTAATTTTTTTTTTATTAATTTTCTATTTATAAATCATATTTTTAATTATGTTTTCATATAAATTTTAATCATATATAATTTTAAAATGAGATTTAACATCTAACAATATCATTATGATTTTTCAAAAAATCATATTACTTCGATATTAATATATACCTGTACTCATTTATCATTGCATAATCATATTTTTTTATTTGTTCAATCACATACATGAATACTATCACACTATCACTGAACATTAAAATAAGAAAAATAGAATAATTAAATTAATAGAGTTAATATATTATAATAAATATTAATTTATTTTATAAAAAATATTCTCCAATGGTGATTGAAAAATTATTGGTCATTTTTACCGAACTTGATGATATTAGTAGAATACTGCAACAAAACTGGTCCTAGATTCCATTATAATTAACCATTCCCATAAAATCCAATAAATAATAATGGAGATGTATAAATACCCTAAATTAAATGATTAAACTACCTTGATCATTATTTTATTGATAATTTTTTAATTAATTTGGAATGATATCTTAATTATAATATATATATATAAATACTAATATTACATACATCCCATATTCATAATAATCGATATATAACTTATACAAATGTATTAAATTATTATTATTGAAAAATGTGTTTTTTATGGGTTTGAATAGGTTTTCATAAGATGGAATTATGTTGCAAAGTTATTTTATATAGTTCTTTAAATAAAATTCATAGATAATAAGTGTAAAACATTGTCTCAAATAAAATGTAATAGGGAAATAGAATTATTCTATGACTAAATTTACATTTGGGTAAATTGTATATTCACTTACTATAATACAAAATGTAATTTATTTTTCTTTGATTTTTTTCCCATTGTATCTCTTCTTAAATTGTCCAATCCCGGTAGTTTACAGTTCACCCTAAATGATTCTTGTATGTAAATATGTCCTTATCTATTATTCTGGTTGAAGAATAACATTATTCTATATCCATGTTTTAATTATGTTTTATGTATTTAATTACATTAACTACTATAATTTTACTGTTAATTTCAATTTAATTTTACATTATATTATATATAGTTTCAATAAAATCAATTTTCACATTTTTCTCATGGATATTTACATTAAATAATCTAAAATTTTATTTATGATGATTTTGATAATTGTTTTAATGGTTCATCCAATAGTAACTAAATAGAATTTTATTTTATTTAAATTATACATATATATATAAGTAATTTACTTATAAAATAATATATATTAAAATATCAATGGTTAAATGTTACTATTTAAAATCATTCTATTGATATTTTTTTCATATATATAAAAACAAATTAATTAATTTTATTAATAAATACGAGTATTATCTTCTGTTACAATAATATTATTTCAATATATATCATAATATAACTTATAGTTGAATCTGTCTTGAAACCCATTACATTCTCATTGGATAATTAAGAAATTTTTTTATTTCAATTTTTTCATGTTCATCGAGAGACATTATGTGTGGTTTGTTGTTATGTTTCAAATGGTATCTGAATTTTATATCGCTCAATTACATTGATTAAGGAAATATTTCTTATTATAGTACATTTAATGGAAATTTTAATAAACATAATGCAATATTTTTATTGTAATTGGGATTTAACACATTAGACTATGTTATGGGACACTATAAAATTATTTGATAGTTTAATTAGTATTGAAACTCTTCAGAAGAAATGATATTAAATTATTACATGCATCCAACATATATACAATAGCCCACATTTTTATGTTATGTTTTCATATATCATGATTATTAATTCATATTTATATAATAATATAACTCATTTATATTGTTATTCTAATAAATCTTATGTTATTATTCATGATTAATTATAAATATTTTTTGGGATGTAATTTTTTTATTATTTATTCACGTACAATGATATTTTTTTCAAATCCACATGTTCTTATATTGATTAATTCATACAATCATTTAAAACATTTTTTATAACCCTACTGATCATACAAGCACATTATGTCTCATATTTTCATTCCCCTTCTAATAAATAATATTATTATGAATAATGTTTCTATATAGATAACATGTGAGAAGATAATTTATGATATATTTTTAATAATTTTCATAAAATAAATTAGTTTTTCATCTAATCTCAAAAATAAAAAATCCATGTAGGTTCAGTTGCGTGATTTATTATGAGATATAAGGAATATGAATTTTATAATGATATATATGTGTGTGTGCGTGTGTGGGTGTCTGTGTGTGTGTGTGTTCATCATGGTTGTACTATGTTATTTATTCTGTAAAGCTAATTTCATTTAATTCTTGGTGTTTTTAATTGAAATCTAAATCTATAAAGAATAAAATGACATTTTTTGATTCAAATGTGAAGTATGATAAACTGAAAAGTCAAATCATGAAATAAAAGATTAATAATTTTGGAAATATTATGATTTCTATTCATTATCATATTAATGTTTGCATTTGTGAGTATTTGTTTATATGTATATAGACATTATTTATGTTATTAAATGGTTATAATGAGATGGATTCTAATTATAATTATGTGATCAAAAATCCAATGATATTCCTAATGATAAACCAAATAGGATGTGTTCTATTTAAAACATTCTTTAAAAAGTTATCATCCAACATTGGAATGTATGGAAATTACATGAACCAAGAATTTATCCAAAACATGTCAAATAATGAAAATCTATTTGTAGAGTAATTGAAATCCTCCTTTATTGATTCTTCTATACTACTATTGTTTTGACTTTTTCTAACATAAATGAAAAAATATTTTTCATTCTACGTTGTTTAGATCATGAAAATTTGTTTTTTCTTATAATACTATTAATGTGAGAATAAAAATGTTACACTATAATAATTATCACAGGGAAAGAGTAATAAATAGAATCAATTGAGTTGGAGGATACTATGAATTATTTTCTGAGAATTTTTTTATTGAACATTTGGAAATAATTTAGAACAATAATTTCATTTATTCAATAATGATCTGGATGAATCCCTTAGTATATATAATTTTTTTAATTAATCCATCTTATACATTTTCTTTTCTCCATTGACTAAAAAATAAAAAATAAAAACATAATCATTTTCATAAAATAATTTCAATGAAACGTATTTTTTATTAAGGGGAATTATTATCAATGATAAAATTTTCACTATACAATAATGTTTTAAATATAAATTGGATACTCCAATTATTCTCAGGATTTAATGACTAAATGTACAAAAATGATGATTCATGGAATAAAATTTTTTAATACCAATAGGAGAAACAACATTCAACCTTATTAATTATAAAAATATGGGGTGAATCATGGATGTAATTTTAAAAAATAATTGAGAAATGATTCATGTGTTGAAGAAAATGTCATATATCTCATTAATATATAATATATTCATTAGATCATCCATTAATATGGGTGAAAACAAATATCAATTCAATTTAATATATATACAAAATATTACCAATTGTATTGGGTATGAACATTATATTGACCGGTAAATAAATCTTAGTTTTAATGATCAAAATAAATGATGTAAAACTACAATACCAATGGATAAAGGGTACATATATTAAGTAAAAACATATGAAAGAAGGTTAATAAATAAGTGATTAAAGGTTTATTGATCATATATTACTCAAAAAAATATATTATTTAGTAATTTTTCTTTTATATAAATTATTATTTTTAATATTTTGTGAAACACTTTGATATTTTCAGTTAACCAATTATAAATAAAAAAATAAAAAAAATTTAAATTTATGATAAGTATCAGCTTTAATCATAGAGGGGGAGTGATACAATTAAATTCATGATATGACCATGATAAAAAGATAATTAAAACCATGAAGGATGGATTCCCAGATTAATTATATATAATAAAAAATTTCATGGTAATTAACAAATGGAATTGAAAATGTTGCAATTTGTGAAAAAGTGATTGAACTTTTAGGTCAACCAAAGAATGAAAATTTTCGGAGAGGCCCCTAGTAATATATCCTCAAGTGTATAACATATGATATTATTATTAAATTAAAAATAGTCAATGAAAATCATCAAAAATTCAACTTTAGTTTCATCAATTGACGAATTCTCCAAATTGTAATTTTAGATGTTAATTATTATCGAGTAATTAGTGAAAAATGCAAAACCTAATGAGGACATATAAAAAATACCTCTAAATTCATTTCAAGAATCATAATGTGGATCTTAACACATATAAATATCATTAATATAAACTTTATTCCATTAGTGTCTAACCCATTATATAATCAATATCTAACATATATTTTTTCTACAAAAACCATTATCTATTGTGTAATGGAATCATGATTCTTGATTCCCTTAATAGTTTATGTACATAAAATAATAATAAAGTAAACATATAACTTCTTTATAGTTTAATATTCTATTTTTAATATTATATAAATCCATTTTCAAGGTTGGTGATCAGCAATTGGATCATTATGTTGGGCTGTTATGGTTACACTCACCTTTAATAACAAATCCTTACTATTGGGTCATGGGTGAACTTTTTTGGAAATAAATATGAATATTCCTTCTTGGTCCTATATTTATTCACAATATCAAAATAAAAATACCAAAAAACATAAAACCATTATTATCATTATTCACACAAACGTGAAAGATAAAGTCATATTTTTTACTTAAATCAGAGTAAGAATAACATTGAGTGTTGTTAAATGTAATTTTTTGTTCAATTTTAGTTTGATCATGTATTATATTGTTTTCATGGGCCCATGTATCATACCAGATTATTTTTTTTCAATTTATAAAATGCATTTATATCATTTCGAACCATTGTTACCCCCATAATCCTTCTTGATAATATTCAATTTTTTCTATATTATGAAAAATATATTTAATATATGCACACATGTATAATTTAATAAATATTAAAATAACTCCCATATTTCCACATGCAACTAATTCAGAATATTTCTGATTTTTATTCAAAAAATTCCATATTTATGAAAATATATGTGGTTAGAAGGAACCTTGTGATTATGGATAATCAAAACATCCAGCTTCACATTAACATAATTATGTATCAAAATATAAACGATTGCATAAAGTCATAGTGGAATGATCCCCCAACACGAAGGCACCCATACCATTAGAATTTAATTCTCTTAAATTGTCGATTGACGACACATAATAATGTGGGGTAGAACAAATCCATCACTAAAAAATTTTTATTGTTGAGGGAAAAACGTTTCTTAACCTAGGATCATTTTCATGTTGGATTATATATTTTTGGGACCAATAAAATCTTTGAGAATAATTTTGGGAATGAACCAAGCTATTATTATTTGTCCCACCTTATACTTTATCACCTATATAATTTAAAATAAAATCTATTAAAACACATATTAATATGTTATTGATATATCAATGAATAAATATGTGGGATTGATTATTGTTTTCCTCTATATGACAGTTCAAAAATTTAAAATATTGGGAATGTTCTTTTTTAAAATTATAATATTCCCCATTTAGTTGAATTTTATGTTATATTGGTCATTGATTAGATCTATCCATGAAGAGCGCAAATAAATTTATGGGATAGTGAAATCAAATTTTATTTACCAAATCATCCCATGATAATATATTCGAGAAGGGTTGGGTATAAATTCCCAAAGGTAATTACATCACTTATATAGTTATTGATACTAAGCAATGAGGAATTTATACAAAATATGGTTTGGTAGAAACTAAATATTGATTATATTTTAATTATGCTTGATTATATCGATATATTACATAGAGGAATTTTTTATCTCCAACTGGTTCTTGAAGATGATTTTAAAATTAAACATATATTGAGGTTTTTTCCAATATAAATTATTAATTATATAATTTCACCAACAGAATTGATGAAATTTAATATGAATCACTAATATAATCATGGTATTGGGTTTATATAACCAATTTAGTGATAATTGGGTTAAATAGAAATTAATTTATGATATTTATTTGATTATGTTGCACAAGATTTTTTTAAAAATAAATTGTAATGCATGAATTTTAAAATGTTGATAATTTTAAATATCTTTTAAATATTATATTTTCCACTTTTATGTTTTGAGATTCAAAAAACAGTCATCTACAGTTTTGATAAGTATGTTATTCGGAGTCCAATGGACACACCTTGATTTTTGGTGAATTATAAAATACCCTTATGAATAGTATTATGAATAGTAATAACATAGTAATTTATAGAAATATGTCTAATTATTTTATTCTCTTATGGATTAAAGGTAAATAAATCATGTTAAATTTTTTTAAGGTGTTAAAAATAGAGTTATAGATTTAATATTGTTACTTTTATTAAATTATTATTTTATTTAATAATTAAATTAATAATATTTAGAAAAATATTTTCAAAAATTTAGTTCAATTTATAATTATATAGGTTGAATTATAGTTAGGGTTAATTATAGTGTTTTTCTAAAATTCATGAATTTTTTAGGAATAATAATATATGATAAATTAAATAAATAATAAATACTTGTTTTACTGAATCATAAGTGATGCAAGGTGGATGTAAGCCCAAATTTTTCAAACACATGTTCATTTTTACTATTTATTGTCTCAAGAATTAGGATTATTCATAATCAGGAGAAAAAATATTAAAATAATGATTAAAATAATGCAAACTCCCTCCTCTCTTCCAATATAAATACCACTCTCAATCCACTCATCCTCTCAAAACTCTCAAGCCTTGAGTATTGTGTTTATTCATCCAATTTACCTCCCCAAGTCTCTTCCACAAGTCCTAGATCTTCTGGTCTCTCTAAAAGGGAAAAACCAAAGGGTGTATATAGGATCTCAATGATAAGAGATCAAGAGGTAAGAATCATGTTTCTCTTTCAAGTGTTTTTTCAATTAAATTCTATTCTTATACTCTCTTTATATCTAATTTTATAAGAGGTATTAATTCTCTAAAATCTATTATATTATTTATTTTACCGTTTTCATGTAAAAGATCCACCACCATTCTTCCTCACCACTCCCTCTTGTTCTAAAAATGAAAACATCTTCCATGATATGCCTATTTCCCTAAATTGACGACAATGTGTTTTCAATATCCATTACATCCTTCGATGATGATCATAAAAAAACTTTTAATGGTTTAAACCGAATCTAATGTTTATTGTTTAACCAATTTTATGTTCTGGAATGAAATTTATGGCATTAAATTAAATTATATAAGGGAAAAAGTTCATGATTAACAAGGAACTGGAAAAAATGATCTAAAAAATATCATTAATGTCTCATCTACTGATCAATAATAATATATGATAAAATATTTATTTATGGTGTAATTATATATAATGGAATCATATAAATATAATTTCATTCCAATTATAGATTTTCATTTCCATATAACAAGATAATAAAATATTAATCGGCCATAGAAATCATGTAAACCATACACCCAAAATAATGGAAGGAACAAAATACTAATCATTAATGGGTTAAATTATGTTTTGGAGTTATCATATGATGAGTTATAATCACGAATATGTTTATTTAAAATAATAATACCTCCCTTTTAACAATTATACTGTAGTTTTAATTGATTTTGAAGTCAGAAAAACATGACGCAAAGGAATTCTTAAACCACATTCCATTCGTTGGTTTAACCTTAAACTTCATGGTTAATGTGGAAGTAAAATTATTTTTTGATGAAAATTGTTTATATTATGATGAATTATTTTTTTATAGTGTATATTCATATTCCAACCAATATATTATGTCCCAATTTAATTAAATGATATTTATAAGGGATATTTCTTATTAGAAACCTCTTTTAAATTTATGTTTTATGAATTTCTGAAGAAATGTTTTTATAAAATTATTCATGCTATATGAATGATTTATGGCTCTTTGGAATTGTTTTTATGAATGGTGGGACATATATATCCCTCCAACGTATTTGGTATGTGTAATTTGGAGTTCAGTAGTATGGTAACTTCTAGTGTAACTGTGGTGTTTACGGAAATTGTAAGGTAGCTATTAGGGTTACAAATTATAAGGTAGCCAAGAGGTTTACATGATTATTTATGTAGTTCACCAAGATAACATTATAATTCTATTAATGTTCATTATGATTTTTGGGAATCAATTTTTTCATAATGTATGTATATATGAGTGTTTTGTATTAGTTTTTAGAAAATGATTTCATGTGTTTACCAGTATCTAAGGACTAATGTCATCTTTCCTTATTTTAATATCATTTACGTTTCTTTTCAAGTTCATCCCATGTTTTTAAATTATTTTTAGTTATTATATGGTTGTGTAAGTTGACGAATGAATCCATGATAAATGTTGTGATGATTTATCAAGGAAATATTATTTTTTATGAAAATTATTATATTTTGGAAGAAATTGATTCTATTTATATTGTATCACATATATATGAATTTGGAAATTTATGTATGTATTATATCCCAACTCTCTATACTATAATCATAAATATATCCTCAATATGATAGGAACAGAGTTCTCGAAAAAATTCATGATTTTTTAATGTAATAAGGTCAGGTCGTTATAGTTGGTATCAAAGTATGATTTAGATAAATTTAGGGGTTAGGATAATGTTAATATAATATTGTAAAACATTTTTACACTATGGTTAATTTTAAATGATATAGCATTTAAATATTACCTTGATTCTCCGACGATGATATGATTTTTTAGAATGGATTTTTGTAGAAGAAATAGGAAAGCTAATGAGGAACAGCATTGAAAAAATGATATCTATAAGAACCCAATTTTTTCTATATCAGACATTGGAAAATTTCTTTATGTTATTCTAGAGCAGCGACTTCAAACGGAGTGCGATTATGAGGCCCAGTGTGTCCAGAATAAAATTTTCAATGTGTTCACATTGGGCACAAAAAATAAATATAATAACTCTTAACGGTAGCTCAGATGGGAAAACTAAGGGCCTCGTTAAGTCTGAAGCTTTCCATTTACAATAGGAAGGGTGTAATTTTTACGGGCGTGATCCTTCTGTAGAAAATGGCCCCAGGGGCGTTTTGGTAATTTAGTGGCCTCAGACGATAGGTTTTATAACTTTTGAATGGGGCCTCAGATTAAAATTCCGAGATTTCAATCGTGCCGGAGAGGTGGTTTTTACCCTAGGGGATGCTTAACCTCGACCCTGTCGATAGTTTCAGATGCGGGTAAAATTTGGTGGTTTAATTAATTAAACTTTTTAATTAAATTTCCTTTACATAATCCAACACCCTCCCATCCTTCTCCATTTTTATCTGGAGGAAGAACCCCCAAGAAGGAAGCCAATCTTCTACTCAAGCACCCCTACTCTCTTCAATAAGGTGTTACAGATCCGACTACGGCGGATCGACGAAGAAGCGTCGGGCTACGCCCAAAGAGGAAAGATCTTTTCATATCCTTTTTATTTTCCCGCATAGTTTGAGGTTAATTTGTTGAATCAAATTTCTGTCGAATCATCTATCGAAGCCCATATTCAAGTAGGACTTGTTCTTGTATTTCTAATGGATGTTTCGGTTTGAATTTTGATGTCTCGGGGTGGCCTCATGAAGTTTTTCGGCCAAACACCCTTTTTTGGCGGTTTTTCAGGGTGGACCGGCGGTCTCCGAGTGGAGGTCCAAAGCGGAAGGGGTGGCATCGGCCGAGCGGTGGTGGTCTTCAGCAGTTCCAATAATGGGGGGAGCCAGTGGGGCATGATGACGCAGCTGGACCAGCTTTTGCCAGCCGGAAGGCACGGGAGACCGAGGTCTTCAGACCCCGACTGGCAGACAGGGACCCGTGTATTGTGGGTACAGTGGAGGTAAAGCCAGACCGGCTTAAGCCAGTCATGCTGGGGCAAGCCGACCCATGGGCGGGCCAGTCTAGGAGCATGGTGGGCCGGCCGAACTGGCATGGCCCACCTGTTTTCATCTAATAAAAATTAAAACAGCCTTAGAACTCAGAGCAGGTGTCAGATTAGCATGTTGTCTATGGTGACACGTCCCTCAAATCAAGAAAAACTATTTCAGATGGTTTTGGGGGTTTTTAATTCCTAAAACTGGGGGCCTCGATGGCGCGGAACGCCTTTAAGTGGATTGGTGTTTTTCCGGGGGTTCTTGTTTTGAATGGCGCAGACACATACGATGTCCGATTTGAGTTCCATCAGTGGGGTTGAAACCTACTGTCAAGACGAAGATTTCCTCTAGGGTTTTAGGCGTTGAAACTGGAGTTGATGCATGGGCCCCATGGCCCATATTTAAAGCTGTGAGAAGCTATTCACAACTTTCTCATTAGACATCCGTTTGGGGGGTGCGAGCCGTCGATTCTGATTAATTTTCTGGGGGCATTGCAATGATGCAATCTGCCCGCTTTAATTCTGCACGAGGGTGCATGCCCCACGAGGACCATTTTCAGAGTTGTCGGTTATTTCCATCTTTATCAACGGGTGTCCATTTTGGACAAATGATTAGTCAATCTTGTGTACTTTTCTAAGAGGATCACAACGGTGCTATCCATTTGTTTCTTTCCAGACCGTGATGTGGGTCCCATGTAGCATCGCTCGTGTGGGTGTGGAGAAATGCATCTTTTTCTCTGTACATCCGTTCCATGCAAGTAAGCAGTCAATTTGACGTGTTTTCCCGAGGGCATGGTTGTGGTGCGATGCGCCCGACTGTTTTCGGGACCGAGGCTCAGGACCATGGGACGTCGTTCGGGTGTAAACCGGTGTTGGATGACTTTTTCGTCAGATGTTCATTTGAGGCGAGTAAGTGGTCTATCTCGCATGTTTTTCCGTGGGTATTAAAACATCCTGATCTATTTGGATGTGCGGAGACTCATTCGAGATCTGATTAAACATGGAAGCATGAAAGGTGTACCGGTGGATGTTCTTCCTGTGGTGTTTGTAGGAAACCCTTGGCGTGTGAACACGTTCACTCCTGTGAGAGTGAATTTAATGCATAAAGGGAAGTGGTTGGTTGTTCTAGGGTTGTGGAGGAACAATTTGGAAAAGTTACATTTACACCCTTCGCATTGACGTTGGGTATTGTGTGCACAATAGCCTTTGGGATAGAAATGTGATATACATTGGGAGTATACGGGAATGCCTAGAGGTGCATGTTGTGGTTTGTACCCAAGGAAATTTGTGCATGGTTTGGAGATGAGTTGTGGCCACAGTTCATGAGGTCCTAATATACGCGTCGTGTTCTTATTTACGAACCATTTATCTTTCACAACGTAGAGGTTCCCTCTGTTCATGATGGTTTAGACCAGTAGGGTAGAGTGGTTCCCCTGGTTCTATTCTCGATGGTGTGATCAGTGGAGTTGTTTGGGTTCCCCTTTTTCCATTAGACATGCTATATTTTAGTTTCACGTCCCTTCGTGTTTCCTAGTAATGTTTTGGAGGATTCAGTGAGACCAATACTCTATGCGGGCACCAATCCTCTACCCAGGAGGTTGTTTCTAGTAGGGTGTAGAGCCCAGTGAGCCCTCGGCGCAAAATCCCTAGCTGAGTACCGATATCATATCCTCCTTTTACGGTATACTGTGACTTGTTTCCCTAGGAAGAGCTCTTGGTATTGGTGAGACCCAAACTACACGGGCGCTAAACTTCTACTAGTTGTATTGTTCTGGAGTTGGGTGGTTCCACGATACCCACCCCATGTTCTATTGGCCAATGTTGTAACATATAGTATGGATGGCCAGAGAAGTATTGGTTTTACCCTCCAGCTGGGCTGGGCAGTGTGTTGCTGATAGAATTCATCGGGATTACCCTCCAGTGGGGCTGGATAGTGGACTGCTCATTGACTTCATAGGGTTTACCCTCCAGCAGAGACTAGGCAGTGGGTTACCCGACGACCTCATAGGGTTTACCCTCCACCAGATACCGGACAGTGGGTTACCTGAAGACCAATTAGTTTTTACCCTCTAGATGTGACTGTGTAGTGGGTTACCCGATGACCTCTTAGGGTTTACCTTCCAGCTGAGACTGAGCAGTAGGTAACCAAACGACCTCTTAGGGTTTACCCTCCAGTAGAGACTGGGCAGTGGGTTACCCGATGAACAATTAGGATTAACCCTCCAGCGGGGTTGGGCAGTGGGATACCTGATGACTTCATTCAGACTCATTCCTTTCTACTAGGCTAGTCTGTGGCTTTTCTCTGTGATTACCAGAGTAGGACCCTTTGTTGTATGGGGAAATGATGTGACAACTTTGACTTTGAGAATACCTCTTGACTGTGTGACATTGAAGAGGTGTGGATGGAATTTCCCCAGAACTCTCAAGTACGAGGGGCACTTTCCCAACCAAGACGCATCCTTGTGATGCGGCCTAAACCCGTGCAGGCGAGTTAGTGCTTCCCAAAGTGGATAGTGTCAGGGTTCGGTGATTTGAGCCCCTTGGCATGCAGTTCAGGGAAGACGTGCATGATGCTAGACATTAATGGTGTTTACTTCTGGACTATTGGATACTCACTTTCTTGTGATGAGATATGATATGGAGATCCTCTTACGATCTTGTTTGGGTTTCTTGTTGAGTATATTGATATGTATATACCCTGTTATAGTACCCACTTCTTGGGTTTTGGTTACTCTCTTTCATGGAGAGGTGAATACGCGTGAGGTATGCCGCATGCTTTCTGTGTCCAGCTTCTCATAGTTGGACATGTCTACTCTCCTAATATATGTAGTGAAGGCTCAACAGGATGTTCATATTCTCACTATTTCTAGATCCTTTTGTTAGGAAGAGTCTACATCCTTCCTCTTGTTGGGTTGAGTTGTACTCATTAATGCAATCTTTGATGTACTCCTTTACTATTCCATATTTGATCTACTTCTCACACTTCGGTACCTCATTTGTTGCTAACTCGAGCCTTCAGAGTGTCCTTCTGATTATTTTTATACTCACCCCTAGTTGGGCTTTTCCCACACTTGGTGTGTACTTACAGACGAACAATAGGTTTCTCATGACTACATAGGAGATTAGGATTTCAGGAGCTTGGACCGCGTGCTATGGTCATAGTCAGGTTCTAGGTGTGGGACTCTCCAAACTATTTTGCTTTTGTTTACCTGTTGTCGGGTTGTGACACTTTTCTGGTTGTGCGCATCTTTTGCAACTATTTATTTTAGTTTACCTTCATCATTAACTTTGTACTGTTTAGAGGTCGATGCACTTTTGTGGATGTTTATAGTAGTTAGTTCATTACTTTTTCTTTTACTCTGACCTTCTGCATTGAGTGGGATGTGTGTGTTGGTAGAGGTACCCAGGGAAATGCCTCCCTGAGTTGTTTAGCCTTCGGCGCTTGTGGCCAGCCCCTGGCCTATGTAGGTGGGCTTGTGGTAGTTGCGGCTCGTGCTCGGGTAGGGTCGAGTCGTGACAAAGTGCTATCAGAGGTGGTTCGTTCCTTGGGACCTTGTTTGTAGGTCCCTAAAAAATAATTGGTTGGGATATAGGGAAACTGTGTCAATGTATCTCGAGAGCTTCTCTCAGGCCATAGAGTCATGTGTTGGTGTAGCGGCCGACATATTCATTCACCAGGACCCTGATGACCTACTTTTCGACTCAGCATGCTAATACACCCGTTGTAGGGATAATTGGTTTGTGCATCACATAATATTGAGTCTTTGATTGTACTTCTTGAGTCATCTCCCCATTGTTGTTATTTTCATATAAATATATTCTCATCTGATCGCGGTACTCCTTGATAACATTCAGGATGCCTCCGCAAAGATAGCTAGACAGGATACCAGTTTTGGTTCGTGACGACGACCTTGTGAGTGATGAGGCCTCAGTCCAGGACACCTCATGTGAGTCCCTTTTTCTAGGTGGGTCAATAGCAGCACACCCACCTAGTGAGCAGCATGCAACATCAGGAGAGCAGGCTGATCATGAGCTCGGGTTAAGCACGCTCCATGAGTTCCAGCGGCAGAGACCTCTGAGGTTCAATGGTGATCCAGACCCTCATGCAGAAGAGGTTTGTCAAGAGATATTGGATAACCTCTTCAGGCTTGTGCAGACACCGATAGACCCGATGGTGGCTTTGGCCGCCAGTCTTTTCCATGGAGCATCTGGGTGTTGGTGGAGTATGGTGGCTCAGTTAATCAGTGATTCATTGCTTTTGTGGGATGAATTTTAGCTGTTGTATTGTGAGTTGTTTTACCCCTCCTATTTACGCTCCGTTCGGATCCAGGAGGTCCTACAGTTTCAACTTGGAGGGATGATAATGACTGAGTACGCGACTAGTTTCACAGACCGTGCACATTTTTACCAGGGCTTGGTCCATGACGACAACTTCCGAGCGCAGAAGTTCGAGCAGGGTCTCCGTAGAGAGAATAGTGCTATCATAGTACCCTTAGGCATTCCCAGTTATTTCGAGGTTCTAAAAAAGTCTCTTTTACCAACAGAAAATTAATGATAGATAATATATCTATTGGTAAAAAATAATAATTCCAACACATATTAATTTCTGTTGATATTAACTATAGTCACCAACAATTTTTTTACCAATAGATTAATCTGTTTATATTAGTAGTTCAATACCAAAAACTCATTTACCAACATTTAAATCTATTCGACTATCATAATAATACAAACAATTGATTTACCAAAAAATAAATCAGTTGTTATTGATTATTATTACCAACAAATCCTTTTCCATTAGAAATATTTGTTTCCATAAATTATTCGATAATATCAAATATTTTACAAAAACATGAATATATAGATAAATATATTAACCATTACAAATATATCAATTTTCTAATAAAAAAATATAAAAAATTAAAATATCTATAATTTAAATAAAATACCCCTAAAAAATATCTCATAATATAAATATAAACATAGTTATTACACAATATTATTTTTTATATCAAATATATTGAAATTCGGACCCCCCCCATGCCCCCACCGGGCCTTTTGTGTTGGCATCCCTACGACACCTTCCCCAACCCTACCTCTCAGCCGTTCCTCACCGTCGTTCCTCACAGACATCCTCGCTGGAACCCCTCATTGTTCCTGAGCAGTGTTCCTCATTCGAATCTTCACAAGAACCCCTTCCAGTTCCTGGTCGGCGTCCCCCACCAACATCATCATGTGAAACCTCTCTCTATTCCTGACCGGAATCCTCACATGAAACTCCTCACCGGACCTTCCAACCCAGGTGTTCCATGACGTCATCCCCACTTGACCGCTGTTGTCCGCAGAGTTTTATCCTAGTATCCTCACGTGAACCCTCTGTTCCCAGCACCCCAGCTCGACCATATCCATCCCCGAAGTTGTGAAAAACCTAAAATTATATCTTCAATGATATATATTTAGTAGATCAGGGCAATTAAAATTAAATTATTTTCCCATTATTTTTGTTTCAGTAATTATCTACTTAGAGTGGGAAGTGTTTTAGGATTTTTCAAAAAAAATTTGTTGAAGGATTCTAGATACTTGTGTTTCATAATTGATTAGGGGGAGGTTTGTCAATAATATATACTAGTCTTCTCATTTCTTGTGTTGAAGAACTATGATACGAGTATCTATTTATGGGGATTTTTTGGTTTTTGGTTTTTTCTAGCTATAGTGTTAAAAAAAATTAATAGTCTAATATGTGAGTTGTTTGTGACAGGATTGAAGAGAGAAAGATTTAAAAAAAAATTGCGGAGAAAGCACTTTTATGCAGTTATTTCTTGATCGAAACAGTAGATTCATCCTCATCTTATCATGATCAAGATATGAGAATCGTACGTGAAAAACATTCAATTTCTCTAAAGGTAGTTTTGGGTGTCTTGCCTTTTAATATGTTATTATTATTCTTAGGTATCCTCATTTATTTCTGCTAGATTTTTCTCCTTACTTATATAAAGGATATGTGTGGCCCATGAAATAATATGTCACTACATCTAGTCCAGTTTATAAAAGAAAAACAACATAAATTAGGGAAACAGAAAAAAACATGGTTCATGATGCAGCATGTGAGAATCTTGTAAGTGAGATATCAGTTTTCTCTTCACTCTACGTAACCTGTTTTTAGTTTAGTCTGTGAAAAGATGTCCTATATTAAGGATATTTATACTGTCTATAGATTGAGTTATTACATTTTTATTTCACTCATCTTTGATTTTAGGCATGTTGTTGATTGAGTTGGTAATTTTTATTTCACTTATTTTTTATTTTGATAAAATGTGAGGGTGAAGAAAATGAGTAAATTCTTGAAAAATTAATCTTGTAATTTAATTGTTGACATGAATTCACCATCTAACAGGTTTTTTTAGAATATTATCAAATATCTATGGCCTTAATATAGTTAGGGCTTTGTGCTCAATGCCACTATAATTATATCAAATTTGTAGCTTCTACAAATTCAAAATTTCTAATCTGTATTCTATTTTTTATACTTTGTATTCATTTTTGAAATTGAATGACTATAAATTCACTTAAAAAATCTCCCTTACTTAGCCCATTTCATTTTCTAGTGTATCCAAATATTTCATAACATTCATCAATTGAACATGAAGTTTTTTATATACCATCTGGATATATATGATATGCTTCCATAGGTCATAGAAATTTGAAGTTATTTATATATTATTCACCCCATTTTATGATGGGGGTGTGTCATTTGCAAGGAATTGTATTTTTTTAACCATAGTTTGAATAATTGTCTCTATATTCAATTTATTATGCACCTGTAGAGCAGTTACATAACCTATCTACCCCGCTCTACCCCGCCCTACCCCGATATGGGTCGGGTCCTTTGGGCATACACCATGAAACCCGACCCGACCCGACTCATCCTCTTTTTATCTGGTTGGGTCAAGAATGCACCCAAATTAGACTTATCCCCATGGACACCCCTAATCAAGAGTTCCACTTTCATTTGGGACATTCAATCATAATTGTGAGAGTTATTCTTATGGAAATTCAGATAATCTCTTATTTTCTATAGAATATGGTCATTTTCTTATATCTATTATCATTGTTATTCCATGATGATTTCAAATTGGACTAATTACATTATCAAACCTTATTTTTGAGATGGAAATTAATGAATGGTAAGTTTACGATCTCATTCACCTATTAATAGAGAAACTTATCATGTGGAGTTCATGTTGGAATCATTCTTTTCTTGTTACACATCTATACTTGATTTCTTTGTTATTGGGATCACTAATATGTTTTGACTTGTTTGATGTCTCTCTGAACTTATACAAGAGAATGTTATTTTGGAGATGGTATGATTGTTCTAAGACCCACCGGTATAGATGAGCTAGTATTTTATTCTAGGTAGTTTTCTAAATTTCTATTGTTGTGTTGATAATAAGTAAACAATTTTTTCAATTTTCATTTATTTGTAGTTTCGTTTCAATTCATGTTGATATTTCACACTGATTTTTGGGTATGATCTTCGATTGTGTGGTGTAGATCATGGAGCTAAATGGTGTGAAATAGCAGGGATTCATGGTTCTTCACTTGTACTGGATTTATCTTTAATTGTTTCTTCAAGTGGCCTACTTGGTGGGTGACGAAAGAGATATTCAACTTCAGGACATTGGGAGTAACTATTCTATCACGATGGAAAATTATTGGGTGCTGAGGATTCCAATCAACAGACACATCAGAGGATGGCGCCATAAAATTTTTTCATGTCGAGGGGGGGAGGGCATCGATAGATCTAGAGTTTTTGTGTTTTTATTATCTTTTTTGGTATCAAATAACATCAACTATGTATTGATTCATTTTTTGTTAAATTTCATTATTAATATAATAAATCTTTTTTTGATTACAAATTTGTGTAAAAATTGTCATTTTTTTAATAATTAAAACAAGTGTTTAATATATGATAGATCAATAAATATGGAAAGAAATGTTATCAGTAATAAATATTCATAATTTATATATAAATATAATTTATAAATAGATTTTATATATTGGTAATATTATTACCAACAGAAAATTATGACCGATTAATTTGTTGTTAAACACTTTAACCAACACATATTTTATCTGATAGTAATATTATAATTATAACATATCTATTTTATCTGTCGTAATAACATTTAGAGACACAATTTTTTTCGAACTGTCTAGTGATAGGGGCATATGTGTTGGTAAAACATTTTACCAACAGAAAAATCACTTTTCCCAATAGATATGCACATGTTGGAAAAAGTGAAATATTTTTTAGTAGAGAAGGCACTGGTGACATAGATATTCTTTCCAATTTATAAAGATGGTGGTTGTAGTATGCATGATGGAACCGAGGTGTCTGCCGCAGCTAGCTGGCGTCAGCCGACAAATCCTCGACGCAGGCGGCCTTCCACCCGCCGGTTTCGGAGACGTGGTCGTGCAGCACTGTGGCAGCAAAGCATAGGGGCTCTTCCAAGGAGAAACTTCTGTGAGCAGACCTATGGGTAGGGTCGTACACTACAATGGTGTCAGAGGGAACCAGGACAACCTGGAGAGCATCAGTGCTAGTCTTGCGATGGGCGACACCACTTGACATGGGACTGCCCAACCACGAATGCTGGGAACTTCGGGCAAGCAGCAGGTGAACCACCACGACAGAGGCAGCACTGTGATCGGAGTGGTACCCAGTGAGGGTTCTAGAAAAGGAGTGGGAGAAATTGGAAGCATAGGATGACATTACAATTTCTTCCCATCACCAGCAGGCACTCCATGTCAGGCCCCGGGAGTTGACAGTTGGGATCGGGGACAACTGCGAGCTTTGGATGTTTACGATCCTGCAGAGCATGATGTGACAAGAGGTACACCTTACAGCTCTTATAATTTTTGTAGTAGAATTATTATAATCTATGTGTGATATTATTTTTCTCCCTTATACTTGCTTGAGTTGTTATGTTGGTGACGCAGGGCGTCAGGTGTAACCCTGTGTTGGTAGAGTAGGAGGCATAAAACCTTTTCTTCTAGTCGATGGTGTCGACTCCATCACTTTCCGAGCGTGTAACAGAGTCTTGGTTGCGAGGCATCGACTGTGAAATCTTGTGTGACCAGCTATCCATGGGTGTTTTACCATATGGATATTCTGAAGGAGGGAATCACAAGGCTTCTTCCCAGGTCAAAACGGTGATTCCAGTCACAGCGTGCGACCGAGGAATGAACTACCCTCGAGGTTCTTCAGGACATTTGAGACCGTTCAAAGGGATGACGAGGTCCCCAACACCTTTACCTAAAAAAAGGATGGTTTGGGTACATAACATCACCCACGTGACTCACCTGAGAAGAACTGTGCATGCACCTATGCACGTCATCGGTGAGGGAATACCCCACGCGAGTAAACCAAATCCTTTGGTCCATGCACAGTGACACAGAAATGTGCAAGAGTTCTTCTTGGTATGGGGGAGCCAGTTGTGGGCTTAGTACCCTGAGTTTCTCCCCTAGTTTTTCATTTCAGGGAAGAAAATATTGAATGAGGGAATGATGTAGAAACCCAGTTTATGCTATAAAAGTCTTTAGAAATTTTTTTATGTTACTACGGAGCAGTGCCTTCAGATGGCGTGTGATTCCGATCCATGGTGTGGATGGAATTAAATTTTCAATCCATTCACATTGAGCACGAAAAATAAATGGAATAACTCCTAAACGGTATCTTGGACGGGAAACCGCAGGTAACCGTTGAGTCTATAGCATTCTGTTTACCCTAGGTAGGGTGTAATTTTCACGGGCGCGACCCTTCTGTGGAAAATGGCCCTAGGGGCCTTTTATGAATTTAGCAGATTCAGAAATTAAGTTTTATAACTTTTAAATGGTTGCTTAGATTAAAATTCCATGACCGCACTTGTGCTCAACAGGTGGTGTTTACCCTAGGGGAGGCTTAACCTCGACCCCATCGAGAGTTTCAGATGCAGGTTAAATTTGGGGGTTTAAATTAATTAAACTTTTTAATTAATTTTCCGTTGCATAAGACAACACCATAACCTCCTTCTCCATTTTTCTCTGGTGGAAGAAATCCAAACAAGGAATCCCTCCCTCTCGTCAAGAACCCCTCATCTACTTAAACATGGGGTTGCAGATTTGACTACGACGGATCGACGACGAAGCGTCAGACTATGCCCAAAGATGTATGATCTTTTTGTTTCCTTTTTATTTTCCTGCATACATTGATCTCCATTTGTAGCATTGAATTGTTGTCGAATCATTGAGAGAAGCCCATATTCAAGTAGAAATAATTCTAGGCTTTCCAACTGATGTTTAAGTTTGAATTTTGGGGTCCTGAGGTGCCCAGTGTGCCCCCGGGAAATTGCCGGCCAATCATCCTTTTTCCGTCCACTACTAGAAAAATGACATATACCCACGGTTCAAAACTATGGGTATATCCCCCAAAACCGTGTGTATAGCATATAACCATGGTTTAGGAAACTGTGGGATTGAATGGCGTCGGTATAGGGGTCTCAGCCTATACCCACGATTTGGAGAACCATGGGTATAAGGGAGTCACATGTGGCACATTATGTATTCCAGCATGGCACACAATAGACCCCATAGTTTTCAAACCGTGTGGTATTTAAATTCAAAAAACTCGCCCAGGGGGTTTCGAACTCGGGACTCGCACTAATCCTCATAAAGGCACCACCAACCGAGATGGGAATTTTATCTGTTATATGTACATATATCTGCTTATATATATTAATATTCAAAATTTAAATTCCAAAAAGGTGCCCGCGGGGTTTCGAACTCGGGACTCGCGCTATGCCTCGCAATAGCGCCACTGACCGAGCTAGAATTTTTTTATGTTATACATTCATATATCTTCTTATATATATATATATATATATATATTAATATTTGGTATATAAATTCAAAAAAAGCACCCACGAGGTTTCAAACCCACAACTCGGACCGAGCTTTATGATCGTGCCTAACAGACGGACAAACCGAGCTAAATAACATCTGAAAGTTTGTAATTATACTTATATAAATATATTAATCCAATCCAAGAGAAAATGTCTCCCCACCAAATTTTTTCCATGTACCGCATAATTTTATTTTCCCACCATAATGCAGGAAAGCTATACCCACGGTTATGGAGAACCATGTCTATAGGTCTTCAAAAAAACCACAATACCTACGGTTTTCAAGAACCGTCGGTATAGGTCTTCGGAAAATACCCTATAACTATGGTTTTCTCCAAAACTGTGGGTATAGGTCTTAAAAGAAAACTATACCCACGGTTTATGGCACAACCGTGGATATAGGTGGCCTATACACACGGTTTTGGAAAACAGTGGGTATAGGTTCACCCACTATCCCTATACCCATGGTTTTGGAAAACTGTGGGTATAGACCTATTTTCCAGTAGTGGTAAGTTTTTCAGGGTGGACCGATGGTCTCCGGGCTGCGGTCTGAAGCGGTGGTGGCGGCAGGGCCCTCAAGCGGAGGTCGACGTGAGCTGCAGGAAGCGGTGGCATCGGCCGGGCAGTAGCGGTCTTCAGTAGCGCCCGCGGAGGGGGGAACATGCGGGGTGTGACGACGCGGCCACATCGGCTTTTGCCGGCCGACACGTGTGAGAGACTGGGGTCTTTGGACCCCGGCTGACAGAAAGGGACCCGCGTATTGTGGGTCCCATTGGGGAAAAGACGGACCAGCTTATACCAGTCCGGGTGAGGCGAGCCGGCCCACGGGCGGGCCAGTCCAAGTGCATGGTGGGCAGGCCGAACAGGCCCAGCCCACCGGTTCTTGACTAATAAAAATTAAAATACCTGTAGAACTCAGACTAGGTGTCAGATTCACGTGCCGTCTGTGGCGACGCATCCTTTAAATCAAGAAGAACATTTTGAGATGGTTTTGGGGGTTTTTTAATTCACGAAGAAGGGGTTTTTAATTCCTAAAATGGGGGGCCTCAGTGGAGTGACATGCCTTTAAGTGGATTGGTGTTTTTCAGGGGGTTATTGTTTTGGATGGCGCATACACATCCAATGACTGATTTGAGCACCATCAGTGGCATTGCGACCTTGGCGTCTAGATGAAGATTTCTTATATGGATTCAGGAGTTGAAACTAGAGTTGAGGCATGGGCCCCATGGCTTGTTTTTTAAGTTACGAGCAGTGTTTCACAACATTCTCATCGAACGTTCATTGGGGACGTGCGTGCAGTTGATTCTAGGTGATTTTTTGAGGGCATTTACATGGTGCAATCCATCCTATTTAATTTTTCACAATGGTGTGGGCCCCAATAGGGCCGTTTTGGGAGTCAGCGGTGATTTCCATCTTTATCATCGGGTTTCCGTTTTGGACAACTGATTAGTCAAACTTGAGTACTTTTACAAGAGGATCGCAATGGTGTGATCCGTTTATTGGGTTTTAGGACCGTGATGCGGGTCCCACATAGCACCGCTCATGTGTGATGCAGTGAAATGCATCTTCTTCTCTGGACATCCTTTCCATGCAAGTAAGCAGTCAATTTGACATGTTTTCCTGAGGGAATCATAGTGGTGCGATGATCCCGACTGTTTTCAGGACCGATGCTCAGGACCATAGGACCCCGTTCGGGCATAAAGCGGTGTTGGACGACTTTTTCGTCAGATGTTCATTTCAGGAGAGTAATTGGTCTATCTCGCGTGTTTTTCCGCAAGGATTTCAACGACATGATCAGTTTAGATGTGCGCGGACTCATTCGAGATCTCATTAAACGTGGAATCATTAAAGGTGTACCTGTGGAGGTTCTTCCTATGGTGTTTGCAGGAAACCATTGGCGTTTGATCGCGTTCACTCATGTGGGAGTGAAGTAAATTCTTAAAGGGAAGTGGTTGGCCATGATAGAGCAATGGAGGAAGCATGTTGGTGAAGTTACATTTTCACCCATCACGTTGACTTCTGGTGTTGTGTGAACGATAACCTTTGGGCTGGAAATGTGGTATACTCTAGGAGTATATGGGAATGATTGGAGGTGCATGTTGTGGTTTGTACCGAAGGAAATTTGTGCTTGGTTTGGAGATGATATGGGGCCCCACATCATGAGGCCCCCATATTCACGTCGTGTTCTATATTACATACATTTGATCTCTCGTGACGTAGAGAGTACCTCTTTTCACGATAGTTTAGACCAGCAGGGTTGAGTGGATCCCCTTGTTCTGTTCTCAACGTTGTGATCGGTGGAGTTTTTTGGGTTCCCCTTTTATCCTTTATCCATGTGGGATTAAATTTTCACATACCTTTGTGTTCCCTGGTAGAGTTTTTGAGGATTCAGTGTGACTAATGCTCTACGTGGGCATCGATCCTCTACCCAGGAGGTTGTTTCCAGGAGGGTACGGAGCCCAATGATCCCTGGGCGCAAACTCCCTAGCTGAGTATCAAGAACATATCCTTCTTCTGCAATATACCATGATGTGTTTCCCTAGGTAGAGCTCCAGGTATCGGTGTGACCCACAATACACGGGCGTTGAACCTCTACTAGGTGAACTATTCTAGAGTTGGGTGGTTGTGTGATACCCACTCCGTGTTCTGTTGGCCAGTGTTGTACCATCCAGTAGTGATGGTCAGAGAAGTTTTGGGTTTACCATCCAGCGGGGCAGGGCACTGGGTTGCTCATCAAATTCTTCGGGTTTACCCTCCAGTGGGGCTGGGCAGTGGGTTTCACATTGACTTCTTAGGGTTTACTCTCAAGCAGAGACTGGCCAGTGGGTTACCCGCTGAACTCTTAGGGTTTACCCTACAACAGAAACTGAGCAGTCGGTTACCCAACGACCTCTTAGGGTTTACCCACCAGAGGAGACTAGGCGGTGGGTTACCCAATGGCCTATTAGGGTTTACCTTCCATCAGAGACTGGGTAGTGTGTTACCCGATGACTACTTAGGGTTTACCCTCCAGTAGATACTGGGCAGTGGGTTACCCAACGACCTCTTAGTTTTTACCCTCCAGCGGGGTTGGGAAGTAGATTACCTGATGACTTCTTAAAGACTATTTCGTTTCTACTAGGAAAGTCTGTGACTTTTCTCCATGACTACCGGAGCCTGACCTTGGTTGTATGAGTCAGTGATGTCACAACTTTGACTTAGAGAGACCACTCGACTGTGTGACTATAAAGAGGTGTGGTTTTACTTTCCACAGAACTGTCATGTACGTGTGGAGATTTCCCCACCATGACACGTCCTTGTGATGCGACCTAAAGTCATGTAGGCGATTCAGTGCCTCCGAGAGTGGTTATTGTCAGGGTGTGGTGATTTGACCCCCTTGGCTTTCAGTTTGGGGAAGACGTGCAAGATGATGGGCATCGATGGTGTTATCTTTTGGAACTATTGGTTACTCACCCTCTTGGGCTGAGCTATGAGATGGAGATCCTCATATGACCTTGTTAGATTTCCTTGTTGAGTATATGGATATGTATATACTTTTTTCCAGTAACCACTTCTTGGGTTTTGGTGACTCTCCTTCCAGGATAGGTGAAGATAGACAGGGTGTGCCACGTGAATTCCGTGTCTAGCTTCTCTTGGTTGGATGAGTATAATCTCATTATATAGGTATTTAAGGCTCGACGAGAAGATCATCTTCTCACAGTTTCTAGCACTTTGTGTTAGGACGAGTCTACAACCTTCCTCTTGTTGGGTTGAGCTGTACTCTTTACTGCACTCTCGGTTGTACTCCTTTACTATTAGCTGTTCGATCTACTTCTCACTCTTCGGTAGCTCTTTTGATGCTCCCTCGAGCGTTGGGAGTATCCTACTGTTTATTTTTATACTAACCCATTCATTGAATTTTCTTGCACTTGGTGTGCCGTTGCAGACGATAAACTGGTTGCTCGTCACTACATCGAGCTTAGGAGTTCGAGAGCTTGGACTGCGTGCGGTGGTCCTAGTCAGGTTACTTGTGTGGGACTCTCCTATATATTTTACTTTTGTTTACCTATTTCCTGGTTGTGTCACTTTTCTGGTTGGCGGTGTGTTTTTACCCTTTTTTATGTTTACCTTTAGCATTTATATTGTACTAATTAGAGGTCGATGCACTTTTTTGGTTGTTTATAGCAGTTAGTAATTTACTTTTCCTTTTACTTTTCTCTTCTTCATTAAGTGGGCTACATGTGTCTGTACAGGTACTCAGGAAAATTCCTCACCGAGTTGATTAGGCTTCGGCGCTTTTCACCAGCCCCTGGCCTGTGGATGTGGGCATGGGGTAGTTGCGGCCCGAGCCCGGTTAGGGTCGGGTCGTGACAATATCCTTCAAAATCGATAGTATGAAATGATATGGATTGGAACCGATCAGTTTCTGAATCTAATTGCTCATATAATACATGGAATAAGTTTTTTTAGCATCCATTCATGAGAACCACCCAATGTATCACAATAAAACACGAGGACAGTGGAACATTTTATGAGAAAACATAGTCCTACTTTCAATGGATCTTCTAAACCTATTATGGATAAAGGATGGATTGAGTCCATTGAAAATATATTATATGTTATGGGATATTTATATAATTATAAGGTAAGTCTTGAAATTTATAGTTTTGATGGTGAAGCAGATCAGCGGTGGTCGAGGGTTAAAAATATCATTGATAGAGAGGATATTGATAACATAGATTGGGATGAATTTAAAAGTATTTTCCTTGAACAATATTTACCTATTGTGGTGATACATTGGATAGAGAATGAATTCATTGAATTGAAGAATTCAGATGATGAATCAGTGGCCCTATATGAAGATAACATCACCCAACTAGCGAGGTATACTACAAATCTTATTTTGTATCTTGATAGGGAAATCAACTGCTCATACTCTGGATTAAATTAAAGGTATTGAAGGGAATTGAGCTCCCATGAATTCAAATGTTATGAGAAGATTTTATAATGTGATGAGATGGTAAAGATGGAGTTTTTTATTTATCACATGCACATTGAAAATAGTGATATGAAGAGGTCCATATGGTAGGTGATGGGTAAGAATCAACCAATTAAATCTAATAGAAAAAAATTCCAATATCTAGTTGGGGAAATTTTTGGAAAAACTACCCAGGGAATTCCTTACCATAACTGGGATGTTATTAGGATGTGGTTAGTTTTGAAATATGGTCAAAGATTTATATGGAATGATACATAGGCTAGTCCTGATAAAAAAACTCTTACGTGTTTAAAATTTGGAGAGATGTTTCGTTATGAAAATGTTTTCCCAAAGAGAGATTTTAATGTTGCATAGAATTAGGATTATAAGTAGAAAGCTACAGTGAGAACCTTTTGGACTACACTAGTAGATTCCGGGCCATTCAATGAAATTTTATCAGATGCCTGTTTTTTTACTCATATTTTGATAATGCTTTTTTCGAAATGGAGTTTACACATTCCATTATTTTTATGGAAATTTCATGTAAATTAGAAATATCACCTCAACAAATGAGACCATAACATATTGTTAAAAAACTAGGGAATAATATTTTATAATACATGATTTAAAATAATCATTCTATTATGTTATATGTAATGAATTTTACTACAATCGTTTGTGATTTTCACATAGTACATGTTGATTTCATTCTGGGAATGTGTTGGATTTCTATTCCTCGTGGAAATTTTGACCATAGATTTAAAGAAGTTGTTTTTTAGAAAGAGTTTCAGTTTGTATAAAAGTATGATCCCACACAACTGATAACATATTATGATGAAGAGGAACAATTAAATGATTGAAATTAATATTTTCATTCCCATATTGTTTAAAACAAAGGTACTGTTTAGATTAATGTTGTGCTAGTGGTAAATTTAATACCTTGATGTTTTTTCTGATGAGTTACCTGGTATTATACCTAATCGAGAATTCAAATTCACAATTGACATAGATCATGTTGTCAAGAATATTTCAAAACCCCGAAATCATACGGGTCAAATAGAACATATTGAATTGAAATATTATTTTTTATATTTTCTTGATAAATGAGTCATTTATCCTTGCACTTCTCTACGGGGTTCTCATATTTTTTTCGTTAAAAAGAAAGATGGTTCCATGATAATTTTCATTCACTATAGATTCTTGAATAACATCACAATTAAAAACAATTATCCATTTCCACACATCGATGAATAGTTTGATCTTCTCTAGGGAGGTTAGTATTTTTCTATGATTGAGTTGAGATGTGGATACCATATGATGAATGTGCGGGATGATGAATGCCCGAAAATTGATTTTCTTACTTGATGTGGGAATTATGAATTTTCTCTTATGAAAGTTGAGTTAACGAATTCAACTATTGTATTCAAGGATTTAATGAATAGAATATTTCTTGATTTCTAGGATAAGATTGAAATTATGTTTTTCAATGACATTATGGAATTTTATATGAGTAAAAATAGGAGCATGAAAAAATTGAAGGGTTCTTTTACAAACATTAAAGAAAAATAATCTATTTGGAAAATTTTTTAAGTGTGAATTCTGGCTAAAATAGATTTTTTTTCATGAGAACAATGTAAATAAGGATGGAAGATAAGGTGATCCTGACAAAACAAAAGTAGTTGATGAATGGCCAAAACCTATAAATTTTACATAGATTCATAGTTTTATTTGATTAGTAATGTTTTTTGACTCTCTTTAAAAAACATTGCATGGTGTTCTCACCCACTAACTATGTTAAAGAAAAAATTTGTTAAATTTATTTGGACATAAGAATGTGATTTTTTTTTCAGGAACTGAAGAAAAGATTAGGGAATGCTGTAGTTTTGGCCTTGCCTTCCTGAAATGATATGTTTTTTATCTATAGTGATTATTTTTTGATAGGACATGGTTTTGTTCAGATATAGAATTATCATGTAATTTATTATGCTTCAAAAAACTGATAACTCATAATTTAAATTATCCCACACATGATTTGGAATTGGAAACTATGATTTTTTTCTCTAAAAATTTGGAGGCATCATTTTTACATACCCAAATGTAAAATATATTCTGACCAAAAAGGACTTATATATATATTTACTAAGATGGTATTAAAAATGATGCAGATATGATTGATTTAATTGATAAAGGACTATAATTTCATGATTAGTTACCATATGGGAAATGAAAACATTTTGGAAGGTCCCTACAATCTAAATTTACCTGTATCATTAACCACGTATCATTTGGAACATAATCACTTGATTAATTATTTTTTGAATTTTGGCATGGAAGTTTTCGGTGCACGAAATAAATCTATTTTGTCTTAGGTTTCAGTGTAGTAACCATTATCAAACAGAATTAAACAAACACAAAAATAAAACCTTAAGCTGAAGAAAAAGGTACAATTGGTTAAAATGTGTATGTTTCCAAAATTAACCTTGATAACGGTTAAGTTATATGATTTGGAAAAAGGTGTCTTGTTCCTTGTTTTTCCAATTTGAAGATCTAATTTTTGTGTAAAGATCATAGTTATCCATTTTCAATTCATCATTGAAGTGCTAACATGTTAAGATACCTTCGGGAGTATTAATTATGGGATGTAAGGAAATGGATATTGGGGGTTTTACCTTGAAATGTTTGACATGTCAACATGTTAAAATAGAGAACCTGTATCGAAGGGGGTGCTTCAGCCTTTTCTAGTTCTAGAGTTGAAATGGGAGAATGTATCCATGGACATTATGGTGGGACCACTTAAGACTTATTGAGGTTAAAATGAAATTTTGTTTGTTATTGATCGGCTGAAATATTATACTCATTGGTTTCTATTTGAGATAAAATATCAATGGAAAATATTTCATGACTATTCCCTAAAATATATAGTCAGGCTACATGGAGTCAATTTTTCCATTGTATTTGACAGGGATCCCACGTTCACTTCTAACCTTTGGAATGACCTTCAAAAGTCATTATGCACAAAATTAAATTTCATTGCATCTTTTCATCCACAATCAAATGTGTAGTCAAAATGAACTATTAATACATTGGAGGATATGATTTGAACTTGTTAAATGGACAACCAAGGATGTTCAGATCAGAATATTTCATTAGTTATTTTTTATTTTTACAATAGTTTTCACTCATGTATAAACATGGCATATTTTGATGCATTTTATATGAAGCAGTGTCGATCTTTTTGGGATGAAGTGGGTGAAATAATGTTGGTGGGAGTAGAATTAGTAGAGTAAATTTTTAGGAAAGAAAGGATGATTCACCAAAAAAAGAGTAAATCATAAAGAAGACAAAAAATTTATACACACAATAGGTTGAAAGACACTTTTTTCATGGTTGGTGATCATGTTTTTCTAAGAATATCACCATGGAAGTGTGTTTTGCATCATGTTAAGAAAGTAATGCTAAGAAAACAGTTAATTAGATCTTATAAAATCATATAGAATGTTGAAATAGTCACCTATCTGGCATCTTTACCACCAAGATTATCTTAGTTACACAAGTTTTTTCATGTTTTGATGTTGAGAAATTATGTTCAAGATTCAGCTAATGTTTTGAACCCTGAAGCAGTTCATTAAGAAGAGAAATTTTCTTATGAAGATTAATGAGTTCATATTATTGATATAAGGGATCATGTAATGCGTAATATGGAAATTCACTAGGTAAAGGTTTTCTAGTGAAACCACATAGTTAAAGAAGAAACATGGGAATCTAAAAATTCTATAAGGGAAAGGTATACTCACTTGTTTGAGAAGTAAATAAAATTGAGAGGATGAAATTTATGAAAGTTGGTGATAACGTATCAATATATGTTTTTAAATATAAATTTAAATTCATGAATCATTGTTTTCATTATATATTTGTAGGAAGCCTTTAAACATAATTTTTTCACTTTTACGATTTGAATTTCAACAAATGGCCATCTAAAGTGGTGATCAGTAAGTTTTTTGGTGTTTAAGGGAATCAAAATTAATATTAGTGGACAGTAACAACCAATAATGAATAATAATATGAATATTAATATAACCCAATGGAATAGTAAATTATATTTTTATTTTATATTCTTAATGCTTTAAGATAATGACATCTCGAGTAATTTTAAAGCTGTTAAAAATTGAGTTATAGATATAAAATTGTTATTTTTGAAATAAATATGATTTTATTAAAAAATTCTATTAATATCATTTTGGAAATTATTATTCAAAAAAGGGATTCATTTTTGAAATCGACGTGTTGAAAAATTTATAGGGTTAATTTTTTGGATTTTTTTGAAATTATAGAATATTTTATGAATAGTAATATATGATAAATTACGATAAATGATAAATACATGATTTACTACATAATAGGTGATGTAAGGATGATGTAATCTAACTTTTTTCCAACTAATATGATATTTTTACTATTTTGGGTCATATGAATAAATACTATTCATAGACTTGAGAAAAAAATACTAAAATAATGATTAAAAAAATGTAAAATTGCTCCTCATTCCCATTGTAAATACTAGCCTCACTCCCCTTTTCCTATCATACCTATCTTTACATGATCATTGTCAAAGTTATGCCAAATTATATCCCCATGTATCTCCCTTGTGTCATAGAGCTACTAGTCTCACCAAAAGGCTAAAACCAAAGGGCAAAACCAAAGGCGATAAAGAGGACTTCAAGGAGAATTAATCAAGAAGTTAGAATTTTATTATTTTTTCATGTGTTTTCTTTAAAAATAATTTATTTTCTCATACTATTTTCTTAAAATTATCCAGGATTTTTGAAATCTCCAAAATAAAATATATAATTTATGTTACCATGTTCATGTAAAAGATTCATCATCTTCCTTCATATCCTCTACCTCTTGTTCAAAAATAAAAAACATTGTCCACAATGTGCCAATTTAACAAAATCATTGATGATGGGTTATAAATATCCAATACATCCTTAAAAGATGATCATAAACCCATTTTAATGGTTGAAATAAAATTTAAGGTCTATTTGTTAACTATTTTATTTTCTGGAATGAACTTCTATGCATGACATTAAATTATATAATTAATCATGTTTATGATTATCGAAGAACAGCAAAAAATGATCAACAAAATTTCATTATTATATCATCAGAATATCAATCATCACATATGATAACAAAATTATTTAGGGTATAATTATATATTTGGAATCATATTAATACCACATAATTCCACTTATAGAATTTCATTTCTCTACTGCATGAAAATGAAATACAAATTAACCATGGATATAATATAAAGAACACACCGAAAAAATGGGGGGAATAAAATACTAATAATTAATTAGTGAAATGATGTCATTAAATGATCATATATGGTGTCAAAAACATGAAAATGATTGTACTAGATATTAATAACACTCTTTTATCCATTATAGAGGATCTTTAAACTTTTTTACTTAAAAATACCTCGATGTAAGGGAATTCATAACCCCCATTCAATTCACTGTGTTGAACTTCTACTTCATTAAATTATTGGTATTAAATTTTTTTTTGATGAAATATGTTTATATTATAGTTAATTATGAATATTTACTATGTATATACATATTCCATCCACTCAATTATGTCTCTAGTCAATTATAGGTTATTTATAGCAGACTATTTATTTAAAAACCTCTTTTAAAATTACGTTTTACTAAATTCAAAAAAGTTGTTCGTATACAATTATTCATTTTTTTATGATTGTGTTATGGTTCTTTGTAATTGTTTATAAATAATCGTGGGATATATATCTCCATGAAATTCATTGGTCTGGTGTATTTTTGATGTCAGTCGTATGGTTACTCTAAATTTAACAGCGATGGTTACAAAAATTTTATGGTAGTCATGAGGGTTACAAATTATAAGGTAGTCTAGAGGGTTACAAGATTGTGTATGTAATTCCACAGGATACATTTATGTTTCTATTTATGTTCATTATGTTTTGTTCGAATCTCTTTTTTTACAAAGTATTTAAATATGGTTGACAAGTATGATTTTTAATTGATTCCATGCATTTACAAGTATCCATGGACTAATGTTTCCATTCCTTATTTTTATATCCCTAACCGAGGTTGTTGTTCTCATCCCAATTTTTTAACGATTTTTAAATGTTATAAGGTTTTTTAGGTCGATGAGGGAATCCATGACAAATGTTATGAATATTTTTCAAGAAAATCATGTTTCATTTAAAAAGTATTATATTATGAATGAAATGGTAACTATTTATGTGGTATCTTATCTATATGAATACAGAATAATATGTTTGTATTATCTCCTAATTATTTAATTCTCTAAACATGAAAAGATCCTTAATATGAAGGGATGTGAGTTCGTGACTAAAATTCAAGATTATGTAACATAATAAAGTTGGGACCTTATAAATTATTTAATCTTGGAATTGATTTTCCAAATCATAATAATTTCATGATAAAAAAGGATCCATAACCCATATAGAAATCTTTTTTTATCATCCATGAGTGGGTTAATATATTTCAATTTCCGAAAATTGTTCAATATATTAGTATCTAAAGTTGAAATCAGGGGATATAACCAATAAATCATTTCATATGATAATTTAACACAATGAATAAATCATGTTCCAATTATTGTATATAAACAACCCTACAATCTATATATTTTTTATGAAGAGTAATTAATGATTAACACAATTATATTTCTATAGTCTTTTTATATTACATGGTAACATATTACAAGTTCAAGGATTATAGAGATGAAAATTCGGGGATTTTTCTAAAAACCTCACTAAAGAATGCACCACTTAAAATTTAAGTCAAATAATAATACATCATGTATTAATCCGCATTGATGGGACCTAAAACCAAAAAAGAGGGTTTGTGTAATGAAATTGGTTTTATTATTAATAAAATAACCATTTTTCAAATTTATTGTTCTCAAATATTTCAAATGGATAGAAAAAAATAATAAATATAAATATACATGTCATGATAAAATAAATATTACAATTTCTATGACAAGTATGGGAATATAAAAACAAAAAATAGTGATCCTTCAATGGAATACACCATAGGATCAAACTCTTAAAATATTGTAATATATATGATTAAAACTGTTAACAGAAAATGAATAGTTATAAATTTAATAGGTACTATCAAATGAATTGTAAAAAACTTTTTGAATAATGTGGTTAATATATATATTTACAATAATACATATAAGATGAAAATGGAAATGTGACCCTTGGGGTATTTAAATTGGTCAGTATAGTTGTCGATCAAAAAAAAGATTTGTCAATATGACCATTGAGCAATATGACTATTGGAAGAAAAATAGATATTATAATTAGTGTATATACTTGGAAATGACCATTGATATATTATTTAAAAAACATAAATACTGTCCACAACCAGTAGATTTGTGTTGCTTGAAGCTCAATTATCAGAACATGGTAGGGAGGTGGTGTCACTGGAAAACACCTAGACCAATCTCACATAAATCGTCAAAATGTACTTATTTATGGGAATTAAGTATGTGATAAGTTCAAATTAGTGGAGATCCCCATGAGTTCAATCTTAGTTGATCCACCCCATTAAACAACCATAATCCAAAACATTCCCTTTGGGAAGAATTAAGTGTAATAAAAGGTTTTGTGTATATAAATTAGTATCATAAATGTGTAATTATCATTTTACAAATGAAATTTTCATTTTTTTTCAATACCATATTAAGTATTTTTTAACTAATAAATACGCATGAATATACGATGAATGTGATAAATTTAATTTTACATATAAATAAAAAATTATTTTATTTTTAGAAAACATTTATATATATTTTTTAAATTTTATCATTATAAATATTTTATTCATCAGATAATCTTTTTAAACAAAATTTGTCCAAATATAAATTATTATATAACATTATGATGTCCACCAAAAAATTTATATGTCTATAAAATTTTAATTTTTCTTAAGAGCAATTAATTATTAAAAATTTGGTATATTTATTTAAAATGTTTGATATATCATATGTAGATAATTATTTTGATAAAATAAACATATTATTTAGAATCTATAAATTATACTTAGGTTTGGGGGAATTTCTTATAATTTTATAATATATATTTTTTTAAATGAAGAGTATTAATACTATTTTCTGAATTTAGTATGTTTTATGACATCTTATATATGCAATATTTATGTTATTATTATTTATATATAATACTAAAAAATGTTATTTTGTTAATATTATGTACATTAATGGTTCTAAATCAATTACCAAAGCTAATTACGAATTCTCATGTTTTCAAAAGAAAAGTATTTTTTTTATACATTTTGTAAATTTTTTAATTCTCCTTGTTTAATGTAATAGAAAATAATATATTTTAGATATAATGGATTAAAAGAGTATAAATAATTAACTAATTAACCAATATAATTTTCAAATCTTGGGGAATACCATTGGTTATTCATTTTAGACATCCTAGACTATTATGACCTCTTTTTATATGTCAATAAATAATTCCTCAAATTTTAGTAGAAATAACCTCCAATGCAACCATACAACTCCACTAAAAATTCATTATCCATGATGATTTTATAATTTTATCACCCATTTAATCTCTATATTTTTTCCCAAACATTATAATGTCCCAAACTAAATTATTAAGACTAAACTCATCTTGGTATGTGACTTTTCTGATCCCTATAATCCATTCAATTTCCACATTTGTTGATTTATTTCTTGGCGTTGAGTTTCTATGCTTCCATACATACATTATTTATCCATTTACTATGAAAATTGTATTTTATCAATGGGATAAAATAGTTTCCTCCCCTAATAAATAATGAATTATCCAAATTATAAATCATCTTGCTTCCAAATTCATTACTTGAATTTACATTTTTAAATTAAATATTATTATAATGTGCATACCAAAACGTATTCAATATCCATGATTATAGAGATATATGTGAACATAATAAATTTATTGAGTTATTTATCTATATCATATCCATATTACATCACAATGGGTAAAATACCAAGTAATATTCAAGTCAATAAGAATATATGTAACCATTGATTTCATATTAAACCAATTATTTATTCTCTATGGGTTATTAATGAAATGATTTATTATGATCAATGTAGATCACATGAATTATTATATATGAAGGGTGAAATCCAAAATTTTACAATTTTATATGTAATTAATAAATCAATAAATTAATTTTAAATGTCTAAAATAAATATAATTCATAGTTTTCTATGTTTTTCAAGAAATGGGTTTTTCTTATTGTTATAAAACAAAAACATGTTAGAAGAATAACTATAGTTGATGATAAATCAATCAAATAACTATGTTAATATAAATATCAATTTTATAATAAGGTATTATTATTAATCACCATATTTAATTAATTATATAGAACTCGAGCTATGATACGATTAAGATTAAATTTTATTAAATAAAATATCAATAAAATTTTGCACGTAAAATTTGAATTATAGATACATGGCTGTAAAATGAATCAGATAACAGCGAATGAGTAGATAATAAGGTATGATAATGAATAATTTATCTGATATAAAGAAGAATTTATTACATAAAAATTGAAAAAACAATTATGGCATAGAAGATAGATACCATATGAATCAATGGAATCATGTTACAATAATATTAAATAACCTGGGGAAACCAAATATTGATTGAAAAAAATATAGGATTTAGAAGATATAATTTTCATCTATATAAGTTTATTTACTAGAATATATTGTGGTAAATTTATTCATGATAAATAACAATGCACATGATGTTGAGAAGAAGGAAATTCCATATATCTTGATAAATTAGTAATATTCATTATTCTATTTTTTAGGAGAGATTTTAAAGGAGATTTAATGGATGATTTAATAGAAATTTAAACTATCATCATTTTAATAGAGGTTTTATAATTCCATTTAAAATGGAAATTTTTTGAGCCTCGATGTTCGGAGATATCATCTCATTTGACTTATAATGAATTTTTTTCTCATAAAAGAGTTTTTTTCATATAGTTAAAAAGGTAACCAAAACGAAGACATTGAATATGATGAATGAAGATTGGGATATTTTTTAAAAAAATCATAGAGAAATTTCATTCAATCATGTATTCAAGAATATAAAAATATATTATTCAATGGATGTTGATTTGATACTTTGTTATTGATGATTATAATGAGGAGAGCTAACACATTTTCATGAATTAACCCACAAATGTTTTTAACATCAGGATAAGATTTCCACACATCGGGGCCCAAGCAGGTTAGTTACATAACCTCATAAACACCTCCACATATACTAGTTGCTACTTCCATGTAGTGAGTTATAATATTGACCATGGGGAATATAAAACCACATTATCAATGTAACAAAGAAAAATCTAACAAATAATAACAACCAAATGATATATACAATAAACAATAAAATCTATTGTCACATGATGACCAAAACATGAAATAAAATATCTATTAATAAATAGTATATATTTATTAAAAAATACATGTCCATAGGAAATATGAAAAACATAAATAAATATATACAATGAAATCTAAAAAGAGGGTCCCAAATCACAACTATTTCTTTTAACTGTGATCCAACCCAATCAGCCCTCTATCGTTGAAATCATTTCCTTTTCCTATCATGTTACCATGAAGTGTATTTGGGTACCAATTTGGAAGCATAATAAGGATGTGAGAACGACTATTTAGGAAACAACTAATGGAATCTTAAATAATATCCAGTAAAAAAATTATGATGTTGGGTAATAAATAAATACCATCCATAAATTAATTATTTTACAGAAATTCATTTATTGTTTTTAACAACATAAACTCTTGAATTCTTCAGGACACATGGGCAATAAATAACCTCTTCCACCCATTACATAGTATGAAGAATATCAAAATTTCATTTCATAATTCATTATGACATAAGGTATTTCATTATCCATATAATTTTAATTAATATTATGTATATTTGGAACCACATTATAATTATAACATGTTGGTCCCAAATCATCATGCCTCGTACTTTGTGGTTTTTTTATGCTACAATCCACATCCCACAACTCATTTTGCAAAAAATCACAGAACTATCCTTTTGAGGTAGATATCAAAGTCCCACACTCAATTATCACTATGGTATTTTCATGGAATAGAACATATCAAAAACTCGTTTGTCACTATCGTCCTTTGAGGCCAAAAATAATTCCTCACGCACATATATCACAAAAACAAATATCACAATTTAACATGTACATCAATTTGACATGTATAATAACATTCCAGTTATTAATTCTCTATTTAATCAATCTAATTGATCAATTTCACAATCACAATAAACTAATAATTAATTCATAAATTAATTTATCGAACTCAAAAATTTCATAATCTCATCATTTTGTCAATTCATTCACCAATTACTTAATTCAATTCAATAATATTAACATTCCATCTATTAAATAATTATCCATTTAATAATTCTATTTGTACATTTATAATATTCCATTCATTAATTAATTAAACAATTAATTAAACTAATAATATATTAAATTATTCACCAATAAATTTATCTTATCTCACAATAATAAAGAAAATTTAATTATTTCACCAATTAATTAATTCAAATATACCATTTCAATTCCCCAATATACCCAAATTCATTATCAATGTTTAATTAAAATAAGGTAGTTTAATCATCACCAAAATTTACTAATCATTACAGTTGAAATTTATACACTATAAACATATAATTTAAATCAAGGCATAAATATTTAAATTATGGACCACCTACATTTAAATTGATGATGAATTCTCACCAATGGAAATCCCTAATTGAATTGGAATGTTCAAGAAACAAATGTGGAGTGAAATCCAGAATAGATAGCTAAAACGGAAAAAATGGATTATATATATCTAAACCTAGATCGAGAGAATTAGAAAATAAAGGAAAATATATCTTCAATGGATGACATAAATGGGATAGAGAGAGAAGAAACCACCCTTGATATGAATTTATTTCTAACAAAGTTACATATCATCAATCTATGATTTTAATCTCCATGAACAGAGGCCAAAAAGACCTAAAATTCATCCATCAAGATCCAAAATAAGAGTGAACCCTTATACATGATCATGGTTGACTGTTCATGACTATTATTAATTGGGTGAATGTTTTGAAAACCATGTGTCATCCATGTGAATCCCCTCTAATTATTATCAAAATAATTTTTTTATAGGGTGAATTGTTTGGAAAAACCCTTCTCTAACCGTGCACAACCCTTATTCCTTCCAAATTTCAAAAAACGTTATCCACACTCACCAAAGATAAAATACAAAAAAGTATTCTCAGAACCAGGAAACATAATTACATTATATGAGATCAAAAAATCACTAAAAGGTTATGGATTATACAATGTCCCCACCTTATAATATCTCATCCATGAGATATACTCCAAAAATATCTAATATTTGGGGTAAAAAAATTAGACAAATGAGCCCCAATATCCACTTCTATGACCCACATTTCATTTGGTTCTAGCCCACTATGACATAATGCAAAATCTATCAGTGTGGTCCTTCTATTAAACACCTTCTCACTATGATCCATCACAAATATTAGATGCTCCTCAAAGGATGAATCATCATGAAGATGAAAATCATCCAAATTGATAACAATAGATGGGTTTGGGTGGCTCAACCGATGTTGTTTAAAATTAAAACATAAATTCAAAGAACTATACCACATGTTATGTTCAAATCTGTATTCCAAAAGACTGATTCTCTCTATAATATCAAACAGTCATGAAAATAGGGTGCCTCATTACCATGGCTATATATTATGTATTAACCATGTCTATGTGACACATAATGTAATATGAAATAACCCAATGAAATTTCATGGGGTCATCAATGTCTACCAGCGTTTGAATTCTATAAAATATTAACCATATTTATATGCTTCCAAATAAACATAACATGCACTGATATATCATACATGAGACTTGGTCCCAAAAGCTCTAACTCGCCTACCTATATCCCATATAGAGGTTACCTCAATGGCTGAACAAAAATTTCCTCATATGTTACCAGCTAAATATTTTATTGATAAAGGTTTGTATAGTATAAATCCAAAAATGAAATGTGATTCTCCTAATAATGACTAAAGTCTTGTACACACACTCATATAATTTACTTTAGCACATTTATGTCACATTTTTACTACTCATCTTTATGTTGGTGTAAAGCCATACTCAATAGTACCTTTATACCATGATCCTTTTGTAATAGCTTCCAGAAGCATGAATTAAAAAAAGAGTCATTCTATGAAACAATAATATGTAACACACCATGAAGATAGAAAATTTTCCGAATATACATGTATCCCAACCCATCCTTTTAGAAGGCATCACGTACTGCTTGGAAATGAACATCCTTAGTCAAATACACCACTATCAATAAAATTTCATCATTCATCCAAGGATTCCATGGGAGGCCCACTACAAAGTCCATGGTAATTTTGTATCACTTCCATTATAAAATATGAAATGGATGTAGTAAATGAGTAGTTTATTGATGATTGAACTTGACATGTTTACAGTAGAATCATTATGTGAAGAATCCTACAATTTCATTTATCATGACTATCCAATAAGACATTTCATCATAAATGATGTATCCTTTTTTCACACTTCGAAGTAAATCATCCTTTGATGCATGAAATTAATGCATTAAATATTCTCACATTATCTTAAGTACAACAACCCAATTCCATGTATTGATGATCTCATCCTCAATGGCAGTCCAATTTGATGGTGAATCCCCACAATTATGTCCTTCCATAAAGGACAACCACTCCTGATAATCATTGTTCCCATCCCTGGTCCTTCTCAAAAAAAAAAAATTCAATCCACTATCACTGAAAGGATATTCATGTTCTATAGACCCTCTTAAACCACATCGTGCACCTCATACAACAAAGACATCATCATCCACTCTGAACTAGAATCTTGAACTGTCTAATTCTGATATTTCTACATAAATCATTAGAAATATTTCTCCCCTTAATGGGAGTATATTCTATCTCGAATTCAATTGAATTCATAAAAACATCCCAACTAAACTACTATAGATTAAAATCTCGCTATCCAATGATATAGTTTAATATTTTTTGATTAGTAAACACCATAAAAATTTTCCAAAAAATATAATTTGGAAAACACATAAATTAATAGACCATTATGGCCAACATGAGGTTGTGTATATGGTAGTTATATTCATTTGGCCAAAACTAATGAAAACCATATTACAAAAAATAGTCTAGATGAATCATCACAAATCCACGATGAATCACAGATGTATCACAGAACAATGTATACACCTCAACAAGTTCATGTTAGAATAATATTTGTGTCATTTTCTAGTGCTTCATCAACTCTTGGAATGAATTCTAACATTCTCCAGACCATTCAAACATTACATCCTTATTCGTAATTATTGAATTAGGTTATTACAATTATGAAAAATATCTAGATGAACCTTTGATAACATCAATCAAACCATAGAATGATACATATATCAAACACATTCTTGGGATGTTCATAAGAATCAATTGCCTTAAATTTCGCATGTTCTACTAATACACCTTCCTCCAAGAATATTTGACTCAATATATGTACCTGATTAATAAAAAATTGACACATATATATATTGTAATGTAGATAATCTTGTTTATAATTATTTAAGAGGATTTAAAGAGGTTTTACATGATATTAGTGTGTTTTGAAGTACACCATGATGTCATCGACAAACACTACCACAATGTGATCCAGATATGGGTGGATGATTTAGTTCCTTAAGGACATAAACACAACAAGTGTGTTCATAATTTCAAACAACATTATGAAGAAATCATAAAAGGCCATAGCTACTTTTTAAATATGTCCACATAATAATTAAATATTGAAAAATCAACTAATGATACCCTGATATCAAGTCAATCATGATGAAAACATAAGCATCACATAATAGGTTGGACAAAAATTTTATATTTATAAGAGTATAATTCTCATTCAAAGTAACAAGATTAAACTTTTTTTAATGAAAACATTAGTTAATATTCCCATTAGAAATTTTATAAAACAAAAATGGAGAACCTAGTAAGAAATACTGATATAGATAAACCCCTTATCTATTAACTATTCAAATAGAGTTGGTAGGTATTGCAGCTCTGTTGGTTCTATTTAGTCTGTTGGATTAGAAAATGGAAATGCTCCCTTAATGATCATAATTTAAAATTCCACATTTCTATTAGGTGGAATATATAATAATTCCACTGTAAATACTTCTCAAATCCCATCCAATTCACTTTAAAATATATCTTAATGTACACCTTTGTCATCTTGAAAAAGACTAAAAATGACGGCTGTGATCCCCCTAGTTTCTGATGAATTAGACCTACATTGATGTCCAAGATATCCCACTCTCCATGGTTAAAATAATTTTCATCCATATGAATCAGAAAAAATTAACTATCCTATGGAAATAATATCTATGGGTTGGGTATGCTACTTGATAGTCCACAACCAAATTTAGTTCAAAGAATGACATTTCATGAATTTAAAGTTCCAACACAGAAGGTTACTCGCCCATCTCGGGAGAACAACCCTTAAAAAAAAGTCTCGGTACATTACACCAAATGGTGCTTATATCATAATATCCCTACTCATGAACTCCCATATCCATTTCAACCCATGAAAATGTTGTATAGATAAGAAATAATGAGAGGATCTAGTACCAACAAAGCCAATATAATGAATATAAGAAATACTAATAGTAAATTTTAATTAATGATGGTCCATCCTTTCTATCTATGAGTGTTAGATGAACTACATGCAATTTTCTTTCCCCTATTTTCTGTTTTCTAGTCTGATACCCTAGAGCTACACCACTATGATGATATAGGTTCTCATCCACAGAATTACCATGTCCACCACCTATACCCCCATGGCCAAATGAATTGTAACAACCAAACTGTTATAGTTTAGATGTTCCTATTCCCATAATCTAGTTTTTAATAGATTCTTTATCATCACCCACATACCATGGGTTCCTATAGAAACTGTACGTATGACCCATCATTCCATATGCTCAACACTATATCAGTGGTCGACAACACTATCAACTAATGTTTCCTGACCTACCACACTAGTGACAGATCACTCGGTTGAGTTCTTGATTAAATGAACCCTCTCATTCTATCACTCTGATATCCAATACTCTCTGTAATTTCTAATAATGATGCTTTGATCTATCTAAAGATAAACCTCATGAAAATATAATTGAATCCCCATGTCCTCCACTAGAATCCCATTTCTGGTTCCCCTCAGATATTAGAGACCGATTCATGAATTCTGAAAACTTCTTAATCCAAATGATATGCACCTTTGACTTAATTTCACATTTAATACAATCCAAATAACATTTTCAACTGTATCATAATCTCATTGATATTCATCAATAATGAATAGAAAATAATTAAATTGTTTAGGATAATCCATCATACTCATATTCTCTTCGGTGAATATCAAGAACTCATCTTCTCTCTCCTACCCCATTGTTTCCGGATAACAGTTCTCCAGGAATATATATTGAATGTCCTTTCCATCCATGTTCTATATCTATCCATACCGAGTCTGGATATCCCACCATCACAATTCTTGACCACATAAATTGTATGTAATCAATTTTACTCTCCTCAAAGTATGAATCTACAAGGATTAATGTATATTCTAGATAGACTAAATAAGTAATTCATCCACCTAAGGTCCACCCTCTCTTGTATAAATCAAAGTGTTCTAGAACTGGAACTCTCTAGTATAGTAATAAATACTCCTCGCAACCCACTAGGGCCTCTCTATGTAAATTTCATGAAGTGTGAAAATTTCCCTATGAACTTCCCTCTGACCTCGTCACCTATCACTACTAGTGGCATGAGTTTCATGGTCGGAGGATCATTTACACACATTAACTATAATCATACCATCAACATGGAATAATCATATAGGCATATATTTACAATGATAAAAAATTTATTATGAATGATAAAACAACTGTTACATATTTTAAAATAGAGTTTTAAAAAATACACAACAAGTCATTTACTATTTTCCCCTGAAACGTAGTAAAAAACAAGGCTCTTTTAAAACCCCTACCCAACCCACATCCACTTCATTATTAATAGTTTTTAATCTCTTTATAATTTTCATGCATCATTAAAGAACTATTTATTCACATCATTCATCATTTTACAACTTTCAATTCCATATTATGAATATTTTTCATTTATATTATACAAGTAAGGAAAAACAACTCAATTTCAACAACTTACCAAAATCTTTTATTCCTTTACATGCATAAAAATGATGAATGTCACATAATAATCCTATGTTCATAGAATGAGGAATTCATACAAATTTATAATGAATTAATATTACATGATTCCAATATAGAAAATCATATATCCAATAATCATATCACTTAATAAGTTAATCACCCAATGAGAAAATAAAATCCAACTACAACATAAAAATTAATTACAGTAATTGCACCCTAGTTTCATGCATTTTACACCATACAATGAATAGCTACCCCATGCATCATATCATATAATTTTCATGAATCTTTCAGAGTCTACGATATTACACTCTCATATAGTAAGGCCAAATAATAGAATAGCATAGTCTACTGATTCCATGTTGTAACATTACGACTAGGGTTTCACAGATTATTCTAGAAGATAGTAAGTTACCTTATATGATGCAAACAACCCCAGATTCTAGAGGCTACCAAATTGTAGTGAAGGTCAATTACGGATCATAGTGAGAGTATATCCTCTATATCAGAGTATAACAACATCATATAAAATTACAATAAAAAATGATATATCCAATATTCAAAAAAACAACTATCACATTCTTTAAAAAAATAGCGGAAAATATCCAAAAGTAAATAGAAGATATGTCATGAAAAATACATGTGAACTATAAATATTATAAAACCAAAATAAATAATATACATATACTACTATGTGGGTCCAAAATCATGTATGGTTCTGCCACCCATGAACCACCCAAATCTGAATTCTAAAATATGAATATTTCACTTATCATGACATCCAATACTAAAGTCTATTAATGTACTGATAAGGTAGACCAAGTGGCGAGCGAGTAAAACTTATTATTCCACAACAAATGGTGTCTAAAATAATATCCAGTCATTATGATTGTATGTAGTTTTATAATTAATAAATACCCTCCATAAAAAAATTGTTAACATATATACAATTAATTGGTATTTGGCCAAATAAATTATCTGGTTTCCAAAGATAACATTACCAAAAATACCTACTTTGGCGCATTCAAAAATATAAACCATATCACATATCCTACTAAACATAATTTTAACACATGCGATTTAATTATACATAAAATTTCAATTAATATTGTGGCTAATGGGACCCATAGTCCAATGCCTACATTTTTCGTCATGATATATATTCCTAGGACCCTGTGTTTATTTGAATTATTTGTCTATATCCAAAACTCATTTATTTAAAAATAAAATAATTTTTTTTGATGTAGTTGTTAGTATACCTCACTCATTTGTCACCATAGGTTTTTTATTAATCATACAATGTCCGCACACATTTAAAAATATGGTATTTTGATTTAGTAGACATAGTCCCAAACACGTATATAACATAATAACATGGTTCAAATTAGAACATGTACCACAATATCAAATGTTTAAAAAAATTACGTATATTAGCACTCTAATTAATTAATCCAATTCAATAAATTTATAAACACAACATTCAATTAATTTATTCCCCAACTAATTTATCTAATTCAACAATCTAAACATTCCAACCATTAATTAATTCACCAATTAATAAATTAAATCCAGCCATCATAGCATTCCATCAATTAATTAATTCTCCAATTAATTAATCTAACTAAACAATCATAATAATACATTAATTAATTCAAAAATTAATTAATACAATTATAGATTTTCAATTTCCACCAATTCCCCAAATCGTTATCATATGAAAATTAAATTAGAGTACAATAATCATAGAAAACATTTCCAAATAAAGAAAAATATAACTTTTCAATTAAATATATGAAATTTAATTCAATAATGTGATATATTAAATTTGGACCACATACCTTGAAATTGATAATGAATTCTCACCAACAGAAATTGTCAATTGAAAAGAAACAATCAAAATCAAAATGAGGAAAAAGATCAAGATGTTAAACCTAAAACGAAGTCAAATTTATTATATCAATCTAAATCTAGATCTATATCCATAAATAGAAAAAAAATATCATCATAAGATATTAGAAACATGGGAGAAAGGAAGAAAGAAACCTGAGATTATAATATATTACTCGGATTGGTAAAGATCATCAATATGGGTTTTAAATTTCCATGAATTTAGTTCTCATGACCTTGGAATCTATAAGGGAGACTAAAAAAGACAATAGGAAACTTTTAGAGTTGGTCTAATTTCAATTTAGTATTAATAACATGGCTATAATAAATTTTTTATGAATTTTTGGGATAACTGAAACTGTATCCAATGTTTCCTGGGTAGAGATACATGGATTTGAAAACATTTTAGCAAATCATTATGACTCTAATAGGGAGTTCATAGTTACTAAAAATAGGTTTAACCATTTTATAAACTTTTTTTCCATACATTCAAATGCCATTTTTTCACATGGTTTTTTCGGTCGGGTGCTTGATTTGTATAATCTGTGTGCCTACCTTGAACAACCCTTCTTCACCCCAAAATCCTCAAATTATAACCCAAATTAAACCAAGGTAAAATATAAAAATATATACTCAAAATATTGAAATCATTTTACCCATAAAAGTGCTAACTAAATCTACAGAAATAGTCAGGATAATACGATCTATAGGATGTTTATGTCTAATTGAGAGAGATCCAGATTTATATTATTATATTTTGGGATAATCTGATGTGCATTGTGATTAAATTAGATGATGAAATTATTTTTATGATACATCCATGAAATTTGTTATGAATTCTATAAAATGGATAGTTCTTGTATAAAAATATGTCCCTCATATAGAGAGGTAAATGAATATTTCCATGGGTTAGCTCAATAGAATGATTAATATATTTTTTTAGAGTGTAGGTTCATCCTAATAATTATGTATAAGGTAATAAAAACCCATATTATAACACTTATATGAAATAAAATTATCTATGTACTATGATGTAAATAAGACATAAAAAGGTGTTTGATTACCAAAGTAGGGAAAATCATTTAAAAATTTATATAGGTTTTTTTGTTACCTTAATTGATGAAAGGATTAACTGGTGGGGGAAAATGTCAATGACCCATTCACCCTAACCAATAATATTAGTTCATTTATTATATTAAAAGTTAATGTTATTTATTATCGTAATTGGTAAAATTTATTCACCAATGATTCACCCACTCCCACATCATGTTGACTAATTGATGCATAGAGACTAACAATAGGTATCAATGTGAACTGTCTTATATCTGTTTGTATATAATATTTTGGGTCAACAAATTAATAGAGATTAATATTTTGTGAATATGTATACAAGATTAAAATATTATTTGACCATATATTATGAAAGGTAATAATATGCATAAAAAATTATAAATTATTCCACGTAATGAATTTTGTTTATGTTTTTACAAAACATTATTGATATAAATGAATAATGAAGCACAAAATTAATAAACTTCACCCTCTTTGGATCATATTATGGGTGATCCCAAACTATTGAACTTATAAAAACTGTATGTATTAATGAAAAATCCAAAAAAAATAATTCTTCTAGTTTATCATTGTATTATTTGTAATGAAATTGTGTATTGATAATTAAAATAATGAACTTTGAACTAAATTAAGGGATTACACGATGAAAGAAACATGTGATGTTTTCTAATATATATTTTCATTCATCGATGGAAATTATAATGAAAAAGAATAGTTTTTTGTTAGATGCAGTTGAAGTCAAGATGGATTTGGAAAATTATTTATATAATTATTTGAACGATACATAACTCACATGGGTGGTAAAAAATGGAACCAATATAAAAAAATGATCAATGTTATGGATGAGTCATTTCGAAGGACTTATTTATGAAAAATATGTTATTTGATGATGTTTGGGAAATTCTACATGAACTATTGGATTGTCATAAAGAAATTGTTGATATTAATAATAATCAACTAAATATGTGGGAAAAAAATAAAATAACAGGATCATTCCTTGGAACATGAGATTTTGGGGCATGGAAAAATATATTGATGTTTGAAGAGGAATTTATAGATTGTTTGACAATTCATGAATATCACATCACATTATATGTAATATGTCTTGATTTGGTGGTGTAATTAAGATTTATAGAATTTATAAAGATGTTTATTCATATGATGCAACAAAATGAGGTACATTTAAAATTCATATGAATTTTCTCACCTCTTGGAATTCCCATTATTTTGGAAGGAGGAATGTGAACTCAATAAAAGATGAATCTTATTATAGCACTAGGAAAAAGGTTTCCCCATTTCCATGTAAATTAGATTTTGATAATTATAAATCACTTAATACTAATTGATTTCAATTGAAATTATTGAATAAAATTAGAAATGATATATTACAAGTTACACATCACATCTGTAAATGTGTATGCATGATTAAATGGATGATGCTCTACACGAGGTATCAATAAATAAGGATATGTTTTCTGTAAATCCAGTTCAGAAATCCATGAAATAATCTATTAATCTATATATAATAATTATGATTGATTGATACTATTTTACCCCTAGAAAATTCTATAAACTTTCGTTTGATTTTAGCATTATAATGTTTTTTTTAACTGAATGGAATTCGAAAAAAATCGATATCAAATTAGAAAAATGTAATTCATTCAAAAATTTAAACCAATGTATTTAGAAGACATAAAGCCTATTAACATAGAAAATATTATATATTATAAAATTTTTTGAGGATGCCTTGGATGAAGTTGACATGATGATGATGCATATCGATTTACAAAACAAATTATAACAATTAGTATAAGGAAAAAATATTACAATAAACTAGTATTATGTAATGATTATAATCCATCAATTTTTTATAAAAAATTATTATTTCCAAATAAGATTAATTGAATGAATATGGTAAATGATGACGTCACAACAAATAAAATTTGATTACTTTTTAGAAGGAAATAATAGTTCATTGATAATTTCATTCATTCCATGACTGATAAAATTAATTACTGCATGATAAAATAATAAAATAAATTTATTTTACTATTTAATTATTATATTTTAATGGTGAATGTAATATATAATAACTAATTTAAGGTTCCACGACTATCCCCATTGAGGGGTGACCTACTAAAACATAGGGTGTTCTATGTAAGGTGATATTAGTTTATTCACATTCAAATAAAATAAAGGAAAAAATATACTAGACATGATAATTACACAAACAAATAGGAGGATTCTATTGAAGATAAGAGATATATAAAAATATCGTTAAATAACTCTAAACAAAAATGATATAGTGAATCAAGTTCAAATTTTATTGATGGTATTTTTTTGTAGATCATATTGAAAATAAAATAAAAATGGAAGACAATGAAAACAAGTGTGTAGGAACATGGCTATAATATAGGATTAATTAACAAAAATATAAAAAGAATATTAATATTAAAATCTATAAGTCCAGTCCTTAATGAAATATAATTTCATTTAATAACAAGTATAATATCATGTAGAAAAATTAAATTATATTGCAAGGTGTTTCAAGGATGATAATAAATTCAAAACATTGTTGTTATAATTAATAGAAATTTATTACCCTCTTTATTAATATAATAATTTATTTTTTAGTCTCTAAAAAATTAATTGAAGGTGAGTAATGTATGTGGGAACCATCCAATTAACGAGGATGATGTTCGCACCTTTTGATAGATCGAATCTAATGATGGGTATCTGGATTAGTTAAAACTTGTTTTTGGAAATTATAAAATGCACATTGTTGGGGATCATATAGACTGATTAAGGATGTTCCATTGAATCAATGATTTGTGTTATTGAGGTAATCAAATATTGGTAGTGTTAATTTTATTGAAAACATAAATCTATTGAATCATGCTTCAATAAATTTTTAGGTGTATCTTTTTTATTTGAAATAATTTTTATAAAACTTAATTCTAATTATATGGTGAATATATTTAAAAATCAATGAAAAACTGAAAATAATTTTGAAAATTGGAGGAAATTATTTTGGGGGATCATGTTTAATCTATTTCATGACATGGTTTTAGAACGTATATCATATGATTAACCATGGATTTAATTGCTGAATTAGGATTTCATGGTTGGAATTACACTGTGAATTTTAATGAATATATTTAATTTCTATGTTAATAAATGATTATTTCTACCCCAAAAAACAATCAAATATTATAAGACATGTTTTATTTATATCTTATTAATTATTTAAAACATAAGTAATACTTATCCTAAATATTTCTAAAGGTACATTCCGTTTTACATAGTTTAAGTGGGAAAAAATTGAAATGATAATTTTTAGTCATTTTAATTTCTTATATAAATGATATAGATAAGACTTTGATGTTAATAATAAAAGGGGGTGAATAATTATCATTGAAATCATATTATAATGGACATTGAATGAAAAATCTAAAGGAGGATATTAGAGATACCATCATATGTTGATAAAAATGTAGTCTATTTTTTGTTGATAATTTCTATCAATTTTTTACATGATATTTATAGTAAATTAATATTAATTAATTGAATATATATAGATTCTTTCTAGAGGTAAGTTCACCAGAAGATCATACTCCTGATGATGGAACTATTAGATGTAGTAACAACATATATGCATGTACTGCATCTGAAAAATTAAAATTAATAATAATATAAATTTGACCAGATGATTGGTTGGACTCATATAACTAAATGTAATGATTATTTTGGACGAATGTTATGATTTAAAAAATGGATTCATTCATAGAGAATATATTATCAAGAAGAAATATATATATTTCAGGGTTGTTTGAAAATTCATTAGGTGAGGTAAAATTTAATGATTTATGAAGGAATATTTTTTACAATATGTACATTGAGTGGATGATCAAATTGAATATTAAGGATACACTCATATTATGGTGAAATCGGTTAATGGGGGGATTCAAACCCCAAAAAATGTAATGGAATATCTAATTTAAATATAATAAATTGGATGTTATGAGATCAATAATATGTTGAATGGTCACTTTAAGATGATGATAGATTATATATAGAGAGGCCTAAGCTAACATAAATGTATGACAGATAATATTAGTTGATTCATGTACTGTTACCTAATATCAAAAAAATCTCACTATCATAAGACCAACAATTTTCCCAACTAAGTAGATAAATGAAATAAGTTGATTAGAAGATAAAACACTTATATTTTGATAATGAACACGATTTTGAGAGAATATTACAATTTCAGGACCCTGATTAGTTAAAATATTAGGTTTCAAATACATCATATAACAACCAAAATGTTCAATAAATGAATAAAAGGACTCTTAGATGCATGTATGTATATATATTAATAATATTAAAGTGAATTTGTTTAGAGGAAACAACTATTTCGAGTGAAGGAGATCAAATTATGAATTTTCATGATGAAATTCAAATACACTTAACTTGAGATAAATATAGAACACTACTGAAATATAAATCTGATTAAAGTATGTATCAATTATTAGGAGATGTATGAGATTGAGTGAGATATAGAAGAATAACAAAATGCAATAATTTACTTATTTTGATGTCTACATAATAATTGATTCCATAAGGCAGTTCATTTTCATGACAGCAAATCATTATGTATATGTAGATAAATATATTCAAAGATAAATGCCCATAATGGAAATTATTTAAATTCATGATGAGATTTAAGTAATACTTAAGGGGGTTCTCTTTTTATATTATGGAATTATTATAATTGACAGTGAGATATTATATGTTTTGTAATGATGTTAAAATTAGAGTTGTATAAAGAATTAGAGAATATAGAATTCATGTACCCAATAATATCGGGAAATATTTTCTATAACAATGGGTTAGATATTAATCATATTAGTTAATGAAAAAATATATATTTCAAATTAATTAAAGTAGAAAACTATGATGAGACTTTTTCCCATGTTTAAATCACGTCAGTAGGGTCTGAGAGCCCGAAAGATGAGTGTTGTTGTGTTTATGCCCGTGTTTAATCCTCGGGCACCATCATTCATTCCATTTTGTGTAGATTTTTTTGATCTCTTATATTGATATGGAATTTGTGCCTTTCATTTTGTGGTTAGGGGGTCCACATGTCATTACTATTATAGCATGAGCTATAACAGGGGTATATTTATAGTAGTTGTCAAATTCGAACCAAAGGATAAATGATTTATTTATTCCCCCCCTTTACATTATTGAAATTTATGTTTTTATGATATATATTTTAGTTTTCATATAGGTTGGGTAGATGACATGTTTCATCATGTTTTTTGAAATTGTATTATTAGATTACCGTTATGGGTAGAATAATGAAATTTAATTTTTACACTCTATATATGAAATTTAGGGATCATACATACCCAATATATCCTTTCATGATGAAGAATCAGTTGCATGGGGTATTGTGCCAATTCCCAATTCTTCTAGATCTTGTTGATCTAATCTTATAGAGTCTCAGGACTGGATTTGTACATCAAGAGCTTCATGAAGACCAAGAATATGCTTTTATTTGGTGTTGGTTGAAGAGAAACGTGTATGTATTTTCATTTGTTTATTTTTTTTGTATTCATCATAGTGTGAGAATAGATGTTGTATGATTTTATATTCTTAGTATCTTATATTAATATTTCATTTAATTTACTCGTGGGTGGTTTTATTTTACATATTTTTTCTCTTACTCTTCCATTTATCCCAATGTGTGTTTTTGTTATTTTTATTTTTTGTTTAGTATGATGATAGGGTGTAATACCATAGTTTTATCTATTATTAATTCAATAATAGTCTACAAAATCTGACATTTGGGTAGGTTCTCTCTGGTCCTTGTGGGGGACTTGATTGGGTGTCATATTATGTTGACCTAATTTGGTTCAATAGAATATTCTATTACACATATTTTGTTTATATTATTGGGGATATGGAAGAAAATAGGTCTAAAAAAGTTTTGAACCATGTGATGAACATTGAACAAGAGTCTCCAAAAAACCATTATATATATAATCTCAACGTTTCTAGGTACTAGTATTAATATACATTGATTTTGTTTCCATGGTAATGTGATGTCCCCTTGACTGATTCCCATGGTTTTATGGATTAATGGATTTAACAGAATTTGTCTCTATTACTCTTGGTAGGAGTATACTGTTCATGAATAATTCTAGTAATATATGATTGAAAATACCTATTCATATATATGGTCCCATTACTGAAAATGAGGGTTTCATTGTTTAATGAACCTCCTAAGAATTATATGGTGTCTCACATTCATATCCATTATGGAATTCAACTAACCGTAATTTCATGTGTATATTTACATTTAATGATCATACATTTGTATTTAGTGGCGAGTAGTTCTCCAATGATGGGGATTTAGTGCCTTTATCAAGTGAAACAAGGAAAATACAATAGTCCAAGAATGGGTATTGGTTCTATATAGGAAACTTTATGGGGTTAATAAAAACCAAGGGATGTGGGATTGGGAAAATGTTTCTTGGAGGTGGTGGTATCTTTAATGTACCTAGATTATGTTCTAGAGGAGGGAGATATTTTTAGTATGTGTTATCATTAATGTATTGTGGTGGGGACTATATTCCAGCTATTGTCAATGATTTTTTTGGGAATGGTTGTTCATACATATTGGAGTAGATGTCGTGTACATTAACTAGTTTTTTGTTAGGCATTAGGATTCTACAATTTTTATAAGTAAATATATGGGATTTAACATAGACTCTTGTATAGCATAATGGGGCATGATTGGTTTGAGTGATGTCCATTGTAATTATGGTTAAATTCTGGGTACATTAGTGGTTTTGAGGTTTTTAATATCATATTTTGGATCGTCTCCAAAGTGATGGGGGGTCATATGGATTATCATCTCATGTGGGTGACTAATTGTTTCTGAAGAGTATTTTTTTATTGTACACTAGTATGTTCGAATTTACATGTATGAAAATTATGGGTGCAGTTGAAAATTCATTAAGAAATCTTCATTAGAAAATTTATCATGTGTGTTTATGTCCAATTGTTTAGTCAAATAGTGGGTTCAAGGAATCCATGGGGTAGTGAGAGAATATTAATATATTTGAGGGCATTATAATTAATTTCTATTTTGTAATGAAAAATGGTAACTGTTTCAGGTGACTCGAGAATAGGTAGTAGCTGTTATTGATATTCATGCATGAACTTTCGTGTGAGTGGTTTGGAAACATTTATCAAATTTGTATGTTGATAGACCTAAATGGGATATGAGGTTTTCCATTTTGGAATACAGGTGATGATAAAGATAATCCTATGATTATGACTATTTGTTCGGTAATGGTTGAATGTATCTCATATTGGTAGCGTATTGAGGAAATTTTAAGATTGGTCATTTGAAGTTTGAGACTTAGTTGATTTCATCCAATAATGCTTTTGATCATGGATTGTGGTTACCCACATATTCCTCATGTTACTTAGAATCATATATAGATTTGATTTTGTGATGCATCATGCCGTCACAAACTGTGAACATCCAGGTAAATTTAAGGTTTTCATCCATAATTGTTTTTTCAATGGAAAACGGTAAATTCAATTTTGATATTATATCGAATTATTTTTCTATCAACTATTTTTTCCTTATAAGAGGATTCCGAACCATGTATACGTTTTTATAAATAATATGATCCATTTAAATTTTCAAATAATAATAATTATTTAATTATTTATAAATTAACGTACCCCCACAATATAATTTTTTGATTTCTCTTAAACTGAGTTTTAATATTCCATATATGATGTTTATTTTACAATTTTATAGGGTCATATGTACACCATTAACCCATCAGTGAAATTGAGGCCACTCTAGGGTGATTTTTATTTTTATTTTTATTTTTTCTTTCATCCTCAATTTTAAATTTTCCCTTTTATTTTCCCCGATTCACCATTTGTAATGATATTAAATCCCCATTGTGGATTTTTTTTACATATTTGAGAGAGTAATACGGACAATAATTCAACATTGATGTGGAGGAGGATCCATTATGGGTTTATTTGAGACATATATCATTGGGTTGTGGCTGCAGGTGGAAGATTTAGTGTGATGCATTAGTCATTTTCACCCATTTGTTATCCCATTTTAATGATTTCTACATAAATCCATATATTTTATAAACTTTTATGTTCTAAATCCATTAATGGGATTTTGGGACCCCTCATGGGTCAATATATGGCTTTTGGGGTGAAATTTTGGGTCGAAGGCCACCATAGTGGTTTTATATTCCAGAAAACTAATGTACATAGAGTGTATTTCAATGAAATCATATTGTGTATTGTTGGTATTTAAGTAAGATAGTTTTTTATATTATAAAATATGTACATTGGTGTACAAACTATGTTGGTTGACTCGGGGTCTGCATAGAGGAATGACCAGATACATTGTGTAATTAGAACATGGTGGTATGGGGTATATGAAAATATTATATGAAAATTATATTGATTATGTCCACATAGTTCACATGGACAAGTCCCATGAATTGAACATTAAATTGTAAACCATGAGGGATACACACCATTTGTTTGTGGTATTCATAATGTAGTTATTAATTTTATATGTTGAGTGGGATTAGGAAGAGAATAAGTTACCCTTGTGGGGTTACACACCATGTAAAGGGTACACACACTGTGTAATTTGGATAAGACCAAACTGAGAGGAAATTGGAACATGTCCTAGTATGTCATTTGGGGTAATACTGCATTTAAGTAATTTGTATGCTATGTAGTTTTCCATTCTTAGTTCCTTTTACTTCTTTTTTCATCCTTCAGTAATAATTGAACATAAGAGGTGTAAATTCATATTTTTCCCCATATATATTATGATTTTGTAACAATATTTTTGTATAAAGGACATGTGGATTGATTTGTTGATTGTGTGTGAATTTTTAGTAATATATAATTTTTTTATTGATCTAGTATCATCCTACATGTTAGTATGTCTGATGTAAGGCCCATGTGAGTGTTCCGAACATAGTGGTCGACATAGATTTATTGTACCATAGATATATATTTGAGATTTTTTATATGGATGTTGGGATTTTATAATCTAGTAGTGGATATTTTGGTGTCTCTCAGTATTTGAAGACTAAATCCATGAGGATAGATTCATTAAGGATTAGATCATATGTGTGAGGATCAACACTACTGGATCCTTTTGAATGGGATGACTCATTGGGAGTGTGATTACAGTCATGTTCCATTTTTTGCGGTGATTAGTTTGAGGTAAAAATGGGGAATCCCTTATAAGAGGTCTAATTATCAAGGCACCATGGTATTTCATAGTATTTTCTTTAAAATAATATTGCGTGTTAATGTTTTCATGGATTCCCTTTTGGGTGAGGAGGTAAACATTGATAATAGTTTTTTAGGAAAGTCAGACGATGTTATCTTATGTGGGAGTTTCCCCAAGGATTAATTTTTACTAAGGATTACTTTTTAGGTTTCATGATTTTGGGTTGATTGAGAAGACCATTCAATGTTATCTTATAGGGATTATTTTCAATTTTATTCATCATCATTCTAGTTTTTGATCAAGTATAAAAAAGATACTATAGATGTCTATTTGGGATGTTTTCACAATAGGTGTATCAATTTATTTGGATCAGATATAGAAACCATTAATAGGGTTTTTACTCATGTTGAGGACTTTTTATATCTTGTGGATATTTGGAAGGGAATGACAAGTGATCATGGGTATGGTAGTGGAGACCCTATTTAGATATAGATTTATGATGCCACCCTGTGAAACGTTCATTTCCAAACATTTTGGTTGGTATTGAACTGGTTCACGGAGAGCCTATAGTATATATTTTGTATGATTATTAAATACAATGGACCATGTGATTTCCAATTCTTTTTTGGTTGAGGGTTTGTTGAAATATCCTATTTAGTTGATTGGATGGTGTGTCTATGAATTTACTCTTTCCATGATTTGTTGGACTTTGGATGTTATTTTCAGAGAATTTATATTCAATATATTTTTTGTTTGATACACATATAATATATTGAATAATAAATTGGACCTGAATTTGAAATTTTTATATCCTCTTCTTTCTAGCTACGGTTCTGTTCGATTAGGGAGCTAATAAACAATATGGATGAGTGAACCCGTTAAGTTGTATATGCATCATAGATAGTGGGTATATTTATAGTTGTCATATGACCTATTTTTCCCTTTATATCTTGGGAACATAGTGCTACATATTTTTAATATATATATATATATATCCAATATGAAATAAAACTAGTCATGTAAATAAATATAGATTACATGATCAGTGCATATATCAGTCCCATGGTTGAGTCTGATTCATTCTAGAGGACTCATGGGACATGATTGTTTCTATGGAGGGAAATATGGATACTATTTCACCTTCGATGATAATGGAATTGGATTTATATATCCCATAATATTTTTTATTAAATGTGCATTCCATTGATTATGCCTTGGTTATTGGAATTGCAGCCTTGGTTTTTGAACTCATGGATAATATATATAGATATGGATGATGATCTAGTTTTTTTATTGCGTGGTGAGCCCCATGTTATAAGTCCTTAAAATTGGACCCGAGAATGGGGTATATTTACCATAGGTTTTATTCTATAACCTTGAATAAGAAAATATTCCTTTCCCCATGACAAATGTATACTATTGTTAATTTTATAACATCTATTTTAGTTTTCATCTATTATATAAATATCAATTATGCATGAACATGTTTCGATAGAATACTATAGGTTAACAATTGGTTTTGCCAATTGATATTTATTTATAACCCCTTGTATATGGACTATGCTTTGTTTTCATCCATATATTATTCTCTCATGTTGGAACATAGGTTGCACATTGAAGGGGGTTAGGGACCAAGGTTTTCAGATCGAGTGGAGATGCTCTTATAGAGTCCCAGTATCATGGTCTTGTTGCATGAGCATCATAATGACTGGGTATGTAGTTTTGATCGAAGTTGGAATTATATAAGGATATATTTATTTTATTTTATGTTTTATATTTTTGGATGCCAATAATATCATATTTTTTCATGATTTTGAGTCTATAATACTATATACTACATTTTAATTTCATTTTGAATGATTAAATTTTTGTGTGTTGTTTGTATTGTAAATTATATGCAATTTTTTTTTTGTTTTTTTCCTTTTTAACATTCATTGAAAAAAGGGTATGATCTCGCAAATTAATTTTTTATACCCTCAATATAATATAACATGTTAAAAAAATGAAATCAATGTTTGATACCATATTAGACAAGCAACACTGAGTTTAAAAAAATGTAATATACTATTAATAAAAATTTAAAATATGAAGATTATAAAAAATAAATTAATATTTTTGGAATGAGTAATAATAACCATGTTTTAAAAATTATTTTTGACGGATAAATAAAATATATTGATATACAATTAATTGTTTTATGAGAAGTTATTATAGGGCATAGAAATAAATTTTTTTATCAAATGAATTATTATTTTTGACCATTGTTGAAAAATAATAAAATAAAATTTTCAACTTTTAGAAAATAAATTTTTAAAAATATATTTAATATTTAAAATAAATGTATCATACATAATATTTGGATGATTTTTTATAAAATGATTACATTTTAGGAAATAGTAAAATATATTGGTATCTATTGAATACTACCATAACAATAAAATATTATAAAATAAATATTTATTTTTAAATTGAAATAAAGTTAAAATTAGATCATATATTTTATGATTAATAATGTTTAGTTAATTTTAGTCAATTTCATGTTGAATTATTATATAATAAAAGTTTTTAATAATGAAAATATAATCATTGGAAATCCATTTTCTCATAATGTATTTTCATTTAATTTTAATATTAATTCTACCAATTATATGAAAATAATTGGAAAATATTGATTACATATTTTTAATATTGTTATTTATCATTATATAACAAGTTAAAATTATTATTTGTAAAAAAATAATATTAAAAATAGTGATGATTAATTATCATAGTAAAGGTTAAAATAGGTTTTAGGAGTGTTCCACTAAAAGGATAAGGGATAAAATGAACTAAAAATAATTTAAACATAAATTTTATTGTCATATATATACCAGATATAATATATGGCTTTGTAATAATTTATTTTGGATACTGTTTACATGTTAAAAATGTGTTAATGAAATTTCCTTTTAAAAAATTCCAACTCTCTCCTCTCACAAATATATAAAATGTTACCCAGAGTCAAATCATATTTACGATTGAAAATAATTTTGTTTTCGGAATAAATAACTAAATATATTTCTTAAATCCATAAAAATGTCTAGGAGTAATTTTATTGTACATATAACCAATATTTGGATGGAATAGATATAATTTTAAAGAGTTGGTTTGAAGAATAGGTATCATTATTAACTACGGATCCTTGTTATATTTTTTATTCCACCTCCATAAAATATGAATATATCATTATGATATAATAATATAAGTACATGCTTACAATATTATGTTATTATGTGATTTTATAACTTATATCCATATCTGCTTCCATCAAATGGGAAACAATACCACTTTTTGTGTGTATTGTGGACTTCTACCTCACAAAATGATGTAATTATTTTTTCATCATCAAATATAACATATATTAATGATTAGGTATTTAATGATTATATATTATATTTATAAAATATTAATAATTATGAAAATGTAATATATAATATACCCTGTTATTTTATGACCAATTGAATAATGGCAACATCATTCATGGGTATGAGATACTACAGTCATGTGAACCGATGATATTAATTTTTTTAACTACATCACATATAAATTATAAGTAAGTGAATTTTAAAATATAAGATTATATTAATGAAAGAATTACAATTCTATAAATATGTAACAACATTTATCTTTGTTTAATTTTTATCGTTTGAAATGGCAACACTAAACATTCGTATGTACACCCTACTGTCATTTTGATTGTAACATTGTTAATTTTTTATAAAAATAAATCATAGTTTTTTTAATGTATATTTTTATGTAAAAACAATATAATTGATTAATTATTATTATTTCTATAGTTTTTTAACGAATAATCCTTATGACCTCTATCAAAATTACTCGGTGATTTTGGACAAATCAGTATAACCTTGTTAAAATGTCTCACTTCCAGAAAAAATGATTATGTTACTGAATATAACAGTGTAATGAATAAAATAAAAGATATAAAAACATGAAAAGGTTTATAAATCAGGTAAATAAATGTCATATATTTATAATTTTGTAGTATAAATAATACACATGATAAAATAAAATCGAGGTAAGGGATCTTTGTAAACAAACCTTTTCTTAAGCTTTTGACCAATCATTCTCTAATTCAAATTTCAAATATATATAATATTACTGAATGATTATAAATTATATATATATATATATATGTTTCTAATATATATATTATCAATTTCATATAGTGGTTAATTTATGCTTTATTATTATTCAAACAGTGCCTTCATTATTAAATATCCATTGATAAAAATTTGATGCAAGATTATGCAACCCATTTTACTTCCATGAGAATGTCTTATATAATTACATATTATTAAATTCATTTATTTGTAACACATAGGAAATGAAAAATTTATAACAGGTGTGAGTAAATATATCATTAATGCATCATGTTACGTTTTAGGCTCATTATACATCATTTTTGGGATTTTGGAGTACTCTTAAAATAATTTAGGACTTTTCCAACAATTTTATATTTTCTAGGTCGTTATAATTAACACCTGTTTCTTTAAAGTTATATATTGTTTCAACATTTCCTGCATAATCGTGATCTTATGATATCATGCTTCTATTATTAATCTTCTGTGTGACTACTCTTGAGATTTCACTTTTATGATGTCATATTACACATTAGACTAACATGTTATGTTTTATTTTCATGTTTATTCAGTTACATGGATTTTTCAATCTCCCATATCTTTTAATTATTACTCAATTTATCAAATATTTTTTTATTATGTAAAATTGATTTATGAGATCATTATATAGAAATAAATAATGATTTCATTTTATGTTTCCTTTTCATTTACTATTAATTATTCTTAAAATGATATTATGCCTAAAAATAATTGGGACATAGTTATTGGATATTTATGATTAAAAATAAGTTTCTATAGGGATATAAAGTTTAAATAGTTAGAATAAATAAAATGGTAATGCTATAATATTTTAAGATAGTATGAGAAATACATAGTGAGAACACATTGTAAAAGTAAATTGATTATACTATCTATTTTTAAATATCATTCAATTTTTGTTAATGTATAATTTTACTGGATTTCATGAAGTTAAATCCACCAATATATAATAAAATTTTATTTTGAACTAGAATTATTTTATATAGAAGAACTAAATCTGAAACACGTGCATTGGGATGGAATCAATCAGCAACTACTTCATGATAATAGGCCTTGTTGCACAACTATTTTGAAACTCATTTGGGTTTTGTTTTGGAAATTCCCAAAATATTTATGATCTATTGTGAAGAACATAAAAAACATATCATGATACAAACTCTTATTGTTAACTTACTATAGATGAACTAGATCAATACCTATAGATTAATATATGAGGATATACTTATTATTAATAATTTATTCCTAAAAATATTGATTACTTCTATTTAATACATTTATAGGTGATTTCATTATCATCCTATTTATCTCATTTAAATTAATTGATTGATATGGGATAAATTATTCCAAAAAATACATGATATAAAATTTGATGAAATTAAAAATTATATTTTTTATATTGTTAGAGAAGGATCAAATAAATTCATATATGTACTGGTTCTACTAATTGATGTAATGAATAATAACATGAATAATGAGGAACTCCATACTCATACGAATAATAGTAATCTTATAGTTGGGGTTGTTTTAGGAAAACATCATATTATCTTTTGTTAATTTTTTTACCCCTCACCTTGAATCAATGGAAATAATCCATTGACGTGATATTCTTTATCATCTAATATGTTGTGAAGGAGAATTTTTTGTTGGCCTTTTATCAAATTGAGGTAGATTATGATCACTAGTGGAAACTGAGAAATAGAAAATTTTCAGTGTATATATTGATTCCATATAACAGAAATGTCATAATAAAAATATTTTACAATTATATTTTTCCCTGAACTCTGTGTTTTAAAATAGAGAAGGAGTTACTTTATATAAACCAAATTGAAGATGGATCTATCTATTTTTATGAGGAAAAATTCACCAATAATGCAGGATATCCCACTAGAATTTTAATTAAAACTAAAATTAATGTGTAATGCATCATTAGAGGAATAAAAAAGTCAAAAAAGTCATGATATGTGACATTTATAGTAACAAAATTGACTTTATATTATTCCCTAAAATTTGAAAATGATATCAATGAAACTCATTGGTCCTATAGGACTAACGAAGTAAAATGAAAATTGTTGTTTTAATTAGTTATATAAATTGATAAATTATATATGGTAAAGAGTATCCAACATCCAACAAGTCAGTTTTTTAAAATGAATCTAAAAATATTTCTCTCGGTAACCCAGTGTTTCTTCATATTTTAAAATAGTGGTAATTTAGATAATATTTTCCAGAGGGAAATAAAGATAACAATATGTTTGGAAGATTAAAACAAGGATAACATCAACATTTAGACTATGGGGTTTTCATATACTACATGTAATATTATAATTATTAAATTCAATTCCCTAGGCCTATGGTTTTTGAAGGAAATAAACAAAAACAACCTCTATGGCCTAGAAAATAAAGAAGAGTATATTCTGTCCCAACTAGAGGTGGATCTTGAAAACATTGCGGGGAAAGGTATGATATATATTCAATGATTAATACTCAATGTAATAATTTATTCAACTTTTACAAAATCATTGATATCATCAATTTATTGAATATATATTGAAGAACCACCTCAAAACACGGGGTTGTGAAATATGTGGAAATTAAAAATGGAACAGAGGTGAAATAACAAGTATAAAAATACTCCATAATTAATTTTTTGTGGAATGAATATTAATGAAAATTTTAATTGAGTATATATAAATTAGTTCTATTAAATAATGGTCATGGATGGGATACAATTATATAAATACAACATCAATATTTTCATATAGATCTCACTCATTGTATCCCAAATCATCTATTAATTATATAAAATTGTAAATAGGACGACAAATCTCAAATAGAGAATTCTATTAAATAATATATATTATTTTCTTAGTATCTTGAATATATACCTCAAATAATAGATAATAATTAGATAATAATTATTGGAGACAATTCTAATATGAGGGATTATACTAATGTGTTCCCCAATTTAATTCATAGTCTTCCTAATGATTGTGAGGTTGAGCGCTGAATTAAACTAATAACTATATCTATTTTCATATAGATGATTCATTACTAAAGGGACACTATTTTTTTGGATGACTTGAAATATAATATACAATATAATATAGAAAATGGGATTATATTCCCATGAACATTACCATCTGGTGTGTTGGACCTTTTCATCAGTAAAAAGTGTGGGTCAATGATCCTGTTTATTAATTATCATGAACCCAACAAAAATTATTGTAATGAATTATTATCCTCATCCATTTTTAGAAAAACAAAACCGACATAAATCATGCTACCTAGTATTTATCAATTAATGACAATCAGTTGTTATATCACAAATTAATGGTTAATAATGATGATATTCAGAAAAATGCCTTTTTAATAAGGAGTAAACACAATTTGTTTGAAATTATTCCATTTCTAAACAATGATTCTCATAAAACCTTTATATCCATAATGAATATAGTATTTTTATATTACCTCAAAATAATCTTGGATGTTCATATAGTCGATATTATAATTTACAACAAAATAAAGGGGGATAATCAGGATAATTATGAACTTATCTTAAAGAATATATAATTGATAATGTATATGAAATATATAGTAATTATGATTTATTAATGAAGTAAATATCATTATTTGGTAATAATATTATTTAAAAATAAATATATGTGAAATAATATTAGAAAATGGTATTTGAGGATTTTCCTAGACCAATATTTATAAAAAGGATTTTTTTATTCTATGTACGATCTTGATGTTACCAATGGAGTTTGAGAATATTATAATAGTTTTCAAACCCAACAATCTAGATAAAAAATATTATTGTAACATTTTTCTTGAATGATGAATGTAAGGAGTAATTTAAGGAGTTGAAATGAAAAATATCACTACACAATTCCTCATGATTCCATCATGTGGTGAATTTTTTTGTTTTAAAATGATTCTTTGAAAATTGTATTGGGTTCTGAAGTGAAAATAAATGTTAATGTAAGGAACAAATCATGTAAACAGTTGAATTTTCATAAGAATAATTATCCCATGAATGATTTGGAGTTGGATTCAGTGACCTATTAATTAAAAATAATTAAATAATATCTCTATTGGTAGAATTGTTATGGTTATACAGAAAATAGGATCCTGAAATACATATTAACAAGGAAGGAGAATATTATATAATTCTACAAATGATTATAAAAGGTTATGGTATATGAATCCTCAGTCACTTAACATAATAGTAATTTAAATAGTTAATGATGTTCTAAATGGTAAAGATATAGAGAATATATTGAATATGTTAATTGGGAAGGATCCAATCATCATAGTCTATAAAATAAGGGAGATAATAATCATGATGGATGGAAAACACACATTATATTATCTGATGATTTCTCAATCAACACTTCTACTAATTTTAATGGATTCTAAAAGATATGCTCCTTGAATTTAGAATAATGTGGGTGAAATAATAAAAGTAAACTCTTTATATATATAAATTATTAAAGAATTTGTTTTTATATTTGGGTCACAACTCTGTGTTTTTATAAATCATGAGATAATAAAGTTTTTATTTTATTATTTATATAGATCGACTGTCTCCATCCACCTATGGAACATGAATTTGTATTGTGATCTCCAAGAGCACTATTAGTGTGAAAATATGATGAAGGAAATTTAATAATATAAATCAATGTTCCATGTACGTTAAAATTTGATATTTGAAAAAAAAATCTGATGAATAAATCAGCAACCATTCGTAATTAAAAATAAGAAATCATTAACATGGAAACTATTCCTAGTCATCCTAAGACACTATATGGAAAAAATTTCTTATGTGTTTTAGTAGATCGTATTATAATGACTACTCACTTCATTTCCGTTTTAGAGTCCTTTACACAGTAGTAACATATAACGACATTAATTAGATTAATGGTTAGGCTACAAGGGGAACCATTGTTGATTATATCTAATTGATAACCAAGATTTACAATCATTCTCTAGATGAGCCTGTAACATTCTCTAGATACTGAGTTGACCAACATTATATCTTATCACCCCTAAAATGATTTATAATCAGATTGGGCTATCAAAACCATAGAATCCATGTTGAGATAATTTTCAATGGATTTGAAATGGAAATGTGATTAAAATCATCCTCTAGTCAAGTTCTCATATAGTAATGGATTCAACTAAAACATCAAATGGATCCTTTTAATATCCATTATCTGAACAGATGAAAAATTCATATTTTTGGTACTAATTTGGGTATTATAAGTTTTTGAAACCATAAATTCTCGAGGATGTGTTATAAAAGGCTATGACCCTTCAGGATCACGTCAAGACTGCATAGAGTCGACAAAAGGTATATAATTACAATCGTTGATAAGATAGTGAGTTTGATGTTAGTGATAAATTGTTTCTCTATATATATCAGATGAAAAGAGACATGAAATTTGAATAGAATAGAGTGATCTATCCTATGTATAGTGTCCCAATTGATATTCTAAATTGTATAATATTTGTGTCTTATAGACTATCCCCCCTCCAAAAAAAATTCTTTCCCGAATTCATGAATTCTTAATTATATCCCGATAAAGGAATTACATTAAATATAATTCACATTTACTTAATTCATATGTGGTATAAATATAAAAAATATATTTTATGAGGAAAATATATTAAAGATCATACGTAGTTTAGAATTTATTTTACGTAACAATGAAACTCTCCTAGTCAAATATTTATAGATACACCAAAAATCCGATGAGGAATCCAAGGATCCAATTGATGATGTGATGAATAAGTACCCTAATTTATTTTCACCAAGATATATGTTGTTAATTTTGAATGTGAAATTATTTAAATTAGGGAATAATATAACACCTTGAGTTTTTTTGAAAAAGAAAAATATTTTTGATCGTGTATGCAATAAGAAAAATCTATAATTAAAAAACATAAATATCATAAAAATATAATAATTTATAAATGAACGCTATTTCCTACACATTAAATTTAATATTATAAATTTGAATAACTAGATTTTTAAAAATCATTATGTAGGATAATTAAAATATATTGATAAATAAGAGAATTATTTTTGGTAAACTAAATATATGTTTCAAGAATAATTTTCCCTCAAAAAAATTATATTTATTCATCTTCAGAAATTAATTAAAAATTATATTTTTAAATTTTCATTGAATATTTTTTTTAAAAATGTACTTCACTTTTTGAATCATCATTTAAATATTAGTTTGTTATAAATTTTTTAGATTTTTTCTAAATCATCTTATTTTTAATAAATATTAAAGCATTAATGTTTTATTGAAAACATCCATTATGGAAAATTAATTTAAATTGTTATAATTTTAAAAAGGTCTTGAAAATGTATCCTTATTTGAATATTTTTATTTATCATATAATTGGGAATCAAAAACATTTTATACACATGAAAAAAATTCTTTGTAAATCAATTTTTTTATTGAGTCTGTGGGTTTATTTTTCAAGAAAATTCTTCCAATTTTTTGAATTGAATATGAATAAAATGATTCCATATTTTAAATTATAATAAATTATATTATATAATAAATTTAACTTAATTTATGTTCACAATGAAGGATGAAAAATATAGACTTTAATTATAATGATTAATGTTAAGATGATTTTAGCATGGGTTTTAACAAAAAATATGTGTTCACATGACCTAAAAACGTCACTACATATATCTTTTCTAAAAATACAAGAACCAAAAATAATCTATGATATACTAATAAAAAATTGGATCAATTATTATATATAAATTATAGGTTTTATTTTTTTTAAAAAAATATAAATGTTTTCCCTCTCAAGTAGTAAAGAATGTGGACTCCCTCTTCAATAATATTTAAAATTAATAAGCCTTATAGATAAAAAGTACATACCAAGATACCTTATATACAACATATCACTATTCCTAGAATTCATAGTTTGATCATAATTTCATACATTAGAGGATTCACAGATGATCCTAAAGAGGTGTTCTGGAAAATTGGTATCGTTCTTAACTTGGATTTCTTGTCCAATTTCTTCTTCCACCTCCATAAAATATTACTTTATCATGATAATATAACGATATAATTATACCATGAATATTGAGATGTTATTATATTAATGAGAAAACATTAATACCACTCCCTTTCCATCATATGGGAAAGGAATCCATCATTGGTGAGTATGGTTGACTACCATATTGCAAAATGATGTAAATAATTTTCCATTATCACATCCAATGTAATTAATTGTTGATGAATTTATTTTTTAAATGTTATATTAATTAAATATTAAGAATATTTTGAAACTTAATATATCTCAAACCCTCTTAAATTACCATTCATTGAAAAATTATAATGTCACAGAATTGTATAACAGACTATTGAAACACCCTAAAATTCTAATGTTCAAATTTCTTCTTAATAGAGTGAATGAAATGCATCTCCACACACATATGGGAATATAATAACTCAAGATTATAATATATATTTTATATGTAAGACATATTACAAACATTATATAGCATTTAATGAATGCAACTTCGAGTTATCTTTCGTTACACCGAAGAGATAGATTCCTCGATTGATAGTGTTACACGCAAGAGAGTCATTCCTCGTTATCTTGTGTAGCACACAAAACCGAGTTTCAATAAAAAAATGTATTATTAAAATATTATTATTTCATACAATGATAAATAACCTAGCTGTTATATTATCTGTTATGAATTGTGTTAAATAACTTATGAAATTTTAACATTTATATAAAATAAAATCATTTTTCACCAATTACAATGAAATAAAATTATTAACCAATTAGATAAAAAATTAATTATTTTTATGCTTCTAATATGTTTTTTTCTAATTAAAATTTATTAATTAAAAATAAATAATTTATTTAATGAAATATTTAATTTATATATTCAATAAAATATTTTTGAAATCAAATAATCAGGTTTCATATGCATAAGATAAGAAAAAATAAAACTTTACAAATAAAAACCTACATTTTTATTAAGGAAATTTTTTCTCTTTTTATTGGAAATGCTATTTTAAATTTGAGTTTTGACACATTAATTGATTTAATATGTCACAATAACATTTATAATTTAAATAAAGACATTATTTTTAGGATATGTTGATTTTTTTATATGTTAATGATGCATTTCAATTTTTAATGGACCGTTGAAAATACGGAATTTTAGTTAAAACTGACTTTTGCATCTAAATTTTTTATAATGTAAAATTATAGTATTATAATTAAAAAAATTAGATAATATTATTATTATTTAAAAAAATTATATAATTTTAAACTATTTCATATGGAAATTTATTATAAAAATATAACAATTTGAGAATATTTCATAACCTGGGGGATGAATTTTTGAATAGTTTCTAGAGACTTGTCTTGAGGATTATTCTTCATTTCAATCCATAGCTTGATTTTTCCTTTTTTCTAGGGAAATAAATATTCATGAAAATTTCATATTCCTTTCGAATAGGGGAATATTTATCACTCGCCTTTGTGCTCTAATATTGTGTCAAATTTTATTTTGGTCCATCACTCTTCGATATAATAGATTTTATTTTATATTTAATGAGTGTTGAATTAACCATCATATTTTATACCCTCATTTTACAAGTGTGTTATGTTTCTACCATAAACTCAACAGCCTGGTAAAAATTTCCTCTACTCTTTTTCATGTTACGATGTTCTTCAAGGCATTTATACTGAGTCATTGACTATTCTTAATCATTGAGGTAATGCTTTTCCTCAAGCTCTTTTATCATCTTTTCAATTTCATGTACCTTCAATTTTTGTAATTTGATTTATTTAATATAAAATTTTTATTTCATTGTACATTATTTATTTTCTTTAATTATGTTTTCTATTTCATTCAATAATAATATTTATCTTTTTTACCATTATATTTAACTCATGAAAATCATCTAATTAATTTATCAACATGTGTTATAGATCTGTTAGTTCACATTCATTATCTTTAAGGCTAGAAGAATCAAACCCTTTTTCTATGTGAGATGTGAAATTAGTATCATATTCTATTTTTCATCAAAATTTATATTCTAAACCTTATTATTTTCTCACATAGCTTCTTCTTTCACATGGAAAAAAATTTTATTTCTTCTACCAAATTTTAATGAATATTCTAGTCTTCTTGCCGATTTCTTTTTCTGTGGTTTTTCTTCATTGGTCACAGGTGCAATGAAACTTTTATTTGCAAAATATATTTCGTAGTGTACAATTCAATTACATTTTTGAAAATATATTGGTTATTATCCATTTCCCTTGATCAATCCATTCACTAATCCCTTTGAAATATTTGCAATGATTCAGTTTTATTGTTCATCATTATCTTTATCATCAAATTTACTTCATTCTGAAGCGTTATCATCTGGGATTTTGACTTTTCTAATGGCCTCAAAATCCATGTCATTTTTTATATTCTTCATAAAAACATAGATCTTATGCATTTTATATATAATGATAATTTTATGTAATTCATCCAGAGAATGATTATCTTTATCATCCAAGGATGATACTTTGGGATCAATCCTTTAAAGAATATTTTCCATGAGATTCTGATGATAAGTTATTCCTCCAACTTTTATTCAACACCCCTCATAGAACTATTTATTTCATTGAATCTTGTTAAATAATCATCAATTTTTTATTATTCAACAATCTTGATAACATTAAATTTTTTCGTCGAAATTTGTAATTTGGATTCAATGATTTCATGATTCCATCATAGCAGCTTTCCAATTTGTCCCAACAATCTTTTTCATTTTTGAGACCCATAAACATTGTGTAATTTAAAAAAAAGATATTTAAATATAATTTGGTAATGGTCCATGGAAATCCTTATTTTCTTTATCAGGGAATGTCACAACACCTTCACTAGAAAAAAGAAGGAAATAAAAAAGTAGTTGCATATCTAACATCAATTCCATGAGAAAGTATATATTGTAACAACCTATTCTTCCAGCTGTGAAAAATATTTCCATCAAAAGTAGGAATTCTATTGTTATTGATATAATTTATATTATTCATATTCTCAAATTATTAGATCCTTAATGAGGGTTATTTGCTCTGATGCCAATTTAAATACACAGAGTAATTAAATATCACTGAGAGGTGATGGGTGAATCAATATTCCCCTTTACGTTAATTTTTTCCTTTTCAAAAAACCCCTTTATATTTTCGACTCAACCTTTGTTACTTGATAAGGAATCCATCCTCCATTCAAATTAGTATCTAAATAAATTAACAAAACACATGGATTTATAATTATTCTTACAAAGACCTACCTCTTACCATGTAGGTTATTCTCTCAAAAACATATTCATCAATTTATTAGAGGATTATTGAAAATAGTAACTACTTAAAATCCCCAATTATTAGTTGTTTAAACAACCCAACATCATTATTCCTTTGTCTTCTTGGAACTGGTTATACATCTGAGCTTCAAATTCTTTCTTTATACTTTCTTGTGTACCTGTTTAAGTTGCTTCTACAAAATATGATTAAATCTGTCTGTCTTACTAAAATATTATAAACACTATTAGTGACTATTGTTCTAAATATAACAAATTCTCATGCTGTGAATTCTTTCTTATATCTGATGGCCTAACCACACTTGGATGTGTGCATGTAGTGCACACACATTCTTCTAGATAATGAATTTATCAAAATGATATTGCACAATCTTTCAACTTACTTCCATCTTGATAAATTCAACATTCAAACACAAATATTTCTCCACATGTTCATAGTAATTCATATGTCCATATATGTATGTTTGGTTATGTATAATGCTATAAGAACAAAAATTTTCTTCCTTTATTACTTTTATAATAAATAGTGATTAATGATTCATAGGCATGAGTTAAGAGATAATCAGGTATTTGGTCTCTCTACTACATGTTAAGTGAACAATTTATAGATGGGTACAAGCTTGGTGTATAGAATCCGGCCTTTTTAAAACATAATTGTTCATTACATTTTAATAATAGAGGTTTTTTAAAGTCTAGTGTCTTGGAAATCAGGAACATAATACATGAAAACATCATAAAAAATTCTTCTAAACCACTTTTAAGGATTCATCATAGGTTCATACTTTGTACATTTACAGCATCACATATCCAAGAGATATAACTCAAAGGAAAGGGCGAGCAGAAGGCCCAGTAAGGGTAAACAAGGGAATCAAGGTACTTGTGATATCAATAAGAACTTATATAAAATCAAAAATACATGAAAAATGGAAGTATAAGCATATCATTATGAATACTATTTTGAACATAACATGAATAAGTGGCTACAACATTTCATTTAGACATTCATGAACATATCACCATGGTCCATTGCCAATGTTTCATGAAAATTACTAAGGTTATTCACCAAGGTATCATAAGACTTTTCATCTCTAGAGATTAATTTGTTACCCAATTAATTGGAGTGTATTCAGGGCGCACCCTTAATATGTCATTACATACATGTGAGAAACATATATCATAATCAAACATTTCATATATAACCAAAATAGAATCAAGAAATGGGTTTCATGTAAAAATCGTGACGTTTGAAAAGAGCTTAAAAATAAGAATATTGTATTAATTTTAAACCATGGAAAGGGTATGAGGGTTATATGTATGTCAATTCTCGAATAAAATATATCTTCTTTAAATATTTATGAACACCCATATAAACTAAATAGGTATGGGAATTTACATGAATAATCAATAGAATTTCATGAGATAAAGAGATAGAAATTTTGAGATAAAATTTCTACAGCATAACTATTATATAACATGGTTTTTGAAAACATTGAAAAGATAGGGGAAAAGGGTCAGACACTCATAAATAACTCATAATAATATATGGGTAATGAATAAGATCATGTTATATATTTTTTAATTATATACCACAAGAAAAAGGAAACATGAAAGAAAAGAGAAGATGTGATTTCCTTTACGAAAAATTCAGCAGCCTAACGACGTCACATAAAAATTCAGAAAACAAATTGATGAAAGCAGAGAAGGTATATCAGTAATTAGAAATGAAATGTATATACATGATAGCATATAATAACATACCCTAAACATTAATATATGGAAATTAGAAGACACAACATAAAGGAAGTTGTGACTTAAAAGAGGAGGGTGAAAGGATATCTTGCCTTGAAGAGTAACTTTGAATGAATGAAGGTTGGGACCCTGGTAGGCTTGAGGGAACATTTGGAGACCTTTTTGTGAGGATAATAGACCATAATTTCTTTGGGGAGGATTCAGAAATGAAATTAATGAGTGAAAGGCTTGGTATTTGTAGGAGAAGTGAGGGGACAATGCATTAATTGTCAGGGGACACCTTATCGGTGGTATTGGAAAAACCATGGGCTTTCCCATGGTATTTTCCCATAGTATTAGGCAAGTGGGACACCTAATACCATATATTACTATTAATAAGTCGAAAATAATTATTTAATAATTATTACATCCTTAATGATGTCATTAAATACCAGAAACTCAAAAACTGTATTTTCACTATTCACCGAAAATTCATCTTTCTCAGAAAAATCCCAAAATCCCACCTTAACCAAATATCAATGCTCTAATTTCAAAAATTATGTCAATTTTATGAAAATAATTTTCTAAATATTTTTAATTTAATTTTAAAATAAAAAAACTATTCACTAAAAATTCAACTGTTTCAGAAAAATCCCAAAAATTCACCTTAACCAAAAATCGATGCTCTGATTTCAAAAATGAATTCCATTTTATGACAATAATTTTCTAAATATTTTTAATTTAATTTTACAATAAAAAACATTATTCACTTGGAAAAACTAATACATAACAAATACCTTCTGGAACAGTTATTTACCTATTTTATTGAATAACATAACATAATCTCTGTGCCTAGATTATATTAATACATTCTTAAGTGAGGTTTCACAATCCATTTGGTCACATTACTAATAATAAGCATAAATCACTATTGATAATTTATATTCAGAAAAAATAAAGTTGATCTTATTAGACTCTAAATTTCTTACTGAACATAACATTAAAAGACTATTTTTTGAAAATAATTACACATTATCAATTACCTAATGTTTACATAAATACTGTTAAAATATTCTTTTTCTAAAATTCATCAATAATATGCATACAATATTTATCCGGAGAAAAAAATGGCGGTGCCCGGGAAGATGAAGTTCGAAAAGGGCTACGATACGGACCCTAACCTGGGTAATACTGATTTTTCTATCAATGATTCAATGAGAAAATCCAGTTGTGAAGATTAGGATTAATGCGTTGGACAAAAAGACCTCTTCAATCTCTTCTAGAAGAGGAAATATGCTTCTGGTCATGGAAAAAGGTCAGATAAATCATTTGCGGACGCCGTTAATGGAATAGGGAACACATTTTTTCTTGAGTGTGAGGCCTCGGTTGGAAGGATAATCAGAAAAGGAAAAATTTCACAATTCTCTCCCAATCAATCTATGGTTGATGGACGATTGAAGCTATGTCAATTTTCAATTATTGCTCGAGTGATAATTGAAAAATTGATGAAACCATGGAAGTTCCAGGAGCTCTTTGCACAACTTATTGATATATGAGGATTTTTTGATTGAATGATGACGACGATGGGTCGAGGGTTTTATCAAATCCTCTTCCCATCGGTTGAGTTATAGCGGTGCGCCTGGATTTACTGATCGATGCCTCTCAATCCTGGTTTTATAAGTATTCACGAATGGGATCGTAACATTGATCCCAATTCAATCAAGAACTCATACGCTCAAATATGGATCCGGGTATGTAATCTGGACCTTCTTTACTGGAACCCCCAAATTCGATGTGGTATTGCTACATCGGTTGGGAACCCCATCATGCTTGATGGGCATACTGAAAATCATATATTTTGGCAATATTCCATAATCTTAGTTGAGGTTGACATGTCCTCCACCCTTTTGGAGGAAGTTGTCCTGATTACAAATGACGACACAATTACTCTTGGAATCCTATATGAAATGATGCCAAAATTTTTCTTGAATTGTCATTTTTTGGGCATTCTGCCCTGATTGCAACAAGAATAAACACTTTAATTTGTGTAATGTTTGTGGGTATGTATATGAGAACTGTAGGATGAATAGGACCATTAATGCACCCCCCCGACCATATGGATCCCACTATTGAAATTGTGATGGATCATGCTAAGATCTCATGGGCCATGGAGGATACAGTGGATTGTGATACATATAATAAGGCCCCTGTTAACCCTGAGGAGGTAATAATGGTCAGAAATTGGACTAAGGAGTAGGGGGATGTAATTGCAGCTCTTGCACCCACTCCAAAATCTGCCCCTAATGAGCAAGGCCTAGTTGGACATGGATTCACCACAGATACTATTCTAAATACAGAGGTTACCTGCAGATCCCAGCCCCTAAGTTGAATACAAAGGCTTATTTATATACTCTAGACATTATTTTGAATACAGAAGAAACCTTGAAGACTGTTATGGAATCTCTCACTTCGGGAGAGACCTTTCTAGTAAATTTGATTAAAGTGGCAAAGAGAATATTACCTGCTACTCTAACGACTATCTCAATTGAATCTCCCAACAGATTCTCATTACTAAGAGTTAAGGAGGATGATATGGAAGATGGTGCCTCCCTTGACATTGAAACTGATTCCCCTCGAAGGAATGTCTCAAGTATAAAAGACGGACCTATCACTAGGCTCAGGTCAATGAAATGATTATCCTTTTTTGGAATTGCCAAGGGATTGGGAACTCTACCATGGTCAGCACCCTTAGGCACTTTCTCAGGACCAACATGGCTTTATTTGTTGGATTAGCTGAGCCACATATGATGTTTTAAAAATGGGGATCATTCAAATGGTCCTCCCTTGGATATTCTATCATTGATAGTAATTTACCTTTTAATGATTCTGATTCTCTATCCGTGATTATGCATGACACTGTCTCTCTCACCTCGGTTGCATCAGATTTTCAACCGGTTACTCTCAATTTCCCTTTCAACAATGCCCCCTTTCTGTTACCTTTTTTATGATATTAACCTTTACATTAGAAGATGTTTTTGTGGAAAAACATAGTGGATATATCTGACAAAATGATAAATTTCAGGATTCTGATTGGAGATTTCAATAGGGTTCTAAGACCTAAGGTGAAAACTGGTCAGAATTTATGTAGTGCCTCTGCCCAGGATCATTTTGTTTGTATTGAAAAATGTGACCTTATTGAGCTTCCCATTTCTCAAACTGAGTTCAATTGGATGTGATACACTAAAAATGGTCAGCAAGCTAGTAAGTTGGATAGGTTTTTTGTAAAAGTGGATCACAGAAATAAGGAAATCAATATCTCTAGGAGAACTCTTCCCAGATTAAACTCTGATCACAATCCTATTCTTGTGGTTGTTAGTTTCTGTACCCATAGGGCTACCCCTCTCCCCTTTAAATTCAATAATCCTTGGATAACTATCATAGGATGCAGTTAAGTTGTTTTGGAGGCATGGAAAGAAGAATTTCTCGATAACCCTTCTCACTCATTATGTAGTAAGTTGATAGATCTAAAGGAATGACTGATGAAATGGAGTAAGGAGGCCTTTTCCTCCATTGACACTAATATTTAGGTGGCTGAAATGGCTCTCTCAAACTGTCAACAAGAGACTTCCTCATAGGATTTTCCAACCCCGAATAAAATAGAAGCTACTACTATTCTAGAAAAGCTTACGGATCCAAAGGAGAAGTTAGCACAAAATCAGTTTAATATCAGGTGGTTGAACGATGGAGATAGAAATTCAAAACTTTTTTGCTATATGAACATGGAAAACTTGTTAAGAGATCTCTTCAAGCTGTCACCATTGAAAGCAATCTATTTTCTTCTGAAATTGAGATTGCTAGTGAGGTAGTTAATTAATTTGAACAACTACACTCTGACTCTGATGAAGAGATATCTGATAAGATCATCCAATGCTTTGACCCTTCCATTGAAAATGAGAAAAATAGAATGTTGTTTGAAATCACTAATTCTAAATAGATTCATAATGCCTTATTCTCCTTAAACATTGATAGTGTGGAAGGCCCTGATGGTTTTACCAATAAATTCTTTATGTTCTATTGGGACATCCTTCAGGTTGAGATGACTAATGCTGTGAATGAATTCTTCAGATCTGCCTATATTTTGTTTGGAATGAACTCAAGATTCATTTATCTTATACCCAAAAAGGAAAATGCTCTTGACATCAATGATTTAAGACCAGTTTATATTTGGAATACCTTACAAAAACTCATCAGTAAGATTATAACCCATCATTTGGGTAGTGTTTCTAGGGGTCTTATATCAAGAAATCAGTTTGGAATCATACCTGGGAGGAACATTCATAACTGTTTATACACTACCTCAGAGTGTGTCAATGTGTTGAAAATACAGGTTAAGGATGGAAATATAGCTTTGAAAATTGATATCTCAAAAGCCTTTTACATTATTATATGGATATTCATTTTCCATATCCTTTGAATGAATGGGTTTTCACAAATGTTTATTGATCTTGACAACTCCATTATTTCTATTTCCATACACTCCATTATTGTTAATGGATCTCCTAAGGGTTTCTTTCAATGTGCAAGATGTTTCAGATAGGGTGATCCTATTTTTGGACAACTTTTTTCCATTGTAGAAGATTATTTGAGTTGGTGTCTCACTGACCATTCAAACTATGGGTGGTTTTATAGGATGAAAGTTCAACTCAATTTTTTTTCTCCCTCACATCTATTTTATGCTGATGATATCTGTCACGACCCGTCCGCGGGGCCCGTTCTGTGACTACCCCAAGCCCACCTTCCATATGCCAGGGGCTGGCGACTAGCACCAAAGGCGTAAATCCTGATAACTGGGAAGGCATTGCCTTTATAAAAGAAAAGAAAATACCACAGAGTTCAAGCGGAAGTAATACACTATGTAAAAAAGAAGTGATGAAAAGTAAATGGGCTAGAATAAAAACCCAACCGAATGTAAAGCTACAACTGAACGAAAGTACAATAGGGAAGACAAGCAGCTGGAATAAAAGAAGCAGCTCCTAGGTCGTCTTCCTCGGATCCTACCTGAAGGGTAGGTATAGATAGCACAACTCCTGGATCATCCACCATGGATCCTACCTGAAGGGTAGGTACAGATAGCCTCCACAACGCTCTCGCCCGTCAACCTCCTCCGAGTATCATCTCGTCGTAAAGTCCACCTCTATAAACTGACTCATCGTGAGTTCCACCTCTGGGTACCATCCAGTCCTCGAACACTCGGCCTCTGTCAGCAGTGCCTAGCGTCTGCAACCAACACAACGAGGTGTGGGCATAGCCCGTGTAGTGGTGAGTATACGATACTCATTATGGACCCTAAGACCCTCAATGTCTCACTAAATCCAACAAGGATAACCAAAAATAATGATCTCAACAGATAACCCTTACTTAGGTATAATCCCATACTTATACCTAAGTTATCAAGTAACTCATCTTAATAATGAGGAAACACAAAGGTTATGAAATCAACGGATAACCACTACCTAGGTATATTCCCATACATATACCTATGTTATAAAGTGACCCATCTTATTCATGAGGTAAACACAAAGGTCATAGACTCAGATCAAACTAGGATTTTCATTATCGAAACCGTAACTGCTGAAGAGCTCCGTCTCTGACGTGTACATTGATCATTTCACGACTCCGAGGTACTGATCATTAACCTTAGACTGTTTAGGTACTCCTCCTGTCGAGTATCGCAGGTCTACTTCCAACTACCGGGCGCTCCGTCTGCTGAGGGTCTGCTTCTAAATACTGGGCGCTCTCCCAAATAGCCTACATTGGTACTCCTCTTTTCGAGTACCGTGGGTCTGCGGCCAACTACCGGGCGCTCTGTCCGCCATGGGTCTGTTGTCAAATACCGGGCACTCCGTCCACTAGGCTAGTCAACTAACTCCAAGTTGAGTCAGTCAAACAGTCGTCTGGTCTCAGTCAGCTACACAGTCTCCATACACCGTACGCTCGTCTCCGGGAGGGTTCGCTCCACGAGCTACAGGTCGATACTCAAAGTATCTGAAATTTCCATGAAGAAGTATCTCAAAGGACCGCCTCATCATATGGGTCTCAATGCAATAGACGGTGCATCAATCAGACGCCAAGTCTATGAGTTATTAGCTATTTCATCATAGGGGCCCGGTTGGTTTCATCTATGAACAATCCCGGTCATATCTCAACTATACCCCGAAATCTCATAGATTATACTCATAGGGACCGTTTCTCTACGTGATCACCAATGCCGCTGACGGTTCGTCAAACGGACGTCCGGTCTAAATGTCATCAGCTTTTCTGTTCTAGGATCCCTGTTGGATTTCAGGTTAAACCCAACCTGGCCACTATCCAACTGCATCGAAACCTGAGGCGATGTATTCCAAAAGATCCATCTCATCATGAGGAATACAACAAGGTCAACGGAACGTCAATCAGACATCCAGAGATCAAGTTATTAGGGTTTCCGCTCCGAGGGCCCGGTTGGTTTTGGGTTCGAAGCAACCCGGCTATATACAAATTTCTTCAAAACTTTTAGTGTAATATACCAAAACGACTGCCTCAATCCAAGGATCGCATCTCAATTGGCAGTGTGTCGATCGGAGGTTCGTATCCCGTTTTATGGGCTTTTAAGAGAACCTGTCCAGTTTTAGGGGGTTTCAGGCCCAGACCGACCTGCCCCGAGACCCCCTGGGGCAGCCCGGCCCGGTTCGTCCGGTCTAGCCAGTGCGGCCGATCCAGGCCGGCACGGGCGCCGTGCACGCCGCGTTAGCGCGGAAGGGGTGAACCGCCACCCCCTTCGACGAAATGGAATACCTACGGGGGGTCCGCCCAGCAGTGCTGATCGGGGGTTTGACCCCCGGTCTTATCGGATCTGGCCAGCCGTAACAGCATTCCAGCACACTCCAAATGGGACTGGTTGGTCCCGCCCTCCAGAACCGGCGGTCGGCGGCTCCGGCCACCCTCCCTAGCTCCACCGCGGCCCAAGGTCGCTGCCTTGGTTCGTCCGGCCTGGCATGACGGCACCACGCCCCTCTTCTGTGGCCCCGCACAGCCACGGACTCCTCGTGGTTCTTCAGCACGGCGTGATGGCGTCGCGCCCCTTCGCGGCGGCCCAACTTCGGCCGCTGCTTCGTTCAGCCTCAACGGCGCGGCGCGACGACGCCACACTTCTCCGCCGCCTTTCTCCTTGTTCCCGCACGGTGCAACGACACAACGTCACTTCCATTTCAAGCCAGGAAGATAACCATCAAAATAAAAATAGGGGAGGAGGTTTGGACTTGTTTTTGTGGTCCAACCCCCTCCGTTATTTTGATAACAGGTCACCGATATTATCGAATAACGTCCAAATAAAATCCGAACGTAAAGACAAAACCCCTACTTGGATATTTGACGTTGCACGTCGGGTGTCACTGAGAACGGCTTCGCGGGGGTTGGATGTAGATTCTGTGGACGTTGGGGTGCATCCGAGGAGGAAATGACATCTCCTCACTTGTTGCGGTGATGAAGAAGGAAGGTACGTTGTCGTTGGCGATGATCACCGCGGTCGGCGACTTCTCCCTTGTCATGGAGGAAGAAGAAGACGGAAGAATCCGGGTGGCCGAGTCATTCTATGTTGAGGGGTCGATTTTCTTCTTCGGAGAAGAACCATTCATCACGGAGAAGATGATGTTCTTCCACCCAAGAGGAACTTCCTCCTTCTTTTACACAAGAGTTTTTTCCCTTTTCTCGCCATAAAAAATATGTCAAAGTAAAATAATAGGTTCATGCTATTATTTTATTAACACATGTATTTTCTTTCAAAATTCAAAACAACTAGTTAATTAATTGAATAGGTTCAATTAATTAATTAAGGTATGTGTTGGCCAGAGTTAAGGGAGAGAGAGATGAAATGGAAGGTTACTCAATTTAAGATGAGTTACAAAATTAAAGAGGGGGGGTTAAAAGGAGTTTTCGGGAAAGTGAAAAGGTGGGGGCTCGTGTGGTCCCCACCTCACCTTTAATGCTCTCATGGGTAGTTAGGGGCTTGTGGGTACCACCCTAACTACCCCATGTTGGATATAACCACTAGGATAAATAATTAATAAAAAATTGTTCCAATTTTTTTTTATTCAATTCTTTATTAATCCACAAATTTTTAACAACTCCTCCCGAGAAAACACATCATTGGTAATGGTCCTCTTAAGCAATTACCGGTGCTGTAGTTTCATAGGTACCCTCGGATTTCAATTCCAAGCACCGGATTAAAAGTTAGAAAAACCCGCTAATTCGTTCACTGAATGTACCCAAGCTAAACTTCAAAAATTGATTCCGGGCACACCGGGCCTCGGAATCAAGCGCTGTCAGAAACTGCGTTCTTGTAAAATCCCAAAGAAATTAAGAAAAAAAATTTCCTTGAAATTTCAAGGACATTAAAATATCCTCCTCTTCGGAAGAGCGGACAAATGCACCATTTCCTATATTAACGTAATTTACCCCCACTATTAAGAGGTTTCAGCTCAGGTAATTAACTGGAGAAATCATCTGTCATGTTTGGTAAAGGTATATCTATTTAGAATTAGATTAGAGTTGCTCGATAGCTTGCGGTCAAGAAAGGGGTGATCCCTTTTATCTATCTTGGTGTTCCTCTCTTTTGGTGCAAGATTAAGAGAGGATTTCTAGAGAACATTTCTCTGAAAACTATGACTCAATTACACAATTGGAAAGGGAAAACCTTGTATCAAGCATGGAGAATATGTTTAGTAAATTTTTTGATAACATTGATGTTTGTCTATTCAATTTCAGTTTATCATTAGCCCAGTGCATTGATTAAAGAGATTTCTAGTAAAATCATAAATTTCACCTTGACTTGTTCTATCCATGAGACGAAGTTAATCGCTGTATCCTGGAAACACTGCATTACACCTATTCAAATGGGAGGAATGTGTGTTAAGGATATTAATCTCTTCAATGACACATTGATAAATAAGTCCACTTGGAACATAATTTATTTTCAGGACAATTCTATGTATTTTCTTCAACAAAATATACTAACAAGCTCCATAAAGGGAATTCAACTTATCTTTGCTCATCAATTTGTCCTGCACTCAAGAAATCATATTCTGACCAGATGTTATCCGCTAAATGGATGGTGTCCAAAAATTCTTCTCTTAATTTATGGACCACTCACTGGATATCAACGCCTATTTGTGATTATATATGCATCCCTAATCAATTAAGATATTTAAATATTGCAGACTATCAAAGTAATTCCTCTATTATTTGCAATATCCCTATTAAGGTTGTTTGTGAAATTAATAGATACCCCTTTCATGACTCTGATCTGCTCATTTGGATGTTAAATTCGAATTGGAATTTCACTACTAGAGGCTGGTATATAATTTTATGTGGTTATTCTTTTCAGCCCCAGCTATGGGTTATTGCTTTCCATAATCCCTTCATTCCACGAGATGCTACATTGATCATATTGATGGTATGGAGAAAACAACTGCCTCTTCAATATGCATTGTAGCATATTCGAATTAATTTAGCCTTGGTTTTCTTTTTCTATTTAAATGAGGCTGAATCTGATGAGAAAAGTTTTCTTACATGCATGTTTAACGCCAAAATTTGGAACTATTTACAGGCAACCTTCAATTGAAGCCTCTAGATGAATTCAATTGATGAACATTTCTTCTCACTGCGCAATGCAGAATGTAGTGAGCAGATTCATTCGCTACTATATGCAGCGGTGTCCAGTTTGTTTTCTTATATAAGGAAGTCAAGAAATGAACTCATTTTCAATAACTATGTCCCCTCATTTCATGGTGGTGTCTTGGCAATTCATTTGGCAGTGTGGACTGCTTCATGTATCCAAACCGGGGAAATGAAAAATGATGTCTCTGACGTAACCCTACTCAGGTCTCTTGGTATCAATGGCAGGGAAAGGAAGCCTTTAATGCTGAATCATGTTAGATAGATCCCAGCTATTTCACATTGGTTGAAGGTTAACATTGATGGTGCAACATCTGGAGTAACCGGTTTAGCTAGTTGTGGAGGTGTCTTCTCTATCCATAGGGGATTTGTCAAAATATTCTTTTTTCACTAAATTGGTAATACTTTTTCTCTGGTGGCGAAGTTATGGGAAATTGTTAAAGCTATGAGGTATGATGTTTTCTTTGGATGTCAGGACTTTTGGATTGAATTTTACTCATCCACTACTGTTCAAATTATTCAAGATCATTCCTAAAATATGCTATGGCGGATAATTTCGTCGTGGGTGGAATGGCTTTGGTTAGTATACTCTATATCTGTTGAAGTTCTTCATGTTTATCGTGAGGTGAATCAATTCGCAGACGCACTTTCTAATCTGGCGATTCTGGAGGTATGTTCAATTTTGTCCTTTTTAGCTCCTGGATTTTGTGATAGCTTTGTTTAGGCTGATTTATGTGGTTATTTTTATACACGTATTTGTAAAATGCCTTCCTGAATTTTCTTGTACCTTTACCCTTTTATTTTTAATAAATTTCAAAGGAGTAGGCTCGCCTGTCTCCTGATTTTCTTGGTAATCATCCAGAAATTTGATAATTCACAAACATCACCATAAGAAGACATCTCATTTTTTATTTAAATCAATGGATTACATAAGGAATTTACGGTCTCATTACATAATCCCTTATAAAACTGGCATAGGACCTAAGAGTAAGGTGTGCTAGGGTGACAGAATTTTTTTGGTGTCTTGGACAACATTTCCCGAGTAGTGATTTCTATCAGCTTGAACTTTTCAGGAAGGTGATTCCATTCCAGCTTCACATGATAATGTTTGGATTGGGTTTGGTCCAGAGCAAAGCCCAATGGTTCAACCACCTTTCCATGTTCCATCATATGGGCTTTGATCGGCCTGAGACTACAGGATGGGGCCATCAAATATTCTTTATATATTAATTAATCAAGATCACTTGTATTTATAGAAAATAATCACAACAATAAGTTTCCAATGGTTAAATTGACCAATGATCATATAACAGTAGAATCCCAACGAAATTATTTTAATTATACTCATTTTATTAAATGAAATAATTTTGTTGAGTATAAAATAAAATAACACACAAAGTTAGGAAAAAATATTTATTCAAAATGTTGGGTCGTTACAATATTACCCCCTGAAGAAATTGCATCCTTGCAATTTAAAATTTGGGCTTGGAAATTTCGTTGAATGTCCCAGATCAAAAAAAGAGTCTATAAATATATTACTTTAAAAGAAAAAAAGGGAAGTTAAATGGTCACCCGAGTTAACCCATAATAGGACTCCATGTAGGGAAACATGGATATGGAATAGAAAAAAAGGGTCATGTTATGATGGAGAGTAATAGAAAACATGATTAGGATAAAATTAACCACATGAGGATCACAAACAGAAGATGTGGTAAATGGTCTTTGATTACCCAGTAAGAAATGTAAACCAATAACTTTTTTTACGTTCCTTTTCATAATTGTGAGGAATTCATTTACTACATAGAAATATCATAATGAACCAAACATATTTTCATGTAGAGTTTCATCCCATAATATGTTTCCACTAAGAATACTCTTTTATCTAAACAATGTGAATTCAAAAAGACTTATTCTAATCAGAAGCACAAGATTCATCTTCTAAATAACCACATAATCCAAAAAAGAATAACTATATTTTCCCCTTGTCTTTAGTAATCAACTAAATCTAAAATGGTTAGTAAGAGATCATATAATCCCCATAAAGGATAATTCTTTATAAAAATAAATATGACTATTAATCTCCAAAATTCAATAAAAGTACCCAGTGTTCTAGAAAGACCATTCAATACACAATCATCCTTAAAATTCGTCCGAATAATCCCAATACGATTGGAACCCAAAACTCAAATGGATTTAATCACATAGTCTTCCCCAATAAATCTTAGCATTTATCTCCAGATAACATAGAAAACTATTAAAGTCTCGTACAAAAGTGTAATTAACATATTCAAATATTCTCTATGCTGGGATCATGATTTTCTAGAAATAACCCAAATCATCATTTGTCCACAATAAATATATAAATTCTTAAAAAAAATTCAAACTTACCTCCTCAATTTAAATCTTGTAGTATTTTATTTCCCATAGGCATGTAGTGGTCCAAAAGAGAAAACATTGTCCAAAATAACATTTATCATTTAATCTCCAAATAATTTTCCTCTACAAAGGATACCCATTTGATAAAACATAAGTTTCCAAAATCAACTTGTTCTTGATCCATAAAAATAGCAGGTGCGTTAGTCAGTCCAAAGGGCATAACAAGAAACTCATAATGGCCATATCATGAATTGAAGGCATTTTATGGAATATCATCATATTCACCCTCAATTGATTATAACCATAATGAAGATCAATCTTAGAGAATAACTAATCCCCATGAACTTGGTAAAACAAGTCATCAATTCTAGGAAGATAGTATTTGTTCGTCACTATGATCTCATTCAGTTATCTATAATCAATGCATAGATGCATCGATCCATCTTTCTTCATCCCAAAGAGAATTGGTGCTCACCAAGGAGACACAGTTTGTTGGATAAACCCATTCTCCAAAGGATCTTGGAGTTGTTTCTTAAATTCCTCTAGCTCCACATTTTCCATCATCTAAAGGGTATTTGACATCAGATGAGATCTAGGTATGAGTTCAATGGATAACTCTACCTCTCTTTATGGGGAAGGTCCAGGTAACTCCTCAGGAAATACGTCAACGTATTCCTAGACGATGGGTACATTTTCTAAAATAAAAAGTCCTTTGTGAGATTCTTTTTTCATTTACAGAGCTTTTAACTAAAAATGATTTTATGTCATAAAAATTCATGCTTAGACAATTACATTTTTCTATAATCCCTTCATAATTACTCATAAAAAGCTTGAGATTAACCAAACATATCCCCCAGGAGTGTCATAACCAAGAGTGAATCAAGGCTAGTTGTGATGTACCCATTCCCATTCGAGTCTAGATCAAAGCGGTGTTTTCATTTTTTACCCCTATGTACTTCATTTCTAGAGCCACCTCTACCTGCTCGTATCCAGACATGGATGTATTTTCTTGATAAACCACTTACTCAATACTCAAAAAAATACCAGGAATGTTTCCAATATTTAAACATTTCTATAGGGTTATTCATAAATTTTTCATATCCTAATTTCCAAAACTAACTAAACTATCCTTTGATACAAACTATAACATCACGCCTTTTTAAAACATAACCGTTCATTACATTTTACATACATAGGATCTTTAAAGTCTAGTGTTTTTGATATCATGAACATAATACACAAAAAAAAAACATAAAATATTCTTCTAAACCACTTTTAAGGCTTTATCATAGGTTCATCATATGTACATTTACTGCATCCCATATCCTAGAGACAGACATCAAAGGAATTGTTGTGGAGAAAGCCTAGTAAGGGTAAACAAGGGAATCAATGTACTTTTGATATCAATAGAAGTTGAATAAAAACATAAAAGACATGAGAAATGAAAGGGTAGGCATATAATAATGAATAGAAATTGGGAAATAACTTTAATATGTGGCTATAAAATTTCATTTATAAATTCATAAATATATTACCAAGGTCCGTCCCTAAGGTTTCATAAAAATTACCAAGGTTATTCACCAAGGTATCGTAAAACTTGTCATCTCTAGAGATTAATTCTTTACCCAATGCATTAGAGCACTATTAGGGAGAAACATCAATATGTCTTTACATACATGTGATCCACATAGATAATAATCAAACAATTCATAAATAACCCAAATAGAATCAAGAAATGGGTTTCATGTCAAAATCGTGACGTTTAAAAAGAACTTAAAAATAAGATCATTATATCATTTTTTACTCATGTAAAGAGTGTGACAGTTATATGTATATCAATTCCAGAATCAAATATATCATATTTTTGTATTTATGAACACCCATATAAAAAATACATTTGGGAATTCACATGAATAAACAATAAAATTTCATGAGAGAAAGAGATAGGAATTTTGAGACGAAATTTCTACAGCATAACCGATGTATAACATTGTTTTAGAAAACATTGAAAAGAGAGGGGACAAGGGTCACCCACTCATAAATAACTCATAATATAGTATGGATACCAAATAAGATCATGGTATGGATATTTGAATGACATACCACAAGAAAAATAAGACATGAAAGAAAATAAAAGATGCGATTTCTTTTAAGAAAAATTCGGCACCTAACGGGGTCACTTAAAAATTCAGAAAAATAATTGATGAGAGAAGAGAAGGTATGTCAAAAATTAGACATGAAATGTATAGAAATGATAACATATAAGAACATACCCTCATCATAAATATATGGAAATTAGAAGACACAACATAAAGGAAGTCGTGACTTAACGAGGAGGGTGAAAGGATCCCTTACCTTGAAGAGTAACTTTAAAAGCATGGAGGTCGGGAAATTGGGAGGCTTGAGGGAACCTTGGGATGGCTATTTGGTAGGTAAAGACACCAAAACATAGTTGGGGAGTATTTGGAATTGAAATTAATGAGGGAAAGGCTTGGTATTAATTGGAGAAATGCGGGGATAAAGCATTAATTGCCAAGGGACACCTCTTCAGTGGTATTGGCAAAACCATTGGTTTGACCATCGTATTTGCCGATGGAATTGGACACATCGGACACCTCATACATTATATTACTATTCATAAGTCAACCAGAATTATTTCATAATTATTACATCCTTAATGATGCATTAAACATCTGATACAAAAAAACTGCATTTTCACTATTCACTAAAAATTCAAGTTTTTCAGAAAAATCCCAATATTTCACCTTAACCAAATATCAATGCTATGATTTAAAAAATAAACTCCATTTTATGAAAATAATTTTCTAAATATTTTTAATTTAATTTTTAAATAAAAACTCTATTTACTAAAAATCCAACTATTTTAGAAAAATCCAAAAAATTCACCTTTACCAAAAATCGATGCTCTAATTTCCAAAATGCACTCCATTTTAAGAAAATCATTTTCAAAATATTTTTAATTTAATTTATAAATAAAAAACACTATTCACACAGAAAAACTAATACTTATCCAATACCTTCGAGAATAGTTATTTACCTATTTTATTGAACCATATTACTTAATCTAGGTGCCTAGAATATAACAATACTTTCTTATGTGAGGTTACTCAATCCATTTGATCACATTACTAATCATAAGCATAAAATCACTATTCACAATTTACTATTAATCAAAAATTATGTTGATCTTATTTGACTCCAAATTTCATACTAAAAATAACTGTATAAGACCAGTTTTTGAAAATCATTACACATTATTAATTATTTAAGGTTTACATTAATATTTTTAAAATATCCTTTTTAAAATTCATCAATAATATGCATACTATATTTATATGGAAATTTGAAAATTCACAAACTTCACCATAAGAAGACATCACAATTTTTATTTAAATCAAAGGGTTACACAAGATGTTTATGGTCTCATTACATAACCCCTTATAACACAATCATCGGAACTAAGAGTAAGGTGTGCTAGGGTGATAGAATCTTGGGGGGGCTTGGCCAACATTTCCCTAGTAGTGATTTCTATCTCCTTGAACTTCTCGCGAAGGCGATTCCATTCTAGCTTCACACGATGAATTTCAGCTTGGTTTTGGTCGAGAGGAAAGACCAAAGGTGCTACCTCCTTTCCAAGTTCCATTATATGGGCTTCGATCGGCCCGAGAATAAAGGATGGGGCCATCGAATATTTTTTCTATATTAATTAATCATGATCATTTTATTTATAGACTATAATCACAACATTTTGTTTCCAACGGTCATATTGACCAACAGTCATATAACAGTCAAAACCCAACGGTATTATTTCAATTATACACATTTTATTAAATGAAATAGTGTTGTTGAGTATAAAATAAAATTACACACAAAGATAGGAAACAAATTTTTTTCAAAATTTCGAGTCGTTACATGGTGTGTCTGTTGGTTATTCTTCACTACCTCTTGAATATTATCACAAAAAACAGGAAGGGTTCTTGTTTTGGTGAGTGAAACATATTAGGGAGGTATAGCACAATGTCCCTATTAGGCTTCATCAACTAGTTCTTCAAAAAGAGACTTATGTTTCTAAAACATAGATTGAGTGATCGTGGGAATAATCAAGTCCTCTACGTATGGTGATCACAAGGAGGAAAAATATCCTCACAAAATAATGTTCTTTGGGGTACTGGTTCATAAAAAATTTCTATTTAGAGTGATTTTCACATGTCAATGGGCCACGAGATCTACCTTTTTCACAGTGGCCCTATTTTATCGAAGAACCGAGAGTTCTCAATTTTATCAACAACAAAACCCCCAGTCAAGGGATCCCTATTTATAGGTAAGGATAAAAATTTCTACAAATAGATGTCCAGTAATAATCATCATTTTAATCACTCCTTTGAATATCATATGACAAATTCATTGAGATATTTGAATACATATGAGATATATCGAATATCTCGTCGTGTTCTGTTTTCAACATGGTATCATTATTTGTGTAATCCACATGTTCATGAAAAGAGGTTGATTGCACGAAACTTTTCCTCTCGATCACATGATATGACATTACCTACCAAAACTATATTTTACTTGGAACATGCATGTTCATCGTGCTTTAATGCATGCGTGCTTGATCTCCTTACACCCAGAAGATCCTTATGCCTTAGGATAGATCAACAATGGTGGTCGGAGTACGATCAAGGAGGATTATCTTCATATCTAGTGTGTTGGAATGATTCAAGATGCCAATGTATGAATATTATGGAATGGCCTCTTCTCTACCATTGGATTGGATACGGATGGCTTGGATTAGATCATTGAACACGGGAAGAGATGTACGGACGCGATCTCATGTGAGATCATATAGACATCCATAATTCATTATTATGAGGTGTGGGATGATGGAAAATGTGGATAGGATCATGATAAAATCATATGATAGTTGATTCATCATATCTACTATAAGCGACATTTTCCACCCCACATTGAAATACGCTGCAGTTTGTAGCTCATTTATAATAAATGCTATGGCTTCTAGAGATCAATTTTCTATCATGTTCCACCACCAGTACCGCATTGTACCTAATTATCATGGGTTCACTACATGTCTAACCAATTATCCATTCCTCCATGTTTCCCTTCTGGGTGGAGCTCCACTGGCTCTCGCATGTGCCCCGGGGGGAGTGCTCCTTTGTGCCTGATGTGCACAACTTCGACCAGTCCATGTGGGTTGGTTGTCTGGGGTCATGCGCAGCTGCCAACTACTTTGGTGTGTGCTGCTTCCCTGGCCTGGCAGGTTGGATTATCATGCTAAGGTACATATTCCTTGTTTAAACCCCATATACACACTTAGTGAGAGACCAATGTATATAAATAACGAAATTAAATCATGAGACTCAGTAAGTATTCTTATCATATTTATTCACAACCAAAACACATAATCTTATTTTTGTTTTGGAACACCACTTATTTTTGTAAGATCACCTCAATCATTACCAAAACATCATTCAATTAAAAACTATTGTATGGATCTCCCAAAAACATCATGAAATCTAGTATTTATTGGAATATTTCAAGTGTTGTAACAAGGTTTTGTTCATTCACACTTGTAATGCTTCATAGGATCACTTAAATTAATCGTCTGATTGGTTTATGGACACTACAATCCATATTACATCAAACATTCACTCACAATGTATGTATTGGCATCACACTGACAACAAATTCAATAACTAGGATCATCAAGTATTATTGTGAAAACCCAACATTATTTCTCTCATTTTTCAAAGAACTGTTTTTCTTATAAAAACCATGCATTTTTAAAATATTTTTAATTTTTTTAAAATTATTTGGTAACCATATTTTTACCCTTATTTATTTTATGAGTTTTTTAAACGAATATTCATATCCATTTTGAATAAAAAAAATTTTACGACCTTCAACCATGAAAATGTATTAATATATTTTTTATATGTCTTAAAGAAATTTAGCTTACAAAATTTCATTGAAGAATTCGTTGAATGTTTAAAATTTTACTTTATAAAAATAATATTTTCAATATTTATTTTCCATGATTTTTTTTTCAAAATGTTTTTAATAATAAATGGATATTTTCCTCATTAATAATTTGAAAAAAAATTTATATTATTTATATTCATAATCAACAAGAACCATTATTTGTTATCTATTTGGGATATATTTTATTAATAACATCCTATTTCATCCTTTGGGTGGTTTTTTATTTATATCGATAAAGAAAGTATTTACCATCACATCCCTGATTCATTTTTTATTCCCACTGAAATATTCAATCTCCAATGATCATAGGACATTGAATTTACCCTAAATTATTTATTACATTTATTAGGGATATTATTATTACATAAACTGTATACCTCTTTACATACAGGTTTTACTTTGATAGTTTTTTTAGATTATTTTAGAAAATATTGACAAATCTATATTCCTTATCGAAATAGAGATATTTGGAAATGAATATTATTTATTAATTAAGTTGATTGATAGATATGAATATTTAATTGGACATGAAAATATTGGTGAGACTTGAATTTATATAGCTCCGTGTTTCATTAATAGGATCTCATGATAAAAATATATTTCTCGAATGAAATGTGTTCTCTCCATAGATTCAAATTGTCCATAGGATGGGTCATAGTAGTATAGGTTCTCATGTGCCTAAGACTAGAATTCCAATAATTATGAATTACCTTCAATTTGATTCAAAATTTATTATCCAATATATTTTCCCTAGATAAATTCTACGGAAGCAATTCATTATCAGTTTATCAATTAAATGTCTTGTGGTTTCAGTTTGGTACCTTTCCATATTTATTTATCCTAATATATTAATTTGAATGGAATATATATCCATTATTTACCATGGCATATTAATTTTTCCATACCTATTTATTTGAATGGTATGTGTTTAGAGTTATTACATTTCCATATTTTTTAGACAATTCTATTCATTTTAGTGATTAAATGTCATGTGTGCCTAGTTAAAAAACATGACATATTGATCATTATAATTGATTAATTAGTTCATATGATATAATTTATCCTTACTGATAATATTACCACACCCATATTATTTTTCATTCCCAAAAAAACTAAAAATAAAACTGTGAATGTTGTGCAGGGATTTATAATATTTTTAGAGTTACCCTTGAAGTTATATAATTACTTTGAAAGATGAATGAAATTATCATTTCAATAATATAATATTTTATAATAAAAGTATCATATATGTATCTAGTTACAAATAATACAATTGTCTTGTTCCTTTACTAATTGATTCTTTGTAATCATGACAATTTAATTAGTTGTAGAGCCAATCTTTGGGCTATTTTAGGTCGCATCACCACAATTATCCCCTTGCGAAGCACTGTGATTCATTTTTTTACGATGCCACATGAATAATTAATGTTTTTTAAGATAAATAAAATTATATTTAATATGTATTCATTATTTTTGAAATATAGTATTATGCATATCTTTAGTAAATTATTATCATTTTATCATGCTAACATCAAAAAAGGAGACATGACATACTGTCACCGTGATTGTAACATAAATTATTTTTCATAACCATAACGCATAGTAATTTTTAAAAGTATAATTTATCTATTAAAATAATTATTATTTAATTGAAATTAATATATATATTATGATAGAATTATAACCTTGACATCATTCATTTTTCCACAGTGATTTTTGACATGTGATCCCAACATCCTCAAAAGGCCCAAAATAATCCTTAATGACTAAGTAAAAGAACAGAATGAGGTAATGAGTAAAATAAATGGAATAATAATCTTGAAAATGGTTTTTAATAACCAAAATCTTAGCATAATATTAATATTTAGGTTTATAAATAATTCAAATGATAAATTTGCCTAATGGTAATGGATCTCTCCAAAGAACCCTTTTCGTTGTGCAATGATCAATATCCCTATGACTAAATTTATATCCATATTTAATCCAATGGATTTATATTTAATTATTTTAATTATGTATCAAACTTATTCCTATAATATTATATATTATTTTAATATGTTAATACATTCTTACTTTTTTATCTTTCAAATTCCAGAACAATAAAATTTAATTTTATTATGATATGAGGCATGATTATTTAACCAATTTTCATTTTGTGTAAAATGGTTATATAATTAATTATTATTAACATTATTAATGTGGTTAAAAAATATTATTAATTTTTTAGGGGTGAATACATATATAAATCTAATGCAATATGCAATATTTTATTCTCATGAGGAGTCATGTTTGGGATTATGGAGTAATATAAATCCAATATGGGTCTATTCCAAACTTTTGATATTGTTTTGGTTGATATAATTAAATAATAATTGTTTCATGTTATATGATTCATCCAAAAATAAAATGTGACCATTATCATTTGATAACATATTCCATATGTAATTATTTAATTTTATTATAGATGTTCTGCCTATTTTATGATATCATGTAATACCTTTTCCACACAATTTATGTTTCTTTATAATCTTTATTACGTTACATGGATTCCTAGATCACCCCATTATTTTATTCATGCCCCACATTGTCCTCTGAATACTAGGATCACAAATGTATTTAGGATCTCATTATAGAGAATTAATGTTGGATGATACATTTTAGTTTCTAGTTTTTTTTAATATGAACATAGTCTTCATATAAATATTGGCATAATGATATTTTTTATTCATTTATTGGATATTTATTTTTAAAATCATTTATTAACTTTTTTAGAGGATTTGTTTTCTATGATCTCACCTGTCAGTATCCTTTGGTGTCTGGGATGTTTTCATGAATCTTTGTGGTGGGACAGATCCAATGATTATTGTTGTCTACCATGGTATAGTTGTTATATTGGATCATATGGAAGATGATGAGTAGAAAAATTAATCATTTATTTGTCTTCTCAGAAGTCCCTAAATAAGGTAATTTTTAATAACCAATAGAATGTCACTCATACGTTAGAGGAAGCCTAGAATTATTTTAAAATTCATTTTCTTGAGAAGAAACATGTACATGTACAATTTTATTCATAATAAATATGGATCTCAAGTTATGGATACATTAGAATCCCTAATATAACAATTATAGAAAAGACTTACATGTGGTATTTTATGTTTTACCAAAATAAAGTGTTTGTTAAAAAGTATTCTAAATGGATTGTTTCACAACAACGAACAATAATCACTAACACGTAGATGTCCACCATGTACCACTCTCTAAACGTTTTTAATGCTTTATGACTATTGTATGTAGTGGTGATGATTTAATTGGGAGATATGACCCATAGGGTGATTATACCTAAATAATATATTATTGTTATATAATAATATAAAACCAATAATTTATCTTAGTGTTATGTAAATTATTAATCTAAAATAGAAAGAAATATTCATTAAATCCTATTTTCTAGCTTTTCATACTAAAATTTTGTTTTTAATAAACCACATTAGATCTGTAAGATGATAATATAGTTTTATTATGTGTGAGTACATTTTAATGTTTTAGATATTTTTATAAACTTGAAGTGGTGTCAATGATTTATATGATATATAATTTTGAAATAAGAATGATTTGGTGATGAACACATGAAATTAATCCATATTTGAATTGGTATAAATCCACCATATAAAGTACATGATATCATGAGATAATAAAAACAAATATTCATAGGAGTACTAATTTATTTCATATAGAATCCATGTCATATCAGATGAATCATTTTTCTCTATGACACCCAAATGTACTAGGTAAGAAGTATTATAAAAAATGTATTTTTTCCAAAATTTCAAAAATTATCTAAAAACATGGAGTCTTAAATACAAGGAATTCATGGGATGCATTTTTGTATAAAAATAATGGTCAGCCTCATCTTAGAAAGGAGTATCCATATGAATGAAATAAGGGTCATTGATATAATTTTTTTAACTAGTGAGACATGATATGGTAGCCCAATACACATATCTACAGAAATTGTTAAGGATTAAAAAATTTTCATGGAATACACATCATGTAATGGGATTATACAATTTATAAATTTAAGGTGTTCTATATATAAAATAATCACCTAAAACATAAGTGGGAAAAAAGGGTCAATTCATATTCAAAAGTGGCCAAACATCAAAAGAAGGAAATAAATAATTTTGAATGAACATTAAATCTATTAAATCCTTCTCAATAAGGAGTGTGAATTAAATTATCCTACACTATCAATGAATATAACAAAATAATTAACTGTGATAACTCTAAAAGACCTAACATGTGTGTTCCCAAATCATGGATGTCAAAAAAACTAAAACTATTATTCATTTCATGAATGATTCCCATCAGACATAACAAAACACACACATTCATTCATAATATATACAAAACACATCCCATATATTAGAAACTAGTGATAAAAATATCTTCCAAACAAAAAATTAACATCAAACCTTTGTAGTTTCAAGAAACAACCCAAAACACATCATGTCATCGATGAACCCAATATTCATGATCCCAATAAAAAATTATATACATATAAGAATGAAAACCATAATTAAAATAATGAAAAATTTTCTGAAAAAAAACCATCCAATCCTCGATAAACTTTCGAGAACAATAAAATAATCAAAACCATTAAAAACCATCATCTAAAATTACAAAACAGAAATGATTATTAATAACACAACCCTATTAAAAATTGAAAGTCAACCAGGAAACTAAATATCAATTTAAATCCACGGAATCCATATTTGAATGAATAAAATTATAATGTTCATTTTCATAGAATTTATAAGAACATAATGTTTTCCTTCATATTCCCCCACTATATGGATTTTCATTCATTTTTTAATTTTAGGGTATGTCTCTAATTAAATTTTTCAATTTTTTCATATATAGTTAAAAAATTAAATTGATTATATATTTTGTAAATATATTCTCCCCCAAAATCATCAATAACCTAATATAATTCCTTTAATGATGGATCAACTTCATCATCATAATTGATTACCATCAAATCATCATGAAAATAAATAACACAAGTTGTGGGGTAATTTATTTATTTATTCAACAGTCCTATAAGGATGTAGTGAAAACTACTCGTTCAATATTAGAATAATCTCTAATTTTTTATGCCCTCTTTAGATTCAGAGTAATGAAACCATCTGAATCAACATTTTATTTTTTTATTTTTTCTCACACATGATTTCCAGAAATCCTCAACTATTTTACTAACTTGACTATAATTATCTTCTAATGACTCACAATAATCAGTGTGAAAATTTTTACTTCTTATTTAGAAGATTTCACAACACATGAAATTTCAATGATAGATGACTTGTGATTTTTATTATTTTCTTCATCCTCACTAATGTAATGATCTTTCAAAACAACATCCAAAAATAAATAATATTTTACAATATATATATAATTTTAATTGGTATTATCCAAATTATGATTATCATGCCTAAAAATAGGAATTATAGGAGGAATGAAGGTAAAATAATCCATCTCTTTATTCCCACCATTATTAACCTAAATTGAATTATTATGTATAAGAGGTTCTGTAAAATAAATTATATTTCCACATTCCATTGTGGAATGGCCAATTCTAAATAATATATAGTGGTAAGGAAGAAGGATATCTGAAACTTATTCCCATAAAAATATAGAATCATAATTTTTAAAAAATATTAGTGGAGGTATATTTTTTTATATGACAACATTAGCATAGACTCTAGAGAATGAATGTTTCTTATAATTTTATGGGGAAGATTGAAATTGGAGATGTTTTCCAATTAATTTGGAAATCAAAAATGAGAGTATCTTGATTAGAAAATGAAATGGTAAACTGGGGAAACAAATCCAAATAGGGATAATGGAATTCGTAAATTGATATATAAAGTCTGTAAATCTTTACACAATCATCATGGAATATCCAAAAATTTACTAAAATCATTTTTTAAATATTATAGTATTAATTTTAAAATGTGAACTAGAAATACTCATGAGAATATTTAAGAAGTCCTAAATGAAGTTCCATAGATACGATAGCTTCTAGAGATGTTCTATGGAAGAAGAAGTAGGGTCTGTGATTGAAAAAATTACCCAAAAACATGACGGTTCAGGAGATGAAATTCATACCTCATCGGTCGAAAAGTAAATATAATTTATCCCTTTGTGCATAAATTACATCGATTCAATGGGATCTAAATCCTTTAAGTCACCATGTGATTTCTATCATTGATCACCATTATCATGGTTCTCAAAATTCCAGGGTTCCATTTTAGGGGTTTTTTTGTATGCGCTGGATTGTGTTCTCCAGCGTACCCATCTTCTATTTCAATCATGGTTATAAATTTATATCAAAATTTCATATTGGAATGTGGAATGTTTTGGTTAGTTATATTGTGGGACACACAGATATTTATTTTTCATTTATAACACATTGATTTATATTTGAATTCTATGATTATAAAATCCTAAACCCAAGTATCCCATTGTCATTTCTTATATTATAATATCGGATTAATATACAAGGAATATCATACGAAATGATTAAATAGTTCAGGATAACAAGTAAACTACAGACATTCATGAAATTTGATTAAATATGAAAACATAAATACAACTATATAATTTCAATGATATCAATTTTTTTCCTTTTAGTATGTCACTAAATATCAATTGTAAAATATCCCCTAAGATCATGGGGAATGGAGACAAACTAAAGGGGTGAAATATAATGATTATTAAGTGTATTAATACATTGAAATGTATAATGAGTAAATAAGATGTAATCAATACTTCAGGTAAATAACTAAAACACATGACCTTTGTAAATAACATGAACAAGGGTAATTAAATGGTTTGACTAAATACTGATCAAATTACATATTATAGAAAATCAAAAGAGATTAAAAAATTTCCATAAATTTTTTTAAAAATTTGAATAATCCAATGGATATCATTAAATTATATCATAATGATAGAATATATTTTATTGAACATCATCAACATGTGGTCATGGACTTATCGAAGACATCCACACCATAATTTCCTCTTTCCAATATAGTTCAAATAAATTCATAAGGCCTTACCCAAAACCCAGTTGATTTTGTCTCAGGATATATACTAATGTATCAAGGGTATATAAAGGGCCCTGAATGTCACATGTTTAGTAAAATAAAATACCTATATAAATATATAGAATCATAATGAATATAAACATTCTTACTAAAAACAAATATATGAAATTTTAATACTTTACTAAATAAATAATCACAATCATAAACCATTCTGTTTTATATTGATAACGTAATTAAAATAAATCATTCGATGTCAAAATGATCATAAAACATATGGAACAGTAATATGTATTGTATCATTCCAATATATTCCTAATGTATTATAAGAAAAATTATTGATTTTGCATTGATGAATCAAAATACAAGAAATAATACATTAAAACCATTCCATAGAAAAGCATACATTTTTCATTGATAATAAGATTAAAATTATAGAAATATACAAATTATAAGGAAAATAATATTCAAAAAAACATATATAATTATAATAGAATTTACAACACAATTATTTCTCTTGATATTTGGTGATTATATAAAATCTCATTACGATAAAACATTGATTCCTTCTACATCTTCTATTAAAGTTCAGAAGTACCTTGATAGGAATATGATATGAAGAGTCCTTTTTATTTTTTTAAAAATAAAATGACTAGTATAACATACATTATACAATAATTTTTATAAGGTTAAAAAGTTATATGAAGATATATTTTGATTCATGGATATGAAAAAATTATTCTTGAAAGAATACTAAAATAAAGACAAAATGTTTTGAAATCATTTTCCGGATCATTATGAGCACCAAAGAATATAAAATAGTGAAATTATAAAAAAATATAATTAATAACCTTATGAGTAGAAAATATAATGGTTTTATGATATATTTGTTTCAAATATTTCCCCAAATGAAGATATAAATATAAATATCCAAAATAATGTTGAGATTGTCAAGTAAACCTCTTCCACTTTGATAACTTCTAAATAATAATCCAAATGAATGATTAATTATAAATTAAACATTAAATAATATTAATATTAATTTATTCATGACAAAATATATAAAATTGGATTTATATACACAATATAAAATAACTATTTGGTAAATATGAAATATGCATTGATGAAGTAAAAGTGAAATGAGAAACCCTATCCTCAAGTATGATTTCCATCATACATGTTTGAAATCCCAGTATAATATATATATAATTATTATAAATATATTAATTAATAATTACTTTATATGCAATACCATATATGATTTTCTTTAAGTCTATTACAACACCATTAATAACATTTATTTCATATAATCAATATTTTGAGTGACAATGTTTTATTTTTATGTATGTTTCTATTTAGTAATGTTTTTTCTTTTTTATTTGATCATGGATACATCATATAATTTTTTTATTCAAAATATTAATATAATATATAATAATTATACATTTTTTTAATAGTATATAATATTTAATTATGGGAAATTATGTTAAAACATTCATAGAGACGCTAGGCTGTAATTACGCATTGACATTGTTTTTATTTTAAAACATATAGAACGTAAGAGAGGTAAATAAATTTTCACCATTAAAAATACATTATTAAATAAAATATTTTAATTATATTAAATAAATATATCCATATTATAATCACTTTAAAAATCTAAGTGAAAACATTTCACATCACAATATAGAGGTGATCATCCACACATAGCCACAAGAGATGTCATTTTTTTCCAATGGGTAGGATGATAAAAATGTATATCTAGTAGTATATATTATTTTTTAACATAAATTTGTAAATTTAAAATAATTATTTAAAATACATTATTATATCAATCATTAATTGGTGATGATGGAAAATATTTTATATTTGTTGTTGAGGATGTAGTCCAACATACTCACAATCGGCGATTTCATAACAATGTTGATGGAAGAGGAAATTAATTTGGTGGGTTAATTAAACATATTAACATTTAATTTTATGTAATATAGTAGATTTATAAAATTATATTTATTATTAAATTAATAAAGTTGGAAATTAAATAAGAATAATGAATGACATTATTTAAGAAAAGTACCAATACATAATGAAACCAATAATATATCTCTTATTACATATTCTAGGGCCAATATTTTTGGCAACATAGAAGTTATATAGTTTTAAAATTATTTTGATGAGGTTTTTTCAGTTTTTGATAGAGACAAATGTCTTTTGAGGTTTGATGAAGTGTTGTGAAAATGTAACCTTTCATAATTAAGGAGGAGTGGTATTATTCAAAATACCAAAACATATTCAATATTTACAAGACAGTGTAATCCAATGTGCATAAATATTGATGATTAAAATTTTTTATAGATGATATCGTCTATCCAAACCTCTAAAATAGAAGAAAAAACATCTTTTAAATATGTTCTTTCATTCACATATCATTTTCTTTTTACGTTTCATATTCTACCAAGTTTACTAAAATATATTTAGTTACCTAGGTAATTTATATTTTATGAATACAATTATAATGAACCATATTAGATAATTAGAAACCAATAATAAAGAATATTTCATCCAAATTAATAAATGCAAATTTTCATTGTGTTAAAAAATAAATTTATCACATTAGTATATTACATGGAAAACTCAATTCTGATAATAATAGTTATAATTGATTTTGTAATCATTTTTGAGTAATATATTATCTATAAAATAAAAATTGGTACATTGAAGGAAAATAGATAATATTATTAAACATATAAAATTTATAAATCATAATGTAATATATTTATTATGATAAAATCATATAATAATATTTTACTTATTATAAAATTACACAACTATCAATTTTCACACTATTCCATTTAAATGAACATAAAAATACAAATGTAATGATAGAATTAGAATCCTTACTCTTCAAATATCAATATTATTGAATAAGTTTTAAAAAAACTAAAAAAAAAATACAATAAATATTTCAATTTAAATTATTTTTATTATTTTCATAGTCATTTATTTATTTTTACTATTAATTAAATAATTTTTACATTGGTGTTGGGAGATCATTTAAGATAAATATATAATTAATCATAAATTAAAAATAAACTAAAATAAAAAAAAATCATTAATCCAAAAATCAACAACAATATTCATTGAAAATATTCTTTTGTTTGAATGTGAGAACATAATTTATATTTAAATAACGGAGTGTGTCATTTTTTCTTTTAAAAAATTAAATTATTATATAGTTTAAATATTGGTAAATTTCACTTAAAAACCAATTAAAATATACTCTCTTATTATTGTGGTCGAAATATAGTGATATAATAGAAATTATTGAGGTTTGAGGGAATTTTTAACAATTATATTATTAGATTAACCTCGTGGTTCACTCCTTTTATCTGTAACCGTGGTAGTTATGTTTTACATTTTTTTACTATTTATTATAATAAAGAATTTAATTGATAATATTATAAGATAAAAAATATTTTAATTATAAATACTTAATCTATTTTCCTAAATTCCATTAACATAAGTAGAACATTTTAATTTAAAATGGAACATGTAGACACAATGAAAAAGCGCATTCCAAGGGAAGAAATTCATGTATAGAAATTAATAATATCCAAATTAAAAAAATCCTAACTTTTATTTATTATAATATTATTGAACTAATATTTCTTTTTAAATAATTCTATATCAAAATGGTTCTTATAAATTCAAAAAAAATTCAATGTTTTAAATGAGAACAATTTTTTTTCATGGTCAATAAAAATTTTATATTTTTAGTAAATTATCAAAAGTTACCTCTAATATAATTTTTTAATTTTGATTTAAAAATTGAATTTCATTTTGTTAAATTCATTTTCAAAATGGGGAAGAAATTAATTTTAATGCTTGAGCACAAAGCATGATGAGACTGCCATTTATAAAAACAATATTTATATTAAACATCTCTCTTTCATAAAATTGATTATTATTTTGATTATAATAAATAAATAATTATTAAATTCATTTTATACATGTGTAAAATATATATATTTTCAAAATTTGTATAGTTTTATTTATACTTGAATATTGAATGGGTATGTTATAAAGGTCCATTTATATAAAAATATTTTAAAATAATATTATGTTTCGTTTAGATATTGGGTTTCATGTAACATAACATATAAAATTGTTTAAAATTAAAGAAATATTTTTCAAGGGACGTTTAATATTATTATTCTATGGAATATTCTATAAATAAAAACAGTCCTCAATAATAATCTCATAGTGTTACATTCTATGACATTCAATAAATTTATCCCCTGTAATTCTATTTTGGTCATTATAGGTCTAACTATTGATGAAAAAACATTGTAGTAAATGGTTATCAAATAATCCTCCTGATAGGATATTAATTTTTGTATGATAGTCATCTACAATAACATATAACTGGGATTCTAGTTATGAGTTCATTTGTGGGTTGTGAATAATATAATCATGGAAGATAAGATTAAATAAATATAAATATTTATAGAGATCAACAATCACATGAAAGTTAATGATCTAAATAATTTATCAACCCCAAATATAGAAATCTATAATTAGATAAATAACCATTTGATTCATCAAAAATGTAGGAAATATGATTATATTTTTTTGAAAGATCCTTTTCCTTATGTTGAAGAATTATTTTATAATCTAGTTCTAGAATATAAAATAAATTTTCCAAAATGTTATATATCTATTTCATACACCTAATTTCTCAATTTGGGTTTCCTTTAATTTGATTCCAACATTTTTTTTAACTTTATTAAATGATTTTTCAATATTAGTTTTTATTCTTGAAGTAGTAATATTAAAATTTAATTGACCGTAATATCCATAACAGAATACGAGACTATGAAACATACTTGTATAAAAAATGGATAGTACATGTTTTATATTATAATATATTAATCTATAATACATAAATAGTAGATAAAAAAATAAACATAATCAATTTCATTAATTTTTAACTGTAAGATTCATCCAATATATTTCTGACAAGATTCAATATCTAAAAATAAAGTATGAAGGTATATATATTTTCAATATCTACTTACAATTGAATTCAATAACTTTGAACTTAATGTAACATTCTAAATAAGTGATTAAAGTGATCAATATAAAAACCTAATGAAATAATTCTTTCTTTCACATAAAAAATATACTATTTTTTAATATATTCCATAAATTAAAATATATAAAAAATCAATAAAATATTAAATAAAATATCAATTCACTAACCAATTTCATGTTATAAAATAATAATGCATAATCACATATTTATCATTATTATATTATCATAGAGAACATATTATTTGGTTTCTTCCCTTAATAATGTGTTTTCTGAATAGATCAACATTTCATTCAATCCCTTTTCTTTTTACCATTCAATATATACTTACTAATCCTTAAATAAAAACTAATAAATTTAATTCCATATCTGTTCTATTATTATTAAAAAATTGTCATCGAATCTTCTACAACATATTTCTTAAATATAAATAAACAATAACATTTACCATTCCACATCGTCTGTAGTTGAGTAATAAGCATCAACCTAATACCTTATCTTATTATGAGGTACACAACCAAATTTTATGGGGAATTGAGTTTCATTGTGACCCATATCTTTATAGTTTAATAATTCAACAATTAAAGACACCTTCATTTCATTTCAATCATGAGTCTGTGTTACATTCACCCCACACATGTTGAAAAATTACATTGCATTCAAGAATGTACTATGATGATTCTTTACATAGATGTCACATATTGGAAAATTCATCTTTATATTAATCCCATCATCCATTTTTATTGGGAATCTATTTATTATATTTTTTCCCTTGAAATCCATATTTGATGAATAACTATTTATTTATCATGATAGAACATTATAGAATATATTATTATTATTAAATGGTTATATAGACCAGTTCTCTTTAATGACTTGGTTTTAACCGATTAATGACATAGTTAATCATATTATTAAAATTATGTATGTAATTATTATAACTACTTTGAATTCATGTAATGTTTGATTCACACTTAGATACATTTTCAACCTCCCATTTTTCATAGACCTAGAAATTGTCTCTCTATATACACTCATTTCTCTTGATGAATATGATTTCCGAAGAATATTACATCACATCCTTCCAATCCATATTTTTATATTCCTCATTATCCTTAGTATTCTAAATTAATCTAATCCATTGATCTATATCTCTTGAGAGTTGATTAACATCCTAGAACCATTTTCCCATTTATTTCGTCCAAAAGAGAGAAATCTATTTTCTATGTTTCACATCAATAGAACAGATAAAAATATATTTTTAGTTTCATTAAATTATTGAGTATGATCATACATAAATATATATTTAATCCATATAATACATGGGGTGATTAGTAGGATTCACCATAAATGAATGTTTTTTCATCATAACCTGAGTTAGTTATGGAATTAAAGACATAATTTGTTGTATTCTAGCTATTGTTCAAGGTCTTGCTTCATGATATTATACAAACATGAAATACATATATGGTGTACTTGAGATGATACGGTTTCAATTCCATATTATAGGAACCATTTCAAAAAAACTTAATAAACTATTTTATATCATAATGTTATGAATTATATTATATAATCCCAAAAATAGTGAAATAGTTAAACTATATTGAAAATTTTATACAAGGCCAATATCATTATCTTAAAAATGGTTTCATTGAGAAAATATTCAAATCATATAAATTATTTACAATCCTTCAAAATGGCCACTAAAGAAAATATGAATTAATACAATAATATCAACAACTAGTTTCAAATGAGGTGCATAGTAAGGATTCTTTTAATGTACTATGAAATGCTCAAGTCAAACACTACATGCCATTTATGATTTTGTTACCCTATTTTATATCTATTCCACTACAATGTCCTCATATAGTATCTAGAAGTGGATTTATTTATAGGATAACCACAAAATATCTAACATAATAAATATTTAGGATGCAATAATATAAATATGATTATCCATAAATTTATCATACGGATATATTCAATAGTTAATGTTTCCTTCAATGTATTCCCAATATTTCTGTTAATCTTCATTTGATACAAACTAGATTGGCATAAACCCTAGTATACGAGATGCAGTAATTAATTTATTATATTTTCATAAGATATGTGTCATCTTATATGAAATAACCGAATATTTTATCAGTAATATTATGCTAGATAAATTCTTGAAAATATATTAACAATGGAAAAAATAAATAATTTTTTTTTATTTTCATTAAAAACATCATTGTTCCATTTATAATGACGCGGAAAATAAATCAGATAACATTAGTTATCATTATATGGATAAAAAACATAAGAAATTGGCAAAATCTAATTATGAGTAGTGGTATTCCTACAATGGAATCTATCATTAATAAATAAGGATTAATAAATATGAAACGTTTTATAATAAGAATAACTACCATAAAATCAACAACATGCCCATGATGAAAAATATGGAATGAATAAATAACTACCAAACAACCCCATATATATAATCACATGAGCATGAATATTTTTCATGGGTATTATAAAATATCGAATAATCACATGGAAATAAATATTTCATTTCATAAATATGTAATGAATAATTTCAGACAAAAAAATCATAAATAAATTTTTCCAAGATATCTATAATTTCATGTTGTAATTACTTGATATCATACACTAATGGGTATGTAATTAGTAAAAAACCAAAGATAGTTTTTTTAATTGGACTTACTGATGTAACAAGGGATATATTGGGCCCCTCAAAATACCTATTAAGTACAATTAATTACTCATATGAAAGGTTTAAAATAATCAAGAGAAAAATTATCACTAAAAATATATATATGAACTTTTATTAAATTCTATGTCCAATAATCATAATCATAAACCATATATATTAATATGGATAATTGTATACAAATAAAACATCCCATATAAAATTTTTCATAATCCTTGAGGAATAGTAATAAGGATTTTATCATTAAAACACACTTTCAATATATAATAATGAAAATTAGGGTTCTTCGGATTGATAAATTTAAATACTTTAAAATTAAATCAGTATAATTATTGGACATAATAACCTTTTTTAATATGAAATAAAGATACAAAAAATAAATTATAGAATATAATACAACAATTTTTTTTATATTAAATTTCTAAAATTCCAATGAAATATTTTTATAAAGTAGTATTCATGAAAGTGGCAGATTATAGACATTCTTAATATGATAAAACAAAAAATCCATTCGAATTTTCTATAAATGTAAAAAAGATAGGTGTTTAAAAAATTGAAATAAGATTCAAATTAATTTTTTTATAAATATAAATTCATGCATAAACATTAAATTACTGACTCGTTTGGGGATTATTAGAAATTTTATTCAAAATAAATTTACAAAAATATATTTGGAATCTAGATTATTTTTGAACGATGACATAAATAAAAGAAACTTTTCATAATAAAATTCGTTTTCATTTTTTAGAACCCAATAGTGGATAATTTTGAATTTAAATGAAAATATGTTGGTTAAACACATGATATTAAAATAGACTGTGTTTATGATGAATATGTTAAATAATTTCCCCAATTGATATTTCATCATAAATAATCATGAATAATGATTAGATTTTAAAATACAGACTTATAACTTTTGTATCATTTTCATCGCAAACTCAAAGAATGAATAACATAACAAACATTAAATACAATTCAAATAAAGGGATTCACTATATAAAATATATAAGGGATATTATATACAACAATCGACAAAAAGAAATTGGTGAATATTCCTTGGGTCTCATTAAATTAATAGTGATATTAGAGACATGTTCCAGATCTGTCATTTTCATCGTACATATTCAAAAATACTAAATTATAAATTTAAAATTATTATAAATATATTCCATAAACATAAAAATATATATCATCAAATATAATAGTTATTTATTGGATATTTTACCTTTTAATTATAATTTCATTTCTGAAATTATTGTATCATGTTATAATTGCTTTATTTTTCATTTATGTTTTTGTTTAATAATTTTGGACCATTTTATTTGATCATTGTTCCATAATATCCATAATTTTATTCATAATATAAATATAATATATAATAATTCTATGATATATACAATTTTGTATAAAATTTTAATATTGGAAAATGAGATACATTGTTCCGGGAGACCAAAGGTCATACAAATTCAGGAATGATGTTTCTATTTATCTAATGGATTGAACAATAGAGAATTTATTATTTTAAATGGGATGGAAGGTAAGAAGGTATATATGATAATAAAAGTTTTTTACTTATATTATTATCATAAATATCATATATATATATATTTATATTAAATACATCATTATATCTTGTAGTTAAATGTTGTAATGAAAAATGATATATATCAGTTCGTGATGTGGTAGTTTGACGCACACATCATCAATGACTTTTCCCATCATATATAATAAGAGATATATATATAGAATTAAATAATCATAATAGATTATAATTATATGTTATAAAATATTTCTATTACATTGGTATTATTTGGACATGAATGAAGGTGTTAAGATAATAAGAGAAGAAGAAAGGTCATTTGGAAGAATATTTCCATCGATTAGAGAATTTTATGTTTAATATCATATTATGGTCCATGATGTTGATATTTTTAGATGATAATAATCTCTCTATTTTTTGTTAATATGTTGGGAGAGGAATTTTGTATTTTATTTTTCATACAAATGGCTTCTTTGGGGTGTATAAGTGAGTAGAGAATGATTCATTTTATAATTTCAGAGGAGTGAAATTTTTTAAAACCCAACACTAGTCATTAATATTAACTCACCCTCATCTCATGTTCCTCTAAAATTAATAGTAAATATATTGGATGGACGATTTGGTAGAAAATCCCTCTAAAAAAATAAAAATTCATTTTGAACAGTTTGTTCCTTAACATCCTTGTTTTATTAATATTACCATTTTAGTTTCCACCCCAATGACTATTCCATTTTTATTTTTCTTGGATAGATGGATTTTACGAAATATATTTTAATATTACATTTATGATAATTTAGAATGAATTAATATAAATATGATATAATGATTATTTATTAATAATACTAATCCTTTTGAAAATTAATTTTAACACATTGGCATGTATCATGAAAAACATTTTTTTAACATTAATAGTGGAAATTTGGTAGTACTTTTTAGAGTTAAATATTGTATTTATAATACAAAAAATATTCAATTAATGGACTTTGGTTTGAATTTTTAAACATTTCAAAGTTATTAGTTAGAATATATTTTTGTTAATTTAATATCATTTAATAAAATATTATTTACTATAAAGAACAATTATTTTAATTTAAAAATTATTAATCTAATTGAAAACTAATGATATCAAGAAAATGATGAGATTGTATATATTATATTAAAAAATATATAATGTTTTATATTTTTCTAAAAAAAGGTCATCTAACATTATAATTAACTCAATATATATTAATTATAATATTTTTTGTATCATTTATTTAATTTTTTATTATCTAAATAATTAATTCATCATCAGTATGTAACCATTTTAAAAAAATATATAATTTTTAAAAATTATAAATTAATAATTTTTCTGAAATAATTTAACTAAGATAAAAATTACTATCAATATTAATTGACATTTTTTCCCTATGTGAAAGCAAAACAAAAATTTAAAATGAAGTGGGTGAAATTTTGAATTTTTCTTCTCGTGAAATTTTATATAGGCCACAATCTTGGAATAGTGTTCCAAAAACAAATAAATATAGATCCAATTTTGATAAGTGACTAAATATATATGTAAAATATAAAAAAAAATTAGGTTAATATTAACCCTTATAGTTTAATTTGTCCTTAAGAAAAACTCTTATTAACCTAATCCTGGGTAAGTAGTTTTTATAGTTTTTATTATTCATTAAGAAAAAAAATATGTTCACTATATTTTATAGTCTTAATTAGAATGATTTCAAATATGGAATTCAATTTTTCAAATTCTATTCAAATTAGTAAAAAATTATAATATAATATTAAATCCATATATGTGGTGAAAAGAATATTTTCCAAAAAGAATATTCTAAAAAGTGTATAACGAATTAAAAAAGTAAATCAAAATAAAATCAAATATAATGACAAAAATTTAATTTATTAAAATATAAATTTACTAATATTAATTTTAAAAATATTATCCAAATTGGAAATTTAAATTCATTAATCAAAATAGATAATTTACAATAAAATCTTGTATTGGTGACTATTTGAGGAAAATGTATTCTATAGAAAAAATATTAATTGTTCACAAAAAAAATAATTATCTCTTTATGATTTCACAAATTATATTTATTTTCAAAAATATTTTTTTAAATATTGGTAAAAACAATTGTTTTTTATATTTGTGTGAAATATGTGATGAGATATGATTATTATTATAACCGGGTATGATGTTAAAAAATAGATTTTGAGTACTATAGAAAGTGTCATTGATCAATCAAAATGTTTTAAAGAGAAGATAAATTATTGATGGTGGAAAACAAGTCCAAATTCTAATGATATTTGGATTATTATTATATTGTAAAAGTATATATATTTTCCAAGAAATTGATTCAAATTGTTTAAAAATAAAAGGGTTTTTCATTCCATTTTTTAATAAATTTGGAAGTGAATGTGACATTTTTTTGGAAAAGGATGAAAGTGTCCAATATAAATATGGTTCTTCCTGTAGTTTCATTGTAATGGATGAGAATGTAATCACTAACTATGGAATTTAAATTATATTTATAATTAAAATGTCAGAAAATGAATCTTTTAGTGTTCAATAAAATTTTTATATCATTTATTGATTGGAAAATGAAGGATCAAGATGTGACCAAATCTATATATAATACATTAACACATATTTATTGAAAAAAAAACAAAATCTACATATGAATCCAAATTTAATTTTATTGGTAATGAGAGTTTGAGATAAATGAAAAATGGTATTATAAATTTATTTTAGATTCAATGGAATCAAAATTTGGATAGTTATTTTTTTTATTATTGTCAATAAAATCCAAAGTGGTCGAATTTTTCAATAATTTTTCTATGCATTCGATATGTTTAAAATATCAATTGATTTTTTGGAAATAATTTTTAATGATTAAATATTTTGAATAGAAATTTAACATTTATATAATTATAATTGATTATTATTCTTGTTGGAAGAAATTGAAAATATGTTGATGTAGAAAAATAAATTAGTGAAATTGTTCAAGATTTTTAAATGACAGAAGTTTTTGGAAATGGTTTTAGAATCAAATGATATTAATGATTCATTATCAATCATTAAATAGGGTCACAACATTGTGTGGAAAAAGATGGTAGTGAATGTTTTTAAATTAAAGGCATAAATGATGATGTGAATGTAGTATGTTATATAATAATATAATTGTGAGGTTTTTACTAGAAGTTGTTCTTGAAGAAACATGGATGTTGAGGAAGTTATTTTTACTATCGATGCTTGAACATTATGTATATATTCTCTCTTATATTGGAAGATATGAAAATATTATATTTTATAAACATATGTTTTCATTATATATAAAATATTTTTACTGTCTATGTCTTGAATTATATAAGTGGGGAAATTGGGAAATCCATGGAATATGGTCATTACATATCATTTTTATATTGATATTAACATTATATATATGATTAGAATAATTAATATATTTATATATATTTTTATATACCTGGTTATCATTTTTTATGATTATAATATGTAATAAATTACAAACATTATTTTTTGGATGATGTTTTATAATTTTCATCAAATGTAAGAACATTATTTGGTGTTTCATGATATATAGGAATGAAATTTAGATTAGGGGAAAGGGTATTTATGTTTCATATATAAGTATTTAGATGGAAATAAAATATGAAAATTTAAAAACAATAAAAAAGTTCTTAGATCATTCATCAAAAAAATGAATTATGATACATATCATGCCATAAGATATCGTGAATAATGTAGCCTATTCATGCAATTTGGAATATTTGGAAGGATATGATCATGTAATGATTACAAAGGATCATAATGGTTCAAGTATGAAGTTGATATTTTATTTTTCTATGAATAATTCTATTTAAAATATATTCACATTATCATCATGTTATCATATCACTACTTTATTAGTGATAATATTCATAGATTTTGAATATATAGCAAATGACCACACTATGATGAAAATATTCAAATTGTGAATTTCTTATTTCAACAATATATGATAGATTCAATTAAAATTTAAAATATCCTTGTTTCATTAAATTTAATGTTGTTACTATTGTTTTAATGAATTTTTATAATATGGGTATTTATGCAGTACAGTTTTCCTAATATTTGACAATTTGGGGAAGTAAAATCTAATCAATTCCATAAAACCAATTGCATGGATGCAATAATAAGTTTTAAAATTGTACAGTAGATGTTTAGTAAATATTTTTATTATATTTATCATATATATACTCGTTGAAAATAAGATTGGTGAGTTATATATACATTATTGTTCATCATATTCAGTAACATATTGATGATGAATCGAAGGGTGCATTTATAATGGTTGAAGATTATATTATTAATATATGGAATATTTAATAAATATTTTTAATATAATTACAAAAATTAAAAGATTACGTCAAATTTTATTAAGTTAAAATATTAGAATTTTATGAAAAAATTGACAAATTATAAAATATAAATGTGAAATATCATTAAATATTTTAGAAAATGAATAATTAATCAAGTATATAAAACATACCAACAATAAAAATTATTTTTCCTTACGTTCTTCCATATTCATCATCACCTTAATTGAAACTATATATGTAAAAAATAATAAGTTATATAATATACCTATAGAAAGAGATGTAAAAAATTGACTGATTTGAGTATATAATGAATGTCATGTTAAATATAGTAATATAATCTGACCAATATTTATATGATTATTTGAAATATGGTCATTAAGAATATATTTTATGGAAATATTTTCATTTTATTTATGGTCATGGGGTATTCATATAATGATTTAGTATATTGAATTTGTGTAGATTGTTGTAATAAATCTAAATTAATACAATTATGTAATGAAATTAAAAAACATATTAAATTATTTAATTTATATATATATATATATATGAATTTGAGACCTATTATAAATATTTTTAATTTTTAAAGTTATAGAACTTCAAATTTAAAAAATTTAATGAATGATTATCATAAAAATGTCCTCATAAAAATTTACTATTTCTTATTAAACAAGTGATAGAACTTAGTGACTTAGGAATAAAGTCTTTTATTAATTTAAAGTATTATTCTCAATGAAATATAATTTTCCAAAATATTTTATGTTTTTAAAACAATTGATTTTTATTGAAGAATAAATAATATATTAATAATATTTATTTATAAATAAACTAAATAATTATAATCTAAATATTTCTAGATTTCAGGGAATATAGAAAAAATTTAATAGATATTGTTTTTATATAATAACAATTTTTAATTATAAACAAATATATTAAAATGCAATTTCATCCGAATATGTAAATTTTTTATAAAATTCATGTAATTATTTTAATCAACATATATCATTTTTAATATATAAATTTTTATTTTCAATATAAAAATAATTTTCCAATGAAATTATTAGTAACCAGGTTAAAATGTTTATTTATAAAATACATCATTTAACTCAAAAAGTGTAACTTGTATTTAATTGAATTATATCTATAACTATTATTGGTTAATATAATATAATTTTTAAAAATAAAACAAATATTTATATACATTTAAATTTTTTTATATGTGAAATTAAAATAAACATTACTCAGTGTATAAAGACATATTTTTCTAGAAGAAAGGTTTCTATGTATTATATATATTAATTTAAAGTCTAAATTTTTATTAATTTGATTATTAATGATAATAAAATCTTTATATAATTAGAATAATTGTGTCAAAATATTGTAATAAGGGTCATCAAATATTTTAAGCAAAATAATAATTACCATTGTAAATATTTACCCATGGCTAACAATAATAATAATGAGTAAATCATTGTAGGCCAAAATATATAAAATTATGATGGAACATAATTCATATATAAGTCCATTTTATATTTTTGAAATAAAACATTTAATTACATATATACATTTAATCACCTAACTAACATAAATCTGATTTGATTCAATCTTGACACCTTACATATTAATAGTTTGTATGGAAAATTATTTTTTTGACTATAAATTTTGATCACTTCCAACAACATATAACCACTATGTCCCTTCTAATTTCAATTTTATAACTACCCATTGTACCTCTCCTAGAATTCTATTCAATAATTGGAAGCCACTTGTTAAATGAAGTTGTCTTGAGCCCTATATTTCCAACATGTCATTCATGGAAACATTCAAGTTCTCAATACGAGTAATATCCACTCCAAATGATTTTATTCAATATAATTATTCTCAAAATCAATTATAACCATACAACTACAATACAATTAAAATAATTGATAATGATTATTTTTTAATATTATAGCAGAACATATATTTCTAGTAAATAATTTAACAAATGAGAATTATTTTTTTAAAATAAAAAAATATAATAAAGATAAATTATTCATTCTATAAACAATAGAAAAAATCTACCATTGAAAACGTAAATACCTAAGAAAATCAATAAAAATAGGAAAAATAACTTCTAGCTGTTATTGATATTTAATTTTACTTATTCTATAATGTATTATTATTTTTAACCTATCATAGTAATTAGAATGAATTTTTTTAAATATAGTTAAAAAATAATAATTTCATAAAAATTCTCCAAATAATTATAATTTTTTATTAATTATATCATGTTCATGTTTTTTTCTTTCTAACTACTTATATGAATTAGGTTATAAATTAAAATCATGTATAACAATGTAATATAATTTAATTTTATGATTTCATACTAATGATTAAATTGGGTGTTATTTTTCTTAAAATTTAATATTAATATTTAAAGATGAATTTAATATTGGAATTTTTTTTCAATAAACATAAGTAAATTAAAATATTCACCGATTTCATCTTAAAGAATCAAAACTAAAATTATCACTAAATGATATTATAAAATGGTGAGTATAAAAGGAAATTCTATTCCAGAACCATAAATAATGTTTACATGCTAAATTTTGTATCTCATAATGGGGATCAACATCAAAATTACAGAGGGTGTGTGAAACAGTCAAAAGTTATAACATCTAAACTATAATATAATTATTCTCTTAAAAATGTATAATATATTATTTTATTTTAAGTGTTTAAAAATAATATATTAATATAAGAATCTGAAATATGTAATTAATATGGTTTTTTATAATATAAGAGTTTTTAGCGCATATATCAAAGTAGGAATCCATGGTAAGGGACATTGTTAAATAGAGGTTTATTAATTATTTTATAAGTAAACATCATTAAATTTATTCTTATATCTGTGTTGTATACTATATCATGATTTATTTATATTATAATTCATCTTATTTTTATAAGTTTTTATATATCATTTTTACTATAGAGTTGGTCAGAGTGAGTAACTCAAGAGGGGAGTGAGTTGAGAAGCTAATTGAATCCTAGGTTTTCGAAATAAATCAATATAAAATGAAAATAATGTAACACACAAGAGTTTCGGTATCAAGAAGATACTTAATCCCCTCCACTATGAAATAATATGCTTCTAAGAAGATTATAATAATAATCAAGCCAATCCATATCCTAGATCTGTAAAAAGAAACAATAAGAATTTATATGGACAAATGATCCTCTTCCACAATTATATGCGCGTTTTAAAATTGAATATTTCATTCAATGACATCGTCCAAAAACATATATACGTAAAATATTTAATGTAATAATTTATAATAACATGTATTCTATGGTTTATGTGTAAAAAAATCTCTTTGTAAACAAAATAATGAGACATTGTTTTAAAAACCCATTGATAAATCAAAAAAATAAGAAGAAAATAGTGATTCTTATCCTAGTATGGTTATAATGTTCTCTGTTCTCAAATCATATTTGTAAGTGATTTTGAGCCGCCTTATTGAAGGTTGTATTAAAAAAGATGATAATATGAATTCAGAGGAATGTTCGAGAAGATTTTGGTTAGTGTCTCAATAAATATTTCTAATGGATTTTGTTTCTCTGTTTCATTGGTCATTATAGAATATGGATTAGTAATATTGTACAGGTTCACATATTCATTATAGTATTTTCAATAGAATTTTCATACAGTTATCATCATCCAACACTTTCACATAGTTAAATGATCACTGTCACAAATGTTGAAACAATAGTTGATGTAGATCCAAAATCCTAAAAAAATCATTGACTATGTCAATAATAATGGAACAGTTTATACTTGAATTGAAATATTTGTTTGAGCCTTCCAAGTCAACGCCCACTAAATAATGGAACTGTGAAGCTAGTGATGAATTAGCATCTGTCAGTATCTTTGATCAGAGGTACATCATGCCGGTATTGATATAGAGTCCAATGGTACCATGTCCTACTAGTAAATCATTGGAGGTGACAAATCAAGCAATCACAAGCTTGAAAGTAACTCTAAGGGTGGTTAAAATCATGGAGGTTCAAATCTTGGTAGTAACTATGGTGGTAGTTACAACTCTAGTGGTGAATCATCCTTAATGGTGACTCATACAATGCAGTAAGTCGCTTTAGTCGATGCTTCTGGATGGTGGTGACCCACTTCAACAATTAGCCTAATTATTGTAAAAACTATATTACTATATAAAATTATATCAGAGAAATTGCAATTCATAAGTACAAAAATAATCATGGTTTGTTATCATTAAAAAAAGGATGTTCTAAACACACTCCCAAAAGGTGGTTCCAACAATCTCCAATTTATTTATGATCACTTTCACGACCCGTCTCCCCAGGCCCGTGTCATGACTTCCCTAAGGTCACCTCCCAAAGGATACGGACTGGAAACTTGTGCTAAAGGCATCCACCTACAAGTGGGATTCATTTTCCAGAGTACATGTACACACACATACACACCCATCCATTTCCAAAGACACTAAAAGGGAAAAAAGTATTCTAAAACAAGGCTGAGAAAAAAATTCATGTGAATGCATGTGGGCCAGAATAAAAATCAACAAATGAAATGGAATAAAAAACTAAAAAAGGACATATGATGGATGTCTATGAGAAACATCAACTTACTGTATGAGTAGTGAAGCTACTAGATGTAGAAGTAGTATGTCCTCTCCACCTGGTCCTACTGGGCCCCACCTGGTCATAGGACACCACGTCCACCATCATCGAATCCTCAAGTCTCGTCCCCCTGAGCAGTTTTGTTGAAAATTCGATCATCTACACCAGACACAACACATGAAGGAGAATCTTGTGTAAGGGTGAATATAACGATAATCAATAGGGACCCCAAGAATAAAAGGAAAGACCATATATTAATTCTAAAAGCATATCATGAAGAAAAATCACAACTCATTAGGCTTCTCACACCAGATTTATTCTAGGGTAGTGACGATATACTCATAAGTCATGTCATTGAATTTATCATATTCCAGAGAAATCCCCCTCTATAGAGTAAATTGTTCATGCACTATCATAAAGATATTTTCCTCAATAACCTTGGTTTGTTGGGGAACTCATACCTGATAAGTGTCATGGGTATTCTTTCGCACACAAATCCACTCACCATCGTGGGTCTACCGGGACACACAGAGCCACTTCCCACCTTTTCTAGTCAATGGTACTCCTCCTATCGAGTACTATGGTTCTATTAGGTTACATAGAGATTCTCCCCACCATGGGCATGCAGGGTCACATAGATCGGCTTCCCACATGGTAGTCATCAAGTTGTCTTCGGGTCTCTACCAACCAAAGTGTTATGTATGTAGCGTGCTAGGGAGAACCACACCTCAAGCCATTATTTTCATATCAATGTCTATGAAAATCAAAAAAAATCATGAAAAAAGATCTTCCTCATCATGAGGGTCACAAAGCCGCAAAAATCTCATCAATCGAACACGTGATTTGCAAGGTACATGAGTTTTATTTACAAGGGGCCAGTTGCAATGGGGTCATGTCTAGCCCAGTTGGACCGACCCAACAAACATATCCCTGTGGTCACACACACCTCAGTTCATTTAAATAGACTCAACCTTACCTGATTTAGGATGGGATTAGTCTACTCAGGCATGGCCATTGACCCAGGCCCAATGGTTCTCGCAGGGCTTGGCCCAGTTTTGCTAGGGGTTCACCCCCCTCGGTCGTTCAGTGACCCCGTCTAGTCTAGCATGTCCCGAATGGTTCTGTTCTATCCAACAGGGCTACCGGTCTGGCCCACCGGTGTTGATATAGAATGTTGGGGGCCTAGACCGCCAGCTGATGACTGGCCACTCCATCGACCGGTGGTACGTTGTCCCGCCTAGACGTGGCTGTCGCACAGCTTCTGACCCCATCTGTCCCCGTGGATGCGGGGGCCCTCTAGCCTCCATCCATAGTTGACGGACCGTGGCCCATACATCCCATATGTCCCGGATGAATACAACCCTCTCCAGTATAGTCAGTGAGGGTCGACTAATTTTGAAGCAGCTATAGAGCCATTTGGCGCCACCCCTTCACACGACCAGCATGGGCTGGCCGTCAGTGATGGTTGATGTCACTACAGTGTCGTTGGTGTCGTGCTGATGGCGGGGTCGTAGTGGAACCTTTTGCAGGACACCTTAGTTGCTCTAGTGGTATGTTTTTTGATCTATCTGCTCTGACAGTCCTCTTTGGTCACTGACATACATGCTCAGGCCCCAGAATAAAATATCCAAAAAATTGAGTATGTGACCATCAATAACACACGAGCGAAGGTACTTGGTCCTTGTACATGTCATCCTTGGTCCTCCGTGATAGGGGATTAAACCACGGGGGAGGTTCTAGGATTAATGTTCAATAATTTCATTCATAGTTTCAATATTGAATAATAAAACCCCTTGAAATGTCTACCTCCCACATATACAAAAGAATCAAGGATCAAATTTTTCATGAGTTTGTCTGTGTTTGGAGTTTCAAGAAAAAGAGAAGAGTGGGGAAGTCAATATAAATAAAAATCAAAACCATACCTCTATGTCATTCAGTGTCGAATCGTTTATCCTTGAGAATTCATGGCGTCTATGTCACAACTTTTAGCTATGTTCCATGAGTTTGTGTCAAAGACAATAATGTCTCCCCAGTTTTTTTCATTGTACATCATTGTATAGGAATTCCATGTTATATTCATCATAGAGTCTCCAAGGATGGATATCTTCATTTCTAACATGCCAAATAATTAATGGAAACATGTCATAGCAATTCAGTTATGTTTTGACCTCGCGTTGTTACTATATATCATTAATGAAACTACATTGTCGTTATGTTTCTTTTATTCCATCATTACGCTACATGATACTTTCCATTTTTGGGCCTCATTAATACGCCATGTCACCATTTCGTTATTCCACGACAGCGTCGTCATCCACTGCTCAACTGATGAGAATGATTATAAAATAATTTTTTAAATTACTGCATTATTTTTCTAACAAATTTCCAAAATTTAAACATTTACGTTCATCCTTTACCGACCAATGTTATGTCAATTCGAGGAAAATCCTAGTGTTTTGGGATCAAAGGTGTCTTCATATATTCTATCAATGAAGTAGCTCAAATATTAGGAAAACCTTCTCACCTTTTTTCTGAATGTACAGTAAAAAATATTGAAATTATATTAAGGGATCTCCGGGCCCCAGAATCACATGCCTTTAGAGCATGTGGTCTCACAATAATTACGTATAATTTCAAATAAAATACACAGAATAACTGAGACATTACATTCTGCCCACCTTATGTGTCTACTTATTCAAATTCCAAAACAAAAACTAAACATACATATAAGGGTTATTAACAAAAATTGGAGCCTCCTGTTCCATTGTGCTCTCCGGGAGATTCACATGCTGCCACAAAACTCACATCAAAAGAATCGACTGCCTAAGTAGATCCCACTCCTGATGATCCTCTATCTATGCGAATAAATATGAAAACCACTCCCCATCATCATTGTCCTACTCACCCAAGTCGATGATGTGCTATGAGTCATTCATGTACCTCCTCAATTGTGACACGTGGAAAACATCATGCACCTGGTGCATTTGTGGGGGAAGGGCATGGTTGTACACAACCTATCCAACTCTACTTAGGATCTAAAATGGTACAATTAACTTTGGAGAATTCTTGTTGCATCATCCAAATATCCATAATACTATTGGGGTGAGACCAAAAGGAACACGTGGCCTCCCTCCTCAAACTCCAAGGGTGTCCAAATTTTGTCGACATAAGTCATCTGCATGCTCTGTGAAGTCCTAATTCACTCCTGTATGATGTGCTCCATCTCAGTGGTATCCCATACCAACTCCAGAACCTTGAGTGATGACTCCCTTTAGTCTATCCCGCTATGAGGTATCTGCAAGGCCATCTGTAAAAATCCTCGAAATGTGTCATTACAATGTGGGAGTGATAGCTGTGGTTGTATGTAAAGTTCTATAGTGGTAGGTGGTCCTCGGATATATAACCAATGTCTAGGATGAAATCATGTTACATGTCCTCTAGGGTATGTATGATAATCTCAATCTGACCGTCTGTCTGGGGATGAAAAGTTGTTCTCAATCTTAGTTGTGTCCCAAATGCCTCCTATAATCCCTTCTACATTCAGGATTTGAATCCAACATCACAATCTCAGATGATCATTAAAGGAACCCCATGGAGCCGCACTATCTCCGGGATGTAGAGGTATCACAATACCTCAATCGTTCTGAACTCCCAGATGGGTAGGAAATGAGATGACCTGTTGAGTCGGTCAACAATAACCCAAATAGAATCACGACCCCAGTACATACATGGTAACCCCATGACAAATTCCACGGAGATAACATCCCATTTCTACTCTAGTACCTCATGTTGTTGGTCTAGGCCTATTAAAACATGATGCTTGTCCTTCACTTTATAATAAGTGAGGAATCATGAAATGAACTCAGCCACCAATTTCTTCAACCCTGGCCACCAGTATTGACGTAAGAGGTATTGATACATCTTAACCACTCTAGGATGTAATTCCAAATGGAATATATGGAACTCCGTCAACACCTCCTCCCTCAACGTCACTGGCACTAATGTGCATCATGTAAAAAAGATGACATACTCCCCACCAATAGAAAATCCATCAAGAGAACATCCTGAGGATATCTGAGCACGTTGGGCCTCACTGTCAACACCCACAATTTGTGCCTCCATAACTCACTGTAATAATGGGGGAGGGATTGTCATAGTCTAGAGGTATGATTCTCTATCAGAATCCCCTAAGGATATCAGAATCATGGATAGCTACTCCATCTCCTCACTCAGAAGGTGAAAACCAAACCTTCTTCTCACTGTGTTTGCCAAAATGTTCACAATTGTAGGAGTACAGACTATCAAAATGTCATAGTCCTACCAGAACTAATTCAATACATGTTATCTCATGTTAGGATCCTTATATGAGAAGATATACCAGATAATCTTGTGGTCAATGTAGATGGTAAATCATTCATCCATCAAGTAGTGTCACAAAATTCTCAGGGCATAGACCACTATTGTTAACTATAGGTCAAGGGTCACATACTTTTGTTCATGTTTACTAGAATATCATGGGACTTAGTTGATAACATATCTCTCCTACCTTATGAAACATCCTAGAAAGTTCCATGATGAGTCGTAGTAAACTATATACCCAATTCCATCTTCTGGTAGTCTCATGATTAGTGAACTAGTCATTCTTCACCCCATACCCTAGAAACTCTGCTGGCATTTTTCTATCCACATTAAGGGTTTTTTATTTTATGTAAAGGCAGATAAGGGTGCTACTACTCTATAAATTTATTGTATAAACCACTGATATGAAATATCCAACCCCTTTAAGCTCTATAACTCATTGAAACTACTGGTTTTCTCCCAAGATGACATTGCCTCTATCTTTGCTGGGTCAACCACAACTCCAACCATTGAAATGATGTGTCCCAGAAAGTGCACCTCCCAAATCCAGATCTTTCACTTCTAAATCATACTATAAATATGGTTCCATTGGATTTTATCTGGTCATATATGTATTTATGTACCACTCTTCTCTACCAAAGTAGTGAGTGATCTCCTGCATCCTCCAATGAATGATTTTTTATGACACATAATGGTTTTCCTTCTTTCTTTTGAAAGAAAACCTAGTCCCATATCATCCAACACACCACACTATATTCCTAAAACAATCAATCTGATCTTGATGTGTTGATCACCAGTTCATATAAAAGATAACGGCGTAAGGCCAATATGATCCCTACTAGGATATCCCACCCAAATATCACACCTCCTAGAGAGATACCACACTGCTGACACCAATGTGTAATCATCGAGTCATATCTCATAGATTCCTTTAGCCATAATGATTGAGCCAATGGATCCCATGGAATCTCAGAGAACTGAAAGAGAGTCATGGAAAGGATTGAGTGACTAGAATGTGTGTTTATATGTAACACAAATAGTTTAGAGAAGACACAAATAGTAACTGAGATAATATTTTGTGTGTCGTGTTTGTATGTCTCTGATACTTGGATTTCATCTCACCCCCTATCCTCCTGCTCCATGAGGCCGGGGTCGATCACCTGGGGTGGTGGTGGTAACACCTCAAATTGTATCCCACCACCTGATGCTTGACCACCTACCCTGCTTCGCCCGATTCTCTACGAACGTCCTCACTCGAACCGCTACTTCTACCTCGATGAAATCTTGACCATCTTCTAGTCATCTATATGGTGGTCCGGGAAATCATGTGCCATTGGTACTAGCCTGCCACATGCGTTGCACATATTGTCTCCTTGCTAGCTCCCTCTGGACTAGAATCCATACACTACTGACACTGAATCATGGGGTTAGCCTTTGAATGACCTATCCTTCTTGGGACCACAAGTCTGCAGCCTGCTAGCTACTGAAGACTCTATTGCCTTTGAGCGACCTTTAATTCATGGGACCACTTGTCAGCTGCCTTCTACCTACTGAAGACTCTACTTAGGCAGTGATGCTAATAGATAACAATGATCCTTTGATAATCATCCAGATTCCCTTCTTGGATGCTCAAGCCCTGAAGAAAGGTCCTTACAACATATCAGTAGAGTAGTGTGAAATCTCTATGATCTCCACTGAGTACTCATCCATCATCATGTGTCCATACTTTAGGTGAAGAATCTTCAAAATCTACATAGAGAACAAGGTCGCTGGAAAAAACTCTTATCGGAAAATCCAATAAATGTATGCCCTGGTATGTGTCGCCTCGTTCAATGTCTAGGTGGGCATTCTCCACCATATCCCTATTGAGACCTATAGAATGCTCCCAACCATAATCTCCATATGGTAAGGTGGTGTACTCCCTATGAAGAAGACCCATATCGCAGCCTCCAGCCATTCCATAGTGAACGGAGGATCTGTCATTCCCCTAAATGTGGGAGGACTTCTTCTCTAAAACTCTTGTAGGGAACTAAGCCTATGAGAATCCACATCTGGAACCACCGACAGTAGATGCTGAGCACTGGGTAGTGGTAGCATTGGTGCATCACCTAGTGGGTCCATCTTAAGCACTGGCCCCTGATTAGATGCCTTGATGCTAAGTGGGTTTTCCAAACTACCTCGTATTGGGACCCTGAATCGTCATCCATATAGAGGCATCCTGAGATAGATCAAGATGAACCACTATTAGAAGGTTATACATGCTGATCTGAATTTTATTCAAAATAACATATGAAGACACTTATGTAACAAATACTTCCATGTATTCTGACAAAAATCATAATTCAAGGTCTGGATATATGGATACATCTGTAGTCATCACATCACAGGAATCCCCAAATCGAAATGTAGGACATGAAAAACATAACAGTGTTTCTCCAAAACAAAACAAAGACACATATCCTTGTGGTAAAACCGACTGGCCTCCAATACCAATTTTTTACAACCCGTCCCACAGGGCCCATGCCGTGACAAACACAAGACCGCCTCGAGAAGGCCAGTGGCTAGAAACTAGCACCGAGGGAATCAACCCACATTTTTAGGGAATTTTATTGAGTACTTGAATGCACAAACACACCCAACCACATCGCATCACACTAAAAGGGGAATAATTTATAATCAAACATGACTAAGTACAAAGTACAACTGAAAGCATGTTGTCCAGACTAAAAACCCAACAGAATAACTAGAACAATAATGTACAATAAGGAGATCAGATGGTCATCTGCGAAAAAACCCACTGATTGTTAGAGTAGTGAAGCTAATTGAAGCTGAAGTAGTATGTCCTCTCCACATGGACCTACTAGGCCCCACTTAGTCCTAGTACATATTTTCCACTATTGTAGCATTCATCAGCCCTGTCACATTGAGCTCCTCTGTTGAAACGTCGATCATCTACACCAAACACAACACATGGGGGTAAATCATGAGCAAGGTTGAGTATAAAAATACTCATTAGGGACCCTGGGACAACAAGGAAAGACCACACATCAATACTCAAATCATAGCATAATGAAAAATCACATAGAATAAGGGTTCTCAAACCTGGTATATTCTAGAGTGGTGATAGTAGTATCACCTTTCATGTCATCAAACTCCTTGAATGCTAGAAATATACACAATTATAGAGAATAGTGGGCCTTTGGGGTCACACAGAGCCGTTTACCACTGACCTTGGACAACGGTACATATCTATGATGTGTACCAAGGATTTGGTGGGTAACACAGAGCCAATAAGAATAGTGGGCCCGACTGGTAACACTGAGTCACTTCCCACCATGTCCGAACTGAGGTGCTTCTCCTATTGAGTAACATGGGTCTATAGGGTGACAGTGATCTTAACCCCACCATGGGCCTTCTGGTTCACATAGATCCGATTTCGACGGGTATGTCATCGTGCAGTCTTCATGTCTAAGATGACTACATGTTTCTATACATAGTACACTACAGTGAACAACTCCTCAAGCTTTAAGTCATATTTCAAATTAATTTAATGTCACCAAAAATCATTCCAAAATCTCCACCTCATCAAGAGGGTCCCAACAGCAAAACAGATCATTAATCGGACACACTATTTTCAATCTACGGGTGTTTTAGTAACCAGGGGACCAATTACAATAGAGCACAGTCCTCCCCAGTCAGATCAACTCATGAAACCCAACCCAAGAGTCCCAAATACCCATGCACAATGGGTCTCACTGGGACCATCCCAATTTCGCCGGTGTTCTATCCTGCCTAGTCACCCGAAGACCCAAACTATTATTTCCCAGCACGAAGCCCTCAAGTAGGGCCTACCAAAATGTGTTTATCCCAAGGCAATGGGACCAGTCCACCTATGTAGGACTGGCCCGATTGGTACTGGACCCGCTAACTCAGGTTCAGCCATTAGAGAGGCTAGTGGTGCACCGTTCTTCCTAGATCCTTCACCCGCACTGCGTTCGGCCTCATCTGGCCCTAAAAATGCAGGGGCCCTCCAGCCTCCAGCTGGGGTCGGGGGACCGTGGCCCACACCTCCCGGGTGGCCCGGACGTGGGCCACCCTCTCCATGTAGCAGGTGCCTAGCATCACGGTTTCCTCCAGCCTCCAGATGCGGTCGAGGGACCATGGACCAAACCGCCTGGGTGTCCTGGAAGTGGGCCGCCCACTTCACATAGCACCCACCTAGTGTCGCGGTTCCCCCCCCCCCCCCCCGATGACATGATTCTCACTGATGCATCCTCCTCCTATCGAAGTTCCTCGACGAGTGCACTGCCATCATCTGTTTCAGTCAGAGAGGGTCGTAAGCCTCTACAACTATCATGGAACCATTTGGAACATCACCATTCACAATGTCAGCATGGTCCTTCCACAACTTCCAGTTTCTAGTGCCATCACACTGATGGTTCCATACCAGCAGCACAATCTACGGGCCAACATATTTTCTCTGGTGGTGTGTTTTCTAATATGTTTATGCCTATGGGCCTCCCGGATCACCTCCATATTTGATCTGGCCCTATAATCGAATTTCCACCACTTAGAGAATGCACCCATCATGATCGCACCATTGGAGGTGCTCAGGCCTTTTTCCTATAATCTTGTGCCCTCTGCAATAGAGGATTAAACAATGGGGAAGGATCATGTCGTCCTTGAGAAGTCAAGGCCTCGATGTCACCACTTTCATCCATGTACATTGTGGTTTTTTAGAATATTATGAAGTCTTGTAGGTGTTATTATTCATTATTTTTTGTATATGAATTCCGTTGGAGATATGTCTGAGAGTCTCCGAGGTTTAATTTCATCATCTCCCACATGCCATATAATTAATCGAAACATGTCGCAGTGTTTCATTTACGCTACGATGTCGCGTCATTATGTTGTTTCATTTATGAAATAGCTTTGGATGTACACTACATTCATTGCATCGTTATACACCTTGATATGGTCCATTAATTAACACAATTAATACACCTCGTCGCTGCTTCTTCGCTGCACTGCAGTGTCGCCATCTTCCGCACAATGGATAAAAACGAATATAAAAAAATTCATTTAAATAGTTTTATTATTTTTCAAGAAATGTATAAAAATTTTAACTTTTCAATTTAGCCTTTTTTTTAATGAAGTTATGTAGATTTTAGGTGAATCACGATGTTCTGGGATCAATAGTGTCCTCATATTTTTCATTCGTCCACTAGTTCCAATGTCTGGAAATCCACTCAAGAATTTGCTGAACGTACCATAAAAAAATTTACAATTATTTTTCGAGATATTCGTGCCACAGAATCACATGTTGTAAGAGGGAACAGTCTCAAAATAATGACATAAAATTTAAAAAAATAGATATATTTTAGACAATATTAAAATCACAATACATGGAATTTTATTAGTCATGTACTAAATAAAGAAATATATATATTTCGATATGTATTTTGGTTAATATTTTTTAAAAAATTTTAGAAGATACATGTGTGATTTAGACTACATATGATATCAATGAAAATTTTGGTCTAAAAATACCACTAAAATTAGTCAATAATATATTATGAAGAGCATAGAATACTTAAAATAGATAAAATAAATAAATATTAGAAAAATTTAATAACTATTTCAAATAATATATTTTGACTTTCTCCCCCATGAAATAAATGAACGTCGACTATATTTCCCCCTTGTGATGATAGAAAATAGGAGAATGAAAAAATAAAAGTACATTAAAGTTAGAACACTATGATATTGCATTTAATATTTGGAAAAAAGTGTTGAGTACATCATGATAAATAGTACGAGTACCGAAAAAAAGGTCTATATCAAAGAATGAATTTAATCGTATTTATTGTAAGAGTTAAGTTGTCGATTGTCTATAAGGTATAATGTGTCATTGATTTTTTCCTTTTTCCTTGTCTTGAGGAGTCAAATATATTTAAGTAATAGTTGGATCATTGGTTATTAAGGAAGGAATTATTATTATAAGTGGAATCAGTTCAAAATGAAGAACTACTCAGAGTAGTCTAGAGTAGATTCAATTATAAATTAACTCAGAGGTTGATATGGTGGTTGTAGAAAACCATCTTCCTGAGTAATAACTCGAGGTCTGTAACTAAATGGCTCTATGTATATAGTAAAAGCCAGTGTTTTCATATGACTTTCCTCCATTTTAATTTTTTTTTATTATAATTTTACCACCCAATATAAAACTAAATAAATCCATTTTCTCCTCAATGAATCTCTACAACACTTGAGTGAGAAGCATTAGTGGACTATCATGTACTGTGTATTCCCTTTTTGATGGTGTTAATATGACTTTCACATCTAGATATTTTAAGTTATCTAAAATCTCATGTTTTGTATAAAATCATGAAAAATATAATTTTAAATTTTCTGAGGGTCCCTATATCTTCCTTTAATTCAATGGAATAATCCCTGATCATCTCGTAGATGTACTCTCCATGATGATTAATTTTCCTTAATTTCTCTAAATGTGTTGACACATAACCCTATGAAGTATTTATTTCTACCCTAATTATCTATCTAAATAGCTCTATATCAAATGGTACTATTGTAGTAGGAGGTTCATTTGATATAGATATAGTAGCAGACATGTTGTTCATCATCTTGGAAATATAATTCAAAATCTCAATGAAAGAGGGTGCATATCCTTTTATGAAGGATTTCAAAATTTCCAATTATATAAAAATTATTATATTCTCCACTTCTAGTTACAGATTGTGAAATCTATCTTTTGGATATATGTGATATATAACAATTTCAACCAAATATCTTGTTCTTTCATCAAAAAGTCTAGAAACTCATTATTTTTTAGAGCACAATTCATTTTTAAAATATGAATATAAATTTTATCTCAAGTATTAAAAATCAGAATTTAAGCCTACTTGAAATGATTATCAATCAGTTCTTTGTACGACATCAGGTGGAATAACGAGTCGTGATGGTGGATAATCTATATTTTGTGTTTTATAATAGACTAAGGTAGTAGATCAGTCTATAATATATTGAAAGGATGAAACTCTCCTGCTTGATCAATCTGATCCTCTAATGATCGTTCTCCATTGATAAGAATGTTCATAACTTCAGTATCTGAATCATTGTAGCCATGTCTATGTATAACGTAACCATTAAATGTATCTTATACATCAAAATAACATATTTTAGGTCTTTTAAATATAATAATAAGATATTCTCTAATAACATGAGATGATTCCCAATGATTAGGTATTGATGGGGATGAATATGTATAAGCTATCCTTGTGAGATATACTACATCTATGTGATCCACCTGCTCGATTTGATCATATGATTTTTTGAGACATCTCTTTTTATCTAGTACCATGGTTATAATAATTTATAAAAATTGGTATAACATTCATTTGTTAATTATATATGTATCCTTAGATATAATGGGACTTAATATGACTGGTGATGATTGATGTGACTGAAATATTTCTTGAACATGATCACCATGACCCCTTCCATTATTATCATTTACATTATTATGACCATATCCATTATAATCACCATTATTATCATAATATACACTATTGTGATCATTAATATCCTTAATTTTATTTCCATATTATTTTTTGGTTATCATCATATTCGTATTTTATAGAATAATTTACATCATTACCATTACCATATCAGAGTTCTTAATTTTTCTTCATGATGATTTAAAGGGAGATGTGTTGAATTTTCCCACTGAAGATACATTAGTCTCCTATTTATCATTTTCAATTAAATGAGACTCTAATTTTGGTAGAGAACCTAACGGACTGATAGATCCATACGATATTTTAAAAGGAATTTGGGGGATCTTTGTATCAGTGCCCACTTAAATAACACTAATTATTCTTCTTCAACAGCTTTTTCAACTTTTATACTATCATTGTCATCATAAAAATATTCAAATAATTTGTATAGATAAATACCAAGATCGGCCATGTAATTGTTTTTTGTTTTATTATTAATATGTTTGAAATCATCATAATTTTTGTTATTATCATTATCCTATAACATTTTCCATGAATTCAAACTCACAAGAACTCATTTTCATTTTTTTCAAATAGAATCCACCATAAGTATCTTTAACATCCTCACCATATTTAACTATGACTATAAGATCCATGATAGAGGATTTTTTCTAATGTTATATCAAATAATAAAAATTTGGGAATTTCTTGTATATTTAATACATATAGATCATCATAAATCTATGATGATCGATCCTTTATCCCTGTTTGAACATAAAAAGGACATAAACATCCGAATATATCATAGTATTGAAATATCCATTTCTAGGACACAATAAATGAGGTATATAATTAAATAAAATTTTATAATAACCTGGGTGTTCAACATCTATATGTCTCTATATTATACCATTAGCAGTTATCTGTTGGAGATCTTCTTTATAATTAAAAATCCCACTTTCACTGGGAATAATTCCTTGAAAATCATAATATAACCCATTATGAGGTACTCTTAGAAATATTTCAAATTCACATGAACAGAATGAAATTTTTTCTCCATCGATCTAACTTCTTATTTAATCATCATTATCTCAAATTAAAAATTCTACATTTTGAGAAAATCGAAGACAAACCTTGGATAATACTCACAATTATTCATTATAAACCATTTCATCACCTTATGATATTCAATAAAATTGAAAATGAGATTATTGATTTATGGAATCTGTTTCACATCTATTTCATTTTCTACTTCGATATATCATTTCTCTAATTTTGTGTTTCATGATAAAACAGCTGAACAGCTTGTAGATCAATTTTATTTCTTGGAATTTCTAACCTCTTTCGGATTCTATTCTGTGGATTTCTTCCCATGGTCCATTATGATCCATTTAATGCTTAAGTTGAATAAGATATGAATGAAGTAAGAATAGTCCAAGAGGAAGATAAGCGTTCATGAGATCCATGGTTTGAACGTAAGGGGAATAGATTAGACATATTCATGAGTATTATCATTTTTGTATTCAAAAGAGTAGATAAAAATTAATATAAAACAATAAAAATATAATTTGGAAAATAATTGAAATGGTAGTAAATAAATGATGAAAAAAGGAATAGTTACTCATTAGATGGAGACTTATCATTGATGATTTATCAACAATGTCTCATTAATAGAGACTCATAAAAAATAATTATTAATAATGACTCATCAATGGTGAATCATCAATGGAAAATCATCAATGGTGACTCATAATCCAAATATTATCATTCCTAATTTATGTTTGATGTAGTTTAATATTTTATAATTCAATATATTTTTGAAGATATCAGCAAGCTGATATTCAGTTCCAATAAATTCTAAAGTTATATCACCTTTTTTTAATGATCTCTTAAAAAGTGATATTTTAGTTCAATGTGATTTTTTCTCGAGAGAGATTAGAATTGTTTATCACATAATTTTTATAAGAATTTAGAGGCATATATCTCATTTTTTTTAAAAATTATATTGAATACCATTTCATCAAAAACATTTGTTCTCTAAAATTTCATGTTGATATTTATTCAACTTTAGAAGATGATAGTGAAATTTAATTTTGTTTCTTACAACACCGTGATGTTATAGATTTTACTAAAATATGACTTGTTCTTTATGTTCTTATTCTATATGACTTACATCCACCAAAATCTGTATCTAAATAACTTATTAAATATAACGATTCACCTCTTCAATAGAATGACACTAAATCATTTCAATATTTGAGGTAACTAATTTTTTTAACATCTATTATGTGTAACATGTTAGTTTTTTCTTCAATCGATAACACATACACACACTAAACATAATATCAGGACCACTAGAAATCAAATACATAAGACATAAAATCTTACCTTTATAACTCATTTGATCTACTAATTTCATTGATTTTTCTAGATATAGTTTATAGGTTTTACTTAGGGGATTATCATATATTTTACTGATGTATAAACCAATAAAACATTAAATTATAAATAATATACCTTTATTTATTCAAAATAAATCCTTATTTATTTTGATAGATCTGAAAACCAAAAAAGTATTTAATTTCACCCATTAATCTAATTTCAATTTTTTTCATTAGTTTTAAAAAAAGAGTACATAGGGAATATTTTGAAACTCTAAATATAATATCATCTAAAATTTTCATACTATTAAATAATGTTTTGATAATTTTTTTATAGATTTGAATCGACTATAAAATAGGGAAAATATTTTGAGGTAATAGAAGTGGTAAACTAATCACACTAATCTCTAGGAGATATTTTTAAACCAGATTTATCATTTCATTGTTTGAAAATATGATTTTTAGAATTTTCATTTTGAAATCCATTTGTATTTTAATCAAAAAAATGTTTTTATAACCCCATTTAAAAATTCACTTTTTAAATCTATTTGATATAGGTTGAAATACAAATGATCTACATAAGAATGTTGTATCCAAATGGAATCATATCTAGATATAGGTACCATGGTTTTTTCATAATATATACAATCATCTTGAATATACCCTTGTGCAACTAATAATTCCTTATTTCCTACTATAGTGACAGATTCATCAATATTATTATTAAAAACACACATTATTCCAATAGTTAATATAACTTTTGGTCTATCAACATATTCTAAAAACATGTTTATTTGAAATTGATTATGTTTATCTAGAATATCTGTTGTGTATAATTAATCATTGAAATCATCATTAATGTTTATAGCCTCAAAATTTGATCAGAATTCTTTGATTTCAATTTCATTCCTAATGGATAATTGAGTTTCTGTACCACAATCATGGTTTCCTATTACAAAATCTATGGGGCGGTTTCTATGATTCCTAACTATACGTTGAATAGAGTTGCTAGTTTACCAATGATGTTATTAAATATCTAGTTATAGTTGTTCATTGGATGAACATTATTTTTGTATAATAGATTTTTAAGAAAGTTTAAGAATAATATTAAGAGTTGAAATATACTCCTCAAGGTTCTCTAATATAGTATTATATTCATTTTTACTGGTTTCATGAAATTTAATTTTAATAGGCTATTCCATTATTTTTTTTCATTTATTAAACACTCTATAATATTTTTTGGATGTTAAATAAATAATAAAAATTCATTCATAACAATTGGATGTAAATTTTCAAAATTATACATTTTAATATTAATAATGACTTTGCAACCAAAGAACCTAAAGAAAATAACCTTTGGTTTTCTATTATTCCAAAAATCATAAGGTGTTATTTTTATGAATGGTCTAATTAAAATGATATTTGATGTTTATAAGGCTATTTTAACAGCCAATACCAAAACTTATGTAGGTAATTCATACCCATTTTGTATAGTCCGGGATATCCCTTAAAGAGTTATATTTCTTACTTCAATGACACAATTTTTCAATGGTTTCCATGGAGAAGAAATGTTTTGATTATAAAATATTTGAGAAATAATTTATTTAACGCTTTTATTTTACAATTATTTCCCACGATCAATTCTTATAGAGATAATACTTAGTCCACATATATTTTCTATATATTTTTGATTATTAATAAAGTAAGAATAATTGTCACTTTTGTGAGCTAATAAGGATAAGATGGATTATCTAGAGAAGTCATCTATACAAAAATGAACATAATGTTTTCCATTTAAAATATAAAATATAAAAAGTCCAAACTGATCAACATGAACTAAAAATATAGGTAGATAGATGAAACCACATTCTTATTTTTAATGTAAATCATATGTTTTTTTCTTATTTTCATGTGGTCACAAACCATATCATTTTTTAGAATTATATTTTTCATAGATATTTTACCAACCATTTTCATGTTATTTTTCTATGTGAATGAATATTGAAATGGCCTTCTCTCCTTTGCTAAATCAAAGATTCATTTTGAGAGTTAATTAAGTGTTTTTCGAAGATAATGTAATTAAATCAATATAATTAATGTTATTAATTATCAAATCTATAAAAAAAATCAACATTAAATACATGACATGCATTTTTTTCATGTTTTACATAAAAAAAATCAACACATAACTTGTAAATGATATGAATATTTAATTTTATACCATCTACATATAAAACAATATAAATTTACATTGAATTAGAATTACCAATTTGGCGACATTCTATGAGTTTCCCATTTTCTATATCAATAAAGGTGACCCTTCCACCATCAACATTTTTTATATTTTTCAAATTTGAATACTTGTCAGTAATATTTCAAAACACCCATTGTCCAGATACCAAATGATTTTGTTAGAAATTTTCAAACAGGTTTCTTACAACATAATGTTTATACTAAAAATGTTTTTGATATCCAAATATTTTTTGGTCTAGTTAATTTAGTAATAAAGGGTTTTAGAACCCATTATTTTATAATGGGTTTCTTATAAATATAATCAATTTTTATACAAATAAATACTTTATTATATATAGTTTAAAATGTTCTTGAATTATAGGAAATTTAAAAACTAGTACTCTACATAAATCTACATTTTATAATTTTTCTGTTTCCACGTTCATAACCCAAGCTATTTTTATACATTGTGGGTTTTTTCAAGAATATTTTTTAGAATATTAATTACATTTTTAAAAAATTATATGTATTTAGATAAACAATCATTATATTGTTTTAGTCTAGTTATCTCCTTCAATAATTGAACAATTTCTTCTTTTTCAATATTGAGTTTAGTTTTATTATTTACCATCAATGAATTTTTTTTAAGTAACATATATTTATCATTCAGTTCAGCAAATGTAGTTTCGAGCATGTTATAGAAATCATAAAAATAAAAAAAGTTCATTCATTCGTCAATATCATTATTATATTCATTTTCATAATGACTTTTAATAATATTAATATAATTATGAAGAATATTAGTTACCAATGATCTTCTTTTTAAAAATCACATATTTTCCATGTCATTATTATCTTTATAATTAATGTCTGAGCCACTAGATTTATTTTCAACGGAACTTCATGTTTTATTCAAGTTTTAATTGGATAAAACATCCTTATCCTAATATATAATTTAATACTTCGTTTTTGGATGTTCATAATTTTTTTCCTTTCCTCTTACATTTTAAAAAGTGATTATATTTTTATTATTATCCTTTTTTAATCATTTTTTCACAATCCCTTGTCATAATTTCCTATGAAATTTTATTTCATAATGAATTTATTTTACATATAGAATTTATTAAATCTTATAGCCTTGGGGTCTATCTATTTATAAATTACATTAGATGATTCTTCCTTAATAATATTTTATGTTTATAAATTTTATCATTATTCTGATGTAGTATTATTCAAGGATAATAATTTTCTTTTTGGTTCATATTTATCAATATAATTATTGAAATTAAAATATTCTTAATACATCATAATCATTGTTTTCAATTCCATGACCAAGAGTTCACTTATATCAAAAGTTTCTATAATATGAAAACTGCTTCCTCCCCATATCTTTGGTATGAATATAACTATTTTCAGCCCTTGATCCTTTTTACATTCCATTTTTTCAAGTCAGGGACTGGTACTGATGATCTCATTTAATCTAAGATACTTATCATTAATAGGATCATTATATATCATTTTAATGTATCATACTTGATATTATATTTATTTAGACTCATTTTTATATCATTTTATTTTTCTTCATGAGTAACTGATAAAGTATCCCAGATTTCATATGCATAATTTCAAGTATATATTATAATAAATTCATCATCACAAAAGGCCAAAAACAAGGAATTCATATATTTGAAATAATTGTTTGTGAATATATAGTTGCATCACTCCATGTATCTCTAGTAGATTGTGGAATTTAATAATGATCTTCTATTACAGGCTAAATGTCAAAATCCATTTTTTCTGAAAACATTTTCACTTTGATTTTTCACTGAGAATAATTTGTACCATAAAAATAAATAGTTATGTTAGTATAAGAATATTATTTTATATTATCCATAATGAAATAAAATTTAAAAATGAGAATGATTTTATTTCTTTAGATAACAAGTAATGGAATATTTATAATTATAATTTAGTTTCCTTTTATACCAAATGTTGGTTGGAGTGATTAATATAAGGGGGGAGGTGAATTTAATTCCCAATAAAAATTTATATTAAAATTAAAATCTACATAATAAGATAAATTGGAACTTAATCAATATAAATGACTGATATAACATCTATACTTTTAAATGATTTCTCAAATATTTATTGCATATCAGTTAAAAAAATAAAATTTTCCTAACTTTAGAAATTAATTGACATAGAAAAAAAAATATTAGCACAATTTAATATTATAAAAAAGTAATGGTTTTTTATATATTAATATAAATATTGGTTTTGGAAATAAAAAAAAAGAAAAAATAACCCATAGAAATAAATAAGTTGTTTGGTATGATGATGAGACTTATTCCCCTACACTGGGAAATCACCTACATCTAGGAAGATTATAATAATAATCAAACAAATCCACATCCATAATCAGTTAAAAAACAATAGAAATAAAATTTATAGGATAATTATCCTCTTCCATAGTTATACATGGGATGTAAAATAGTACATTCCATATAAGGAACTCTTCAACAAAAATATTTGGAAAATATATGTAATGAGAAAGAGAAAATATCTAGTATTCTCTAGTATAGTTTTTGGATATAGTATGTGTTTGAAAAAAATTAACAATGCACTTCTGGGAAAGATGAATGTGTAACCAAAAGAATATGAAGAGAATAGTGTTTGTCGATTTATAATTCCATAAATATTCAATGTCCTATGGTTATCATTAGTGAGGTTTTTGAACATCCTTACAAAAGGGTGTATAAAAATGATCATATGAATTCTCTAGAATGATCTAGTTGATCTATGCTAGTGTATCATTAAATCTATGTAATGTATTATGTGTTTCATTTTCATAGATCGTCACCAAAGATAAATCTGTAATATTATATATAGTCATTGATTCAATTTTATGATATTTATTAAACATGTAAGATATTTGTCATCATACCGCACAAAAACATGGATAAATGATCATTTTCATAGATATTGTTGAAATATTTGAAGGAGATTTACAACTGTTGGACATGATTTGATTGTGTCATTAAGACATGGTCAAATTATCCCTGAATAGATTTTTTCATTTGATTCATTCATGGCATTGTACTAAAATAGAACCTATAGGAAGAATATCGAAGTGACTTAACATATAGAAGTTTATCAGACTAGAAGAACCTCAGGCTGGGATCGACTCAAAGTCCAATGGAGAAATACTTGATGGTAACTTCTAACATGTAAAAAATATAGAGATAAAAATATTGGCGGTAACTCTATTGGTGGTAAAAACTCTGGTTGTAACAGTCATTACAGTCAGTCCAATGGTTTTAATAACTATGGAGGTAACTCTTCCATAGAGGTGACTCCTCCATGGTAGTAACTCGCCTCAGTGTTAGCTTCTGTCTGGAGGTGACTCACCTCAATACATTACTGAATTATCATCAAACTTTTCTTAGCATACAATATTCTAGAATACAACCTGTAAATAATTAGTAATAAAATACTCACGTTTTGAGATCATTAAAATAAGTATGTTCTAATCACTCTCCTCCTAAAGAGGTTCCAATAATTACCCTCATCAAAAAAATTACATAAAAAATAAGATGTATATATGGTATTTTTGGACATTATTATCCTTTCATTAGGATAAAATGTTACTTAACTAACTTAATTATTCAATGTTTTATATCAAGCATCCTATTATTTTATTATATTTTTATTACAAATTTCATTTCAATGGATTTGAAATTCCTTATCTGAGACACCATTTTAAATAAATTATTTCAGTTATTATGATATTATTTAGGATTTTTTCTAAACCAAATTCAATTTTTTAGTTATACAATTCCTTCTTAATCCATATTATTCTGTGATTCCCATATTCATCAAGTTTATTATATTATTTGGAAATTTCAATTTATCCTATAATAATATAAATGTTTTTTGGAAAATTATATTATTTGTTGTATTTTATTTTTAATAATAATTAGTTGTTGTAATTTGTTATTCACATCCTCTCCAATAAGTTAATTATGTTTAGTTTCCATATTATTTGGTCACATGAATATAGTCCTTACATAAATTTATAATCAATTAGTTATGATCTCATGTATTCTATTTCATTCCCTTAAACTATTTTCAAGGAGAAGTTTTGTTTTTCATTTTTATGATGTGGGTTATAATGAACCCATTTTTAGATATGAGAAATGGTTTTACATTAGCAATAATGTATTTCATATTACAATAGATATTTAATGACATAGAAACTGTTTTCCTCAAGAGTTCATTATTTTAATTTCATTTTAATAATTTTTTTAATGACATCAAAATTATAATTAATCTATTGAACCATTTTTTAGTAATAACTTTATTATTTACAATAATGTTAACAAATACTTTTTAAAAATATCATATTATAATTCCATTTTGAATTTCTCCTTTCAATCCAAATGATGTCCCTAATATACAATTTTTTATGAATCTACCAGTAAATCTCTTTATGAAATAATCTTATTGAGTAATTCAATTGTTCCAATAAACCAATATGACTCCGGGTTCATTTTATAAGACACAATATAGAAATGTTTCAATTTTTTTGTTCCATGTATTTTTTTATTGTACATGATTGATTTCAAATGAAACAAAAATTTATTAATGATAATTATTCGATTATACATCTCCTATATATAGGTCTAATATATCAGTTAATACATTATTTCATATTAGATAATGATTAAATGATTTTTCAATTTTTATTTTCAAAACCTAAAGTGTGGGAATTATGTTTTATTTAAATCCCACGTTATATGAATATTTATTTTGTTAAAAACATATGAATATAAATTTTAAAATGGTAAAAAAATTATTCAGGGGAATTTTTTATATTCCTCATCATGGTATATTTTATTAATTTTTTGTTATTGCAGATTACTATGTTAGATATCTGTATATGTTATGATATGAGGATCAGGATTATTTTATTATGTTTCTTCACCCCAAAGCAACGATTTAGGTTTTATAATTTTTAGTATATATTTCATCATAGATGGTATATAGACTACAGTTATTATTAATTGATAAATTTTATAACATATTTCATCTTTTATCATGTTTTAAAATATGATAATCTCATAATCCCATTATGCATCGATGATATGGTCTCCCTAAGTGAGAATTTGAGATCATCCATTACAATATTATCTATTACACATGATATCCAGATGATAATATCCACTGATACATTTACATGGTATTATCCTTAAATTAAATTATTGAGAAATATTGAGAATTTTATGAATTGATATTTTTATATACCTAATATATAATGGAATAACTACATTGACTTTTAAAAATGTGTGGTTATTATGAGATATAATCATTAAATTATATGTAATATATGTAATATTATCATTTTTCATATCATTTTGAATCCAAACAAGTTTATAAAATTTGTTTTTTAGAACCAGACATGTTATGTGGGTATAGGGTGTTTCATTTTCTCTTAGTGTAGTGTTTAGTTATTTGTTAATTATTGTTTTATTTTTTTGGAATATGTATATAAAACATTAGTGAAATCCTAATAGATAAGACAAAATATGAAAAAATGTATTACAATTTTATATAATTTAAAAAACATGTTGCATGGAGAAAATAAATTATTTTTCAACAAAAAAACATGTGTAAGAAATAATATGAAAATATGAACCTATTGGTAAAAATCCCTAATAATGATTGGTTCAGTATTAATCAATATTTGTTCAATATAAACTTTTTTCCAACCACACATCATGTTGGATAATCCGAAATGATATTTCCATATTAAATAATATTATAAAATGAACACTTATAATGTATTTAAATTGAATCAGATTTCATAATAAACAACTAGTTTGGATATAATAAAAAATTGAAAATTATAAATAGAAAACCTATGTTACATTAATGGAGTTATTTTCCAATAAATTTAATTATTTTTTTAATAAATTATCATTGTTTGGAATGAAGGTGACATAAGATAATAATTATTAACACCATCTTTAAATATTCATATGACTAGATAAACTAAATATATTATATATTATTTTTAAAATTTGTATTATAGTATTATATAAGAAATGGGAACATGAAAAAGAAATTATGAAAAATATGTCTCTAGAAAATCATTTTTTTTTGTTTTCTAGGATAAGTATATTCATAAATTAAATAAATATATTCCAATTATGAATGAATAATTGATTTTTATCTTTTTTTTCCTATGATAGGGAAGTTATATTATATCATTTAAGAAGTATATCTTATAAATAACCCTATATATTTTCATTTATGATTCTTATTTAATATTATAAGGATTAATTTAATTTAATGGTTGATATTATAACAACATTATTTTTTATAATTAATAAATGCAATAATTAATATTATTTTACTCGTGTAAAAATGAGCTAAAATGGAACACGTTACATTTTATTGAGAAAATATATTACAATGAAATTAACAAATTATCACATTGTGAGAATGAATCATAAAACATCATTATGAAAATTTCAATAGTAATTAAGGACTAGGAAAATAAGAATTTCATGAATATAAAATATTAAAAATAAATATTGTCTAAAAAATTATTACTCAGATTTCAGAATTTTATGTATGGAAGCAAATTATAAATGTAATATATTTATTGAATGTGATGTAAATTAATAGTTCCAATATTTACAGTTATAAAGGTGTGGTCATATATACAAATGAAATATAAAATTTATTAATATGTTCTTTGAAAATAAGTTCTCATAAAAATGGTAAAAGGAAAAATGATTGTAATATAAAGATATATTTAATAGGTATACTGAATTTCTGTAAATTGTATTAAAGAATTGAAAATAGAGTAATTCAACACAAAAAATGATAATAATTAATTCAGAAATTTTATAATAACAATAATAATAATATTTATATGTTATGAATTATTATTTATACAAGAATGTACTAATTATTAAATTCCATAAACTATTATAATCCAAATTTATAGAGAACATTTTACTAATTATTTTTAATTTTGTAAACAATATTATAGAATTATGAATAATATAATATGGTGAAATAAATACGTCATGTCAAAAAATTAATCTTTTTCAATATATTATGTATATTTAATAAAATTGACACTATTATATATGTTTTAATAAGTTAATAGTATAAATAAAGAAATGTTCACTAGAATAATTTCAAATGGCATACAATGTGTGATGATTTTATTTATAGTGAAAAACAATTTATATGTAATATGTTTTTATGTATTATGTTATATTATGTTAAAAAAATTATAAAGACTACAAAATTATCTCTAAAAAATATTTTTGTAAATTTTTATGAAACATCCAATTTTTGGAATAGGTTTTTTATATAATCGTCAAAAAATTTTTTCCCAAGGTGAATATTTTTTATCATTTAAGAAGAATTATATTTCCAGGATTTGTTTTAGAATATTATATAATTTTATTAAATCTAAATAAATTTATATAATTTAAATGATGAATCTAATATGAATGTTAATTATAAGAACATATATAATAAAGAATATTTTTTATTATTTTATTTAATAATAAAATAAGAATATATAATGTATAAATAGGAATGTTTCTAAAAAATCTATTTATCTATAAATAACTAATTTTAAATTTTTTTTCTCATTTTATGAATTTTATAGAAAATAATTAAATCCGAATTTTTTTATGCACATCAAAATATACTAAAAACTCACATTTAATGTTTTTAATAATATATTAATTTGTATTAAAATATTTGATTATGGTTAATAAGGGAAAAATGATTGACTTTTTTTGGAAAAAATTTTAAATAAACATGAAACATATTCTTTCTAAAAGATCCTTTTATGTTTATATTAAAATCACAAATGAATCTATTGTATTTCCAAACCTAAATCACCTGAATTAAATGTCATTCAACCATTACCCCTTTCAAAACATTAGTTTATATGAAAAGATTCAATTTCACTAATAAATGGTGTACACTTCCACTATAATAAAACCATGTAATCCCATACAAATAATAATTAATATTTACCTAATTGACCTTTCTATAATAAAATTGATCATTTTCTTGACCCCAGTTATAATAATGATCCACAATCCCTGATTTCTAGTAGTCCCTTAAAGGGATGATTATTTTTCTCATAAGGAGTAATATCCCCCCCTAAAGATTATTCTCCAAATTTATTCCCCAATAATATTAATAATTGAATAACATAATGATATTAGTCTCATTTTAAAAACTAAATATTATTTTTTTATTGAATAATTGTTATCTATCGAACACCTTTATATTATAAAATTAATATATCACCACTGTTATATGAATTATACAAACTCCATTAATGAATTAATTTTTCCTTCATCATCACCAGATCTATATAGTACTATGATTTTATTTTAATATAAAAAATATTATTTATGGTATTATTATTATCAAAAAAGATAAATTTTTAATTATTTAAAAAATATTAATAATAAATTACACTTGAAAATGTCCCCCAAAAAATAGAATATAATTTCTAAAAAATATTCCTTCAAAAAAATATTTATCAATTACCATTTTAATCAAAAATAAAACATTAAATATCTATTATATTAATAACACAAAAATAATCTCATAATAAATAGTTAATAAGAATTTTATTACTAAATAACATTGTAATGAAACATATATGTTTTTTATACCATGATCATATTTATCTCAATTTATTTGCACAAAAAGTATGTTATAAATATATACAATGGATGAATTTGGTAAATTATTCTCATATAATATTAAATATTTATGATAAAATAATGTTTTAAATTTTTTTTTAAATAAAAAATTAACATTTAATATCATTATTAATATTCAACATTGTGTTCATTGAAAAATTCTGAAACATGCACAACAAAAATTTCATCTTTAAAAATCAGAAACAAATTATCATGGAATGAAAATAGGTTATTCTTAATAATCAAAGAAAACATATTATATTTAATTATATAACATTTAAATGATTAACATGGTATCATATGAAGGATCGTGACACTAAAATTGCATTACATTTATGAAAAAGAAACAAAATAACTAACATCTGATAAGGATAAATATCAATAAATAAATAAGAAATGTATAATCAGTTAATATAAATAAATTGTATAAAAGAAATAATATTATAATAACGATATAAACCATGTAATTATAATTTGTATATTTATCATTTAATAGTTTAGAAAAAATATAACCATGTTTGGATTGAAATAAATTATATTTGTTAGCATATTTTCTGTAAATTTGGGTTATAATCATACTTAATGAAAAATATATGTAACATTTAGGGTTAATTATACCTCATGACTTAACTTTAAATTGAATCATAATTTGTTTTAATAGAGTAAAAATTAATTCATATAATATCATGTAGAAACAATTTTTACTACCAAAATACTATATTTGTAGGGTAATTTGTTAACTCAAATTTTCTTTCTCTGATTTATAATTTTTTTCCTAGATTATAATTCTACTATGTGTGGTTTTGTCTGTAATATTATTATATTATATCATATATTCATTATTAATTTTTAGTACATATAAATCATTCTCAGAAATACCCTTATGATGGATTGTTACATTAAAAAGTATAATATTCCTATTATTTTTTTCCAAATGATATTATTTTAATTTAGTTATATGGTATCTTCTTAATGTCTATTCTAATATTTCAATTATTTTCTTCCATATCATTAGTTATTACGAAACATCTTATATCTCAATGGGTAATTCAAATGATTTTTTCAAAAATATTTCACTTTAATATATTTCATTCTTTAATAAAAAAATGTTATTATTTAAAATAAATCAATTTTTCACAAATTATAACTTTCTATTCTATTTCCATAATCATTATTTCAAAAAAATATTTTTATATATTTTTTATAAAATATGTATTATCATGTATGTGAATATGAAAATAATCAATCTATTGAACAAGGATTTATTGTTATTGGTTTTTTTAATTTGGTGTTCATTGATGATGTTTTAAGAAAATATTTTTAAACATTTTATATTTAACCATTTATTCCAAATTTTCTAAAAAAATACTTTATGGTTTTTAGAATGAATTTTGTATATTTATTTTAAAATTATTTTCAAAAGTATCTTAATTTAAACATATTTGGAATATATTTTTAAATAGATTTTTATCATTATATTTTCTGAAAATATTAAGAATAAAAGTTTAAAAAAATTAGGCTTTCAGATTTACTTTTCTTTTTTATCTCAAAAGGGTCAGTCATCTATTGTGTTTTTTAAGGAAAGAAGATCAAGGAAGAATTGATAAAATCAATGGATATTTGAACCGTATATAACCTAGAAAATAATATACTTATGTAGTTCATCATAGGGTAATTTAATTAAATTTTATTCAACATTATTTTTTAGAGAACCATAATTTAGATGTCATGTTACACCATTGTCACTAATAAAAGTATGAATCACGCATAATGAAACTTTCCCATAAGAATAAATAAAAAAATAAGGTTCATTGTTTTTATAATATTTTTACATTCATCTTATTTTTATCGAAAAAATGATTTTTTTTATTATAATTACATGATTTAAAAATATTGAAGGTAAAGAATTCATAGTAACAATGTTCATAAAACTTTATATTGTGTTAAATACCTACATAAGAATCTAGTCGAGTAACCATATATATATATATTTGTGGTTATTCTATTAAGTGAAACTAATATCTATAAATTGTATTCAATAATATAATTACTTAATTACTCAACTAAATCAATGAGTAACTCAACATTACTAATTGATAATGTATTCACCATTCAGAATTCCCATCTTGATCATTATCCATTATATTTTTTCATCCTTATAGTTACATGAGCATTATGTTGAGGGTTCAAACTAATGATGTTGTCATGGGGATAAATATTAAAAAACTACATCTATAACCAACCAAATTGAAAATTTAGGGTGTAAATAAAAATAATACAAGGATTTATTCCAATAATAAATAAAGAATTACTACTGGAGATTAATTAACCCTATATTTAAGACAATAAATTTTGAATCTTTTTTTATAAAAAAAATCTAATTAATCCTTTAGTTTTCATTAAAATGATTTCACATTCAACGAAAAAATAATATGATTAGAAAAAGTGGGATAATAAAAAAATTATACTTAATGAAACCATAGATACATTATTAGATAATCATGAAAGAATATAACTTATAACTAACAATCATGTGATGAAGAAATCATAAATGAAGAATAATAGCATTTGGGATCAATCATATTGGAATAAATTCTATATATTGATGGAAATACAAAATTTGGAATAAGATGTATTTGAAATAAATACAACCTTCAGTGTAATTACACATAATATAGTGAGACATAACCCGTTGGGAACATATAAAAAATAAAGTAAAATGTCTACTTTCAAACTCACCTACGGTTTCCTAATACTCTATGTATCTCAAAAACCATTTAAAAACATTATCTCATTTTTATAAAACATTTTTGTATAAATGAATATTTGATACAATCATCAAAACATCATTTTGGATTCAAAACAACCATTTAATAATTTAATCAATCAATTGGAATGCACAAAACGATATGTAAATTAAAACCTATTTAAAAAAATAAATTTATCCCAAAAAAACACAATAATCTTAATTCAGTCATTTTTCCTGAATAAAACAACAAATGTTTCTTGAACATGGTGAAATTAAATAATTATATTTTATAATAGATACACATACCTAATTATGTAATGTAAAACTAATCCCCATTGAAAATAGATATCGAGAATGAATAGATCGACCACTCACAATCATATATAAATTATAAACAATAAAAAACAACATAAAAACCCTTATACTTGGAATATACATCCCAATTAGGTTCCAATGTTATATTAGGAGGAGAGATCTAGATAGTATCTATGAAAAGAAGACGAAACCACTCATAAAAAATAATATACCATGAGTGACCCACCAAGAATAAAGTAAAACGACCATGAATCCAATAGAATAGGCCTTTAGAGAACTGTGTAAGGTTTTATTCATGACTAACGAGTCATGGTAGGTGATTATAAATAATAAAACTAAATGGAAATGGATAAATTATAAAATTTAAATGGCTCAAATGGACATATAATATATGTATTCATGGTTTAAAAACCCATGTTCTACATTTTCATGTATTCTTTCCTTTAAAGAATAGGCCACATGGTCTCTTATAGATAAAGTTAATGGTTTGGTAAAACTATGGTTAAACAATTTTAAACCCTATTAAAACACCCCAATCACTGTACGTTATTCTTGGTGAGCCACACAGTTTAACATAAAACATTGATACAAAAAAAATAGTCATTTGTGACCATATATATTCAATTTTCATGTTTACATCATTGTTAGTTCTAAGTATGTGTCTACTGTAAAGACCCATAATTTTTCTGTAATATTATTTAATTAAATGGGAATTTTACAAGTCTGAAAAAATTGACGGAGCGTGATTCCGAGGCCCGGTGTGCTCGAAATCAATTTTTGAGGATTTGTTCAAGTACATTTATTAAACACACGAGTAGGTTTTTTATAATTTTTTAACCGGTGCTCGGAATTGAAATCTAAGGGAACCATTGAACTCACAACGTTGGTATTCATTTTGGGAGACTTTAACCTCGACAAAAGGGGATCAAGAATAAAAGAATGTTGTTTGGTTTTTTATGGAAATTAATAAAATAAAATGATCTTCACGTTATTTTATTTTGAGCTTCAATATGGATATTTCAGGTGGGGTCCACTGGATCTAAACCTCCACATGGAAGTTGGAAGTGGGGACCATCAAACTGTAACCTCCCAATAGAGGTTATGTTGGTGGGCCCCTCCCAAACATAACCTCCTCTTCATGTTAATTGTGGTGGGGACCACCAGGGTTTTAAACCCCCTTGAAACTCCCCATTAATGGGGAGAAACCCTCATGATTCCAATAAGTGTATGGGAGCCTCTTCAACTTCCCTAACACATAATGTGCCAAATCCTTCATAATTAATTAATCCACCCATTTGAATATTTTGACAATGATTAAATAATAGATAAACATAATCGATTATTTTGGGTTGGAATCTTTCATTTGGTTGAACTTGGGAGAAGAGAGAGAGAGAGAGATTTGGGAGAAAATCTCTCTCCAATGAAGAAGAAAGAACACATTCTTTCAATGAAGAACACCGGAATGGATTGTCTATTATTTCTTCCTTCAAAACCTCCTTCAACGTAGGATGTGTTCATCTACAACGAATCGACGTCCACCTTCTCGCACCAATGTCAAAGGTCAAAAAAAGGTAGGGGTTTGTTTAATTTGATAAATGTAATTCTTGTTCCTCATATGTTTTTATATTCCTCTTGAACTGTTTTATATCAAACTATTGTGGAGGGACCGGGCCAAACTATCATGACCCGATTTCTCCGTCGTACTTCATGTGGTGTTTTCTTCATGTTCTTCTTGGTTGATAAACAATAGAACATTACAGGTTCATTGTGTGAAGCAACGATCCCAAATTGAATACCCAAAATCATGACGACCTAGCAGAAGTGAGATTACGATAGCAGGTGATGGATCAGACTGAACAATAAAAATCGTTCTTCGACCGTTCTTCGACGGGGTGAATCATAACGTGTTTTCAGAGTCGATTAGAGGCCTGATAATGACGGTAATGATTTCAGAGCTTCAGGGGAACCTAGTTTTTGTAGTTTCATGGTGATCGGACCGTCAGAATGAAGAACGTGCATCATAGGAGGCGCACTAGCCAGAAGTGTCGTTTCGGGAAAATTCAAGAATACACGGCGTGTACTTCTGAAGAACACGCCGTGTAGTATGGGCGTTCTACGGTTAGGTTTATGGGTGTCAGACGTGCATCACATGGCATGTGACCACTGTCACATTGTGTGTTCTCTCTTCACAGCTTGGAAGAGGTGGCTACGTGAGACTCGGCATGTATTCTGAGAAATACACCGACACGAGACAAATTATACGGCCTCGCGACACGACGTGTAATCCCCACACTACCTGGAAGAGGCAGCTACGTGATACTCGGCGTGTATCTTGGGGATACATGGACATGGGGTGAAGTACACGGGCATGTACTCCACCACACGGACAAACAAGGCCAGTGACATGAGCTACCCCGTGTACCAGTTACACTGGTTAGAGAACACGGGTTGAGGTCGGGTACGATAACATTGATAGTGTACATGAAGTCGAACCCAGTTTCTTGGACAAGGCGTGTAACCATACCACACATCGTGTACTTACATTTCTACACGACCAGTCCTTCTACACTGGCCGTTGCACATGGGCAACACCAGAGGTCAGACTTCACGGTTTGTACCTTATTCCAACATGTTGTGTACTTTTTGTTAAATGGAATGGTTATCTCGTCCATTGTGTCTTGGAAAAAAATTCTTTGGTTTTTCCCTCTATAACATGGTAGGAACATTGAGATACTCTTTCTTGGGACTTCGTGACAGTTGATGAGTCAACTCTTGGCCCGAGGAGTTGACCATCCTGGAATGAAGTGTGCTTTGTGTGGAAACCCTGTGGTTGACTGCTCTCTGACTACTGTTCCTGGATCGTATGTGGGATCGACAGTTCGGACTACTGTTCCAGGATCCTGTGTTGGTTTGATAGTTCTGCGTACTATTCCTGGATCCTATGTGGGTTCGACAGCTCTTACTACTGTTCCTGGATCCTATGTGGGTTTGATAGTTCTAATTTCTGTACCAGGATACTACTTGGGTTCAATAGAATTGATGATTTAGTTGCTACATATAATAACCTCTAACTCTAAAAAAAGGTTGTATACTTGTGTGATCTGATTCAGTAACTTTTTGTTTTCCTCAGGATTGAGATGGATTACATGATAAATTAGGTATATGTATGGGCAAATAACTATGTGGGGTTATATGTTGATTTCATACTTTGTGGTTTATCATTTTTTGGTTTTGTGAGACCATTTGGGTCTCAGGGTCCCTACTGAGTATCGTTATACTCACCCTTTCACGGGCTATTCCTGATCCTCATTGGGTTGGATGCAAACTACAGGCAATGCTGACTGAGGCTGAGAGAACTAGGACCGGATGGTACCCATAGGTGGACTATACGGCTTAACAATACACGGATGAGACGGACAAACCTGGAGTGCTGAGGAAGCGATCTATACCTTCCCTTCTGGTAGGAACCTCATAGTACGACCCTGTGGCAGATTTTTTTTAGTTTTACATTCTTTTTCCTTGTAATTTATAGTTGGGCTTGTATTTCTGGCCACCTTTTACATTCAGTACACTTTTTTATATAGTTTTACATAGTTTTTTGCTTCTTGATTCTACTTTTTCATGTGCATTTCAGGTTATAAAGATAATGAATTACCGGTTTAGGGAATTACACCTTTGGTGCTAGTCACCTGCCCCTGGCCAATGGAAGGCGGGCTTAGGGTAGTCACGACATGGGCCTCGGGGGACAGGTCTTGACAAATTGGTATCCAAAGAGTCGGTTCTACCACAAATCCTAAGACTCTGATATTTTTTTATGAATTAGTGTTTAAGGTATTGAGTGTGGTGTTCAGTTCAGGTAGTCCAGTGTTGGTGCGACCACCGACATATCCATAAACTAGGACCATGACTTCTGATTTCCATATCAGTGCACGAAAACACTGATTGCGTGTGTGTTTTGAGGAGTTTTCCATGAATTATTTTGAGTAAGCTCACAAGGTAAAACATTTTGACTGTGGCGCACCGGTTTCTTTTCATAATTCCTCCACACAGACAGCCAGCTAGGGTTCCGAGAGTTGTATGAGATGGAATCCCACCGAGTGATGAGGCCTCGATGTAGGGCCCTATCATAGTGGAGGCACCATCGGTACCACTACCTGTTGGGCCACCGATGCCCCCAGCCCCAGTAGTAAAGAGTGAATTCCACCTGAGTGCGTTGCACGAGTTCGAGCGCCAGAGGACGCCCAGGTTCAGGTGTGCAACGGACCAGCTGGCAGCTGAGGATTGGCTAAAGGATGTGGTGAGAGTCTTCAGACTAGTCTGGACATGAGCAGACCTTATGGTGATCCTTACCGCGAGTTTCCTTCAGGTAACAGTTGGATGATGGTGGATCCTGATGCTCCAGGTGCGTGATGAGGTGAAAATACTCTGGGCATACATTGAGAGCCGGTTTCAGGCAGATTTTGTCCCAGCCACCCTAATTGTAGAGTGGATACAAGAGCTACTTCATTTTCAACTGGGTAGAATGACGGTGGCATAGTACTCATTGAGGTTCACCGACCTCTCATGCTACTCAACAGATATGGTGAAAGACCCATTCTTCATGGCCTGGACCTTCGATCAGGGGATCAGGTGAGAGATCAGGGCTTTGATGAACTCCCTCATCATCCCGACGCAGGGAAGGGTGTTGGTGCGAGCTTTCTTAGTAGAGAGTTTCTTTGCTGAGAAGTCACTAGCAGTGAGACCCACCATCGGGCATCATGTAGTGGAGTCTTATGAAACATGTGGAAGAAAGATTTCGCAATGATCCAAGTGGACCAGACCATCCAGTGGACGACCTCAGGACTCGGGTTTGGTTGTGCGAGGCACACAGGATAGAGCAAGAAATTTGAGGAACATGCAGTGTTTCAGATGTGGCAGGTAGGGTCACATGACTCATGATTGTCCGACCATCCATTCAGATGATCAACAGATAGTTGAGATACCTCCTAGGCAGAGGAAGAGGTTCGATCAAGGTGATACGCAAGGCGAATGTGGACGTGTAAGAGGAGCTGGTCGTGAAGTTGGTGGTGGATGACGTTAAGAGGTGTTACCACCACAACAACTAAGAGGTCCATACCGACCACATGGAGATAGTGGACAAGAGAGAGCACAGATCCAAGCAGCTGAGGCTTATTATCACGATGCTCTGGAAAAGATTCGAGGTACGACCTATGTCTACTCGACCATAGATGCATTTCTTATAAACACATGTGCTGGTCACTCTTTCATTTCCACCACCCTCGTTCGGAGGTCGAAGATTTCGACGGAGCCATTGGATCGATCCTTATGTCAAGGGACTCCTATTTGAGAAGATTCAAAGATTTCGCACTGGTGCCGATAGTGTGAGCTTACTCTAGGAGGTGAGAGATTCAATTGGGATCTCCATGTAGCGGCTTCGAAGCCTTATGACATCATCATGGGTATGGAATTCTTATCTACAGTCCATTCTCATATTGGCTGTATTAGGTGAAAAGTGCAGTGTGTCAGCATTGATGGGACTAGGTTTACCTTCACCTACAAGAAGGGGGCCTTTACCGCACAGGACGAACATACTCAGAGGAGGGTGCAGCCAATCACTCATCTGTTGGCCTTCCTTACCCTCAGAGCAGTTGATGTGGAGAGTCTGAGCTATCCTGTAGTGGTGGACCAGTACGCGGATGTTTTCCCTAATGATGTCCCATGTCTAGATCCTCAAAGAGAGGTGGACTTCTAAATTGACATGTATCCTGGGAGGACACCGATATATACACCAGCGTATTAGATGGCTCCAGAAGAGCTTCACGAGCTGCGGGTGCAGCTAGAGGACTTACCGGGGAAGGGATTCATCCGACCCAGTTTTCTCCATGGACAACCTTGATTCTGTTTTCCAAGAAGGAGGATGGGAGCATGAGGCATTATGTCAAATACCATCTCTGGAACCAGGTGACCATGAAGAATGAGTACCCACACTCGAGGATTGATAACCTATTTTATCAGCTGAAGGGAGCACAATGGTTCTCGAAAATAGACCTCAGATTAGGCTATCACCAACTTAGTTTTCGAGATGATGATGTGCAGAATATGGCCTTCTGATGTCGGTACGACCACTACGATTTCATGGTTATGCCTTTTGGTAGAACTAACACTCCAAAAATGTTCATGGGACTCATGAATAGGATTTTCCAACCATGCCTCTATCACTTTTTTATAGTCTTCATCGACGAAATTCTATCTACTCGACTACTAAGGAGGAGCATGCCTGCCATTTGCAGGTATTACTGGATACACTCTGAGGACACCAGCTTTATGGTAATCTCTCTAAGTGCTAGTTTTGGATCCGAGAGTTTCACTTTTGGGGACATGTCATCTCAGAGGTTGAATTTGTAGTGGATCCAGCGAAGATTGAGGAAGTACTTGCTTGGGAGCCACACATGAGTGTGAAGGAGGTATGGAGTTTCCTGAGTTTGGCTGGTTACTAACGGAGATTCTTTCTAGACTTATCTAGAGTTGCAACACCATAGTATACCTTGACAATGAAGGGGAAACACTTTGTGTGGTCAGAGAGATTACATCAAATCTTTCAGGGGAATAGGTAGAGGCGGACTAGTTCCCCCATCTTGAGGCTTCTAGAAGAAGGTGTAGGGTACATAGTCTACTACGATACATCAAGGACCAAACATGTGTGTGTCTTGATGCAGGAGCGAGCAGTGATCGCATATGGTTCTCCACAGATATGATATCATGAGCAGAACTATGCTACCCATGACCTATAGTTAGCAGTAGTGGTCTTTGCTTTGAATATGTGGTGACACTATCTGATGGGTGAGCATTTTATTGTGTACTCTGATCACAAAAGTAATAGGTATATCTTCTCTCATAAGTACATGAACGTGAGATAGCGATGTTGGATTGAGTTCCTCCGGGACTATGACATTGAGATAGTCTATACTCATGGGAAGGGGAATGTTGTTGCAGATGCACTTAGTAGGAGGTATGGTATACAATTGTTAGGCGAAGTGGCAGAGCAGATGACTGCTTTGTACATATCCTTTGTGGGTAGAGATGGAACAACTTTTCTACAGTCTCTCAGGGTCACACCACCACTCCATCAGCGAGTTAGGGAGTTGCATCCTGGGGATGCTAACTGCAAGACACGACATGCTCCAATATCCACAGGGAAGGCACCTAATGGATTTTTGAAAATGGGGAGCACATCATCCTCTTCAGAGGATTTACTATGGTTCCAGTTTCACTCTAGGAGGAAGTGTTGAGGGAGTTCCACACATCCCCACTAGAGGAACATCTAGGAGTGGCGAAGATGTACCAGGATCTCCGGCGACAGCACTGGTGGCTAGGAATGAAGAAGGAAATTGTAGAATTTTTCACTTGGTTCCTCACTTTTCAGCAGGTGGAGGCAGATCATGAAGTACCAGCAGGCATGGTTCAACTTCTAGAGGTCCCAAAGTGGAAGTGGTATGGGATATCCATGGACTTCGTGGTAGGACTTCCACATCCATCCATGGGTCATTACTCTATTTGGGTGATCGTCGACCGACTCACAATGTCGGCCCACTTACTACCGATCAGAGAGAATGTTTCAGTAGAGAGCATGAGAAGCCTCTATATTCAGGAGATTGTGTGGCTACATGGATTACCTTCTTCTATTTCCTTCGATCATGATGCATGGTTCACTTCTCGGCTGTGGAAGTGGTTGCAGGAGTCTTTCAGAATGCAGCTTCATCGGAGCACCACCTTCCATCCTCAGACGGATGGCTAGACTGAGCGAACCATTCAGACCTTCGAGGACAGGCCCCGTGCTTGTGTCCTAAACTTTGGTAACATATGAGAGGATAACTTACCATTAGTGGGGTTTGTATACAACAACAACTATCACGCCACCATTGGGATGAATCTTTTTGAGGCATTATACGGGTGACCTTACAGATCACCCATATGCTGCACTAACCCTAGGAAGTCAGCACTAGTGGAACCAGAGATGGTACGGGCAACCACGTTGAAGGTTCAGATCATCCAGGAGCGTATGAAGACTACACAGAGTAGGCATAAGTCATATGTTTACAAGGGAGGAAGGCCTCTGAAGTTCGAGGATGGTGACCACGTCTTTATACGGGTCTCATCTCGATGAGGACTATGGAGATTTGGTCGAGGCGTCAAGTTTTCTACGATATTCATCAGACCTTTCTAGGTTCTCAGTTGAGTAAGAGAGGTATCTTACTACCTAGAACATCCCCCTTAATTGCATCGGGTGCATGAAATATTTCACATATCCCAACCGAAGAGATACGTGCATGACCCTAATAACATCATCGACCATGGAGAGTTGAATGTTGATGATGGGGAGACTTTTACAGAGGTTCCAGTGGAGATTGAGGATCAACAGGAGTGGGTCCTATGTGGATGTTTGATTCCTCTGGTGCGCATTCGCTGGCAGGACTTGAACCTCCAGGATAGTACATGTGAGTCAGTGGCTCAGATGCATGCTCAGTACCCCCACGTGTTCCCTTAGTTAGGAGTTGCGGCTTATGGGGACGTAGAGCCCTAAGGTGGGGAGAATTTACAGAACTTTAATTTCTTTGTAATTTTTTTAATTAAATAAGAATTTTACAAGTCTTCAATAATTGAAACCATGTGATTCCAAGGCCTGGTGTTCCCAGAATCAATTTCTGATGTTTTGTTTGGGTACGTTCATTAATCATAAGAGGGTGTTTTTTTAGAAATTTTGAACTGTTTCTCAGAATTGAAATCGGTGGGCACCATTGAACGTACAACGCAAACATTCTCTTAAGGATACATTCACATTGACAGCCGTGGGTTGAGAATAAAAGATATTATTTGGATTTTTCATGGAAATCAATAAAATAAAATGATCTTCACTTTATTTTATTATGAGCTTCCATGTAGATATTTCAAGGGGGGTCCACCGGAACTAAACCTCCACATGGAAGTTAAAAGTGGGGACAACCAAACCTTAACCTCCCATGAGAGGTTATGGGGGTGGGTCCCACCCGAACCTAAACTCCTCTTCATGTTAATTGTGGTTGGGGCCATCCAGGTTTTAATCACCCTTGAAACTCACCATTAATGGGTACAAACCCTCAATATTCCAATAAGTATAGGGGAGCCTCTCCAACTTCACTAACACTTAATGTGCAAAATCCTCCAAATTAATTAATCCACCGATTTGAATTTTGAGCCAACGATTAAATAATAGATAAACATGATCTATTATTTTGGGTTGGCATTTTCCTTTTGGAGGAACTTTGGAGAAGATAGAGAGGGATTAGGGGGAAAATCTCTCATCAACAAATAAAAAATAACATGTTCTTTCAACGAATAATGCTGATGAGGATCGTCTTCGACTTCCTTCATCGGAACCTCCTTCGATGTAGGACGTGTTCGTCAACGACGAATCAACGTTCTCCTTCTTACGCGAATGTTGATGATCAACTAACAAAGTTAGGGGTGTGTTTTATTTGATCAATGTTATTCTTGTTCATCATATGTTGTTTTATTATTCTTGAACTGCTTGCTATCAAACTAATGCGGAGTGACCAAGACAAATTAACATGACCCGATTTCACCACTGTATTTCTTGTGGTTTGTTCTTCATATTTTTCATGGGTGATGAACAATTAAATGTTCCAAGTTCATTGTGTGACACAATGATCCTAGGTTGAAGTACCAACATCACGACGACCTAGCGGAGGAGCGATGACAATAGCAGGCGATGGATCAGACTGGACCAGAAAAACCATTCTTCGATCGTTCCTCGAGAGGGTGAATCATAACATGTTTACGGAGCCATTCAGAGGCCCAAAAACGCCGGTAATGATTTCAGAACTTTGGGGCAACCTAGTGTCTGCAGTTTTGTGGTTATCTGCCCAACATAATGAATGAACATACATTATGGAAGGTGTGCTGGCCAGAAGCATCGTTTCTGGAAAATTTTAGAATACACGAAGAGTACTTTCGAAGAACACGTCGTGTAGTATGGGCATACTGCGGTTAGGGTTATAGGCGTCAGATGCGCATCACATGGTGTGTGACCACTTTCACATGGTGTGTACTCTCTTCTTATCTTGGAAGAGGCGGCTACACGAGACTCGGTGTGTATTCTGAGAAAAACACGAACATGGGAAAAAATAAACTTGCAGGAGACACGACATTTACTACTCACATATCTTGGTAGAGGCGGCTACGTGAGACTCAGCATGTATCATAGGGATACACGGACATAGGGTGAAGTACACGATCATGTACTACTCTACACGGCTAGACAAGGACATTGACACAGGCTACCCTATGTACTAGTTACACGGGTCAGAGAACACGGGTTGAGGTCGTGTACGGGCACATGACCAGCATACACGGAGTCGACCCCAGTTTCTTGGACACAATGTGCAACCACACCACACACCGTGTACTTCCTTTTGTACACGACCATCCCTTCAACATGGGCCATTGCACACGGGAAGTACCCGAGGATTGAATACACGGCGTGTACCTTATTCCAACATGCAGTGTACTTTTTGGCAAATGGCTTTGTCATGTCGTCCTCTGTGTCTTGGACACGAATTTTTTGGTTTTTCCCTCTATAATGTGGTAGGACCTTTAAGATAATATTTAATGGGACTTCGTGGTAGTTGATGTATCGACTCTTGGTTTTCGGAGTGGACCCTCCTAGAATCAAGCGTGCTTTGTGCAGATACCCTTTGGCTGGCTGCTCTTTGACTATTTTTCCTGCATCCTGTGTTAGTTCAATATCTTTGACTGATGTTCCTGGATCTTGTGTGGGTTTGACAGTTCTGACTGCTGTTCCTAGATCTTGTGTGGGTTCGACAACTCAGACTACTATTCCTAGATCCTGTGTGGGTTCGATAGTTCTGATTTCGGTACCAGGATCCGACGTGGATTCGATAAAATAGATAATTTAGTGGCTACATGTAATCATCTCTAACTCTCAAAAAAGTTTTATACATTTGTGAGATGATTCAGTAACATTGTTTTTTCCTCATGATTGATATGGATTACTTGATAAAATAGCTATATGTATCGGCATATACCTAAGTGAGGTTATCTGTTGATTTCATAATTTTTTGTTTATCCTTGTTGGATTTTGTGACACCTTGAGGGTCTCGGGGTCCCTACTAAGTATCGTTATACTCACCCCTGCATGGGCTATGCCTTCACCTCTTTGTGTTGGATATAGATGACAGACAACACTGACTGAGGCTGAGAGCACCCAGATTAGACAGTACCTAGAGGTGGACCTTATGGAATAACAATCCACGGAAGAGACGGATGGACCTAGAGTGCTAAGGAAGCGATCTATTCCTTCACTTCATTTAGGAACCTCGTAGGATGACCCAACAAGAACTTTTCTCTTCATCATATGTACTTTCTGTTTCTTGTAATTTACAGTTTTTCTTGTATTTTCGGCCCCCTTTTACTTTCAATAAACATTGTTATATAGTTTTACTTAGTATTTTTCGTCCTTCTTGTGTTTTTTGTGTGTGTTTTCAGGTTATAATGGAAATTCCTTACCATTATTAGGGAATTACGCTTTTAGTGCTAGTCTCCATCCCTTGGCCTATAGAAGGCGGGTTTGGGGTAGTCACAACACTGGCCACGGGGGACGGGTCGTGACATCAACTATGGTCCAAAGATTTATTTATGTTTCATTTTATAAAATATCTCATTTTCTAACCCCATTACATTGTTTCCTCATTAACAATACAAGAGAAAAACAAAATTTATTTAAATAATATACATAAACTAAAGCGAAGAAAACTTTTCCCCTACTATGAAGGCAATTTTTCCTAGAGATGTTTCCTATGATTATGGACTGTTGAAAATAGAAAGACCCTACTACCTCACCAATGATTTGTATTCTCACATCTAATTTTTTTCATATCTATGAAAACACAGTAAAAAATCGAGGGGAATTGATTTACCACGTTACACACTGTCTTACCAGTCAATAATATGAATTTCATGCCTGATAAAAATTATGTTAGGTTCTAAATAAATATATTTCAATTCAATCATTGGGGAAGTGAATTAAATGTTACCTCTTTAGCTAGAAAACATGAAACATATCATGATTCATCATCAACTAAAATTGAACGTCCAACTAATATTCCACCTTTCTAAAGACACGTCACAATCTCAATGGGTCCTATGAAACTCAGGGTAATAATTCCCTACATAACTAACCAGTGAAATACAATGTTAATAAAACCCAATGAAATACTTAATCACCATAATAAATCCCTAGAAACTGAATATAATGATCCATATAATATTTCTGTCAACATTATTCCACGGTTATTCTCTTCCTAATCAACTTCAATATTTTTAATAGCCTCTCAAACAAGTCTTAGTCAAACTGTGGACTATTCTCCCTACTCTTCCATGATCAAGGGAGATCAACAATGTCACCAAGAAAAATAATTAATGAAATCCATATTTGCTGATTTCTAAGAAAATATTATTATTTGAAAAATATATCTAAGGAAAATTATTGTCCCATATACAACCAAAATCAAGCACATGAGATCGGAGCATATCCCGAAAAACATAAATACCCATCTCTATATTCCCATTGATCTATGGATAATACACCATTATAAATTTCTTCTTCGAACCCATAAAAAATATTGATACCTTCTTGAACATAGATGTGAGACATGGTTATATATAAAAAAATCAAATGCAACCTCTTAATGTCTCACAAACACTCAAATATAAAATTTTGTGAGCTTTTTGGCCGTCATCATCTTCATAACTGGAGGAAATGATCCAATTTTTTATCATATTTGTGATCACCCAAATTAAATCCTAAAATCATGGTTTCATGCGAATAATAATAAATATAACTATGGAAAACATATAAAATATTATGTAATGCGAAAGGGTTTAAATAACTCAACATGTATCTGGTACAGAACCTTAATCCTCTATGAAGTAAGGAATTGTGATGGGAAATATATTATAGGGAACCACATCCCCAACCACCAATATTAATATTAACGATACATCAACGTATTATAATGGTGTTAATGAAAATAATATTGGTCTATTTTATCCATGAATACCTACCTTAGAGAAATCATGATGACCATCCTACCCCATTAACACATAGAACCATTGGAAAATAGAAACCAATAACCTGAATTCTTCCCACTATTACGGATTAAAATAAAGCCGTATTATGTGTTATTAGAAACCTAATATTTCTGATAAAACTCATCCAATTATTATTTATTATTTATTATTTATCGAAGCCATGAACACTTACCACCACCATCTTCTACTCCCACTGTCATCTTAGTGGAAAACACATTAGAGACCACTCATCCACTAATCCTTTTGTATCCCCTATTAGATATGTTTTCTTAAATGAATTAGTATGAATTTCTACATTACTATGATTATATGAATTATATAAATTAAAATTATTATGATACTCAACAATGAGTCTCTATCACATTTTCAAATCCCTTTGATTGAAAAGAAACATCAATCTATAGTGATCAGAATATACAGTTAATTTCTCTCTAAGGAGATAATTTATCCATGTTTTGAAATCATATATAATAGTAAGGAACTCAATATCATGGGTTTTTTAGTTCTTCTCATGAATGGAAAAATAGAATTAGAAATAGGACACCACCTATTTCCCTAACAATTAAAAATAACTTAAATTAGTACTAAACACATTGTTGAAAATGACCTAATTTGAACCAAATTTAGAAATAATATGATTTGTTGATGAATTAGATCTCACTATCAGGTCCTCAATAGTTCACTAAAACTTGTCATTCCACTCAAACAGTTCACCCTTAGGGGTCATATATGTCATCAAATGTACATGATTGGAGAAGACTAAATGAAATGACATATAGTGACTAGCCTTCCCCATGGATCCTCAATCCTCAAATGTTTTTTTTGAGATTCTCGTAGGAAATTACCACCTATATCCCTTTAGGATCCACTAATAGTACCATCTAACTTATATTATAATCCCAAAACATGTCTATGAAGACCTAAAAAAACAATATGAAAGGTTACTAAACATGTCATATCCACTCCAAGTTGGATGAATCATATCTAAATGGTATATTTGAACCTCCAACAACTTTTTGGATACTAGTATATTAATCATGAGCATGAAAAAAATTATTCTAAACTTATAGAATTTCTAGTTCATCAATTTTATAGGTTATGTAGGAGAACTACATTGAATTATTCATCAGACCATAATTTCAAAACTAGCATATCACTTCCTAAAAATCACATTGAAATATTTAATTCCTAAACATCCAACACGTTGTACCCGGACCAACGGTCAATAATTGAATATCATCAAGCCCCAAAATTTCAATCAAAGATATCATCATAACTTGCTAATGGATATTTATTCCTAATAGACTTTTAGTTTACATATTGATAATACTCCAATGTATAAGGATTATATTTTCATAATTAGAATAGAGGATAGGGGAATTCAATCGAAAAAAATTGTATCTGTGAACCTCTTTTCCTCTTGGTTTGATATTATTGATTAATATCCCATTAAATTAATAGGTTCTATAATTAATGATAGAATAGAAATACTAATCATACTATATTGTAGTTCAATAGTAAACAATACATCTCATTGTTTTGGTAATCATGAAAAAAAATCGATAATGACCTTGGAGTATGCACACAACACTTAATGATGAGAATAGAAAAAAACGATCTTCTTCGTCAAGGAACACCTCCAAAAACTAATATGATATTACTCAATAATCTAGAAACAAAATACCTGATATTATTAATATACTGTCCCTCTCACACAAAATGATATAATATACCTCATTAAATGATTTGATCTAATATTGAGGATTATAATAGTAAATATGGGTCTTAAAAATGATCTTCCAATACATTACAATGATCATGTAGATGACATATTCATTAAAAGCCTACAAATCCCACCACACATCATTGATGGATATAGTCAACCGACCTGTGAGACACGTGAATCAACAATCTAAAATCTTTATCAGTGGGATAGAATGATCAAAAATGATCTAAATTAGATCTCAATGTAATTTGAAAACATTAAATAAATTTAGTTCCTTGAAATAATTAGTAACACGTATATGAAATAGACACCACACCATAGAGTTTGAAATAGAAAACATACCTCTAAAAATATCCCATCCTACATTATAATCCAATTTTTTATAATCTTATTAATAATTATGTTTGTTCTCCTCTCTTCCCTAAGGATTAATTTCTATTTGAAGACCCCTCATGGCTTGAGTATAAGACCCACCATCCTTGAAAGAATCAGAACGAACATGGGAAATCATAGTGAGAATAGATACAACCTTACTACCATGATATATCATCCACCATAAATTACTTTTATGGATACATCTTCCACAATGATGAATATTTTGATACTATATTGAAAATTTTCAATTTATATGACTAGTCATTCATTAGTGATATTAGATAAGTAGATGTCATCCAAGTGAAGACCCTAAAAATTTAAATTGAGAAAATTGGCCACCATTATGTATTGTTTTTGATAATGAATAAATGACATCAAAAACAAAAAAAAATGGATGATGCTCCACCCAAACTAGTTTTCGCATCTATGTCTACTATTCTATAAGTGCATTATCTCATACCCCTAAAATGGTCATAAGGTACATGAGTATCAGAATTTACACATTTCTCCATTAGACCCATCTCAACCCTCTATGTATTTATGTAATCATTGGTAACATGTTTTTGTTCCCTATAAACCCACATTTTAATATTTGAGGAATAATATATAACATATACCAATACACTCAATTTTCAGTAATTATATATTATTCACCACCAATAAAATATTATTGTAAAATTATTGGTTAGTTGGTTTATTAAAAGATGTATATGTCATATCCTGGTGAAATATAGTCTTCATGAAATATTCCCACCAAATAATATTTAGTACATCATGAATATATGTGGAAATCCCAACATTTGATTATGTAGGATTATTTGGAAAATTAATATCCTTTCTGTAATGCCCCAGACCCAAAATCCTAGATCTGATGGATTAGTTTATTTAATTGGAATGATTACATGGTTTCAAATCCATAAGAACTAAATAGTTTATTAGTTTTGGAAAACCAAATTACAGACATGTTACCCAATTTTAGAAAGTATAAAAACCCTAATACATTAAAAAAAAAATAAGAATCTATTCATCCATTAAACTCATTCACAATATTTATTTTCATATATTGGGGAAGGTAAATAAAATAAGGGTGATCCCAAATGCTCAGTAATGAAAAAGTTCTTCAAGTGTAATAAATAATAAATGAACATAATAATTATGGAATGGAAAGTTAAATTTAAACCATATTATTTTAATCAATAAAATAAGAATGAAATGCATCCATATATTTTATCATAGTGAATATCATCTCAATAATAATTACTAAAATAAAGGAAATTATTATTTTTTGACAACAATGTTTCCTAGGATAATATTATCATTAAAATCATGATTTATTCAAAATATGGTTTATAATAACCTAATTTTTCAAAAGTATTTCTCACATGAAGATATGGATGTTTCGATGTTCGTTCATTAATTATGTCCCAACATGTATCTTACCATTCTATTAAACATGTAAAAAAAGACGAAGGGTTTTCCTCCAACACATTTCATTCCATGAGGCAACACATGCATTGAGTGGATATATATATATATCCAGACCCCATCAATATCAAACCATTCAAAGTTGTTCCTCATATATCAAATAACCTATTAAATTAATAATAAATAGGACTTATTTTAAAATATCTGAATTGATTTAACTCTGCAAAATAAAAACAATTATATAGTTTTTCAGAGAACATTCAAGTATATACCACATGTAATAAATGGTATATGGATCAGGGATTTACTATACCAATCACATATGTGTATTGATATCTAAAATAAAGGTTATTTCAACTGGAAAATGGTCATAAGTAACTACTTTTTTCAATTGAACATTAAAATTCATAAATGTATGTGAGATTCGAAAGATAATTTTACCACATGGTAATTCTCAAGTAAAAACCCTTTGTGTAATGTCACTAACCCATTAGAAACTATGATCGGTTCCCTAATCAAGTTCATCACATGACCTCCCCTATGCCCCTTGTATGTCACAGAAAGCTAACTAGTTGCATTGGTCTAAGGTAAAACATTTGGGAAACAATACAGTTTTATTTTATTAAAACTAAATGAGAAATAATATCGACAAATATAATAACTAGCAGTAAAAAATAAATTGAAATGTTGTGAAATATAATAATAAGTAACGAATTATCAAAAGATATAACATTATGTTGAATACAATACAGGTCAAATAATTTTAATAATAATACCTCAAAACCAAACTAAAAAAATATCCCAAAAATAGAATTGAGTCCCAACTCAGTGCAAACATCACATGTTCCAACCGGACAAATAATGCACGAACCAAATACCAGGTACCTATCCTAAACCATTACCTAGAAATAATTAACATCTTCTTACATTTCCAAGTTCCATGGAGGCCCGAGAATGGTGTAAGTATAACTTAGTGGGCCACCACTAGTGATGTATAAAGAAATAACCTATATATACATCTTTGTATGAAGGGACACAAGTTAAAAAAGTATATTAAAAAGGAAAATGAAAGTAGATATATAATTATGTCATAGTTGAGAAGTTATCTAATAACCATCTAGTTCTCATTGGGAATCCCATAAACTAACAAAATCAGGTCACATCAGATGCCTAATAAATAGAATAACGGGGTTAAAAACATTAAATAAAAGTGTGATTCAATAAATATAATTAAACAAAATAAATTGGAACCATAGTCTATTAATCAAGCCATGTCCATGTATTTGGGATACATAGACCATTTTTCTAACAGCCCAAACCATGAAATGTCTTTACGATTAGAGGACAAGATCCTCAGTATGAAAACCCTACCATAAAACATTAAACACTTACCAAGGATCTTAATAATAGGTAATATCATCAAATTAATCCATTTGGGGAAATAATCCTCAGTTTGACTCACTATATCATTCATAATATGAGAGGGTTTTAGAGTCTCAGTCGAGCCTAACCTGTGCTCATAGATCCTCAAGTCAATATCCTACATACCGCTAAGCCATGTGTCGATGACTCTTTAACCATAACAATTTTATCAATGTAATTCATAACAATTAAATAAATCAATCATTTACATTCATAACCCATTATAAATACCCCACATATTAGGACTAACCCAATAAAATAAATACCATTATACCAGACACCCCCTTCTGTTATATCATTAACTAACTACATTAATCATTTGCTTCATTTCATTACCATCTTAAAATTCAATGAAAACTATCATAGGTCCTATCTAATTAACCAATTTTATATTTCAATTACAATGTTAAAAACAAACCATTATATGCATGCCATATCCCAGAACACAGTTCAAATAACACATCTGAATACATCTTGATGCAACACCTTAAATAATGGGTATTCCATTTTGAAAAACAAATACATTCCCTTTGGATTTCATTTCTATTTATAACTATTAAAAATAATTCTTAATCATTTCTCCATGAAAGGGGACCCACCCCAATTTCATATCATCATATGAAAACTATAATGAAAATCACTTTCTAATTATCCATGATTCTAACAACACTTTTTTTTTGATATTTCCTATTTTCAAAAAATCATATTCTTAAATTAAATACCATAACATGATCAAAATCTAAAATTCTTTATTGAAAACAATTTAAAATACACTGTAATTTCACAAAATATGACATATAATAAATTAAATTTACCGTTTTTTCAAGACCATAAACTTGATTATAAATTTACAACCCCTTATGTTCATAATTCCATTCACTCTCTTATTTCCAATATCTCCTTTTTTTACCATTTTTATTTCACCATTTTAAGGGGATCAGTGTACCACAATGGTTTCCATAGGTCTTTTCACAAATCATTAATGAAACAAAAATGGATAGTGAAGTGTCAATAATATAATTCTCCAGCAAATATAACATTATCTAAACCAATATACTTTAATGAGAGAAAAATGATAAATGAAACTGTCCCTTACACATAAAAACACTCTGAGCATGGAAAAAATAATTATGAACACCTACCTCATCCTCAGAAAAAACCGCATACAGGAACATGGACCATGAACCATACTCAAATATCTATAAAATCCCAGCCATGAATCTATTAGAAAATTTAATTATTTAGGGATTTGGAAAATAATGATATATTTTAGAATACTGAATCCTAAAAATAGAGAGAATAGGATTCTTAGACTTACTCATATCATAAATTCCCATTAAAAAAATTCATAGAGGGTCATAAATTAAAGGATAATCATCTCAACGATGTATAGGATGGTTGGGTTCATCATCCAATCTACAATAGGAGTAATTGTGAAGAAAATTGTGTTATCACCCTCAAATTCATATTAGTGAAAAACTAGAAATTACATCAATTTAAGGGACACATGGTTTAGTTACATGGTTTTGAATATTGTGCCCCAACCATGCATATCCCTCCATCCAATAGGTACTTTGTCTCACTAAATACTAGAAGAAGTTATACATTTTTGAAAACTATGGAGATCACATATTCTAGAGTCTGCTAATAGGAGGATGGATTTATGATTTCCTTAGACATGAATATATTTTGAACTAAACTAGAAATAAATATGTGTTCCACCCTATATGGCATATTTTCTCATTCTTTCATGTACCGCACCCCCAAAAAATCCCCAAAACCTCCCCTCCACATAATAACTACAAGAATTGGAGGTATATTACACGTTGGAATAAGTAATTCAATGTGAAACATTATATTCCATTAATATAAAATAATTAAATATTTAATAAATATAAAGGTCAATTATATTCACTATATAAAATATTTGTTTTGTAATTAAGACATTTATCACAGATATGTAAATGGTGGGATGGAAATATTATACCTTGTGTTTGATATATAATGTTTTTCTATATATCCATGAATAATAAATTTCAGTTAATTATTTATTTTTTTAGAACATTTTTAATGTTTTTTGTTACTATTTTAAAAATATTACAATATTTAATACAACTTTATAAGAAATTAAATTATTATCGATTGTTTTTAGAGAACTCTGTTCATGTGTGAAAAATGACCATTATGGGGTGACTATGGTCTAATGGGTCATTATATGAACATATACATTTTAATCATCAACAAATAATTATCTCATTTATATATAAATTATAATTTTAACACAAATCATGAATTATGTATATGAAAAATTAACCAATGCTAAAATCATTGAGACAATAGGCCATATGTACGCATGATTAGAGTATCCATTTTTTAATGATAATAATTGAAATAAGGTAAGTTACAATTCAAATTTCCATAATGATCATTATATGATAAATTACAATTCATTAAAACCTATAAAAATATATACAAAATTATTATGATGAAAGAGGAATACTATCATGTCATGGATGTAATATACCACACGTCCACAAATTACTTTTTCACCTTTTTCCTGTCTTAAAATGGTAATAAATAAACTGATATATGGTATTTTACGAAATTTATTTATTTCTAAAATATCATATATATGTATTTTTAATAACATATTATTAATAAAATCCATCTTCAATACATTACAAGTAAATTTTGAATGTATCACATCACATTGAGGAGGTTGAATTTTAAATGTCCCTAATCAAAGTCATCGTATTTACACAAAATAGAATAATAATGGTATGTTTTATATAAAATTTAAGAAAGAATATGTAAATAATAAATATCATATATATCATATAGAAATAATTTTCCCATAGTATTTCCCAACCTTGAGATGATATAATGGAATAATGAGATCCATCCCCACTTCACCGAACAGAGAATGATGATTCACATAATGGATAGGTATATTAATATCTAAAACTATATTGAATGATCCACATAATCCAATTATTTATTTTCTTCCACTACAAAAATATTATTATTTATCAATTTAGAATCTTCTCAAAGGATGTTAGAAGTATAATATTTACTTTATCCATATAAATAATCATTTAATCCAACAATAATTATCTCAACCTTAGTAAAATATTAGTCATTCTGAATAACATTTTTTCCAAGATGTTCAACATTCCAAAGAATCACATTTCATGTTCTTCAATATCGATGATCATGTGTTCTCAAATCCATAATGAGATAATATTGGAGAACAATCTTCATATATTAAATAACTCTAATAACCAGTATCACATTGATAAAATACTCCAAATGACATATTTATTGAATCAAAACATATGAACATTAATAACTTCTCAATATATATGATAATATAATAATCATGATTATGATCCATTAGTTTCTTTTTCAGAATATTCGTTTGAAATATGTGAAATTTATGTTTTTAGGATATTATCTCTATATAGGCAAAACATTGTACAATGGGAACTTTTTTACTAATCCATGAAATAACAATCAAAATTTCCTTTCTTTCCATAAATTTAGAAAAATCCAATTCTTCGCTGTATGTAACAGCTTTATTTTTTCCACAATTACTACATCTGGTTAAATAAATCATTCCCAATTTACCTTTATTGATTTTTTTTCATGTTTTCCTCTATCTCTCTTACTTCCCATAAAAAACATGATACATATATAATTATTTCTCAATCTCATTAGAACATGATACAATGTACACATCTGATGATAATTCTTGGGATAATCGATCTATTTGAAATATTATCATATGAAAATAAAAGAAAAAATCAAACTTACTATTTGGATCATCTGCATTGGTGAGGTTCACATTCGTTATGCTTGGTGGAATCTTAAAATGAAGACATAGACTTGATTATATATTATCATTTATAATAAAATTGTAGTGAAATACATTACATAAATTGAAAATTTTATATATTTAATAATAAATTTATCTAAAAAATAGTATAAATTTTTATCAAAAATATATATTGAATAAAATATACCAATTTATCTATATTCCTTTAGTTAGTCAAATAACAATAAAGTTCCCATCATTTGTTAAAATGGAATACAGTTTTGGAAATAATTATACCCATCATATAAGAGTGTGGATATCAAAAATAAATTTTATTTAAAATGAAAAAATGGTCACATCAATGTGATTGTTTCAAGATAAATTCAATAATTACAAAATAAAGTGATATTGCAAAGATAATGATTACCCCTTGTTAATTTTCTGGTCAAACCCACTTGTATGAGATACTTTATATGGAAACCATAATTATGATGATTATAGATGTATTAGTAATATAATATATAAAATGGTGTAGAATATGCACCACATAAAATATGTAATTATTAAATATGACACTTATATCACATATGTAAAATGTGAGATAAAAATCACTTACCTTGAGTTTGAATTGTCATGTGTGTCTCAATCACCCGATTAATAATTATATGATATTTATTTAATTTTTTTTTAAAAAAATTCATGTTTATTATTAATTTTATTTCACTTATTACAATGATTTATACAAGTAATTCAATAATTATGTTTGTGTTAGGTGTTTTGACAAAATTTGGTTCATGCATCAAAAAAATCTTCGGTAGGATAACTGTTGTCAAATGGGTCATTATATTAACATATCATGAATAATAATCATGAAATAATTATCATATATATATATATATATGTATATTATAATTTTAAAAAGACTTATGAAATATGGTTATGAAAAAAGATCAAATGTTACAATAATGGAAACGTTAGGCATTACGTACACATGTGTAACGTTCTAATTTTTCATTGGTAATTAGGGAATGAAGGGAAATAACATATTATATTTACATAATGATAAATATATAGAAAATATTATTTTATTTAATCATATATACATATATATATGTTATTATTGGGTGCAAATGGAATCACATAGGGTCGACGAGGTTGTATTCCGAGCATCCACGATTGATGTAATTGCCTTTTAATTGTATTAAAATAGTAATACGGAAGATAATATAATATATTAATGGAGTGATAAATATTACATGAATATAATATAGATTTTCTATATTTAATATGTTTTTAATTGAACTCATGTTTAATATATTCCATGCAATATGTGAATGTATCACATAACCTTTAGGAGGCTGAAGTCTACACGTCCTGAAAATTGTGTTTTCATATTTACACCAAATAGAATGTATAAAGGCATGCTTTATATGAAAAATATTGAAGAAAAAATACATAATATATAAAATTTATATCATATATAATTTTTTTTCATCATATTCTTAACCATGCTATGTGGTAAGGTATGTACAAATGAAGTAGTTTTATTTCTCGTAGTCTTCCGTAAAAACATATTGTATATTTGTTCCCCTTGGGATGGAAATGTGTGTCAATGGAGTGTAAAACTAGAACATGAAAACATTCTATTAAATTTAGGATATGATTGTAATTATATCATTCATTAATTATTATTATTAAATTGTTTGAGAATTATATAAAACAACATAGATTGAATATTGATATTACCTCTATTTTGGGTTACTCCTTTTGGTTTTAACCGACTAACAAAATTGGATTTCTGTATACCTAATGTTAGAATTCTATTTTGAGGTCAGATTTGTAGGTGAGATATTTGGTTATGGTATCTTATGATAAAAATTTCCTGAATGGTGTGATATATTTAGAGTGGTGAGTGTTATTTTACAGTGGTGGTGTAGTGGGATTCTTGTAAATATAATAATGTATGAAATATAGGGAGGCATCCATTAACTATTGTGAATCCAAATAAGAAAAAATATGGATTCAAGTGAAAAAAAATTATATCATAACCTTTAATACAAAAAATTAATACCATTGAAATAATTATTTTCCTTAACTTCTTTGGTTCCCCACTTTTAAATTTTTTTTATTAATTTAACATTTTTTTACATAAGTAATTTAATAATTAAGAAAAAATTAAAGAGAAATTTATTATAAAATATTGATCAAATAATCTATAACAAATTTATTTAATTTTAAAAATAAAAAACACACGTGTGTTGGAAATTACTTTTAAATCAAACACATGTAACGCACCAAAAAACATCTTTAACCTAAACTATGCTAAAAATGTTTTTACTATATACGGGTGAATATTTTACCTATAAAAGGACCGTTGGTAATTTAATGAAACATAGTCCATATTTATTGACACCTAAAAATTTCTAGATGATATTATTCATTAATTTTTAATATCAGTTAAAAATTATTATTTATTCTAAAATAACATTAGTGTACTTTTTTACATTCTTTATTTATTTTTAATTTAAATATTTCACAATAGATTTGTTTTTCGAAATTATTAATATCATATCAATGTAACAAGGTATATTACTTTATAAATATAGTGTAAATAAATAATATATCAAATTTACATTACTTGTAATGTTTTTATCATCATTTATTTTATTTTATTAGTTATAAAATATTCACTATGATGGAATTTAATAAGAAGTCAATTTGATTATAAGATATATAAAAATTAAACATCCCTAATTTTTTTAATAAAAATTTATTTTACTTTCATATTAATTTTTACAACTGAAACTATATTGCTTCTTCTATATTCCAAAATGTATTGTAATAAAAATCAAGGAATGCATAATTTGTTATTTTTATTTACATAATGTATTATATTGGTAATGTTCCTGGGAATGTGTCCTGATAAATCAAGAATTTATAAATAAATATTTCTATGGATTAAATATTGGATAATAATTTCTTTTAAGTAGTTTTTTGGTTAGTTTTCCATTATGTATAAGATTTAATTCATTTTTATGTTTAACTTTTTACTTAATTATTGTAATCAATTTTATTCACATTAAATAATATTTTTCATCAAAATTTTCATTTATCTTATTATACTATATATATTATTGTAATAAAAATAATGTAAATCCATTTTTTAAAATTCGATTCCCCAAATTGTGAAAAAAATTAAAATCTAGTATCACATACATTGAGAGAAGGGAGGGTTTTAAAATGAAAATTTTCAAAAGGTCATGATTTGTTATAACTAAATTAATTAGAAAAATAATTCCAATAAAAAAATTAAAATTTATTGATATATAATTTATCTATAGTGTCTTTAAAACAAATTTGAAATATATTTTAATATTAAAAAATATTTAAACTAGAAGTTATATTTGAACTAAAATGCAACCTTTTTTACTATTTGTACTAAAATGAAGCTTCACGAAAAAATAAAAAACGAATTTCTAACATGGTAATTTTTTTATCCTAAAATATTAAATTTTTTTTATTTTTTAAAAGAAATGTAATTAAAATATTTATATTTTAGTTTAAAGTACGTGCCCCATTAAAATTTTGCAAAACATGTTCTTGAAAGTAATGATAGCTAACGTAGGGTTGGGTGATATGTATGTTTAACATCATTTTTCTATTAATGAAATATGAAAAAAAAAAGTTATTTATAAAATTAAATTTTTTATATTATTATGGTATTACACATTCAATCCTCTCATTCCACTAAAATGATTCCCAAGGTCATTTGTCATGATGATAAATGGATAGATTCTGCTTAGAAAATTTTGATCAATGATACAACTCTCGTACTTAGTTATCGACACCCACTCAACCAACATTATGAATAGTTTGTATTAGATATACCACCAAAAAGGGTCCCAATAGTGGATTATCATATAGAACATGTATGGAATTTTCCTCACTCTGATCCATAAGAGATATTATTGGGATCACTAACAAATAAACATAATATAATAACAATCCACAATATAGATAATTATAAAATCCAAATAGAATCATCTAAAATCCATATTACATCTATTTATAAAATAATAATCTAATGAAATAATTATTTATATAGAAAAGTGAAAAACATGGCCCAGGAAAAATTCCATATAATGAAACCACACTTCTAGTTTCTTCAATTACATCTAACAACAGGTAAAAACATGGATCTAATATATGAAAAACAATGGTAACATGGGTTTACATGTGGAGGTAAGATGGGTAGTACCCCCCCCCCCCCATATACATAGAAACCTACTATTATAATTCTGATAGTCTTTCCTCATTTCTTCCAAATTCATCATAAAACACCAAGGATGTTCTATAAATATTACAATAGTGTATTTCTCTCTTGTAAAAGTTTGTAATAAAATACCACATATTAAGAGGACTAGCTACACAATACGGAACTCCATAAGGTTTGGAAGAAGAAGAATGATAAGTTTTCCATATAATAGTATAAAAATAGGGTACATTTCAAAACAATAGATTAAAAATTGATGAGGAGATATAGAAAGAAGGGATGTATAATGTAGAAATACAAGACCTGAAAATTTTAAAGAAATAATTCATATACTATCCATAACCACTAAAACATCCCTCTAGGAATGTGGGGAAAACAAAGGAAACTGCAATGATACATTATTCCATCACCATTTACCCAAATCCTATAAAATAAAAAACAAAACCTCTAAAAATAAAATAAAATTTTGTGATGAAGTCCAAGTATATTTGAACCAATGAAACTGTAACGACCCGAATCCAGAGCCCCTCCACTGGTGCCCCATACCCGGTTCGTCACATGACCTCAAGCGCTTTTCCCCAAATGCCAGAGGCTGCCGACTAGCAGCGAGGGCCTTGGTGAGTTGGTGGGGAAACTATTCCCTCATTCGGTAAAGTATACAACAGAAAATAACCATGAACAACAACATAATCAATAAACAGCATACAACAACTGAACTAAATAGCGGAAACAATGTATAAAACAATAATGATGCAACATCATACATATTTCTGTGGAAATAAGTGAACAAACCAACATGCTGAAGTAAAACTGAAAACAAAGTATAAAAGAAAAAAAGTAACTCCTTCGCATCGCAAGCCACGGCTCGGTCCCATGCTCTCCAACTCTAGTGCAATATAGAACCTAAATTACATGGGCGCTTTCCCTTATCTATACTTTCATCAACATAGTCTGCTTGGGGCCAAAAGCAAGGCCCAAACAGGGTGTGAGATACAATCCCAGTAGGAAATCACCTAAAGATTTGTGCCTAATATTCAATGAATACATGGCAGTAATAAAACAAGAAGCATTAAACTGGAAAGCACAAGTAGTTACAATCCACAGTTCTAACAAAAAAAGTACACAAGTAAACAACCAGATACTAGGGAAGAAAGGTATCCCTTTGGGTAGCTCTCACATCCCAACCCCTATGGTTTAACTTAAAATTACTAGCAATAATCTAGGAGGCACACACAGTCCCACCCCTCTGGTTAAGCTATTAAAATAACAGACTCTCTGGGGAAGCACTCACCGTCAATTCCCCCTATAGTCTCGTATCATGCTAAAGGATATCTGGGGAATCACTCAATGTCTATTCCCCATGTGGCCCGCGTCGAGGAACTACAGACTCTCTCAGGAAGCACTCAATGTCAATTCCCCCTGTGGTCTCACATAATAATTAAAAGACACTCTAGAGAAGCCCTTTCGTGAATTCTCCCTTAGGTCTACTACTCTAGGTTCACACAGTCTTGAGTGAAAGATAAAACATCCTCAGCACACGTACATCATCCAAGTAACCATTAATAACTACTTGTCTATCATTCTAAGGCTCAACAACACAAAAAGTAGCAGTTCCACTATCCTACGACTATGCAGGGAAATTGGAAAAACGCCAAACAGGCAGAACAAGCATGGCAAAGAAACCTAAGCACAAAATAAATTACTCTTCTCATAGGCATAATCCTCTACTATAGCAATCAAGAAAATCAGGAAAACAACAGAGAAAAATAGGTAACACGCAATACCCCGTTCAAGGGTATTGGTGGAATTCGCACAATATACTCATCAACTTTCTACAGAAAGACACAAAACACCTAGCTCAATCCTAGGAGATCAATATACGTGAACGACGACGACATATTCGCCTTAGAACGTCATAGATCTGAGAAAACAAACAAAACACTCAACCCACGATAACTCGAAAACGAGGAGGAATAAGAAAACTCGGATCAATTAGAAGGAAGAACTCACCACTGCGATTCCTACACAATCGACCGTGCTTGATTCAGAGAACGGACGAAGAGGCAGGAGCTCATCAAAGATCTGGTCATACGGGTCACTCTCGGATGAACGGGACCTAGAAGGAGGTGTTTCTGTGCGTCAGGTGCGACCTCGGTCTGTTTAGTGAACAAAAAGAAAATTACACGGTGTGTATTTTTAAATTACAAGTCGTGTACTAGTTCTTTTCCATACTCCGCCAAAATCGGCCTCCACGTCACCTCTACACACCGTGTGTGAGGCCCGGGCACGGCTAGAACATGGCTTCGAGCTGGAGAATAGTACATGGCGTGTACTCAGAAAGTATAGGGTGTGTACGTAGAAAATTTCTAGAAAGTTCATTTTTCATAAAAACCCTATAAAAAGGAAAACCATACATGAAATGAAGATCTTGGTTCTTACAAACATCCTCTCTTAATGACATTCGTCCCTGAATTTCCCTCATGAGGCGGAGAAGAAGAATCCCCGATCAGCTCCGACCACTGTGATCGTACATCTCCTTTTCCCAAGCCTTGTCTTGTACTCACTCGTGCTGCCATAGCACCCGTACCAGAGGAATCGACCATCCGCGGAGAACCTTTGTACTACGATCGACTATCCGGATAGCATGCTCCTCAAACGATGCATCCGCTTCCTTCCCAACTTCCTCAGGTTGAAAGACATGAGATGGGTCTGAAAATTAGTGTCAGAGCTGAGTGACGTGGAAGTTGTTGTGCATGGCCCGGTACCACTGAGGTAACTGCAGCCGATAAACAACTGGGCCCACCTTCTCCAAGACTTCAAACGGACCGATGTACCGTGGTGAAAGATTACCCTATCTTTGAATCCTCTTGTGTCCCAACCTCTATGCGACACACATGAAAACATGATCCCCAACCTCAAACTCCTGAGGTCCTCTCCACTGATCAACATAAGACTTCTGTCAAGACTGAGTTGTACCCATCCTCTTCTAAATCAGCTCTATCTTCTCTAAGGTCTCCTAAACGAGATGTGTCCCCAACAAATCATCCTCTACTGCCTTCAGATAGCATAAGGGTGATTAGCATGGCCTAATGTACAAAGCCTTATATGTTGTCATATGAATGGTCTCCTGAAAACTATTGTTGTAGGCAAAATCCACTTGAGGGATATTCTTCTCCCAAGAACTGCCAAATTCTAGAATGCAAGCTTGAAGCATATCCTCAAGCACCTGGATCGTGCGCTCGGACTGGCCATCAGTCTGGGGATGGTATGTTGTACTCAAAAGTACATGTGTACCCAAGGCCTTCTGAAGTCCCTACCAGAACAGAGAGGTAAAGTGCACATCCCTATCTGAAACGATGTAGTGTGGGACTCCATGCAGACGAATGATCTCTCGAATGTAAAGTCATCCCAGATCATTGGCAATGAAGGTCTCCTTGATTGGAAAGAAGTGGGAAACCTTTGTGAGCATGTCGATGACGTCCCAAACAGCATCGTTCTCTCGAGGTGACCTCAGAAACCCAATCACGAAGTCCATCACGACGTTGTTCCACTTCCAATCCGGAATGGGTAACTTCTGCAGAAGACCCGCTGGTCGCTGATGCTCTACATTCACCTTCTTACAAGTAGAACATCTCATGACGATGCTCGCAAAATCCTTCTTCTTACCTGGCCACCAGTATTGGTGATGAAGAAAGTGATACATCTTGGTGACACCAGGATGAACTGCCCAAACAGAGGAATGAAAATCCTGTATCAGCTCCTCACGTATGTCTACTAGCACCCATATGCATCCCTGGAAATGTAAGATCTCATCCTCACCCACAGTCCATCCAGGAAGAGGGTCCCATCATGACACACTCCCCCATGGGACTAAGCCTTCTGAGTCTGATAGTTTCCTCATCCGTACCCGATCAAGTAGTGTATAGGTAACTACTACAAAAGATAGGAAGGTTTGTCCCTGTCTGTCGTGCACTTCCAGATGCATCTCCGAGAATAGAGAAATAAGCTTTCACTCACTACGGGCATCCTAAACTACCAGAACCTGAGTTCTCCGACTCTGTGTATCTACCACTGCCTTTCCCTTCCCAGGCATATAGGCAAGATCGAAATTAAAATACGACAGATACTCGACCCACCTGCGATGCCTCAGATTCATATCATGCTGAGTGAAGATATACTTGAGACTCTTGTGGTAATTGAAGACCATAAAGTGCTCTCCCAGCAGATAGTGTCTCCAACAGAGTAAGGCATGAACTATAGCTACCAACTCCAGATCGTGCGTAGTGTAGTTCATCTCATCTGGACTCAACTGCCGAGACCCGTACGCAACTACTCCATCCCCCCTGCATATGCACAGCCCCCTACCCAATACCTGAAGAATCATAGTAAATAGTGTAGCTCTTGCCTGGCTCCGGAAGGACTAGTATCAGTGCTGACGTCAACCTCCCTTTCATATCTTGAAAGGAGGACTCACAAGAATCTGACCATAAGAACTTCACTCCCTTTTTGGTCAGACCTATCAAAAGTGATGCTTGACGAGAAAAGTCCTGAATGCAGCGTATGTAGTATCTATCTATCCCTTGGATGCTCCGTACCTCAAAGACGTTCTTCAGCTGCTCCCAGGAAACTACAGCTCTCACTTTCTCTAGGTCCATAGATACTTCTGCCTCTGAGATGACGTGACCCAGGAAGTGAAACTTATCCATTCAAAAGTGACAGTTTGAGAGTATAGCATAAAGATAATTCTCTCTCAGTGTAGTCAGAAAGATCTCAAGATGTGTGGCATGGTCATGTCGAGTGTGAGAGTACACCAAGATATCATCACAAAGACCACGATAAAGGATTGCAAGTAAGGATGGAACACTCGGTTCATCAGTTCCATTAAAACTACAGGCGCTATCGTGAGACCGAATGACATGATTGTATACTCTTATAGACCATACTTGCTCCTGAAGTATGTCAGAGGTATATCTGATGGTCTAACGCTCAACTGATGGTAACTGAACCTCAAATCGATCTTCGAGAACACCCGGGCTCTTCGAAGCTGATCAAAGAGGACATAGATCCTCGGAAAGGGATATCGATTTTTTACCGTCAACTAGTTCATCTTCCGATAATCCACACAAAGTCGAAGGGTACCGTCTACCTTCTTCGCAAACAGGACAGGCGAACCCCAAGGAGAAGTACTGGTTTAGATGAAACCCTTTGCCTGCAACTCCTCCAACTGCTTCTTGAGCTCCTGCAACTCAGGTGTGGCCATCCTATAGGGAGTAATGGACACTCGTGACGCTCCCGGTACGAGCTCAATAGAGAAGTCTTCCTCACGCTATGGAGGGAAACCTGAATAGTCTTCTAGAAAGATGTACCTGAAATAATCAATCACTGGAGGAAAGTACAACTGTGGAGTCCCCTAATCATCCAGATAAATACTAGCAATATGGGCTATCACCCCTCCTAGCCCAAGATGCTCGAGTCCTGCGTGACTCGCCCGAACGTCCCATTAGCCTTTATGAAGAAAAGACTCGCCCTCTGGTGAGACGAAACTCACTTTGTAGTGATAATAGTAGACGACTTCCTGAAAGGGAATCAAACAGTCAATGCTGAGGATGACATCATAACCTGACATCTCTAGGACATAGAGATCCCATAAAAAGAGATACCTTGCAACCTTGAGGGGGCACACTCTACACTGGCGTACACTAGATGTCCTCATTCCCATAGGTGTGTCATGTGTCAACGAGTGGACAGAAGAAAAGATGCAGAGTCCAAGGCTCTCCATGACAGAAACATAGATAAAGCTATGTATAGCAACGGTATCGAAAAGAGATGAAGATAAAACTGAGGCTACTAAAATCATATCTCGAACAGTACAAGGTCTAGGATCTTCTCTTGATAAGTCTTCTCCACAGCAAAATACTGGCCTGTACCGCAGCCCTGTGCCCCTGGATGACCACTCTGAGCTGAACCTCCCTACAGGTGCTGAGGAACTGGACGTTGACCGCTGCGGCATCAACCTCCACCTCGGCCTGAACGGCTGGAAGAACTTCAGTTCCCCGACTGGTGAGAAATTGGAGGTGATGTTCCTGAATGAGGAGTCATGGAAGAAACCGTGTCACTAGCTGCTGGTGAGAAAACCTGACAGAAACGCTGAAGGTGACCCATCTTGCCGCAAGATCGACACTCCACTCGGTCCCTCTGGCACTGCGGCCTCGTGTGCCCTAACCAGACAAACTGGTATCATGTCACCTGGCTTCCTGAAGATGCATATCGCATCCTCAAATCACAGTGCATAGGATCTCTACGGCACTTCTTTTTGTCATCTAGAGGGAAACTAGATCCGGAAGTAGGGCCGCCCTGGCTTACAGTTCCAGAGTCTCTCTGATTGCACTATACAATCATTTCCTGGATGACGATGGAAGTGATGGAAGTTAGCAGGAAGATGTTAACCTGCGAGCAGATCTCCCTCCTCAGGCCATCCCCAAACTTCCTTCCTATGAAAACCCCACTCCCATTCCGGAGGGGTGTGAAGCACTACAGCTCGGTGAATCGAGCAGAATACTCCATGACAGAAAAAGTACCCTGCTCTTAGCTCATGAACTCCCGGGCTCGGTCGGCCCTCAGGGTCTCCGGGTAGAAGTACTCGTAGAAGACGCGCTGGAACTCCTCCGAAGACATAGCCTAATGTTGAACCACCTATAAGATAATTTCCCACAACCTATTGGAGGAGTCTTGGATCATGTAAGTAGCGAGCTTGACCCGCCTCTCTAGAGGCGTCTCCAGAGGCTTGAAGATAGTCAGCATGGCTTCAAGCCATGACTCTACACCCTGAGGTCCTCCTTCCCCCAAGAAAGTAGGCGGATACTGCTATTGGAAAACCTGCGTCAAGTATTCCATATTCGTTGAAGGAGGAGGTGTTCCCTAGAAGGAATGCATCATCTTCATGAAACCTTCCATGAACTGCGCGTCAGTGCCTGCAACTGGTATGACAGCCAGGCCCAAGGCTGGCCTGACTGGAGGATCAGCAGGAAGTCCCTAATCAGCCCTGTCTGGTGTCTAATAACTGCCTGACGATAGACTTATGACCAGAGGACATCTCGGAGTCATAGCTCTGAAAGATCAAGAGTACACCTTATATCAAGAAACAAGAACAGATAACACAAGAGTACAAAATGGAAACAGTGGAAGAAAAACACACAAGATTGCAAAACACGACTTCACAGCATGTATATAAACTACACGATGTGTCTTCTTAAGCCACTGACATGGGCGTGTAATCCTTCCCTACAAGTCATGTACACATCAAACTACACAGCATGTTGAACCCAACACATGACGTGTACTTAAAAACTATTCCGCTGCATGAGTCTCTTCACACAGCTAACCCACATGGTCCGACTCAACCTGATACTACACGGCGTGTTTCGAACAAACACAGAATGTGGAAAAGAAGGTAATGATATCCTGTGTTGTTCGTGACATGGTCAGGTACTTAGACAAGACTACATGGCATGTTCCCTCTAGACACGGTGTGTTCTACCCGTGCTCCCCCGAACCGTGTTGTTAGTGACACGGCCAAGTACACGACTCCGAACTTACACGGCGTGTACCTACCGTACACGGCATGTTCCTGAGTTACTTTCATGTCACCGTTTTCTGCTCACACGGTCAATGACACGTCCTGAAAACTACACGGCGTTTATACAAAAAGTACACGCCGTGTATTCTGGTTTTTTTTCTATATAGTAGCTCAGAAACTGCACAAGAACCCCAGAAATACTAAAAACAAGGCAAAGAGGTGCCAAATTATGACTCGTGAGGGCCCATACTCCACGCGAATCAAAGATTGGCATCTCCTACAGTCACATACAAGGGAAAAACGATCATTTTTATGCAAGTAGAAAAACAAACAATTTTCGAACATAACGGCAGAGCATCTATCATACATCTATCACAACAGCATGCATAATCTAAACAGAGTCTATCACAGCAGTATGCAATAGCTAATGCACCATATATGGCATGGAAAGAATGCATGGAATGTGATTTCTACAAGTTCCTATATGATGCATGAGATGGAATACCCACATCTCATCGTGTTGCGACAGAAATAGAACAGAAGTATCAAAACAACAATAGCACATGTCATGTGAATCACTCTAGGTGAAATCAGATCAACCATAAAATCTCAAAATCAGAAAACTACAATTAATGAGGTAGTATGAATTTTCCCTATACACGGGTTAGCTACTCCCAAGCACAGCTTAATACAACGTACTGAATCCATCCTATCCCTGGAAAAAATCTCCAAACAGTAAAGCAAGAGAAAATAACTCCTCTGATACCACTTTGAAATGACCCGAATCCGGAGCCCCTCCACTGGTTCCCCATACCCAGTTCACCAAATGACCTCAAGCGCATTTACGCAAATGCCAGAGGCTTCCGACTAGCAGCACAGGCCTTGGTGAGTCGGTGGGGAAACTATGCCCTCATTCAGTAAATTATTTAGCGGAAAATAACCAAACACAATAGCAGAATCAATAAACAGCATACAACAACTGAACTAAACAACGGAAACAATGTATAAAACAATAATGATGCAAAATCGTACATATTTCTATTTAAAGAAGTGAACAAACCAATGTGCTGAATTACAAATTAAAACAAAGTTTAAAAAGAAAAAAAAGTAACTCCTCAGCATCGCAAGCCACAGCTCGATCCCATGCTCTCTAACTCCAGTGCAATCAAGAACCTGAAGTAGAAGGGCGCTTGCCCTTATCTATACCTACATCAACATAGTCTACTTGGGCCGAAAAGCATGGCCCAAACAGAGTTTGAGATACAATTCTAGTAGGAAATCACCCAAATATTTGTCCCTAATAGTCAATGAACACATGGAAGAAATAAAACAAGAAGCAGTAAACATGAAAGCACAAGAAGCTACAAACCACAGTTCTAACAAACAATGTACTCAAGTAAACAGCCAGAAACAAGGAAAAAAATTATCCCTCTGGGTAGTTAACACAGCCTCACCCCAATGGTTCAACCTATAAGTACTAGCAACCCTCTTGGAGGCACACACAGTCTCACCCCTTTGGTTCATCTATGAAAATAACAGACTCTCTGGGAAAACACTCTCCCTCAATTCCCCCTATATTCTCGTATCATGCTAAAGGCTCTCTGGGGAAGCACTCAACGTCTATTCCCCCTGTGGCCCTCTTCGAGGAACTACATAATCTCAGAGAAAGAACTCAATGTCAATTACCCCTGTGGGATCACATCATAATAAAAAAGACACTTTGGTGAATCCCTTCCGTCAATTCTCCATTTGGTCTACTACTCTAGGTTCTCATAGTCCTGGGTGAAAGATAAAACATGCTCAGCGTGCGTACATAGTCCAAGTAACCCTCAAGAACTACTTGGCTATCATTCTATGGCTCAATAGCACAAAAAGTAGCAGTTCCACTATCCTATGACTAGGCAGGACAACTAGAAAAATGCCAAACAGGTAGAAAAATCATGGCAAAGCAACATGAGAACAAAATAAATTACTCTACTCACAAGAATAAACCTCTACTACAGCAATCAAGCAAAGCAGGAACACAAAAGAGAAAAACAGGTAACACGCAATACCCCGTTCAAGGTTATTGGTGGAATTGGCACAAAATACTCATCAACATTCTACAGAAAGGCACAAACCACCTACCTCGATCCTAGGATATCGATATACGTGAACCACGATGACAGATTCCCCTTATAAATTCATAGATCTGAGAAAACGCACAAAACGCTCAACCGACGACAACTCGAAGACAAGGAGGACTCATAAAACAAGTCTCATGCATAAGGAAGAACTCACCACTGCGATTCCAATGCAATCGACCGTGCTCGAATCGGAGAACGGGAGAATAGGCAGGAGCTCTTCGAAGATCCGGCCGTACGGGTCGCTCTCGGACGAACGAGACATAGAAGGAGGACTTTCTGTGCTTCAGGTGTGACTCCAATCCATTTAGTGAAAAAAAGTACATGACATGTATTTTTAAAGTACACGGCGTGTTCTGGGTCTCTTCCGTACTCCACCAAAATCGGCCTCCACGTCACCCCTACACACTGTGTGTGTGGCCCGGGCATAGCCAGCACATGGCTTCAAGCCGTAGAAGAGTACACAGCGTGTACTCAGAAAGTACACGGCGTGTACTTCAAAAATTTATAGAATTCTCATTTTTCATAAAAATTCCAGAAAAAGGAAAACCATACCTGAAACGAAGATTCGGGTTCGTACAGAAACAAAACAAAATATTATATTAAAAATGAATTATATCTATCATTAAAATAATTATGGTTTCTAATTTATATTCATAAATAAAACCATTTTCAAAATCATAATTTTATATAAAAATATTTTCACATTCAGATAATAATGAATGTGAAAAGTATGTGTGATATAATAGGAAAAAAAATGAAACCCAATTAGAGATACATGATAAGTTACATATGTGAGAAATTAATGAAGAAATTAACATCATCTGATAATGAAATCATACATAAAAAAGCACACCATTTGGGATCTAACATATGGGAATAAATGATATACATTAAGGAAAATCTCAAATTGTTGAATGAGAGGGATCTCACTGAAAAAACTTGTAGTTTCATTACAAGAAATAATATAACATATAGTGTCTAGTGGAATTACATATACTAAAGTAATAATTCCATTTCTTAACACACCATTGGACCCCAAAAGTTATAATTTTATCTATCCCATTAATTAGAATTGTTGTAATTTTTTTAATCAATTTTCACAAAAACTCATACAGACTTATGCTCAATAAAACACCATTTTGGATTTAAAACCACCACATAGAAATTTCAAAGAATGCTTATTATTTTAAAAACTATTATTAATGTAAAACAAATTTAAAAACATGAGCACACTGTAGTCAATCCAAAATAATCAACATTATATAATTTTCCATGACTTCCACAATGTAATTGTCAATAAAATTAAAAAATTTATGAATTTAATAATTTTATAGTGGCACATATACCATGAATGTATGGAAAACTAATATATATTGAAAATGACTATTATGAGAAAATATATCGAGCCCTCATGATCCTAGATAAATAAAAAAAATTTGAAAAACACCATCAAACCACATAGGTTCAACATCAATAAAACATTCTGGATCCAAGTAGACAATTTGATTATATATGTAGAAAGTAAACCAATAAATAAAATAGATAATACATAATTGATACATTATGAATGAATTAAATCTTTCATGAATCAAGTGGAATAATAAATTAGTGCATTAGGATGGGATTAAGTCAAGCCTAATGAAATTTAGGAGGAGACATGATGTAAAAATATCAGGGTAATATAGATAAAATCATTATTTTTAAAGGCTGAGAAGAATTCACATGGTTTGATGTATAGTTAAAAAAAGTTTTCACAAACTGTGTGAGGATAGTATCTTTGGAAAAAATTGTGTACATGGTGTCTTGGAGATCAACCACTTGGTTTGAGAAAATCATGATCAACCCATATAACACTCAAAGAAAATCCATCCAACCTCACACATTTTACATACAGTGTAATTATGTTTGACTAACCATGTTAAACCCATGAATGAATCTTATGTAGCCTCATAGATTGAAGTATCATAGTTACTACACAATTAATTCTATCCATGACCCAATAGTGTGTTTGTCATATAATCACCAATGTCTCCCATTCGGAACATCATTCACTGAAAAAATTGAAAATACCTAATAATTACATGAATAAATTTTATAAAACCTTTGATTGATACGTTTTAAATAATTGAATCAAACTTTTTGGTCCTAAATGATACTTTATTTTTTTAAAAAAATCTCATGGTTTAGGTGGAGATGAATTAATTAGGGGTTAATGAATGAGATAAGAATATGTTTGAAAAAAAACTCTAAATCCAATTTTTTTCCAAATTTATACATCACACTCACCCAATGTTGTTTTTATATACATTCAGGAGAAATATTCTTGGGTATTAAATTATTAGATGTTAAAAATTTAGTAAATTCCCACTGTGTCATCTCCCCCACTTTTAAAAAGAAAAAACCTAATTTATTTTCCTTAACGAAAAAATTGGATATTTATCTGGACTAACCATTAAAAAATTTTATTCTGAACATCACTATTCATTATATATAGGTTATTGGTTTCCTAAAATTTAATTTGAAGGATCCTTAAGAAAAAAAATCTAATGTAGCCCCACCAACGTAGAGGTGATCATCCTAACTAACCAATTTAAAATTATTATTTTTATTACTCTTATAATTAAGTGTTAGTAAAGATTTTTTAATGAAATCATCATCATATGTATACTAAAATATTATTATTATATTGGATTAAAGATTATTCCGAAAAATTCATATCAATTTTTATGTGAAAGTACATTGTATGTGTGTGTGTGCACTATTTTCTCCACATATTGGTTCAATTGATTTTAATCATAATAATTCATTGATGGATATTATAATATGTTTAATGTTTAAGGATATATTATTATATTTTTTCCCTTCATTGAAAATAACTTATTATTCCATATAAATATTTTTCAAAAATATATTGAATTGTGTTCTTTAAATTCATCAATGATTGTTGAATTTATTTTTTTCCGATTTTAGAATTTAAAAACACCTGGAAATTAATATTTTTATCTTTTTTTAATGAGGATAATTTATATTTTAAAAAAATTATTAAAGAGAATATTTTTTAATGGTTAACTGATGATAAATATTTTCACTGCCATGACCACTAAATGATATTATTCATCCATTACAAATTAATAATATTATTTACAATGTAAATGTATCACTAATATTTGGTAAATTTTTATTTTTTATATAATTGTTTTAAATTTGAGATGGATTTTTCCTCAAGAAGTGGTAATGTAATATTTTAATTGATTTTTCATTTTGGATAACAACTTATTATGTTAATTATTCTTTATTGTGGATATTATTCACTGATATCATTGAATTTAACTATTAAAATGGATTATGATGATGATTTAATGATGATTATTAAAAAATTATTTCATTACCATCAATAAAATTTTATTTGATCAAAATTTTATGAAACTAAGATCTTATATATAGGTCATGCAATGAAGGAATGGTGAAAAATTTATGAATCCACATTCCATTTCATAGGTTATGAAATGATTATATGATTTATGTTTCAAAATATTGTGGCACACATATGCATGACATTCATTATTTGATAGATGGTACTTGAATTATATATCCCTCCTTTATATTGATTAATTATCAATATATCATGTGATAACATGGGATTTAATGGGGTGTAAACCCAATTAAACAATAATGTATGACTATTTGGATCATATTGGGAGAAAACCAGAAATGATGATATGATGGAAATGTAAGGGAACCCAATAAAATATGATATTATTGTAAATTAGCATTGTGTTTGGAAATAACATTATATATTTATGTGAATACTAAAAAATTAATTATTATGTAAATTCTATGGTATCGGGAAATATATTCATTCATTTATTTAAAATTACTCGATTATGAACAATAAGTATTTACGTAATGAATTGTGATCATGATATATGATATTATGCTCATGATTTAGAAAGATTATGCTCGTGTTTTCACAAATTTATGGTTATTATATGTTTATGTTATCATTTAAGTCCCACGTTTTTACCCTTAATGATAATTTATGCTCGCGATTTCTTTTATTTCATTCCCCAAAGTTATAAGGAAATTATGTAATTATGAAATTTTTAAGGTTTATATTTATGCATAACACAGTGGTATATGATGTATAAATAATATTATCATGTTTTTTATACATCCATGTTTCCAAATACAACAAAAAATTATGATTATTGGATGGATCCATAATTTATATAATTAATATTCATATAATAAGACGTAATATTTATGTGCAAAAATATGTAACACTATAGTTGGTGTAACACCCCGACCCCTTAAGCCCCGAGTTGGTGCATTATTTTAGTACATTGGTATGATTACAAGGAATGAACTCCCAAAAGACTGATCAATTTATCTTTCTTGGATAATATATCACATACATGAATGTTACATTACACATTAGAAAATAATATATAACAAAAATGATCCTTTCATAATTCCATTAATCCCCTAGCTTAACCCTGCTTATCAAACATAATACACTTCTAGGAATCCTGGAAAATTGAAACATAGAAAGTGGTGATATCAGATTCCTAGTAAGGATAAAAATATAGAGGAAACATTCAAAAAAAGTATAAACATTTTAGGCAATGTATAAGACTAAAAGAAAAGCCTTTAAAACTTAAACTTCAGCAAAATATGGCAAAGATACAATAAAATAATTCCATTTACTTATTCACATGGATATTCTACTAGTCAAATAATCACTTTCAATAGAAATAACTGCTTTAATAATGATGGAATGCATAATTCCAGACTTCATAACCACATAGTCAAGGCCTTGTGCCAAGACTACAAATAATGTCACTAACCAACCCGGGTCGACCCTGAACCGATCACCCGAGCTGGTCCGCGACATGTCCCAAGAGGCGTTCACGATCCTCCCGGGCTGGCGACAAGTGCCAGGGCATCAACAGAGCCTGTGGGAATGATTTCCCCCAATATAAACAAATAAAACAGTAGAAATAATACAGAACAATGCAGAATAGATAAACCAAAAAAGTGACTAAATTGGAAAAGAAGAAAAATAAAAATGACCAAACACGACGTCCGAACTAACTCCATGCGACCTCATGGGTTGCTCTCCGACTCAACCATGAAGCGTCAACCTAGGCGAGAGCACTCAAGATAAAGCCTACACAAACACAAAAAACAGAAAATGACTAAAGGCGTGAGTATTAAAACTCAGTAGGATAGCCCGATATCTATTCTGAACGCACTACCTTTAAAATAAAAGAAACATCATTTCATGTTTGAACTAAAATCTATAAAAGTATGTTTTTTCTAATCATTTTACATAATAACAATGTACGAACCATTGATCTTAACCATTTCTAAATTTGGGTTCATTTCATTAGTGTCAATGAGTTTTTATAAATGGAAAGTGATGTTTACATTTTCAAATTTGTACAAAGAGTATTAAACACATTCACATTAAAACCATTTTTAGAAACCTAATCAAAATAAATTTACAACTTTCCAAGGAAAAAGAAACACCATAAATGCACAAGGTAAAACACACAACAAGGGTAATGTAGGTATACATATTAGCATCATAATCACTACTGTAACAAAAGCTGAATAGACATGGGCGATCCTAGGAGATCGAGAATAAACCAGAAGACACCAATACATGAGAAATCATCCTTATCGACATGTCACGATGAAATCAAAATGCACAATACGCTCGACCATCCTCTCTCTGGAAGGTCGAGGGAAAATCCCATAGTAATATACCCAATATATTCACCTACTATGGGCCCCTGGTCAGTACCATAACCTACCAGTGCAGCAATAACTCATAGAATATTCTCTCAATATTACAGATTCCCATGTCTCAAGTTTTTTGAAAGAGGGTGAGCCAACTAATACCAACCGATCATCCAATCGTATATTTATATAAAGCACAACAGGCATCACCCCGATCCACTCCATGGAACAACGACTTGCCTATAGACTGATCAAGTACCCAGGATCCTCTAAGCGCGGCCTCCCAAACAATCAATTTCTACCAAGGCATGAGTTTTTTCCTAGGAGGGTTTTTATCAAAAAAAATTCATCACTTTCCATAAAGTGCCAAACAAGCATGTAATGAATTTCGGAATCACTACTTTAAAAAAATACCACTTCATTATAATACCAAACTCAGTTTAAACCCATTTAATGAACCCCCAAAACACTACTTCATAGGATGCCAACATTTTATATAAAACAAAATCAAAACATTTTTTTTCAAATAAACTTTAAGAGCCAACCGAGAAAGTTCTCAAAAGAGCCAAAGTACTTGTTCACGCTTAAAAATAAATCATTTATCATTAAACCAAAACTCTATTTGATATTTCATGAATTATGTTTAAAATCCAAACAAGAATTCATTCATTATTGGGTGTCCGCTCATCAAGAAAAAATTCCAAGCATCATGTATACAAAAAACATCTCTTTTTACACCAAATAATCATTTAAAATAATGATCTTATGTTACTTCTAATTTATTAAAATTAATAAAATATTTAATTGAAAAACAATCATGCGTAGTCATAGAAAAGAGAAACCATTTTCACACTGCATGAATTGAATTATAACGTTGCATGATAAATGAGCTAATCTTAAATTGAATAATAATGTTTATCACATATGTTTTTATATAGGGTGAAAACAGAAGGAAATAAAGTAACATAAATTTTAAAAGAAGTGCATTGGGAGCCTACCTCATGATAGATGTGGGATGACAAAGCATCCTCGGAACCAAGGTGCGACGACGAGGAATCCTCGAAAACAAGGCGCAACGACGATGCTCGCTCGAAAACTCCATGCGTGGGTCCTAAAAATCCTAAAACAACCAATACAAACCCACCATAAACTAAATACCATGCTCCAACCAGAGTAAGATGTTAATGAAAATAATAATAATAATAATAATAATAATAATAACAACAAAATAATAATATGAACAATAATAATAATAACAATAATAATATTAATAATAATATTAATATTAATAACAACAACAACAACAATAATAATAATAATAATAACAACACTAATAATAAGAATAATAAGAATAATAAGAATAAAAAAGATAATAATAATAATAATAATAATAATAATAACACTAATAATAATAAAAATATTAATAATAACAATAATAATAATAATAAAAGTAAAAAATAAAAATTAAAGAACCATTTTGGGTCACTACGCACCTAGCAGGAGATGGGGAGAGGGCTTCAGAAGGGTTGCTGGGGGAGGCCGATGCAGATCAGGAAGCCGGGTTGAGTTCGGAGGGAACTGGGGCACCGGGTGCGGATGATCCAAAGCGCAGGAGGGGGGTCGCGGGTCCTGCCCTGGTGCAGGACGAAGGTAGGAGAGGGTGCGACGCTGGAAGTCACCTATGGGGTGTGTGAGCTGGTCGGGTACTGAGCGGGCAGGGCAGGTAGGGTTACTGGGAAAAACAGGAGCGGACCAGGTTTTGGACGATGTTGGGCGTTGACAGTGAGAGGAGAGTGCAGCTGGGTCACATGAGCATGGGCTGAGGTGAGGGGGGCGTCGCATCCGCGATGAGCTACTGAACAGAATCCAGAGGGGGAAGCCGGAAGGGGACTACGACGGGGGAGTGCAACCGGCTTGGTAGGAAGGTTGGTGCGGGCTGGATAGATGTCCGATGGAGTGAACAGTAGGGGGCGTCGTGGGTCGTGCGGGAGAAGAGGGGAAGCGATGGCTGGATGCATGTCCGAAGGAGCGAACATGGGGGGCATGTCGTGGGTCATGCAGGAGAAGAAGGGAGGCGACATTATGTGCGGGACGAGGGGAAGTCGAATTGAGAGATAAGAGGGGTGGCGGCCAAGAGAGAAGAGAGGAGTAAAAGAGATGGAGGGTGCAGGCCGCTACGGTTAAAAGAAAGAATGGGAAAAAAGAATAAAAAAGAAAAAAAATGAAAAAAAATGAAACAAAAGGCTATAAATAAAACAAAGTAGAAAAAATTAACTCATAATAGAAGTACGACACATAAAAATAAAAATAAAAGAATAATAATAACATTAATAACAACATTAATAACATTAATATTAATAATCCACCTAATAATAATAATAATAATAAAATCTTTAATAATAATAATAGGAATGATAAAAATAATAATTTTAATAATAAAAATTCATTAATAAATCATAATATTATTTCACTAAATTTTAGTTTTATTTCTTCTCTCTTCAACTCATCAAATTTATTTCTATTTACCGACTCAAACTCTTCAACAGCGCGGTACTCGGTCTGACCGCACGGCTTCCGCGAGCCGTGCGGTGCCCCCGCACCAGCCTAAAATAATAATAAAAAAAACATTAATAATAAAATAGAAGTAATAAATGATTTTATATCATTTTACTAATAATAAAAATAACTAAAACACCACACAGTTGCATGAGCGAAGCCACGCGGCGCCGCGCTCCACCCGTGCATCTAGCAAAGCTGAACCCAAAATGAGCGCTTTTAATCGAAAACTCAAAAACCTCATCAGTGACTCACCCTGGACCCCAGAAAAGATATTTTAAGATGGAAAAATAACTAAAATATAATGATAACATGGGTCAGGGTGTGTAAATTCTCCCCACCATAACTCTTTCTGTCCCCGGAAATCCACGACACCAACCAGCTGATCGATCAACGCCTAAGGATTCTACATTAATAAGATCCAACCTCTTAACCCATGGACATCACACCGTCTAGCAGTGGGACTGAACCTCATTATCCGAAACACATCAATAGTAGTGGGGAGGCTAGACCGGACTCCCCACCATAAGAATTCAACTAGCCTCCGATAACGACTTAAGAGAAAACCCAATGAGACTCATAGTGGGACTCCCCACCATAAAGTACCCACCTATTAGAGACCAAACGAAAAACAACCTTAGACATGCACGAGGCCTTACTCAAGCTAGAATGAGTACGGCAAGGACCTTTTAAACAACTTACTCCCTTCCGAAAGGTATAAAAGCTTAAATGAAAACATTTCATAGACTAAAAACCCTAACACCTCGGGAGGGGAGGGTGGCCGCAAGGACTGGATCACTGAAACTACGACGTACAACTACTCTCGACCCATCACTTCGGGATTGACACAATCCAAAGTCGAAACTGATTCACATTGGTGGCCCACACAAAGTCACTGATCAACAATTTACATCCAAAAGGCACAATTCCTGACATTAAGTGAGGGATAAGTCCATCGCGTACATTGCGACAAGAGGAAAACAACAACGATAGAGAAACCAGAGCAGAAACACCAGAAATATCTCACCAGACTGTAGAGGCACAACTTTAACTAGACTCCTTAAAATTTACCCCGAGGGTTCCTGACTACGCACCAGCTTCACTCCGAGACTATTTGGCTAGTGCTCTGATGGATGAATCATGTTTTTCCTCAATGTCAGGTTCTGATAATCCTAATAATAAAAAGACAAAAGAAATGATAAAATTTTGAAATAAAGTCACTCTACCATTGAAAACCAGAGTTTATAAAACCTGTGACATTCTCATACATTTCAAACCCAAAAAAACACTCGTGTAACAGCCATGATAAAAGATCCCTTACACTGGAAGGAAACAGACACCAGAAAGTTGGAACAAAAACCCAACAACACATCACATCTGAGAACTTCCTTTGTGATGCTTTCTAGCAATGCCCCGACAGAATCTTCACAAGTGACCCAGGCATCCACATGCCTGGAAGGGCTTCGGATCGCTTGGGCATGACAGCTTCTTGTGACCCCTTTTTTCACACTGATAAAACACGAGGATATCTCACTCTGAATATGTTGATGAAAGATCCCAAGGCCTTTTGATTCCACAACATGCTACATCCATGTTCTTTTCCTTACGCATCCCCCTTCCAGAATCTTCACCACTACTCATAGGGATCGATGGAGGGAGGACTACTTTGAGCACTCCTGCCATCATGCCTTCGACATGAAAAGCTTGTCTCGCCACATCGACAAAAGAAGTTAGTTTGGACATTGACACCTTTGACTGCAGATCAGGGCAAAGACCTGCCTCGAAGCGTCAAGCCTTCATGGGGTCATTCATGGCATACCCTGAATCATAAGGTACTAGCTCCACAAAACTCTAGAAATATTCCTACATGGGTCCATCGCCCTACTGCATACAATACATTTCGATCCCCTTTCTAATCCTTTCTTCCTCAGAGAAATACTCATGAATGAACAAAGCCTTGAAAAACTCCCTGGTAATCTCTTGATGGGGCTTGTTCCGAGACACCGACTTCCACCACATCCATGGTGAACCTTCAAGCATGAAGGTCGCAAACAAGAACTTCAACGAATTGGGCAACTAAATGAGGTTAATTTTCCTTTCAATCTTCTGCATCCACTCCTCTGCCATGGAATTTTCTGCTTGACCATAAAAGAGAGGTGGATCTAGCTTCCAAAACTCTAGCATAAAATCCATAGGTTGATCAACCGTACTACGATCACCCATCGAAGCTTCAAAGGGAGAAATGCTGGACAAGGAAATTCGAAAACCCAATCAAGGTCAACTCAATAAATAAATATCCTCAAAAACCATCACCACATATATGAAAGCCTCTAAACACAAGAAAACAAGCCATCATAAAATCAAAGCATTTCTTATGAAAACATCTTTAATTTAAAACAAGCTTGGTGAGTTAAACCCTCTCCATTGGTATCCCTTAGAGTCTCACTCACATGCATGTATTTGTGCCACCCTGGGCATCCATCCACCATACCAGAAATTCATCCACATTTCCAACATACCACAATGCATGTGAGCACCCATCGGAACACCAAGGCCAAAACAAAGAAACTTCATTTTCCAAAAACAATTCATTCATACCACTTCTTTTAAAAAAATCTACAAATTAAACATGTCGTTTCAAACAACCAATTTTTTTTTTCAAAACCAACTTTTCTGATTCAAACCACTTTCAGAAGTCAAAGGAAACCCAAAACAACTCAAATAGGGGACTAGTGTCAGTGGGTGACTTGACCATATGGATGGCGGCTATATGCCAAACACGTTACTGACACAGAGAGCCTTCTTAAACCATGCCTCTATCTCTGGATGGCTTGCCAGGCCGTGAGGCTTAGGAGGAGTATTAGCCTATCTATCTTTGTCTTATCCCAATTGCAAAACATTTACATAAAAATCCAAATAAACAAATTAAATCGGACATACCCAGGAAACATGAGGATCAGAAAGAGTAAGAGTTCATGACACTCTTCCTGCTCCTAACCCTCATGTCCCGACAATCGTACTCTGTCTTCCTTGAAATCCTAAATAATAATGGGTGCTCTGAGAACCGAGGTCTGCTAAGATCTGACCTCCTATGATACCATTTTTTCACAAACCAACCCGGGTCGACCCTGAACCGGTCACCCGAGCTGGTATGCGACATGGCCCGAGAGGCATTCACGATCATCCCGGGGTAGCGATAAGCGTCGGGGCATCAATAGAGGCTGTGGGAACGATTTTTACCAATAAAAATAAATAAAACAGCAGAAATAATACAGATCAGTGTAGAATAGATAAACCAAATAAAGTGACTAAACTAGAAAAGAATAAAAATATAACTGACCAAACACGACGTCCGAACTAACTCTGTGCGACCTCGCGGGTCGCTCTCTAACTCAACGTTCAAGCATCGCACTAGGCAAGCACACTCAAGATAAAGGCTACAAAAACACTAAAAACAGAAATGAACTATAGGCGTGAGTATTAAAACTCAGAAGGCTAGCCTGATATCTATTCCCAATGCACAACCTTTACAATAAAATAAACATCATTTCATGTTTGAACTATAGTATATAAAAGAATTTTTTTTCTAAAAATTTTAAATAAAAATAAAGTACAAACCATTGCCCTTTACCATTTCTAAATTTGGGTTCATTTCATTAGTGAAAATGAATTTTTAGGAAGGTAATGTGATGTTTACATTTTCAATTTTGTACAAAGAGTATTATACACTTTCATTTTAAATCCATTTTTAGAAACCTAATCAAAAGCAATTTACCACATTCCATGAAAAAAAACACCAGAAATGCACAAGGTAAAACAAACAACAAGGGTAATGTAGGTATACATATTAGAATCATAATCACTAATACAACCAACAAAATCCGAATTGACATGGGTGAACCTAGGAGATCAAGAATAAACCAGAAGACACCAATACATGAGAAATCATCATTATCGACATGTCACGATGAAATCAAAACGCACACTACACTCGACCTTCCTCTCTCGGGCAGGTCAAGGGAAAATCCAATAGTAATAAACCCAATATATCCACCTACTATTGGACACTAGTCAGTACCATAACCTATCGGTGCAGAAATCATTCCTAGAATATTCTCTCAATATGCTAGATTCCCATGTCTCAAGTGTTTAGAAAGGGGGTTAGCCAACTGATGCCAACCGAGCATCTAATATTATATATATATAAAGAAAAACACGCATCACCCTGAGCCACTCAATGGAACAACAACTTTCCTTTAGACTACTCAAGTACTCGGGAGCCTCTAAGCGCGACATCCCAAACAATCAATTGCAACCAAGGCATGAGAGATTTCCTAGGAGGGTTTTTATCAAAACATTTTCATCTAATTCCATAAAGTGCCAAACAGGCATGTATTAAATTTCAAAATCACTACTCTAAAAAAATACCACTTCTTTATAAGACCAAGCCCAATTTAAAACAATTAAAAGAACCCCCAAAACACTACTTCATACGCTGCCAACATTTTTTATAAAACCAATCCAAACCAATTTTTTTCAAATAAACTTTAAGAGCCAATCGGGAAATTTCTCAAAAGATCCAAAGTACTTGTTCATGTTTCAAAAGAAATATTTTATCATTAAACCAAAACTCTATTTGATATTCCATGAATTTTGTTTTAAATCCAAACGGTCATTCGATCATTATTGGGTGTCCACTCATCAAGAAAATATTCCAAGCATCATGTATAAAATAAATGGCTCTTTTTACACCAAATAATCATTTAAAAATTCATCTTATGTAACTTCCCATTTATTAAAATTAATAAAATATTTAATTGAAAAAGAATTGTGTACAGTCATAGAAAAACAAAACCATTTTCACACTACATGAATTGAATTATAACATTGCATGGTAAATGAGTTAATCTTAAATTGCATAATAATATTTATCACATATGTGTTTATATAGGGCACAAACATAAGGAAATAAAGTTACATAAATTTTAAAAGCATTACAATGGGAGCCTACCTCGAGATCGATGTGAGACAACAAATAAACTTCAGAACCATGTTGCGACGACGGGGAAACTTCAAAAACAAGGCGCGACGACGACGCTCGCTCGAAAACACCCTCAAGGGTCCTAAAAATCCTAAACCAACCAATAAAAACCCACCATCAACTAAAAACTATAATCCAACCAGAGTAAGATGGTAATGAAATAATAATAATAATAATAATAATAATAATAACAACAATAATAATATGAATAATAATAATAATAACAATAATTAAAATAATAATAAAAATAATTATAACAACAACAATAATAATAATAATAACAACAATACTAAAAATATTAAAAATAATAATATTAATAATAATAATAATAATAATAATAATAACAATAATATTAATAATAATAATAAAATTAATAATAATAAAGATAATAATAATAATAACAATAAAAATAATAATAATAATAATAACACTAATAATAATAATGATAATAACAACAATAATAATAAAATTAAAAATAAAAATGAACGAAACATTTTGGGTCGCTGCGCACCTAGCAGGAGAGGGGGCAAGGGCTTCGGAAGATCCAAAGTGCAGGAGGGGGGTTGCGGGGACTGCGCTGGTGCAGGCTGATGGTAGAAGAGGGGGCGATGCCATAAGTCGCCTATGGGGTGTGCGAACTGGCCGGGTGCTGAGCAGGCAGGGCGGGTCGGGTCGTAGGGAAAAACAGGAGCGGCCCGGGTTTTGGCCGATAATGTGCGATTACAGTGATAGGAGAGTGTGACTGGGTTACTTGAGTTGGGGCTGAGGTGAGGGGGACGTCGCATCTGTGGAGAGCTGCTGTACAAAATCTAGAGGGGTAAGCCGATAGGGGTCCACGACGGGGGAGTGCGACCGGCTGGGGAGGATGGTCGGCACTGGCTAGATGTGTGTCTGAAGGTGCGAACAGGAGGGGGAGTTGTGGTTCGTGTGGGAGAAGAGGGGAGGCGCTGGCTGGATGCGTGTCCGAAGGAGCGAACATGGGGGCATGTTGTGGGTCGTGTGGGAGAAGAAGGGAGGCGCTGTTGTGTGTGGGATGAGGGGAAGGAGAAGGAGAGATAAAAGGGGTGGCAACTGGGAGAGATGAGAGGAGTAAAGGAAAATGAGGGGGCAGACTGCTAGGGTTAGAAGAAAGGAAGGGAAAAAAGAAAAAAAATTTACTGAAATAAAAAATGAAACAAAAACCTATAAATAAAACAAAGTAGAAAAAATTAACTCATAATAGATGTAAGACACATAAAAATAATAATAAATTAATAATATTAATATTAATAAAAACATTAATAACATTAATATTAATAATCAACCCAATAATAATAATAATAACATTTTTAATAATAATAATAGAAATGAAAAAAAAAATTTAATAATAACAATTATTTAATAAAACATAATATTATTTCACTAAATTTTATTTTTAATCCTTCTCTCATCAACTCATCAAATTTATTTCTATTTACTGACTCAAACTCTTCAACTGCGCGGTACATGTGCTGACGACACGACTTCCGCTAGCCGCGCGGTGCCCGCGCACCAGCCTCAAATAATAAAAATAATAACCTTAATAATAAAATAAAAATAATAAATGATTTCATATAATTTTACTAATAATAAAAATAACAAAAACTCCACGTAGTTGCATGAGCGTAGCCACGCGGCGTCGCGCTCCGCCCGTGCATCCAGCAACATCGAACCCAAAACGTTCGCTTTTAATCAAAAACTCAAAAACATCGTTAGAGACTCACCCCGGACCCCTAAAAACATATTTTAAGATAGAAAAATAATTAAAATAGAATGATAAAGTGGGTAAAGGTGTGAAAAATAAGATTTTGTCAAGGCCTTGTGCCAAGACACTAGTTTGTCTAATAATGCCTACTGATGCATCGAGGAGCTATAGTGGGCTCCACCCGTCAATTACTAAGTCCAATGCATTCCACATATGAAAAGGATTAAACCAAACATAATCACTCGTATTAAATCTAGCATATGAAATGTCAATACTTCATCCATAAACCATGAATGGTATAAAAATAACACATCCACAATAAAACATATCACAAAACCTTCAATATAATATGTAAGGTTTTTAATATAATAAATCAACTTCAAATAAGTTTAATATCTATAGAGGGATGTTGATATAAATGAAAATGATTTGTAAAAATCTTTCAGATAAATATTCCTTTTCCATAAAAACATTTAAAAGTCACACAATTTAGAAAGTAAGATATTTAAAGAAATTTTTTATTCAAAGTGTCACATACCACATTGAAACTTTATAATGGAATTAAAATTTTAAAAACATTGATTTTTATATAAATAAATCCTTAAAACCCATTTTGAAAACATGGACATTAATGAGAATTATTTTGAAGAAAAAATATTTAAAACCTATAAAATGATGTTTTAGTAAAAAAAGTCAATTAAAAAGAATCCCCTTGAAAAATCTTTTATGAAACATTGACATGCATAATAAATATTTCCTTGTAGAGACTTACACATAAACAATTACGGATAATAATTAGATTGAGGAATTTACCCTTACCATGCACTTTCCTTTAGTCGAGGGTATGTTTAACCTCCTGTATAAAGACTATATTATGTTATTAAATTATACCAGAATAATATTAATATTTATTATATCATACATGATTCATTTAAGACTATATAATACACATTTAATAATAATTTCCTTGTTAAAATATCATTTCGGGTAATAATCTCTTTCTTTATCGTACATATTTTAATTTGTTATTCTTGACCGTATAATTTAGATAATGATTTAAATACATCCCAAATAAAAACCTTAATTCATATATCATATATATTTTGAATATAAATATTTATAATAGATAGATATATGAAATGGAAAACGCAGTTTATGGAGACAGTAGGCCGTACGTATGCATAAACGCTCTTTCTGTTTTCATATCGTATTGAACGGAAGTAAGTGAATAAGATATATGAAAGTTCATAAATACATATACATAAATACATATATATACATATCTAGTATCATTTCTATTTCATATATTACATACTAATTAGTAATATATATTATTATAATCGTCGATTAATGGTGAATGTGGAAATGAATCTCGTCACGTCATGGAGACGGTAATCAGTATGTACGCACGAGTGACAATATAATATCCATAAAAGTGTGAAATTGGATGGTATATTAATTTTAAATAGACATTATCATGTTATTTTTATTATTTACCTACATATTACTCATCATTATATTCATCCTAATAACATGGTATTGAATAACAAATTACACCACTTCGTGGAGATAGTAAGCTGGACGTACGCACGCATGGTGAAATTATCATTCATAGGAGGGATAAAAAAATGGATATGGTTATAAAATTGTTATAATAATATCACAGTATATATAAGGTAGTTTAGTTATTATTTTTGTATGGTAATAACAAATAAAGTGTATGTGGATGAATAAAAGAACTTTAAAGAGGGTGGTGATATCATTCCCTCATCTTCGGGTTATTCCATTCATTCGATCTAAAAGGATCTATAGGTTGGATTTTGGACCAAAGGAAGGACACTACGATGAAGGTAGGATGGTTGGGAGGATATTCGGGTATGTTTTGGCTGAGCCATATGGCTTTGGAGGTGTGAATTTGAGAGAAGGGGAAGTGCCATTTTATAAGAGGGGTGAGGGGAAACTTAGGAAAAACTTAAAATATTATTTTATAATAAATTCCATTTCGGTTTCTAATGGCCCCAAAATAAATTATTTAAAGGATAAGGTGTGGATGTGTCAAAAACCACTCAACCAATAGGTTTTAAACAGGTTTAGGTCACCATATTAACCTTATCATTTAGATTTAACTCTTAGTTAAATAGTTTGACATTTACCATGTCTCTTTGTATTTTTATATTATATGGTTACTAAACATACTATAAAATTCCATTAGAAATCCAATTGTTTCATTAATTTCATTTATAGTATTATATAAGTCTTTTGTATTATCCTTTGAATTTAGTACTATTATATCAATTAATAATATGATATTTGTTTATAAACTATTTTATGTAAAATTGGAAATTATTTAGTGTTTGTTATTTTAATCATAAAAGAAATATTACATAAAAACAATTGATGTAACCAACCCTAACACGTAATGTTATCCTATAAAATTAGTATAATTTGTAAAAAGTATAAAATTACATTTATTTGGATATTTATAATGTCAATTATTTTAATCAATCATTAATGAATAATTATTACATCATCATTGTGTCATAAATAAATTTACTTATTTATTGTCTAAAAATTATAAATAAAATTCCATTATGTAAATAATCATTTTATCTTTCTAATTAATATTTATAGTTGAATTTATCTTATGTATAACCCTATATTAAAAATATGTTAGTTATTAAACAATGATTTTAACTATTTTAACTCTTCTTTGAATTAAATAATATTAAATTTACTAATTTAATCCAAGTGGACATAAAGGATCATATTTTATTAATAAGGTTGTTTTTGGTCTAATTAAACTTATCCAATAGAATTAGGACATGTTTTATGGTAAGAATAATATCATTTTTACCCTTAATTACCATATTTTACTTTTAACCGTGGTAAATAAAAGTAAAATATTACTAATGACCAAAAACTTTTTATATATTATTGAACCAAATGTTTAGTATTGATATCAAAAATGTCTCTTAGAGTTTTTAAATTCCACTCACAGAAGTGGTAAAATTACGTTTTATGCGAATTTGAAAATTCTCTTAGGAGGTGGGTAAAAACGGTGAAAAGTTCAATAAAATTATATATATATAATATTATTAAAAAATGACTCCAATTAATTATATTGAACATATATCGGTATTATTTATCTATTTCTAGAAAAAATAAATTTAAATAAAACAAATATTTATTTAAATAAAAAGTCAGTTTTAAACAATAACCTACTTTTTTCACTATTCATCGAAAATTTAATGTTTTCAGAAAAATACCAAAAATTCACCCTAAGATAATTTTGATATTATGAATACAAAAATTAAGTTCATTCTACCAAATTAAAAACATATAAGTTTCATTTATTAATTTAAAATTAATTCCCGTTTTCAAAACCAAAAGGCGAATTTTGAAGAAAAAATAAATATCAAAAGATTGACACATGTTTAAGTCCAATTTCAAACTTAAATTACATAAAATAACCATAATTTTATTAAATGGTAAAAATATAATCTATTTATACTTCAAAAACATTAAAATTTATAATTTTACATTATAATGTATTTTGATTAAAAAGTTGTTTTCAGTTAAAATATAGTATTTATCACTATTCACCCAAATATGAAAGTTATCATAAAAACACCAAAAATTTATGGAAACTAAATTCTTATGTCCTGATTTTAAAGAAGAATATTATTTGGTCAAAAATAATATATAAATTTTTCAGATGTTGGATTTAAAACGGTTCACCATTAAAAGACGGTAAACATGCATTTTTTGAAATATACATCTTTTATCTGAAAAAATGAATTATTTCTTACATTATTTATAAGAAACTCATAATATGGATTCTAAAATTATAAGGATTATATATAGTTCAAAATTCAGTTAATACTATTCCTAACAGCTTTGGAACGGTTAGTTTGGTAAGTCGTGGTGCGCTTGAACTCGGTGTTGCGTGTAGTGCAAGTTATTGAATTACATTGATTGAATAATTTAATATGAAATCATGGGGTGTTACATTCTACCCTCCATCAATAAATTGTGTTCTCGCAATTTTATATTTTTCACCAAAAATAGAAGGTTTAAAATAGAAAATACCTTTGTGGGAAATCCCACATCGGAAATTGGGTTAATAAAATTTAGTATTAATAAGAGGAAAAGGGAAATTAAAGGGTCGCCACCAAATTATTATCTCGATTAGGAGAACATTGGTGGAAATTAGAGACACATAATTCAAGGAAAAACGTAAATATTTATGTGTAGTTATTGAGGTCATCAATCATAAACAATTGTCGTATTGATGGATTCAAATCCATCAATCTATGATGATTTAAAATATCATCGGTTCAACAAAACATAAGTTATTAGGATAAATCATTTTTAGTTTTATGATCCATTTCCAAATGTTTAAGAATTAATTTATTCATAGAATTAGAGAAGAGAAAAATATATATACTTGATAGGTAGTGTTCTATCCTATAACTAATTTCTACCACAAACTCATCTTTCACTCAAAACGATAATATAGATAAAAAATATATTATATTTATCCTATTGATATAGGGTTACAAAAAAATGAATTTATATTTCCTCTACCAAACCTTTTAAAAAACTACATTATTCAATCCAGGACATCACATGGGCCAGTGGTAGGTGATAAAACCTTGTCACCCTTCTGTTGCAGGATCACGTCTCGCAACCTTAACGGATGCGACAGGTTGCTACCCGACCTTTGGGTTATCCTTTTATGTTAATCCGAAAATAATCTCAATCTAGAATTATCCAAAATACTTCGGTCCAAAGTCACACTCCGAAATTCATAAGGAAGGAAAACACAATGAGTATCATGTTTTTCATGTAATAACATGTGAACACCTTCATCATGTATTATTTAAAAACAATACAACATCACGAATTACCATAAAACCTTATTGATTACATTAATGCTCAGTTATTCCTTATAGAATACTGGATATACACCTTCTATCCCAAAATTTTGTAAACTCCAACAATGATGGAATATACAAATCATTAATCAGTTTGAAGGTAGTCAAGAATATCCAATATAATTTATCCAAATCAATCTTGTATTATTCCAAAATCACTACTATAGTTTCAGAACCATATTATGGTTTATCTTTCTCTCAATCATATATTTTCAAAAAATTTAACCAGCTCTTGAGTCAATTTTCTTGGTTCCACACAATCTCAAGTCCTTAATGAAATAGTACTGCAGTACAATTCTTTTATAATCTATAATTCTTATAACATGTACATCATTGATACAATAATCAAATGACCCAATACTTTAATAACAGTGTACGAAATATAATCATTCCTCTCCATATTAAGTAATATCATAACATTATTATTATCCAATAGCATCTTTTGGGGTATACTCTGATGATTTGAACATTGATTCGCATAGTGTCCCAAATCCTTACAGATGAAGCATTGTACGTTTTAAACATTTTTCCTTAACTTTGCAATCCCATACTTGGTGTCCTTTTTCTCCATATTTATAACTACCTCCCATTCCCTTAAAGAATTTATCAAGGTGATTCTTTATATAGTTATTACATATGGGAAAATCCTTCTTTTCCCTCTTCCCTTTATCCGTATTTCTCTCTTCCATCGTTTTATTCTCTTTCTTCCCTTCAAAGCCATTGGACTCATAGAATTCTTTACACATGATACTATGTCATCGTATGTTGATATTACATGGGAGATTACATCCCTTCTAAATGTTGGATTATTATCCTGAATGATATAATCCTTCTTACTCGTTGGATCATACATATTGCGGGAGTTCACATTCCATCTACTGTGCGCCATTTCTATACAATGTCATACACTAGGTCTGTTTATGAATTGCAATGAATAATTCCAAACTTCTAAAATACCTAACTTAAATTGAACAATTTATGGATATAATCCATAAAAATATTTTCTTTGAGGATCTATATACTCTCAAATCCTTCATAATTATTTGCAATGAAAATTAGTATTATCCTAAGCATATCCTCCGGGAGTGTAGTAACCAAGAGTGAAACAATAACCATTGTCATGCACCAGTTCCCGTTAGAGTCTAGCTCAAAGTGGTGTTTTTGGGTTTTACCCCTAGGTACATCTATGCCAGAGCTTCCACTACCTGCTCATATCTAAACAGGGATTTATTTTCTTGGAAAACTCACAAAATATATACATTAAAAAAAATTTAGGAAGTTCTTCTATACTAATCCTCAAAGTCTATATTATGGTAATGTGATCTAATCAAAGTTTATCTCATTCTAGATTCCAATGATATTTCTAAACATCCTCTGATACCAACTGTGATTCCCCGACCTCAGAATCCTAGAGTCGGTGCATTATTTTAATACATTGTCATGATTACGAGGAATCATGTTTTGAAAGACTGATCAGTTTAGCCATAATGGAAAATAGATTACATACATGATTGTTACATTACACATTGGAATACAAAACACAACACAAATGATCCTTTGAGAATGACATTAATCCCTTATCTTAAACCTTCTTATCAATCATAATACACTTCATAGAATCCTGGGAAAATTAAAACATAGAAAGGGGTGAGCTCAGATACTCAGTAAGGATAACAATATAGAAGAAACTTTCATAAACAAGCACAAACATTTAAGGAAATTTATAATAATAAAAAAAGCCTTTGTAACATAAACTTCAGCATAATATTGAAAATAAACAACAAAATAATTCAATTTACTTATTCACATGTATATTCTTCTAGTTGAATAATCACATGCAATAACAATAGCCACTTTCCCAATGATGGAATGCATAATGCCAGACTTCATAACCACATAGTCATGGCCTTGTGTTAAGACTACAAATAAGATTATGTCAAGGCCTTGTCCCAAGACACTAGTTTGTCTTTTGAGACCTACCGATTCATCAAGGAGCTATAGCGGGCTCCACCAATAACTTTCTAAGTCCAATGCATTCCTCATATGAAAAGGTTTAAACATAATATAATACTTCATAATAAAAATAGTATACGAAATGTCAAAACATTATCCATAAACAATGAATGGTATAAAAATAACACATCCACAGTCAAACATATCACAAAACCTTCAATAATATATTTAATATTTGTACCATAATAAATCAACATTAATGAAGTTTAAAATACATCAAGGAAGTTTGATATAGATGAAAATGATTTGTAAAAATATTTGAGAAAAATATCTCTTTTTTATAAAAACATTTAAAAGTCACACAATTTAGAAAGGAAGACATTTAAAGAAAAATTTGAATAAATGTGTCCCATACCACTTTGAAACTTCTGAATGGAATTAACATTTTAAAAACATTCATGTCCATATAAATAAATCCATAATAACCATTTTGAAAACATGGACATTAAGGAAAATGTTTTAGAAGAATAAATATTTAAAACATTTAAAATGTTGTTTTATAAAAAAAAGACCCTTAAAAAGAAGCCCTTGTAGAATTCTTTTATTAAACATTGACATAGATAATAAATATGTCCCAGTATATACTTACACATAAATAATCTCGGATAATAATGAGATTGAGGAATTAACCCTTACCTTGCACTATACATTAGATGAGTGTATGTTTAACCGCCTGTATAAAGACCATAGTATGTTATTAAATTATACCAGATTCATATTAATATTTATGATATCATAAAGGATTCATTTATTACTTTATACAACCCATTTAATAAAAATTTCCATGTTAAAATAACATTTTGGTAAATAATCTATTTCTTTATCGTATGTATCTGCAGTTTTTATTCTTGATCGTATCATATAGATTATGATTTAAATACATTAAGAATACAAACATTAATTCATATATCATATATATTTAGAATAACAATATTTATAATTGATAGATATATGAAATGGAAAACACCGTTTATAGAGACGGTAGGCCATACGTACGCAAAAAACGTAGTTTCTGTTTTCATATCGTATTGAATGGAAGTAAATGAATAAGATGTAAGTAAGCACTTAAATACACAAACACACACACACACACATAAATACATATATATCCAGTAGCATTACTATGTCATATATTACATACTTATTATTAATATATATTTTTATAATCATCGATTAATGGTGAACGTGGAAATTAATCTCATCGCGTCGTGGAGACGGTTTCTGTATGTACGCACGATCGACAATATAATTTCCTTAATGGTGTGAAATTGGATTGTATATTAGTTTTATAGAGACATTAGCATGTTATTTTCATAATTTACATACATATTATGCATCATTATATTCTTCCAAATAACATAGTGTTGAATAAAAAATTACACCACGGCGTGGAGACGGTAAGCCGTACGTACGCACACATGGTGAAATTATAATTCATAGGAGGGATAAAATAATGAATATGGTTATTACATAGTTATAATGAATTCACATTATATATAAGGTACTGCAGTAATTATTTAGGTATGTTAATAACAAAGAAAGAGTACGTGGAAGAATAAAAGAACTTGAAAGTGGGTGGTGAAATCATTACCTCTTCTTCGGGTTCTTCCTTTTGATTTGATCAAAAGGGCTCCATAGGTTGGCTTTCTGACCAAAGTAAAGCCTCTAAGATGAAGGTAGGACAGTTATAAGGATATTTGGGTAGGGTCTGGCTGAGCCAATTGGCATTGTAGGTGTGAATTTGAGAGAAGGGGAAGTGCCATTTTATAAGATGGGTGAGGGGAACCTTAGGAAAAACTTAAAATGTTATTTTATAATAAAATTATTTTTCACTTATAATGGCTCCAAAATTAATTATTTCTTGGATAAGGAGGGGATGGGTCGAGAACTACTCAACCAATTTGGTTTATATAGTTTTAGGTCACCATATTAACATTAAAACATAGATATAACTCTTAGTTAAATAGTTTGACATTTACCCTGTCTCTCTGTATTTTTATAATATATGGCTAATAAACATACTATAAAATTAAAATATAACCCCAATTGGTACATTAATGTCATATATTTTATTATATATGTCTTTTGGCCGAACCTTAGATTTTTAAGACTATTATATCAATTAATACTATAATATTTGTTTTAAAAACTATTTTATGTCAATGTTGACATTTGTTGGTATTTTCATTGTTAAAATCATCAAAACATGGTTACTTCGAACAAAATTGATCTAACCAACCCTAAAATGTAAGATTAACCTATAAAAGTAGTGGAATTTATAAAATGCCTCAAATTACATTTATTTATATATTTATAATGTCAATTATTTTAATCTTTCATTAATACAATAATTACTGCATCATCATTGTATCATAAATAAATTTAATTATTTAAAGTATAAAAATTATAAAAAAAATACCATTATGTAGGAAATATTTTAATTTTTCTATTCAATATTTATAGTTGAATTTATATGTTCAATAACCATCTATTAAAAAAAATTAGTTATTAAAATTTGACTTTAACTCTTTTAACTCTTCTTTGAATTAAAAAATAATAAATATCCTAATCTAATACAAGTTGACCTAAAGGATCATATTTTATTAATAAGGTTGTTTTTTTCGAATTACACTTATCCAATAGAATTAATACATGTGTTAGGGTAAGAATAACATCATTTTTACCCTTAATTTCTATATTTACTTTTAACTGTGGTAAATAAAATTAAAAAGATACTATTCGCCAAAAATTATTTTTATCTTATTGGACCACGTTTTTCTTACTGATATGAACCATGTCTCTTGGAATTTTGAAATTTCACTCACAGAAGTAGTTAAATTATGTTTTATGTGAATTTTTAAATTCTCCTAGGAGGTGGGTAAAAGACGGTGAAAAGTTCAATACAATTATATATATATATATATATAATATTATTAAAAAATGAATCCAATGAATTACATTGATCATATGTATGTATTATGTATCTATTTTTAACAAAAATAAATTTAAATAAAATAATTAATTATTTAAATAAAATGTTTGTTTTAAACAATAATTCAGTGTTTTTCACTATTCATCACAAATTGAAAGTTTTCAGAAAAATACCAAATATTCACCCTAAGATAATTTTGATATTCCGAATTCAAAAATGAAGCCTATTTTACCAAATTCAAAACATAGAAGTTTCATTTATTAATTTAAAATTAAATCTCGTCGTCAAAACCAAAATGCATATTTTTTAGAAACAAGAACTATCAAAAGATTGACACTAGTTTTAGTCCAATTTCAAAGTGAAATTACTTACAATGACCATTATTATATTAAATGGTAAAAATATAATATATTTATACTTAAAAACCATTAAAATGTATAATTTAACTCTATAATTTTTTTGAATAAAAAATATGATTTATGTTATAATATAATATTTTTTACTATTCACCAAAATATGAAAGTTATTAGAAAAACACCAAAAATTTACTGAAAAAAATTCGTATAACCCAATATTAATGAAGAATTTTATTTTTTCAAATTTAATATATATAAAAGTTTAAAATGATGGATTTAAAAATGGTTCACCATTAAAATGTGGTATAAGTGCATTTTTAAAAAAATACTTCTTTTATCTGGAAAAAAATGAATTAGTTCTTAAATTATATCTAAGAAACTCATAGTATGGATTATAAAATTATAAGGATTATATATAGTTCAAAATTTAGTTAATACATTTCATAACTGCTTTTGAACGACTAGTTTGGTATGTCGTGGTGCACTTGAACTCTGTGTTGCGTGTAGTGCATCTTATAGAATTACTTTAAAGAAATAACGTACTATGAAATCATGGGGTGTTACAGTTTGTATTAGAGTATGGCATAAAATCCTATGGAAATAAGATTGAGAAAAAATGGGTGGGAATCCTTAGGAAAATACTATGAATTGGAGAACATTATATTTTTTCCAAGACAAATAGTATGGTTTTATATGTGAAACATCTCTTTCTGTAATCTACAAGTTAGAATACATTAGGAATAAAAGAATATAATGGTCATATTTCTAAAATAGTTGGTTGAGTATATCTCGACCATCCCTCTGGTGCATAGTTGGTGTTTTCTTACTACACCCACTACATGACGCTATCACAGAATATTATTTGGTGTATTTAACCATTAATTAAAAACCATTATAAAGTATTTTAATTTATTATAACCATTAATTACCTTGGTTTCACTAAATGTTTTATTGATTGAAATGATTTTTTCATGATTTATCGATCTTATGAATAATTTCTAATTACTAATAACATTGATGAATTATGGTTGTCATTCATCTTTACCATTTAGGGTTTGGTAACAGATTACAGATATAATTATAAATTAGAGATTGTTATGGGTATTCTCAACAATTAAAATACCGTACTTGATAATTGTTATATGAAATAATTTAAATCATCATATTTCCCAAAAATTTTACATTATATCCAAATCTATGAAATCATAAATTAATATTGAAAACTCAAAATGGTATGATGATCACATCTTGCGTTTATGATTCAGAACCAATTAATTTTTGTTAGATTGTGTTTCCAATATATTTCAATATTTTTATACGAGTTTATAGTTATGTTATATTCATCATGGGTTTTATTTCATAACATTAATCCCATATAATATTTTGTAAAACGAAGTCACATTTTTTACACTAAAAGTGATATTATTATCAAAGTGACCATAAATTTGAATTATTTTTAAAAATACACCTATTTTATGGGTCATGAATTAAATTTTGAATGGGTGTTAATATAATATGGATGTGGATAAATTCATCCTCAATGATTTGCCTATTTTACAATATGTTTTTTTGTTATTTCAAATGATTCTTTTTGTCTTCCACTGGGTTGTGAATTTTATTTTTCTTTAGAACTAAATAATGGTTCAAATCATATACAAAGACTCCATATAGAATAACCCTAATTCAGTTACACTAATTGATGAAACAAATCATATAGAATCATGAAAAGGGAATAATCATAAAATTTCATCACCATAGGGTGTGTATTGACCAAAACATCTATAAATGAAATTCACTTCTTGATATAAAAAATGCCTTATTAAGTAATGAAGACTTAGAAATTGGATGCACTACTTTTGTTATTTTGGTATATTTTAAAATAAATTTGTTTAGAATAAAAATTATATTATGAATATATGCCATTGATAATATAGGCACTATAAAATTACATTTAAGATAAATTTATAATGTATTTTGATAAAGTCCAATAGAAACATAATAAAAAAAATTGATGTTCACAAGAATTATTAATGTTTCTTAAGACACTCTATTATTGGTTATTTATTGGGATTTGGAATTATTGGTATTTTCCCTCAGTGAAGACCAAGGTAATATTCAACAGTTAAATTTCATGAAACACCAATTATGGGATATGTTTATGGTTATCAAGAACAAAATCAAAACAATTTTGTCAAACCACCACCTGATAGCACCCGCATCACTCACTGTACCCTAATGGAGTACACTAGTTTAATAAGGGGTCATGAATCATGACCTTGTTGTTAAAAATATTATATTTTCTTTTCTAAAAAATAAGGATTATATTTATATGTTATCAATATTAAATTATATCAACAATTTTTTATGTGTTGATGAAAATTTAATTTGTGTATAAAGAATCCAAAATTTGATAATATAATATAAATGGTTTTAATTTAAAAAATTTCTATATTTAAACTTCTTTGAAATAATATTTTACCTCATAAAATAATATAATAATAGTTTTCTTAAAAAGATGATATTAAGATTTAAATAAGTCCAATATAATCATTATAATTATTATAAAATAGTTATTTTTTATATAATCTTTTTTATTAAAAATAGACATTTTATTTAAAAATGAAAATTCTCATAATTTGAGAATTGATTACATAATGTTAATATACAATTTCAATTATATACATTGAAATTTTCCAATGGTTAACTTTTCATTATTCTTTGAGATATTATATATTTTTCGGTGAACGTTAATTATGTTATATATATATAGTATACATTATAAATTAATAATAGCCTAAAAGGATGTAATAAATAATATAGTAGAAATAAAAAAATTTATATTTTCTCTTTAAATAGAATAGTTTCTATGAAATTTTATGATTTTTATAATCATTAATTATTCAATCAAAACCTACATTGTATTATAGTGTTTTAAAATCAATTATTTTGTTACATTGATGACATCTAAATATTTGTTTATAGAGTTGGGTTATTAGAATACTAAATTATTTAAATACAGTATATGTTGGTTGAAACCATAGGAAAAACCTAGTTTTTGGTCTGGGGGGTTAATATTATTTTTAGGTGGAGTCTAAACCAATGTGTTGATGGCAATTAAGAATATACGTATATTTTTATATAAAAATTCACCAAACCACCCTCTCCACATCAGTCAAAACCCATTGACCACAAATATCCTCTCTTGATCCCTATCCCTCTCTAAAGACCACCAAAACTATTTCATAGAATTTTATAATCTCCTCCCATGATTTTTGAGGTTCCTTGTAAAGGTAAGGTATATCTATCTCCCCCATAACATTAATTCTGGAACCTTTATTAAAATGATTATTTTGAAGATCAGTTGATATTTTTCATATCTTTATTTGAATCCAATTTTTATCAATTTATTTTATTCTTATATGAGATGTCATTTATCACAATTCTTTATAAAAATTAGCTACACTTTTACTATTACAAAGAAAGGTATTCTCTATTCCATCACATTATTGAATATATTTCAATTATTTATACCATTTTATTTCCAATAAATCATGTTTGAAAATGTTTTTAATCATGTATTTTAATGTTAATATGATTTATATGTAATGAGATACCTCGTTTATGTATAATTAAACACATTAATTAATCATTTACTACACCTATTAATATATTAAAAAAATCCATATATTTTACATTAAAATCATTGATATAATGAATACCAATACCCATTTCCACTGAAGGATATTCACCCATATGTACCTAACCATAATTATTTTGGAAAATACATTTATTTGACCCAGAATATCAAATCATGCAATTAAATTTGATGATATAAATACATTGGTCATATAATTTTTTTTCTATATAATAATTTGTATATGTCATATGAATGTGACATGTGGGAATTGAATTATATTTCCCAAAAAAATAATTGGGTAATGTTTTCGTCTCATGATATACCTTTTGTGGCACTTATGAGGATATACAAAGAACACTATATTGAAGGGAATTGGAACACCCAGAGTGGTGTGGAGTGAATCAGCGTGTCAAGATTTTCTATTAAATTGATGGAAATTGTTCCATGGTTTGTACGAACTTATTTAACATATATGATGATAATGTTTAGAAAACAGAAAATCACATGCAATGAAATGACACAATAATTTTACAAGTCTCACCAAAAAGGGCTACATCAAAGAAGCATAAACCAATAGGTTATCAGTCATACCAAATTCCACCAGTAATCACTAGTTGTGGTGTAAAAATTATTTACATAGTCACTTTTTTTCAGGAACACTCTTTTTATATTTTATTAATGATAACACAATGCGTCCCTTGGATCACATCCATTAACTCACCCTATAAAAAACATTGGGATGAATTTGAACACAGTTAATCGACTCGATGGTTGATTTAATGGATTGGAATTAAATCATACATCTTCAACTGTAAATGGATCCTCTGTTGAAGTTCCAATTTTACCATAGATGTAGTTCACTTTTCTATGCACTGATAGTTCCTTATCTAATCCTCCCTGAACTTACCTTATTCCTCTACATAATACACTAACATACCTTTTTCTTGTACCCCACATACCAGCTCTGTATCATAGCTTTGTGAACCACCTCTATGACCCACCATCATGTTCGTCCTCAAAAAACAATATTCTGCGAATTTCCCCTAGTCCACATACTGCCTCCACTCCCGGAACTATCTCCACTATATAGACTATCTCTACTTCCTTTTTGATACAACTATAAATCTGTGGATCGAGTTCTTCCTATGAATACTAGAACTCATACATGGACATGTATTCTAATAAACATTCATTCTTCCTCCATGTAATATCTTTTGTGAACTATAACAGATGTCCCTAATACATTTTAGATTTTGAATTAAACACATTGTGGGGTTTTCATCCCGTAAACTACTTATATATTTTACTAAATTATTCATTGATTTTTAATCTCAGATCCACACTCTAATGAAAGGATAATTTCTCATTATAATGGAAAATATATCTGCATAATCCACTTAACAGAGATTTCCCAAATCATCATTGGAGAACTACCTTCACCACATACCACACATCTCATAGAGACCATTATCCATATGTGGTCTGTGTACCATCATTTTCCCTACGCGGTGGCACAAATCAAAAAATTGTTTCTAAAAATGAATCCCTTCATGGTTTCTCAAAACACCACCTCAATTTCCTGAATGAAACACCATCCCACTAACATTCATTCTTTTCACATTCATCGATCCATTACGTGAACCACACATATTCACCACAAACCACCTTTTCTCCCAAAATCGTACCTCAAACATGGTCCACAAATCCTTCCCTCATCATAGTTCATGATTCTCTATCCCATGAATAGAAATTTGTGATCTGAAAAATATTCCTAATACATAGTTTACGACCGATGATTACTTTTTCAAAACACATTTTTTTCCAAAAAAAATAAACTCTCTATTTTTAGTCCCTACAACATGGAAGACACTGCAAAATTGTACCACCTTCAATACTCCATTCATCCTCAATCATAAGACCATATTCCATGAAAAATCCAGGATCAGCCAAATTTGGATTCAGAACAAACACAAACCAAACACCATTTCCTACATACAACATCCTTGGTTCAATCATATGTTATGATATCTCTGTATTTAGCTAGAAAATCTTCCTATGATGTCATGGTTTAGGTTATTTCCACATTACAATGTTTCTTTAATGTTATTATATTATATCATGATTTCATGTAGATTATTATGATTGTAAACCCTTTTAAGTCAAATTGATAATAATGTTGATTTACATTTAATAACATTACGATTTGAGTATTTTATTATTCCTTTAAATGGGTAAACATATCACCCATTTCTAATGTATTTCGGTTAGTTATCCCATGAAATTTAATAACATTAATTTAATATAATTGAATGGTCTAGTGTTTTCTAAATAATGTATTTGTACCAATGATTATATATATTATTATATGTATCTAATTACAAAAATTTAGTTGTCCTCACAATATTATTGGATAGTATTAAGTGTTTCTCTATGTAACAAACCATGAACTGAGGTGTATTTATGATATGGTTTTTCATAGGGAGGTTTATAGATTGGCCCTATTTGTGGGTAGGAAATTGAATCCATAATGAAAGAAATATATTTATTTTTAAAAATATAAAAACATTAATAAATTTCTATTAGGTATATAATAAGTGAATTATAGGAATATAAATCTCATTATGGATATTTAAGGTGGATGCAGTTTTTGCTAATATTCACGTTGGGATAATAACCGTAAAAACAACTGTCTAGGTATATACCAGTCATCAAAATGGTTCATAGTTAATGTTCTCATCCTTAACACCTAGTGTGACACTACCGGTGGATATTCATAATTAAATTCTCAAAGTTAGGAAGATTCATTATGAACGAAAAAAATTAAAATTAAATTCTATGTTAGGATATAAACCGTTGAAATCATATATTAAAACATAGAAATTCATATTTTTTTTAAAAAAAATCAATTTATCACTTATAACATCAATTTTCATTTATTCAATTTTATATTATTAAAATTCTCATCCATACATTTCCCCCAATTTAGGTTAATGTTTTGAACTAAAGGATGAAAATTAAAAACTAATGTGATGGGCAATGTGATAACTTCCCAAGTGGGATTCCTGACCCAATTGGAGCAAGAGAGAAGAAAATCATGAAAAATATTACTCAATTAATGTATGTTTCTAATTTAACCAATAATATTGTAGAACCCCACATTACCCTAAGAAATAGAATGATTAAATATTTCTATTTATGTGAAAAAACCCATAACAATTTATTTAATTTAATTATCCCTTAATAATGAATCAATGGATCAATTACCCAGGAATGGACTTCTCAGTCATTCAATGATCTTCTCATGAGAAATTCATAATGTATATTTATTATATTTAGAGAGAAGCCCATAAATATTTGGGGTCGGTCAAAAATATAATGCCTAATGAATAAAGAAAAATGATGGGGTGGGATTAATATATGAATTTGTTTTTGAAAAAATATTTTCAACACACTCTCTTACTAAAAATTGATAGGTACATATTTATACTTATCTGAAAATATGAAGAATAATTCATTGATTAATACCTATAGATAATTTTAATTCAATGATACACAATTGGATTCATCAGTAACCTAGATTATAATTTTAAAAACATATTTGGTTCACTAAATATGATTCTATGAAAATAATTATTCCTTCGATACATTAGTAAATATGAGGAGATTATCTAATATTCCCTCATAATTATAATAGAGATCATAAAATCCCATGTTTTTTATGGTTTTGTAAAAATGATGTATAAAAGTTAATTTATTTTTGGAGGTGTATTGGATTAATTTTATGGTGGTAAAATGTACAACATTCAACTTGTCAAAAGTTGTGGGTGAAGCATCTCATAAATAATTTAAACGGTGAAATGAAATTATTTTGGATTATGAAATAAAGTTACATAGTTATATATTTTTGACCATAGAAACCAAAAAACTTGATGGAATAAAGGAATTATATAGTCAACCCTAAGTGATATGGATAATGTTTCAACAACATGTAACATGTATACTGTGTGATTTCATGCACTAATTCTTGTTTTTATGGTACCCTTAAAAACCAAAAGTACCTAGAGAAAACGAAATAACATATTATATAATAACATATAAGGTAGATCAGAATAATATTTTGTTCGATGGTATGATAGTTATTCATTGAAGGATATAAAAAAACAAATTTTTTCTTGTTTTAATGATTCATTCAAATCAATTTTTTTAAACAATTAATACACCACCTAAAATCTATGAAGCTGAGGATTTCGTTAAAATATAAAATAGAAAAATAATTACATGCTATGCATATAACATTATCTATATTAATTGTTTTAGGCTATAAGTAATATATAATATTTTGATACTACATTAAGTGAAATTTGATTTTATCCATGGTAAGAATTGAGTTTCAATATATATACAAATAAGTAATTTATGAGAGAAATAAATTACCATTTATATAAGGAATTTACCTCTAATTCTAAGTAAAATCAAGGAGGATAATGAATACTATTTTTTCATAACTAACTCACGAATGAATATTGTTTTTGTATTATAAAGCACATATATATCAAATGATTGATACTAAGAAAAATATATGCCTTGATGACATTTCCTTAATAATGGAATATACCTATGTGTTTATCAATGTAATTTTTTTCATCCCCCTTACAATGAGGATTTTTTTTAATAACCTTGATCTTCTATTCTGGTATGGATATTTATTTCAAGTTATTTTTAGGAAAAATGTAGAATTGGGAATTTTATATTTACATGTCGTGTACTTATGAGTAGACGACGTGTACATGGGTACCTCGTACAACTATGTACTAGCCGTGTAATGGCCGAGTACATGACTGTGAGGTGATTGGGAAGACAAAATAAAGTAGGGGCCAGTTGAGGCCAATACATGATGTGTACATTTATTGAATGATAAGTGTACTTTTTATTTTAATTTATGAATCAGAGTGGGGTCATATCTCGTCTCCAGAACACATTTCTTCTCCCCTCGGATTGTATACGAGAGAGATAGAATGACCAAAAACATTTATCCCCTACCAATTCACTGTCTAACCTCTAATTTTCATATCGTGGGGTGCGTTGGAATCCCGTCTGTGAGTTTTCAATTCCCACAGATCGTCTCCTCGTGATTCATCCTCCCTCGTGATTATTTCAAGGATGATCATTTTTACCGTTTTCAATGATCTATGCTATTCTAGGACGATTCAAGAGTCGATGTACAAGAGAGTTGATCGTACAACATCAAAATTGGAGGTTTGTGAATTTTTTTATTTCTTTATATTATATGTTCTTAAAGTGATGAATACCAATGTTTGGGGGATTGCATGTTTTGGAATTTAACCTTGTTTATTACATGTTATGGTTTATCTGATTGAGAAAGAGTTATTGATTATGAATAAGGTTAAATAACATGTGGTGGGACACCCCAAGGGTTCCTTCCTATCAGTTTTTGTTTATGGAGGTTAGGTATAGGGTGCCAATAGGCAAGCCTTGTTCCAGTTCCTTGTTTAGATAGGCTGGTGTTGTTGGTTATATGAAATTCATTTGTTGTGTATTGTATATGATTGACCAAGGAGAATTATACTATGAGAGATTCCCATGGTAGGTTCTATTATATATGAATTGTTGATATGTTGACGTAGTGGTATTGAGTATGAGAACAGCCAGATGGTCCTAGACCAGAGGGTTTTGACCATGAGAGCTATGCAGAGGGTCATTATTAAATTGATGTTGGAACATAGGTCATTGACTGTGAGATCTCTCGAGTGGTAATTTTAGTTTATTGTTTCTATTCATTCCAATGGGGTATTGACCCTAAGAGCAGCCCAAGTGGTCATTTTTAAATGATTGGAGTTATTTGGGACCATAGGGGTTAGACTATGTGAGAATTCCCATAGGTTCATTATTTATTTTATTGATAACTTGTTAGACAAGTGGGGTTATACAACGAGAATATTCCCATACTGTTGCTTTTGAATGATTGAATGATTTTGAAGAGTCTTCCTGGACAAAGCACACACATAGACTCAATCATTCTGGATTGATAGATAGTCTTCTAGGACATATATTCATTCAATTTACACAAGGGTAATAGAGCCGAGGATAGATACCAAGGATATGATAATTAAATGGATTGAATAATTAACGAATTTAAATTAATGTAATTTAAAACTGTAGGATTGTTTACTTTTGAGTACATCCTAGTTTATTACTTCATTTCTACATATTACCTGATATATATATTCACTGATAGTCAGGAACTGATCGTTTATTGGATTTCTGTTGGGATTCAACCCACACCATTTTTGGGTCACATTTTTTTGGACGAAAATAGATTATATGGTTGTAGTTGTAGGTAAGGGAAACCACCCTTCTTTATAAGGTACTTGATTGGTATTGGAACTAGAGATAATGGGACCTAGATGAGTCATGCTATGTTATTAGATATCACTAATTTTTATTACATTGGATTCAATATTGTATTTTCTTCATTGTGGATTGTTTGGATACTTACCTAGGCTCATGTGACATGCACAATTTATATATGCTCCAATTTTTTTATAAATATTAAACATCCATTGTTTTCTGTTATTGTATAGTATTACTAATATTTTAATTTCATAATATTTGTTTTTATTTTGTTTATAATTTTCTAATGAGGTCATTTTTTCCCACAATCAGACGTTGTCCCTCGATACATGTCAGTAGCCTCTGGCGTCTGGGGAAATGAACTTGAGTTTATGTGACCAACTGTATAAGGACCCATCCTTAAAAAATTACATAATCATAAATTAAATTAATAATTAAAATAGAGGATCTTTTCAGGTTTAGTGTTTATGAGAATTAGAACATAACTATTACATCTCAAAAGATTACAAAGTAGACACTTCTAATAAGTTTCCATAAAACATAAAATCTTAAAAAGAAACATGTTTAGTTCCATGTTTTAGAAAGAATTCCTTTCCTTGATCCGATCCTTGAGCCTATTCTTCTTCCATCCCTGAGGAAAACATTTCAAAAACATGGGATGAGCATAAAAAGCCCAGTAAAGGATACACAAAGAATGAAAACTGTTATTTTATTAAAACAACAAGTAAACCATGAATACTTTATCAAAGTAATACTTTTCACCTTTATGAAGTAGTAAATACTCTTCACTGAATAAAAGATCGTTACTTATCCTTTGTAACCAAAAGATTACCGTAATTCCCATAGAAAGAATCATATAACATATAAAGGTAACTTGGGACATAAACATACTTAAATGGAATAACCATACGGCCGACTTCCAAACATATCACTACATGGAATAGCCATACGGCTGACTTCCATACCCAATGCATTGAAGGTTATAATGTAACCACCCATCCTGGTATTCACGGCACCACCCATCATATGGTTTATCACGTAACCACCCGTCAAATGTACAAGTACCATTATAAAATCATAACACATGAAACAATTATAAAGGAAAGAAGAAATGTCCACATTTCAATCAAAATATATCACTTAAATAGACTGACATAAAAAATACATTATCAAAACCATTATCAATACCAAAATACATAAAAGAGTATATGGTATTTATTTACTTTTAAAAACATTAAAACTTGTTGAGTAAGCCAAAGATCATATAATACTCGTGGCGGTGGAAAGGTCGTTGTCACCACGTACGTTAAAAAGAAACATACTTTTTTTCATTTAGTAAAACACTTCGTATTTTCAAAGATTACTTTTGATTAAAAGTAAAAGTCAAAGGGTTTTATAAACCATATGAAAGAAAGTTGTGAATAAAACAAAATATACATCAATGAAAGGAGATTGAGACGTAGTCCCGTTCAAATATGGTATCCTTAGATTAAGGATAAATCAATTATGTAATTATGTGTGAAAAATATAAATACACCCAATATAAGTGAATATTTAGTGTAAAAAAATCAGAGGTCATTCACACATATTCATATCATGACATGATCATTTTTTATAGTTTTAACCCAATGAATAGAAATTGGGTTAAGAAGTTCTCTAATGAAAATTCGACAGCCTAACGACGTCACATTAAAATTTATAAAAAGAGTTGATGTGAGAAAAAACGGTATCTCATCACTTTTACAAAAAATTTAAATCAATAAGGATATATAAGAACATATCCCAACATAATAATATGTAAATTAAAAGATATAACAAAAAAGGAGTCTTTTAAAAACAGGAGGGCGAAAGGTTCCTCTTCCGATTTGGGTAACTTTCGAAACGTACACCCCATGAAAGTAGGGTCATACAATGAAGATGTAAATACCCATAAATGAGAGTATATTACACAAATAGTAGAAAAATGGGAAGTACATAAACCACAAAAAAAGTAAATAGTGGAAAATGTAGCATGAATCTCACGGGATTGAAAAGTGAGATAAAAACCCCTTACTTCTTTGTAATCCATCGAGTCGTATGACCAAAAGATAATCACGACCAAATGAATCTCAGAACAATATGAATATAAATATAATGATGATAATATATATCAATTGGACGTAGAAAATACACCACATTCCATCAATAAGTGGCGAATATTGGAAATCCCACGGAATAAAAAGTGAGATAAGAAATCCACTTACGAAAATTCGGCAGCCTAAGGGCACCACATAAAAAATCCAAAAATTGATTGATGAATAAAATTGGTTATCTCATAATATGAAAATTAAAATTACATTAATAAGAATATAAAATGAACATCCCCCAACATAATAATGGTGATCTTAAAATACATGACATAAAAGAGAGTACTTAAAAATAAATAGAGAGGTATGATCCCTTACCTCAAGTCCGACTTGTCTTCTTCGTTTCTTTATATTCCTTAATAATAAACTAGAGTTAATTTATAATTTCTTAAGAAAAATTTTCAATTTCATTATTACTATTATATCGCTTATTACCATGTTATTAACATTATGTAATTATTTAAGTTAATAACGGTTGTTTTGTCGATCTTTGGTACTTGATTCAAAAATAAACATCTTATAATTACAAATTTTTCATGTGGTAAAATTTACATTATATCCAGAGTTATATTGATGATTTTGATATCATATATATAATATATATCCAGTATATAATTTCATTTATAATATTACATAACATTTAGAGGTAAGAAATGAAATGCACCGTTAATGGAGACGGTAAGCCGTACGTACGCATGAACGCAACTTTCATTTCTATTTCGTATTTAATGGAATTAAAAATAAATAAAAGAGAGATATATATATATATATATATATATTAATTTCAGTATAATATATATGTTATATATGTCACAAAAGTTCATTAATTTCATTATTGATAAATTCCATGTATGGCATGAACGAGTCACATCACTTGAGGGGCGGTAGTCCACACTTCCTCAAATGAAATTATCGCATTTGCACAACATGAAAAACATAAAGGTATTTTTTAAACGTAAAATAAATAAGCATAGAGAGGAAATTAATATAATATATATCATAAATAAATATAGTGCCATCATAATGGCCACCATGAGAGGTGGTAGGATAATATAGAACAATCATCGTTTCGTGAGGTTGTAATTCGCCATCCACAGAAACAATATGTTCTTTAACCATTATATGGAGGTGTGTGTATGTGTAGCATGAGAACATCTTATAAATACATCATTGTATATTTAAGATACTGGTTTTGTTACAATATAATGGAATAAAATGTGTTTAGGTGTTTGGAGAAGCAAAATAAAACAAAATAACATAAGAGATGACATTACCTTTAAATCGGGTAACTCCCATTAGTTTGAAACAAAAGGGTTTCTAGAAGAGCTTTCTGCCTAAGGTAAGGCTTCTAGGATGAATAGAGGGATGTGGAGAGATAAAATTGGTAGATTTTGGCCGATCCAAAAGGCTATAGAGGTGTGGGTAAGGGGGTAGAGTTGGGGGCCTTTTATAAGAGGGAGGAGGAGCACTCTGGAAATGTCTTGAAAAGATACTTTTTTATAAAATAATTTTCGGATATTAAAGGTCCCACAATTATATATTTCAAGGATAAGGTGATATGGTTCTAAATAAACCCATCCAATAGGTTTTTGACAAGTGTATGTCTTATATTTTTCATTATCTTCTCATTTTAATTAAATCGCTCATTAATGAGATAATCATTGCATCATCATGGTGTCATAAATAAATTTATTTATATAATGTCTAAAAATTATAAAAAAATATCATGATATATGTAATCTAATTATATTTCTAATTAAAATTTATAGACAAAAATATGACTTCTGTAACCCTATGTAAAAATTGTTTTAGTAAAAGTATACATGTTTGTGACATTTTTATTTTAACTTTAAATAAAAAGTTATTAATGTAATTTTCTTACCCAAGTGGCTCCATGGGGTCCCCAAGTTGATCCATGGACTGTCTAGGTTGGCCATGAGATATAAAATAATTGTAGTACAAGTGTAAAGGTAATTTCAAATTATTATATCATTATATTTACCTTAAATTACATTAATTACCTTTAATCACGATTAAAAAAACTTAAAAGAATCTTTTCAACAAAAAATTATTTTAATCCCACTGAACTACGTTTTACATCCTATTGACAACCATGTATGTTAGATTTTTGAAATTTAAATCACAGAGGTGGTAAAATTTCATTTAAACAAAAAATTAGTTTTTTTAACTACCACTAAGTGGTTTCACTATTCATCAAAAATTGATGTATTTCTGAAAAATACCAAAAATTCACCCTAAGATATATTTGATATTCCAAATTCAAAAATGATTTCAATATTACCAAAATAAAAACACAGAAGTTGAATTAATTATTTTTATAATTAATTCCGGCTGTCAAAACAAATAACGTGTTTTTAAGAAACAATATCTATTAAAAGATTGACACTTGTTTATGTCCAATTTCAAAATGAAATTAATTACAATGACCAACATTGGATTAAATGGTAAAAATATATTTTAGCTGTACTTTAAACCTAATTAAAATATAATCTATCCATATAAATAAATTAGATTAAAATGATGTTTTGAATTAAAATACAACATTTTCACTAAAAATGATCTTTATCAGAAAAATAACAAAAATTTACATAAATTAAATTTTGTTGGATAGATTCTAATGAAATATTTTATTTGGTCCAATAGAATGTATAAGAGTATCCAAAACTATTTTTAATGATAGATCGCCATCAAAAGGCGATAAATCGACCTTTATGTGAATATTATTGTATTTATGCTTAAAATTGAATTATTTTCTTATTTTAAGCCTTTTATCTTTTATTAGATAAATGTAAAAACATTTAATAAATATATATAATCATATTTTAGTTATTTATATTCGTTCCCACCAATAAAATGACTACATGTTAACTACCATTTAAAATAATATTATTATATTATTAGTGTGTAACATAAGATTTCAAAGAAACTCGTTGTTGTGTATAGGGTACGCCGTCGCACATAGCATCCCCATTAAAGTAATATTAATATTTTGTTCACAAATATTATTAAATATGAAAAGGTCATATTCTTTATTTACTCAGGATGTTACATCCTTCCCCCCTTTTGGGAATTGTGTCCTCGCAATTTTAAAATTGGGCTTGGAAACATCATTTAAAGTCCCACATCGGAACAAGAGTCTGTAAAACGGTCACATTAAAATAAAGAAAGTGAAGTAAAAAATATCACCCCAGTTAACCCATACAAGGATTCTATGTAGGAAGACATGGACGTGGAATAGAAAACAAAGGGTCATGTTCTAATAATGAGTGATAGAAAACAAGTATAGAAGAAAGTTAACCACTAGAAAATCACAATCTTGTGATGGGTTAAATGGTATTTGATTCCCCTGTAGGAATAGTTAACAAACAATTTTTTTAAGATACATTTCATTAAGGAATTTATTTATGAGCATAAATAAAACATAAGGAAACATACTCACTTGTCATGTAGACTTTCATCTCATACTATATTTCTTACACAAACTCATATTTTCTCCAAAAGATGAGTATTTAGGATTACTTTTTCATATTAAGAGAACTATAATCAACTTCATGAGAATCATCTAACCCAAAAAAGATGAACTATATATTTTTGATGTCTGTAAACCTTAACCAAAACCCAAAATTTTTAGTACAAGATCTGAAAATACCCAAAAAGGATAATCCATTATAAAAAGAAATACTACTCTTAATCTCCAAAAATTGTCCAAAAAAACCCAAAGTTCATCAAACACCATTCAATAAACAGTTATCCCAAATAGTATTCAATGTAATCAAAACTATGAATTATTCCCAATTCTCCGAAGGATTTAATCACACAGTCTTACAAGATAAATAATAACATTTAACTCCAAATAACATCAGTTACTCTTAATGTCACATACTGAAAAGTAACTAACCTAATCACATATCCTCCATGATAGACTAATCATTTACATAGATAACCCAAAATCAACTTATTCATGATTCTTAAGATCTTCTAACTAAAAATAATTTGTCATAATAACTAGGGACTTCATGTATTCCAGTGGTAGGCGATAAATATCAGTCACACTTTGGTTGTGGGTTCGATTCCCATAGCTTGGTCCGACGCGATGGGTTGTCACACGGTCTGCATGTTGTCCTTTTTCCAAAACTATATAATTCTTAAAACATTCCGCCAAAAGATATAAAATAATAAAAAATAACCATAAAATAATTTAACCTCATTTTTATCTCAAAACTTTCATTTTCCATCATAACATATAGTAACCCATAATTACCTCAAAAGTAAGGATCATATAAACCCTAATGGTTAACTTTATAATTATTACATGAACTTCCACATAGAGCTGGTTATCTCGTACATGATGCATTAGAGAACTCAGCAAGGTTCAAGTGGTTAATCGTGACTCCGAATATTTAGTTGAGAAAACCCACAAGAGTTCTCCTTGCAGCTCCCATATCATTCAGTTGTTCTTTCAGAAAACCTTCACAGTTTTCATCACATCAACTGTCACTTTGGTGCCTACTAGATCCAGCCATTTACTAAAACCAAAAAGGTCAGTGTGAGTATATAATTAGAATCATTATATAATACTATGATATAATTATTCATTTTATCATAAACTTATTCTCTTTATCTAAAACTATGACTCTTTCTGAAATTCTAACCATTATGGTAATGTCACTTATGCTTAAAGAATACCCTAACCTATAAAGTTTTCTAAACCGACCTCGGATACCAACTATAAGGACCTAGCTGTAAAACATTACATAATCATAAATTAAATGAATAATTCACATAGAGGATCTTTTTAGGTTTATAGTTTTAGAGAATTAGGACATAACTATTACATCTCAATATATTACAAAGTAGACACTTCCAATAAGTTTCCATAAAATAAAAACTCTTAAAAAGAAACAAGTCTAGTTCCATATTTTAGATAGAATTTACATCTTTGATCTGATCCTTAACCCTATTCATCTTTCAGTCCTGAAGAAAACATTTCCAAAAATTGGGATGAGCATAAAAAGCCCTGTAAATGATACATAATGAAGGAAAACTGTTAGTTTTTCAAAACAACAAGTAAACCATGAATACTTTATCAAAATAATACCTTTCGCCTTTATGAAGTAGTAAATAATAATCACTGAATAAAAGATCATTAATTATACTTGGTAACCAAAAGATTTCCATAAACCCAAATAAAGAAAACCTAACATATAAAGGTAACTTGGGACATAAACATAGTTAAATGGAATAAACATACGGTCGACTTCAACACAAATCACTACATGGAATAGCCATACGGCTGACTTCCATACCCAATTCATTGGAGGTTATAATGTAACCACCCATCATGGTATTCATGGCACCACCCGTCATATGGTTTATCACGTCACCACCCATCAAATGTCCAAGTACCATAATAAAATCATAACACATAAAACATTTATAATGGAAAGAAAAAATTTCCACATTTCAATCACAATATATCACTTAGATATATTGAAATAAAAAATCCATTATCAAACCCATTTTCAATACCAAAATACATAAAAGAGTATATGGTATTTATTTACTTTTAAAAAAATTACGGCTTGTTGAGGAAGCCAAAGATCAAATAATACTCGCGGCGGCGGAAATGTCGTTGTCACCGTGTACGTTAAAAAGAAACATACTTTTTGTCAATTAGTAAAGAAATTCATATATAAAAGATTCATTTTGATTAAAAGTAAAAGTCAATGGGGTTTATAAACCTTATAAAAGAAATTTGTGTATAAAACAAAATATACATCAATGAAAGGAGATTGAGACGAAGTCCTTTTCAAAGACGGTATCCTTAGATTAAGGATAAATAAATTATGTAATTATGTGTGAAAAATATAAATACACCCAATATAAGTGGATATTAAGTGTAAAACAATCAGAGGTCATTCAAAAATATTAATATCATGAGATGATCATGAATTATAGTTTTAACCCAATGAATTGAAATTGGGTTAATAAGTTCGCTTACAAAAATTCGACAGCCTAACGACGTCACATTAAAATTCAGAAAAAGAGTTGATGAGAGAGAAAATGGTATCTCATCACTTTTACAACAAATTTACACCAATAAGGATATATAATAACATTCCCAACATAATAATATGTAAATTAAAAGATATATAAAGAAAGGGGTCTTTTTAAAAGAGGAGGGTGAAAGGTTCCCTTACCGATTTGGGTAACTTTCGAAACGTACACCCTATGAAAGAAGGGTCATAAAATGAAGATGTAAATAAACATAAATGAGAGTATATTACACAAATATTAGAACAATGGTCAGTACATACACCAGAAAAAAGGAAATAGTGGCAAATGTAGCATGAATCTCACAGAATAAAAAGTGAGATAAAAACCCCTTACCTCGTTGTAATCAATCGAGTCGTATGACCAAAAGATAATCACCACCAAATGAATTTCAGAAAAACATGAATATAAATAGAATTATGATAATATATATAAATTTTAAGCACACAATACACCAAATTCCATAAATAAGTGGCGAATAATGGAAATCTCATGGAATTAAAAGTGAGATAAGAAATCCACTTACGAAAATTCGACAGCCTAACGACACCAATTAAAACATCCAAAAATGGATTGATGAGATCAAATAGGTTCTCTCATAATATGAAAATTAAAAGTACAGTAATATTAATATAAAATTAACGTCCCCCAACATAATAAATGGGATCTTATAAGACATGACATAAACGAGAGTAGTTAAAAAGAAAGAGAGAGGTAGGATCCCTTACATAAAGTCCGACTTGTCTTGTTCATTTATTTATATTCCCTAATAATAAACTAGAGTTAATTTCTAAATTCATAAGAGCCTTTTTCATGTTCATTATTCATTTTATATCACTTATTACCATGTTATGTACATTATGTAATTATTTAAGTTAATAATGGTCGTTTTGTCGATCATTGGTACTTGAGTCAAAAATAAACTTCTTATAATTACAAATTGTTCATGTGGTAAAATTTCCATTATATCCAAAATTATATTCATGATTTAGATATCATATATATCATATATATACATTATATACTTCCATTTATAATATTACATTACATTTAGTCGTAAGAAATGAAATGCATCGTTCATGGAGACGGTAAGTCGTACGTATGCATGAACGCTACTTTCATTTCTATTTTGTATTTAATGGAACTAAAACTAAATTACATATATATATATATATATATATATATTATAATTCCAGTACAATATATATGTTATATAAGTCACATATGTTCATTAATTTCATTATTTATACCTTCCATGTATTGCATGAACAAGTCACATCACTTGAGGGGGCGGTAGTCCACACTTTCTCAAATGAAATTATCACATTTTCACAACATGATAAGCCTAAAGGTATGTTTTAAATGTAAAATACATAAGAATAGAGAGGAAATAAATATAATATATATGATAAATAAATATATTTCTATCATAATTTCCACCATGAGAGGTGGTAGAAGATGATAGAACAATCATCGTTTCGTGAGGTTGTAATTCGCCATCCACAAAAATAGTATGTTATTTAACCATTAACTAGAGGTGTGTGTAAGTGTATCTCCATTAAGTCTCATAAAAACATTCTAGTATATTGATGATACTGGTTTTGTTACAAAATAATGGAATAAAAATATTTCAGGGGGTTGGAGATGCAAAATAAAACAAAAGAATATAAGAGAGGGCATTACCTTTAAATCAGGTAACTCCCTTTGCTTTGAACCAAAAGGGTTTCTTGAAGAGATTTCTACCTAAGTTGAGGCTTCTAGGATAAAGAGATGGATGTTAAGAGATAAAATTAGAAGAGTTTAGTCTAGCCAAAATGCTTGAGAGATGTGGGTAAGGGGGTAGAGGAGGGGGCCTTTTATAAGAGGGAGGAGGGGCACTCTTGGAAAGTCTTGAAAAGTTACATTATTATAAAATGATTATAGAATATTAAAGGTCCCAAAATTTTATATTTATAGGATAAGGTGATAAGGGTTCTAAATACACCCATAAAATTTGTTTTTGACAAGTGTAATTCTATGATTTTACCTTATCTTCTCATTTTATTTAAATCATTCATTAATGAGGCAATCACTGCATCATCATGGTGTCAGAAATAAATTTATTTATTTAACTTATAAAAATTATAAAACAAATATCATGATATAGGAAATATTTTTATCTTTCTAATGAATATTTATAGTCACAAATATGACATGTGTAACCCTATGTAAAAATTGTCTTAGTAATGAAATACCTGTTTGTGACATTTTTATTTTAACTTTAAATAAAACGTTAATAAAGTCATTTTCTTACCCATGTGGCTCCCTTGGGTACCCAAGTTGACCCATGTTTTTTATTAGTCGTACATGACTTATACAATAACTATAGGATATGTTTAATGGTAATTTCATATTATTATATCATTATATCGACCATAAATTACACTAATTACCTTTAATCGCGATTAATAAAACATAAAAGTTACATTTCACCAAAAAATTATTCTAATCCCATTGAACCACATTTTACATCCTATTGACAACCATGTATGTAGGATTTTTGAAATTCAAATCACTAAGGTGGTAAAATTTCATTTAAACGAAAAATCAGTTTTTTTAACTACCACTAAGTGGTTACGCTATTCATAAAATATTGTTGTTTTTCAGAAAAATACCAAAAATTCACCCTAAGATATATTTGAAATTACAATTTCAGAAATCATGTCCATTTGACCACATTCAAAACATAAATGTTTCATTAATTTTTTTTATAATTATTTTTCGCTATCAAAACAAATAACGTGTTTTTTAAAAAACAATATCTATCAAAAGATTGACACTTGGTTTTGTCCAATTTCAAAGTGAAATTAATTACAATGAAAAAAATTGGATTAAATGGTAAAAATATATTTTAAATACACATTAAACCCAATTAAATGATAATCTATCCATATAAATATATTAGATTAAAAGGATGTTTTGAATTAAAATACAACATTTTCACTAAAAATGATCTTTATCGAAAAAATAACAAAAATTTAAAAAAATTAAATTTAAATGAATAGATTCTAAACAAGGATTTTATTTGGTCCAATAGAATGTATAAGAGTGAACAAAACTATTTTTAAAGAGGGTCCTCCATCAAAAGGAGATAAATCGACCTTTAAGTGAATATTAGAGTATTTATGCTTAAAATTGAATTCTTTTCTTATTTTAAGCCTTTATATTCTATTGGATAAATGTAAAAACATCTAACAAACATATATAATCATATTTAAGTTATTTATATTCATTCCCACCAATACAACAGCTATGTGTTAATTACCATTTAAAATAATATTATTATATTATTAGTGTGCAACATAAGATATCAAAGAAACTCGTTGTTGCGTATAGGTTACGCCATCTAACATAGCATCCCATTTAAAGTTATATTAATATTTTATTCACAAATATTAAAAATAAGAAAATTTCATATTCTTTATTTACCTGAGATGTTACAAACTGGCTTCGGGGCGTCTTCTGGCGGCACCAAGATCTAGAATGATACAAAGTTGAATTAGAGGAGTTTCTATTTTGTCTTCCCATACAATTTGGATCTTATAGTAATGGATAAGAAATCATAGGTATTTGGTAATAAGGTGATTCCTAGAGTAGCTAACCCGTGTATATGGAAAAGCCAAATGTACCTCGAATATTGAAATTTTTCATGTTTTAAATTGTTACGGTTGATTTGATTTCACCACTGGGTGATTCAATTATTTTTTGCTATTATGATTTATATCATTGTTGTAGTATTTCTATTTTCAATCAATGAGATGAGTGTATTCCATCTCGTTCATCAAATAGGTATTTTCTAGAGATCACATGTCATGCATTCATGCCATTCCAATTAGGATGCATTTTTGACTGCATTTTGTTATGATTGATGTTGTGATAAATATGAATGATGTTGTGATAGATTCTATGATAGAATACCTACTATTTTGAAAACGTATTTGAATATATAATTTTTAATTTTGATGGAGGCAGTAATATGGCCTCTAAGGTGTTATTAGACCTCTTGGATCAGAATTTGGATGATCACGATTGAACATTAATTGATTTTTTTCATGTAATGATGTGAAAAAGGATGCCAAACCTTGATTAATGGAGAGTATGGGTTCCCACTAGTCATAATATGTCATTCCTTTTACAAACTATAATTTCATTAAGGGCTTAAGAGATGTTTCAAAGGCCTACTACTTGAAATCCCAGACAACACGACGTGTGTTGTTATAAACACACACCATGGGTTCTTATGTTCTAGAGGAACTAACTTATATTATGTACACAACAAGTTTCATATGTACACGCCATGTAGTCTTTGACTGTGTGCCTGAATATTAGAGTAGAGACACAGGTTTAATAAGTTTTTGGTATAACACCACATGCACTTTAAGTAGACATCCTGCTATAGAGACCATGTATCACACCGTTGGAATAACATCCCGAGTTGATGAAATTCAGATGGTACATGCCATTTTTAGCGTTCAAATGCCATGTGGTGATCGAAAAAGTATCCTGCCATGTGACTATTGATAGTTGTGGATGTAACGAAAGTATTACACGATGTGTATAGTGTGAACACTTAGTATAGTGTTTCCTGAGAGAGACCCATGTAGTTTTAGCCATGTAGAAGAACATGGGTGAGAGGGAAAATTCATGCACACAAAATGTATTAGGATAAAAAAATTGTGGTTATTGGGAGGCACATGATTGGTTTTGTAGAGGTACATTTCCATGTTAAGGATTATGGTAACACACCATGTAGTTTTTCTACGTGTCATGTATCGTTATTTTTTAAAACATGAATTATTTCTTCTCCTCTTCCTTTCTTGCTGATTATGTAGGATCGAAATAATGATGTAGATGCTCAATATACAAGTGGGGGGGGGGGGTGAATTTTACACTTCAAAAAATTTACATAGACAAGTAAGAAACTAATTTTAAAAAAGTTAAAATAAAAAAATTCACAACACCTCAAATTACCAATTGGGGAATTGGAACTAAATTTGACAATATGAGATTCTACCTTAAAGCATATAGAATCTAAAATAATCAGAGTACAAGTGTAAGGAAATATAAGAAGATTATATTTTCCTTAAAATATGAAATTCAATGGAAAAAACTAGTAGTACAACTACAAGTAACAAACAATAACGCTTTTAACCCAAAAAGAAGGGTATCCAACAAAATTGGATAAAGGTCCCTTGTTTTATACATTCAAGCATGTGTGTCTTACCCACGTTAGGGTAAGCCCTCGATACGAAGATTAGTTTTTCTGTCTTGCTATCCCCTCAAGCCTTCAACATCAAGGTAGTTAGAACCTCTGTCTTCCTCAATAGGGAAGCCCTCAAACTTCAAGGTAGTCAGCACCTCTATCTTCCTTTCCTCGGAAGTCCTCATATGTAATCACCAACATTCGCAGTCACACGAAGCAATCTGAACGAGCAGTTTATTACGCACAAAGCATGAAAAGATTATCTCTCTAGAAATCACCTTAATAGCGTGTGGTCTCTAGATCGATCAACTTCTTGTTGAGCTCTTTCAAATGAGCTCCTATTTATAGGCTCGGTTGGAACGGTTGTCTCCCTCCTCCAACGATCATATTTTCCTTGAATTTCAGAGGGACCTGTACACGTGTCACTCAACCAATGGTTAGTTTGAAACAGAATAAACGACATCATTTAATAACAAACCAAGAATAACTAAATGCACGACATCGTTTTGTAATGGAGCATATGTAAGAAAAGTCCATACCAAAATTCAGAGTGTAAGAAAATTATAAGTTCAGAGTCTAACCAAAATGAAATTCTGAGTCGATGTTAAGAAATGTTCGGATTCCGTTTTATAGGAATTCAGAGTCTGGTTTCACAAGAGTTTGGAATCTGAACTTACTGAGTTTGAAGTCGAACTAGTAACTGTTCGGAGTCGAGATTCATAAGAGTTTGGAGTCAAACTCATGAAAGTTCGGAGTCGAACTCCATAAGAGTTCGGAGTCGAACTCATGAAAGTTCAGAGTCGAACTTCATCAGAGTTCAGAGTCGAACTCAAAAAAGTTCTCATCCAGAATTCAGAGTGGAGCTTCATTACTGTTCACATCCAGAATTCACAGTAGAACTTTATTAGAGTACACATCCATAATTTAGAGTTGAACATTATTAAAGTTCACATCCAGAATTCGGATCCTAAAAACAGAATACACCAATTCTTAACATTATATGATTCCAGGGTTTTGGGTAAGAATCTGGTTTCTGTACTTAAGAAAAATATTGTTATGTATAAGAAAATCTAGGTTAGGGTAAATTTCCTTAAAGAAGAAAATTTTCCTTACGGAGGTAAAATATATATTTGCTTAGGTATAAGGTGTTTGTGTTTTTAAAAAAGAAGAAGGAATGGAAAATTCATAAGGAAAACCTTATTGACTCATCAATCTCCCCCTTTTTGGAAAGCACAAACATCCTTACGAAAAAGAATATAAGTTCTTTGAAAAATATCATTAGACTTTGAAATTAAATCTTATCCCCCTTTGTTCATGGATAAAAGTGAATACAATTAACTCCACCAAAGTAATTGAAACTCAAAGGATTGTATTCTGAATTTTGGGAGTGGATTTTTCATTATCATGGGAATGAAAAACATCGTAGTGAGAAACTCCACCTTGCTTTAAGGATATTTCACTTAGAAATTTTTCCTCATCATTTTAAATTTATCTTTCTCCCCATTAAGAGTAGTCCTTTTTTCCTTCTCCCCCTTTGTGATTTTAAAAAATAATTGAAGGGAATGGAAAAAAATGTGGTACCTGAAAAATTTGGATATAAAAAGATACAACCAACCAAATAACATTTCATTAGAGTTGGGAAAAATTTACAAAGAATGACAAATACAAAACAATATCGGAGTGGCCTTATTTTTCTTCAATTTCCTTTGGGATCAGCTTCTTTATCAACGTTTTGAGCTTCTTTGGGTCTCTTTGGTCTTCCTCGACTTGCCTCTCTGTGGATTTTGTCTTTTCTTCTTGGGCCTTCAAATCCTCTGCATGAGCCTCAAAGGCTTCATTCGGAATATTTAATAACTTCCTTATTCTTTCTCATCTTCCTTTGATTTTTCTTATACTTAGATTGGAAATTTCTCTGTCCAGCTATATTGTTCATCCTTCGAGAAAGATTTGCCAACTCATTCTCTGAGACTTCACTATCACTAGATTCTGATTGAATAACAACTTTCTTAGATTTTGATATGGCTACTCTCTCAAGACTCTTTGCTTTCATATGATTTGATGTTGTGGTAAAAGCAACAGTACCATTCCCATTCTTCTTCTTGATGTTGTTTGCATCTCTCTTCTTTCTTGTTTTATGTTGATGAATAGTTCCAAATAGCTCATCTAACGAAATTTGAGTGACCTTCCTGTTCTCATCAATTACTGTTCAATTTGATTCCCACTCATTAAGCATAATATCTATAATTTTATCAACAAGGGCTTCATCATCTAACCATTTTTATCCCATAGACTATAAGCTGTTGACTATAGTCATAAATCTCTGTTGAACATTACAAATGGGTTCTCCATAAGGAAAATTGAATCCATGGTATTCAGCTCTATGCATAGCTATCCTAGTTTCAATCACTTTAGAAGTGCCAAAGTGTGTAACCTATAACTTCTTCCAGATACAATTAGCTGCTTCACAAGAATAAATTTGGATATATATATTTCTAGTCATTGAACATAGTAAAGTATTGTGTACCTTATAATTGAGTAGATACTCTTCCTTTTCCTGGTTAGTGAATGTTCTAACTTCCTTATCAGGAATTTTATAGTCACCAGTAAGCATAACGAAATTATCCACTCCAGTATTGATAACGAAAGCCTTCATTTGATCTCTCCATTACTCATAATCATTACCATCAAAAATTGGTGGTCTTGTAGGATTTAAGTTGTCGATGGAACCAACATTTAAACATACCATTCTTAAAATAACCTTTTGCACATAAACTTGTTAGTAGGAAAAGTTCGTAACCACAAGGTTTGGAATGAAAAATTCAAAATGATAATTCGGAATAACAGAGTTCGGAATGAAAAAAATATTTCTATGCAAGGATGAACAAAAATGAAAAAGTGAGCATGAAAAACTTATATGTGAGTATAAGTATTTCAGAGTCCTCCTCTGATACCAATTTTAGGATCGAAATAATGATGTAGATGCTTAATATACATGTGCGGGGGTGAATTAATCCCTTTAAAAAATTGCCTTAGACAAGGAAGAAACTAAGTTTAACAATGTTAAACTAAGAAAATTCACAACACCTATAATTACCAATTGGAGAATTGGAACTAAAGATTACAATATGAGATTCTACCTTAATGCATATAGAATCTAAACTAATCAGAGTACATGTGTAAGGAAATATAAGAAGATTATACTTTCCTTACAATACGAAATGCAGTGGAAAAAACAAGTAGTACAACTACAAGTAACAAACGATAACTCTTTTAACCCAAAGAGAAGGGTATCCAACAACCTTGGATAAAGGTCCCTTGATTTATACTTTGAAGAAAGTTTGTCTTACCCACACCAGGGTAAGCCCTCGATACGTAGATCGGTGTCTCTATCTTGCTATCCCCGCAATCCCTCAGCTTCGAGGTAGTTGGAACCTCTATCTTCCTCAACAAGAATGCCCTCAAACTTCAAGGTAGTCGGTACCTCTGTCGTCCTATCCCTGGAATTCCTTGAATGTAACCACCAACATTCGGAGTCACACAAAGCAATATGAACGAGCGGTTCAGTACAAACAAAGCATGAAAATATTCTCTTTCTAGAAATCACCTTAACAGCATGTGGTCTCTAGATCGATCAACTTCTTGTTGAGCTCTTTCAAATGAGATCCTATTTATAGGCTTGGTTGGAATGTTTGTCTCCCTCCTCAAATGGTCAAATTTTCCTTGAATTTCGGAGGGACCTGTACACGTGTCACTCAACTAACAGTTAGTTTGAAACAGAATGGATGACATCATTTAATAACAAACCATGTATAACTGAATGCATGACATCATTTTTTTAATGGAGCATATGTAAGCAAAATCCACTGAAATATTCAGAGTGTAAGGAAATTATATGTTCAGAGTCTGTCCAAAATGAAATTCAGAGTTTATGTTAAGAAATGTTCGGATTCTGTTTTATAGGAATTTGGAGTCTGGTTTCACCAGAGTTCAGAATCTGAACTTACAGAGTTCGAAGTAGAACTAGTAAAAGTTCAGAGTCGAGCTTCATAAGTGTTTGGAGTCGAACTCATGAAATTTCGGAGTCGAGCTTCATAAGAGTTCGGAGTCTAACTCATGAATGTTCGAAGTCGAACTTCATAAGAGTTCAGAGTCGGACTCATAAACGTTCTCATCCAGAATTCGGAGTAGAACTTCATTACAGTTCACATCCAGAATTCAGTGTGGAACTTTATTAGAGTTCACATCCAGAATTCGGAGTGGAAATTTATTACAGTTCACATCCAGAATTCAGATCCTAAAAACAGAATACACCAATTCTTAACATAATATGATTCCAGGGTTTTCAGTAAGAATCTGGTTTCTGTACTTAAGAAAAATATTGTTATGTATAAGAAAATCTAGGTTAGGGTTAATTTCCTTAAAGAAGATAATTTTCCTTATGGAGGTAAAATATATATTTTCTTAGGTATAAGGTGTTTGTGTTTTTCAAAACAAGAAGGAATGGAAAATTCATAAGGAAATCCTTATTGGCCCAATAATCTCCCCCTTTTGGAAAGCACAAACATCCTTAAGAAAATGAATATAAGGACTTTGAAAAATTTCAATAAACATTGAAATTAAAACATATCTCCCTTTGTTCATGGAGAAAGTGAATACAATTAACTCCCCCTTAGGCATTGAAACTCTAATGATTGTATTCTGAATTTCGGGAGTGGATTTTTCATTATCATGGGAATGAAAAACATCGTAGTGAGAAAACCCCCCTTACTTTAAGGATATTTCACATAGAAATTTTTCCTATTCATTTTAAATTTTTCTTTCTCCCCATTAGGAGTAGTTCTTTATCCTTCTCCCCCTTTGTGATTTTCAAATAGAATTGAAGGGAATGGAAATGAAAATATTGTACCGGAAACATTTGTATATAAAAATATACAACCAACCAAATAACATTTCAGTAGAGTTGGGAAAATTTTACCTAGAATGAAAAATACAACAAAAGATCGGAGTGGGTTTATTTTTCATCCTTTTATTTTGGGATCATCTTCTTTAACAATGTTTTGAGCTTCTTTAGGTCTCATTGGTCTTCCTCGACTTGCCTCTCCAAGTAGTTTGTCTTTTCTTCTTGGGCCTTCAAAGACTATGCCTGAGCCTCGATGGATTATTTCTGCATCTTTAACAACTCCCTTAAGCTTTCTCTTCTTCCTTTTCTTTTTCTTATACTTAGATTGGAAATTTCTCTGGAAAGCTATCTTGTTCATACTTCGAGAAGGATTTGGGAACTCATTCTCTGACACTTCACTATCACTAGATTCTGAATGAATAACAACTTTCTTAGATTTGGATCTGGTTACTCTCTCAGGTGTCTTTGCTTTCATATGATTTGATGTTGTGGTAAAATCAACAGTACCATTCCCATTATTCTTCTTCATGTTGTCAGCAACTGTCTTCATTCTTGTTGCATGTTGAAGAAGAGTTCCAAATTGCACATATAACAAAATTTGAGTGACTTCCTGTTCTCATCAATTGTTTTTCTCTTTGATTCCCACTCATTATGCATAATATCTATAATATTATCAACAAGGGCTTCATCATCTAACCAATTTTCTCCCATAGACTGTAACCTGTTGACTATAGTCATAAATCTCTGTTGAACTTTACAAATGGGTTCTCCATATGGAAATTGAATCCATGGTATTCAGCTCCAAGCATTGCTCTCCTAGTTTCAATCACTTTAGAAGTGTCAAAGTGTGTAACCAATAACTACTTTCAGATACAATTAGCTGCTTCACAAGAAGAAATTTGGCTATATATATTTCTAGTCATTGAACATAGTAAAGTATTGTGTACCTTATAATTGAGTCTGTACTCTTGCTTTTCCTGGTTAGTGAATGTTATAACTTCCTTATCAGGAATTTTATAATCACCAGTAAGCATAATGAATTTTTCCACTCCAGTATTGATAAAAAAAGTCTTCATTCGATATCTCCTGTACTCATAATCATTACCATCAAAAATTGGTGGTCTTATAGCATTTATGTTGTCGATGGAACCAAAATTTAAACCTACCATTCATAAAACAACTTTTTGCACCCAAACTTGTTAGTAGTTTCGTAACCACAAGGTTTGGAATGAAGAATTCAGAATGATAATTTGGAATAACAAAGTTCCGAATGAAAAAAAACTTTCAATTCAAGGATGATGAAAAATGAAAAAGTGAGCATGAAAAACTTATATGTGAGTATAAGTATTTCAGAGACCTCCTCTAATAACAATTGTAGGATCGAAATAATGATATAGATGCTCAATATACAAGAGGGGGGTGAATTGAACACCTTAAAAAATTTCCTTATACAAGGAAGAAACTATGTTTAACAAAGTTATAATATGAAAATTCAAAACACCTCTAATTACCAATTGGAGAATAGGAACTATAGTTTACAATATGAGATTCTACCTTAATGCGTATGGAATCTAAACTAATCAGAGTAAAAGTGTAAGTAAATATAAGAATATTATACTTTCCTTACAATACAAAATGCAGCATAAAATAAGTAGTACAACTACAAGTAACAAACAATAACTCTTTTAACCCAAAGAGAAGGATATCCAACAACCTTGGAAAAGGGCCTTTGATTTAAACTTTCAAGCATGTCTGTCTTACCCACACTAGGGTAATCCCTCGATATGAAGATCGGTGTCTCTGTCTTGCTATCCCCACAAGACTTCAACTTCAAGGTAGTTGGAACCTCTCTCTTCCTCAACAAGAAATCCCTCAAACAACAAGTTAGTCAGAATCTCTGTCGTCCTATCCCCAGACGCCCTCGAATGTAATCACCAACATTCGGAGTCGCACGAAGCAATCTGAATGAGTGGTTCAATATGCACAAAGCATGAAAATATTCTCTCTCTAGAAATCACCGTAACAACGTGTGGTCTCTAGATCGATCAACTTCTTGTTGAGATCTTTAAAATGAGCTCCTATTTATTAGCTCGGTTGGAACGATTGGCTCCCTCCTCCAATGGTCAAATTTTCCATGAATTTCGGAGGGACCTGTACACATGTAACTCAACCAATAGTTAATTCGAAACAGAATGGACGACATCTTTTAATAACAAACCATGTATAACTGAATGCATGCCATCGTTTTCTAATGTATTATATGTAAGAAAAATCCATACAAGAATTCAGAATGTACGAAAATTATAAGTTCAGAGTCTAAAAAAATTGAAATTCGGAGTCTATGTTAAGAAATGTTTGGATTCTGTTTTAAAGGAATTTAGAGTCTGGTTTCACCAGAGTTCAGAATATGAACTTACAGAGTTCGAAGTCGAACTAGTAAATGTTCAGAGTCGAGCTTCATTAGAGTTCGGAGTCGAACTCATGAAATTTCGGAGTCGAACTTCATAAGAGTTCGGAGTCGAACTCATGAAAGTTCGGAGTCGAACATCATTAGAGTTCAGAGTCGAACTCATAAATGTTCTCATCCAGAATTCAGACTGGAACTTCATTACAGTTCACATCCAGAATTAGGAGTGGAACTTTATTAGAGTTCACATCCAGAATTCAGAGTGGAACTTTATTACAGTTCACATCCAGAATTCAGATCCTAAAAACAGAATACATCAATTCTTATCATTATATGATTCAAGGGTTTTGGGTATGAATACGGTTTCTGTACTTAAAAAAAATATTTCTATGTATAAGCAAATCTAGGTTAGGGTAAATTTCCTTAAATATGAAAGTTTTCTTTATGGAGGTAAAATATATATTTTCTTAGGTATAAGGTGTTAGTCTTTTTCAAAACAAGAAGGAATGGAAAATTCATAAACAAAACCTTATTGGATCAACAATCTCCCCCTTATTGGAAAGAAGAAACATCCTTACGAAAAATAAAATAAGGACTTTGAAAATTTTCATTAGACATTGAAATAAAAACTTATCTCCCTTTGGTCATGGATAAAATTGAATACAATTAACTCCCCCTTAGGCATTGAAACTCTAAGGATTGTATTCTGAATTTAGGGAGTGTATTTTTCATTATCATGGGAATGAAAAACTTAGTAGTGAGAAACTCCCCCTTACTTTAAGGATATTTCACTTAGAAATTTTTCCCCTTCTTTTAAATTTTTCTTTCTCCCCATTAGGAGTAGTTATTTTTCCTTCTCCCCCTTTGTGATTTTCAAAAATAATTGAAGGGAATGGAAAAGAAAATATGGTACCTGAAACATTTGAATATAAAAAGATACCACCAACCAAATAACATTTCATTAGAGTTGGGAATATTTTACAAAGAATGAAAAATAAAACAAATGATCGGAGTGGGTTTATTTTTCTTCCTTTTCCTTTCGGATCATCTTCTTTAACAAAGTTCTAAGCTTCATTAGGTGTCTGTGGTCTTCCTCGACTAGCCTCTCTGAGGATATTGTCTTTTCTTCTTGGGCCTTCAAAGCCTCTGTCTGAGCCTCGATGGCTTCTCTCTGCATCTTTAACAACTTCCTTAAACTTTCTCTTCATTCTTTTCTTTTTATTATACATAGATTGGAAATTTCTCTGGCCAGCTATCTTGTTCATCCTTCGAGCAAGATTTGATAACTCATTCTATGATACTACACTATCACAAGATTCTGATTGAATAACCACTTTCTTAGATTTGTATCTGGTTACTCTCTCAGGAGTATTTTATTTCATATGATTTGATGTTGTGATAAAAGAAACAGAACCATTCCCATTCTTCTTCTTGATGTTTTCAGCATCTATCTTCATTCTTGTTTCCTATTGAAGAAGAGTTCCAAATTGCTCATCTAACGAAATTTGAGTGACCCTCATGTTCTCATCAATTGTTGTTCTCTTTGATTCCCACTCATTAAGAATAGTATCTATAATCTTATCAACAAGGGCTTCATCATCTAACCAATTTTCTCCCATAGACTGTAAGCTGTTGACTATAGTCATAAATTTCTGTTGAACTTTACAAATGGTTTCTCCATATGGAAATTGAATGCATGGAATTCAGCTCTAAGAATAGCTCTCCTAGTTTCAATAACTTTAGAAGTTCCAAAGTGTGTAACCTATAACTAATTCCAGATATAATTAGCTGGTTCACAAGAAGAAATTTGGCTATATATATTTCTAGTCATTGAACATAGTAAAGTATTGTGTACCTTATAATTGAGTTGATACTCTTGCTTTTCCTGGTTAGTGAAAGTTCTAACTTCTTTATAAGGAATTTTATAATCACCAGTAAGCATAACGAACTTCTCCACTTTAGTATTGTTAAAAAAAGTCTTCATTCGATATCTCCTGTACTCATAATCATTACCATCAAAAATTGGTGGTCTTGTAGGATTTACGTTGTCGATGGAACCAACATTTAAACCTGCCATTCTTAAAACAACTTTTTGCACACAAACTTTTTAGTAGTTAAAGTTCGTAACCACAAGGTTTGGAATGAACAATTTGGAATGATAATTCGGAATAAAAAAGTTCGGAATGAAAAAAAAATTTATGCAAGGATTATGAAAAATGAAAAAGTGAGCAAGAAAAACTTATATTTGAGTATATTTATTTCAGAGTCCTACTCTGATACCAATTTTAGGATCAAAATAATGATGTAGATGCTCAATATTCAAGAGGGGGAGGGGTGAATTGAACACTTTAAAAAAATTCCTTAGACAACGAAGAAAATAAGTTTAAGAATGTTAAAATAAGCAAATTCACAACACCTCTAATTACCAATTGGAGAATTGGAACTAAAGTTTACAATATGAGATTCTACCTTAATCGTATAGAATCTAAAATAATCAGATTACAAGTGTAAGGATATATAAGAAGATTATACATTCCTTACAATAAGAAATGTAGCGGAAAAAACAAGTATTACAACTACAAGTATCAAACAATAACTATTTTAACCCAAAGAGAAGGGTAACCAACAACCTTTTAAAAAGGTCCTTTGATTTATACATTCAAGCATGTCTGTCTTACCCACACCAGGGTAAGACCTCGATACGAAGATCGGTGTCTCTATCTTTCTATCCCCACAAGACCTAAACTTTAAGGTAGTTTGAACCTCTCTCTTCCTCAACAAGAAAGCCCTCAAACATCATGTTTGTCGGAATCTCTATTGTTCTATCCCCATAAGTCCTCAAATGTAATCACCAACATTCAGAGTCACACGATGCAATCTAAACGAGTGGTTCAATATGCACAAAGCATGAAAATCTTCTCTCTCTATAAATCACCGTAACAATGTGTGGTCTCTAGATCAATCAACTTCTTGTTGAGCTCTTTCAAATGATCTTCTATTTATTGGCTCGGTTGGAACAGTTGGCTCCCTCCTCCAACGGTAAAACATTCCTTGAATTTCAGAGGGACCTGTACACGTGTCACTCAACCAATAGTTAATTTGAAACAGAATGGAAAACATCATTTACTAACAAACCATGAACACCTGAATGCACGACATCATTCTAAAATGGTGTATATGTAAGAAAAATCCATACAAAAATTAGGAGTGTAAGAAAATTATAAGTTCAGAGTCTAACCAAAATGAAATTCGGAGTCTATGTTAAGAAATGTTTGGATTCTGTTTTATAGGAATTTGGAGTCTGGTTTCACCAGAGTTCAGAATATGAACTTACAGAGTTTGATGTCGAACTAGTAAAATTTCTGAGTCGATCTTCATAAGAGTTTGGATTCGAACTCATGAAATTTCGGAGTCGAACTTCATAAGAGTTCGGAGTCGAAATCATGAAAGGTAGGAGTCGAACTTCATTAGAGTTCGGAGTCGAACTCATAAATGTTCTCATCCAGAATTCAGAGTGTAACATCATTACAGTTCACATCCAGAATTTAGAGTGGAACTTTATTATACTTCACATCCAGAATTCCGAGTGTAACTTTATTACAGTTCACATCCAGAATTTGGATCCTAAAAATAGAATACACCAATTATTAACATTATATGATTCCAGGGTTTTGGGTATGAATCCAATTTCTGTACTTAATAAAAATATTTCTATGTATAAGAAAATCTAGCTTAGGGTAAATTTCCTTAAAGATGAAAATTTTCCTTATAGATGTAAAATATATATTTTCTTATGTATAAGGTGTTTGTGTTTTTCAAAACAAGAAGGAATGGAAAATTCATAAACAAAACCTTATTGGATCAACAATCTCTCCCTTTTTGGAAAGCACAAACATCCTTACAAAAAAGAATATAAGGACTTCGAAAATTTTTCATTAGACTTTGAAATCAAAACTTTTCTCCCTTTGATCGTGGATAAAAGTGAAAACAATTAACTCCCCCTTCGGAATTGAAACTCTAAGGATTGTATTCTGAAATTAGGGAGTGGATTGTTCATTATCATGGGAATGAAAAACTTCTTAGTGAGAAACTCCCCCTTACATTAAGGATACTTCACTTATAATGTTTTCCTCTTCATTTTAAATTTTTCTTTCTCCCCATTAGGAGTAGTTCTTTTTCTTTATCCCCCTTTGAGATTTTCAAAAATAATTGAAGGGAATGGAAAAGAAAATATGGTACCTGAAACATTTGTATATAAAAATATACAACCAACCAAATAACATTTAATTAGATTTGGGAAAATTTTACAAAGAATGAAAAATACAACAAAAGATCGGAGTGAGTTTATTTGTCTTCCTTTTCCTTTGGGATCAGCTTATTTAACCAAGTTTTGAGCTTTTTTTGGTGTCTTTGGTCTTCCTAGACTTGCCTCTCCAAGGCTTTTGTCTTCTCTTCTTGGGCCTTCAAAGCCTCTGCCTGAGCCTCGATGGCTTCTTTCTACATCTTTAACAACTTCCTTATGCATTCTCTTCTTACTTTTCTTTTTCTTATACTTAGATTATAAATTTCTCTGGACAGCTATCTTGTTCATCCTTCGAGTAAGATTTGATAACACATTCTCTGATAATTCACTATCACTGGATTCTGATTGAATAACAACTTTCTTATATTTGGATCTGGTTACTCTCTCAAGAGTCTTTGCTTTCATATGATTTGATGTTGTGGTAAAAGAAACAGTACCATTCCCATTCTTCTTCTTGATTTTGTCAGCATCTCTCTTCATTCTTGTTTCATGTTGAAGAAGAGTTCTGAATAGCTCATCTAATGAAATTTGAGTGACCTTCTTGTTCTCATCAATTTCTGTTCCCTTTGATTACCACTCATTAATCATAATATCTATAATCTTATGAACAAGGGCTTCATCATCTAACCCCTTTTCTCCCATAGACTGTAAACTGTTGACTATAGTCATAAATCTCTGTTGAACTTTAGAAATGGGTTCTCCAAAAGGAAAATTGAATCCATGGTATTCAGCTCTAAGCATAGCTCTCCTAGTTTCAATCACTTTAGAAGTACCAAAGTGTGTAACCTATAACTTCTTCCAGATACAATTAGCTGCTTCACAAGAAGAAATTTGGCTATATATATTTATAGTCATTGAACATTGTAAAGTATTGTGTACATTGTAATTAAGGTGATACTCTTGATTTTCCTAGTTAGTTAAAGTTATAACTTCCTTATCAGGAATTTTATAATCAACAGTAAGCATAATGAAATTATCCACTCTAGTATTGATAACAAAAGTATTCATTCGATCTCTCCAGTACTCATAATCATTACCATGAAAAATTGGTGGTCTTGTAGGATTTAACTTGTCGATGGAACCAACATTTAAACCTTCCATTCTTAAAATAACCTTTCACACACAAACTTCTTAGAAGGAAAAGTTCTTAACCACAAGGTTCTGAATGAACAATTCGGAATGATTATTCACAATAACAAAGTTCGGAATGAAAAAAATCTTTCTTTGCAAGGATGATGAAAAATGAAAAAGTGAGCAAGAAAAACTTATATGTGAGTATAAGTATTTCAGAGACCTCCTATAATACCAATTGTAGGATCGAAATAATGATGTAGATGCTCAATATACAAGAGGGGAGGTGAATTGAACACTTGAAAAAATTTCCTTAGACACAGAAGAAACTAATTTTAACAAAGTTAAACTAAGAAAATTCACAACACCTATAATTACCAATTGGATAATTGGAACTTAAGTTTACAATATTAGATTCTACCTTAATGCATGTAGAATCTAAACTAATCATATTACAAGTGTAAGGAAACATAAGAAGATTATGAATTCCTTAGAATATGAAATGCAGCGGAAAAAACAAGTAGTACAACTACAAGTAACAAACAATAACCCTTTTAACCCAAAGAGAAGGGTATCCAACAACCTTTTATAATGGTCTCTTGATTTATACTTTCAAGAAAGTCTGTCTTACCCACACCATGGTAAGCACTCGATACGAAGAACGGTGTCTCTGTCTTGCTATCCCCGCAGGCCCACAACTTCACGGTAGTTGGAACCTATATCTTCCCCAACAAGAAAGCCCTCAAACTTCAAGGTAGTCGACACCACTATCTTCCAATCCCCAGAAGTCCACGAATGTAATCACCAATATACGGAGTTTCACAAAGCAATCTGAATGAGCAGTTCAGTACGTACAAAGCATGAAAATCTTCTCTCTCTAGAAATCACATTAACAGCGTGTGCTATCTAGATCAATCAACTTCTTGTTGAGCTCTTTAAAATGAGCTCCTTTTTATAGGTTCGGTTGGAATGGTTGGCTCCCTCCTATAATGGTCAAATTTTCCTTAAATTTCGGATGGACCTGTACACGTGTCACTCATCCAATGGTTAGTTTGAAACAGAATGGACGACATTGTTAACTAACAAACCATGTATAACTGAAAGCACGACATCGTTCTGTAATGGAGCATATGTAAGAAAAATCCATACAAAAATTCGGAGTGTAATAAAATTATATGTTCGGAGTCTAACCAAAATGAAATTTGGAGTCTATGTTATGAAATGTTCGGATTCTGATTTATAGGAATTTGGAGTCTGGTTTCACCAGAGTTTAGAATCTGAACTTACAGAGTTCGAAGTTGAACTAGTAAAAGTTCGGAGTTGAGCTTCATAAGATTTTGGAGTCAAACTCATAATATTTCGGAGTCTAACCTCATAAGAGTTCGGAGTCAAACTCATGAATGTTTGGAGTCGAACTTCATAAGAGTTCAGAGTCGAACTCATAAAAGTTCTCATCTAGAATTCGGAGTGTAGCATTATTACAGTTCACATCCAGAATTCGGAGTTGAACTTTATTAGAGTTCACATCCAGAATTCGGAGTGGAACATTATTACAGTTCACAACCAGAATTCGGATTCTAAAAACAGAATATACCAATTCTTAACATTATATGATTTCAGGGGTTTGGGTATGAATCTTGTTTCGGTACATAAGAAAAATATTGCTATGTATATTAAAATCTAGTTTCGTGTAAATTTTCTGAAAGAATAAAATTTTCCTTATGGAGGTAAATTATATATTTTCTTATGTGTAAGGTGTTTGTGATTTTCAAAACAAGAAGGAATGGAAAAGTCATAAGGAAAACCTTATTGACTCAATAGATTAATGTTGATGTACATGGTAATACTGAACTCAGGTGTGCACTATACCTTTCAGTGTTATGCCACAATGACATCCTTCGGTTGTGTTACACGTACAAGGAGATGATAGAAAAATTAAATTAGTAGATCAGGGACTACCAGCAGATCCACTCTTTCTTCCCGTCATAGCCCTAGTGATTATATCATAATCATGTGTTAATGAATAGTATTGTGATGGATTTGGATGATGTTAATGACTTTTCATGGAGAACTAAATCCTTCCCTGACTATCGAGGAGTCGAGGAGGGTGTTCTAGTAGAAGCATCCTCCCACTTCACCAGGGGATGGAGGGCCATAGGCTGCAATGTAATGGTTGGAGGCCATGCTTGATATCATTGAGAATATAGAGATGCCTGTAGAGAGGAGGGTAAATAATGAAAAGTTCATGCTATTTGATTCCACCATGAGACGGTGGGATTTTGTCTCATAAGATAGATGCCATCGAGATATGCATGGGAAGAATATCAAAGGATCTTCTCTGATTACTTCTACCACAGGACGTTGAGGGGTGATCGAGCCTAAAAGTTCATGCACATAAATCATGGTTCTCTTTGAATAATGGATTAATCTTCTCATTTTATAGAGCATTAGTGTTTTTCACCTGTTGTGGGAGGTGAGGAGTTATCACTGGATAAGAGATTTGAGGTTGATATCAAGTAGGAATTCTGAACGTAAGTGATTTTTTTGGATGAATTTGGTGACTGAAATTGTGAATCAAGCACTGATTACTGATTTCATTCTACTGCAGTTGGGAACTACGATCTATTATTCATCAAAATCCAGGGCATCTAGTCCTTTGACAGATAGAAGGAAGTGCTACAAGTTGATTTCACACAATGTTTATTTAGGTTGCATGTTTTACAGGGATTCTATGTTTTTTCTTGATGTTATCACTAGATGAAAATGATTGGGGTTCTGTTAAGACTCCATTTCAGCAGAAGGGCCACCATTTTCTAATTAGTTACAGAAATTGAGTTCATAAGGTCATTTGTGACAAGAAGGTGGTCATGGACTTGGTTGTCATTATACTAGTATTTAGAAACAACAAGATTTATTAGCTTATGGTTGTAAAGAAGGCTCACACGACCGTAGTGTAGGTCATAATATTGCAGTGGAGTAGACTTAATGGGAGAAAGATCTCAAACCCTCTACGGTTAGAAGTACGATTCTAGTTGTCTCAATTTTAGCATCTAGTCATTTTGATAAAGCATCTTCCCATACTTTTATATTTATGGAAATTATTGAGTGTCTTAGTCTCTACATATTTACATCTAACGATGTTTTGACATTAGACACTCTGTTGGGGATTATAATGACTAGAGTTCATTAATTAAAGGAGTTCCCTATTGAGGTTGGTGAGTGTCACTTCTTGTGGAACCACTTATGTATTAATTATGATAGGATTCATTTTCATTTTCAAAATGGACTCATCGGTCTCCATTTAGGCCATTATTGAATTCTCTCACAATAGGATGAGTTTCACATCACTAGAGGTCCATTCATTTCTACAAAATGGGAATGGGATGTCCAGGCGAGTAGACCTTAACTTAAGCTCCATGGGATGGGTGGAATTACAACCCATATTTCTATTTTATATATGGATGACTAGGGGACTTAAAAGATGTATATTCCTCCAGTGGTGGACCATTTTAGTTATGTAATTCTAGAGTAATTTTCCGGTTTACCTCCAGAGAGAGGTATATTTCTCTATTGAACTAGTGCTAGGAGTAGCACCTATGTCCATTCCATGGTATAATATTATCACCCAAGAGTTACAGAATGAATAAAAAGTTAGAAGAGTTGTATCTAAAGGGTTTAATCTATCTTAGTACATTTTTTTAGGGTACAACTGTCCTTTTTCCAAAGAAGGAGGATGGTACCCTCAAACGTTGTGTGGATTATCAGAAACTGAACTACTCATTTGTAAAGATCCAGTATACCTTACTGATTATTATTGATCTCTGGGATGAGCTTCAATGCTCTAGAGTGTTCTTGAATATTGACTTGAGATCTGGTTATCATCAAATGTGTTTTATACAATCAGATATAATTCTTATAACCTTTAAGAGCGGTTATGCTCTATACAAGTTTTTGGTTATGATGTTCAGTCTCACAAATGCAACAATAGATTTCATGGAATTGATGAATCGAGTGTTCCATCCATACATTGGTTTCTTTCGTGGTAGTCTTCATGGATGATATATTTTTGTACTCTCAGACTCGGAATGACCATGCCATCCATCTTGAGATTGTATTGAGTTCAAGGAGAGAGAATCTGTTATATGATATTCTCTCAAAATTCATCTTTTTTATAGAAATGATTCATTTCCTGGTCACGTTACCTAAGAGATTGGAGTATTAGTAGACCTAGATAAAATGAAAGCATAATTTTCCTAAGAGAATAAGAAAAATAAAATTGAGGTACATAGTTTATTGGGGCAGGCTGGTTACTATAGGTGCTTTATACTGGACTCTTCATGAATAGTAGTTCCATTGAAGGGCCTAACTATGAACGGTGTGAAGTATTTTTCGATTGATTCTTTTGATTCAACCTTTCATGATCTGAAAGGTAGATTGACTTTAGCACTGATACTATTTTTTCCAGAGATGGGAAATAGTTACACAATTTACTATGATGCATAAGGTATTTGTCTGGGTTCAATACTTATAAATGTGGAATGATTCCTTGTGTAAGGGTCTCAGTAGTTGAGGCCGCATGAGAGGAATTACTTGACACATGTTCTCATGTTGGTTGTAGTTCTACATTCTTTTCAATGTTGCACACATATACTTTTGGGATATTATTTGTTAGTATACAATGACCACAAAATCCATAACTATATATTTACTCAGTGTGAACTGAATTTGAGACCACAATGTTGGGTGGAGTACTGTTAGTCTTTTGACATTGAGATTTCCTATACACTTGGGAAAGGAAATATAGAGGCCAGTGTACTGAGAAGGAGGACTCAGATACAGGCAGTTCAGGAAGCTATCATTGAGTGGAAGATTATAGTTTTGTTCTTGCAGATTCATTTTTAGATGCACAACATACTGCGGAGGAGGTTTATTTCTTCTATAGTTGTTACCTTTACAAATTGTACTAAGGGTGGATGAGGCATATATCTAATTCTGAAGGCCTATTCTTATGGGAGGGTGTGTTAGTAGAGGAATCTACTCCTAGGCGGACTATAGAAGAGGATGACGTTTTGTTTCTTCATAGATGCATATGGGTGTCAGATGACATACGCTAGGAGCTGTTCTATGATATTCATGCCTCAGTATGGGATTTTCAACCTGGTGTCCCCATGATCTATCGTGACATAAATTGTTAGTATTTTTGGCCAGGTATGAAGAGAGATGTATCTAGTTTTTCAATGAACTGTTCCACCTGTTAGTATGTGAAGGTGGAGCATCAATGACCCATAGGTATTTTACATCAGTTATCCATTCATGAGGGGTTAGTAGATTGATATCAAAATGGATTTTTTAATAGGTTTACAAAGGTCTCCTCGAAGGAATGATGATGTTTGGTTTGTGGTTGAAAGACTCAATATGGTTTCATATTTCATATCAATCATTGAAACCTTTAGTGTAGATGACCATGAAAGTTTGTACATCTTATGGATTGTACATTTCATGGTGTTCTTCACTATATGATTTCAGATAATGATCCTCAGTTTTATTTTGTTTATGGAAGGGAATACAATGGGATTTTCATGCATAATTACTTCTCAGTACTTCTTGAAACTTCTAAATAGAAGGCCAGTCTGAGTGAATGATTTAGGTTTTGATTGTCATGCATAGAGCACACGTCCTGGATTTTGTGTTTCTTGGGAGAGACAAATACCCCTATTGTAGTTTTCCTAAAATAATAATTTCCAGGAAGTGATTTATATTTCAAATTATGAGGATTTGTAGGGTTGGCCACTCCGATCATCGATATAATGTATGGAGGCAGGATAGGTAGTTATGTGGGGACCTCATCTTGTCCAGGGGACCACTGAAAAGGTGGAGTTGATTTGGAAGTGTATGGATAATACACAATCTCATCAGAAATCATATTCTGATCAATAAAGATGACCTATAGAGTTTGGGGTCATATATTTGGTTTTATTATGTGTAACATCGAGGTTGATACACAAGAGTATTGTAAAGACCCGTAAAATTCAAGGGAAATTTTGTTCATAATTTTCTTTTGGATTTTACAAGAACGTAGTTTCTGATGGAACTTGATTCCAAGGCCCGGTGTGCCCGGAATCATCTTCCAAAGTTTAGCTCGGGTACGTTCAGTGAACGAACGAGCGAGTTTTCCTAACGTTTGAACCGGTGCTCGGAATCGAATTCCAATGACACTGATGGAATCACAGTTCCAGTAATTGCTTAGGAACACCTTTTTCGGTGTTTCGTTTGCTCGGGTGAGGTTACTAATTAATTGGGTTAACTAAAGAATAAAATATAAAATATTGTGCTACAATTTTATTTTTATTCTATGTAATTATAACCTAGGCATGGTGGTTGGATTGGGACCCACTAATACCCTAACTCCTAGGTAGGAAATTAGTGAGGTGGGGCCCACACAAGCCCCACCCACTTTATTTCCTTTTTACCTCCGACGTGCTTTTAATTTTGTAACTCACTCGCACCCCCTCTTAAATGCCAAGTCAACTCTCGCGTTTAATTGGATTATTAAACGCCTCATTAATTGGTCAACGCACGTTAATTAAATCATGTTTTAATTTTGAATTTCAAATAAGGGATGGAATGGGTAATAAAATAAGGAAACACCTTATATTATTATTGTTGTTTATTTGTGCAGGAAGGATTGGAGGGGATTTGCTCAAAGCCTTCGAATCATCATCTTCTTTGTTGGAGAACGTGAAGAAAGACGAAGAACGCCGGCCTCCGATAGAAGGTGATGAAGAATGCTAGTTCCCCAGAGATCGAAGACGCGACGTCGTGTACTGCGACACCGAGGATCCTCTTCTCCATGACGCCGACGAATCCTCTTCTCCGCGATGCCATGTACTGCGATGCCGACGACGTTACAGAGACTTCATCTGCGACGTCCTTTTCCCACAACGAACCATCGTTCAAAAACGCTTGAGGTAGGTGTTGGATTAATTTAATTTATGTGGATTATATCATCGACATGTGTTTAAATTGTTGGAAGTCGTTTGAACCACATACGCAGTGCGTGCGGACCAACAAACAAGTCTGAACCCACCGATTCTTTGTTCTTGATGCGCGGAACATTGGGTGACGATGAAACGAGACGGTTGAGTGATTGGAGGCTATCAAAGTAATCTACGGGTCCCAGGACGACACCAGGCGCAGAAGGGAGCAAGAACGGACCACCGTAGCGGCTCCGGTGGCCCGCAGACTTCACCGGCGGCGCGGGGCGCCGGCGGCGTCCCGATGCGCCGCCAGGGTGGACCGCGACGGCGGCAGGAGACCGGTCCCGCGGCCGCGCGGGACCCAGGGGAGACAAGGGGCCCAGAGCTGCATCCGCTGGCAAGGAGCGGCTGCCACGTGGGGGTCGTGGTTCCAATCACGGGGGGGGGGGGGGGGGGGAGCTGCCCCCCCCCCCTCTTTCCGCTCAGCTCGGCGCTGGCCGAGATGGCCAAGCGGGCCGCACGCGCGCGCCTGGCCAATTGGACGCCCAGGTCGGGCAGGGCCACCCAGGCCGGGCCTGGCCACGCCGACCGGTCCGATCCACGCCCACCGGGCGAGGCCGAGCCCTAATGGGGCGGACCCGGACCCAGTTCGGGCTGACCCAGGGGGTCTCGGGCCTGGTCGGTCCGGGCCCAAAACCCCCTAAAACTGTATAGGTTCGTTCGTTTTCCCATATCTTGCGCTACAGACCTCCGATCGATTCACCGTCAGTTGATATGCGATCCTTGGATAGAGACGGTCGTTTAGATATATTACACTAAACGTTTTGGAGAACTTTGTGTACGGCCGGGTTGGTTCGAACACAAAACCAACCGGGCCTTCGGAGCGGAAACGCTTATAACTTGAGCTCCAGACATATGATTGATGTTTTTTAAACCTTGTTGGATTCCTCTTAGTGAGAAAGGCCTTTTGTATTACTTCTCTCGAGGTTTTGATGCACTTGGAGTGTAGTCGGGATGGTTTTGACATAAAAACCAACCGTGCCCCTTGAACGAAAAAGCCAATAACTCTTAGAACGGGCATCCGATTGACGCACTGTCTGTCACGTTGACTTCCTCTTGTCGAGATAGAACCTTGGGATACATCAACTCCAGACTACATTTCAGTTGATGTATCGCCCCCCCCTTGGATCGTTGAGCGGACACTCCTGGAATCGAGCATGCTGTGTGCGGGAACCCAAGAGCTGGTTGCGACTGTGATGAAGACTCGACTGAAATCCTACATGGGTTCGGTAGTGATGAAGACCGTACTGAAATCCTCTGTGGGTTAGACGGCATTGAAGACTGCAATAAAATTTTATGTGGGTTCGGCAGCGATGAAGACCATACTGAAATCCTCTGTGGGTTCAACGGTGATGACGACTGCACTGAAATCCTACGTGGGTTCAGCAGTGATGAAGACCATACTGAAATCCTCCGTGGGTTCGACGGTGATGACTACTGTTCTTGTATCCTACGTGGTTCTGGCAGTGTTTGAATCTGTTCTTGCTATCCTACGTGGGTCTGGCAGCGTTGCTGGTCTGTATCCTATATTGGTTCAACAGCTTAGCAGGTTTAGTATCCTATGTGGGTCCCAACATAGATGAATCCATGGCTATATCTGATCATCTCTATCACCTTATGAAGAAGTATACCTATGTGAGCTGAGTCTTGACTTCAATCAATATCATAGATATGATTGAATTGCATTCCTATGTGGTTTGGGTTGTGTTATACTTTGTGGATTGGGCTGTATTTCTATGTGGTCGTGATCGTACTTGGGCTCGGATGTTGGAGTCAAATGGGAATTGATGACTTAGGTATATGTATGGGTATATACCTAAGTAGTGTTGGTTGTTACTTCGTGATTGTATGTTTCCATTGTGGATTCTAGGAGACCTTCAAGGGTCTCGGGGTCCCTACTGAGTAGTGTATACTCACCCCTACATGGGCCATGCCAGCACTACGTTATGTTGGATAAAGACGACGGACATCGCTGATCATGGTTGAGGCCTGTGGAGCAGTCGGCACCTGGAGGTGGACCACTGGGCGGGTCATACATGGAGCGGAAGGATGGACCCGAGGAGCTGAGGAGGATATCTGTACCCACCCATCAGGTGGCAATTCCAGTGGATGGCTCGACATTGGTGCCTTACATTCAGTTGTTGTACTTTCATTCCAGTTGTACATTACTTTCAGTTTGGGTTTCTATTCTGGACCACTTACTTTTCCGCACTACTTTTGTACCCAGTTTTACTTAGTGTTTACTTCTTCTTGCTTAATCTGTGAGGTTTGTTTACTTTATAAAGGAAATTCCATCCCCTTTTGTCGGAATTTACGCCTTAGTGCTATTCTCCAGCACCTGGCCTATGGGAGGCGGGCTTTGTGTAGTCATGGCACGGGTCCCAAGGACGGGTCGTGACAAATTGGTATCAGAGGAGTTCGGTTCTACCGCAGAACCCTAGACTCTGATACTTCTTCTATGTGAAGCAATAGTGTTAAGGGTATTGAGTGTGGTAATAAATCTAGGGTGTCCAGTGTTGGTGCAGCGGTCGACGTATCCGAACACCAGAACCCTGAATTCTGATTTCCTACTCAATGCATGAAATCATTGATTGCATGTGTGTTTGAAATGTTTTCATTGTGATTACTTTGTGTCAGCTCACCAGGTATACTGTTTTCACCGTGGCACACCTGTTTGTTTTCCGAATGGCCCCACGACGACAGCCAGGTAGGGTTCCGAGCTTTGTGTGAGATGACAGCCCACCGAGCGACGAGACCTCGATGCAAGGACCTTTGACAGCGGAGGCACCTGCGGTACCTCTACCCGCTGAGCCACCGATGCTACCAGCCCCAGACGCTGATTATGCACGTCACCTTAGTGCACTGCACGATTTTTAGTGTCAGAGATCGCCCAGGTTCCATGGGGAGACGTACCCTCAGGAAGCCGAGGATTGGATGGAGGTAGTTGTTCGAGTTTTCAGGTTAATGGGGACACCCGCTGACCTCATGGTGATCCTCATAGCGATCCTCCTGCACACGGCATCAGGCAGATGGTGGAGCATGATGCTCAAGGTGCACGACGAGGCATCACTGCTCTGGATGGACATTGAGAGCCTCTTCCGCTCGGAGTTCGTCCCAGCCACCCTCTATGCGGTACGCATCTAGGAGCTTCTATAGCTACGGTAGGGAAGCCTGAAGGTTGCCCAGTACTCTGTGAGATTTACCGACCTCACACACTATTCGACGAACATGGTATGCGACCCATTCTTCTGGGCACGGATATTTGAGCCGGGACTGAGGCATGAGATCAGGGCATTGATGACCTCCCTCAGCATTCCGACATATGAAGGAGTACTAGAGAGAGCTCTTCTCATACAGAGATTTCTTGATGAGCCTATGCCAGTAGCAATACCTACCGCAGGGCGGCACATAGCAGAGTCATCCACAGCTGACAGTCGACAGATGTCACAGGGGTCCAGGCGGACTGGACCATCAGGCAGATGACATCAGGACACTGGCTCAGAGGTGCGGGGCACAGGGCGCAGAGCCAGCCTTCCGAGGAGCAGGCAATGCTACACATGCGGCGGGAAGGGCCACATGGCTCATGACTACCCGAGTCACCATGCAGAGGAGCGGAAAATGATTGAGGTTCCACCTAGGAAGAGACAGAGGGTCAACCGTGGTGGTCCGCTGAAAGCAGGCGGACGAGGCAGGGGAGCTGCCCGAGCAGCATGTGGTGGGCGATGCTTTGAGGCTTTACCACCACCACTAATAGATGGTCCACCCCGATCATAGGGAGCTGGCGGGCAGAGACAGGCTCAGCTTCAGGTAGTAGAGGCCTATGACCATGACACACCAGATATGATTCAAGGTACTATATGTGTCTTCTACACCCTAACTGCAGTTCTTATAGACACATGAGTGAGTCATTATTTTATTTTCGCTGCCCTTGTTCGGAGCTCGGAGATTCTGATGGAGCCGTTGGCTCGATCCTTACGGCTAGAGACTCCTACAGGAGCAGACTCGACGATTACGTACTAGTGCCGGCAGTGTGAGCTTAATCTAGGAGGAGAGAGCTTCGGCTGGGATCTTCTTGTAGCGGCTTCAAGGCCTTACAACGTCATCCTGGGCATGGATTGGTTATCCACAGTCCATGCTCATATCGACAGTATTAGGAGCAAGGTGCGGTGTGTACGCACCGACGGGTGCAGGTTCACCTTCACCGACGAGAAGGGAGCCTTTGCAACACAGGTTGGACTCACGCAAAGGAGAGGATATCCCATCACTAATCAGTTGGCTAGCCTCATCCTAGGAGTAGATGACATGCAGAGTCCTAGTTTTCCTTTAGTGGTGGATCAGTATGCAGATGTTTTCCCTGATGACGTTCCAGGACTACCTCCTAGCAGAGAGGTAGAATTTTATATTGAACTGTACCCTGGGACAGCCCTAATATCCACTCCAGCATATTGGATTCCCCCCACAGAGCTTCGAGAACTACGAGTATGGTTGGAGGACTTGTAGGGCAAGGGATTCATCCGACCCAATGTTTCACCCTAGGCTTCCCCGATATTGTTCGCCAAGAAGTCGGACGGGAGCTTGCGACTGTGTGTTGACTATCGTCGCCAGAACCCGGTGACTATGAGGAACAAGTATCTGCTATCGAGGATTGATGACTTCTTAGATCAGCTCAAGGGAGCATGGTGGTTCTTGAAGATAGACCTTAGGTCAGGCTATCATCACCTCAGAGTTCGATACGAGGACGTGTAGAAGACGACCTTCAAGTGTCGGTATGGCCACTATGAGTTCGTGGTTATGCCTTTTGGTGTAACTAACACTCCAGTAGTGTTAACGGGTCTCATGAATAGGATCTTTCAGCCATACCTCGATCGATTTGTCGTGGTCTTCATCGACGACATATTGATATACTCGACCACTGAGGAGGAGCACGCCCACTACTTGCGGGTTGTACTAGACATACTCCGAGAGCACCAGATTTATGGAAAGCTCTCGAAGTGTCAGTTCTGGTTACATGAGGTCCACTTCTTGTGACACATCACCTCTGAGGTGGGAGTTGCGGTGCGAATATCGGGGCAGTGCTAGCTTGGGAGCCACCCAGGAGTGTGACAAAGGTGCGGAGTTTCTTGGGGCTAGGTGGGTACTACCGGAGGTTTCTGCTAGACTTTTCAAGAGTTGCGACACCACTCTCAGCTTTGACGAAGAAGGGAAAACCCATCGTGTGGTCAGACAGATGTCAGTAGAGCTTCCAAGATCTGAGACAGAGATTGACCAGCACGCCCATCTTGAGGCTACCAGAGGAGGGATTAGGGTACGTAGTCTTCTGCGATGCATTAGGGACCGGACTCGGATGTGTCCTGAGGCAGGTGCGGGCTGTGATCGCCTATGGATCATATCAGTTGAGGCATCATGAGCAGAACTATGCTACCCATGACCTGTAGTTAGAAGCAGTGGTCTTCGCTCTGAAGATGTGGCGAAACTATCTGATGGGAAAGCACTTTATAGTATACTCTGACCACCAGAGTCTCAGGTACAGCTTCTCGATGAAGGACATGAATCTTAGATAGCGGCGATTGCTTGAGATCCTCTAGGACTATGACTTTGAGATAGTCTATACTCCTGGAAAGGGGAACGTAGTAGCCGATGCTCTCAGCAGGAGGGTGGGCATATAGCTACTCGGGGAGGCGACAGAGCAGCTAGCCACTTTGCAGATATCCTTCGTGGATAGTGATGGTGCAGCATTTCTTCAGTCACTCACAGTCACTCCTCCACTACTAAAGCGGGTCAGAGAAGCATAACGTGGGGATGCTGACTATGAGACATGGCGTGCACAGATATCCTCAGGACATGCACCTGATGGATTCTATGTAGGAGGAGAGCATGTCGTTCTTTTCAGAGGAAGTACCATGGTACTAGTTTCTTTACAGGATGTGGTGATGAGAGAGTTTCACACATCCCCTTTAGCGGTACATCTAGGAGTGGAGAAGATGTACCAGGATCTCAGATGACTACACTGGGGGGCGGGTATAAAGAAGGCTATAGTAGAGTTCGTTTCTCGATGCCTCACCTGCCCGCAGGTGAAGGAAGAGCACCAGGTACCAGCAGGCTTGGTACAGCCTTTGGGGGTCCCAGAGTGGAAGTGGGATGGGATATCTAGGGATTTTGTGACTGGACTTCCACATACTTCCATAAGTCATGACTCCATTTGGGTGATTGACGACCGACTCACCAAGATGGCTCACTTATTACCCATCAGAGAGCAGAGATTTGTAGAGAGCTTGGGATGTCTCTACGTTCAGGAGATTGTACGGCTTCATGGGGTGCCATCATCTATCGTCTCTGATTGAGATGCTCGCTTTACTTCCCTACTTTGGAAGGGGTTGTAGGAGGATTTCGGGACACAGCTACGTCTGAGCACCACCTTTCACCCTCAGACAGATGGTCAAATGGAGAGGACCATTCAGACTCCCAAAGACATGCTCTCTGCATGTGTCCTCGACTTTGTTCGCAGCTGGGAGGACCACCTACCCTTGGTGGAGTTCGCGTAAAACAACAGCTACCACACCACCATCGGGATGGCACCAAACGAGGCATTGTACGACCGACCGTGCAGATCAACTTTGTGCTGGATAGACCCTGGGGAGTCAGCACTTGTGGGACCGGAGATGGTCTAGGCCACGATAGAGACGGTCCAGGTCATCCAGGAGCAGATGATGATAGCTCAGAGCCGGCAGATGACTTATGCTGACAGGAGGCGGAGACCACTGGAGTTCGAGGATGGCGACCACGTCTTCTTGCGGGTATCACCTCGACGTGGATTACAGAGATTTGGCCGAGGCAGTAAGTTGTCTCCAAACTTCATCGGACCTTTTCAGGTACTCATCATGATAGGCAAGGTGGCTTATCGCATGGCTCTACCACCTCTGTTGCACCAGGTGCACGACGTCTTTCACGTATCTCAGCTAAGGAGATACGTGCACGACACGACACATATTATCGACCATGGGGAGCTGGACATTGATGATGGGGAGACTTTTGCGGAGGTCCCAGTGGAGATCGAGGATCGATAGTAGCGGGTCCTACGTGGGTGGTCAATTCCTTTAGTGCGCATCAGATGGTAGCATGAGAACCTCCAGGAGAGCACTTGGGAGCGGGAGGCTCAGATGCGTGCTCAGTACCCTCATTTGTTCCCCTAGTTATGATGTATCTTTACCGGGAAGTAAATCCCTGAGGTGGGAGAAATTTAAAGACCCTTAAAATTCAAGGGAAATTTTTTTATTAATTTTTTTTGGGATTTTTCAAGAACGCAGTTTCTGACGGCACTTGATTCCGAGGCCCGGTGTGCCCGGAATCAACTTCCAAAGTTTAGCTCGGGTATGTTCAGTGAACGAATGAGAGGGTTTTCCTAACTTTTGAACTGGTGCTCGGAATTGAATTCTGAGGGCACCGATGTAATCGCAACGCCGATAATTACTTATGAACCCCTTTTCCAGAGTTTCATTTGCTCGGGTGAGGTAATTAAATAAATAGGTTAACTAAAGAATAAAAAATAAAATATTGTGCTACAATTTTATTTTTATTCTAAGTAATGATAACCTAGGCAAGGTGGTTGGAGTGGGACCCACTAATACCCTATCCCCTAGGTAAGATATTAGTGAGGTGGGGCCCACACGAGCCCCACCCCCTATATTTACTTTTTACCTCCCACATGCTTTTAATTTTGTAACTCACCTGCACCCCCTCTTAAATGCCAAGTCAACTTTCTGGTTTACTTGGATTATTAAACTCCTCATTAATTGGTCAACACATGTTAATTAAATTGTGTTTTAATTTTGAATTTCAAATAAGGGATTTCATGGGTAATAAAATAAGGCAACCCCTTATTTTATTATTGTTGTTTCGTTGTGCGGGAAGGATTGGAGAGGATTTTCTCAAAGCCTTCAAATCTTCATCTTCTTCGTTGGAGAACGCGAAGAATGATGAAAAATGACGGCCTCCAACAGAAGACGACGAAGAACTCTAGTTCCTCGGAGATCGATGATGTGATGCCATGTACCACGACACCGACGATCTTCTTCTCTGGGACGCCGAAAAATCCACTTCTCCGCGACGCCGTGTACCGCGACGCCGACGACGCTTACAGAGCCTTCTTTCGCAACGTCCTTTTCCCACGAAGAACCTTCATTCAATAATGATTGAGGTAGAGGGTTTGGTTTAATTTAATTTTTGTGGATTATATCCTCGACATGTGTTTAAATTTTTGGATGTTGTTTGAACCACTAAAGTGGTGGGTGGGGACCAACGAACAAGTCGGAACACACCGATTATCTGTTCTTGATGTGCATAACGTTGGGAGGTGATGAAATGGGTTCGTTGAGCGATTGGAGGCCATCACAGTAATCTACGGGTCCTGAGACGACCCCAGGAAAAGACGGGAGTAAGAACGGACCACTGGAGCTGCTCCGGTGGCCCGCGGACTTCACTGGCGGCGCCGGCGGCTCGAGGTGGCGCCCGACACCGGTCGGCCGACCAGAGACGGCTGTGCCAGGCGATCGGTCCCACGGCCGCATGGGACCTAGGGGAGACGCGGCACCCAGAGCCGTGTCCGCTGGCAAGGAGTGGCCCCCATGTGGGGGTCGCGGTTCCAAAAAAGGGGGGCAGCTGCCCCCCCCCCCTTCCGCTCAGCTCGGAGCTGGCCGAGCTGGCCAAGCGGGCCGCATGCATGCGCCAGGCCAACTAGCATCCCAGATGGGGCTGGGTTGGGCTGCGCCCTAATGGCCCGGACCCGGACACGGTTCGGGTCGAACCAGTTCAGGCCAACCCAGGGGGTCTCAGGCCGGGTCGGTCCGGGCCCAAAATCCCCTAAAACCGGACAGGTTCGTTCGTTTTCCCATATCATGGGCTAAAGAGCTTCGATCGACGCACCTTCAGTTGCGATGCAATCTTTGGATTGAGACGTTCGTTTCGGTATATTACACTAATGGTTTTGGAGAACTTTGTGTTCAGCCGGGTTGGTTCGAACATGAAACCAACAGGGCCCTCGGTGCAGAAACGCTTTAACTTGAGATCCGGACATCCGATTGACATGTCATTGAATTTGTTGGATTCCTTCTAGTGAGACAGACCATTTGTCTTACGTCGCTCGAGGTTTGGACGCAGTTGGCGTGTAATCAGGTTGGTTTTGACTTAAAAACCAACCATGCCCCTGGAACGAAAAAGCCAATAACTCTCAGACCGGGCGTCTGATTGACGCGCCGTCTGTCACATTGAGTTCCCCTTGTCAAGACAGAACCTTGGGATACATCAACTCCGGACTACGTTTAAATTTATGTATCGACCCCCATTGGCTCGTGGAGCAGACCCCTCCCGGAATCAAGCATGCTGTGTGCGGGAACCCTAGAGCTGGTTGCGACTGTGATGAAGACTCCACTGAAATCCTACGTGGTTTCGGCAGCGATGAAGACCGTACTGAAATACTCTGTGGGTTCGACGGTGATGAAGACTGCACTGAAATCCTATGTGGGTTCGGCAACGATGAAGACCGTACTGAAATCCTCTATGGGTTCGACGACGATGAAGACAACACTGAAATCCTACGTGGGTTCGCAAGTGATGAAGACCGTACTGAAATCCTTTGTGGGATCGACGACGATGTCTACTGTTCTTGTATCCTACGTGGGTCTGGCAGTGTTTGATTCTATTCTTGCTATCCTACATGGGTCTGGCAGAGTAGTTGGTCTGTATCCTATGTGGGTTCGACAGGTTAGCTGGTTTAGTATCCTATGTGGGTCCCAGCATAGATGAATTAGTGTCTATATATGATCATCTCTATCACCTTAGGAAGAAGTATACATGTGTGAGTTGAGTCTTGACTTCAATCAATATCTTCAATATGATTTAACTTCTTTCCTATATGGTTTGGGTTGTGTTATCCTGTGTGGATTGGGCTGTAATCCTATGTGGTCATGATCAAACATGGGATCAGATGTTGGAGCCGAACGGTAATTGATGAATTAGGTATATCTATGGGGATATACCTAAGTAGTGTTGGTTGTTACTTCGTGTTTTTATCTTTCCTTTTTGGATTATCCTTTGTGGATTCTGGGAGACCTTCGGGGGACTCGGGGTCCCTATTGAGTAGCATCCACTCACCTCTGCATGGGCTATGCCCGCACTACGTTGTGTTGGATGCAGACGATGGACAACACTGATCATGGTTGAGGACTGTAGAGCAGTTGGTACCTGGAGGTGGACCACTGGGCGACAAGTAAACGGAGCTGACGGCTGGACCCGAGGAGCTGAGGAGGCTATCTATACCCACCCTTCAGGTGGGACTTCTAGTGGATGGCTCAATGATTCTGCTTTACTTTCAGTTGCTGAACTTTCTTTCCTATTGTACTGTACTTTCAGTTTGGGTTTGTATTCTGGCCCACTTACTTTTCCGCACTACCTTTGTACCCATTTTTACTTAGTTTTTACTTCTTCTTTCATACTCTGTGATATTTGTTTACTCTATAATGGAAATTCCTTCCCATTTTGTCGGAATTTACAGCTTGGTGCTAGTCGCCAGCCCCTGACCTATGGGAGGCGGGCTTTGGGTAGTCACGTCACGGGTCCCGAGGATGGGTCATGACATGTATTAGGAGACATGGGAAGATTTCACCAAGATACGTTGCGTCGTTTGAGGTTTTGGAGAGATTTGAGTCAGTTACTTATCAACATCAGTTCCCTCAAACATATCGAGATATGCACAACGTCATTCATTTTTCTCTTCTATGATTTTACATTTCACACACATCTCAAAATTTTCAACCAGATTATGTTGAGTTGGAGGAGGTTTCATTCTTCAAGGAGAACGCTATTTGGATTTTGGATCATAGCACAAGGGTTCTCTGTGAAAGGTCTATTCCTCTGGTATGGGTTCTCTAGAAGCACGAGCGAGTGCAGGATGAGACTTGGTAGAGGAAGGAAGCTGTATGATCTGAGTGACCAGAATTTTTTAAAGTTTCTTCTTTCCCACCCCTGTAAGGGAAATGGGAGGACCAATTACATTAAGGGGGAGGTTTGGAAGAACCAAAATTTTCATTTCAGGTATGGCTCATTATTTTGTGTTGTTTTTTAGGAAAAAGAAGAATTGGAAATTTTCTAAACACACACCATGTACATATGAGTATGTGCAGTGTACCATGCTGTAACACCCCAAGCTTCCACAGTACGTTTCTCTTTGAATAATTTATTTGGTTTCATTGTATGCAACTTCGAGATTCTAACACACTACAACCAATCAAACTAGTCGTTATGAATAGTAATACCATCTTTTTGAAATTTCATAATTTTTTTTAAAATGAACATCATTTTTGAATTAGGAATATCAAAATTATCTTAGGATGATTTTTTGGTATTTTTTGGAAAACAATAAATTTTTGATGAATACTAAAAAATACAGCGTTATTGGTTAAAACTAACTATTTATTTAAATAATTATTTATTTTATATAAATTAATTTTAGGTCAAAATAGATAAATTATACCAATATATGTTCAATGTAATTCATTGGAGTCATATTTTAATAAGATTAGATATATAAAAATTTTATTGATCTTTTTACTATCTTTTACCCACCTCTTAGGAGCATTTGAAAATTTGCATAAAACATCATTTTACTACTTCTGTGAGTTGAATTTAAAAAATAAGAGAAACACTGTTAATATTAGTAATTAAAATGTGGTTCAATAATATGAAAATAATTTTTGAGGAATATTAAGTTTTGACTTTTATTTACCATAGTTGAAAGTAAATTGGGTAATTGAGGGTAAAAATGATATCATAATTACCCAAACAAATGTCATAATTCTATTTTATAAGTATAATTCGTCCAAAAACAACCATAGAAATAAAATATGATAATATTTGATACACTTGGATTAGATTAGGACATTTATTAATATTTTATTTAAAGAAGAGTAAAAAGTGTTAAATTCGATGTTTAGTAACTAAACCATTATTAATATAGGGTTTCACAGAGGATAAATTCCACTATAATTATTCATTATAAAGATAAAAATATTTCTTAACTAATTTTCTTTTATATATAATTTTTATACATTAAATAATTTAATTTATTTTCGACACAATGTTTATTCAGTAATTACCTTATTAATGAAATATTAAAATAATTGATATTATAAATATCCAAATAAATGTTAATCGAGACTTATTGTGAATTAAAATAATTTTATAGGTTAATATGACATGTTTTTATTTTTTAAATAAATTTTATTCGAAGTGATAATGTTTTAATGGCTTTCCAACAAATCAAATTCTAAATAGTGTCAAAATGGACATAATTGAGTTTTTAAATCAAATACTATATTATTAATTGATATAATATTCCTAAAAATCTAAGGATCAGCCAAAGGACATAGATAAGGATACATATATTAATAATTAACCACATGGGGTTCTACTAGCTTGTTATAGAATGTATATTACCCATATAATATTAAAATACAATGAGACATGGTAAATGTGAAACTATTTAACTAAGAGTTAAATCTAAAATATAAGGTTAATATGATGACCTAAACCAATCTAAAACATATTTGTTGAGATTATTTCGACCCATAAACACTTTATGATAGAAATAAATCATTTTAGAGCAATTATAAACCGAAAATGATTTTATTATAAAATAGTATTCCAATCATTTCCTAAGGTTCCCCCACCACTCTTATAAATGGGTAGTTCCACTTCTTTGAAAATCACATTCCCATAGACATTTGGTTCGGCCATACCCTACCAAAATAACCTCCAAATTACCCTCAATTCAACCTATAGGCCTTATATTGATCATAAATCCATCCTATGGAGCCCTTTTGATCATCTCAAAATGAAACACCGAAAGAAGAGGTAATAAATTCACCACCCTCTTTCATGTTATTTTCATCATCCACATCCACATTCATTTATGGTTCCATTATAAAATAATAACTCCAATATATTCTATATAATGTGATGTTATTATAAATATGGTACAACCATATTCATTATTCTATCCATCATATGAAAAAGAATGTCACCATACGTGTGTACGTATAGCTTACCGTCTCCACGTCGTGGTGTAGTTTGTTATTCAAACACTTCATTATTTGGATGTGTATAATAATGAGTATAACTGATGTAAATAATAAATATAAGATGTTAAAAATTCTGTATATAATACATACCATCCAATTACAAACTATTTCATAGTCAATATAATGATATTTTCACTCTTGCCTACGTACGGATTACCGTCTCTACGAATGCGATGAGATTCATTCCCAATCGTAATCATTCAAGAATAATTTTTTTATGATTCAAAATATTGATTATGAACATAATATAATTATATATCTGAATAAAATACATACTCTCAATAACAAACATGGCTTATGTAACATATAATATAATGGAAAACAAATCAGTTAACACCCGAAACGATTATACTACTGAAATATTATTAACAAAGAAATAGTAGAGGGTCATATATGATATCATATTTATGTATATAGTTCTTTTATAATTTAATTACTCTTATTTAACTATTATAATATTGTTTAACGTACCCTCGACCATGGAAAAGTACATTGTAAGGGTTAATTTCACAATCTCTTTATTATAGGAGGTTGTTTTTATGTAAGTATCTACAATGACCTCTTTATCATACACATCCTTGTTTTATTAAAAATATAATTCATTTTTTTTAATATTTTCTATACTATTTGTTAAAGTCATTTATACCCTTATTTGACCATATTTTTTTTGAATGGAATCTTTCCATCTTTTTCCAAACAAGGTACTTTATGACCTTTTCGACAAAATTAAGGTATTAAAGAATTTTTTTAAATTATATGGCTTTTGTGGATATTTTTTGTCATTATATCATCGTAAAATCTTACCATACTTTCTCATAATAATATTTTCAAAATAAATGTTATCTCTTATAATTAAATTACTTTTACATGATTTCAAAATAGAAAGAGGTATTTCTCTAAAAATGTTTTGATTTCATCTATGTCAACATTCTTGGATGGATTTTAAGCTTTTTTGAAGTTGATTTATTGTGATACAAAACATCGATATTGTATTGATGTTTTTGTGATACGTTTGATAGTGGATGTGTTATTTTTAAACCATTCATGATTTATTTATAAAGTATTGACATTTCGTATGCTAGTTTAAATAGAAATGTTTATGTTATGTCTAAATCCTTTCATATGAGGAATGCATAGGACTTAGTAAGGGAATGGTAGAGCCCACTATATCTCCTCAATGCATCAGTATATCTAATGAGGCAAACTAGTGTCTTATAATACTTCCTTGAAAGAATCTTATTTATAGTCTTGGCACAAGCCCTTGACTACGTGGTTTTCAAGTCTGGAATTATGAATTCCATCATTAGGAAAGTGACTATTGATATTTCCTGTGATTATTCGACTAGTATAATATCCATGTAAATAAATAAATGTCATTATTTGATTTTATATTTTTCATATTATATTGGAGTTTACGTTAAAAAGGGTTTTTTTAATATAATACATTTCCTTAAATGATTGTGCTTATTTATGAAAGTTTCTACTGTATTGTTATCCTTACTGAACATCTGAGCTCACCCATTTCTATGTTTTTTTACCAGGATGTGAAGAATTATTTTATAGTTGGCCTGTAGGGATAGGCTAAGGATATATTTGTGTTTAAAAGGGGGAAAATGTTGTGGATGTTTTTATTTCATGATGTAATGCAAAAACTCTGAATGTATCTAGTACTTCCAAGGCTAATAAACTGATTGGTCTTTCGAGACATGATTCCTTCTATCATGCCAATGTTATGTAATAATGCAATGACTATGGGTAACTGTGGTCAAGGAGTTATAATTGATATTAGAGGAAGTTTAGTACCAACATTGGAAACTAGATTTATAAAAACATTGATTAGAGAACACTTCCCTAAGACTTACTTTGAGGATTAGTATAAAAGAACTTCCTAGAATTTTGGTAAATTAGAGATTTTGTGAGTTTTACATCCAATAAATCCCTATCTGGATATGAGCAGGTTGAGGTGGATCTAGTACAGATGTACATAAGGGTAAGTCCAAAAAACACCGCTTTGAGCTGGACTCAAATGGGAACTGGTGCACGACAACGGGCCTTGCTGCACTCTTTGGTACAACACTCCCAAGGGATATGCTTAGGATAATTATCATTTTCTTTACAAACCATTATTAAGTGTTTTTGAGTATATATCTCCTCAAAGAATATATTTTTATGATTATGGATTATATATATAAAATATTCAATTTATGTTATGAGTTTTAAATGTTCGAAATTATGTATTGTGATTCATAATATAATCTAATGTATTACATTGTTTAGAAAGGGATTCTTGTGGAAGGAATGGAAATTGTATCAACGCACATAATCCATGTAGGGATTTCCATCACACTCAAGATAATTATTAGGGAGATGGTGATGTAACTGGTGCTGATCATCATATCGTAGTACTGGGACAACTCACTCAGGTTATGAATACTAACCTTAAATGTATGGAGAATCTTGATCCACAACACAGAGGATACATGTTAGACCGCTTAATAATGAAACAACCACCAACATTCAATGGGTGTACAAATCCATTAGTATCTGAGGAATGGATATGTTCCTTAGAGAAAATATTTCATGCTTTGGGGAGTAGCGAAAGGGATAAAGTTGTCATAGTAGTTTATTGCCTCATGGGAGATGTAGATCAATGGAGGCCATTGATTCAAAACACAATGAATGTTAATGAAATATAAAATATTGAATGGAGGGGGTTTAATGAGATTTTCATAGAAAAATACATTACTCGTGACCATCGTGCGGATATGGATAGACAATTTCTCAGTCTGAGGAAAAATAAGGATGAGAATGCCACAATGTATGAATCTAACTATACAAGGATAGGAAGTCATGCTGAAGATTATATATGTAACCCATTGAGTAATATTGATCAATTATTCGTTGGGTTAAAACCATTTCTCTAGTGAGAATTAGTCTCACAATCCTTCTAATCATTCGTAGATATTGTATCTTGAGCTATCAAGGCAGAAAAAGAATTCTCTATGTCTTACAACTTTAAATCAAAGTAGGGGAAGAAGAGATTAACTAAACACTTTTAAAATGGAAATAAGGGGTAGAATGGAATAGTTGAATATCCATCGTATGGTAAAGGCATGAAGAAACACCCATGTATATTCCTGAAGGGAATGTGAGTCTTTTACATGTGTGGTGAAAAAGTCCACCAGGCTCGTGATTTCATGGGAAAGATATCAGATGACAATGTTGAATGCTACAATTGAAGATAAAATGGTCATTTCCCAAATTAATTTCATAATCACCATGGGAACATACCTAAAAAAGGCCAAGGGAGTAAGGCCAAGCTTATGTGATCCCTACTATTGAGTTTGATGATCCGAAAGACATGGTGGAAGGTAATTTAATGTTTTCCTCAAGTTTAGCCAATGTATTATTTGATTTTTGATCATCGCATTGTTTTAAATCATCCTAATTTGCTATGAAAATTAGATATTTTCAATTTGACATAACAAGGGGTTTTTCTGTCAAAGCACCTAAGGGAAGTATCATCACCACAATGTTTTGTGAATCAGTTCCCATTAGGGCATATAAATGTTATTTATCTGCTGATATCGTCATCATATCCATGATTTAATTAGATATTATTCATTTTATGAATTGGATTTCAGACCATGATGCGAGAATTTGTTTTAAGAATAATGAGGTTACAATTTTCGATGTTGATAAGGAGTATCTTATCTTTAGAGAAGAAAGGTCACCACCTGATTCTTTTCTAGATCCACCCCCAGAAACTCTACTAAATTCAATTATTGGGGAGTAAGAGAATTAAATAAATGTGGTAGAGGAAAATAACGTTCAAATAGATGACTCACCTATTGTGAAATAATATGTCGATGTGTTTCTCGAGGATTTTCCTGGATATACTACAGAGTGGGAAATTTAGTTTTTCTTTGATTTAATTCATGGATTAAAGCCTATATCAAAGACCCCTTATTGAATGGCCACTGTGGAATTTGAGTAACTAAATAAACACCATGTGGAATTGAGTAATAAGGGATTTATTTGCCCTTGTGTTTCTCCTTCGGGAGCCCCTGTCCTTTTTTATTAGAAGAATGACGGATCTATGAGGTTGTGCATTGACTACAGGGAGATATATTCTATAACAATAATGAACAAGTATCCATTACCTATCATTGTTGATTTATTCAACCATCATCATAGAGCCCAATATTTTTCAATGATTTACCTTTGATCTAGATATCATTAGTTGTGTTTGAAGATGGAAGACATTCCGAAAACAATATTTCGAACTAGGTATGGGAATTACGAGTTTACAGTAATCCCTTATGGATTGACTAATTCACCCTATATCTTCATGGATCTAATGAATAGAGTTTTAAAGGAATATCATGGGGACTTTCTAGTGGTATTTATTGATGATATCTTAGTACACTCTAAAAACGATGAAGATCATGAAAATCACTTTCACAGTATTCAAAATACTCTTTGATGAAATGATTTACATTGGATGTTTAGAATGTGTGAATTCTGGCATCAAGATATTTCTTCTCTAGGCCATATTGTCTCTAAATATGGAATCAATGTTTATCCTTCAAATACCAAGGCAAACCATGAATGTCCAGCACCGACGAATGTAACAGAGATACGCAGTATTATTGGTTTAGAAGGTTATTATTGGTGTTTTGTCCATAATTTTTCTTGAATGGCTATCCCATTAACCAAGATCACTCGTAATGAGGATAAATTTGTTTGGAAAAAAGATTGTGAAGAATTTTTTGATGAACTGCAGATAAGATTTGTTAATTCTCTTATATTGACTCTACCATCAGGGAATGATGGGTTTATTATTTAATGTGATGCTTAAAAAAGGACATGGTTGTGTCCTTATTCAAAATTATAGATGTATTTACCATGAATCATGGAATCTAAAAAATTATGAGAAAAACAATCCCACTCATGGTCATGAGTTATTAGCTGTAATATTTGCTTTGAAGATATGTAGACACTATCTCTATGGTGAAATAAAGTGATATTTATACTGATCACAAGAGTATGAAGTATATTTTCTCACAAAAAGAACCAAACATGAGGAAAAGGAGATGGATTGAACTACTCAAGGATTATGATTTCACAATACACTACCCCCTAGGAAAGGAAAATAAAGTGGTAGATGCTTTGAAAAGAAATGATCATGGAGTTTATAACAAGATGAGAGTTTAAAGGGATCCAATGTTCATAGACCTAGTAATGATGGATATGGAAATAACCATGGAAGGTGAATCCTCAATAATTTTTCTAATGGCTGCCAACCCATATTTACTTGAAAGGATAAAAAGTTCTCAGTCAGATGATGAGTAATTTCAACTGAAAATTAATGCTGTGAATGATGGGAGATTGATCTACATCATATATAAATATGGAATTTTGAATTCTGGTAAGAGACATTGCGTTCCCGATATACTTCATCTAAAAGGTAATTGTTGGATAATTCTCATAGCTCCAATTTCTCTATACACCATGGTAGCACTATGATGTATAGATATTTGAAAGAACATTTTTTTGTGGGACAAAAAGAAGAGGGAGATTGATGATTTTTGGTCAAGATGAATGGTTTGTCAACAAGTGATAGCTTGAAGGAAATAGCCAGGATGATTCATGAAACCTCTTCCCATACCTAATTGGAAATAGGAAAATATTAAAATGGACTTTGTCATGGGTCTAACAATGACTCCTATAATGAATGATGCAATATGGTTCATTGTTGATCGTTTTACCAATCAACACATTTTCATGCTATAAGAGAAGATTTACGACTAGAACGTCTGGAAATACTATATATGTTAATGATGTTTTATGACTCCATGTTGTACCCCTATCGATTGTTTATGACCGTGATATATGTTTTACATCATGATTCTGGAAAAGTCTTCTAAAGGCCCTGGATACTGAACTTCATTTTAGCAGTCCCTACGACCCCCAAACTTATGGACAATCATAACGAACTTTTCAAACCTTAGAAGACATGTTGAGATCGTAATCACAAGACCTTCAAAGGATGTGGGATCAATATTTACCTATGGTAGAATATTCCTATAACAATATCTTCCATTAAAGTACTCAGATGCCACCATATGAAGCAGTATATGGAAATAGATTTCACACACCAACTTGTTGGGATGCTGTTGGCGAAAAAACAATGTTGGCCCAGAACATGTTGGGGAAGCGATGGAAAAGGTGAAGTTTATCCAAACCCACATTAATGTAGCAAAAATTAGTCAAATGAGCTATGCTGATAACCGAAGGAAGGATTTGGAATTTCAAGAAGGAGATCCTGTTTTCTTAAAGGTATCTCCGTGAAAGGGTGTTATATGTTTCAGTAAGAATGGTAAAATGAGTCCCATGTAAATTGGACCTTTCGAAATTCTAGAATGAATTGGAGTTGTAGATTATTGTTTGGAAATTCCTCCATGTCTCTCCAAAGATCATGATGTGTTCCTCGTATCACTATTGAGAAAAATACATGGCTGACCCAATGCATGTACTCACATATAAGGAAATTGAACTATAACCTGATCTATCTTATCATGAAGTTCTTGCAAAAATTCATGATACAAGAGAACAAGTTCTTAGAAACTGTATGACTCGTCAGATAAAATCTCTATAGAGAAATCATAAGATGGAAGAGGCAACTTGGGAACCAGAAGAACTTATGATGAAGAACCACTGAAATATTTTTATGTGGTAGTATTATTGAAATTCCAAAGATGTAATTATATTAAGGAGGGAATAATGTAACACCTAAAGCTTCCACCGTACGTTTCCCATTGAATAATGCAATAAATTTCATTGTACGCAACTTCAATATTCTAACACACTACGACCAATCAAACTAGTCTTTATGAATAGTAATACATACATTTTTAAATTTTATAAGATTTATTTTTCCAAATGGACCTCATTTTTGAATTTGTAATATCGAAATTAGATTAGATTAAATTTTTGTAATTTTTATAAAAACATTCAATTTTTTATGTATAGTGAAAAACAATGTGTTATTGATTAAAACAGACTTTTTATTTAAACAAATATATAATTTTTTTAAATTTATTTTTGGTCAAAATACATACATAATACCTATATATGTTCAATGTAATTCATTTAAGTCATCATATAACATGTTTAGAAATATAAAATTTATTTGAAGTTTTAACCATCTTTTACCCACCTCCTAGGAGCATTTGAAAATTTTCATAATACAAAATTTTACCACTTCTATGAATTTAATTTCAAAATTTCGAGAGACACATTTAATATCATTAACTAAAATGTTGTTCAATAAGATGAAAATATTTTTTCATGAATGGTATCTTTTGACTTTCATTTACAACAGTTAAAATTTAAGAGGGAAATTAAGGTTAAAAATTATATCATTATTACCCTAAAAAAAGTGATAATTCTATTAGATAAGTATAATTAGACCAAAAAACCTTCGGAATAAAATATGGTCCTCTTTTTTCCACTGGGATTATATTAGGACATTTATTATTATTTTATTTCAAGAAAAGTTAAAAGAGTTAAATTCAATGATTAATAACTAAACCATTTTTAATATAGGAATACACAAAATATAAATTCAAATATATATATTAATTAGAAATATGAAAATATTTACTACATTATGGTATTTTATTTATAATTTCTTAACATTAAATAATTTAATTTATTTATGACAAAATGATGATGCAGTAATTAACTTATAAATGTAATATTAAAATAATTGATATTATAAATATCCAAATAAATATAAATTGAGAGATCTAATTAGTTAGAATATTTTTCTAAGTAAACATGACATGTTAGGATTGGTTAAATAAAATTTCTTCAATTTGAAAAGGTTTTTATAACTTTAAAAAAATCATATGCTAATGACTGTCAAAATTGACATAATTGAGTTTTTGTAAAAAAAATTATATTATTAATTGATATTGTTTTCCAAAAAATATAAGGATATACCAAACGACATAAATAATGATATATATATTAATAATGAACCACATGGGGTTATCTTGGCCGGTTATTGTAAATTTATTGAACATATAATATAAAAATGCATAGAGACATGGTAAATGTCAAATTATTTAACAAAGAGTTAAATCTAAGCGATAAGATTAATATGAAGACATAAACCAATCTATAACCCATTGGATGAGAGGTTTTTGACCCATAGACACCTTATCATCTAAATAAATCTTTTTAGAACAATTATAAACTGAAAATTATTTTATTATAAAATAATAGTTCAATCATTCCCTAAGGTGCCCCTCACCTCTCCAATAAAAGGGAACTTCCCCTTCTCTCAAAATCACACCTCCAAAGCCATTTGGATCGGCCAAAACCAGACCAAATATCCTCCCAATTTTTATCACTTCAAACAATAGGTCGTGGTTTGATCAGAAATCCATCCTATGGATCCCTTGTTGGTCAACTCAAAAGGAAACACCTGAAGAAGAGGTCATAATTTCTGCCCCCTCTTTCAAGTTTTTTTCTTCTTCCACTTCCTCTATCTTTTTTCATTCCATTATAAAATAATAACTCCAATATCTTATATATATTGTGATGTTATTATAAAAAATTTACAACCATAATCATTATTCTATCCATCATATGAATTTCAATGTCACCATATGTTAGTACATATGGTTTACCATCTCCACGCCATTGTGTAGATTGTTATTCAGACACTTTATTTTTGGGATGGGTATAATATTGAGTATAAATGATGTAAATAATAAATATAAATGTTAATTATTCATTATATTAGATATATCATCCAATTACATAAACTTTCGCCATCAATATAATGATATTGTCACTCAAGCGTATGTAATGATTACCGTGTCCACGAATGCGATGAGATTTAACCACCATCATAATCATTCAAAAATAATTCTCATTTTATGATTAAAAATAATGATTAGGAAAATAATATAATTCTATATATGAATCCAATACATCCTATCCATAAAAAACATGGCTTATGTAACCAAGCATATAATAGAAAAAATAATCAGTTAACACCTGAAACGATGATACTACTGAAATATTATCAACAAAGAAATATTAGAGGATCATTTATGATATCATATTTATGTATATAGTTCTTATATAATTTTATTACAATTATTTAACTATTATGCAGGTGGTTAGTGTACCCTTAACCAAGGAAAAGTACCAGGTAACGGTTAATTTCACACTCTCTTTATTATCCAAGGTTGTTTTTATGTTAGTATCTACATGACCTCTTTATCATCCACTTCCTGGATTTCATTAAAATGTAATTCAAAGAATTATTTCTATTTTATATACTATGGGATAATTTCATTTATACCCTTATTTGACCATATATGTTTTGAAAGTAATCTTTCCATCATTTTCAAAACAAGGTACTTTATGACCTTTTCGACAATATTAAGGAAAGAATGTATTTTTTTAACATATAGGGTGGGTGGGGCTCTTTTGTGTCATTATATCATCTTCAATGTATCCCATACAAGCTTATAAGAATATTTTTAAAATAAATGTTTTCATTTATAATTATACGACTTTTAAATTATTTCAAAATAGAAAGCGATATCTCTCTAAAATGTCATTATTTCATCTATGTCAACATCATTTGATGGATATTAAGATTTTTTGAAGTTGATTTATTGTGAAAAAAAACATCCATATTGTACAGAAGTTTTTGGGAGATGTTTGACTATGGATGTGTTATTTTTACACCATTCAAAGTTTATAGATACAATATTTGTATTTCATATTCATTGTTTTAATATTACTATTTATGTTACGTTTTTACTTTTTCATATGAGAAATTCATTGGACATAGTATGTGATGGGTGGATACAGCTATATTCCATTGATGAATTGGTAGGTCTCATTAGAAAAACTAGTGTCCTGGAACAAGGCCTTGAAAAAATCTTATTTGTAGACTTGGCGCGAGGCCTTGACTATGTGGTTTTGAAGCGTGGCATTATGCATTCCATCATTATGAATGTGGATATTTATATTACATGTGATTATTACATAAGTATATTATCAATCTGAATAAGTAAATTGAATTATTTGATTCTAATTTTTCAATATAATGACTACTTTTATGTTTTAAAGGATTTTGATTTAGTCTAATACATGGCCTTAAATATTTCTGCTTATTTATGAAAGTCTCTGCTATATTTTTATCTTTACTGAGCATCATAGCTCACCCCTTTCTATGTTTTATTTTTCTGAAGATGTGAAGAATTATTTTATGTTTCACCTACTAAGATAGGATAAGGATATAAGTGTGTTCAAAAGAGGAAAAATGTTGTTGATATTTCTATTTTATCATGTAATGTAAAACATATGAATGTTTCTAGTACATCTAAGGCTGCTAAACTGATCAGTATTTTAGGACATGATTCCTTGAATCATTCCAATGTTATGTAATAATGAACCAACTGACGGTAAATGGGTTTATGGCATTACACCAAGTACTATGTACAACAACAAACTGGTTGTGTAACGACCAAGTACATACCCGTGTGGTTACTTGGAGGACTGCCTAATGTGGGGGCCAGTTGACGCTAATACATGGCATGTACATTTAACGAACATTACAGGAATTCTTATTTTTCATTGATGAATCACATAGGGCTTGTGTATCATCTCTAAAACACATTTCTTCTCCCCAGGGTTCATATAGGAGAGTGACATAACGACTATGAACGTCCACCACCTCCAAATTATCCATCTGACATCTGATTGATACGTTGTCTGGGGTGTTAGAATCCCAACGGTGAGTTACAAATTCCCCTAGAGACTCTCATCATGATTACTCCTCTATATGATGTATATTAAGGATGATCTGTTTTAACCTTTTTTGTAGATCTATGTCGTTCTATGCCAATTCATGGGTCGACGTTCAAGAGTCTTTATCATACGACACCATGGTTGGTGGTTTGTACCTTTTATCGATTTTCATTAAATTATAAATTCTTAATGTGCTGAATAACCATGTTTGATTTATTAAATGTTTTTGAATTTAACACTTTTTATTTAATGCTATGGTTTTTGGATTGATAATGCGTTATTTCCCCTCAGATAGGTTTCATACTGTTTTATGGGAAACCCCATGTGAGAATCCCCTTGATTGTTTTTTATGGCCATTAGGTATAGGTTTTCAGTATGATTGAATTGTTAACATGTCATGTTTTGATAGGATGGTGTTGTTCATTATATACAATTCTTGGGTTATGAATTGTGGATGTTTGACCCTAGATAATTTCACCATGAGAGATTCCCAAGTTATGGTCATTTATGTATGAATTTTTGTTATGTTTCCCTAGAGGTATTGACTGTGAGAGCATCTATGTGGTCATTGACCATAGGGTTCATACTGTGGGAGCTTCCCATAAGTTTTTTATTAAATAAATGATAGACCTCAGGGTATTAACTATGTTAGCTTCTAAGTGATCATTTAAAAGTATTGTATCTATGAATCCCAAGGGGATATTGACAGTGAGAGCTGCCCAGGTGTTCGTTTGAAAATGACTATTATTCTGTGGGACCAAAGGGGTTACAATATTTGAGACTTACTAATGGGTCATGGCTTATTGAAATGATGATATTTCAGACCAGATGGGTTATACTTTCGGAACATTCATAGATGGTTTCATATGAATGATTGAATGATTGTGATGAGTCTACCAAGACAAACCACAATATTGGAATCAATTATTATTGAATGATAAATTGTCTTCTAAGACATCTATATTGTTATTATTACATAAGGGATACATAGAATAGGCTAGATCCTAAGGATTACATGATTACATGGATTAAATAATCAACAAATGTAAATGAATACCATTGAAAATTATAGTATTTATTTAATATTGTGTACTTCCTAGTATATTTCATTATTTATTCATATTACCTGCTATATATATTCACTGATAGTTAGGCACATATATTTTTGAAGTTACCTACTGGAATTCATGTCACACCTTGTTTGGGTCTTGTTTTTGTACCCAAAATGATTATATGGTAGTAGGTATAGAGAAGGAAAATATCCCTTCATCCTTATGTACATGATTGCAGTTAGAGATGGAGAGCTTGAGACCAGTCTGAGTCATATTATTCTGTTGGAGTTTACTGATGTTATTTATTTCCTTTCAGTATTATATTTGAATTATTATGACATTTCTGAATGCTTTCCTAGACACATGTGACATGAATCATTTATATATAATCCATTTATTATATTATAATCATTCTTCCTATATTTCAATTTTTATATTTTATTACTACTTCCTATATGGATTACTATTTGTTATTCCACTATGTAAACTGTAAAAATGGGGGCATTGTTTCTCTGATATCAGGCCTTATCCCTCACTGTTAGTCGGTAGCCTCTGGAACTCGAGGAAATGCGGTAGAGGTTATGTGACCAAACGGGTTTGGGGTGCCTTTGGGTGGCATTTAGATCTAGGATGTTACATTTTAAAAATAGATATTCTATTTTGTTCTAATATAGAAGACATCATAAATAATAGAAATTGTTGAACATGATGAGGTGATCAAGATCTTACAAGAGAATTTTCATAAATGTGATTTACATCATGGAGTGTCATTATGGGGTCCCCCAATCCTTTCCATTATGAACATGAATGTGTCAATTTTCTCTTTATTAATTATAGTAGCTCAATATTCCCACAATAAAAAACACATGTCATCATACATGGATTGATGAGTTTTTCTATCAGCTACATTGTTCATATGTAATCTATAAGGTGGATATTCAGATGAGATATTATTCAGTAATGGAAAGGAAGGAAAATATCATAGATACTACTTTTAATAAAATGTATGATAGATATGACTTTGTAATTATTCTCTTTAGACTCACAAATTCTAAATCCCGAGAATATGAACAATAAATAATCTCTATGTACAACGAATCAAATATTATGATTTTTCAATTATTACAAACCTTCAAGGATGAAATATTTGTATATTCTCTATATAGAAAGGATCATGAAAACTAATACATGATGAGGATACAAAAATATCTAAATTTTATAGAAATTAAAAGGATAAATATGGGGAAAACAATACATTATTCATTCTAAATTTCTAAAATTATATCTCAACCATCCATTGTTGTGAGGATGAGAGAATGGTAAAAATACTTTGAGGAGCTTTATATTAGGGAAAAAATATTATGAGGTTTAAAATATATAATGATAGACTAATATGGTTTAGAAAAAAAAATATGTGTTCCATGATAACTAGAAAAAGAAATGTTTTATCTGGATGATGTACATAGTTCATCATTCTCTCTTCTTCTTGGAAGCAACAATTTTTATAAATATATGATGAAAAAAAATCTAGTTGGTTAAAATGAGTCTTTATGTTAAAAATGTGTATCTTGATTTTTTTCTACCAATAAGTCATGTATGAATGATATAAAATAAATTTATGATGAAACAATTTCCCACAATAGAATGTAGAATAAAATAATCTATGGATTTCATTGTAGGACCCCTATGGATATTTAATGGGAAAATCATTACCTAGGTTATAGTTAATCTCCTTAAAATGTTGACGAATTTCATTACAATAATATTATATTTCCATATTATCCATCTCAATAGGATATACATAAAATAATTGTTAATACATCCTATAGTGAAACTATCCGATTTATTTTTTCAAGATGATGATTACCTCATGGTTTTAGAGAATGTTTATTAAGTGTTTTAAATATAGCTTATTTTTAATAACATTTATCCCAAATATAATATTTTTTATTCATAATAGGCCATTAAATCTCAAGATGATATATTATGATCTTGTTCAATGGATTTAAAAATGGTTTTGATGAAAATCAATCCATAATTGAGTTCCCTTATAACAATATCTACCATTTTAGAATTCAAATGAAACCTTATGAGTATCTATATGGGATAGGTGTTTAGAATCAAACATTCATGGATAAAGATAGAGGGAGGAAGATTATGGGACTTTATCATATCCATGATATAACAAATATTGTTTAAAATATTAAATGTCACTTGTGGCTTAAATAAGGGTGATTGAAATTCTATGCCGAAAATAATAGAAGATTCCAGAAGTTAGAGATTAGAGATCTGGTGTTCCTTCATATATCCCTACTGAAATGTCTGGACATTTTGAATAAGGGAAAACGTTTCCCATGATATATCATCCACTATGATATACCTTATTACATCTGATTGGATTCCAACCAATTATGACGCCCTCCTATAATATCCCTTGTACATGATGTGTTTCATGATTCCATATTTATGATTTATATATCAAACACATGAAATGTTTATAATTTATAGAATGTACCCATAGATAATGTTATTTAATATGTGTATCCTCCATTAAATATAATAGATTATAGTGAAATTTTTTTATGAAACATGACAGCAATCCTTGTCAATGTACTGTCGTGGAACAACATGTATATAGAAGAAACATGGGAACTATAAGAGAGGAACAAATAGTAGTACCCCATATGTTATCCTATTTTAAATGAATGTTTGATAGAAATTTTTTTATTGATGGTAATATGTAATGAACTAAATATTTATAAATGAAATTACCTTTTTGAATGAAAAAATTGATAATTATGTAATGTAGCTATAAAAACAGCTACACTATATGGGAATTTTTTATAAAAATTATAAATTATAACCCCTCTTATTTAACGGGATGTATGAATTCATAATCATTGGTATTATATCCCGTTTCATTGTAACACTTTATATTAAAATATTATGAGTTATAATAAAGTAAAATTTACATATATTAATAAATCATTGGGCTCATCTAGTAGGATCATACATTACGATGCCCATTTTTCGGTGCTTCAAAGAGAGATGGAATCACATTGAATTTCCCCAAACAATGAAAATGACATTATGAAATAAATATAGATATAAGTAAAATTATCATGTAATAAATTCATGCTTATCGAGATCAAGGCCAGAATTTTTTTTTCCGAACAACCCTAAGAAAGAACCACCATCACAAACCTTACTATTATAGAACATACTAGTGTAATAAGAGGTTATTTGGATAAACATTCATAATATGAATTTTAATATTTATATTTTTTTAAAATAATGACTATATTTATTCCTCTTATATATTATAATATATATCTAATTTTATATGAGATGATGGAAATTAAATTTTTATTATTGTGAAAACAATGTTTCATTTTTGGGAAATATGTTATTTATATTATATATAATATTTTTAATAAATTAATGAATATGTATATAAATTTTCACAATATATAATATTATTATAAAATTTATTTATTTATAATTGTCAAATTTATTTAATTAATTGCAATATAGTTATTTTCAATGAGATAAGACTATTTCATTTGGGAAAAGCCATTATTTTCCAATAAAAGCAGAATTTTATATTTAAAATTAGAAATTATAATATTTACAATTTTTTTTTCTAAAAAAAATTATTACTAAATATTCATCTCAAAATTAGTAAACGTTTTATTTTTTAAAAATTTCTATGATGATATAAGTGTTGGGAGAAAATTAAATACAATATAAATATATGGTATGTATTATGACATAATAATATCACATAATTTATTTAATAAATATAATAATTGTAAAATTGTCAAAAAATATATTATAAATTTCAAATATTTTATATTTTATGTTATTCAATTAATTTTTAAGGTCATTATTGAATTTTCTGAAACATATATTTTATTTTATGGGTTCAAAATAAAATCATTAGGAATATCAATAACTCCTGCAAAAAATTATATTATATTATGTATTTAGAATAATAACCATATAAAATAATTGTAACCACTCCACTATTTAATAATATATTGAAAAAAAATGGGATGATTTATGGTTTTTCTTATTTTCTCATATCAAATCAAAAAAACAATGATTAGATCCTAACAAATAATTATCCTCTATTTTGATATAAAATCCAACACAACCTATACCCCATATTAATTCATAACCAAGTAATTATAAATATAATTTCCATATAAATTTACAAATACCACCCAATGTGTTTCCATAATCTTTTTAAGAACCTCCCAATCATTCAGAAGTTCCCTCTCTGTGTAGGGGATATGCCATTATATATTATTTCATTCAAGAACCTTATTTAAATTTACGATATTAAATAAAAATAAATCTCATGATCATGAATTTATAAATATTTCATTAATGTAAAACTTGGTTTATAATACTAATATATCATTTATCTCCTATTTTTATAACCATCTCTTATGTTGTTTCAGTGTCGATGTAAGAGAAGATCTCTTCCTCCTATTTATGGAAGCACTATATTTATATTCTAACATTTTATTTCCAATTATTCATGTGGGAATTCAATTTATCAAAACCATTTTAATTTCATAATTTTGTAAACATAGTGATATTCCTTCTTTAATTCTTATTAAACCATTCTATGAATCATTATGCACACTTGAAGTGCTGCTAAATTTATATTGTGATTTTCTATGAAAAACATTTAGGTGTTGAGTACCCATCCCTATATCCACCCAATGGTGTTAATAATATATAAGTATCCTTTATAGATTACGTATATCTATTTATATAATTAAAACATCTAAATTGGGTTGTTAAATGTGATGAATAAAATATTTATGTTTAATGTCCTCTAAGGAACAAAATAATGCATATAAATAATGTGAATGTTACCCATGTGCAGAAAATTATTTATCCCCACAGTTAATTGTTAAATTTTTTTATATAACGATATTCCAAAGATGTTTTTGGATCAGTTATCCTAAGAAAACTATACCGTGATATCTCAATGGTAATCCGTAACAACTTCTTTCAATTCCATGAGTTATGTTGTTGCCACATTGAAATGTTGTCCCCATGTTATCGGCTTATATGAGGATAACATATTAATGTATACAATTATAACTAATTTTACATAACCCTGATATGCTTATTTATCCTCACGTAATACTTTCTTCATCTTTTTATTTTATTATTCCCTTCATTCCATTATAGCACACCTATTTTTAATGTGTATCCCCATTTATACCATTCATTTTGAGAATATTAATGGAATATAGGGGTATCTTTTGGAATTTTTTAATAATATTATTATAGTGATTTTTAATATTATTTTGTTTTGTGTTCACATACCCAATAAAACTATTCCTATCAATATTTATGGATTTTATTACTTTTATATATAAGATATAAATCATTAATTAAGTCGTGTTAATGATATGTTATGTCCTAAATAGTATCAGATTAAGGAAATGTTTTATCCAGTATATAGATTTGTAAAATTTAAAAAATTCATTTCATATAAAATAAAATGTAGCTGTAAATTTTTGTAATTGATATAATTAATGATTTCGAAAAAAATACAACCCAATCAGGATACTTCATGTGGTTTTTTTGTGTTAAGATGAAACAAGGGCCAATAACACAAAAAATGTTAATCAAGTATATCCAAGTAATCTTCATTGTCAATGGTGAATAGAAACTTATTGTTAATGTGGTTTTAATATTTTGTGGAATATTATTTTTTAAATTAATAATCAATTTATGAACAATTAGGAAGGGAATAATTTATTTAAAATAAAAAATTAGGTATTACGACATGGATAATATAAAATGAATCCTAGAAATTCATATGTTATAGAACATGTGCCATTTATGGGTTATCCCTTCTATTTTCAAATTTTAACATCTATTAGTTTAACATTTCTAAATCATCATTTCCCTTTAACTTGTAGAATGTTTTGAAATAGGAGAAACCATGTCAATATCCAACATGATGGGAAATCTGATGACCACTAAAATGAGATTCCCTCTCCAATGGGAGGATGAGTCTAGAAGATGATTAAAATGCATATTAAATAAAATAAAACCATTAATAGATACATGAACCTATAATAAACATCACACCCCCATATGAAATATAACGTTATAATTGAGACCCTTATACAAAATAAGAATTTTTCATTCTATAGATCTTCAAATATCATGATTATAAAAAATTTGATGAATTCCATTGACATTTTATTTCTATTCCATCAATGTTATAATCATGTGAATGGTATGGTATTTGTATATCATATGTATGGAGAATTGGATTAATGTTGGACTTTGATAAGAACATGAATGGATGATATCGAACATTGGTGGTATAAATACTTCTAAAAAATGTTTTGGGTATTTTTTTCCTCACAGAACTTGTCTAAATGTTAATGGGTATTTCATTAGACTCATGAAATAGGATGATATATCTATCTAGTTGTATTTGGTGAAAAACAATTACATGCATGATACACCATGATAATTTTCAATGATTAATAATGTAATTTTTACCACTTATTTGTTGGGATAATTGAGAGTATATGAAAAGGTATTATGATTCATGACTTTTACATATATAGGAAAAATGTCATATGAGGACTCAATGGTGAAATATAGATCAATCAATATCTTTTGTATCATGTTTTTATTGTACTAATGTTATGAATGGAGTTTAATTATGGGGTAGTAATGGAGAAATATCAATATGGAAAAAATTCCAAGATCCCACATTTAAGAATAGTGGGATGATGCATCCGAGAAACTACAAAAACTGGACAGTGAAATGATTTATATGTATTATGTAAAGGAACAAAGATAGAAAATAATGATGGGATAAACCTATAAATGTGATGGAAAAAATTAATTCCCTATTTGAACCTCATCCAATTGTCCAAATTTTCAACTATAATGAATATGGACATTGAAAATAAATTGACTTTAGAATGGTTTTTCAGTGACACCTACAAAAAAACCTATAAGGATAAGATATGAAGTGATGTTACATTCCATCAAACATAAAACAAAGGATACAAATAATAATGTGGTTTTGGGTCAGATAGATATGAATTAAATTATAGTGAACATACTATTTTATTCATGTTCAATTTATTATTTCATATCTCACATGATTAGTATACCTATTCAAACAACCCCACAAAACCCTAAATTGGATCTACTTTTCATAAAATAAAATGGCTAAATTATTGTATCCTATGTATATAAAATCTCCCCTAACATTATTTATGTGAGGAAAATCCCATATATACTTGTGATACACCCATTATATGAAATTTATTTTATTGTAGGTATGGTTTTCCTTACATGTTATAAATTTTACATAAATTGATGGGAGAATAAAATTTCTATATATATAATTAATCACCATATAATTCTATATAAGTGCAAGGAAATCATGAATATCCATTGGTATACTATTCTCAAGAATTATTTTTATTATCTAAAACGCATACATATGTAGCTAAAATTATTAAGACTATGTAAAATATCATTCTTGATGTCATTACCAATGTAAGAGAATATTGATGATGTGTTTCTTTTGGAATTTCATTGTCTTACACCAAGATGTTAGTTTAGGATCTCAATTAATTATATTCTGAGAACATTTCTAATATGAATCACACCATATATATAGAATCTATGGAACATAATATGATAAATATTAAACTATAATATAATCAAGACAAATTGTTTACATTTCCAAGTGATTCACTATGGGGTGCAATGATACATTTTATCATGAAGAAATATGGGCCAATGTACCTCCCGACTGATTACTGTGATATGAAAATGGTCATGTTCATGAAATAGTATCCACATTCACAAATTTTTGAATTATTTTATAATCTACATATGGTCGTGATCTTATCTAATGTTGATCTATTGTTATAATATAATCATGTAGTGGTGTATAAATAATATTTTCACAAGGGTAGATTTTATAAAATGTTTGGACAATATATGTTCATAATGATTATATTTGGTCTCATTAATTCTAAAACTATATTTAAAAACATGATGAATGGAGTCTTTAGGTATTACCTCATTAATTGTATGGTGTTATATATAGGAAATATTATGGTCTAATAGAAAATAAAGGTAGTGTATTTTTAGTATTTTAAAGTTTTACTAATGACATGGTTAAAGGAAATGTTTTATGAAATTTATTTTAAATGATTATTTCAGATTTCATATGTAACATTCCCATATGAAATTAAAATAAAAAATGGATATATGTGGATCCATTTAAAACAGTGGAAAGGTATGGATGTCATAATGAAATATAAATGAATGATAACCAATTTATCTATGGATTATCCTGGCACTATCATCGATTTTTTTTGAAACGTATCATTATTTTAATTACCAACATTAATAAATTCTCTAAAAGAAATAATGATTTATTATAATAATTAATGTTATAAGGGTCTTAAGTAATATAATTTGAGGATAATATTTACAAAATTTCTCATATAAGCACTAGTGGGGAAGGATTTTTTATCTCTATTGATGTGTCCAAAATGGGTGTTGTTCCCTATTGTTACATTTTTTATAAATGATTAAATATATAAGTAAATATGATGTGTTTTTTATATAGAATTGTTATTAAGTAATTAAATTAAATTGGTGGTCACCCATGAGAAATTATCTTCATTGTAAATAGGGATATTGTTGATGCAATAATATGTTCCAAGACTGGTATAATTTTATGCAATTTTTTTACTAAAAAATAATGAATAAGATATCGACACGATATCATTCATTTCATGAGGACACTAAATTGATGATTTCCATGAAATAATGATTTCATTATGATTTAGGTATTAAAATTAGTCCCTCAAAATTAATATTTCTAATGAGGAATGTCCAAAGTGTAGTAATTTGGTATATTTTAAGATATATTTGTTAACATAACACGAAATTATATCTAACTCCAATTTCTACCATTCCCAACTCGACCATGGGAACATGTGGGATCAGTGTCAACTATACCATAGGGAACCAATGAAGGAATACTTTTGGGTGAAAGGGTTGGGTGGGGCCATGTTTAAGGACCTAATTAGAGTGATACCACATGGATCACATATCCTTAGGAGCAGCACCACTGTGCGGTGTGTCATAAAATAAGTGAGAGTTGGAATGAGTCTATGATAGTGGGTTTTGGTGGTGAACCTTGGTAATCACTTATGGAGAGACGAAGGAATACATAAGTTAATAAAGGTTCTATATTCATACCACACAGTCTGTGTGAGACATTATCCCATGGTTACTATTCCCTTGTTAAATTTTTTACGGATATTTCATGCCTATCAAATCTGGCTAATATGATCCATCTAATCGATAGAGTGACATTGTCTTTTTCCACTCTTAATTGTAGTCTTCATCTTGGGAAGGATATTCTGTCATTAATGAGAAACATATATCATGGATGGATCCACCATACCAAACCAATTTACACATTGATATCCTATTATCATGTATAGTCTAATATACACATTGCACATGGTTTTCATGCATACAATCATGTATAAAATTGAGATACCATGCTATCCATTTTTACCTTTGAGTATATTTTCCTGAATAAATTTAATGTCAATATTTTCAAATAGGTACTAGAAAAATTCTTATACATGAATATTCTCATTTCATTCATGAATATATAAGGAATATATCCAGATTTCATGTGATTGGGAGCCTTTTGGTATGGAAAATTTGTGTATTTAATCATAATGAAACTACGTTTTGAATAGGTAGTCGAATCAGTTTCATCAGAAATTTTACTACATATATTTTGTAATAAGATACCCAAAAATTTTATGAAATCTTGTAATGTTGTGATTTTTTGTGAATAAATGTATGGTATTTGGAAATTTGAATATATTATTATTATTGTTAATATATATTAGAATCCCTGGGTATTTGAGGTGTGATATTTTTAATCTAAATGAAATGATATACTGTTTGATTTGACATGCATGCATAAAGAGGTGATCCTCAGGTGGGAATATTAATATGATCATATAAATAAAAAAAGTCATTTGGTTCCTTTTTACCATGTAATATACTTCCAAATTTATAGAAAAGAATAATATGGTGTGTTTTATGATGAATAATTATAGTAATTTTTTTATTTCAAGTGAGATGAATAAGTTTCATGAACTACATGCATTCCTGCATGTTTAGTGAGCTGTGGGTGATCACTTATCCATGTTATGAATAAGAAAGCATCACTACATAAATGAATGATTTTTATACAATTTTTGATATTAAATAACACCCTTTGGTACACATATATTTCCAATAAGGTTCATTGAATGAAGAAATAAATACCCATATACAAATGGGTTTTCAATTTTAGAAATAAAATAAATATGATTCTTTAGGTATTAATGTTTGTAGGAGGGAAAATAATTGTGTATGTTAATAAAATTAATTGAGTATTTAAATATTAGATCGGAATATTTTAATTTATTAACACCCAATGCACTATATTGTTTGGGAATATATATGGGAATGTAGTTAATGAAAATTATGTACCACAATGCAATATCATATGGAGATGAGGAAAAAACGTATGAAAACTAGTAGAAAAATATGTGTGCATATATTACACACATCTAACTAAAGACATGACATAAATAAAAGGAATAATAATTTTGATCATGCGACATTAATGAAACTAATCATGAATATGACATTATAAATATTTGAGAAGCACTAGTAATATGCATTGAATCATGATGTGTACTTAAGAATGTGTGTCCTACAAGATCTTCATGTAATATCCACTGATCATCTACTAGTGTATCAATCCATGAATAGAGGTGAACTCTTCAATTAATGTCAAATTATTAGACACCTTTTAATTGGAGTTGGGAGTATGCGTTGATTTGGGGCTTAAAAATTTTAGGAATAAGAGTATGATTGATGGGGGGTATACACACAATCAATTAGAGGTTCAATTACTCTGTGTATATACTATTACATCATAAATTTTTTTAATTAATCGAATAATATTATCACGTGAAATCAATGTTAAGTGTATAAGAAATATGGTAGGGAGTATGCCTTTTCTGATTAACCTTGTAAATACAATTTAATTATCTCTATATTATTATTTTTTCAATTGATGTGTTGTTGAATGATATCACATAGTGGATTGATAACCCTAACATGTTAAATATATTGAAATCATTTTATAATAATTCCTTAAAATAATTATACACCTGATTAACCCCTCCCCCCTCTCAGCGAAACCAAATTTTCCCAATGGCAGTATAAGTTCTATATGATGGATGATTCCTCTAAAAATTATAATAGAGTTATTATGATGTATAAATTTTTGGAACTGAGTACGATAAATATAGTGTATATTTTTTCAAAGACTCAAAATAATTGAATTATAATAGAGGTTAGTATATTTAATATCAATGTCATTGTAAATTAAGAGTCACCTCAAATTGGAGGTGATATGAATGGTTAATCAGGAAATAATTCAGTAAATTATGATACCTTTGATGAACCCTATTAATTTTGTGATGATGATATGTCAAATAGTTTTATAAATCTAGTAATCAGTTATAATCTAATGGAATTTCTCAAATTAGGGGTAAAAAATATTATTTTAGTTTTTAATGGATTTCATTTTGAAAAATATCAGATTGAAATAGAAGTACCAGAAATAGATTATTCCCTATGTAATATGTGTAGATAAATAATATTTCATAAAAACATGGTATACGAATGGATGAAATCTTGTTTTTATAATGATGAATTATTATTATGGTATTCATGTGAGAAATTGTATATGAAATTATTTTCGTTGAATATTTAAATCCAATTTATAGATTTCACAATATTTATTGGCTATCGAAACTGGTAATGTAATTTTTATTGAAAATTATTTTTCAGGATAAATAAATTTTGGAAGGATAAACAGATATGAGTTGAAGGTGAGTAAAACTTCCTCAACATAATTTTTTTAGAAGAAGATGAGATTAGAGATTCTGTAATTAGCCCGAGTTATAACATCCAAAATTACCAGAAGATGAGATACTTCCAAAGAGATTTTAATTTATCATGAATGCTAAAAATATATTATAAGATCATTCACATATCCAATTGAAAAATCATGTAAAAATGTATCCTATAACCTAGAAACAATCTTATGTACCAATGTTTTCCATATTGTAGAAAAGGTTTTAATTTTTTTTTGAATGAATAGATAGTAAATCAAATTTTTTTTATCCCACCACATCAATGGTGGGAAAGAAAATATGTGTCAGAAACTATTTCCCAAGTGGTTTCCAAATGATGAGTGGTTCCTGTCAAGAAAATCAGTGTAGAAAATCGATGAAATTGGGATAGACTATAACATAGATTAAGAAAAAAATTCTCTTTTCTAATCGTTGGAGTTTCTATAAATTTTTAACCAAGGAATTGAAATGATGTAAATAAATGTAAACCCATGATAATAAAGGATTCTATAATTTAGGGGGGGATAAAATGTAAAAAAATAGAAGACATGGGATAGGGATGTGAAATTCAGAGGAGGTTAAATGTTTTGACGAATTCTGAAAGTATTATAACTAGAGTTTTCACTATTATAAATAGTTATGGTGGCAACCAATAATTAAAAAAGAACCTGATAATTTATAGATAAGAAACAAAAATGGGATTTCTAATAATAAAATAATGTCATAATGCAGTCTTGAAATGTGGACAAATAAAATGATTATTAAACAAAATTTCACCTATTGGAAAGAGGTTTTATCCCTAAATTCATCCATGATTCCAAAATAAATAAATATTATGGATTTATATTTTTTTATGTTTGAAGATGAATGGTCACAAAAATAATAAATTTATGAAAATACTTCCTAGAAATATTTTATATGTTGTGAATGAGACGACGATTCAAATAAAAAAAGTGGAATGTCATGTGAATTTTCTATGTATAAGATGAAGAAACATTCCAGATTAAGAGGAACCTATCGATCTAAATGTTTTTTATATGAAACTAATGTTTTCATTTATTCATTGTTATTTTTTTAGTTATTACCAATCATTTAGTAAATTTTAGGACAAGTTTTCATCATCATGGATTTTGATGATTTACATTTTAATAAATTGGTGTTCATCCCATGAGGTGTTGATTTTATAAGACTATAGGTTTTCCATTCACACTCTCATCCATATTTATATAATTTGAATCAGTAATAGGGAATTCATGGATAATATAAAAATGACACAAACAGGGATATATTATTGTGAACATGGAATTTTCGATATGTTTGCTATGATTTTTAAAGGATTCTTCATTTCATTTATAAATCTGAATGCTATTTTGATTATTTAGAAATATTTGGATTGATATCACATGTGAGCATGTGTTATCTAAATATTAAACAACGTTGGATATTTCACTCATTTTTTCTATATTGGACTAGTTAACTTAGTCATAGAGTTTATTAGATAATATTTATTTTCTATGTATCATGTTATTTCATCCCTATCATTTAAAATAGGTGAAGATATTTTTTATAAGTAATATGGGTCTAGAAGATTCCACAATGTTCCATTAAATTTTATTAAAAATAAGGGGAAGAGAATATAATATTCCACATATTGAATTCAATAATTTTAGTGTATATTAAAAAAAATGAAATTATGGAGATTTTTTTGATCAAGTGAAACAGTTTTTTCCATTTTTCAATTTTTGAAGGAAGTTGAAGTGGTGATGAATAGATAAATGGTATGGATTTTTTAATGTAATATGTTATCACAGTTAATAAATTTTCCCAATTTTGAATTTGAAATTTTTTGATGTCACGTTATGTTCCATGAATTTTCAATTTTGACACCCTGTTTACTAAATCATGTATAAGATGATGTCCATTAAAAATGTTTTGAATCATCAAGATATTGAATTGATGGTTTCCACGTATGATGAATTTATTATTTCATTAGGAATGAATTTAGGGACATAAAAGTAATAATTTGTCATGATTTTCCATTAAAAAGTATTAGTTTAGAATGTGTAAAATTAAATTGGTTCAATTAATAAAATTTTAGGGTCAACCCACAAGCCTTCTAAGGTTTCCTGGACTAAGGGAACATCTCGGACAAAAATCCACCTTTCCCTATGATACCAGTCCTATTTTTTCAATAGGAGGTAAAAGGGAGGTAGACTAATGCATAAGGCCTACAGAGGAGTGAGCCTGTATACAATGTTTTGTGGTGGCGATGGCGCCACCATTTGTGGTGGCCTGGTTGATGAGAGAGATTTCATGGGGATGTTATAGTGTGGTTTATGAGTGGACCCATATACTCTCCATTAGAGAGGTGAGGTAATACAAAATGTAATAAAGGATCCCAATTACACCCTCATGGTCTATTTCATACATGATATTGTCGTCATTATTCGAATTCATGAAATGGGTTAGACATTTCTAGTAAATATTATCCCACTACTATATGTCTTCTGATAATGGTAGATATGTGATTTATCCCATTTCCAATTGGAAGTCTTCGTCTTATGTGTGTTCTTCAACCATTGATGAAGATAAAATTCAATGATTATATACAATGGATGACACCAATGGCTCCATCGATATCCAATGATCCATGTTTGTCGTAGATACCTTCCAAAAATGGTTTCTATGCCTATTTTGTTTTTGCATATACCATAGATCTTGAGTCGTGTGGTCTCCTGGTGAAGAAGAGTGTCCTGGACGATGTAAATTTTGATATTTTTGTGCATGTAAGTTCAAAATGTTCATTAATGAAGCATCGAATTACATTCAAGAAATAAAAATTATGATATCAAAATGAATTTTTGGGAGAATTATTTTTTATTGATTATACACGTATGGATATTTAATGAAACTGAGCTATGAATAGTGAGTTATGTTAGAGTCATTATGCATTTGAGTACTTTCACAATAGAACTGGACACCGGATAATTTTGTGTACTCATGTTGAGATCTGATTCCAAGTAAAAAAATAATGTGACTTTGGGAATATAAAATATACATGAAGTAACATTATACCAGATTCCAATGGTATATGAGGTGAGGTGTTTATCATTTGTGTTAAATTTTGAGTTTCATTATTTTAGAATCATGTATACAGAGGAGATATATTATTAGACCCTAGAATTAAACATTGCATAATCCAGATATAAATAAATAATTTTAATTTAATTCACATTGAGTAAATTTTCATTTTTTTAGATTTAGAGAAATTGGTCATCAATTATACATAACATAATGAATATTACATGCAGACATTTCTTCTCAATATCCATTTTTTCATAATACAAAAACAACTTAAAAAGAAACATGGAATCATTTCCTATTTTAAAAGTATAACTATTCTGTGCTCTCATCGTTGAATATATTCTTCTTCGTGCCATATAAATTAGATATCAAAACATGGAATGAGAATAAAAAGCTCAGTAAGGGATACAAAAAGAAGAAAAACTATCAGTATAGGGATATAATTGAAACCATGAATACATTATAATGAAGTAAAACTTTTCACCTGTAAGAAGTTGTAAATATACTTCACCAAATATAAGATCATTTATAATCCTTTTGTAACAAAAATATTACCATAAGTCCTAGAGAATGAAAAATATAACAAATTTAGGTAACAATGGAAATAAAAAAACGTAAATGGAATAAACATAATGTAAATTTACAAACATATCACTAAATGGAATTTCCAAGCAACCGAAATCCATACCCAATGCATTGGAGGTTATAACGTAACTACCAGTCCACGTTTATCACACAACCATCCGTAATTTAGTTTATCACATAACCACACGTCTTAGTTTATCACGTAAACAACTATCAAATTATAGAGTACCATTTCATAATCATATCACATTATACAAGAATAAAACAAAAATATCATTTCCACATTGCAACCAAAAGAGGTGAATTTAAGATATAGAAATATTCAATCCATCGACAAAACCATTAAAACATTAAAGTAAGGGAATTTTGAATAAATGATTCCCAAACCACTTTGAAATATTTGAGAAGAATTTAAAAATTAAAACACTCAATTATATATAAATAAATCCTTAAAACCATTTTGAAAACATGGACATTAATGATAATGATTTTTAAAAATAACCCATTAAAACATTTTAAATGATGATTTAGTTAATGAATCCCTTACCTCTAGAGAAATAATTGTATAAAAATGAATAAAGTATGAAATTAAATTAAACTTATATTATCATGATAATAATGAGATCCATGATATAATATGTCAATGGGAAATATATACACCATATTAAGGTGAATTGGTGCAAAATAAAATAAGTCTCAATGCAATGTAAATTGAAATAAAATCCCTTAAAATGTTCGTATAGCAGGAATAAGGATTTATAAAAGGTGTTTTTTTTTGTTTCAAAATCATATGCATAAAAATTTAATTGGAAATTAAAACATAAATAAATAAATAGTGATTCCTCAAATAAAAATTTCATAACATAATCAATGATGTATGTGTAAACCCCAATGAGTGGAAATTGATTTTAGAAATAACCTTACAAAGAACAAATTTTTAATCAAATAGATAAAATATGTTTATTAAATATAAATCCCACTAAATCAGTAATATATACACTATAAGATATCGAAATTAATTTCTCACATAATTATAGCATGACTTATTCATGTAATAGCAGATCAACCCATTGAATGGTAATTGGGTTAAGAAGTTCCATTATAAATATCATTTTTTAATCAAATAGATTGAATATGCGTATTCAAATTAAATCCACTTCAATAAACTATAAATACAAGATAATATGAAAATTAAATTCTCACATAATCGTTGAATGACATAATTAAGAAGTAAAATATCAACCCAAACAATGGAAATTGGGTTAAGAAGTTCCCTTACCTTAAGTTTGTCATGTCTCATCCATTCATTATATTTCTGAATTATAAACATATGTTAATATCCAAATTATTAGTAACCTTGTCAATTTTTTATATTCATTTTATATTACTTATAATAATGTTAAGAAAATTACATCGTTTTTTATGTTCATATCAGTCGGTATGTTGATATTCAATACTTGAGTTGAAAATGAACTTATTTGATATAAATTGTCTTTGTGGTAAAAAGGAAATTATCTCTAGAAACATATTAATGATGTAAATATAATATATATCCATTATTTCTATACTTATAATATCCATAATATTAGGAGATATGAAATTAAATTCACCAATCAAGGAGATGGTAGGCCGTACGTATGGATGAATGCTACTTTCGTTTCTTTTTTATATTATACGAATAATAATAAAATGATATAAAATTATATTAGAATAACATTATTTTATTAAAAATGTATGTAAAATATGTTTAATAAAACCATCATTTATACGTTCCATGTATAATATAAATGAGTCTTATCACTTTAGGGGCTGTAGACCACACTTCCTCGAATGAAATTAATGTATTTAAACATCCTGGAAAGCATAAAGGTATATTGTATATAATATTTAAAGAAGAGTATATATTATAAATATTTTATAAAATATTAAATACTTTTTAATCCAAATAGCCACAATGAGAGGTTGTAGGAGAATAATTAACATTTATCGTTTCGTGAGGGAGCAGTTCACCGTACACAGAAACAGTATGTTCGTATCTATTAGATGACAGTGTTTGTTGTTGTAGTTCGAATCATTATCATAAAAGAATCCAATTATATTTAGAATACTTGTGTTTTTATGTAATCAATTAATAATAAGATCATATGAAATGTATAAAAATAAAGTAAAGGAACATGAGGGAAGACATTAACTCAAAATAGGGTAACATCATTTGATTTGAAACAAAATAAATTCTTGAATTGCCATATTTTCTGGGTAAAACATATAGGAGTAAGGTAGGGATTTTTGGAATTTATTTTAGTATAACTTTTATTAGAAAAGGGTATTGAGAGGTGTGAGTAAGTGGGTATAAGTGGTGTCCTTTTATAAGATGATTGTAGGTCACATTATAATGGTCTTAACATATTATATTATTATAAAATTATTTTCAAATTATGATAGTTCTGAAGTAAAATATTTTTAGGATAATATGAGGATGGGTTAAAATCCTCTCAATAGATAGGTCTTATACATGTTTAGTTTACAAAGATAACATTATCTTTTAGAATTAACCCTTTGTAAAAAACATTAACTCCTACCATGTATTATTGTATTTTCCAAATATATGGTGACTATAGTTAATAAAGAATTACAATAGAACCATAAGTTGAAAATTAATATAATTTTTAACATTATATAAGTCATTTGGATGAATATTAAAATATTCAGGACTATTATATCATTTAATAAAATAGTATTACATTTTTAAAAAATCAATTATGTCAATTTTTACACTATATAGTAATTTATTTTTGATAAATTTATAAAAACATGAATCCATAAAACAAAATGAATTAAATCAAAATTAATATTTCATATTAATATATACAATTATATGATGGAATAAAAATCTCTAAATTACATTTATTTTAATATTTATAATATCCCTTATTTGAATATTTCATTAATATGCTAATCAATGCATCATCATTGTGTCATAAATAAATTTATTTCATAAATATATAAAATTATAATTAAATTACCTAGATGATGGAAATAATTTTATACATATAATGATTATTTATAGTCATATAGATCAATTATATATTGTTGTATTAATGTTGTTTTATTAAAAGATAAATGTTTATCTTATATTTCCCATTTCACAAAATTAAATATTATTAAATTTCATTGTCACACCCAAATGGCTCCCAAATGCCAAAATTTTGGCCTAAGGATGATCATGGTTTGAAATATCTCATCCAATAGGATTAGGACACATTTTTGGGCAGTTTTATATTATTATAATATTATTTATTAACCAAATTTACCAAATTTACCATCTAACGATTGTAAATAAAAATAATTACTGATTTTACAAGTCATAATGTACAAAAATAAAAGGTACCTGTTAATAATATTTGGAAATTTATATTTCAAATGTGGAATCCATTTTTCCAAATTCAAAACAGATAAATTGTAGAAATTTATTATAAATTAATTTACATTTCCAAAACCAGAAAATGTATTTTTAATTAGTAAAGACTACCAAAAGGTAAACATGTGTTTATGTTAAATTTAAAATTATTATTAATTATAATGTCCCCAATTGGATTAAATGATTAAATATATTATGTTTATACTTTAAATCAATTAATTAATATTATTTAAACATATAAACTATCTTGGTGTGAAATGATTTTTCAATTAAAATTTTGTTTATTTTTCTTATTCATCAAAATAGGATAATAATCCGAAAAATAAAACATATTGGTCCAAATAAAATTTTTATGTCCCTATTCTAATAAAGTATTTTATTTTTTCAAATAGAATATATATAGTTGTTTATAAATAAACTTAAAAATGTATTCCCATCACTATGCCAAAAAACATCATTTTTATAAAAATAATTTCTTTATCCCAAAAATTGAATTTGTTCTTATATAACATATAGTAAAAAATAATATGAATTTAAAACATTATATTAAATATATAACATATATTCTTCTTTAAATTAAAATTCATAAATAACGATATTATTTTATAATCACAATTATTCTATTTTTAAATAGGTTTTCATAAAAAAAAAATTATATTCAATTGGGTATTATATCCATTTCTAATAATATTTGAAACCAATGAATTGTTATTTAAAAATGAGTAATCATATTTTCATAATTTAATTGATACTATTTATTACCACTATTCCAACAGATAGATAATGATGGTAAAATTTAAATTATAATATATATTTTTTCATTTATGCTCGAGGTAGTGGATCATGTATGCTATTGAACAGATTTTTTTTCCCTTAAACCATGGGATGTTACGTCATTCCCCCTTTTAAAATTTATTCCTTCGAAATTTAAAAAATTTCACGGTAACTTCATTAAAAAAATTCCACATCAAAAAAACACGTAAAAAACTACAACATTAAATGAAATAAAGAGAAGTAAAATGTTCATCAAAGATAACAAATTATAGGGTTCCGTATAAAAAATGTATATGGATGAAAATATAAGTTTTATATTCTGATGGAGATTGATAGAAAACTTGATCAGGTGATTTTTAAAAATAAAATAACCATAAACTTGTGGTGGGTTAAATTTTCTTGGATTTCCAAGGTGGAAAAGAAAATGGAAAACATTTTTGTTTAAATATCCCATTAATATTGTTGATTAAAAATTTTATTACATAGAATAAGAACACAAGGAATCATATACAGTTTCCAATTAGAGCATCATACATTAATAAATATCTAACACAAACTAATATTTTCTCCAAATGATGATTATTAAAGATGACTTGGTCACACCAGAAGCACTAGAATCAACATATAGAGAATATCATAACCCCCCAATGATGAACTATATATTTACCCTAACATTAGACATTAACCCAAAACCAAAAAATTTAGAAAGTTTTCAGATAAATCCACCTAAATAATAATCATTTTTAAAATAAATAATACTCTTAATATCCAAAATTCAATGAAATATGCCCAAAGATCGAAAAAGACCATTCAATAAAAAATTTTCATTGCATTTATTCAAAATAATCCTAACTAAAATTTGAATAAAAAATTCAGATGGATATGATCACATAGTCCTCTATGATAAATCTTAATATTTTTCACTAATTAATATAGACTACGCTAATTGACTCATACATAAATGTAATTAAACAAATCACATATTGTCTATTATAGGTAAATAATTTCATAAAATAACCAAAATATGCATTTTTCCCCAGTAAAAACGTTAATTTTTAAAAAATAAACTTCTACCGTTACTCTTCAAATAAAATCGCAAAGTATTCTATTTTACATTTGCATACAGTATTCCCAAATGAGATAATATCTTTTAAAATTACATATATCACATATTCACAAAATAAGTTTCTCATTCTATGGATATTCATTTAATAAAACAGAAGTACCCAAAACCAACATAATATTTATCTATAAAATCAATTAACTAAAAAGAATAATTGTTCTTCGATTACCACGGCCTTTTTGGACGTGATTAGTTGTCACTCATCATGCTGGTTTCCCTTTTTATAAAACTAAAAAATAACTCTAACATGATTTAGCAAAAATGGTTGTCTTATAATTCTCATTTTCACCCGTAATCATAATTACATCAATATATTTATTCATGAAATCTTATATACACTGATATTTTTTATTTCTGCCCCATATAATAAAATATAAATATTTCTAATGAAAGAACATTGTATGTTGATCATGGTGTTCACGACGATTCATCATCATCTTGATCACGTAGAAATATGATCCATGAATTGAAACTATGGTTTAGAGATCCTTCAATATCATTTTCATCAATTATCCAAATATAGTTGTACAACCTGGGTCATATGGGTGTTCACAGAAAAATTGTTTATGAAAGTAATCATGTTTGACATATAATTTCAAAACATCTAATAAAACGTGATTTTAATAAAATAGCATGACCAAATTTGAGTTAAAATATTCAATCAATTATCATTTTATAACGCCATTAGTATTTTATGAATGTCTATATTTCAAAATCAAATATTAATTGGTTACGCAAGGGCCTCCTTCTTCCGTGCCATTTTCAAAATTTAATATTGTTCAAAATATTGTGGTAACATAATATATTTGAAAAATGACTTTATAATATTTACTCTTCTTGAAAAAATTAGAGTATTGATAAAATATGATTTGATTAAATAAAAAACATGATCTAAAAATTGATCGAGGTATAGTGTATGGGTTTGATATATCAAAAAACTTTTTGAATGTGAGTTTTGTGCTAGAAAATGTTTTGTAATCATCTGAACATGACTTCATAATAGTTATTGCAAGCATGTCATCATGAAAATACATGAATGCTGTTTGAGATCTTCCTCTACAATTTTGACAGACATTACAAGATCTGAAATTTTTTTGAACCAATTATTTAACTATAATAATTTAGAAAGAGACATACGATGTTGTTATCCATAACTCGTAATCCCAAATGTTGTATAAACCATCCTCTGATACAGATAATAAAGCCCCTACCTTAAACATTACTTAATCGTTAGATAAGTTGTTAATTAGTTATTAATTCACATCAATATTCTTTTTAGTTTCAGAGATTTAGAGAATTTTGTCATGAAATATACATAACATGTTGAATATTACCAGTAGAATATTATACTCACTAACCATTTTTAGTAAAACAAAAACGTTTAATACATAAACATTATATATTTTCATTTTTTTAGAAAATAACTTTTCCTCCATCCCATCCTTGACTATTTTATTCTTTAAGTCTTCTAAAAAGAGTTTCAAAACCTTGGATGAGCATAAAAAGAATATTAAAGTATTAAAAAGGATGGAAAACTGTTAGTCTTGGTATAACATGAAAACAATGTTTACTTTATCATAATTCAATACTTTCAACATTTAAAAAATTTAAAATATAAATCACTAAATATAAGATCATGGATAACATTTTTGATTCAAAAATATTACCATAATTCCCATAGAAAGAATCATATAACAAATATAGGTAACATGGGACATAAAAATACATAAATGGAATAACCATACGGTTGAATTCCACATAGATCACTAAATAGAATAGCCATACAGTTGACTTACATTCACAAGGCATTGGTTGTTATAATGTAACCTATCCTCCTTAGTTTATCATGTGACCACCTGTAATTTGATTTATCACATAACCACCCATCTATTTTCATCACTTAACCACCCATAAAATGTACATGTACCATTTAATAATCATATCACAGCAAACAAGCATAAAGGAAAAAAAATAACATTTCAACACTACAACCACAAGAGATCATTTTAATATATATAAATAGTCAACCCATTTCCAGAACCATTAAAATATTTAATAAAGAGAATTTCAAATAAATGTTTCACACACCAATTTTAATATTTTGAAAGGAATTTAAACAATAAAGCACTCATTTCCATATATATAAATCACTATTACAAATTTTAAAACATTGACATTAATGGAAAATATTTAAACAATTAAATCTTAAAAACATTTTAAACGGTGGTTTATTTAAAGAGTCATTTACCACCTGATAAATAATTGAATAAAAATAATTAATGAATAAAATTAAATGAAGAATATCATATCATTATAATAATGATATTCATGATATAATATATCAATGTCTTGAATATACATCATATAAATGATAATTGGTTCATAAAAACAAATAAGTCTAAATGAAATGTAAAATGAGATGAAATCAATTACCTAGTTCTTGTAAGTGAAATAAGGATTTATAAATGGTAATATTATTTTTATAAATAGTATATCCCTAAAATTGTAAGTGGAAATTACAACATAAATAAATAAATTAGGATTCCACACATAATCATAGCATAATATAATCAATGTTGTATAAGTAAAACCCAATGAGTGGATGTTGAGTTTAGAAATTCCATTACAAAGATCATTTTGGTAATAAAATAGATTGATTATGTGTATTAAATATAAATCCTAAAAAAATTATAAATACATGTTAAGATATCAAAATTCATGTATCACGTATCCATAGGATGACATAGTCAAGTAGTAGAAGATCAACCCAATTTAATGAAATTTGGTTTTGAAGTTCCCTATAAAGACCAATTTTTTAGTAAGATTGATTGATTATTCATATTAACTATAAATACACATAAAACTAGTTTAAATAGATGATTATATATCAAAAATAATTTCTCGTATAATAATAGAACGTCAAAATCGTGATGAAAAATATCAACCAAAAAAATGAAAATTGGGCTAAGAAGTTATATATCTTGAGTCAGACTTGTCTCTGGAAATCTATATATTCCTAAATAATAAAATTATTTTAATTTATACTTCATTTACAAACTTTTTCATTTTTACTATTATGTTTATACTACTCACAATCTGGTTATAAAAATTATAAAATTATTGATGTTCATATATGTTAGTTTGTTAATATTTAGTACTTGAGTCGAAAATGAAATCGTTTGTTGTAAACTATCCATGGGTTCAAAATTCCATCATATATAAAATAGTTTACATGAATTAACTATCATATATATCTAGTATATATGTATTTATAATATTCATAATATTTGGAGATAAGAAATGAACTTCACCGTTCATGGAGATGGTAGGCTGTATATACACAGGAACCCAACTTTTAGTTCACTGCCATATTAAAAGGATAATAATAAAATGATATACATGTATATTATAATAGATTTATTATATTAACTTTATAATTGTCTCTTGGGATTAATAAAATCATCCATTATATACTCTACGTATAGAATGAACGAACCATATCACTTTGAGGGGGCAGTTTTCCACACCTCCTCAAATAAAATTACAATATTTACACATTATGGAATTAATAAAGGTATGTTGTAAATAAAAATTATAGATTCATAAAGTCAATATAAATATATTATATATCATATATAAATAAACCTCCATCATAATTTCTTCCATGAGAGGTGTTAGGTGAAAATGAACTATCATCTTTTTGTGAGGTTGTAGTTCTTCATACATAGAAACAGTGTGTTCGTATCCATTAGATAGATGTGTGGATAAGTGTAGTTATAATACTTCTCATAAATACATCATAGAATATTGAGTATAATATTGTTGTTTTGTAATCAAATAATAATAATATAATAGGTATTGGAGAAGTAAAATAATGGAAAGGAACATGAGAGAAGACGTTACCTCTAAATCGGGTAACTTCTTTTGTTATGAGCCAAAAGGCATCCTTGAATTGCCTTCTTCCCATGGTAAGGAACCTAGGAGGAAGGTATGTATTTTGGGAGATTATATGAGAATATATTGGATGAGACAAGGGGTTTTAGAGGTTTGGGTAAGTGGTTTGAGGTGGTTTCTATTTATAAGAGGGAGGAGAGGCACTTTTGGAAGGTCTTGAAATATTTTTTTATTATAAAATGATTAACAAATAATAGTAGATCCAAAGTAAAACATTTCAAGATTAAGATGATTATTGGTATAAATACTCTCTTACAATAGGTTTTAGTGTAACACCCCAAACATCCATGGTATGTTTCCCTTTAAATTACGGAATATCTTGTGTTGTACGAAACTTGCAATTTTAACACATCATGACTGATAAAACTAGCCTTTATGAATAGTAATCTCATTTTTTTTGAAATATTATAAATTTTATTTTTAAAAATGGATATAATTTTTGGATTTGGAATATCAAAATTAGCTCAGGGTGAATTTTGGGAATTTTTCTAAAATCATTCAATATTTGATGAATAGTGAAAACACTACTTTATTGTTTAAAATCGAATTTTTATTTATATAATAATTAATCATAATTAAATTTATTCTATGTCAAAATAGATACATAATACAAATATTATTTCAATACAATTAATTGGATTAATTTTATAATAATACTCGATTTATAACATTTTATTGAATTTGTTTTAAAATGTTTTATCCACTTACTAGGCACTTTGACAAATTTGCATAAAACATAATTTCACTTTTATATGAATTGAATTTTAAAAATAAGAGAGGAATGATTGATATCAGTAAGTAAAATATTGTTCTATAAGATGAAAATAATTTTTTCTAAACAGTAACATCTGATTTTTTTTACCACAATTAAATGAAAATAGGGTATTTAAAGGAAAAAATGGCATTGTTATTATCTAGACACGTGTCCTAATTCTATTGGATAAGTGTATTTTTACCCAAATATTCATTAGGAATAAAATATCATCCTTTTGGTCCACTTGTATTAGATTTGGTTTTTTATTATTACGTTATTTAATGAAGAGTTAAAAGTGTTAACTTCCATGTTTAATAATTAAACAATTTGTAATATATGGTTATACATAAGATAAATTTGACTATAGATCTTCATTAGAAATATAAAAAGATATTATATATAATTGTATTTTATTTTTTACATTTAGACATTAAATAATTAAATTTATTTATGACACAATGATGATGTCGTAATTACCATATTAATGAAAAATTTAAACCATTGATATTATAAATATCCAAATAAATATAAAATGAGACATTTGATGAATTAAAAAAAATTATAGGTTAATATGACATGTTAGGGTTGATTATATAAATTTCTATCTGTGTTATAAAGTTGTTATGACTTCCAAAAAAATACCAAATAGTGTCAAAATTGACATAAATGAGTTTTTAAAACAAATACTGTATTATTAAATGATATAACTGTCCAAAAATATAAGTTTTGGCCAAAGGTATTATATAATAATTTTTTCTCATTAATGAATCACTTGGGGTTCTGTTAAAATTTATTGTATGTTTATTAACCATATTATATAAACATACAGGGATACATTGTAAATGATAAACAATTTTAAAAAAATTGAAATATAAAAGATAAGGTTAATATGGAGATGTATACCTATCTAAACACTTTTTTTGAGAGGTTTGCAACCCATAAACACGTTATCCTTGAAATAAATCATTTTTGAGCCATTATAAACTAAATACAATTGTATAATAAAATAATATTTCATTCTGTTCCTAAAGTAACCATGACCTCTCTTATAAAAAGGTACTTCCCTTTCTCTCAGAATAACACCTCCAATTCCATTTGGATCATCCATACTTGGCTGAAATATCAACCCAACTCCCCTCCCCTATAACTAGAGGCCATACATTTATCAGAAATCCAACATAAGGATCCCCTTTGATCAACTTAAAAGGAAACACACGAAGAAAAAGTAATAATTTCACCACCTCTTTTAAACATCTTTTCTTCTTCCACATCCACTTTCTTTGTTGTTTCCATATCAAAATAATAACTCCAGTACCCTATAAAAAATATGATGTTGTTATAATTTTGGTACAACCATATTCTTTATTATATCCATCTTATGAATGACAAGTCATAGTATGTGCATACGTCCGTCTTACATTCTCCATGTCGTGGCGTAGTTTGTTATTTAAACACTTCATTATTTGGATGGGTATAATAATGACTATAAATGATGTAAATAATAAATAAATAATGTTAATGATTATGTATATAAGATATAACATCCAATTACATATGATTTCCCCAACAATTGAATGAAATTGTTGCTCGTGTTTACGTACAGATTACCGTCTCCATGAACGCGATGAAATTCATTCCCCATCGTAACCATTCAAGAATAATTTTCATTCCTTAATTAAAAATAATGTTTAAGAACTTTATATCATTCTGGATATTAATTAAATACATCATATCTATAACAAACATGACTTACGTAACAAAACATACAATGGGAAAAAAATTAGTTAACTCCCAAAACAATGATACTACTAAAATATTATAAACAAAGTGATATTAGAAGATCATACATGATATAATATTTATGTATGGGGTTCTTGTATAAATTACTAAAAATTATTTAACTATATTACATGTGGTTAAATTTCCCCCAACCAAGGAAAATTACATGGTAAGGTTTAATTCTACACTCTTTTCATTATCTGAGGTTGTTTATACGTGAGTATCTACTAGGAACTCATTATCATCCACATTTGTGTTTCTTAAAAAATGTATTTCAATACATTTTTATTATTTCATAGGATATGGGTTAAATTGATTTATACCACTGTTTTAATTTTAATATGTTTTTATGGAGGATTCGATCCATTGTTTTCCAAACAAGGTCCTTTATAACCTTTTAAACAAAATTAAGGAAAGTTTTTTTAACTTATGCAGATGGTGCATCTATTTTATTCCATAATAACACCATCAATGCTTTAATTACAAGTATATAAGTATATTTTAAAAATAAATATTTCTTTTATAATTATATTACTTTTAAATGATTTCAAAATATAAAGATATATTTCTCTCAAACAGCTTTGATTTCATCTATGTCAACATCCTTGGATGGATTCTAAACTTTTTTGAAGTTGATTTACTATGATACAAATCTTCCATATTGTATTGATGGTTTTGGGGTATGTTTGACTGTGGATGTATTATTTTTATACCATTCACGGTTTATAACTAAATTGTTAACGTTTCAACTACTAGTTTTAATAATAAAGTTTATGTTATGTTTCAACTTTTATATTTGTGGAATGCATTGGAATTACTAAGTGACAGGTAGAGCCCGATATATCTCCAAGATTCATCGGTATTTATCATGAGAAAAATTAGTGTCTTGGAACAAGGCCTTGAAAAAATATTGTTTGTAGTCTTGGCATGATTCCTTGAATATGTGGTTATAACATCTGGATTTATGCATTCCATCATTATGAAATTGGATATTGATATTACATGTGATTATTAAAATAATATAATATCCACGTGAATAAGTAAATGGAATTATTTGATTTAACTTTTCCATATTATGCTGAAGTGTATGTTTAAAAATATTATGTTTTTGTCTTATAAATTTCTTTAAATGTTTATTCTTATTTATGATAGTTTTCACTACATTTTTATCCTTACTGATCTTCTGATATCACCCCTTTCTATGATTTATTTTTTCCAGGATGCGAAGAAATATTTTATAACTGACTTGCAGGGATAGTATAAGGGAGATGAATGTGATAAAATGAGACACAATGTTGTTATTTTTATTTCATAATGTAATGTAAAACTTATGTGTGTATCCAGTACATCCGAGGATACTAAACTATTAGGACTTTCCCTTGTGATCCTGCCAATGTTATGTAAGAATGGTCTGACTATAGGTATCTAGGGTCCGAATGTTACAGTTGGTATCAGAGTAAGTTTATTAAAAACCATTGTAGCTAGATTTAGAAAAACACTAATTAGAGAAGAATACCCTAAGATATTTTTATGATTAGTGTTGAAGAACTTACTATAATTTTGGTAATGTAGAAATTTTGTGTATTTACCAAGGAATTAATCCTTGTATGGATAAAAGTATATAGATGTGGCTCTGTTATAGAAGTCTATAAGAGTGATAACTCCGACATGGAGTTTCGAGCATGACCCGGGGTATCCTGGTTCACAACAACAAGCATTTCTGCACTCTTGGTTATGACACTCCTGGAGGATATGCTTAGGATAATTCATATTTACTTTACAATCCATCAGGAAGGATTTATGAGTATATACCTCCTCAAAAACACATTTTTATGAATATGGATTGTATCAATAAACTATTCAATTTATGTTAAATGTTTTTCATGTTTGGAATTATGTATTGAGATTCATAAACTAATATATTGTATGCCTTTATTTAGAAATGGCGCATAGTGGAATGAATGGAAATCATATCAAGGAATGTAATTCGTGTAAGGATTTCCTTCTTACTCAATATAATTAATGTGGATATGGTGATACAACTGGTGTTGATCATCATATAGCCATACTTGGACAAATCACTTAGGATATGAATATTAACTTTAACCGTATAAAGCACCCTGATGCAAAATGTAGAGGGTAAATGTTAGACCGCATCATAAAGAAACACCCACCGACATTATAGTGGACTACAAATCCATTTTTAGATGAGAAATGGATAAGTTCCTTAGAGAAAATATTTCATGCATTGGGGTGTCGTGAAAGGGAAAAAGTTGTCTTGGTAGTTTATCGAATTACATGAGATACAAATCAATAATGTTCACTAATTTGAAACCAAAAGGATTATTAAGAAGAATAAAATATAAATGGTGGGAGTTTAAATATGTTTTCTTAGAAAAATACGTTCCTCATGACCATTGAGTGGATACGAGAAGACAATTTTTGAGTCAAAGGAAAATAGAGGATGGGAATGTGACAAAGTATTAGGCTTATTTTACAAGGTTAGTAAGGCATGTATCAGATTATATACATAACACAAGGAGTAATATTGATAGATTATTTGATGTCTTAAAACCATATCTTTATCGATCATTACTCTTGCAATCCTTCCTATCGTACAAAGATATTTTCTCATTTGCAATCACGAAAAAAAAGAATTCTCTATGTCATATGACTTTAAATAAATGCAAGAGAAGAACAGATCTGCTGAACACTCAAGAAATGGAAATAAGGGGAAAAAGGGAAAAGAGGAATTTCCATCTTATAGGAAATTTGGTAAGAAACACCCTAGTACTAGCCTAAATGGAATACGATTCTGTTACAAGTGTGGTAAAAAAGTCAACCAAGCTCATGATTTTATGGGAAAGAAAGAGGATGTCAATATTGAATGATACAATTGTAGGGAAAGGGTCATTATGAAAATGTATGTCCTAAGCGCCCCAGAAACATACCTTAGAGAAGGCCATGTGTGTAAGGACAAGCTTATGTGATCACTACTACTATGGTTGAATCTCTGAATGACGTTGTTGCAGGTAATTTAATGTTTTCCTCAAATTTATAAAATGCAATATTGGATTCTAGATCATCAAATTGTATCATATATTTATAGATTGCTATGAAAATTAGATATTACCAATTTCATTTAACAAATGAGTTGTTAGTAAAAACACCTAAAGAAAGTATCATTGCAAAAAAGTGTTTTGACTCAGTTCCGATTAGAGAATATAAAGGTTATTTATCTTCATATCTCATTGTGATACCCATGATTGAATTTGATATAATCATCGGTATGGATTGTCTTTTAGCCCAAGTATTGAAAATTTATTGTAAGAAGAAGGATGATACAATTTTTGATGATGATAAGGAGTACCTAATATTTAGAGAGGAAACGTCACGATCAGATTTTTATGTAGATCCACACCTAGTAGCTCTAATAAATTCAATTTTTAGAGAGTAAGAGAATAAAATAACAATGGGTGTAGAAATGAATTTTCAAATAGGGGATGTACATATTGTACAAGATTTTTTTGATGTGTTTCAACAGGATTCACCTATATATCCTCCATAACAAGAAATTGGGTTTTCCATTTATTTAATTCATTGATCTAGGCAAATATTGATTAAAATTTATAAAATGGCCATTATGGAATTTGGGGTTCTAAAGAAACCACAAGAAGAATTGATTAATAATGGATTTATTCACCCTGGTGTTTCTCTATGGGGAGCCCCAATTCTTTTTATTAAGAAGAAATATGGATATATGAGGTTATTCATTGACTGTAGAGAGATAAATGGTATAACAATAAAGAACCAGTATACCATACCTCACATTGATGATTTATTAGATATATTTCATGGAGAACATTATTTTTCAAATATTGATCGTCAATCTGGATATCATTTGTTGTGTGTGAAGAAGGAAGACATTCCTAAGACAACATTTTGTTCCAGGAATGGGCATTATGATTTTACCATAATGTCTTTTGTACTAACTAATGTTCACTCTTTTTTCATGGATCTAATGAATAGATTTTCCAAGTAATATATTGATGACATAGTATTTGTATTTATTGATGATATCTTAAAATACTCAAAAACATACAAAGATCATAAAAATCAATTGTGCACTATTCTGGAAACCCTCATAAGAAATGAATTGTATAGGATTTTTAGCATATGTGAATTCTAGAATCAAGAGTTTTATTTTCTTGGCCATATTTTCTATAAGGATGGAATCTTTGTCGATACTTCAAAGACCAAGGAATTCCAAGAATAACCATCCCCGACCAGTATAACTAATATTGGACGTTTTATTGATTTAATAGGTTATTATTGATATTTCATCCAGAATATTTCTTGATTGGATAACCCATTAACCATGGTAAAACACACAGGGTCAAATTTGATTGGAAAATTAGAGTTTGAATAATTTTTTTATGAACTGAAGAGTATATTAGTCAATTATCATATCTTGACACTACAACTGGGGAATTATGGGTTTGTTATTTATATTGATGATTCAAAAAAGGACATGGGTGTGTCCTTATGTAGAATGATAGAGTTAATTCATATGCTTCACGATAGAAAATAATTTATGAACAAAACTATCCTACTTATGATCCTTAGTTATCAGCTATAATATTTACATGGAAGATACAGAGACACAATCTCTATGGTGAAAGATGAGAGATATATAATGATCAAAAGATTGTCAAGTATATTTTCTCACAAGAAGAACTCGACATGAGGAAAATACAAGGTCTTAAACTACTCAAATATTATGATTTCATTATACATTACCAGCTACGGATGGAAAATATGGTGGAATATTCCTTGATCAGAAAGAATCATGGAGTTTTTAACAAGATGAGACTTGAAAGGGAACCTATGTTCTAGGATGTAGAAAAGATACACTTGGGAATAATCAGGGAAAGTGAAATATCAATAATTTCTCCAATGTTTGCTAATATATTTTTACTATAAAGGATAAAATTTTATTATACTGATGATGAGGAGTTTCAAAAGAAAATTAATGATTTGAACGATGGGATACTGAATGAATTTGTATATAATGATTGCATTTTGAAATCTGGGAAAAGACTTTGTGTTCCTGACATAACTGGGATAAAAAAGGAATTGTAGGATGATTCTAATTGAACCAATTTATATATACACCCTGGTATAACTAATATTGATATATATTTGAAGGAACATATTCGGGGGAACAACAATAAGAGAGAGATTTCTGATTATGTGTCGATATGTACGGTTTGTCAACAAGTGAATGTTGGAATACAACATCCTAAAGGAGTCATGACACCTCTTCCCATACATGATTGGAGATGGGATGATATTATGAGGTATTTTTTCATGGGGATACCAAAGACTCCTAGAAGGAATGATTCAATATGGTTCATTGTTGATTGTCTTACCAAGTAGCACATTTTCTTGCTAGAAGAGAATATTTACCTCTTGAACGTTTATTAAGACTATATGTTAATGAAGTTGTATGGCTTCATGGTGTACCCCTATCTTTTTTTATGACTGTTATCCCCATTTTACATCAATATTCTGAAAATGTCTTCAGAATTCCCTTGATACTGAACTTTGTTTGAGCAATACCTACCACCCTCAAACTGATGGACAATCAGAATGGACTATTCATGCCGTAGAAGACATGTTGAGATCTTTCTAAAATGAATTTCAAGGTATGTGGGATCAATATTTTCCTCTGGTAGAATTTTCCAATAATAATAGCTTCCATTCAAGTATTCAGATTACATCATATGATTCTTTATAAAGAAAGAGACGTCGAACACCAACTTGTTAGGATGATGTCGGTGAAAGAAAACTCGTTGGCCTAAAACATGTTGTGGAAACAATGGAAAAGGTGAATATTGTCCAAATACATATCAAAGAAACTCAAAGTAGGAAAAATACTTGTTGATAACCAATGGAGGGATTTAGAATTTAAAGTAGGTGATCATGTTTCCTAGATGGTATCTCTATGGAAGGGTGTTATACGATTCAGTAAGAATGGTAAATTAAGTCTAGGTACATCAGACTATCCAATATTATAGAATGAATTGGATTTGTAGCTTATCATTGGTAAATGTCGCCAAGTCTCTTCAAAGTAAATGATGTGTTCCATGTATCACTGATGAGAAAATACAAGCTTGACCCAACGCAAGTACTCACATATGAAGAAACAAAATCCGAACCCTGCTAGTCTTATTGCGAAGAGACTATCATAATTCCTCATACAATAGAACTAGTGTTGAGAAACCAGATGACTCTTCTGGTGAATGTTCATTGGAGAAATCATAAGATGGAAGATGCAACATGAGAACCCAAGGAACATATAATGAAAAATGACCTGAATCGTTTTAGGAAATAATATTCTAAAAATTTCGAGGATGAAATTATTCGAAGTAGGGGAGAATATAACACCCAAGTTCTATGATATGTTTCCCTTTGAAAAAGAAATAGCTTACGTTGTACACAATTTGTATTTTTATCACACCACAAACAATCAAACTAGCCATTATGAATAATAATACCCACTTTTTGAAAATTTATAAATTTTATTTTTCAAAATAGACTTCATTTTTGGATTCGAAATATCAAAATTATTTAAGCAGAATTTTTTGTATTTTTCGGAAAACTTTCAATTTCTGATGAATAGTTAGAACAACAGCATTATTGTTTAAAACTGATTTTTTTAAATAATTTTTTATTTTATTTAAATTTATTCTAAGTAAAAATATATACCTAATTCTTCTATTAGTTCAATGTAATTCATTGGAGTAATTTTATTATAAAATTATGTGTATAAAAGTTTATTATATTTTTTTAACATTTTTTACACACCTTCTTGGAACATTGAAAAATTTGCATAAAAAATAATTTTACCGCTTCTTAGAATTGAATTTCAAATATCCATGAGAAATGGTTCATATCATTATGTAAAATCTGGTTCAATAATATGAAAATAATATTTAGGGAATATTAACTTTTGACTTTTATTTATCAGAGTTATAATTAAATAGGGGAATAAAGTTAAAAATGATATTATTATTACCCTAACACATGTCCTAATTCAATTGGATAACTATATTATGGACAAAATCAACATTATGGATAACATATGATCCTTTTGTTCCACATGGATTAGATTAGGAAATTTATTATTATTTTATCTAAAGGATAATTAAAAGTGTTAAATTCATCGTTTAATAACGAAAGAATTTTTAATATATGGTAATAAATAAGAAAATGATGACTATAAATATTCATTAGAAGTATAAAAAGATTTAAAATATAATGGTATTTTATTTATTATTTTTGGATATTAAATATTTAAATTTATTTTGGACAAAATGATGATGTATTAATTGCCTTATTAATGAAAGACTAAATTAATTGATATTATAAATATCCAAATAAATATAAATAGAGATTTTGATGAATTCCACTAATTTTTAGGTTAATATGACACATTATGGTTGAACAAATAAATTTTATTCAATGTCATTAAGTTTGTATGACTTTCACAAATACAATATACCAAATAGTTTCAAAATGGACATAAATGGGTTTTCTGAACAAATACAATATTATTAAATGATATTATTGTCCTAAAAATAAGTGGTTCGGCAAAATGACTTATATAAAAATATATATGTCATTAATTAAACACTATGGGTTCACATTGAATTTTATAGTATGTTTATTAACAATAAAATATAATTCTACAAGGAGACATGATAAATGTTTAACTATTTAACTAATAGTTAAATCTATGAGATATGGTTAATATCTTGATCTAAACATGTCTAAAACATATTTTTTGAGTGTTGTTTGACTCTTACCCACCATATCCTCAAAATAAATCATTTTGGGACATTATAATCTGAATATAATTGAATAATAAAACAACATTTCAAGATTTTCCTAAAGTTCCCCTCACCTCTCTTATAAACGGGTACTTCACCTTCACTCAAAATCACACCACCAAAGCCATTTGGCTTAGCCAAAACCTACTCAAATATCTATCCAAATACCATAAATTCGACCTAGAGGCCTTAATTAGATCATAAATCTAACCTAAGGATCCCTATTGATCTACTAAAAAGGAAACACCCGAAGAAAAGGTAAAAATTTCACCACCTCTTTTAATGTTCTTTTCATCTTCCACTTCCTCCTTCCTTGTTGTTTCCACAAAAAAATAAAAACTCTAGTACCATATACTTACTATGATATTATTATAAATATGGTACAACCATATTCATTATTATATCCATCCTACGAATAACAAGTCTCTATACGTGCATACGTAGGGCTTACCATCTCCACGTCATGGTGTTGTTTGTTATTCAAACACTTCATTATTTGTATGGGTATAATAAATAGTATAACTGATGTAAATAATTAATGTGACATGTTATGGTTTTGGTATATATTATATTCCATCCAATTACATACTATTTCACCATCAATAGAATGATATTGATGCTTGTGTGTACGTACATATTACCGCCTCCACGAACGTGATGAAATTCATTCCCCATCATAACCATTAAAGAATAATTTTCATTTTATGTCTAAAACTAATTTTTAAGAAATTTGTATCATTTTGGATATCAATCAAATACATCCTATCAATAATAAACATGACTAATGCATCCAAATATATATAGGAAAACAAATTAGTTAACACCAGAAACCATGATACTACTTAAATAATATTAACAAAGCTATATTATAAGAACATATATGATATCATATTTATGTATGTGGTTCTTGTAAAATTTAAAAAAAATGAATAAAATATTAAAAAATAGGTTAACATACCCTTGAATAAGGACAATTACAAGGTAATTGTTAATTCTATAAACTCTTCATTATCTGAGGTTGATTATACGTGAGTATCTAATGGGACCTCATTATCATTTACATCCGTGTTTCTTTAAAATGAATTTCAAATTTTTTTACTATTTCCTAGAATATGGGTTAAACTAATTTATACCAGTGTATGACAATTTATAATATTTTTATAAAGTAATATTTCAGTCATTTTCAAAAATCGGTCATTTACAACCTTTTCAACAGAATTCCAGATATAATGTTTTTAGCTTATACGGCGGGAGCGACTATTTTCCGCCATAATAATACCTTCAAAGCTACCATTACATGAGTATACGAATTTTTTATAAAGAAATTTTTTATTTTATAATTGTTTTACTTTAAAATTATTTCAAAATAGAAGGTGATATTTCTCTCAAATAGCATTGATTTCATCAATGCCAATATGCTTTGATGGATTTTACACTTTTTTGAAGTTTAATTTTCAGGATACAAATCATACATATTGTATTGAATGTTTTGTGGAATGTTTGAATGTGGATGTCTTATATTTATACTATTCATGTATCATTTCTAATGTATTGACATTTTATATGCTAGTTTTAATACCAACATTTATGTTATGTTAAAACTTTTTCATACGTGGAATGAATTGAACCTAGTATGTGATAGGTGGAGCCGGATATTTCTCGTCGATGCATCGGCAGATTTCATTAGATAAACTACTATCTTGGAACAAGGTGATGAAAAAATCTTATGTGTACTCTTAGCATGATGCCTTGATTCTGGGGTTATAAAGCCTCATATTTTTCATTCCATCATTATGAAATTGGATATTGATATTACCTGTGATTATTCCACTGCTATAATATCCATGTGATTAAATAAATTCCATTATTTGGTTTTTCATTTCAAGATAATGTATAAGTTTATGTTTAAAGGGAATGTATTTTTTAGTTATACATTTCTTAAATGATTATGCATATTTATGAAAGTTTCCACAACAATGTTATCCTTACTGAGCATCTGAGCAGACCCCTTTCTAGGTTTTATTTTTTTCAACGATGCAATGATGTATATAATGTTTGACCTATAGGGATAGAATAATGAAGCTGCATGTGTTAAAATGAGACACAATGTTATACTTTATCATTGGATAATGTACTGTTAATCATTTTTATGTATCTAGTACTTCTAAGGCTACTAAACTGATCTGTATTTTAGGATTTGATCCCTTGTGATCATGAAAATGTTATGTAATAATTCACCAACTCTAGGAAACTATGGTTGGGGCGTTATAGTTGCTATCATAGGAGGTTTTTTTACAAACAATGGAAGCTATATTTAGAATAACTCTTATTAGATAACATTACCCAAAATTTGACATTGGAGATTATTATAAAAGAACTTCCTAGAATTTTGGTAATGTAGTGATTTTCAATATTTCCATGAAATATATCCCCTTCTCGATATGAGCATGTTGAAGCGGATCTAGAACAGATGTAACTAGGTGTGAAACCTCCTAAAATGGATTTCGTGTGTGACCTGAGGTATTCAGGTACACAACAACATGCCTTACAACAATCTTTGATACGACACACTCGAGGGATATGTATAGGATAATTCACATTTTCATTACAAAAAATTATGAAAGATTTATGAGTATATACCTTCTCAACGAAATAATTTTAATTAATATGGATTTTATACATAAACTATTCAATTTATGTTAAGTGTTTTAAATGTATTGATTTATGTATTGTGATTCACAAACTAATCTAGTGTATGCCATTTTTAAAAAATTAGTGCATGGGGGAAGGAATGGAAACTGTATCAACGCACGTAATCTATGTAGGGGTTGTCCTCTAACTCAAGATAATTATATTGGATTTCGTGATGCAACTGGTGTTGATAATCTTATCATTATACTGGGAAAACTCACTCAGGTTGTGAATAATAACCTTACCCAAATAGAGCACCCTAATATACAACATGGAGGATCAATGTTAGATTGTTCTAGAGAATAAACCTCCAAAATTTAATTGAATTACAAATCCATTTATATATGGGAAATGGGTATGTTCTTTAAAGAAAATATTTCATGCTTTGTGGAGTATTAAAATGGATATATTTGTGATGGTAGTTTATCGCCACACTAGAGATGCAGATTACTGGTAGTCATTAATTCAAAACTCAAAGGAGGATGAGGATGTATAAAATAAGGAATGGAGGGAGTTCAAAGAGATTTTTATAGAAAAATACATTACTCGTGTCCATCAAGTGGATATGGAAAGACAATTTCTCAGTCTAAGGAAAAATGAGGATGATAATGTTGCAAAGTAAGATGTTAACATTAAAAGGTTAGAAAGGAAAACAACAGATTATATACGTAATATAAGTAGTAATATTGATAAATTATTTGATGTCTTAAAATTAGATATATATAGATAATTACTCTCACAATCCTTCCTATCATACAAATATATTGTCTCATGTTCTATCTTGATAGAAAAGTAATTCTCTAAATCATACAACTTTAGAGAAAAGTAAGAGAAGAAGAGATATTCTGAACACTCTAGAAATGGAAATAAGGGGATGAAGGGAAAAGTTGAATTTCCATCATGTAGTAAATGTGGGAAGAAACACCTTGGTACTTTCCTAAAGGAAATGGGAGTCTGATACATGTGTGGTGAAAAAGGCCACCAAGCTCATGATTTCATTGGAATGTAAGAGGATGTAAATATTTAATGCTGAAATTGTAGAGAAATGGGGAATTGTGCAAATAAATTTCCTAAGAGCCACAAAAACGTACCTCAGAATAGGCCAAGGGAGCATAGAAAAGCTTATGTGATCACTACTACTAAGGAAGAATCTCTGAATGATGTGATGGTAGGTAATATAATGGTTTCCTAAAATATAGAAATTTCATTATTAGATTCTTTATCATCACATTTTTTCATATCTTTCAAGTTTTCTAAGAAAGTTATATATTTACCATTTTATTTAACAAGGGAGTTATGAGTCAAAACTCTTAAGGGAAGTATCATTGTATCCATGTTTTGTGAATCAGTTCCTATTAGGGTATATAAATGTTTTTATATATTGATCTCATTTTTATACCCATGATTGAATTTTATATAATCCTCGGTATGGATTTGCATTCAAACCATGATGAAAAAATTTATTATAATAAAAAAGAGGTTACAAATTTCTATGATGATAAGGCATACCTTATCATTAGAGCAGAAACATTACAATATGATTGTAATCTACATCCACACCCAGTTCCTCTACTAAATTCAATTATTGGGGAGTAAGATAATGAAATTGATATGGGTGAAGAACAGAATGTTCAAATTGGGTATATACCTATCGTGCAAGAACATGTTGGTGTGTTTTGAGAGGATTTACCTAGACATCCTCCTGAATGAGAAATTGAGTTTTACATTGATATAATTCCTGGTTCAAGGACCATATCTAATAACCCTTATATAATGGCCATTGTGGAATTAGTGGAACTAATGAAACAACTAGAGGAAGGGATTAATATGTTATTTTTTCACCATCTTGTTTCTCCATGGGGATCCCCTGTTAATTTATTAAGAATAATGATGGATCTGTGAGGTTGTGAATTGACTACAGGGATATATATGCTATAAAAATAATGGAAAATAATCTCTTACCTCACATTGATGGTTTATTAGTTCATCTTCATAGAGCTCAATATATTTCAATGATTGACCTTTGATCTGGATATCATCAGTTTTGTGTGATGAAGGATTACATTAGAGAGACAACATTTCATTCCAGGTATGGACAATATGTGTTTACAGTAATGCCTTTAGGACGGACTAATGCATCTTTTATTTTAATGGATCTAAATAATAGAGTTTTGATGAATTATCTTGAAAAAATTGTGGTGGTATTTATTAATGATATCTAGGTATACTCAAAAATCTATGAAGATCATGAAAATCACATGAGCACTAATCTGAAAACCCCCAGATGAAATGAATTATATGGGAAGTTAATCAAGTGTGATTTATGGCTTTTGGAAATTTCTTTTCATGGTTCAATTTTCTCAAAGGATGGAATCTCTTTCGATCCTTCAATAACAAAGGAAATTAATGATTGTCCAGCACTGATGAGTATAAGAGAGGTATGTGGTTTTATTATATTAACATGTTATTAAAGGTGTTTCATCCAGAATATTTCCCGATTTGTTAACCCATTAAGAAATATCACATGTAAAGGTGATAAAATTGTTTGGAAAAAAGAGTGTTAATAATGTTTTGAATAACTGAAGTGAATATTATTCAATGCTCCTATCTTGTGTCAACCATCAAGGAATGATGGATTTATTATTTATATTAAATCATCATAAAGAGGAATTTGTTGGGTCCTTATGTAGAATGATAGAATTATTGCATATTCATCATGAAAACTAAAAATCCATGAAAATAACAATCTGACACATTATCTTGAGTTAGCAATTGTAATCTGTTCATTTAATATATAGATAAACTATCTCAATGGTGAAAATGTAAGATATATACTGATCATAAGAGTTTGAGGATTATTTTCTCACAAAAATAACTCAACATATGGCAAAGATGATGTCTTGAACTACTCAAAGATTATTATTTCACTATACTCTACCACTTGAGGAAGGAAAATAAGGTGGAAGATGATTTGAGCAGAAAGAATCATGGATTTTCGAACAATATGAGAGTTTAAAATGATCATATCTTCATGAATCTAGAAAAGCTGCTCATGAGAATTATCATGAAAGGTGAAACATGAATACTTTTTCAAATGACTGCTAAACCATATTTTCATGAAAGGATAGAAAGTTCTCAGACTGATGATGTAGAGTTTCAAAAGATAATTAATGTTGGGAATGATGGGAGATTGATTGAATTTTTATATGAAGATGGAATTTTGAAATTTGGGAAGATACTTTGTTCCCAGATATAGCTGATCTAAAAAAAGAATTGTTCGATGATGATCATAGCTCTAATTTATCTATTCAACATGGTATCACTAAGATGTATAGATATTTGAAGGGCCATTTTTGGTTGGACTACATAAATAGATATATTTCGGATTATGTGTAGAGAATTATGGTTTGTCAAAAATGAATGTTGGAAGACAATTCCAAGAGAATTCATGCATCCTCTTCCCATAACTGGGTGGAAATGAGATGATATTTTGATGGATTTTGTCATGAGCCAACCAAAGACTCCTAGAAGAATGATGCAATATGGGTCATTGTTTATCGTCTTACCAAGTCAAAAAATATTCATGCTATAAGATAAGATTTACCACTTGATCATTTTGCAAGACTTTATATTAATGATGTTGTAAGACTTCATGTAGTACCCCTAAAGATAGTTTCTGATCGTGATCCCCATTTTACATCAATATTATGGAAACGTGTTCAGAAGGCCCTAAATACTGAACTTTACTTGAGCACTACATACAACCCTCAAACTAATGGACAGTCAAAATGGACTATTCAAATCTTAGATGACATCTCGAGATCTTTTTCACTATACTGTCAATGTATGTGGGATTAATATTTACCTATGGTAGAATTTTCATATAATTATATATATCATTAAAGTATTTAGATGATACCATATGAAGTGTTATATGGAAAGAGATGTTGAACAAAAACATTATGGAATGATGTTGGTGAAATAAAACACATATGCCCCAAACTTGTTGAGGAAACAATTGAAAATGTGATGATTATTCAATCCCACATCAAAGCAGCTGAATGTAGGCAAAATATCTATCCAGATAACTGAAGGTAGGATTTTTAATTTCAAGTAGGTGATCTTTTTTTCTTGAAGGTATCTTCTTGGAAGGGTGTTATACGATTCATATAGAAGGGTAAATTTTGTCCTAGATACATCAGACCTTTGAAATTCTGTAACGAATTGGAGGTGTAGCTTATCGTTGGGAAATGAATCTATGTATCTCCAATATTCATGATGTTTTCCACATTTCACTTTTGAGAAAATACATGCATAACCCAATGCATGTACTCACCTATCAATAAATATAATTGGAACCCAACATGTCTTATTGCGAAGAGCCTATCATAATTCTTGATACTAGAGAACAAGTTTTGAGAAACCGATTGACATGTCTGGTGAATGTTCTATGGAGAAATCATATGATTGAAGAGGAAACATGGGAACCTGAGGAACATATAAAGATGAACAAGCCGAATGTTTTTATGCAGTAATATTTTAGAAATTTCTAGGACAGAATTATTTGAAGGAGGGGAAAATGTAACACCCTAACCTTCCACGGTACGTTTCTTTTTTATTAATGCAATAACATGCATTATACATAACATGGATTTTTAAGACACCATAAAAATAAAACTGTCCATCATGAATATTAATAACCATTTTTTGAATATTTGAAAATATTATTTTTTAATATGGACTTCATTTTTAGATTTGTAATTTCAAAATTTTCTTAGGGTGTTTTTTTATTTTCTGAAAACATTAAATTTTTTATGAATAGTGTGAAACACTACGTTATTTTTTAGAAAAGAATTTTATTTATATAATTATTTATTTATTTAAAATTTATTCTAATTCAAAATAGATAGATAATACCTATATTAGTTCAATGATATTCATTGGAGTCATTTTATAATAAAATTAGATTTATAAAAGTTTATTGAAAATTTTTAACGTATTTTTCCCACCTTCTAGACACATAGGAAAATTTTCATAAAACGTAATCCTACCGCTTCTATATATTGAATTTAAAAAAAAGAGAGACATGGTTGATTTTCATTAGTAAAATGTGGTTCAATAAGATAAAGATAATTTTTGGTGAATAATAACTTTCGGTTTATATGTACCATGATTAAAAGTAAATTTGATAATTAAATATAAAAATTATATTATTAGTACACTAACACATATCCTATTTCTATTAGATAAGTTTATTTATACCAAAATAAATATTAGATAAAAATTATGATCCTTTTGGTCCACAAGGATTACAGTAGGACCTTTATTATTGTTATATTTATAGAAGAGTTAAAAATGATGAATTCAATGTTTAATAACCAAACAATTTTTAATTTAGGGTTGTACATAAGATAATTTTTTTTATAAATATTCCATAAAAATATAATAGTATTTCCTACATAATGGTATTTTATTGATAATTTTTAGAAATTTAATAATAAATTTTTTTATGACACAATGTTGGTGCAGTGATGATCTTATAGATGAATGATTAAAATAATTGATATTCTAAATATCCAAATAAATATAAAATGAGAATTTTGATTAATTAAACTTATTTTCAAGGTAATTATGACATGTTATGGTTGATTAAAAAAAAGTTTTTTCAATCTTATAAAGTTTTTATTACACTAAAAAAACCATATAATCTGAAAATTGGCATAAATAAAATATTAAAAGAAATACTATATTATTAAATGATATAATAACCCTAAAATTTTATGGATCGACCAAATGATGAATATAATAATATATATGTCATTAAATATCCACTTGGGGTTCTCTTGGAATTTTATATTATGTTTATTAACCATATAATATAAAGATAAAAGGAGACATGGTAAATGTTAAACTATTTAACCAAGTGTTAAATCTAAAAGATAAGGTTAATATGAGGACCAAAACCTATCTAAAACCTATTGGTGGAGACTTTTTCAACCCATCCCCACCTTATCCTAGAAATTAATAATTTTAGAAACATTATATAATGAATATTGTAACTCCCCGACCCTAGTTACCCAGAGTCGGTGCATTATTACATAACATTGGAATCATCATAAAAGAACAAGTCTCGAAAGACCGGTTAGTTTAGTAGTCTAGGAAACACTAGATATATTCATAAGTCTTACATTACATCATAAAGTAAAAATAACTACAAAAATATCTTGTCTTCATAACCCCTCATAATATACATGTAGGTCATTCATAAATTACTTCTTCACATCCTGGAAAAAATAAAACATTGAAAGGGGTGAGATCAGATGCTCAGTAAGGATAACAATATAGCGGAAACTTTCATAAATAAGCATAAACATTTAAGGTAATGTATAACTAAAACAAAAGCCTTTTAAACTTGAACTTCAGCATAACATGGCAGAAATAAAATGAAACAATGCCATCTACCTATTCACATGGATGTTCTACTAATAGAATAATCACATGAAATATCAATAACCACTTTCATAATGATGGAATGCATAATGCCAGACTATCATAACCACGTATCCAAGGCCCCGTGCCAAGACTTTAAATAATATTTTGTCAAGGTCGTGTGCCAAGACACTAGTTTATCCCATGAGACCTACCGATGACTTGAGAATTTATCAATGGATTTATTATGTGTATCAAAAGTATATCCACAGAAAGGGGTGTGGAAATTATGACATAAGAAAATTAATAGTGATTCCACACATAATCTTGGAGTAAAATATTCAATGAAGTTTGTGTAAAGCCGAATGAGTGGAAGTTGAAATTTCAAATTCCATTATTGATATTGTAACTTATGAAACATACACCCATTAAAGAATGATCATACAATGATGAAGTAAATATATATAAATTTAAGTACATTACACAATTAATACAATCATTGGAAGTACAGACAACACTTTTAATAAATAAGTGGTGAACAACGGAAATCTCAGGGAATTAAATGTGAGACAAGAAACCCCTTAATTTTTACTTTTTCCTTGGTTGAGGATAGGTTAGCATCCTGTATAATGTTGAAATAATTGTTATTGAATTATACAAGAATCATATACATTAATGTGATATCATATATGATATTTTAACATTTCTTTGTTAATAATATCTTATTATTATCATCGTTTCAGTTGTTAACTTACTCGTTTTATTTTATATGTTTTGTTACATAAGTTGTGTTTGTTATGGATAGGTTGTATCTTATTCGTATAAAGAATTATATTAAGTCCTTAAAACATTATTTTTAATCATAAAAGTAGAATTAGACTTTTATGGATATGATGGGGAATGAATCTCTTCGCGTTCATGGAGACGGTTGTCCGTACGTACGCACGAGCGTTAATATCATTGTTTTGATATTAAAATAATATATAATTAGATGATATATCATATATATATATATATATAGAATCATTATAATGTTATACTTATTATTTACATAAATTAGACATCATTATTATACCCATCCAAATAATAATATATTGAATAACAATTACACCACGACGTGGAGACGGTAGGCCGTATGTACGCACGTATGGTGACATGTCATTCAAAGGATGGATAAAATACTAAATATGGTTGTACCATATTTATAATAACATCATCGTATATATAAGATACTGGACTTTTTTTAGAATGGAAATAACAACGAAAGAAGAAGTGGATGAAGAAAGGAACTTGAAAGAGGGTGGTGAAATGATTAACTCTTCTTCGGGTTCTTCCATTTGATTTGATCAAAATGGCTCCTTAAGATGTCATTCTGACCAAAGGAGGGCCTGTAGGATGAAGTGACGGAAGTTGGGAGGCTATTTGGTCAGGGTTTTTCCGAACCAAATGGCTTTGAATGTATGAATTTGAGAGAAGGGGGAGTGACCTTTTATAAGAGGGGTGAGGGGCACCTTAGGAAAAACATAAAATATTATTTTATAATAAATTCATATTCAGTTTCTAATGGAGTCAAAGTGGATTATTTAAAGGTTAATGTGGGGATGGGTCGAAATACTTTCATCCAATATATTTTATAGAGGTTTGGGTCACTATATTAACATTATCATTTTTATTTAACTCTTAGTTAAATAGTTTGACATTTACCATGTTTCTTTGTATTTTTATATTATATAGTTAATAAAGCTACTATATACCTTCAAGAGTCCCCCAAGTGGTCCATTAATGATACACCTATCATTATATAAGCCCTTTGGCCGAAAAATAGTTATTTAGGAATAGAATATCAATTAATAATATAATATTTGTTTTAAAAAATCTTTTTTGTCAATTTTAACAGAATTGGGTATTTTGTTTTTTCTAATTTCATAACAGCATTATTACTTCGAAATAAATTTACATAACCAATCCTAATATGTCTTATTAACCTAGAAAATTAGTTTAATTCATATAATGTCTCAAATTACATTTATTTTGATATTTATAATATCAATTATTTTAATATTTCATTAATCGTGTAATTATTTCATGACAATTGTGTCATAAATAAATTAAATTATTTATTGTCTAAAAACTATAAATAAATTTCCATTATGTAGTAAATCATTTTATCTTTACAATGAATATTTTTAATCAAATATCTCTTATGTATAACCATATATTAAAAATGTTTTAGTTTTTAAAAATTGATTTTATCTCTTTTAACTCTTTATTGAATTAAATAATAATAAATGTCATAATCTAATCCAAGTGGACTGAAATGATAATATTTTACTCCTAATATTGGTTTTGGTCGAGATACACTTTTCCAATAGAATTAGGACATGTGTTATGGTAATATTAATATCATTTTTACCCTTAATTACCCTATTTACTTCTAACCATGGTAAATAAAAGTAAAAAGTTACAATTCACCAAAAATTATTTTCATCTCATTGAACTAAATTTTACTCCTTGATATTAACCGTGACTCTCGGATTTTTGAAATTCCACTCACAGAATCAGTAAAATTAAGTTTTATGTGAATTTCCAAATTCTCCTAGGAATTGGGTAAAAGGCAGTGAAAAGTTCAATAACATTTTTATATATCTAAAATTATTCTAAAATACTTTAATGAATTACATTGAACATATATAGGTATAATTTATCTATTCTAAGCTTAATTAAATTTACATAAATAAATAATTATTTAAATAAAAATTCGGTTTTAAACTATAACTCAGTGTTTTTTTAACTATTAATAAAAAATTGAAAGTTTTCAGAAAAATACCAAAAATTAACCCTATAAAAATTTTGATATTCTGAATCCAAAAATATAGTCCATTTTGAATGATAAAATTTATAATATTTCAAAAATTGGTTATTAATATTTATAACGACTAGTTTGATTGGTTGCGTTGTGTGTTAGAACTCGAAGTTATGTAGAACCCACGCTATTGCATTATTCAAAGGAAAACAACAATGGAAGCTTAGGGAGTTACAAATTTGATTGTATAATAAAATAATATATCATGATTTTTCCTAAAGTGACCCTCACCTCTCTTATACAAAGGGGTTTCCCCCTTCTCTCAAAATCACACCTCGATAGCCATTTGGCTCACCCAAAAACTTCACAAATATCCTCCCAATTACCCCCTCAGAATCCAAGAGGCCTTACTTCGATCATAATTCCAACCTAAGGAGCTCTTTTGATCAACTCAAAAAGAAACACCCGAAGAAGAGATAATAATTTCACCATCTCTTCCAATGTTCTTTTCTTATTCCACATCATCTTTCATTATTGTTTCCAAACCAAAATAATAACTCCAGTATCTTATACAAAATATGATTATATTATAAATATGGTACAACCATATTCATTATTCTACCCATCCAATGAATGGAAAGTCACCATACGAGCATACGTACAGCTTACCGTCTCCACGTTGTAGTGTAGTTTGTTATTAAAACACTTCATTATTATGATTTCTATAAAAATTATTATAACTGATGTAAACAAATAAATATGACATGTGAAGGATTTTTTATATATGATATACCATCCAATTACATATGATTTCCCTATCAATATAATGATATTGTCCCTCATGTGTATGTACAGATTACCGTCTCCACAAAAGCGATGAAATTCATTCCACATCATAACCATTCAAGAATAATTTTCATTTTATGATTAAAAATAATGTTTAAGAACGTAATATAATTCTAGATAAGAATAAAATACATCCTATCAATGAAAAAAATTACTTATGTAAAACGAAATATAATGTAAACCAAATTGGTTAACACCTGAAATATTGCTACTACTAAAATATTATTAACAAAGAAAATTTTGATGATTTTATATGATATCATATTTATGTATGTGGTTCTTTTATAATTTAATAACAATTATTTAAATATTATACCGGAGTATAACATACCCTCGACCATTAAAAAGTACAATGTATGGGTTATTTCTACATTCAATTCATTAACTGAGGTTGTTTATACGCGAGTTTCTTCTGAGACCTCTTTTTCATCCACATCTGTGTTTCATGAAAATGTATTTCGGAACATTTTTAATAATTACTAGTCTATGGGTTAATTTATTTAAAACATTTTTCGACTTTTTATATGTTGTTTATAAAGGAATATTTCCATCATTTTCCAAACGATGTTCTTTGAAACCTCTTTGAAAATTTTTTGGAAAGAAATTTTTTTACTTATTAGGCGGGTGTGGCTATTTTCTGTCATTATAACACCTAAGAAGCATCCATTACAAGATTATATGAATATTTTCACAAATAAATTTTTTTCTTTTATAATTATATTAAATTTAAATTAATTCAAAATATAGAGAGATATTTCTCTCAAATAGCTTTGAATTTATCTATGTCAACTTCCTTTGATGGATTTGACACTTTTTTATGTTTATTTATTATAATATAAATGTTCCATATTATATTGATTGTTTTTTCGTATTCTTGACCATGCATTGTTATTTTTAAAACATTCATGGTTTATGGCTAAAGTATTAACATTTAGAATGCTTGTTTTAATACGAACGTTTATGTTATGTTTCAAATTTTTCATATGAGGAATGAATTATTCTTTGTAAGTGATGGGCGGAGCCCTCTATAACTTCTCGATGCCTTGGTATGTCTCCTAAGACAAACAAGTGTCTTGGCACCAGGCCTTGACAAAATCTTATTTGTAGTCTTGGAACGAGTCCTTGGTAATGATGTTTTGAAGTCTAGCATTATGCATTCCATCAATATGAAATTGGATTTTGATATTACATGTGATTATTCATCTTATAGAATATCCATGTGAAAACTAAATAGAATTATTTCATTTATCATTTCTATATTATGGTGATTTTAATGTGGAAAAATCTTTTGTTTTAGTCTTATACATTTCCATAAATTTTTATGCATATTTATGAATTTTTCCGCTACATTGTTATCCTTAATGAGAATATGAGCTCACCACTTTCAATGATTTATTTTTCCCAGGATGCGAAAATTATATTATTACTAACCTTAGTGGATAGTCTAAGGGATATGTATGTGTTAAAAGGAGATAATTTTTTTTTCATTTCATAATTTAATGTATAACTTATGTATGTATATTGTACTTCCAAGGAAACTAAACAGATTGGTCTTTCGTTTTTGATCCCTTATGATCATCCTAATGTTATGTACAGTGACTCTAGTATCTATGGCCGTGGAATTACATTTATACTATTTTAGGTCAACAAATGGACCTTATCTTTTATCATTAACAATTAGTTAAAATCATTAACTCTTACCTTTTCTTATTGTATTGATATAATATATGGATACTACAGTTACTATAAAATACCCATAGAACAAAAATTAGGTAATTAATGAAATTATTAACATTATATAATCCATTTTACCTAATAGTAGATTTTTAGGACTATTATATCATTTAATAAAATATTTTTTTACTCATTTATGTCAATTTGGACACTATCGAGTAATTATTTTTTGATAAAGTCATAAAAAATTGATTCCTTCTTACGAAAGGCATTTAATCATAGATAATATGTCATAATTATATAGAAAATTTGTGGACGGAGTTGAAGAAGTCTAATTACTTTTATTTTATTAGTAATAATATCATTTATTTGAATCTTTCAATAATATTAAAATCATTGCAACATCATTGTGTCAAAAATAAATAAATTTATTTAATCTCTAAAAACTATAAATAAAATTCTATGATTTTGAAAATCTTTTTATATTTCTAAATATTATTTATTTTCATATAGATATGCTATATTAACCTATATTAATTTTTTTATTAAAAGATAAATTTTTATGGTATATTTCTATTTTCATTAAATTAAATAATATAAAATTTTCTTTTCTGACCCAAGTGGAACCCAAATTCAAATTTTCTTTGCTATGGATGATCACGCTCTGAAAATTCTCATCAACTAGTATTAGGATAGGTTTTACGGTTGTTTTATATTATAATAATATTATTATATTACACTTATTTACCTAAATTTCCCTTCATCCCTGGTAAAAAAAATAATTATTGATGATTCTATTCATAATGTCCAATAATAAAATATTCCTATTTACACAATTTGGACCATAGGATTCCAAACATGGAATCTATTTTTCCAAAGTAAAAACCATGAAATTTTATCAATTATTTAAAAATAAATTCTAATTTTTAAACCTAGAATGTTTGTTTTTAAGAACTAAAAACTGCCAAAATATTAACATGAATGTATGTCCAATTTCAATGTGAAATTACTTATAATGACCGAAATTGGATTTTATAATAAAATTATATTCCCTTTAAAATTTAAAAACATTAATTAATATTATTTTAACATTTAAATTATCTCAATGGAAAATGATGTTTTCAATTAATATTTTCCGTATTTTTATTATTCATCAAAACATGATAGTTATCGAAAAAATATAGAAAATATATACAAATTAAATTTTTGTGTCCCAATTCTAAATAAGAACATTATTTTGTCAAATATAATATACAAATGTATCTAAAACTAAATTTCAAAAAATTACTCAATCAAAAGGCGCTAAAACTGCATTTTTTAGATAAATACTTCCTTTATCTTATAAATCTAATTTGTTCTCATATAATATATAGAGAAAATATAAGATGATTTTAAAACATTTCATGGAATATATATCGTATATTTTTCATTAAATAAAAATCCATAAATTTTGATATGATTTTATAACCCTAATTATTCACTTTCTAAATTGGATTTCAATAAAACATATCCTTTATATTAAATTGATTTCTATTTCCATTTCTAATAATTTTATTGAACAATTAAAAATTATTTAAACATTTGAAAACCATATATTCATAATTCAGTTTATACTATTCATTCCCTCTATTCCAAAAGCTAGTTTATTTCAGTAACATTTGAATAATTAAATTTAGTTGTTTGTTTAAGCTCGATGTAGCAAATCATGTATGCTATTGAACATTGGGATTATTTTATAAAACTCAGGTTGTTATATACAATGTTATAAATGAAAAACAGGATATATAATGAATCCCTTTTACTATGGTTGTGTTAAATGATTGAATCTATAGTCATGTTAACAAATAGAATGTACCTAGTGAATTATATGATGAATAATAATACACATTCGAGTATTTCATGTGAAATGAATGAGTCTCATGTGTCACATAAATTCAAGATTTTTTTGGTGAGTTGTTGCTGAGCACATATACACACTATGATGAATAAATAATCAACTCATAGAGCTTATTATTAAATGGTTTCAATGTCAAAAAATTTATAGAATACCCACGAGTGTGCATATATAGACAGGAATGACCATTTCGTGATGAAATAAATACACACAATCAACGGGTGATTTAATTTGATAAATAGAGTACAAAAGAACAATTGGGTATTAATACATGATGGAGTAAAAATACTTTTTTCTATTCATAATAAATTTATGAGATTGATTAAATTGATAATTTAAATCATGTTATTTATTCACACCCCAATCAGTATACATTACATTTAAATATATCTCTGTGAAGGTGATGAAAAAATATGTACAACATTGTAATATAATATGGTTATCTTGATAAATTATTTTATAAATTAGAGATGCTAAAATTGTTTTCATATCTTGCACACCCCCTATATTGGCTTCTACTGACTCAGAAGGAGTACTCATCATGAGCATGTTGCGCTACAATAACTAATCAATAACAGGTGATAAAACATTTTTACAAAAGACCAAAATGTTGAAAATGATCTTGACTTGTAAATGAGAAATTGTGATCCAAAGCAATAATGGAGGCAGATTAACAATTTATCCTTTTGTGGATCAATCCCTAAATATAGGTGAGGTATTCTATTTGATATGGAGTAGAAGAATCCTCTAAGATGGAGATAGTATATGTAATCTATTGGATTTGTACCCAAATTATATTGGATAGTTGGATTATTTTTGTGTATAGATAGAATCATTTCGAATATCGATTACTGAGGGAGTATTAACCTTTTCTTCCTAACGCATTACAAACACTCTAATATGATTGTAGTGGAGAATCCATGTTGGGGGTATAACCAACATGGATTGGGTAGGCCTTTTCAGTTTATCATGTTAATATCTTGTGAGGGTATCTCTATTATTATGAATGTACATGGAAAAATATAGAGAGAAAACATAGGGTGGTTCGAGAGAATTAAAAAATTCAATAGAATTAATTAAATGTAATATTTTTCATAAAAAATAGTGTAACACTGATTTACCCCAACCCGTCCCCCCAAGTGGCACCTAATATGGCCTAGGGATCTACAATGGGAGTTGGATATTCCCTCTGTCATGATGGATACATGATATCCTATTCCTCTCAAAAAAATAGCACGAGTACAAATATCCAACTCAAAATAAGGAATTTTATATAGTGGTTTTATATATAATATTCGGTGAAATTATCTCTAAAGGTAGATTCTTGACATTTATACGTATCATTAAAGACTCGAATGTATTATCAAACAAAAGTATCTCAATATACAATAATTAAGGTCATTATAACTGATCTTGGACTATGATTGTTCAAAACATCACCATCATGTATATGAAAACAATGATATTGTTTCTGTGAGTATAATGGATCTTGATACTCAATCATTTATTTAGATAAAAAGGGATCTAGTATTCATGGACATAGAATGGATGAAAATCGGAATTTTAAAATGATTATGTGGTTAATATTCTCAAAGAGCTACTCAACCATCTATTCCTTATAGGATCATGGATGCCCAAAACGTCAATGATGATCTATTGATATAGGTAGATAATATTCATGATATTAACATTCCAAAATTTAGGTTGATAAAGTTGGGTACATTGTTATGTTTCCCATCATAACAATAATTTAATAGGATACTTTTTTATGACACAAATATATAATACTTCAATATTCATCCATGATACACTATGATGTATAAGGATCAGAAGAAAAAGTTATATTAGGATAAAATTATGAGGGAGAATGATGAATTTATATCCAAATGATCGGTATTCCAACTGTTCAATGTTTATTGATAGAAATCTCTGGGTATGATGGATCCATTTCTTGTACAAGTATGGAAATGGGAAAACTGAATTGATGATATCGTCATAAGAATCCCAACAGCATCCAGTGTCAATAACTCAATCTAGGTGTTATATGATCACCTAAAAATGTTGGTAATTTCATTTCTATCAATAAATATATCTCTCATAAAAAACACCATTAGGTATACATATGGTATTTTATAAGATTAAATGGATTTCAACTCTCTATTTTATCTGATCTAGATCTGTGAATTACTGTGAGTTTTGAGAGAATCCTTAATTTAGCATTAGATACAAAGCCAATATTTTGTACTACTTATCACCCTTCAATGGATTATCATTCAGAAGGAAACTTTAAAACTCTATAGAATATTATATGGTCATTATAATTGAATTTCAAACAATGTTGGGATCAACACCTTCCACTATTAGATTCCTCATATGACGACATTTTTTATTCTATAAATAAAATTGAACCTAATGAGGCTATCAATTAGAATAAGAGTCGATCTCAATCATGATAGTATACATTTAGAGATATGAATCTTATGGTAACAAAACATATAAATTTTATTATAAATATTTTTCAAATCATTCAATGTCATTTTAAATTTATACAATGTTGATGGAAATTCTATAAAGCCAATCGTTACTAATACATAGAGATAGTTGTCTGGGATAATGTGTTTTTTCAAATATGACAATTGATGAATGTAAAGAGGATTGGGTTGAATAGAATTATATTTCCATGACACATCATCCCCATATATACCCTCGACCACAATGAATTTATGTCCAATCAACAGTCACTCCCACCTAACTTATATCAAGTAAATAATTCCTCACATCTATCCCACTTAAAAAGTATGTATCAAATCCCACAAATGTTATAAATCAAACTTGAAACCAATTTGGAATAAAAATTCATATAAAGAGTTTCCAGTGATGATCTTATTAAATAGAGAAAATATTCTTGGAATAAACACAAATCACTTGGTCAAACTGATTTGGTGGAACCACCTTCTTGAGGAAACAACATTGGAACTAGACGAAGTGATTAAATTAAGGGACCCCCATTTATTCTTCAGAATAGAAATATATTTTTATGGTGATATTTGTTACCAGGGGATGTAACAATATGATTTTTTTAAATGATGTTATAATTTTCGAATAAATAAATATATTTATTGTGTAATGTAGTTATGCAATATATAATAATATATTTGAATATTTTTTACCATTATTGTATACATTAAATGGGATTTCAATGGAAATTCCTAATTTAAACTATTGTTAATGTATAAATAATATATTGATTATTAATATTAGTATATTATGTGTTATGACAATGCATGATTATCATAGATGAACGAAGTGATGTCCTCGACCAAGAATATCAAACACTGTGAATCCTATTTATTGGAGTTTTCATGGGATATGAAATCACTAGGCTATTACATTGATAAAGAAAAATTTATGTTGCCAAAAAAATATCATTTGAAACTTTTTATTGGAGAAGATCATTCATATCGAGGTCAATGTTCAGACCATGTTTTCAGAACAACGCCATATAAGCTCCACTATCACACACTATACCCATATGGTTTAATCAAGGGTAGTATGGGTTTATGTATGTTGTCCTTAGTAATATGTATTTTTAAATTTTTTTAAAATTGGTTATTATAATTGAAAATTTTAATTATTAGTTATTTTATAAAATTACAAATAATTTGATGAAAATATTATTTTGATGTGATGAAACCAAAATATCACTTATGGAATGTTTTATGGTTTTAATTATAAATAATGGTTTCAGAAGATTACATAACTATAAATTTAATTTTTTTTTTCAAATAACATTATTAGAAAATTTAATTTCATTCAAATAAAAATATAGTTTAATGAAATACTATATAATCAATAAATTACCATAAAATAATTATTTAACAAAAAATGTTTTTTTAGTTAAAAATATATTTTAAAAAAAGTATAAATTATAAAATTTTTTGATTTATTTTTGATAAATAAATTTTACTATAGAGTTCAACATATCAAAAGTAGAAAATGATTAATTCTTCACAATATTTTATGTTAGTTTATTTTTTGGGAAAAAGAATATATATTATAAAAACACAGTATGTTTAAGGAAACCATAATAGACCCAAAGTGAGGAAATAAATTTTATAAAGGGGTTCCCCCTCCAAAAATATATTTCTACTTTATAATAAGATATTTTTTAATTGGTATTATTTATTTTATAAACCTTAAATAAATTCTTCAAATCATATATGATGTTTAATTTTTAAAAAACCAATTCTATATGAAAATTTCTGACTTCTACAATACCAATGATATTATGTTATTTATTTAGGTTATCAAAACTATAAAATATAAATAAGTACCAAACATTGGTAGAAAAAAATTTAATAAAAAAATTTCTCGTTTTTGTTTTTTATGTTATCATATAGATTCCAAAACATGTGATTATAAATTAACAATGAATTCAACTCTATCTTATAATAAATACTCACTCATCCTCTAAATCCACTTCAACAAAAATGAACATTGAATGATTTTTATCTCCCCAAAACACTATAAATCCCTCCCAATGTCTTCCTATAAATTTTATAATTTAAACCCAGTCATTAATTATTATAGTTCCTTTGTAATGAATCAATCTCTATCTATCTCTATATCATCTTTTCCAATCAAGCACCTTCATGGAATTTTACCATTTGATTCTTAAATTAAATTTCATTAATTCCATTACAAATATGAAATTAATACATAATGTATTTTTTTAACAATAATATGTCATTTATCCCATCTCTTTAGAAAATTCACCTAAGTATATATTATCTTAGTTTAAGGAATTCTCTCTTCATTCACTTTACCCAACCACCTTTTTGTAATAAAAAATATATTACTAATTTATCATTTCCTAATATAATTATTAAAATCCGTATTTATATCCTATAATTTTTATATATTAGCAGACACTATGACTCACTCATTAAACCATTTACTTAATCATTATATACACCTGTCATAATAAATAAATTTTGCTATTATTTTTCAGAATTGAATTCTATATAGTGAATACCCATCATATTTCTCAACATTTATTCGTAACATATTGTTATGATGACTTTTTTTTGTTGTTTCCACATTCCCTTGAAGTTGATATGTTACTATTTTATATCAAGCCTTATAATTACTGATTATTATTCTCACCTATTTTATGTAACCTTGAAATTACTATTGATTCAAATGAGTTACTTTCAAAATTTTATACCTTTAATATTAAATTAATGGGTTGTGTAAATCGTTGCATTCATATAGGCGTTCCATTGTTATAACAGGTTTTTTTAAAATAAAAAATCAATATCACAGAATATTGCAGTGTTTTTTAATATTATTTTTGGACCCATGAATCATTTTATTATAATATAAATCTAATTTCCTATAGCAACAGTTCCTATTAATCCATTGTAATCTTATTATTCTTATCTATATATAATAACTCATTAATTATGTTGTGCTAATGAAATGGGTTTTCATAGTGTGAAATTGTTATTCATATAACACTATATAATAATCAATGAAACTCTACATAGATTATCATTAACATAACTAGAATTCATTAATTAATATTAATAATAATTTTAATAATTAATATTTATCTATATTTGTTATGAATCCCATATTTTTCAATGATCGATATATGATATTATTACTATAAATTGTTGGTTAAAAGAGATAACATATAATATATAGTATTTTATATGAATAATAGAAAATAAGAATTTATAGATATGTCATTAGGTCAAATAATTCCCCATATTATATTAATAGATATTATTATTAAAGAGATTAATAACTACCATGTTTAATTTTGGAAAGTCATTATAGACAAAATTATTAAATATTACAATAAAGGAATATCATGAATACCCAGTTAGACTTATAAATAAGATTAATAACTACCATGTTTTGTTTTGGACAGTCATTATGATTCTCACCTATAATATTGTGAATGAGATTCAAAGATTTTATTGTATGGTTGAATATTATATATTATTTATGTATAATGTTTCATGGATTTATATTAATGTATCTAATTTTAATATAAAAGGAAATATGTTCCTTTTGATATATTAATATGAGGAAAAATTCAAGAATTCAATGATAAGATTACTAATGGGATTATTTCATAGACTACCCTACAATGGATAGGGGTTTGTGATCTATTGTGATTCATCAAGACATGTACATATAGGTGTCCTCATGAGGAATGATATGATTATATATTAATCCACATGAAAATTAAATTCTCATGATAAAATTTACACAACTCAAGTTGTGGAGATAACTGTGATAAGTTTTAAATTAGATATATATAATCATAACATTTTGAGATAAAGGTGTCACATATATACTAATCAAAAAAATTAAATTATATATTCCCATTGAAAGAGTTAAAAATGTTATAGAGATTCTAATTATCGGTTATTATAGATTAATTCTTATCAATTCAATACTAGAATGGGAATGAAAAAACAGATGGAATTATTTATTGTCTGAAGGGAAAAGTAAAAAAATCTATGATGATGATTAAAAATTATTTTTCATTTTTAGATTTTCATTGTGGGTATATAAAATAACATGAAGGATGGGGAGAAATATTATAGTTATTATATTAGTCTCCAATCATCATTCCATATAATTATTAAAGAGGCACATGCATAAGTTGTGTAATTTAAAAGATGGTATGAAATTCTATTAAGATGAAACTCAATTTTGATTCAAAGATATTGTTCACTAACCATGTATGTGGACCTTTTTTACAAATTTTATGAATGTGTATTGAATGATGTTAATAGGTCATTATTTTTTATTAATCCGAGAATTGTGAAGATACATATAAATATAATATTTTATTTCTAGTGGGAAAAAAGAAAAGGTAATTTCAGATTATGTTTCTATGTTCTTGGTATGTCATTATGTTAAGGATGATAATAGAATCCCAAGGGGATATTAAAACCATTACCCATAATTGAATAGAAATCCTAAAACATCACCATATAATTTTCAAACGTACTGCACTAAACATATAAATTCTATAATTATATATTGGTTTGAGAAAATCACCATATGATGTCATCAGAAAATATTTTTGTTATTAGAGATTTATCTTTAGATCTCATTTCTATTACTTATATGAAGGATATGGTATTCTTATATAGAGTTCAATATTCTATTTTATCTATTTGATATATTATGTTTGCGTCTATGCTCTTGGGAAGTATTTAGTATGATCTATATTTAAATTTTTCCTTCATTACTATTTATCATTCTCAAATAGATGGTCATTATAAAAGAACAATTTAAACCCTATAGGATATGGTGAGTTCTTCTTCAATGGATTTCAATGGTTATTGTATTCAACACCTCCCACTAGTTGGGTTTTCTTTTTACAATATATTTAACTAAAAAATTTATAATGATACGTATGAAGACCTATTTGATATGAAGTCTATAACTCTAATGTGGAGTTATGATGAAACAAAATGTTGTTATTGGGCCTAGTGTTAAAATATTAAATGGTATAGAATGTTATTTCCATTCACCAACACATTTGTGCAACTCAATATTGACCAAAAAATTATATTGATAATCTTTACATAAATATTGAATTTTTATTTTCCGGCTATGGATTGTTCTGAATTTATAAATGGGATTAGGTTATGTGATTAATAATTAATGGGAATCATAACCCTTGGTATATTTGTCTCATTTATATTTTCAATAGAATAGGTATGGTATCTTAGCGCTTATCGCTTCTACTGAACCAATTTCATGTTCATGATTTAATCCTTATATAACTCTAAAGGATGTGTATAACTAATCCAAAGAATGTGATAAAATATAGGTTTTATTTATAGAATAAGATCTTTCTAATGATGATTAACTAATAGAAATATTGGATCATATTTTTAAAGTGCTATAGAACAAGATGAATCAACATTAACTAAAGGAATAAAAAATTCTAAATAATATATTTCAAAACCTAATGATGTGATATAATTTATATATCCAAATTTTTTATTATATTAATTGGTTATTATTTATGAAATTCATTTTAAATATTGTAATGTAATGTAATATTATTTAATTATATTTTTTTTCTCAAATAAATTTTATTACATTCATATATTATGGGACACACAACCTCATTTCTAAATAAACCATAATATTGTATAATTTTTTATCCTTGTTTTTATAACATATTGAGTAAATATGAATTTTTTATAACAATGTGTAAAATGTTTTAATAATTATAAATTATACTGATAAATATATAATAAATATTAAGTAATCCCTTTATAGGGTTTAGAAAATACATTTTCCCTCCAAATTGGAAATTATATGTTTTTTGTTAAATAAAAATATATTTAATTTATTACATTTTTAGAAAATTTAATTGATAAAATTAACATCATTATTTAAATAATTATGTCTAAATTATCTTGCATTGAATTTTATGAATTTACTAGAAATGATTTATTTATCATCGAATAGTGAAACTAACTATTGTTATTGAAAGAAATGTTTTTTTAAATAATTTTAATTGTTACACATTAATTTAAATGGTTATAAATGAAATAGTGTTAAATTATATTATTAGTAACATAATTAATTAAATTGTAATTAATTTTGCGTTAGATTTTATTATCATTTTTGATGTCGGAATAAATTATTTTGGGAAACTTATTTATATCATGTTTTCAGGATAAATTTTAAATAAAATCTTATGGATTGAATTTGATAAAACATGTTCAATATATGGAATATGAATAATTAATATTTTATTAACAGGGGATGTTTTTTTTTCATATCTAATTATAAGACAATATAAATATATTACAATGATTAAGGTGAAATTTATTTAATGTTGTTTAAACTAATTGATAAGGGTATGCTATTGAATTAAACATACCTAGATAAAAATGATGTCTACATTTTGACCTAATCATATGCCACCATTGTGTATACTTCCATTTTAAATAATTTTTAATCATTTTGGATTTTATTATTTTTAATAATTTGAGAAATTCCTAATTTTACCTCTCCCACTCATACAAATTCACACCCCGAATTTCACATTTTTACACCAAATTGACACATCGTGATCATGAAAGACAACCCAAATTCTCTTCCAAAACACCTTATCCATGATGTAGTGGTAATTCCATTGTTAAATGATAATGGATCTAATACAGGAAAAACAAAGGATTGGTAACCATCGTACCCAGATTATTTTATATTATTTCATCTTTTAATCCCTCTAAATATGTATTTTTTGTAATAAAATAATAAATTCAATATCCTAAAAATTAAATAATGATATTATGATATCAAAGCCACCATTTTTTACCCTCATTCCCATCAAATGTGTAGTGAAAGTATCACATGTTTATACATGTGAAATACCACCTCCATAGGGAGATAAAGTTTAGTTTCCATCACCATATATCATAGATTGGTATTATGTTGTGTTTAATAAATTGAAAACATATTTATGTAATAATTATTCTTATTTAATTATAATATAACATATGAAAACAAACATTCCAATTTTTTTTAAAATTATAACATCACTCATGTGCGCATGTAGAAATCCTTCTCTATTAGATGGTTTTTTTTCATTTACACATTACATATATGGTAATAAAGAATAATTGTTTTAATATATATGATATATATTTTATACTACTACTTTTTAAAAAATTACTTATTTTTTTCCTATTTATTTCCATCATTGAAATGTTTTAAACATCATTAATGGCTACATACATCGATCCATCTCTATGAAGCGTATAATTCATTTATTCATCTATAGATTTTTATGGCAGACCCCACCTATATAATTAATACATATGATATTAATATCACGATAATAATTTTGTATATGATGTACTAATAATCAATTTACATGGAAATTAAATACTCAATCAACATTATCATGAATATTTTAATACTTTAAACAAATACATGATAAATTTGTTAAAAAATTATTAAAAAATGGGTATCAAATTTTTATAAGTGGATACTACATGATATTATAATTTTTTTAGTCAATTTGTTATAAAATAATAATAAATGTAATGTCATAGTGGAGGATGATAAAGTACATTTCAAGAACATCGATTTTGGGGAAATAAATATATGCTATGATCTTATTAGTTATCATGATTAATTATGATTAACTTTTAGATAAATAAATTTAATAACCTTTCTATATAGAATAAGTTTATTTTCAATATAGTAGGGTTTTATATAGAGATTTTATTTTTTTTCATTTAATTTTCCTCTCATGATTAAATCTATGGAATGAGGGAATATTTGAAATGAGAAACATACATTATTCAACCCTATCTTGATTTTTTTCCCACCAATAAATGATTACAAAAATATATTGTCTATATTTTTTTTATATTAACAAATAATTATTTAAAATCATCTTTACGCATAATTTTATATTTTATAAAAAACAGTAATATATCTTCTTTTCAGTTTCGTAATGTGGTACTTTTTAATTAAAAAACATCTGAATGAATCGTTATTTAGATGTACACCACATGAACAAAATTTACCTTAATCATCTTAAATATGACATTTTATTCTTCGAGGAAAATCCTAAATGGGTTTTCCAAAAATAATTTTTCTTACTAATTTTGATGTTTTAATATTTTAAAAAAAGTGACTCTAAAGTGAAAATGGTATTTCCATAAAAAATCATTGTGATTTTAATGGAAATTTGTAATGTTGATTACATCCTTTCATGTCCTTTTTTCATTATCTCGGATATGTTCTAATAATACCAACCACATTAAATCAGTAGATAAATTATGACAATTTCTATTTAATGATTATTCAATTAATCTCATTTTTTCATAGGTTAATTATATTATAATGAAAAATTTATGAAACTGATTTCTTTTCCATAGATTACATTATTATGAAATTGTTAAATGTTTTTGAAACCTATTTCCTTTACTTGAGATTTGGTAAGATGATAGGATTATTTTTTTATGATCTTATGGAACACAAATGTATGTTTTTTATTTTGTGATAGGTGGTTTGGGAAATGACTATCCCACCAAATAATTGGTTAATGATGGATACCTCATGAGATAATAAGGACTATAATGGTGAGTTACCCCAATTATGTAAAATCCTGTATCCATATTGACAGTTTTGGGAGTGATCCTTGAGAAATGATATAATGGGATGGTGAGTGAACCCAATACATTATGATGCAATTGCAAGTGATCCTTGATTATGGAAATTATTTAATATTCTGATATTTAGTATATAAACATATATATATTATGAAAATGTTCTTATCTCAATGATATTTTCCTTAGATTCCGTTAAGTTATTGTCTTATGAAATTGATGTAATTTTTCCCTGAATTAATATATTTATGTATAATATTTTAGGTAATATTTTAATACTTCATTATAATTTTATCATAGTATAATTCGCATGTAATTTTTATGTTATCATTGATATAACCGATTTTCACCTAATAATCATATAGAAAACATTTCTTATGTTCCACTTCCACGTGTTCTGAAGAATAATGTAAATTTTGATATTTCTAAAAACTTTTCAACTTATGATGATCATAAGGGGAGTTTATATACATTTCATATAAATATGATTCTCATGATACCATGAATTCAAAAACACTAAACCTAAATGATTCGTATGACGATCATGAGGTTAAGTATTTAGTATTTATTTATGAAATTATTGAGTTTCTATAATCAAGATGGATTCTGAAATGGTAGGTTTTGTAGAACATTTTTATGAGTGGGGATGGTATTGAGGATGATGATGCAAATGAAATCATACTGTTGGGGTTTCCATTTGGGAATTAAAGTTCCCCCTCAACCCTATTTTGTTTTATTTTATCTAGATTTATTTTTTCTTTTTTACTCATATTCAAACATGTATATATATGTGTATATTTATAAAGACATTTGAAAATAATTTATATATTTTATTTTATTCAGTTTTATATTTCCTAAATGCATTAATTAATTAAAAATGTTTTCATGTATAAATGTTTATATATATATTTATATTCATATATATATATATATTATACTAAAAGTAATAGTTTTTTGTTAACTTATATTATTCGATTATATTAATTATTATATGTATATATATATTACATACATTTTTTTATTATTTATAAACATTCATTGGAATATTTTTTTTCACATTTATTATAATTATATCTAATTTAATCATTTATACACAATACTTGTTTCCTTTCTATATCTGAACATTACTAATAACAAATTGTAAACCCTTTTTTCAATCTAATAATTTACTTCTACATATATATAACTATATATCTATAAATTTATATTTTCAAATAAATTAATATAATCATATTTCCAAAATTTAAAAATTACATAACCATTTAATTTTACAATAGTCGTGTATATATAAGAATATATTTGGATAAAATAATCTGATACCATTATCAAATGTTTATGTTATTTTATATCTCACAGTGTAATATATTATATTCAAATTATATATTTTTTTCATTAGCTAATAGATATTTTATACCAATTTCACTATTTATATGACCAAATATAAATTTATGTAAAATTCCCCATATATATATATACAAAAAATAATTTAGTAATATTATTGTTGATATATATTTTAAGTTACCCCAATATTAAATATTATAATTATTTGATTATTTTTAAAGAAGGTTTTAATATCAAGTTAATTCTATATAAACCTAAATCCAAAACATTTATACACAAGAAATTCAATAGGATTTTCAATTAGATTGGTAAGTCTCACAAATTTTTAGAATAACCAAAAAAACTATTCAAATAAATATTTAAGATAATTTCATAAACCATTAAATTCTTGTTAAAATCCTAATCTCTATGGTAATGATAATTATTTCACTGATACCAACTACAAATCAATAGACCATGCACCTGAGTATGGTGATAAAACTCTATATATTATTTTATGAATGAAATTATCTAACATGATTATATTACTTAATTGAATTTTATATACCTCCATATCATTTTTCTCTAGAGATTTGGGAAATTTAGAAAATTAAATCATTACTTATCTCACTTAAATAATATTTTTTCCATTTCATGAAATCTAAATACTTATAAGAACTCATTTTATATAGTCATTTTAATACAAATAAATTTTAACTGACTCAAAAATTAATTTTACATATAGTATTACCATGTGAAAATAGTTTTAAATTAATGTGGGGTATATGTTATCAGTATGGGGTATTAATTATATTTTAGTAAAATTGTTAGTCTATAAAATTATTTTAAATTCATATCTACTTTTTTCATTAAATTTTAAAAAAAAATCTTTTATTTCAAAACTATGTTTAAAAAAAATCAATTTCTAAAACATGTTTTAAAATAAATACAATAGTCTTCTGAAAAAACATGACAAAATTAGAAAATAAAATTATTTATAGACATGCAACATAAAAGATTATATAGTCACTACACATCACATGGGAGATAATTTTCCTTAAGGATTGGATTTAGTTACCATTCCTCATTTGTTCAAAAAATCCTAGGGATAATTTTTTCAAAAAACATTTATTTCAAGATCTTTTTTTACAATAAAAATTTTCAATCAGAATCATATTAATATTTTTTAAAATTGAAAATGGATATATATTTATATATATACTTCTATATATATTTACAAATCAATTTTTTAAATATTAAAAACATGGATGTTTAATATTTATAATATATATATATATACATTTATATATTTATATTTGTTTTCTAATGAATTTAGGTAACAAAACTAATTTCATTGTCTAATAAAAATTTATTTCTGAATGGAATTGAAACCAATCAGAATGAAATTATTGGGGAACATAACATACTTAATGAATAAATTACATCAATAAAAGAATAAAAACCATTAAAACAATTAAATTTCAAAATAAAACTTGTTTTAATAAAAGAATTCAACATATAAATATATAAATATTAAAAGTGAGTAACAAATAAAATTAATTTTTAAATCAATATAAAATTAACATTAATATAAGAATATATAAAAGGGTATCCCATTAAATTGGATTTTGGTTTGTAGAATTAAAGTAATGAAAATACAGTTCAAATAAAATCGGGAATTTTTAAAGGGTATTACCCATATGTAGAGATTTTTAGAAATTTAATAATAAAATTTTATTTTAAAATAATATTTCTCCGTTGATGTTTTTTTTCAAATTCATTTTCATTTTCCTAAAAATTTCATAAATACATATTTATCAAATATCCTTTCTATTCATAACATATTCCCCTTACACAATATTTAGATTTTATTATAAGAAAATATTATTCATGAAAAATTCATATTGAAAATAATTATTGCTAAATTTTAAACCTATTTATTTTTCACCAATACAAAGAGAGATTTAGAATATTAAAAAACATGAGTAAAATTATTTTGACCCATATAACTATGATCGAGTTTTTTGAAATTGTGTAATATAATTTTTTAAGTATATATTCCTTTAGTATAAAATAACTTGACCACTTTGAAGGTTCTTTATACTATTTGATACACAACTAACTCCAATACGACCTTCTTAAACTTACAATATCATATTTCTATCTCATTGAGAAACCAAATTAGGAGGAAAAGTATACACATATTTTTATTTTAAGTAAATTATATTAAAATTTTACCCTTATAATGGATCTGCATTTCAATTATCCAAATTATCAAATATTTCTTTTTAATTTTGTTTTTTTGAAATAATCTAGTAAGTAAATAGTACATAACCAGAGAATCATCTTCTTATAGAATTTATATTTCAATAGAAAAAATTATTTTTTTCTTTATTTAATTGACCAAACTACATTAGTAATTCATATAGAAAACAATGGTTTAATTTTGTTTCATATTCCACATTTCTTGTATTTTGATGAGGTCTACCCCTTGCATACCATGACATCACTGTGAACACATCTACACCATGACATGGAAGGTTCCATTTGTTACCTAATTGAACCATTACACATAATACGACAAATATTTTCTATCATTTAACACATTATCTTTAAACTTTTGGTTGTAATGAGATTCATAATATCCTGGTCACTCTAATGTGGGGGAAGTATAATAGTATAATGGAGGAGGTAGACTCACACATGGGACTGTCAATGTCGTGGTCATGTTTTTATCATGTGGGATGATAGTGATGTGTAAGATCTTGGTTTTTAGAAAGGTATGTTTTCATTTTTTTTTGATTGAATCCCTTGTCTCTAGCTTCAAGGGATGTATTCTGAAAGTATGAGAGGCCTTGGGGGTGTTCAGGGGGCTTGGGGCACGAAAGAAAGGAAATCTGGGCAAGACAAGCCAGGGCGCACGACTTGCGCACGGCTAGGGAAAACCGTGAAACCTTCCTAGGAAAACCATGTGACCCCTCCCCCTTTGTATTTTAGCATGCTCACGGTTTGGTAATGGTTTTCCAAATCGTGCGGCCAAACCGTGTGGCCTCTAAAATTTTGCAAAATTTACAAAACTTTCCCTCCGGGATTTTAATAACACACGCGGTTTTTCCTCTCATTTCCTCCCTCTTCACCCAAGGAGGGAACCAAATCTCCCAAGATCTCCAAGAGATCAATCTCCCACGTTCCTATGGCGTTTTTGGTGCCGCTTTTTTAGGATCGATGCTCCGAGTAAGGTTAATCCCATCTTTACTTATCTTTTTGTATTCGGGTTTGTATCTTCTCTTCCTCTTGTTCTGATGCTCTAAAACCATATCTTTGGGGTTAGTTTTAGGATTAAGATCCAATGGATTGTTGGATCAAGGTCTAAGGACTCTATTGAGAGTGCATTCAACCATGGTTTCGAGGTAGGTGGTCTACAAACGTTATCCCATAGTTTTATGGTGTATTCATGCATGTGTGGCTTTTCTTATGGTGTCATCGGTGAGATTTGATCAACCATAATGTGTTTTGGTATAAATGATGCTTCAAAATGGAAAATGTGAAATCTCACAAACCCCATGGGATGCGTTGAGAATGACTTGACCTAATTAGGGCCATCCATGGGATGCGCCAGCTTTCTCGGACATAGGGATTGTTATTAAACAAGTGACATTGTTGTATCAAATGGTAGAGCCCTTGATGAATATGTTGGAAAGATTGGTTGAACAAGGAATAGAAGTTAGGTGATGCACCTAGACTTGGCAATAACCGTAGGATTTATTAGAATGGGTTGAATGGTTGATTCATGGGAATGATGAACGAGTTAAATGGGTTAATGTGTAAAATGATTTAAAGACCATAATGGGGTGAATTATGGGTCTAGTGCTGAATAATTAATGAGATAGGAAAAACAAATGGGAGGTGAAATGGTAATGTGTAAATGGGTTAAGTCCTAATGTGAATTCCCATGTGGTTTTTTGTGAATGTTTTTCCCAATGGGAAATGGTATGAATGGTTGATGGTTACTTATATATAAGCTTGTGCACATGCCTTGGTTGAGTGGGGTATGATTGAGATCTCCTCCCACCGGTCGAGAAAATACTGATGATCTAAACTCCACCCTAAATGCATGGGTTAGTAATGAGGACTAATGATCTATTCTCCTAACGGTTGCATCCACTCTGACTGAGGCTTCGAGGTGAGGATATGGTTATATCCACCCATACTAAGGCATTGAGGTGAGAATATGGTTACTATGTGGGGGTTAGTACGAGTGAGATAGGATAATGATGTGTTTACCCTCAAGGATGTGATTTTTGGCCTTAGAACCATGTGACATAATGTATGTGATCAACCCATGGAAATGTGATGAAATGGTAAGTGATGGTAAATGGTGTGAAATGAATGGTAATGGAAGTGGCAATGGATTTGGCTCTGAACTGGTTAATGGAACTTTAAATAATTACATGGAAATTATCATTCATATTCCTTTTTCATGCACTACCTGTTCATACTGGATATTTGGTAGACACCATTTTTGGTGGCCTACTGAGTTGTACTCACACGCTGCTCGGGACGCCATTGGGTACCCGAGAAGACTTCATGTTTACTGGTCAAGAGAAGGGAAAGGTTCCTTTCTAGATAGTTGAGTGGACATGGGTTTCACTTGGTGGAGGATCCAGACATGGAGTCGGGAACATTTTTGGGGATTTTGTTTGTTTTCCTTATTTTGGGCTTTTGTTCACTTTTTCACTTGTAGTATGACATAGCATATTTTATTGTTGGAAATGATTGTTTTACATGTTTCTTCGTTATTTATTTTTGTTTCCACTATTGGTTTGTTTCTGTTGTGGATTCCTCTGATAAAAAGGTGGTATAGTCTCCATACTTGACAACAAAGACCCCCGCTGCTATTCGGCAGCCTTTGGTGTATGAGGAGGCGTTATTAAGGCTGTGTAACTACCCGTATCAAAGCATCGGTTTAGTGGCTTCCGGGTCGGGGATGTTACAAAGTGGTATCAGAGGAGTTATTTCTTCTTCTTTTCTGAGGTCTGGTTATTTGGGTTAGGTAGCCAAGGGTTATGACGTGTCAGGCCTTGGTAATGAGCTCGTGATTGGGTGTAGCTAACGCCTGTATGAGGGAAACCCCAAGTTACCCTAGGTGGGAAATTTTTTTCTTGGTTGTGTGTTGTTACAATATATGATATTTCACCATTGGTTGATGCACATGTTGTTCTATGTGACTTTTTTATTATATTTGTCTCATGGCCTTAACGGCATGAGAATTTTCATTCTTGCATCATTGTAGGAACCTAGGGAGATAGGTGACATGCATTGTGTTAGGCACACGCACGAGGTGGGTTTGAGAGGAAAAAAAGTATGGTTCATCACGCACTTTACAAAACAAATAAATAATTAGGAGAATGAAATAAAACAAGTGGGTAAACAATTTTTAATGAAATATTAGGGTTTGAAATGAAGTGGAAAATGTTTTTGTAAAATGTTGTATGAGTTTGGTGGTAGTGCATGGTTGTTTACCCCATGTAGACCATGGCATGTGGTATGGATTGTCGGGGTGGAGGATTTCATGTGTTAATGTTGTTGAATTAGTATATGAAAATGGGTTGGTGTGGCTAGTAAAGATCTTTTTGATGAAATTGTGAATGTTTTTTGGTATGTGTGCTAAATCTCCTGCTTCGCAATATAGGGAGATGCCACCACAATGTCAGTTGATAGTTGGGTAACGGGAGGATGTTGCTGAGAATACTCCTCCGGTAGAAGAGCACAAAAATGTGGTGATTAATGAAGGTAGATAAGACTAGTTCCGGGAGAACATGGCTCGCCTTATGCAGATGATGGATCGTGACACAGGGCGGGTTGCACCGAGTATGTTTGAGCTGACCCGGGAATTCCAGCTGCAACACCCTCTGGCATTTACGGAAGAGGGTGGGACAGAGGCAGTGGAGTTCTAGTTAGATTATGTCAAGATGATACTAGATCATCTGAAGACCCATGTTGAAAATTGAGTAATACTGGCCGTTTATATGTTGTGGGGCCAGGCAAGGCGATGGTGGGACATTCAAGCTCAGACCGAGCATGATGAGGGGATTTTGTGGGAGGTTTTCCTGGAAAAGTTTCTGGACCATTTCTACCTAGAGACTTTGAGGTAGGAGTGGGCTGCTGTGTTTATGAGCTTGACTTAGGGATCGCTATCGGTGATGGAATATGCTGGTCGCTTCACTGATTTGCGACGCTTTTTCCCAGTGTTAGTAGGGGACGATGCGGCGGTAGAAATATATTTCCAAGATGGGTTGAGACATGAAATTAGGTCTCAAGTAAATATATTCCTCTTGAAGAGGTTTGTAGAGGAGATGGATCAGGCACTCAACTATGAAGGGAAACTGAAGGGAGATTCGGGTGATGGGCTTGTCATGCCACATGGGCGGAGAAGTGGTGAACCTTACAATGTTCGGAAGCGCGTTTTGGCAAGTTTCTATCAGGGTGTTCAGGAGAAAGGGTCCTCCTATCAGAGTGGGAACCAGGGGTTTTGTTCTCAGTTCCGTAGGCCGAGGCATATGTGTGGTCAGTATCCTTGAACTCGAGTTGAGTGTCGTTCATGTGGCAGGATGGGGCATGTGTAGAGGTTCTGCAGGAAATCTCGGTAGACGGGTGAGCATGATGATGAAAATCAGGTACCAGGTAAGGGGAGGTGATCAGTAGCCCCGTATCAGGCATGCAGTTAGAGCTCCATGGGTCGTACTGGCAGTGGAGGTGGAATAGGATCTTCGGGGCAAGATCGCTCATGCCAACAGGGTGGTGCAGCGCAGGGAGTTCAGGCTGGAACCTACGGTAGAGGGATAGGTCAGCTTCAGGCTGTTCAGTTTGCGCCTGTTGATGGTGAGGTTGGACCGTCAACTGTTCGAGGTACGATCCTTATAGATTCTAGGTTTTTTAGTGCGTTTTTTGACACAAGTGACATAGAATCTTTTATTTCTACTAAACTTGTGGTAGTTCTTGGTTTACCTGTGGAGTGGTTGTGTGGAGTTATGTCAATTGACACCCCGTTGGGAGTGCGGGTTGAGGATATCAAGCAGTGCAAGGGATGTGCCTTGTAGGTTTGTGGTTATCGTTTTTGGTGGGACTTTTTCATTCTCGAGATGTCAGAGTTTGACCTAATCTTTGGAATGGATTTGTTGTTGTTTTATCGGGCACACATAGACTGTTATCGTCACAGAGTATCGTTCAGGTCACTTGACAATGACTCTTATATCCACCGTGGAGAATGGGATGTTCGAGTAGGGTGTGCGGGGCCGTTTTGTCAACATATGAGTGGACTCACAGCTCCAGTGTCATGTCCCATGCTTGATGATGATGAAGGAGGGGAACAATCGAATTTTCCTCATATGGTGGATCAGTCTCAGGATGTGTTTCATGAGGATCTCTCGGGTTACCAAATGAGAGGGATGTCTATCTCATGATCGAGTTGCTGCCGGGAGCGAAGCCAGTTTCTATTCCACCATACCGAATGGCACCAGCAGAACACTAGGAACAGAAGGTTCATCTTGAGGAGTTGTATCGTAAGGGGTTTATCAGTCTTATTACGTCTCCTTGGGGATCTCCCGTGCTTTTTTCAAAGATGGTTGATGCGTCTTTAAGGGTGTGTGTTGACTATCAAATTTTGAATCAAATGACAGGGAAAAATCGATACCCTATTCCTAGAGATGATTACCTGTTCGATCATTTGAGGGGTGCATCAGTGTTTCCTAAGATTGATATGAGGTTAGGGTATCCCCGGTTGAGGGTGATGTCTTCTAACATAGTGCAGACAACTTTCCAGAGTCGGTACAGGTTGTTTGAGTTTGTGGAAATGCCTTTATTCGTGACCAATGCGCCGGCGGTGTTTATGGATTTTATGAACCGAATATTTCATAACTATCTACATTGGTTTGTGGTTATCTTTGTTGACGATATCTTAGTGTACCCAAAAACTCACGATGATCATGCCCAACATCTTGACATCATATTGGGTATGATAAGAGAGCACCAGCTATATGCCAATATTTCAAAGTGTCAATTCTATATAGGTGAATGTATTTTTGGGGTCACATCATCTCGGAGGAAGGTGTGATAGTGGATCCAGAGAAAGTGCATGCAATTGTATCTTGGGAGCAACACTAGAGTGTTTCTGATGTTTGGAGTTTTATGGGTTTGTCCGGATATTATCGATGGTTCATTCAGGATTTCTCTCTCATGGAAGAACCACTCTCAGGATTTACCATGAAAGGAATCAGGTTCGAGTGGTCTGAGGCTTGTTAGAACGCCTTCCACGAATTGATGAAGCGGTTGACGACAGCACCTATCTTGATCTTACCTGAGCCGGGTAAGAAGTACGTCGTGTTTTGTGATGCATCCGGAGTCAGACTTTGGGTTGTGTTGATGCAGGAAGAGCGGGTCATGGCTTATGGGTCAAGCCAGTTGAGACCCCATGAGCAGAACTATCCCACTCATGACCATGATTTGGCTACAGTGGTGTACACCTTGAGGTGATGGAGGCACTATCTGCTGGGAGAATGATTTAATGTGTTTACAGACCATGTGAGTTTAATGTACATCTTCTCACAACGGGATATGAATCTTCGACAGCGAAGATGGGTTGAATATCTCCAGTATTTTGACTTTTTGTTGGTGTAAATGACAAGAAAGGGAAACAGTGTTGCTAATGCTATGAGTAGGAAGGTTTATAATCATGTGGTTATGGAGTCCAGCACCTAGTGGAAGGTAATGGCTCTGTTTGCAGATATGCACCTAGAGGTTCATGAGGAGAATGGTCAGGTAACTCTGGCATCCTTAACGATGGAGTCGACACTTTTGATTCGAGTTAAGGATTGTCAGCTTGATGATCCTGAGTGTTTTATCATGAAGGAAAATCATTAAGTTGTGAATCTACCATCTGGTTGGGCCATCAACGTGGAAGGAGTTTTTTGTGTACGTTATCATGTGGTTATTCCAAAGTGTGTGCAGGAAGAGCTAATGTGTGAGTTCCATGCATCAATGTGGTAGTGCATCCTGGTTTGACCAAGATGTATCATGATCTCCGAAGGTAGTTTTGGTGGCCTTGAATGAAGGAGGAAGTTGTCGGGTTTGTGGAACGGTGCCTTACCTGTCATCAGGTGAAGGCCAAGCATCAATTCCCAGGTGGTTTTCTGCATCCATTTCCCATTCCAGAATGGAAGTGGGATGATGTAACAATGGATTTTGTTGTGGGTCGTCCATGAATGCCACAAAAGAATGATTCAATCTGTGTGGTTGTGGATAGGTTGATGAAAGTGGCTCATTTCTTACCGATTTAGGAGACCTTTACAGTTGACCAGTTGGATGAGCTGTATGTTCATGAAATAGTGTGGTTTCATGGTGTTCTGCAGACCATAGTTTCAGACTGAGATCTTCATTTCATGTCGCGTTTCTGGAAACGGTTGTGGAAGGCGCTTGGTTCACAGGTTGTTTTGAGTACGACCTTCCACCCAATGATGGGCGGGCAATCAGAGCATATGATCCATGTGTTTGAAGACATGTTATGAGCTGTGTCCTGGTCTTTTGTGGTTCTTGGGAGAGGCACCTATAATTAGTTGAGTTTTCCTACAACAATTTTTTTAGGTTACGATTCAGAAGGAACTGTTTGAGGCACTCTACGGGAGGCCATGTAGATCTCGGTTGTGTCAGCTAGAGGCTGGTGAATCTGAGTTGTTGGGGCTAAGTCTCATGCAGGAGACATCAGAGAGAGTTATGTGGATCAGGATGCTGATGGATACGGCTCAGAGTAGGTAGAAGATGTATGCAGATCATAGGGATAGACCTCTTGAGTTTGCGATGAGTGATAAAGCGTTCCTTCGGCTGTCACCAAGGTTGGGTCACCGTCAGATTTGAAAGCAGGGTAAATTTTCCCCCAGGTATGTGGGACCTTCTGATATTGTGGAGGGGATTGGACCAGTGGTTTACCTATTGGATCTTCCACAATAGTAGGGTGGGATGCATGATGTGTTTCATGTGTTATAGCTTCGACGATATCACCCCGACACATCTCACATGGTTGATATGGAGGATGTGGAGCTTGAGGCAGATTCATCCCTTGAGGAGCATCCGGTTCATGAGGTGGATCATAGTGAAAAGGTCTTGTGAGGCATGGTAGTTCCATTAGTGAGAGTACTATGGCAGCATGGGAAAGGTCAGGAAGAAACATTGAAGTGGGAATCAGATATGCAGGCTCAGTGGACCGAACTCTTCTATTCGGTGAGTCAATGAGGCTTGGAAGCTCGGCTTGAGGAAAAGCCGTTATAAGGTGGGGAGGTTGTAAGATCGTGGTTTTTGGAAAGGTATGTTTTCATTATGTTTTTGTTGAATCCCCTTTTTCGGGATTCATGGATGTCTTCTGAATGTATGAGATGCCTTGGGGGTGTTCCAGGGGATCATGGCATGAAAGAAAGGAAATATGGGCAAGACAAGCCAGGGCGCACAACCTGCGCACGACCAGGGGAAACTGTCCGGCTTGCCCAGGCTAACCATGTGACCCCTCCCCATCCGGACAGTAGCATGCGCACAGTTTGCATACGGTTTTCCAAACTGTGTGGCCAAACCTTGCGGCCTCTTAATGTTTGGAAAATTTACAAAATTTACCCTTCGTGATTTTAAGAACCGACTCAGGTTTGCCTCTCATTTACCCCCTCTTCACCCTAGGAGCAAACCAAATTTCTCAAGAGCTCCAAGAGATCGATCTCCCTCATTTTAAGTAGTTTTTGGTGTCGTTGGTTGCGGATCGAAGCTCCTGGTAAGTGTAATCCCATCATTGCTTCTCTTTTTGATTTAGGGTTTGTATCTTATCTTCCTCTTGTTCCAAAGCTTTAAAGCCCTATCTTTTGGGGTATTTTTAGGTTGAAGTTCCATAGGTTGGTCGGATCGAGGTCTAAGGACTCAATTGAGAGTGCATTCAACCGCGGTTTCGAGGTAGGTGGTTTACAAACGTTATCCCATATTTTTATGGTGGATTCATGTATGTGTGTCTTTGCATATGGTTTCATTGGTGATCTTTGATCAACCTTAATGTGTTTTGGTATAAATGATGCTTGAAAATGGTAATTGGGAACTCTCACAATCCCCATGGGATGCATTGAGAATGACTTGACCTAATTAGGGCCATCCATGGGATGCGCCGGCTCTACCTGACATAGGGATTGTTATTAAACAAATGACCTTGTTGTAACAAATGGTAGAGAACTTGATGAATATGATGGAATGATTGGTTGAAATTGGAATAGAAGTTAGGTGATGTACCTAGACGTGGAAATAACCTAAGGGTTAATTGGAATGGATTGAATGGTTGATTCATGGGAATGATGAACAGGTTAAATTGGTTAATGTGTAAAATGAATTAAAGACCATAATGGGGTGAATTATGGGTCTAGTGTTTAATTCTTAGTGAGATAGGCAAAACACATTGGAATTGGGTGAAATGGTAATGTGTTAATGGGTTAAGGCATGATGTGAATTCCTGTGTCATTTGTTGTGAATGGTTTTCCCAAGGGGAAATGGTATGAATGGTTGATAGTTAATTATTTATAAATATGTTCACATGGCTTGGTATATTGCGGTATGTATTGAGGATATATTCCCATGGGTCGATTGAAGAATGATGCTCTAAACCCCACCCTAAATTCACTGCTTAGGAATGAGGACTGATGATCTATTCTCCTAACAGTTTCATCCACCCGGACTGAGGCTTCGAGGTGATAATTTGGTTCCTAGGAGGGGGTTAGTCATAGTCAGGTAGGATAATAATGTGTTTACCCTCTTTCATGTGATTGTTGGCCTTAGAACCATGTGACACAATGTGTGCGATCAACCCATGGAAATGTGATGAAATGGTATAGGATGGTAAATGGTGTGAAATGAATGGTAATGGAAGTGGAAATGGCTTTGGCTATGAACTGGTTAATGACACCTTAAATAATTACCTGGAAATTATCATTCATATTCCCTTTTCATTCACTTCTTGTTCATACTGTATATTTTGTAGAAACTGTTGGTGGTGGCCTACTGAGTTGTACTCACACCCTACTTAGGCCGCCATTGGGTACCCGAGCAGAATTCATGTTTAAAGGTCAAGAGAAGGGAAAGGTTCCATGATAGATAGTGGAGTGGAAATGGGTATCACTTGATGGAGGATTCGGACGTGGAGTCGGGAATGTTTTTGGGGATTTTGGATGTTGTCCTTATTTTGCGCTTTTGTTCACTTTTGCACTTGTATTATGACATGGCATATTTTATTATTGGAAATGGTTGTTATACATGTTCCTTGTGTATTTATTTTTGTTTCCACTGTTGGTTTGTATCTATTGTGGCTTTATCTGATAAAAAGGGGGTACAGTCTCCCCACATGACCACATATACCCCCATTGCTAGTTGGCAGCCTTTGGCGTATGAGGAGGCGTGCTTAAAGTTATGTAACTACCCAGCTCGGAGCAACGATTTACTGGCTTCTGGGTCGGGGACGTTACATGATGGATATTGATAGGGATAGTTATTTGTCATGTGTTTGTGAGGAGGTAAGGGGAGCATTCCAATGGTTGTATTGGGATGTCTGTGTGGATACAGAGGAACAAGAATCCCATCAATATTTTAAATTGTTTATTTCTTTTGTTGTTTTTACCCATTATTGTTTTCTGTATATGAATATATATATATATATATATATGTACACTACATATAACATTTATTTCTTTATATTTATCTTTTTTAATTGTATGTGTAGTATAATTAATTAAATATTTTCATCTGTACACACAATCACACAATCACACAATCACACACAGAGACATATATATTTATATATATACAAGCAGTCAACTAACTCCAATATTGGTTCAATTAATATATTTCATTCCCTTAACTATATATTTATACACTTATATTTATCCTTTATGTATATTTTGTTATTAATATTTTATCATTTAGATTGTGTTTTTTTGTTAACAATAATTATAATTATATATAATTTAATAATATACACACCACAAATATTATTTCTTTATAATTTACTATTATTACATTTTAATTAGTAATCAAACATTTTTTCTATATTATATATCAATTCAATATATATATATATATATATATATATATTACAGTATATATTTTTAAATTAATCAACACAATCCACATAAAAATATAAAATATTACATCACCATTGAATTAAATAAAATTTGTGTATAAATGTATATTTTTTTCATATCTTAATTTATCTACCATTGTCATATGTGTTTTTTTATATCTCATTATTTGTTTCAAGTCATTAAAGTTCGACATATTTACTTTTTTTTGTCCCATCATATCAATTCATCGTTAATTTGTCTTTATAATATTACATTATATATTCTTAATCAAAATTCATTAAATATACAAATAAATATATTTTTTTACCACATTTATTGTTATGCTATTTTATTGACTTCCATAAAAAATATTATATTAATTCATATTTCATTAATTAAAATAAATTAATTCTTATTCTAATATATATAATGCTGTTATAATTTACATTATCAGATATAAATTTATTTTAAATATGTATTCTGTAATATATCTATTTTTTATTTTTATCAAAATATATAACTAATATATTTTATAAAATATTAATCTCGAAGAATAAATTTTTTTAAAATAATACCAAATTTTTTCTAAATTATTATATAAAATAAAATTAGTACCAATATTATTGAAAGAGAAGAAATCCATTTAGCATGATCTTTTATTTGTATTAGGTTTTGGAGGTGTTGAAGGGGGGGGGGTGAGAGAAGGAATATTTGGGGTTAAACAAAAAAATTAGTTGTCAAAGAGGACAACAAACTGGACGCTTACGCAACACAAAAGATGTTATTTTGGAGATGGGGATGTTGCATAGTGGTGTAGGATATGATGAGGAATATAGGGGGAATGTCTTAGTGGTTCCTCATTTAATTGGTTAATATATCATAAATATTAGTTTTATTCTATCCATATTAATTAGTAATTATAATTATGATGTGTAGTGGTTCAATGAACCATTTTAATTCACCAAATTTATATGATATATGGTGTGGTCCTCCCCATGATTCTCAATATGGATCATATATGGATTATTTAGTTATTTAAATCATCCTTATATAATATTTTTGTTTTCGGTCAAAACTATTTCTCCTTGGAGAATGTTGTTGTGTCATGATATTAAAAAATTATTGATTTCATATATCTTCTTTACCTCTTTAAAAAATTTCATTATATATAAATTTTCCCATGATTCCTAGGTTACGTATATATATATTGCATTGTCCCTCGAAACAAATTTAGTTAGATTTATCCCGAGTCATCTAGGGATAAACCCATCTAGATATAAGGAGTGTTTTAGTTATTCAATTAAAAATTTCTTATGTAATATGTTTTCTTCTATTTTAATATTGTTCGTTTATATGAAAGCTAATATCATTTTATGGATTTTTATTTATTATTGGTGTTTTTTGTACGTAATGCATAGATATGGTACATTATTTAATTGATAGGTGATGTGTCAACAATCAATGTTTTTTCTATTTTTAATTCCATTTAATGCAATTAGGATGGATATTTTCATCATCACCTATTTTGATGTAATGTTGTGATGTTATTAGACATTATATGATTATCTAATGTATAATTAAACCCTAATAATAAATAAACTATTAATAAATAGAGAATATTTTTTGGGTTATAGTGATCATATGTGATTATGTCATATAGATTGTTTTCCTATTGATTTTATAGATATTGATCTAAAATTTGTTTTGATATGGTTTAACCTGATTGTCATACATATAAATTCAATAAAGATAACAAATAAAGTAATTCGAGAAAAATAAATAAAAATAGTTTTGTTTAGTTGTGTAATTACTCGAGTGTTTTTTGTTTGATCCTTTTAATTTTTTTACATATCGTAGGATTCTTCCTTAGAGTTGGAAAATATCTTTCTTAATTATAGAACCCCTAGAATAATGTATTTAAAATTTTAATATATATTAGAGTATAAAAATGATTATTTTTAGATTAAATTGGATTACCCATAATCTAGACATTGGACTCAAAATCTAAGGATATGGATGTTTTTGAAATTTTTTATTAAACAATGTTTTGTAATGATGTTCAACATTATATGTTCCAGGGATAATTGGATTTGGAGAGTCAGTTACATAATTAATTAATTAATTAATTTTTTAATTACATATACTAAACCCTAATATCTTTCTATAAATAAATCAATTAGATGAATCTTTTGGGAAATTCACATAGTCAATTGAGATTAGAGAGGGGAAAGATAGATATTTGTGGGTATTTTCTACTCATTAATGTGTATCATAAATGGTAATGTTTTTTGATTCGTGGAATGAATGGAAAAAATAGTGTTATATTCTTTAGAATCACTACCTAAAATATTCGTCCCTAATTGGATATATGTTAATGATGTGGGAATAATTATTTTAAGAGTTTTGACTTATAATTATAATTTTATGCATGGATTGAATACTTCCTTTTTTATACATGTATCATTTTTCACATAAGATAAATATTATTTTGTGTTCTAGAACCTAATTTACTATATTATTTATGTATGATTTTCTATATTGTTTCCATGATTTATGATTGTTGGCTAGATTAAAAATATCCAATGATGAAATTGTATTTTTCTTATACATTTACCAACAACGGTTCATTACGTTCATCATCATTGTCCTGTTAGGTCAAAATTTGACATTTTTTTGTTGGAATAAATCTTGATAAAAACCCTTGTATTTACGAAGGATGTATGAAAATCAGGGGATTTATGTTTTTTTAATGGATCTATATGGGAATAGGGATGTGGGAAAATATACTATGGATTGGAACCCCCAAAACAGTGTTATGATACACTACGGCTATTGATCAAAAGATCAGAAATCCATTTTATACACTCTGAATAATGGAAATAATCAATCAGAGGCATTACCATCGGTATTAGGTCATTTTGGGGAAGTTAAATAGTGATTTATGTGAATAAAATCACCGTTTTACCATCAATGTGAACACCAGAAATAATATTTTTGAAATAAACAGGTAGATGATCGATAATTGAAAAGAACACGTGTCATTTTCCATAGAATATTCCATCATATATTTATTTTAATTTTTTAAGTATAACATGCCATATGGTCCATCCACATGAAATGTTACCTGACATGGGTAGTCGATCCCCATGACAAGGTCAACCATCTATGATACTAGGTGAGTAAACATTTCTTCTCTCTATATGGAAAACCCATGTGAGGGTATATTACTATTTGAGCCACGAGCATATAATATGTTCCCAATATCCTAGGTTAATATAATATAATTTTTAACAAAGGGAAGTGCCATTGTATTTAGCATAGAAGGAAAAATTATTTCCTTGGGAAGAAACATCCTTGTATTTGGGTGAGGAAACATTCTATGCGAATCTTTATACACACTATGTACTTTACTCGCGAACTAATACATTCTGTAACTCTATCATAGGGTATATTAATTGGGATCATGAGTAACCTATCATGTGAAATTTTAAACAAAGTAGATGGAGGTATAATTTAATTTGGACCATAGACATGATACAAGGTGTTACCAGAGTGTATCTTCTTATTGTAATGTTTGGATTTTAATAGTGATCATGTTTAATCATTTGAGAGATTTCATTGTTGGTACTACCCTATCATTGTTGGGTTTAGTTCCACCAAACTAGCTATAAAGGTAGATTTGTAACACCATTAACATATTTTGACATAGTTTGACTATTTATGAAGAGGTATATCCTTTCATTAATCTCTTGTGAGGTGAAGGTCATCAACTGGAGACAGTTCTCCTTTGACTGTCAAGAAAAGTTGTGAAGATACGTCTCTCCAATATAATTATTTTGATGATTTGTATGATTGATTAAATAATTTATGTGACATATTTTTCTAAAATTAGACACATTATAATCCTTAGATAAAAGTGGGTATTAATAATCCTCACCATTTTCAACTAGTTTTTTCATTATGATTATATCTGATATTGTGCTTCTCTAAACTCTATATTTATGGCTTATGAAGATGATATTATTCTATTTATTATATTTTTATATATTTAGTGTCATACATATTATGTATTTACTCACCCCTACAAGGGAGAATCCCATACATTTTTTTACTTATGTAATAGATGAATAGTTCAGTGGTCCTCATGGTGGACCAGTTTTCATTGGATCAAAGCATAATTTCATGGAGATGATCTTGTATTGTGGAATATATTGTATATTATGAGTTGAGAACTCTTAAATAGCCCTAATTCCTAGTCTTTTTAATTTTGGGAAAACATATTTGTGTGGCCATGTATTTTTACCCATTATATAATTTATATTATATTGTTACAATTTTATATATTTCATAGTGGTAATAAATGTTATTTTCGGGAATAGGATAATTAGGTTATGGTCCCCCTCCCCAAAAATCTTTCCCCAACATGGAACTTTTCTCAATACCATTTCATATTTTATGGTGGATGGGGTGTGTCACTCTAAATTTACTTTCATTGAAAGATGGCTTCTAGTTGGTTGAGTTACGACATAATGGTATGTAGGATGGTGTATCCTTGGGTAAGTGTTTGGATTTGGTAATGTCATAAGGCTGGGTAAATCTAGTGATGGTGTGGTCATCGATGTATCTAAACACAATAAATCTAATATAATTATGTTGACATGAAATTCTAATACATTTATTTCTTGGAAAACAAAGGATTATTAATATTTAGATTCACTTTGTTCAGGTGATAGCTTCCCATATTAGTTAATATAACTTTGGTACTTCTTGTTAATTTTAATGATTCCCCCACATTGAAAAGTATCTATAAAACATATAAAGAGTTACAAAAATGACTAGTTGTGTGATGAGGCCTCAGTTCATGGAACTATATATGAGTGGTTTCCCTTAGATCTCTTTATAGGAGTGATTCAACCGATGGGTATCTCATCGAGTACATCGACCACCAACTGGTTCTCCTTGTCTTTTTAAATTTCTATTTGTACTATTTTTTTGTATTACTAGTTTTTGAATCATATATTTAAGTTATATTATTTTTGTGATAATTTTTATCGTATTTTAATCAGATTTTATTTTTAAGAGGTTTCATAATTTACCCATAAAATTGAATTTCTTTGTAAATAAAAATACATACATGGGATCCCATAAATCCACCAACACGGTTTCGTCTAAATTATTGACTACATTTTTGGAGGTTGATATCAAAATAAGGGGATGAAAATTCTATGCAGTGGCTTAAAATATTACATGAGTTCCAAAAATTTAAACAGATTCAGTTTCTAAGTATGTCAAACCCACATTTGGGAGAGGGTTAGAAGGCGGTAGTGGACAATGATTGTGGATTCTTTAAACCCTAGATGATATGATTTATTTTATTGAATCCATCCTCTTTATTATTGAAAATGGCATTATTTTTGTCTAATGACTCAGACACATGAATGGAGGACACTATCATGGACCACTATTCAAAAATTGTTACGTGATGAGTAATACCATTTGATCTAGTTATCTATGTAGATTCAGGTGTTTCCCACAAAATAGTATTATGATAAGATATTTTATAATTATAACTTTATGTTTACTATCCTCATGCAATTTTATATGAATATTGTGTGGTATGAATACATTCGATCAAATATTTTTTATAGGGACTTCACAAAAGAATCCATTCTAGAGAGGATGTGTTATATATTCCCATATATGATGGAGCATTACAGTGGGAATTGGATATGAAGCTCATTAAAATACATGGGAATGAAGAAGATAATTAAAATAGTAGACATCATGTCGATGAGTTAGTTACAACAAATGGTAGGAACTATATGTCAGGTTCTCAAAAAAGAAGCCACACACATGGCTGAACTAATTCATGTGGATCTATATTCGATGGGTTTCATAGTGTTTCCAATTTCCCTAATGAAATGATATGAAATGTTTATAATGGGTGAGGTCACATTACACAATATTTCATGTCTAATCTTAATAATGACGACGTAAATAAAGTGGATGTACATTCGTAGTAGAGATAGTTTCATTATTAGATATCTCACAAGTATGGTTAGTGTGGGTCCCATTGAGGTAGTCTATAATGTGTGGAAGGAAGACCCCTAGAGGGATGATATGATGGAGTAAGAGGAGGATGCTATGAACTAATCCCACTGAAAACACAAGGTTGACCATTCTCAGTTCAGATGGATGACCATTGTTGGATTGGGGAATTGAATTCTATCGAGGAATATGATCAAAATACTCATCAAATAATTTTATGTACGATTAGTGTCTTATTTGATTTATTTATTGTCATTGGAATGAGTCTTTAATTTATCTACATATTTCTTTTTCAGAGATCTGAATATTCTTGTTCAGTCATTCTCCAATAATATATGGAAAAATGTTCCGACTCAGATATATTGTTATATATCACAAAAATACTGTTAATTTGAGTTCCAGATTAGTGGATAGTCGTTAATATTGGATATCTAGTTCATTATGATGAATCCATAAAATGTTATTATAGGTATAGAATAGTTGTTAATGGTTCACTCATTGAAATAATATAGCTATTATAGGATTATAAGACTTCATGGTGAAGCTGTTAGATTATCTGATATGGGTTAGAGGGATCATATTGTTGGTTGAGTGAGGATCATGAGAATGATGGTGGAAACTATCACCCTTTAGATTGGATTTTTATCCCACAAGAATCAGTATTTTTAGGAATCCAACCTCTACTGGTTGTGTATTAATATATGGAAATATTTCTTGAGTTTTTCAATGAATACATCCACACTTGGAGATTTGATTCTGTTTCTAATTTCACCTCAGGAACGAAAAAATTTAATCTATGTAACATTCTATGGGTAACACTATGGATTGATTGATGAGGGTTTTTCTATAATACCACCACAAAACATTTTTTTAATCAACCTATTATTACTATAAATGAAGCTACATTGTCATTCATCAAAAAGGCATATTTGAGAATGAGACATAATGTTGATTATCATTTTCATAAGTATTGATCAAGAACATTTTCAGATTCTAGGAATTGATGAAATATTTGTACAAATCCAAACGATTGAATGGATTTTCAAATATCAATCTGATATCTGGCTACCATCATATGATATTCACTAAGATAATTATTGATGATGAAATATTGAGGTCCCTATGACTATTACTGGTTCTTATTGATTAATTTTAGCATGGTTAACTCACCTTCCATGTAAATGGAACTTTTGATCAAATATTAAAAATATAATTTAACCGACACATTCTTCACTATATTGAAAACATTTTGGTGTAATCAATGTATGAGTAGGAGCATATAGAGATTGTTTGGATGGTCCATGAATTACATGGAATAACTAAATATACAGTAAGCTTCTATATGTTATTTTTGGAACTAGAATTTTCACATTCCATGTAATGTCATCATTTATCAGTGTAACAATGGATATAGAAAATATTGACATCATGGTCACTCAAAATCCACCCAAAATATTGTGAGAGGGGTATAGTTTAATTTTTATGGAATGGTACTATCAGAGGATCGTGGTAGAATTTTTTAGAATTTAAAACCCTTTGAATTTATTTGTATGGAATGTGTAGTCATTTTCTAGTATTGAGCATTATATGATTCTCTACATTGAGCTATGGCATAGTTCGAACATTGTGCATTTTTTTAATACTAACAGAGTTGTAAGTATACTATGTTGTGATTATTGATAACTTGGAAACTTGAAATGGTTTCACATTAATGAAATGGTAAGTAGTGATTTATTATTCATCAAGGAAGATACCATCCAAGAGTTGAATAATTCCCGCCATAGCATTGTGTTGTTAGTTGTAGTCTTGTATTTGTGGATGTGGGAGAAAACCCATCTCGGAGAGAAATTGGTTGTTTAATAATCTACCAAATTCTTTGGTAGATCTACTCCAACATAAATTTCATCTGGATGTAGAAGATTTGGTGGGAGTTCTAGGACTATGCCGATAATTAATGATTCTACCCTCTAGCAAAGGAAGACATAGTGTTATTTTACCTAAACCAATAATTTATTAAAATTATTTTAGAGGAGGTGTTAGAGTAGTTATCCTCAATATATCTAACCATAGAGGAGGATATTTTTGTATCTAATCATTAGTAGTTAGTATGTACTCCAATACTCTATCATTTTATGAAATATAATTATTGTGTGATGTTTATTGTGTGGTCTTAAATGAAGAAATATCATAGATTCAATATATGGGTTTTTTGATGGAGGGGAGCTTGTGGTACATTTTTAGTGATGGACGGTAATTATAGTCACTATGTGTGAGGATTTGTTGGTGGTGTTTAAAACATCTCATTTTTTATAAATGCTAGTTTTGATAAATGTTAAAATAGAATTGATGATAGTTTTTATATGTATAACTAAGGTGGATCATTTCATTTTATGTTTCATGATTCCCCATTTTTTAATAGGATAAGGATGAAAATTAGGATCTAGTATGTTTTACTCAGTATATAAAGATCCCAAAATGGATGTGGGATGGCATAATGATGGATTATTTTATCAGGGTTCTACTGATAGGTTGAGACCATGAAACTATTTGTGTGATTTTTGGAATACAAAACTTGTCAACATAATTCATTGAATTATCCCGAATAGGTTGGTTGAGAGTTTCTAGAAATTGTACATGCATCAGAACTTATGGATCTATGGGGTACCCACCACAATAATCTCAATCCATGATTTCGGTTTTACGTTAATGTTGTGGATGGTTCTACAGGATGATTTGAAGACCTAGTTACATATAATCATGGGATTTATACCTCAGATAGATGTCTAAACCTTATAGACCATACATGTTTTGGATGACAAGTTATGAGACTGTGTGATGGAAATCTATTAGAACTAGCTAGATCCAATTCCATTTCCGAATGTTTCTTATAATAGTATTTATGAATCCAATATTAAGATGAAACCTTTTATGAGTTTTTTATGGGACCCTATATGAAACCCTTGTACTAAACAATGGGCAGAGATTCATCTATCAAATTAAAGGAACAAGTAATGGAATTTACCATGGAGTTTCTAATGATCTGCTAGTTTATGAGGATGGATCTAATTCCCCCAAAAAAATTATAGTCTGATGTCAATGGATTTTGGGGATCAATATGGGAGATAATAATTTCTAGGTGTCTCCTCCTGATGATGATTTCAGATGTTTGTATGGGAATCATGTTATCCCTGATGTTCATCAGGGCCATAAAGGTCCTCAAGTGGGATTGTTCAGTTTTATACCATTTCTCCTCACCTATAACAGCTCATTATTATTTCCATATACTCCCTATAAATATGGTATATATATTTTATTATATTAGTGGATTCAATGTATAATTGTATCAATGGATTTTAGGAGTTCACCCCATGTTTGGAGAACCTTTCATGTTTTGTTTTTATTTTCCAATTCAAAAAATGATTTTTTTACTTCATATTGGATGATTACACTATGTGTAACTGAATTAAACATCATGTAATGGTCAGATGGCGTATTCCATGAATCTAGTTAAGGGAGTGAAGGAATTTTTTAATGAAATGGAATTTTATATTTAAAATACCCCATTTCAATTTAAATAAATGCATGATTATGAATTATGGATAGAGAAAACACATGAGCTACATTTTATTTGTTATATCCTATTGAATTTTAATTGATTTTTGGAATATTTAATGTTTATAATATTTTCATTCAATTGTATTCATATGATTAGTGTAGATATAGGGTTTTGAAAAATACAATTGGCCATGAAAAAAGTAAGTGTCGGCCTAAATTAGACTTATCATACCTTATAACACCAATTTATTATAGATTACAATGGATAAATCATCAGAATGATTTTCCCTTAACCATGGCTATGCTAATATCTAACAACATAAGCATGGGGGATAATGTTTATGAGAGTCGTTAAATCTCATCGAGATGACATCCCAAATCATGAATGATAAACCCCAACATATATGTCTCATTTCCCCACACCTAAAATATAGTGAATTTTCTACTGTATTAAAGGGTTATGTATCAAGACCCTTAAAACAAGATTATGTTTATCATACAGAATAACTAATATATTTTCATTTTATTATTGTTAATTTATAAATGATTTAGATATGTCAAAAAAAGCAACAATATTATTTTGGGGAAATATTGAAATTCAATTATGGAACTTATAAATTAATTTAATCTTTGATATAAATTATATTTTATTAATTTAATATTATTTTGATTTAATTTAAATGATGATATAAATTTTATCAATCCATATGTAATTAATATAATGGTTCGAAAATAGTTTTTATAAAAAACCCCAACATTTCTCAAGAAGTGTTTAATTATATTTAGGATGTGAAAATTAAAATATTTAATAAATTAACTAGATAAAATTAATATTATTTTTTGAATCATAACGTTGAAATTATCCACTTATAATTTATTTTTTTATATTTTAATTTTTTTGTGTAAAATATGAAATACAGTATTAATATACTATATGTATTATAACATCATACTAGACAAAATTGATTTTAAATATACAATAAATGGTGTAATATAATAAATATATTTTTTAGCATTAATAAAATAATATTTTATTTTCATTTTATTAATTTTATATATCCGTTATTATTCGTACAAATCCCATAATATATTTTTATTTTTTTAATATCATTTCATTAATGATATAGGTCACATCCTCCTTAGAAAGTATTTTATTTTACTTTTTTTTGCCACAATAATTATAAATTAATGATATAAACACTTATTTATATGAATGCCTATGAAAAAACCATATGAAAGATTTTATTTTTTTAATATATAGAGTCCAAAACCAATGTTTCAGAAATATTTAAGAATTGTTCTCTCCTTTTCTATATAAACTCATGTCAGATACAAATTATCATCACTAAATTAATATTAAACAAATCCTTGTTCATCCATCACATAAATTTATTCCAATTATATTTCCCTTAGGCCATCAAGAATATCTTTACATTAATTTGAAATTACCCTCCCACTATAAAGGATCCTCTCCTACTCCCCCTTATTCAAGTATCTTCTATATCTCATGACTTTTTTCATCACTTCACAATTTTGGAATATATTCATACACATAACCATTAGAATTATTTTTTATAAACATTTATATACCTCTAAAATATCATTAACACAGTCCATTAACACTTATACACCCCGGTTATGCTGTAACAAAATTCACTGTGATTTTTCATTAACAAAATTCGGTAGTGAATACACATAATCCAATCATATCAATGATTTTCACATTCATAAACTTTTTCATTAATGATTTATTGCATAGTTATATGTATTCCACTCTCCATTATCATATAAATAAATTTAAAAATAATTTCTTCAATGTTTTATGAACTATTTGTCACACTAAAGAATGAGAATGAAATGAAAGTCATAGGTGTCCATGGAATTACATAGAGCTCTACAACTTATGGTAATTTTCAGTCTCATGATACATCATTAAATGGATTACATAGTGAACCTTATCAATAATAGATATTTTCCATAATTTTTTCTTGGATTTTATATTTTAACAATGTTTATAAACACTTTTTTATTTTTCTTCCACATTTCTCTGGCTGCCTTTACTTTTACATGCTATATTACACCACCTTGTTCAGGATTATGATTATCACTTCTTTTTTGACACATTTCTTTTCAAATTATCTATAATTTATTAATTTCTTCATGTTATTCCATATTTAATCCCTTACTAGTATTTATAAATCACCCCTTTTTCTGTATGTCCCCTGGTTATCGCAAGCATTTTTTTGTTTGAATGAATAATATGACCACATCAATAATGTTTTCATCAAAGATGATTTTTTATTTTTTTCTATTATTATGTAATACACAAAATTCACTAATAAACAATAATTCTCAATAATATATTTTTTATTATGGGTTCTATTATCTATTAAATCATGAATTAACATGTAATAAATATAATCATTATTATAGTTGGTATGAAATGAAAAAAGTAGGTATTTTTTGGAATTATGATTATAAAACACTACCAAAATCCTTAGGGATGAAAATAGGTGTACGAAAATATACCAATTTTTCTATATTATTTAGTAAGTGGATTATTATGAAAATATATCCTTTTCTATAGAATAAATGTGGATGTGGCTATTTCACAGTGGTACATATGATTGAATCCCAAAAACCCATCAATGATCAAGACTTGACTAGGAAAGGGATCATAACAAAAAGCATTTGGATATCATAGTTGGAATCTGAAAAATTGAAAAGATAAGAAATAAATGTAATTTATTAGTTATTCGATTAGATTCATTGAATTACCATTTATGTGTTTATTATTTTTAGAACATTAAACCCAAATATTCAATTTATTTTGGCCAATGCCTGGAAATAGGATAAATATAGTAAACAACCAATGTGAAGGTAAATGATGTGGCTTGTAATGACTCAAAATTTTTATAGTTTTATTTTTATAAATTAATTTGAATAACTATGAGATCAGGAATTGGGATGACAGGAGAATCCTATGCCTGGTGTGCCCAGAATGATAAAATAAAGAATTTTCATTTTTAATAATGATTACGGGATGTGTTTCCTTAAAATGGGAATTAAATCTAAATTGGGGAATATATAAGAAATCTAATGGCATATTTGTTTTCTTACCAATTATTTTCAATTATGTAGGGCCTAAAATCGACTGACGAGGGTAGAGCGTGAAAGATAAAAATCAAACATAACCGTCATTAAAATATTGTAATAAAAATAATTTTTTTTATAATTTTTTGGTTTCATTTAATTACGGAATATTTTCATTAATCTAGGGTTATCGCCATAACACCTAAAATTTATTTGAAGCAAGGAGATGGAAAACCTCTCCGGTGAACTATAACGAACACTGGAGGATCAAAGAACAATGACGACATAGACCTCTATTCTTCCTCAATGATTGATCCAACCTCAATGTAGGGAATTTAATATCCCTATTATTTTCATCCAAGTTATTATATACCACGATGAACATGAACCAACCAATGGACTTATTGATCTGTTGTTCGATCATTATTTTGGGTTTGTAAATCGATTAAGGGGATTATAAGGATATGCATAATCATGATTATAATTTTATTCCTTATTATTTATATCCGTAATAAATTTGGATGACACGAAAAAAGTCATAGGTTCATTCCTCTAGGTGTTCTGGTGTTTTCTCCATCCCTCATTCATGGGGTTCATTTCAGCTGGACCTTCATGGTCATAGTTACTATTTATATGAGGTTTTGAATGTTATCAATACCACCACCCACTGATTTCTATAAAGGATAAATTAATTATATAACAATGATTTATGAGACCCGAGTAACATATGTGTGCTTTCAGTTTGAGATATATACTACCTGAGAAAAAAAAAGTGGCCTGTGGAAGGTTCCATCGTGCACCAGCACATGTGACCGGTGCCGGTAGTGGCTATGTGTGGTTTTAGTGGATGGTGATGGGATGTTGGCAGGGAGGTTGACAATGGAGGTGTAATACAGACTATTAAGGAACACCTAAGAGCTAAAGGTAGCAGAGCACACAGGCAGTGACATCTAGGCTGCGACAGGATGTCACTGCGGTAATAGCTGTGTAATGCAGCTATCCACATTGACTAGATACTGCAGACCAACTAGGTGTGATCTGAGCTATAGGGAAACCATGAGGTAGGGAAGGACCATATGGGCCGGTAGGGGGCATGGTTGGGGATGGATGATTTTTGTGCACAAGATCAACCCTCATGTGGCGGGTCGGACCGAAGAAGCCATGCTACTATAGAGGCCTAATGGGATGGACCCAACAACCTAGATAGTCGATCCAGTTTGGGATTTGTTAAATGAGGCAGGCGGGTTCAGCCAAACTGGGTCCAGTCAGATGACGATTCAGGTCGGGTCTGGCAAGTCAGATAATACACGGATCATACTCGGGTCTGACCATCCCATAAAAATAGTTGTAACATTATCGGGTGCCTGTTTGATGAGTTATTTATAGTTTTTTAACCCTTATGATGATATGGCCAATATGAGATACAATATGTGAGTATTTTTTTATATCATAATGGCTTGGGAGTTGGTTATATCGGAATAAGTGGACTATGAGTGGAATCCTACACCTAGCAGTGACTATGTGATTTTGGTGACTACATGAAATGAGTTTGCGTGACCAATTGACACTTCTTGTGCCATCAACAGCCCATGTGCCATTTATTCTCTATGTTCCATCTACTCCTCAGCCTTTATCAGCACTTTGGGCACCATAAATTCTATGGGGGATCATAATGGTCCATGCACTGTTGACACACCATGCACCATCAACACTTTTTACATAATCAATTCTTCTAGTGTAATATAAACAAAGAGATCTGTGGACTGAAACTAGAAATCATTCTCTTCATGTTGTAGTCTTATACACAAGTGATCTGACCATATTGTTCCTATTTTTTGAGTTTACATTCCAGTGTACATTATTTGTTTACAAAGTCTAATAATTCTTTTATTTTTAGTGTTATTTTAATTGATGTTTTGAGGTGTCCTACACTATAAATTTTACTCACCCCTAAATTTTTTTTCCCACATGTCTGGTGTCATAGGTAGATGATCAATACTTTGACACAGTACTAGGTGGATCATAACTCGGTGGTGCATCGAGAGATCTATAATATGTGTGGTGATCCTACATATTTAGATAGATAATGTACCACTATCATATATGTATGGTTTTTGAATATATGTTTCAAAAACTAGTATATTAACTTGATAGAATTTTTATTTCGGTGGCCTTGTACTGTGGCCCTGTTTAATTTCAAATTTTCTTACTATCGTACTGTATGGATTGTATCTTATTTAATGAATGTATTGATTAAATATTATTTTTACTTTTATTATTTTTTGAATGGAGATGTGTGTGTGGGTACATATAATAGTAATGAAAATAGAACCCTTGGGTGGTGTACCAGTAATACCACAACAAAAAGAGAACCAGTTACTACCAATGGTACTAGAAGAGGATTCATACTGGCTGAATGCATTTTATGGGTTCCAAATTCAGTGACTTTCCATTATTAGTGTTGAAAAAGACCCCAAAATAAATGATCATTTCTTGGAGGCATTTACTCATGTCTTCCTCCATGTGCAGAATCATTTCGACCATAAGGAAGTTCAACCCAAGAGCCTTCATTAGGGATCAACAGGTCAATGGTGGATCATAGTGATCCAAACACATGACAAGGAGGATATATATTGAAGTCAAATTGAGAGGCTCTTCAAGGGGAGTATCATTCGACGATGTTAGGATCTATTCACATATATGGAATCATGAAATTGTAAGGGAAGTCAGACAGTAGCAGAGTACTCTGCAAGATTTGTGAATGATTCTCATTACCCTATAGATATTTTGTGCGAGATGTTTGTTAGGGCATAGAACATTGAGAATGGGCTATTCTAGGAGATCATGGAATAAAATAAATCCCTTACTATACATACATATGCTAGTGTACTGAAGTGATCCCGACTAGGGGAGATCATTCTCACAGAGTAGATGAAAGTAATTGGATCTACCAGTGGGCACTTGACAACTGAGTCTTTGTTATTGAGGAGTTGACAATATATTTAGGGACCCAACTGGGTAAAACATTCTTAGAGATGACCAAAGACACATGATCAGTGGTATGGGGATCTTTGGGAAGAGCTGGACTACTGAATGATAATATTAACTACTCATATAGTGGTTCGGGACACATGTCTTGAAATTCCTTGATAGATCATGCTTACAATCAGAATAAGTTAAATGGACTACAACGGAAGAGGATGATGTAAGATAAGGGTGGTCCATAAGATGACACAAACAGTAGTGGAGAAGGTAGAGGAGAAGGTGGTTTCCGGAGGTTCCACGTACTACCACCACCCCTGGTAGTCCACCATGGTCTCAGGGAGCTTATGTACACGAATGAGGATTACTTTAGGTGATATAGGATTATGACCCCAATGAAATAGGGATAATTAGAGGTACTATCTATGTATTCTCCACCCTATATGGGTTTTTTATAGACATAGGTTCCAGTCACTCATTTATAGCCACGACCATTGTTTGTGACTCAGTGATTCCAGTGGAACCATTGACTCAATCACTATGGTTGAAGACTCCTATGTGGCAATTCTAGACCCTGATACAATGGTTCAGATAGTATTACCTTTCACTAATGGGTGATAGTTATAGTTGGGATCTCTTGGTGGCAGCATTGACCCCTTATGAATTTATTATTGAAATGGACTGGTTATCCGCAGTTCAAGCGTATATTGATTGTTTTACGTATAGATTGTGGTGTTTTTATATTGACGGTACAAGGTTCTCCATTATTGATGAATATAAAACACAAGCATTATGGGATAGTCAAACACATATGAGGGTGCATCCGATTACACAACAATTGGTGATCCTTACCCTCATTACATTACATAAGATGCGTCCTCAGTTTCCCATAGAATTGGTGAAGTATGAGGATATATTTTTTGAGGATGTCCCTATATTTCCTCCCTATAGGGATTTATAATTATTAATTGATTTGTATGCTTGGATGCCACTTATATCTGCCGCTGGATATCGGATGGAACTCGTAGAGCTTAGTGAGTTGAAGGTACATCATGAGGACTTTCAGAGGAAGGGCTTCAAGAGATGCATTGTTAATTATGTGTGGACATTTTTCACCTAAACCAGGTGAACGTGATTACTAATTATCTACTAGAGAAGAATTTTGACCTCTTGGACCAGGTGAATGGAGGGAGGTGGTTCTCAAATATAGATCTCTGAATTGGATATCACTGACTTCATGTACGGGATAAGGAGGTACTGAAGACAACCTTCAGCTGATGGTATAGACACTATGAGTACTTTGAGATCCACTTTTTTTAGGACACCATGAAAATGTTCATGGGACTCATGAAAATGATCTTCCATCCATACATAGGCCATTTCATCATGGTCTTCATTAATGAAATACTAGTCTAGTCACCACCTGAGGAGGAGCATGCGATACAGTGGAGGATGGTCCTGGATACACTCTGAGAGCCCTAGCATTATGAGTAGCTATCAAAGTGTCGGTTTGGGAATCATGAGGTCCACATTCTGGGAAACTTCATGTCAAATGCAGGAGTTGTAGTGGATCTGATGAATATTGATGAAGTGATTATGTGGGAGAAACCCATGAGTATTACTGAGGTGTGTTGTTGTCTAGTATTGGTTGAGTACTATCAGAGTGTTATACTTGAATTTTATTGGGTAACAAAACCCTTTAAGGCCATTACATTTAAGGGGAAGCCATTCACATGGATAGAGATGATCTAGAAGTTCTTTCAGGATCAGATACAGAGAATGAATAACACCCACAAAATGAGATTACTCGATGATGGTGTTCAGTATGTGGTGTTCTATGATTCATTAGGGGTCAGAATTTGTTGTTTCCAAAATCAGCGTAAATAGATGATTTCTTATGGTTCATACTAGATGAGGCGTCTTGAGAAGGGATAACCAATCCAGGATCTTGTACTTGTAGCAGTTGTCATCACATTGACAATGTGGTGAAACTACCTGATTGGAGAGTAGTTTACCCTCTATTCTAACCAAAATAGCCTCAACTATATCTTCTCCCAGAAAGATCTAATATTGAGATAGAGATGATGGAGAGTGTTCCTCAAGGAAAATGACTTTGAGATTTTCTATACTCAAGGGAAGGAGAATGTTGTAGCGAACGCTCTCAAAAAGAGATCAAGATTGAAGTTATTGTGTAAGGTGGTAGAGAAGTAGGGCTCATTTAAGATATCCTTTGTGGATAAAGATGGAGCATCATACATCAAATCAATAGTTTTCCCCACTTCACTCTTATATGAGTAAAGCATGAACCATTTTTGGGATATCAACTGTGAGACCCGAAATGCTCAATTATCTATGAGGCATACCCTTGAAGGATATTAGATTACAAGGGAGAATGTTGTTCTCTTTAGGGGCGCATAGTAGTACTCATTACATAACAGGAAGATAACATGTGTTTTTCAGACATCCCCAGTAGAGGTAAATTTATAAGTAGAAAAGTTTTTTCATGAACTATAAACTCAGTCCGTGTAGCTTTGGAAGATGAAGGAGGTGGTAGAGTTCATTTCTTGACGCCCCATTTTCCTACATGTAAAGGTTGAGCACCAGGATCCAGTGTGCATGACCCAACCACATGAGGGGACATAGTAGAAGTTGTATTGGTTATCATTGGTCGTCATGAAATTTTTACGATGCTCGTATAAGGTATATGATTTCATATTAATGAACGTTGACCTAATAAAAAATTCAGCCCTCTTCCTACAAATATGTGAGTTGAGATCAGTAGATAGCACAAGACACCTCTACGTTTAGGAGATCGTTCGGCTTCACAAAGTGAAAACGATGATCATTTCAGACTATGATAATCAAGTCACATCTTGGTAGTGGAAGGTATTTTAGGAGGTATTTCGGACATAGTTGCGCTAGATCATGACATTTCTTCTACAATAGGATGTCCAAACAGAGTGGGAAATCCATGTTCTTGAGGAAATTCGATGTGCTTGCATCATAGATGTTGGTCGTAGTTGGGATGATCACCTACCACTCGTGGAGTTTATGTACAACAATAGATAACACTACACTACTGGTATGGAACCATTCTAATCCTATTATGAGAAACCTTGCTGGTCACCATTATTCTAGATGGACCCATGATATTCTGCACTCATTGGTCCATAGTTTGTGCGGGTACCACCGAGAAGGTGCAAATCATCCAACAGTGGATAAGGATTGCACAATGATGGTGGAATTCATATGATGATAGGAGATATAGGACACTTTTTTTCAAGGAGTGAGACCATGTGTTTATATGGGTCTCTCCAAAATATATATTTCAATGATTTGGTGGGGTAGACAAGTTATCATTATGATACATCTCCCCTATTCAGATTCTCAGTAGAGTTGGTGGGGTGGAATACCACTTATCTCTACCCACATAGTTACAACAGGTGAATAATTTCTCCCACGTGTCATAGTTGAGGAGGTAAATGAATGAACCATCACACATCATCAACAATGGTGAGCAAGAGATTGACGATAGGGTGACTTTCGTGGAGTACCTATGGGATATTGAGGATCAACATGAGAAGATCTTTTGGGGTGTTCTATTCATCATTTTTGTGTTTAGTGGCATCATTGGAGTCTCTAAGAAATCATTTGACCAGTTGAGGCCTAGATTCATTCTCTGTACCATCATTAATTTATTCTGTAGCCCCTAATTTGGATTTTAGGGATGTAAATCCCAATGATTGAGATAATGTAATAACCCATATTTTCTCCAATTTTCTTTATATAAATTAATTTGGAAAATTATGAGACCATTTGTAGAGACAGTGTGAGATTCGGAGACCTGGTGTTTTCAAAATAATATTATAAAAAATGTTATTTGTTATCAAATCATTAATGCGATGTTTTCTTAAAATGGGAATAACATCTTAACGAGTGCTCGGATCATAATGATGAGGGCATTATTTCATTCTTAAAAGTGACATTACCTTTGGTAGTGCCCAACTTTGACAATCGCTGGTGGATTGTGAATGTAATAAATTGGACGTAACCAAAATTAAAATATTTTATTTATAATATTAAATTGGACTCTATGTTATTTTATTTTAATTGATGTATATTGTCTATAATCCACTGTTATCTCCATAACTATGAAAATTCCTTGATGTAAGGAGATAAAAGGCCTCCCTGATGAACAATGTTGAACACCCTCATATTTGTGGTTGACGATGACATAAAACTTCATTTTATGTCTTTGAATAATACAACCCCATTGTAAGGATTTTAATCTCTCTTTTATTTTCTTTCCCATCCATAGATTCAATGATGAACTTGGACCATCTAATGAAAAGGGTGATCCGTAGTTCGATCGTCATGGAACAATGGTTAATCGATTGCGGGGATTATGGGGAAATATCTATCCGATATTATCATTGTATTCTTTCTTCATTCTAATAGGAGTGATTCATGTATGACACAAAAAAGAGAAGGTTTGTTATTCTAGGTGTTTTTGTGATTTTCCCTCCCCCTTTATTGGATTTGTTTCACAGATAGACCCTCAGGTTCACTATTATAGTTTTTGAGAGGTTATGAACATCACTAGACACCACAAATTATTGGAAAGGTATTGAAAATTGTAGATAAATTATGTAGACAACCCAAGGATCACATGCATGCCATTGGTTTGATAAATGGAGTACCAGAGATGAATTGTTTCTTATGGAAGGTCCACATGCGCGATGAAACTGGTGACTGGTGCGGTGGTGGCTAGCGAGGGAACACAACGATATCTATGTGAGGATTTGGAAGATTTAGATGGGATATCAGTAGTGGCTATCGGTTCTAGAATGTGGCTTGGTGGAGTGGAATAATAGTAGGATGAGGATACCCACAGAGGAGGATCATGGTCCGAAGGGGACTGTGTGGGATCCCACGACAGCGTAGTCCACCAGAGACAACCAATGGGGTTGTGGTAGAAATAAATGGTTTAAGAAGCTGCATAATGTATATCCACATGTCTATAGTAGGATAAAAAATAGCCCAAGGGGCAGGGGGTGAGAGGCGAGGGACACAACCCCCACATGGTCAAGGTAAACCATGTGGACTAGCAGGGGATGCAGACGAGGTACGCCGCGTCTGGCAGTCAATACCGGCCAGCATGCGGCTTCCCAAACTAGATAAGCTGGACATCTCCAATAGCATAGTGGGACGGGATGGGTAATTTTAACCCTATATATTCAGGTCTTCTAGACCGTGTAAGGTCTGGCCGATCAGATTAGACCCTGACAGAACCTAGGTCATACATTCTCATAAATACAACAGAAACATTCAAACCATGTTTCTATTTAATGAGATATATGTGGAGTTGGTACCCATTTTATGAGTTAGTCATTTTTAGATACTATATGTTAGATTCTTTTTTAAATGTTAGTTTACGACCTAATGGCTTGAGGATTAGGTTCATTCAGAAAAAGTGATCTAGAAGCAGAATCCCCCGGCTTGTTGTAACTTTGTGATCATGGTTACTACATGACTTGGGGGACACATGAACTATGGATGCTTCATGTTCTATAGACGCTACATGAACTATAGAAAATCCATACGTCATCGATTTCATAGGCTCCATCACTACATTGTACACCATCGATGCGACATTTTCTATTGACGCTTCGTGCACCATCAACGCTCTGTAGGCCATCCACATGTCTATTATCATAGATACTAAGAGATCTGTTGGATAAAACTATAAATTCATCTCATTGTGCATTAGACATATACCAATGATATGTGACTATATTGATTGTGCATCTTTTTATTTATTTGTGGCGTAATTCATGTTTGTCCATTTTTGTATATATCATGTATTTCTTAATGGTATTTTCATTTTGGATTTGGGTAGTCTTGTTGAGTATTATTTTTTCAACCTTATATCAGATTTTCCCAAACCTATCATGTATTATCAAGAAAATGATGATTTAATAGAGTCTTAGGCAGACCAGGACTCTGTGGATCGTAATGTGATCAAATGGATATGTGGAGATCCTTTGTCTTCAGCCACGTGACCTACACCTACCCTCCACGTAGACTTTTCTATGTATTAGTTCCATGAACTTGTGTATTTAATTAAAAGACCCTTTCATTCGGTGGGATTTTATTCTAACCTTGTTTACATTCAATTTATCCTACCATCATACTCTCTAGTAGGTATCATTGTGTATTCCTTCATTTTCTACTTAGTGTTATTAATTTTTAGTATTTTGGGGTTGTAGATGTGTGTGTGTGTACATGTACATTGGAAATTTCCTCACATTTTTAGGGAATTCATACTATGTTCTAGGCTATAGCCCTTGGCCTATTAGAGGCATTCATGTGGTAGTCATGACATGTTCCCCTCTCAGACAGGGAAACCCATCATTTGACCCTATGTACATTTTTTTATGTTTATCTGAAACATATAACCCATCAATTTACTTCTTACGGATTCAAATATTTTCTTCCTGATTAGTTTAACATTATTAGTATTCCAAATATGTTTTGATGGTATCCTTTTTGGAATCAAATATATGAAACCATGTGTTATGAGAAAGACTATTATTCCAAAAAACACATAGAATATAACAATGATCATGTTTGATAATTCGATGTATATTTATTTTCATACACTCCTATTACACATGGTCATGGATTTCCCATATTATTTACACATATCGAGTCTATAATCTCATATAATATAGAGTTAAATGGTTATATATCAATATATTTTTAGTCTTCATGCATGGATCTATGGTATTGAGATTACTCCTACATCCTAGGAGAGTTATAGTGTAGAGAAACCCCTCCAATCAAATTATGTTGATGTTGTGTGTGGTTCATGGAAGCAGATATAAGACCCATGAATTTAGAGGGAGCTCCCTCATTTTACATGATTTTATAGGGATATTGACACTTATCCTATTCTTGAAAAGTGTTTTTTGGTATGATTATTTATAATGTTGGGTTTCTCAACCCTCTTCCTTTATGGGTTGAGCAAGCTTTCTTATTCTACTTCACCCCTCTTGTTTTTTTCAGGGTGTCACAATACATATTTATTTAATCACCCTTAATGGTCCTTTTCTACATATGTTTTTTCATATGTGGGTTCTAGGAATATCATCAGTGATCATGTGGGACCTTGATTCTATAGATCATAGCAATATTTAATGTCACTAGTCATCTATAGTGCATAGTCATGAAAAATGTGAGTTGATATCTCATTGTTTTCCCCTATTCAATATTGAATTCAATTTTGGGACCTCACTTCTATTTGGGAAAGTATTTATCCATTTTATATCATTTATATTACCATGTCATACACTAACACGTTTACCTATGGCTGTCTTATATATTGGTTACTCTCAATATGTTTTAGTCATTTTATATCTCTATACTATCACATGGAGTTTTAAGTTTTCATATGAATAGGTACACTCCGATAAGGAATACCAATTATAGTTTTTTTCTATATGGTAATTTTCACCAGCCTTGAGACTATAGATGTTCAGAATGGGATGTAATTTTTTTCATACGTTCATCCTAGGACGGGCCCCAATGGTATTTTTTGTGAGAAATTTCTATCCATAATTCTTATAATTTAAGGAAATTAATTTGTTCTTAAATCATGATTCAATAATATATTACTATTGATTCGTGATTCCTGGGGTTTCATATTTTTGTAACCAATGGAAAATTAATTCTTTAATTAATGATGTTAACAAATTAGTTATTTTATAATAATTATTTTGTAAGTGAACATAATTTCTATTAAATGTTTTAAATGCTGTTCCTAGGGCCTAGATTCCCTATAAATTATTTTTTTTACTAATATGTTTACTCTACAAGAAATTATTTTTAAACAATATGATTTTATCCTTGGATGAATGAATTTTTGGTTATATTTGGTCAATAATTCCATTATCTATGGTAGTTGTTGGTTCATGAGATTGTTAGATATTTGGTAATATTTATAGTGGCCCCATCGATGGTCACAAGATTGATAGTGTGGTTTGATGTTTGGATTCCCCATTTTTTATGATGATGATTGGATATTATTTCTTTATGAATATTCTATAACAGTTCTATAGTCATGTTTCATATTTTAGAACTTCCACTCCTAGATACTTTACACAAATTGAGTTTCGTGGTTTATAAATATTATGAATTAGATTAATATGTGTACTAGACTACATAAAATTATAGAATAGTAATAAATGTTAGTTTTTTTAAACAATTGTGTTTTGAGTTTACATTTTTTATTCAGATAATTGATTTGTAAATATGTAAATATTTGGTTTTTAATATGAATAATAAATTTGGAACTCCCTTTAAATTTTCTATTTTTATTATTTACCTAGTACATAGCTATGTCATTATTGTTTCTATAAGGCGATATATATAGTTATTTATAAATCTAGTCAGTTTCCCTTTGCATGTTTATGATATATATATATATATATTATGTTTGTTATGTCACATCATACACCACACCACCAATGATAATAGGGTGACCAACATAAAATTAACTCGTGGTTTCAATATTATAGGCATCTTTGTTGGAGAATATGGATGGTTGTTTACCCCCACCCATTCCCACTATATTATCCTATGTGTTTTGTTACATGATTGTTTTCATAGATTTTATATATTCCCAAGAATGTGGATAATGGGTATTAATGGAATAAAATAATTAAAAACACATTCATTTCATTACATAGTATCATTTGAATTATTATAGTTATATTAAGTATGGTTCTTGATGGATTGTGGGACAATACAATACATTGGGTAAATGTTTTCTCATAAAACAATTGGGTTTTAGTACTATCATGATATTTATGATGAGATTATGTTTGGAATGGGTCTTTAATTTTTATATTTTTTCATTTGTCACATTGGGATTATTTGGAGAGATATGGTTTTTGACATATGATATTGGGATGATTATAGAAATATAAGGGGATACTTAGGGATGTTTGTTAACTTATATGTATATATATATATTTAATGGATATTATTTTATTACATAAATGTGATACTAGGGATTGTCCCATGGTGATTCTCGGAATTTTTCAAACCCAATGAGGTGATGATTTAATTTCATTTCTTATAAAATGGGACTTTGTATGTTGTCATTATTTTGATCAAGAGGATCCATTGTTTATCTTTATAATTATACATACTATACAAAAAATATATAAATATAAATATATTTCATGTAAATGGGAGTTTGTGACATATATTGTTTGACATTAATAGCTCATGGACATATTAATGAGATTATTTTGCTTCATGAAACTACCAATGATTTTCAGTTGGTGCATATAGTTATTCTATTTCAATAACATGACATGCAATTATTGGGACGTTATTTTCACTGTAATGGGAAGGGGTTCTTTTAAGGCCTCATATTATATCTTGTTCCTCAAGATATTGTTAGGTGTTATGTCCTAACTATTGGGTGGTGTCATACCATGTATCATAGTCACCAAATTGTTACCTATTTTTGTAAGGCATCAAGAATCATTATAAATATTACCTAATTGTTTTCCTAAAAGGGTATCTTTTTTGTGTGGGGGGGTCTTGAAATATTAGTATCAGCTGATATGTTGAGGGATATGGTTGCTTATAAAGGTATGAAATGGTGAGTAAATTATAGATTAGTAGTCAAATAGTGTCGTATGAGTCTAACATATGATTTAAATAATGGATACTGATATGATAATGTTTATTTAAGGACACCTTTTCATCATGAATGTAACTTGATGATTAATGATCCTAATATGAAATGTGATACTAGTTGTTGAGTGATGAAATATAAAATTATCATGAATCATTATTTGTTTTCCTACATATAACAGGGTTGATGTTTGTGTATGGTTAATATTTAATAAAATAATATTACATATGTCTTCATACGGGACTAGGGGTCCCTATGAATTTTTTATTTAGAATGCATGGATTGAGTAAGTCATACTCATTAGGCTTATATAGGTGATATTCAAAAATATGTGAAATAATACCACTCAATATTGGATGACACATATGAATTAACATAGAGGAGGTCATTTCGAGAATTTCAGTTCCAAAAATTGCAAAATTTTGAGGAATCTATTTTGGATTTAGTCATAGAAGAAGGGTCAATGATGGTGTAGATATACTTAAGTAAGAGTCATTCATAAAAGGACAACTATTTTGAGATATAATTTAGAAAAATAAATTCATAGAAGGATAAATATTTCTAATTTTCTATGTTGATCCTATATGGGTTATAGTGGAAGTAGTGGTTCATCATCAACGGGGATTAGTATGATTTATGAATTTAACTGTTGAATCTTTGTGATCATATCATAGATGAGTTAAATTTAATGATCATAATGGTGGCATGTTATAAGGTCCATAAAACCCATCAATTGGTAAGTAACATCATCTATATGGTTTGGATCCATTTTCAAACCTTCCCTTATATTCTTTCTACAAATTAGAAGATTATTATTCCATTGATATGTAGTTCATGAAATCCTTAAAAAGGATATTTTTCATTATGCTACCACATTTATGTTCTATAATATATAATGTTTTTGGAGAGGGAATTGTTTCTTTAGATGTTTCTATCTAGAACCACATATTTATGATATGATAGTAGTCATGATCCTCTACGTACTAGATAAAGGGTCGGGGGTTCAATTTTTAATGGATTAATTTTTGTATTTGGTCTGTTACAATCCATCATTATGTTGTTTCCCCATAGGTGGTGGCTCCCAATCCCCTACCAAGGGATCAAATGATAATTTTTCTTATAGAGTAAAATTCATTATTTTCAACAGTTCAAATCCATTCTAACTAGATTGCATTAAAGATGGGGCTATACTTCAGGTTGATGAACTGCCTCAGTATCTTCTATGGTAATAGTTGTTGGGTGATTTGATCCATGGTCAGTAGAGAGGAGGTACAGTTGGAAGATGATAGCCATGTGATCCATCTTTTCCTAAGATATTATAGAGGCCACATGGTTACATCAATCATTAGGTCTATATGAATTATGGAGAAATTCTTGGTTAGAATAATTATTATGTGTTTTAAGATATATCCAATCCTAACATCATTTTATGATCTATTTTCTTAGTTTTGACATGGGTTTAAACCATTTTTATTCAATATATTGGTAAAAATTTAATTCTCATACCCTAATATTTTTTTAGACATAAGGCATAGATTTTCTCAAATACTGTTGTGTTGATGGAATGTTTTGGAGGTCTACCTATATTATATTTTGTGTATCAAAATGTTGAGGTATTTTTAGGGTATCAAAAATCATAGGCAGAATCCATATATTTTTTGTTACTCCCATATGACTATTTTAAATGTTGGTGACATAACACCAAATTTAACAATGTTATTATATTACCAATATTTTTATCTAGTTAGATTTTCGTGATATAATCATACCATTATAGTGTATATATCTTAGTGGCCACAATTTAAATTTAAATTTATATACATAATTTTAATTTTAAAAAGATTATAATAGTTCCCTGATTTAATGAGAACCTAAAAATACTATGAAATTAATCTTATGTAAATAGAAATTGGTTTAGATAAAACATAATGTCTAGAAAATATTTATTTTTTATTGATAGGTGTTAGATGCTCATATGCATTGAGACATCTTCTCATGATGTTTTCACATAGCGACCTGTGGTTGGTGAGATCATAGTGATAGTTCTGCCAATATGAACACCACAACATTCATGTGCTATTTTTTGTTGCAATATATATACATGTGTAATGTACTCCAATATTTTGATCATTTTTTATGAGTTCCATTTGACCATGTCCTTTGATGTATGTAAAAACGAAAACAATGACATCATGTAGAGGTAACTTTTTGTTGGTTCATCATTGGTGGAATGACATTGGTTGAATGGTCAAAATAAAATTTTTCACATCCAGTATGAGGAAATTATATCTCATTCATTGTTGAATAGGATGATAGTACCATCCTAAATCCATGTAAAAGGTAGTTAATGATAAGGTCATCAAATTAGTCAAAATATAAAATATCATTAAAGGATGATAACAGATGTGTGAGACCATCTATATGATAAATAATTGTACAAGGATATTATATAATACATTTCTTGTTGGTAGAGTGTATGTATCTACTATGACTCTTACTAAATAATTTAGGGAACTTGATGGTTTGGTAGACACCACCGTTGGTGTGGAATTATATTTTCTACTACAGTGATAATTTTTTAGAGGTTTAAACACAATAGCATATTCAATCATATTCCATATTCATGTGAATGAGTATATATTACAAAGTGGTCCCCCTCATGGGTGTCACAATTTTCCATGTATTACTGATCACATAAAAACCAATAAATTTATTTATTTTTGAGTATAGAGAAATTGTATTGAAATTTTTTAAATATATTCATGAAATATTTAGTGAATACAAGATATTTATTATATGAATGAAAATAATTTAAATATTAAACATTCATTTAACATTATAGTGAATTTTTAGATGAGTAAATTAATTAGGTTTTTGTAAAAATGAAATTTATTATATTATCTGGAGGTTATACAATATAATTAACGTTAATGAAATAGTTAGATTTTCATAACAAGTCATTGAATATTTTCCAAGTATGAATTTAATTTCTAGGGTATGAGGAACCCTTTTTGAGTATTTCATGCTCCTATTAGATAATTATGATAGACTAATCCATTTAGAGATAGTTCGTTGTTTTAGAATTAGACCCACACACTTTTACCTATTCCAATGTACAGAAATCCCATCTCTAAGTGACTAATCCTTGAATACTACCAATTAATCAAATGGTATGAGTTAGAGGTTATTTTCAAGACGCATAATTATTCACAAAATTTTTGTACTATCACCGATAACATGAGGGGTTGTGAGAACGTAGATTTTTTGAGACTGATATGAAAATCCAAAGGGATTCAACATTATATTTCTCACGAAATGGTTACTAGTGACAAACTGTAGGCTAGAATGATATGATTTTAATGATGTAACATTTCCATTTATTATTTTTCTTATTATATCTACTCGAGATACTCAAACATCTATTGATACATGGATCACTAAATAATACAAGTAATGTTGTTATAATGATGATGTTATTTATATTCATGGACCAGAGGCTTTTACTCCATGCTCTATTACCTTCAATTGGTATTATAGGGTTTATATGTATTATATTATCCATTAAAAATTAATTTTCAACAAAATTAATTATAGGGTTTCAATTTGGTCCTAATGGAATAGACCATATATCAAACCGATATCGGATTGAAATGTTATGGACATCAGATATAATTAATATATATCTTTTTTTCTATTTCTATTGAGAAAATATGAAAATATATATATGATTATATGTGTTATATTTAACCCAATATAAGGTTTTTTGTTGTGATTTCAATTAATTTTTTTATCAGACTGGTATTCAGCTGGGGCCTTGTATTTTCCAATCAATTACATTAACCTAGTGTAATAAATTTGAACTCATTTATAAAATGGATAATATTTTAAATAACTTATGGATATTTTTTTGATTTTAATTCATTAATAGGGAAAATAATTATTGGTAGTGGTGATAAAAGTTAAGAAAATAGTATAAATTTTTAAAATGTATATTACATTATAAAAATTGAGTGTTCACTGGACCCCTACTAACCACAAGATAATGAATCATACATGTTTGGTCACATTATTGTAATCCAAGTAGCCTATATCTCCCTCATTGATCATGCAGTTTCAAACGCACAACAATTCTCCCACACACCCTAGTTTGTCTTCATGTGTCTTTTCACATGGTAGATTTGGCTAAGCCCCATCGTATGCGCCCCTTACCCAAACCGCCGCTCTTCTAGGTAGTACTACCATTGATTTCTACCTCATCATACCAATTCAACCTAGGAAACATATCCCAGATATCACCATAACATGGCTCGAACCATGCTGTTTTCAGGAACACAAACCACAATCGTGTATAATCTCTCCCTTGATATTCCTCCACTATCTAGCCATCTTACCTACCACTTCACTAGGTATTCATGATCCCACATACAATTTATACTTTACATATGGGGTACCTCACGAAAAAGCATCCATATTCCACTGGTTGATGCCACAATCAACCATAGTAGGTGAACCTTCTAATGGATGAACCCCAGGAATGACACTCGACCGCTGTTTGCAGCTACGTCATCTGACAATGCAACCCCCCTCTTGTATTAGACTACATACCTTGGTTATTGAATGCAGGAACCCTAACCATTGAATAAAAATATCCTACTGAAATATCATTTGATGACCAAGCGACCCATGAGTTATCTCATAGTAAAACCCCCACCATCGGGTCTTCGAGACCCAAAAAAATTATGGGTGGGTTTTCCAAGCTCGATATGGGACTGTGTGAGGTTAGACTGATTCATATTAGCCATTATCATGATTTTTGAGATGAATATATTTTAATATAACCAATATAATATATAAATAATTTTCATAATTTAAAATATTAAAAATTTTATTATTATAATAATTAATTTATTTTTGGTTAAAAGTAAATTTAATTATTTCAAAATTAAAATAATTTATTATTCAAATTTTGAAATTTTGTATTTAACTATTTTTTGGATGGAAAAAAATAAATTATATCAATTAAGTAATTCCTTTTTTGAAAAATTATCATTACATTAATTTATTTCATTTAATTTTTAACACATTCTACATTTACCCATTTATAGGTCTAGAGAAATATTTGCACATGTTTGAGTTCTTATTTATTTATATAGTTTTTTTCATAATGTATGATGAATGAAATTAATTATTAAAAAAAAAGATCTTTACATATCCATTTTTATAATTTAATATGTATAACAGACAACATCTCCACAACTATATATATGTATGTATGTGTTTCCTTAGACGCCCATTCATGCATGTGAGTACATATATATATAAATATGATGATGTATATTGCATACCACAAAATTTCAATGAAAAATCCAAATGAGAAGTGGATCCATACGATAAGGGACATGTAGTATACTTATTCAAACTATGAATCCAGTATGATACCCCTAAGTCATTGTAACACCCCAAGGATTTATAAATAAATTTAATATTGAATGCATGAAAACGGTGTCTTTAAAAAACTACATTGTTATTACCATCCAAGTAAATATAATTTTTCCTCCTATTGGATAAAATTTTTGAAAAACTGACATACACGGTTGCATTCAGTAAGATATTTATATTCCGATAGGATCAAATCACATTTTTTGGTAAATTGTTTTTTGACCTTAAAAATACTAATGTACCCTTTTGAATAGTAACATATCCTTATTAATAGTAATAAAATCCTTAGGAATATTAACCTTTCCCATGAAATTATAAATAAAATTTAGATTCCTTGTCAATGAAATAGTTCATTTTAGAAATTAATAATTAAGATTTTGTATTTTTGTGCATAATAAATATTTAATTACAATTTTGAATCAATAAAATTATTTAAAATAATTTATATTTAAATTAAATGTTTTCTAAAAAAAATAATTTCTTTACCAATTATTTTAGGAGAATTTTGTAAGATCTTAGTAAAATTATGAATGATTTATAAAATAAGTTTTTTAGTTCAAATATGTATTTCTCTTGTAAATAATTATTTTAATTAAAAATTTAATTTTTCTTATTTAGAAAATTAGGATGTTAAAATTGATTTCATTTTTGAATTCTACTCATCCTAAAAAATTTGTGGTGATTTTTGGGATTTTTTCAAATACTTGTATTTTGGTAAATTGTAAAATACAATAATTTAGGATAAATACTAAATACATGATTTATTGAGTCATAGGTGATGTAAGGATAATGTAACCACACATGGTTCAAGCTCAATTTCCATTATTACTATTCTATTTAATATAATCATTACTATTCATTGTATTGAGCCAAAATAATAAAATAATGATTAATATAATGGGAGATAACTCGTCTCCTCCACTATAAAAGTCACCCATCACTTCTACTACTCATCTCTTCTCTGAATGATTGTGTCTTTTCTAAATACAATTAATGTATCCTACTAGGATTCCCCCCATTTATATCATCCATGGGTCTCTTCAATAGGCCACATCATATCCCTTAAAGAGGATATTAAGGAAGATGGATTCCAGAGGTAAATTTCTCTTTTCAGTCCTTTATTTTCATTCAACATCCATTATTTGAAATTCTTCACCTCCGTTCCTCCAAATGATAGTATAACTCCAATAAATTACAAAAAAAATTTGTTTTTATTATAATGGAATAATTCACTTTCATATAAACTTTCCCACCCTATAATACTAGAAATGAAAACACCATCCAAAATGTGTTAACTTATGACATTAAAAGGATGATGTGTTTTAAAATTCAATTACCATTTTAAATTATGGTCATGATACCATTATAATGGTTTAACTAGATAATAATATATTTTATATATCCTACGTAATTTTATGGAATAAATCATTACGCATGGTATTATTTGAAAATACAAAATGAGTTTGTGGTGATTGAATACCCATCAAAATAATCGAAGCATTTGTCATTAAAATTTTATCTAATGATTCTCCTCATCCAAAGAAACCAAATGTCATATATGGTCATTTAACCTAATGTATAAATATTAATAAAATATAATATCAATTCTTGAATTCAATTCTCATTTTACATTAACATCCATACAAAAAAATGACCATGAAATCTAATGAAACGAGAACTCACAAACCATGATATAGAATCTATTAACCCGTATAAATAACCATCATAGAAATTATTAATTTTATACTAAATAATATATATATATAATATGTTATATATAAATTTATTAATAAGACTAACTTAAAATTCTATGACATTATGTTTAGGAGTGTCACATATTCGGACAAAAGCTCGTGGTTTTCAACCAGAACATCCATTTTCTTTCGGGTCACACTTTTTTTAACATAATCCAAATTAAATTCTTATTTATTCTTATATACTCATCATAAATTCTATTAGAATGTGATATATATGTGTAAAAAAAGAATACTTCTTTATTTTATGGTATTTACATGTTTTAAAAGGATCTGTAATAAATCATTCCCGCGAAACAATCATATTTCAAGGGAATTTCTCGAATGTTACATAATTTCAAGGGCACTCTACAATATGCTTTTAGCAGAATTTTTTTTAAAATTAAGTGTATTTGTTAGAAAAAACTAACTTAGTTATGTTATGGTTTTATACAAATAATCATTCTAAATAACTCTCCTTTTTCATAGTAAATGAGTTTTTATATTAAGAATTAGTCAATGATTTTATAACAGTATTTTTTCCTATTTAAACACCCTTGTTGATTATTATATGATTAATATTTTATGATATTATATAAAATATTTTATTGAATGGTTTAATATTATTTTATATGGATTTTTTATTATTATTCAATACAATGTTTTATTTCGAATGGTAATTGTTTATGTTTAGTGACTGGGGAAAGATATTTCCATTTAAAATGTTAGTATTAATATGAATGTATATGTTGGATATTTTTATTCCCATTCATATTAGGAATGGATTGGAATTTTTATGTGATAGTTGGGTCTCACTATATCCTCTCGATGCATCATTGGGTCTCGCGAGACAAACTAGTGGCTTGGCATGAGGCCTCAGAAGAATGGTTATTATTGTTTTGGCACAAGTAATTAATAGTGTGATTATGATGCCCGACATTTGGCAATATTTCATTATGAAACTAGTGATAGATAGTCCTTCTGATTTTTGACTTGTATACTATCCATGGTGTTGTTTTATGGAATTATTTAGTCAGTTTTTATTCCTTCAAAATTATGATCAATTATATTTTCTAAAGACATGAATTTTTAGTTTTTTTTCTTGCCTAGTGTTTATGATAATAATTTCTTCTGCTACATTATTTCTTGTAACTAAGAATATGAGATCACCCATTTAACATGTTTTATAATAACTATATTTTGAATAATTATAGTGTTAATGACATTTATGGATAATCTAGGAGATAATGTGTCAATAAAAAGAAGATGGTATGTTGTTTTATCTTCCATGATGAAATATCGAACTTATATATGTATCTTGTTTTCCAAAACAACTAAACAATTCGTTCTATTGCGATTCAAACTTCCTATAATCATTCCAATGTATTAAAATTTGTAACTGGAACCGATCAACTGTGATTAGGTCCATACATTTGGTATCCTTGTAAGGTTAGTAGAAAAATAGAAACTAGATTTAGAAAAATTAGACTAGGGAATAATACCCAAATATAGTCATTGAGGATAAACATACAAAAACATCCTAGAATTTTGGTAAGTAAAATATTAAGTGGATATTTATGGAAAATAAATCCCTCTATGGTTATAAAAAGTGGCCATGGTTTTGGAACATATGTACCATGGAGTATAAACTCCAACAAGGAGTTTCAGTATTGAACTATGGTATCCTGTTACATGACAACAAGACTTAATGTGAACTAGGTTTGGAACTCATGGGGATATGATTAGGATAATTTAATTTTTCATGATAAACCATTATTAAGGAATTAAATGTAAATATATCTACATAGAAGCCTTGTTTATGATTATGTGATTTTCCTAGGATAGGATTTTAATTTATGAAATTTATTATTCTATGTGAAGATTATGCATTATGATTCATAACCTAATCTCATTCATGATATTATTTAGAGATAGAATCTAGTTGATAGAATGGAAACAAGATGAACATGGGTATCCCATGTAGCGATTTCCCTCCAATTCAATATAATAATGTTAGTTATGGTTCTTAGGATCTTATAACTATACTGGGACTGATGACTTAGGTTATGAATAGCATCCTTTCCCATATGGAGAATTCTGATCAATAACATGGATAATCTTTGTTAAACTCTTTATGTGATAATATAATCCACTAATAAATGAGACTAAAAACTAATTCGTATCTTAATAGTGGATTAGTTCATTATAGATGATATTTCTCTCTTGGGGATATAAAAAAAGAGAGTGATGTTATGGAAGTTTACTATCTATCGGGAGATGCAGATCAGTGGAGATCATTAATTAAAAACACAATTGTGGAGGAATAAATATTATAAATGTAATTGAGGGATTCTAAGATAAAAATTATTCAAAAAATATATCCCTCATGAACAATGAGATGATGTAGAAAGGTAGTTTCTGAATATGAGGTAAAAATAGGGTTTGAATGTCGCAAAGTATGAAGATATGGTCTCAAGGATATAAAGACATTGCACAGACTACATATGTAATCCAAAGAAAAATATTGATTAATTATTTAATAGATAAAATTCATTATTTTGACGGTCACTTGTCTCTGAATGTTTCTCATCATATGATTTTATTATCTCCATTGCTATCAAGACACAAAATAAATTCTCCATACCATATGACATTAATGGAAAGAAGATGATGAAGTGGGTTGATGAATACTCTGGATAATGAAATGATGAGATAGGGAAGAAGGGAATATTTGACTTCCAACCCTATGTTAATTGTGGGAATAAACACCCTGGTACTTCTCTAAAAGGTATGATGGTCTTTTAAAAGTTTGGAGAGAAAGGTTAAATCTCCCGTTTTTTCAAGGGTATTAAAGAATCTACCGATTTTTTATGCTATAATTTTAGTGAGATGGGGAATTATTAATTTATTCTCCTATGTTTCATGGAAACATTCCCAATATAAGTCTTTGGGATCAATTCCAAGAAAATGATTTCACAACTACTGAGGTTGATGATAATATTTATGTGATAGATGTTACTATAATCATTTCTTCAAACATTTCAAATTCCATATTTTATTTTGGATCATTGCATTTTTTATATCTTCCAAGTTTTCAACGAAAATTAGATATTTTGAATTTGATTTAAAAAATGACTTGATGGTTAGAACTCATAAGAGAAGTATCATTACAACTAAGATGTGTTAAGAATTACCCATTATATCTTATAAATGTGTTTTATTTGGCTATTTTATCAGTATACCCATGACTGACATTGATATAATCCTAGGTATTGATTGACATGGATATTATTATTCGAAAATATATTACAATAATATGGAAGTTATAATTTTTTAGAAAAATGTATTATCCATTATCATTAGCCCATAAATATCACCATATGATTCTCATCTTGGACCACCCTCAATAGAATAACTGAATTCAATTATTGGTGAGGAATAAAACATAATAACTATTTCGTAATAGAGGAATGTTAAAATAATTTATATACATATTGTGAAAGAATATGTTTATTTTTTCCCTAGGAATTACCTAGACCTCAACTATAGTGGTAAATTGAGTTGTCTATTGATTTTTTTTCTGACACAAGTCCTATATCAAATAATCCTTATAAAATATACCTAGTGTAAATAGTGGATATGATGAAATAATTATAGGAGGTTAATATAAAGGGGTTTATTCACCCTATTGTTTTTCCATGGGGTGGTCCAATTATTTTCATTAAGAAAAAGGATGGATCTGTGAGGTTGTGGATTTAATATAGGGAGAAAAATTGTATTACAATAATGTAAAAGTATCATCTTCATATAATTAATGATTTATATGATCAAATACAAGAATACATATATTTTTTGAAGATTTAATTTTGATCTCGATATCATTAGTTGCATTTGATGAAGAATGATATTCCAAAACATCATTTCTAAACCTGTATGGGAATTTGGAGTTTATAGTAATTCCTTTTCGATTTACTAATACTCCCTATATTATCATGGATCTAATGAATAGGGTTTTTAAGTAATAACTTTATGACTATTATTTTTATTGATGATATATTGGTATACTCAAAAAACAATATTGTTCTGGAAAATCACTAGTGCATTATTCTGAAAACTCTATGAAATGAATTATATGGGATGTTTAGAATGTGTGAATTTTGGCATCAGAAAATTTCTTTTCATTTCCATATTGCCTCTAAGGGTGGAATATCTATTGATCATTTAAAGAAAAATGTTGTCCAGGAATGGCATACACCAATGAACAAAACTGAGGTGCATAGTTTTATTGGTTTGGTAGGTTATTAATGATGTTTATTTCATATCATCACCTGATTATGAAATCCATTAACTAAGATTACTTATAAAGGGGTATGTTAATATGGATAATTGAGTGTGAGAAATGATTCCATTATTTAAAAAATATGATTTGGGAATACCCTGATCCAATCTCTGCCATTGGGGAATGATGGGTTTGTGATCTATAGTGATTCATCAAAGAATGTACATGGTTGCGTCCTTTTGCAGAATGATAGAGTTATTTCATATACATCAAGGATGAAAAACATTCATGAAAAAACTACCTTACACTTGATCTTGAGTTAATAGCTATAATATATTCTCTGAATATATGGATAGCTTATCTATATGGAGAAATATGTGAGAAATATACAGATCATAAGAGCTTGATATATGTATTCTAACTGAAAGAACTCACCATTATGAAATGGTGATGTCTCAAACTACTCAAGGATTATTATTGTTCCATACACTATCACTCAGGATAGGAAAATATGGTAGCTGATGCATTGAACATGATGGATCATTTAATTCTATAAAAAATGAGGATATAACGGGATCTTGTATTTTTGGTTCTAGTAAGGATGGATACGGTAATTATCAAAGAGGGTGTAACATCATTTCATTCTCAATTGTTTTCCCAACTATATTTATTATAAATAATTAAATATTCTTATCCTAATGATATGAATCTTCCAAAGAAAATTAATGCATCGAATGTTGTGAAAACTCAAAAATTCTTATATGAAGACGGAATTCAGAAATTTTGATAGAGGATTGTGTTACATCTATACTCAAGATAAAAAGGGAATATTTCTATGATGGACAAATTTCCAATTTCTGTACACATCATGGTATCCCTAAGATATATATATATTTAAAGTAATATTACTGGTGGGATAACATGAAGAGGGAAATAGTAGATTATGTATTAAGATGTTTAGTCTTTTAACAAGTTATGGACGAATAAAAACATCCTAGAGGATTCATGAGTTCTCTACCTGTTCATAAATGGAAATGGGATGACATGACCATGTATTTTTTTCTACACTAAACAGAACTCCATCTAATAATAATGTAATATCGGTAATTGTGGGTCAATGTATGAAATTTTCACATTTCTTTGTGGTAAGGTTGGATTTTACACTAGAGAAAATTTTATGAAATTTATCAATAATGGTGTGATACTTCATTGATAACCTCCCTCAATAGTGTCAGATAATGATCAGTGACTCACATTGAAATTATGGATAGGCCTTCAAAAGTTTTGGGAAACTGAGCCTCGATTGAGTGATGCTCTAATCCACAAAATAATGGGCAATCATAAATGATTATCCCTTCACTTGATAAAAAGTTGATATCATGATCACTTGATTTTCAAGGTATGTGGGATCCGTTTTTATCTTTGGAAGAGTTTTACTAAAAAAATAGTTTCCATTCAATTATTCAAAATATACATTGTGAGGCATTGTATGGAATGATATTTCATACACCAACATGTTGGGAAGAAGTTGGTGAATGTAATCTTGGGGTCCCAGAGATTTTGAACAATACAACAACGAAGGTATATTCTATTCAATCCCATATCAAAGAATATCTATAAAGGAAAATGAACTATATTGATAATAGAATGAAGGATTAGAAATTTCAAGTTGGTGATCTTATTTTCAGAAAAGTATCTCCAGGGAAGGGTGTTATAAAATTTGGGAAGAAATGTAAACTTATCCCTAGGTACATTGGACCTTTTGAAATTCTGAAGATAATTATAGTTTTGGATTATTATTTGGAAATGAATCCTAGACATTTTAAAGTACATAATGGGTTTCATGTCTCATTGATGAGAATGTACATTCCAGACCCAAATCATCTCCTCAATTTTGAAGGTATATAATATGAACATGACTTATCATACTTTGAATGTAACACCCCGTGATTTTATGATAATTATTTTCTTTGATGACTTTTGGTGTACGCTACAACAAGATTATCTTGTGTTATACACAACAAAGTATTATATCGTAGTATATGCAACACTGTTCTTCCATTGAATTACACACAAGAGCAACCTTCCTCGATAGCTTTCATTATACGCAATATCGAGTTTCACTAAAAAATGATATGTTATTATATAAACTAGTCGTTATGAATAGTAATACTCAAATTTTAAAAATTTCTAAATTTTATCTTTCAAAATGGACTTCATTTTGGGATTAGGAATATTGAAATTATCCTAGGGTGAATTTTTGGTATTTTTCTAAAAACGTTCAATTTTTTATGAATATTGAAAACACTTAGTTATTGGATAAGACCAAATTTTTATTAAAATATTCATTTATTTTATTTAAATTTATTTTATTTCAAAATAGATACATAATACCTATATATGTTCAATATAATTCATTGGTGTCATTTTATAATAATTTTAGATATATAAAAATTTTGTTGAATTTTTACTGTCTTTTACCCACCTCCTAGGAGAATTTGCAAATTTACATAAAACATAATTTTACCGCTTCTTTGAGTTGAATTTCGAATATCCGAGAGACACGGTTAATATCAAGGAGTAAAATTTGGTTCAATAAGATAAAAATAATTTTTGGTGAATAGTACCATTTTACTTTTATTTCCCAGGGTTAAAAGTAAATAGGGTAATTAAGGGAAAAAATGATATTATTATAACCCAATCACATATCCTAATTCTTTTGGATAAGTATAATTCGACAATAACAGCCATAGAATAAAATATAAACCTCTGTGGTCCACTTGTATTAGTTTAGGACACTTATTATTATTTTATTTAACGATGATTCCAAATAGTTAAAATTAAAGTTTAATAACTAAAAAAATTTTAATATGGGGTTATACATAAGATAAATTCGACTATAAATATTCCTTATAAAGGTAAAAATATTTACTATATAATTTTAATTTATTTATATTTTTTAGATATTATATAATTTAATTTATTTATGACACACTTATGATGGAGTAATTACCTTATTAATGAAATATTAACATAATTTATATTATAAATACCCAAATAAATGTAATTTGAGACTTTTTATGAATTAAAATAATTTTCTTGGTTAATATAACATATTAGTGTTGGTCAGAAGAATTTTGTTTCGAAATAATAATGCTGTTATGAATTTAGAAAAAACAAAATACCAAATAGGGTCAAAATTGACAAAAAAGAGTTTTTAAAAAACATATTATATTATTAATTGATATAATGGTCCTAATAATCTAAGGATCGGCCAAAAGACTTATATAATAATATATATGACATTAATGAACCAATTAGTGTTATATTGGTTGTTTATAATAAGTGTATTAACCATATAGCGTAAGAATACAAGAAGACATGGTAAAAGTTAAATTATTTAACATAGAGTTAAATATAAATGATAAGGTTAAAATGGTAACCTAAACATTTCTAAAACCTATTGGTTGAGAGTATTTCGACCCATCCCCACCCTATCCTTGAAATATGTCACTTTGGATCCATTATAAATAAAATATCAATTTATTATAAAATAATATTTTATGTTTTTCCTAAGAAGCCCCTCACCCATCTTATAAAAGGGAACTCCCACTTCTCTCTAATTCACACTTCCAAAGCCATTTGGATCGGCCAACCCCTTTCCCAAATACCCCATAAACTGTCCTACCTTCATCCTAGTGGCCTTATTTTAGTCAGAAGGCCAACAAACGGAGCCCTTTTTATCTAATCAAAAGGATGAACCTGAATATAGAATCCCGCCTTTTTATCACATAATATTTCATTACATTTTGCAAAACTGTGGATCATTAAGGTTTAGTGTCTTGGAAACAGGGAACTTAAAACATGAAAACATAAAACATTCTTCTTAAACACTTGAACAGATTCTCCTCACGTTCATCCTAGGTTCATTACTGCATCTCATAACCTGGGGACATACATCAAAAGAAAGGGTGAGCAAAAGGCCCATTAAGGGAAACAAGAGAAACATTTTACATGTGAACTTGAGATACTTCACTAAGGACATGAAAAGAACTTTAAGGCATGAGAAATAAATCATGAGATATAACATAATAAAAATAAAATTTTTCATAACTTGAAGATGTGGCTACAAGATTTAATATTGACAACTGTTTCGTTTCACCAAGGTCCATCCCCAAGGTGTCATTAAAAAATTACCAAGGTTATTCACCAAGGTATCAGTGTAAAAGGTCATCTCTAGATATTAAGTCTTTACCCAATGCATTGGAGCACTATCTTGGCGCACCCTTGAAATGTATTTATTATTATTTGATCCACATTTATCATCATCAATCATTTCATAAACAACCCATATAGCATAAAAGAAATGGGTTTCATTTCATAATCATAACGTTTTAAAAACTGCTTTAAAGACATGATCTTTATGTCACTTTAAACCCACGGAAAAGGGAAATTGGGTTTCATGTATGTAAATCCCAGAATTTAAAATAGAAAATTTTGATATATATGTGAATACCCCTGTAGAAATAATAGCTTTGAGTATTAAATTAATAACATAAAATAATTTTGAGATAACGAGGGAGGCATTTGAGATGAAAACTATGCATCATAACGTCTACGATACATGGTTTTAGAAAACATTGAAAAGAGAGGGTACATGGGTCACCCACTCAAAAATGATACATAAAACAATAGGGGAACATAATATATAGTATTTAAGAACATGGTAATGAAATTTTAAGGATATAACATATGAAACGAAGAACTTTAAAGGAAGAAAAAAAAATAAGATTTCTCTTATGAGAATTCGGCAGCCTAACGACGTCACTTAAAACTTTCAAAAATGGATTGACGAGATCAAATAGGGTCTCTCATCATATGAAAATAAAGGATAAGTATGATAGATATAGAGATAATACCCCAACATAATAAAAAGGAACTTGAAATACTTTACATGAAAGTAGATCTTGAAAACGAGAAGGGTGAAAGAATCCCATAAAAATTTGGCAGCATAACGACGCCACTTAAACATCAACAAAACTGAATTGACGAGATCAAATAGGGTCTCTCATCATATGAACATAAAAAATCATTATGATATATTTAGATATAATACCCCGAAATAATAAATAGTAAATTTCAATACTTGACATGGAATTAGAACTTCGAAAAAGGAGAAAGGTGAAAGAACCACTTAAAAATTCGGCAGCCCAACGACGCCACTTAAAACATCAAAATACTGAATTTAAGATATCAACTGGGGTTTCTCATCATATGATCATAAAAGATTAGTATGATAAATTTAGAGATCATTCCCCAACATAATAAAAAGGAACATGAAATACTTTACATGAAAATAGATCTTGAAAAATGAGAAGGGAGAAAGAATCTGTTACAAAAATTTTGGCAGCGTAACGGCGCCACTTAAAACTTCATAAAACGAAATAATGAGTGTAAGAGGGGATCTATCATTATATGAAAATGAACAGGTCAGTAAGATGAGTATAAAAGAACATCCTTTAACATAATAACATGTATCATAAAAGAAATTACATAAAAGAGATTTCTTGAAAAGAAAGAGAGAGGTCGGATCCCTTACCTTAAAACGTAAGTCTTAAAACTCAAAGGTTGGGACCTTGAGGGCTTGGGGGAACCTTGGGAGGACTCCTTGGGAGGAAATGAGACCAGAACATCGTTGGGGGAGATTGGGGAGTCGAAATGGATGAGAGGATGGCTTGGTATTTATAGGGAAAGTGAGGGGACAAGGAATTAATGGCCAAGGGACACCTCAAAAGTGGTTTTCACAAAACCATGTGCTCTCCCAAGATATTTCCCATGATGTTAGGCCACATGGCCCCCCCCCCCACACAATAATTCATCACCATTGGTCTGAAAACCCATAAAATATCTCAAGAAATCACCATGACACAGTTATGATGTCATTAAACATATTGAAACCCAAAAACTGCTTTTTTTACTATTCACTGAAAATTCGTCTTTCTTAGGAAAATCCCAAAATTTCACCTTAACCAAATATTGACGCACTTATTACAAATATGAACTCCATTTTATAAAAATAATTCTCTACATATTTTTAATTTAATTTTTAAATAAAAACACTATTCACCGAAATTTCATTTTTTTTAAAAAAACCCCAAAAATTACCTTAACATAATATCGATGCTCTGAGTTCAAAAATGAAATCCATTTTATAAAAATAATTTTCTATATATTTTTAATTTAATTTTTAATTAAAAAACACTATTCCCCCCAAAAAAACTAATTCTTGAATAATAATTTATGAAACCGTTATATACCTATTTTATCGAATCACATTACTTAATCAAGGTGCCTAAATTATATTAATACTTTCTTTAAGCGAGATTACTAATCTATTTGGATAAATTACTAATCCTAATCATAAAATCACTATTCATAATTTACTATTCATCAAAAATCATGTTGATCTTATTAGACTCTAAATTTCGTACTGAACATAATTGTAGAAGACCATTTTTTGAAAATCATTACACATTTTCAATTATTTAAGGTTTACCTAAACATTTTTAAAATATCATTTTTCTAAAATTCATCATAAATATGGATACTATATTTATCCGGACATTTGAAAATTCATAATCTTCATCATAAAAAGAAATCAAATTTTTTATTTAAAAGAAAGGGTTACACAAGGCAGTTACGGCCTCCTTACATAGCCCCTTATCACACCAGCATAGGACCTAAGTGTAATGTGTGCTAAGGTAAGAGAATCCGAGGGAGGCTCATCCAACATCGCACGTGTAGTAATTTCTATCTGTTTGATTTCTCGCGAAGGCGATTCTGTTCAAGCTTCACACGATGAAGTTCGGCTTGGGTTTTGTCCAGAGCAAAGCCCAGTGGTGCTACCTCCTTCCCAATTTCTGTTAGATGGGCTTCGATCGGTCCAAGATTACTGGGTGAGGCCATCAAATCTTCTTTCTATAATAATTAATAACGATTACTTGTATTTAGAGTCAATAATCAAAATGGTTAGTTTCCAGGGGTCATATTGACCAACAGTCATATACCAGTTAAAACCGAACGGTCTCATTTTAATTATACTCATGTTATCAAATGAAACATTTTTGATGGGTATAAAAATATACTAAAATAACACATAAAATTAGGAAATAAGATTTATTCAAAATTTCGGGTCATTACAATCTTCCCCCCTTAATAAATTTCGTCCTCGCAATTTTTAAAATTGGGTTTTGAAATTTCATTTAAAGTTCCACATCGGAAAAGGAGTCAGTAAAACTATTACTTTAAAAGAAAGAAAGGGATGTACAAAGGTCACCCGAGTTAACCCACACTAGGATTCCATGTAGGTAAACATGGACATTGAGGAGAAAACAAAGGGTCAAGTTCTAAGGGATATTGATAGAAAACATGATTAGGAGAATTTTATCCATAAGAAAATCCGAAACATATGATGTGTGTAAATCGTATTTGATTACCTAGTAGGAAACGTAAACCAACAACGTTTTTGTTTTATGTTCCTTTTCATAATTTTGAGGAATTCATTTACTACAAAGAAAATATACCTACCTTTATGTAGAGTTTAATCCTTTAATAAGTTTCTACCCCAAACTAATTTTTTCTCCAAATGATGAGCATTCAAAACAACTTGATCTCATCAAAACACAAGAATCATCTTCTAGATAATCACATAATCCACAAAAGATTAACTATCTATTTCATCTATCTTTAAACATTATCCCAAAAATAGAAAAGGTAAGGTAAAAAAACTATTCAAAAAGAAATAATCCCATAGGAATGGAAACTAATTTTAAATCTTCAATGTACCATGGTACTACCCAAAGTTCATCATAGATCATTCGATAAATAACGGTCCTTAAAATTCGTCAAAATAAACCAAACTAAGATTGAATCCCAAATACAAGAAGGATTTGGTAACATAGTCTTCCAAAATAAACTTCATTGTTAATCTCCAAATAACATCAACCACTCCTAACATCTTATAACAAAAGTAGCTAACCTAAACATATTTTAGCCAAGATAGGTCAATCATTCCCATAAGTAACCTAAATTACTATAATTACACCTTAAATTCATAGATTCTTCAAAATATAATTCAACCTTAATTCTCAATGAAGATACCATAGTAATCTATTTACCTCGATCATATAGGGTCCCCAAAATAGTGAACGTCTTCCAAAATAATAATCATCTTTTAATCCCCTAATCATCTCTGTCATATTAATACGGAAATCGTCGCATTTCCTATCACATTGGTTGTTGAGACATGTTCTTCCATTTTCCACCATTAACTAAGAAGAGAAAGTATAATTAGGGGCTTAAATTCATAGCCAATAATCATGAAAAGGAACTTAAAGCATATAAGGATAACTTGTAGAAGAAAAGTATACCCCAACTTGTGATCCCCTATGTTTCAAACTAGGTTATCCATGATCATATATTCTTATGTGAATATTTATTTCATTTTATCTTTGTTCCTTTAATAATGGTTCATACTAAGCTTATGAATTTACCAAAGCATATCCCCCAAGAGTGTTGTAAACAAGAGTGTAGAAAAGCCCGTTGTCGTGTACCAGTTCCCGTTCGAGTCTAGCTCAAAGTGGTGTTTTCGGGTTTTACCCCTATGTACATCTGTTCTGGAGCCACCTCTACCTGCTCGTATCCAGACAGGGATGTATTTTCTTGGAAAACCCTTACTCAATACTCACCAAAATACCAGAAATATTTCCTATATTTAAACTTTTATATAGTTTTCTTCCTAAAGTTTTCATTTCCTAATTTTTCACAAATAACTAAACCATCCTATGATACCAACTATAGCATCCCGCCTTTTCATCACATAATCTTTCATTAAATTTTACAAAACTGAGGATCTTTAAGGTTTAGTGTCTTAGAAACCGGGAACTTAAAACATGAAAACAAAAATCATTCTTCATAAACACTTGAATGGATTCTCCTTCTGTTCATACTAGGTTCATTACTGCATCTCATAACCTGGGGACATACATCAAAAGAAAGGGTGAGAAGAAGGCCCAGTAAAGGAAACAAGAGAAACATTTAAATGTGAACTTGAGATACTTCAATAAGGTCATGAAAAGAACTTTAAGGAATGAGAAAGAAATCATGAGATATATCATAATAAAAATAAATTTTTTCATAACTTGAATATGTGGCTACAACATTTAATATGGAAAATAATTTCGTTTCACCAAGTTCCATCCCAAAGGTGTCATTAAAAAATTACCAAGGTTATTCACTAAGGTATCAGTCTAAAAGGTCATCTCTAGAGATTAAGTCTTTACCCAATGCATTGGAGCGCTATCTGGGAGCACCCTTGAAATATCTTTATTATCATGTGAGCCACATATATCATCATCAATAATTTCATAAACAACCCATATAGCATAAAAGAAATGGGTTTCATTTTATAATCATAACGTTTTAAAAACTGCTTTAAAGACATGATCTTTATGTCACTTTAAAACCATGGAAAAGGGAAAGCGGGTTTCGTGTATGTAAATCCCAGAATTTAAAATATAAAACATTGATATATATGTAAATACCCATGTATAAATAAGAGCTTTTATTATTCAATTAATAACATAAAATAATTTTTAGATAAAGAGGGAGGCATTTTGAGATGAAAACTATGCAGCATAACGTCTACGATACATGGTTTTAGAAAACATTGAAAAGATAGGGGACATGGGTCACCCACTAAAAAATGATACATAAAACATTAGGGTAAAAGAATATATAGTATATAAGAACATGGTAATGAAATTTTAATGATATAAAATATGAAACGAAGAACTTGAATGGAAGGAAAAAATAAGATTTCGCTTATGAGAATTCGGCAGCCTAATGACGTCACTTAAAACTTCCAAAAATGGATTGACAAGATCAAATAGGGACTCTAATAATATGAACATAAATAATCAGTATGATAGATATAGAGATAACACCCCAACATAATAAAAAGATACTTGAAATACTTGACATGAAAGTAGATCTTGAAAACGAGAAGGGTGAAAGAATCCCTTAAAAATTTGGCAGCCTAACGACGCCACATAAACTTCAACAAAAATGAATTAACGAGATCAAATTGGGTCTCTCATCATATGAACATAAAATATCAGTATGATAGATTTAGAGATCATACCCCAATATAATAAAAAGTAACTTGAAGGCTTGACATGGAATTAGAACTTCTAAAAGGGAGAAAGGTGAAAGAACCACTTAAAAATTCGGCAGCCTAACAGCACCACTTAAAACGTCAAAATAATGAATTGAAGAGATCAAATGGGGTCTCTCATAATATGATCATAAAAGATCAGTATGATCAATTTAGAGATCATAACCTAACATAATAAAAATTAACTTGAAATACTTTACATGAAAATAGATCTTGAAAAATGAGAAGGGAGAAAGAATCTGTTACAAAAATTTCAGCAGCCTAACAGCGCCACTTAAAACTTCAGAAAAAGATATAATGAGAGTAAGAGGGGATCTCTAATTATATGAACATGAAAAGTTCAGTAAGAGGCGTATAAAAGAACATCCTATAACATAAGAACATGGAGGATAAAATCAATTAAATAAAAGAGATTTCTTGAAAAGAAAGAGAGAGGTCGGATCCCTTACCGAAAAACATAACTCTTAAAACTCAAAGGTTGGGAACTTGAGGGATTGAGGGCACCTTGAGAGGACTCCATGGGAGGTAATGAAACCAGAACTTCTTTGGAGGAGTGTGGGGAGTCGAAATGGATGATAGGATGGCTTGGTATATATAGGGAAAGTGAGGGGACAAGGCATTAATGGCCAAGGGACACCTCAAAAGTGGTTTTCTCAAAACCGTGTGCTCTCCCATGATATTTCCCATGAAGTTAGGCCACATGGGACCCCCCAAACAATATTTCATCACCATTGTTCGGCCTACCCATAAAATATCTCATGACATCACCATGACACATTTATGATGTCATTAAACATACTGAAACCCTAAAATTGATTTTTTTACTACTCCCTGAAAATTCATCTTTCTCAGAAAAATCCCAAAATTTCACCTTAACCAAATATTAACGTTCTGATTACAAATATGGACTCCATTTTATAAAAATAATTTTCTAAATATTTTTAATTTAATTTTTAAATAAAAACACTATTCACCGAAAATTCATTTTTTTCAGAAAAAACCCCAAAAATTACCTTAACATAATATCGATTCTCTGAGTTCAAAAATGAAATCCATTTTATAAAAATAATTTTCTAAATAATTTTTATTTATGTTTTAAATAAAAAACACTATTCAACCGAAAAAACTAAAACATGAATAATAATTTATGAAACTGTTACTTACCTATTTTATCGAATCACATTACTTAATAAAGGTGCCAAGATTATATTAATACTTTCTTTAAACGAGATTACTAATCCATTTGGACACATTACTAATCCTAATCATAAAATCACTATTAATAATTTATTATTCACCAAAAATCAAGTTCATCTTATTAGACTCTAAATTTCGTACTGAACATAATTGTAGAAGACCATTTTTGGAAAATCATTACACCTTTTTAATTATTTAAGGTTTACCTAAACATTTTTAAAATATCTTTTTTCTAAAATTCATCAAAAATATGCCTACTATATTTATCCAAACATTTGAAAATTCATAAACTTCATCATAAAAATAAATCAAAATTTTTATTTAAAACAATGGGTTACACAAGGTAGTTATGGTCTCCTTACATAGCCCCTTATCACACCAGCATAGGACCTAAGTGTAAGGTGTTCTAAGGTGAGAGAATCCAAGGGAGGCATGACCAACATCGCACGAGTAGTAATTTCTATCGGTTTGAACTTCTCGCGAAGGAGATTCTGTTCTAGCTTCACACGATGAAGTTCAGCTTGGGTTTGGTCCAGAGCAAATCTCAGTGGTTCTACCTCCTTCCCATGTTCTGTTAGATGGGCTTCGATCGGTCCAAGAATACAGGGTGAGGCTATCAAACTTATTTCTATAAAAATTAACAATATTACTTGTATTTAGAGACAATAATCAAAGCGTTTAGTTTCCAGCGGTCATATTGACCAATGGTCATATACCAGTCAAAACCCAACTATCTCATTTTAATTATACTCATGTTATCAAATGAAACATTTTTGTTGTGTATACAAATAAAATAAAATAACACATAAAATTAGGAAAGAAGATTTATTCAAAATTTCGGGACGTTACAATCTTCACCCCTTAAGAAATTGTATCCTCGCAATTTTTAAAATTGGGTTCTAAAATTTCATTTAAAGTCCCACATCAGAAAAGGAGTCAGTAAAACTATTACTTTAAAAGAAAGAAAGTGAAGTACAATGGTTACCCGAGTTAACCCACACTTCGATTCCATGTAGGAAAACATGGACATGGAGGAGAAAAAAGGGTCATGTTCTGAGGGTGAGTGATAGAAAACATGATTAGGAGAAAGATATCCATAAGAAAATCCCAAACTTATGATATGCGCAAACGGTCCTTGATTACCTAGTAGGAAACGTAAACCAACAACGTTTTTGTTTTACGTTCCTTTTCATAATTTTGAGGTATTCATTTACTACATAGAAAATATACCAACCTTTATGTAGAGTTTCATCCTTTAATAAGTTTCTACCCAAAACTAATCTTTTCTCCAAACGATGAGCATTCAAAAATACTTGGTCTCATCAAAACACAAGAATAATCTTCTAGAGAATCACATAATCAACAAAATGTTAACTATCTATCTCATCTATCTTTAAACATTATCCCAAAAACAGAAAGGGTAAGGTAAAACAACTCTTAAAAAAGAAATAATCCCATAGGAATGGAAACTACATTTAAATATTCAAAGTCCCATGGTACTACCCAAAGTTCATCATAGACCATTCGATAAATAACAGTCCTTAAAATTCATCAAAATAATCCAAACTAAGATTGAAACCCAAATACAAGAAGGATTTGATAACATAGTCTTCCAAAATAAACTTCATTGTTCATCTCCAAACAACATCAACGACTCCTAACATCTTATAACAAAAGTAGCTAACCTAGACATATTTTAGCCAAGAGAGGTTAATCATTCCCATAAGTAACCTAAATTACTATAATTCCACCTTAAATTCATAGATTCTTCAAAATATAAGTCAACCATACTTCTCAATGAAGACACTGTAGTAATCTGTTTACCTCGATCATATAGGGTCCCCAAAATTGTTAACGTCTTCCAAAATAATAATCATCTTTTAATCCACTAATCATCGCTGTCATAATAATACGGAAATCGTCGCCTTTCCTATCACATTGGTTGATGGGACATGTTCTTCCATTTCCCACCATTAATTTTGAAGAGAAAGTATAATTAGGGGCTTAAATACTTAGCCAATAATCATGAAAAGGAACTTAAAGCATATAAGGATAACATGTAGAAGAGAAGTATACCCTAACTTATGATCCCCTATGTTTCAAACAATGTTATCCATGATCATATTCTTATGTGAATCTTTATTTTATTTTATCTTTGTTTCTTTAATAATGGTTCATACTAATCTTATTAATTTACCAAATCATATCCCCCGGGAGTGTCGTAACCAAGAGTTCAGAAAGGCCCGTTGTTGTGTACCAGTTCCCGTTCGAGTCTATCTCAATGTGGTGTTTTTGGGTTATACCCCTATGTACATCTATGCTGGAGCCACCTCTACCTACTTGTATCCAGACAGGGATGTATTTGCTTGGAAACCCCTTACTCAATACTCACCAAAATACCAGGAAGATTTCCTATATTTAAACTTTTCTATAGGTTTCTTCCTAATGTTTTCATATCCTAATTTCCACAAATAACTAAACCATCCTTTGATACGAACTATAGCATCCCGCCTTTTTATCACAAAACCTTTCATTACATTTTACAAAACCGAGGATCATTAAGGTTTAGTGTCTTGGAAACCGGGAAATTAAAACATGAAAACATAAAAAATTCTTCTTAAACACTTGAACGGATTCTCCTCATGTTAATACTAGGTGCATTACTGCATCTCATAACTTTAGGAAATACATCAAAAGAAAGGGTGAGTATAATGCCCATTAAGGGAAACAAAAGAAACATTTTACATGTGAACATGAGATACTTCAATAAGGTCATGAAAAGAACATTAAGGCATGAGAAAGAAATCATGAGATATATCATAAAAAAAATAACATTTTTCATAACAAGAAAATGTGGCTACAACATTTAATATTGACAATCATTTCGTTTCACCAAGGTACATCCCCAAGGTGTCATTAAAACATTACCATGGTTATTCACCAATGTATCAGTCTAAAAGGTCATCTCTAGAGATTAAGTCTTACCCAATGCATTGGAGCGCTATCTGGGAACTCCTTTGACATTTCATTATTATCATTTGAGCCACATATATCATCATTAATCATTTCATAAACAACCCATATTGCATAAAATAAATGGGTTTCATTTCATAATCATAACGTTTTAAAAACTGCTTTAAAGACAAGATCTTTATGTCACTTTAAACCCACGGAAATGGGAAAACGGGTTTCATGTATGTAAATCCCAGAATTAAAAATAGAAAATTATGATATATATGTGAATACCCCTGTATAAATAAGAGCTTTGAGTATTCACTTAATAACATAAAATAATTTTGAGATAAAGAGGGAGGCATTTTGGGATGAAAACTATGCAGCATAACGTCTAAGATACATGGTTTTAGAAAACATTGAAAAGAAATGGGACATGGGTCACCCACTCAAAAATGATACATAAAACAGTAGGGGAAAAGAATATATAGTAATTAAGAACATGGTAATGAAATTTGAATGATATACCATATGAAATGAAGAACTTGAAAGGAAGACAAAAATAAGATTTCTCTTATTAGAATTCGGCAGCCTAACGACGTCAATTAAAACATCCAAAAATGGATTGACGAGATCAAATAGGGTCTCTGATCATATGAACATAAATGATCAGTATGATAGATATAGAGATAATACCCCCAACATAATAAAAAGTAACTTGAAATACTTGACATTAAAGTAGATCTTGAAAACGAGAAAGGTGAAAGAATCCCTTAAAAATTTGGCAGCCTAACGACGCCACTTAAAATTCAACAAAAATGAATTGACGAGATCAAATAGGGTCTCTCATCATATTAACATAAAATATCAGTATGATAGATTTAGAGATCATAACCCAACATAATAAAAAGTAACTTGCAAGACTTGACATGGAATTAGAACTTCGAAAAAGGAGAATGGTGAAAGAACCACTTAAAAATTCGGCCGCCTAACGACGCCACTTAAAACTTCAGAATACTGAATTGAAGAGATAAAATGGGGTATCTCATCATATTATCATAAAATATCAGTATGATAAATTTATAGATAATACCTCAACATAATAAAAAAGAACTTGAAATACTTTACATGAAAATAGATCTTGAAAAATGAGAAGGGAAAAAGATTCAGTTAAAAAAATTTCGGCAGCCTAACGGCGCCACTTAAACATCATAAATCGAAATAATGAGAGTAAGAGGAGATATCTCATTATATGACCATGAAAATGACCTCAAGAGGAGTATAAAATAACATCCATTAACATAAGAACATGGAGCATAAATGAAATTACATAAAATAGATTTCTTGAAAAGAAAGAGAGAGGCCAGATCCCTTACCTTAAAACGTAACTCTTAAAACTCAATGGTTGGGACCTTGAGGGATTGGGGGAACCTTCGGAGGACTACTTGGGCAGTAATGAGACCAGAACATCGTTGGGGGAGAGTGGGTAGTTGAAATGGATGAGAGGATGGCTTGGTATTTATAGGGAAAGTGAGGGGACAAGGCATTAATGGCCAAGGGACGCCTCAAAAGTGGCTTTCTCAAAACCATGTGTTATCCCATGATATTTCGTATGATGTTAGGCCACATGGTGCCCCCATAAAATAATTCATCACCTTTGGTCGGCCAACCCATAAAATATCTCATGACATCACCATGGCACAGTTATCATGTCATTAAACTTACTAAAACCCTAAACCTGCTTTTTTTACTATTCACTGAAAATTCATCTTTCTCAGAAAAATCCCAAAATTTCACCTTAACCAAATATTGAAGCTCGGATTTCATATATGAACTCCATTTTATAAAAATAATTTTCTTAATATTTTTAGTTTAATTTTTAAATAAAAACACGATTCACCCAAAATTCATTTTTTTCAAAAAAACCCCAAAAATTACCTTTACATAATATCGATGCTCTGAGTTCAAAAATGAAATCCATTTTACAAAAAAAAAGTATAAATATTTTTAATTTAATTTTTAATTAAAAAACACTATTCACCAGAAAAAACTAATACTTGAATAATAATTTATGAAACCATTATTTAACTATTTTATAGAATCACATTACTTAATCAAGGTTCCTAGATTATATTAATACTTTCTTTAAGCGAGAGTATTAATCCATTTGGACACATTACTAATCCAAATCATAAAATCACTATTCATAATTTACTATTCATCAAAAATCAAGTTGATCTTATTAGACTCTAAATTTCATACTGAACATAATTGTAGAGGACTATTTTTTGAAAATCATTACACATTTTTAAATATTTAATGTTTACCTAAACATTTTTAAAATATCCTTTTTCTAAAATTCATCAAAAATATGCATACTATATTTATCCGGACATTTGAAAATTCATAAACTTCATCATAAAAAGAAATCAAAATTTTTATTTAAAACAAAGGGTTACACAAGGCAGTTACTGTCTCCTTACATAGCCCCTTATCAAACCAGCATATGACCTAAGTGTAAGGTGTGCTACGGTGAGAGAATCCGAGGGAGGCTCGATTAACATCGCACGAGTAGTAATTTCTATCTGTTTGAACTTCTCGTGAAGGAGATTCCATTCTAGCTTCACACGACGAATTTCGGCTTGGGTTTGGTCCAGAGAAAAGCCCAGTGGTGCTACCTCCTTCCCAAGTTCTGTTAGATGGGCTTTGATTGGTCCAAGCCTATTGGGTGAGGCCATAAAATCTTCTTTCTATATTAATTAATCAAGATTACTTGTGTTTAGAGAGAATTATCAAAACGTTTAGTTTCTAGTGGTCATATTGACCAATGGTCATATACCAGTCAAAACACAATGGTATCATTTTAATTATACTCATTTTATCAAATGAAACATTTTTGTTGTGTATAAAAATAAAATAAAATAACACATAAAATTAGGAAACAAGATTTATTCAAAATTTCGGGTCGTTACATTGAAGAAGAAGTAAATAACTCACCACCTATTTCAAGTACCTTTCTTCTTCCACTTCCTCCATCATTGGTGTTTCCATTATAAAATAATAACTCTAGTAACATTTATATAATGTGATGTTATTTTATAAATTTTACAACCATATTAGTTATTTTATCCATCCTATGAATGAAAAATTCACCACACATTCGAACGTACGTCTTACCGTCTCCACATCGTGGTGTAGTTTGTTATTCAAACATTTCATCATTTGGATTGGTATAATAATGAGTATAAATGATAGAAAAAATAAATATAACCTTATAATGATTCTTTATATATTATATAACATCCAATTATATATTATTTTAATATCCAAAGAATTATATTGTCGCTCATACGTACGTACAGACTACAGTCTCCACGAACACGATGAGATTCATTTTCCTTGATTAACCATTCAGGTATGATTATAAATTATATTTCATTGATAATAAAGAAATATATTACAAAATAATGATACTGTATTTCTGTACATATATGTTTCATATAATTAATTCAATTCAATTCAATAAGGAAACGAAAACAGCGTTCATGTGTACGTACGACCTACTATCTCCATGAACAGTGTATTTCATTCCATTTATCGATCTATCATATATATTTATATTCTGAATATATATTATATTTAAATAATGTTTTCAATTATGGAATTACGTAAATCAGGATATATTTAATAATATCAAGAACAACAAGTCGAAACACGTACGATAAATGAAATTATTTTACACAAAACACTGCTTTATCATGAAATTTACAAATGAATGGGTAATATAAAGTCGTAAGTGAATCATATATGATATAATAAATATTATAATTTTTTTGTTACAAGTTAATAATATGTTTAAACCCACTATACAGGAGTCTCGAACACATATGGATGAAATTGGACGTAAGATAAGGGATAATATTTCAATTTCATTTTTATCTAAGATTGCTTATACGTAAGTATTTACTTGGGTTGTATTTTTCATCCATGTCAAAAAAAATGTTTTTCATAAACTATTTAATATTCTTCGTTGTATGTTTAAAGTCATGTTTACCCCACTATTAATTTTAATTTGTGTTATGGAAGGAATATTTATTTTTGTTTTCCATATGTGGTACTTTTTGACTTTTCTATTAAAAGTACGAGGATAATGTTTTTTAACTTATACGGAATGAACAGATTTTTACGGTTTCATAACACCTCATTTTAATGAATCTTACTCTACCATATTTCATTATTAATTTCATCAATATCATTTTATTTTAAAATTTCTTGTCATTTTGTGAAAAGAAAATGATTTTGAAGAAGAAAGGATATTTTCCTCAAGAATTCATTTCATGTGTGTTATCAAAACCATTTTCCATCTAAGATAACATTATTTAATATGTCTATGTTTCATATATAATGATTCTATGATTGACATGGTTTCACTTTTATTATGATAAAATGATATCCCTTTGGTTTATATGGATTATGTTATGATGGGATGATGTTTATGAAACCCATTTTATTATTTGGGTTATGATGAATGATTTCATTATGAGATGGGTGGGACCTATATCTCCCCCATTTCATTGGGTATAGATTTATATGTCATGAGATAGACATGGCTGTAACTTCATGTAAATATGGTACAGTGATACAGGGCTCGAACGATAGGTAAACCCGATTCAGTAATGGACTTTGTCCTCTATGATTGTCTTGGCAGCAATGCCTTGGCTACTATGGAAATAATATCAAGTGATTAATGGTTTTACAAAATTACATGTTTTATTCCCATGATATTTTATCATGATTGATGTTCCATTATGATCTATGCCTTACGTACTACCATGTTTAATGTCATTGCTCATGATTTTGATTTATAAACTTTATGTTCATGGTTTTATGTTCAAATGTATATGTGTTGTTTTATTTTCTCCAGGCCTACCCTTACTATGATTTTGAGCTAACCCTTTTTATGTTTTCTTATCCCCCGTGATATGACATAAGGATTTATGTAGGAAAAAAAAGATGATCTTTATGGGAGATGTTGAAGAACATTCACCATGATTAGAAGATTATGTTCCGAGTTTCCAAAGACACTAAACTAATACGGTCATTGGGAGTTTGTTTTGTAATGTATTAAGAATTCCGCAAAAGTAATGTAATGTCCATATATGTCAGGCTTTGGGTGTCTACAATTTGCATCAGAGCGAAGGTTTAGTTAACCTTTAGAAACTTTGATGCCAAAACATTAGTGAAATCCCTAGAGATATTTCTAACGTATGTCTAGGGATGTCTCTAAGGTTAAGTATATGTATAAGTTATAGTCCTAGAATTACGGTAATGATCATAGAATTAAACCTAATATGTTAGAGATTGAATGTACTCCCCATTGATTATGTTGTTTTTCTAGTACGAGTTTTGCCTCTCATACTATTCTTTTTGAGGTTTAAGAAATGGCAGGAAATAGGAGGATTCATGTTAATGGAGAATATTATAGATAATGGAATGATATTGTTCATGAGCAAACAAATGAAGTGGGATTTGGAAGTCCAAACATAGTTATTATTCCTAATCAGAAATCTCATAATATGATCAATAATATCAACTTTGGTATGTTTCTTGACTCGGCTAATAAGAGAAAGATGGAGTTTCATGATGATCATAGAGGAATAAAAGTTCATTTTCCCTCATGTAAATCATGTGGGAAGAGGTATCAAGGAAAATGATTCGAAGGTACTGGAAGATGCTTTGACCGTGGAAAAGAAGGACAAAAATCTAGTAATTGCAATGGAAAAGTTTCGGTTAACTGCATGGACAAGTATAATGGTATTTCTATGACAACAACAACGGTTAAATGATTTAAATGTTGAATGTATGGGCATTATACAAACCAATTCCCTAAGGGAAAGTCTCGTGAAGAGAATCAGCAACATCGTATGGGTAGTATTTATGTTGATGATGATGAAGATACTAAAAATGATATATGAGATGAAAAAAGTTTTGAATCTAGGTCAATGGTGTATGAAGGTAGAGGAATGATTGCATGTTTATCCAGAATAATGTATGGTACTTTGGAATAATGAAACATCTATGGATTCTTACACTATTTTTTTCATAAAGTATCCGAATGTATATGTTGAATGGTACCGGTAACCATGAAAGGTGATTGAAATATTTTTGGAAAGTAGATGATATGCGCATAATGAAGGGATAAAGAGATAATGAAATGTTTGATATTATTAATGAGCTCATATAAGGATGATGTTATAACATGGTATGATTATATAGAAATTTTGGGATTTTGGTATGTGGAAAGAGTGAACTTTTGACAGAAATAATGTTATCACTAATGTTCAACGGGTATTCCATTTTCAAAATAATACATTATTAAGGTATTCACATGTTTGGAATGTGACAAAAAGATATATCTTATGATATATGGGGGATAAATGATGGTATTCACATGCATGGTTGATGACATTTCTAGTAATCATTGTCTTTATACTATGAACATGGAGAGAATTATTTTGGATAAGACTACAGATTTGAAATGGATTATGTTGGACATAAGATAATATTGTTTAAGGATAGAACCTTCATTTCAATATTATTTGTGGAATGTTATAATGGTGTAGTTTTAGAAAAAGGATAACCTACAGGACGGGTGACAACCCATCGCGTTAGACAAGGTTGTAGAAATCGAACCCACAACTGAAGTGCGACATGCCTTTATCACCTACCTCTGGCCTACAGGAAGTCCCTGGTAAGTAGAAACTAGTCTTATTTTATTAATTGGTATGACAGATGAGGTATATGTCCATTTATAGAATCATATACGATTAACCTCACCATAGTTTGACTTATGTATATTTGATAACTTTTTCTAACCTTTTGTTTGAGATAGATGGAATGACCCATCATTATATCACATGATCTGCTAACACATCATGAATGAAAAATTCAACATCATTTCTTTAATATATGAATTGGAAATTTTTCATTGAAGGACCAACGGTGATATTGTACCAAAATCAAGTAAGTATTTCTTCTAATTCAAAATTTTCAACATTAGGGAAATGATATTGAAAACCAAAAATGTTGTCTAGTACCCTCATATATAATGTATCAGATGGCACCATAGATCCTAAAAAAGTTATGGCTTTGGGATTATCAGATTTTTCATAGCGATGTTCACTTCCACTCTTTATTATATCTTGAGGGTTAGATTTCTCTTCCATATCCATATTTTTACCGATATTCTCCTATGTGGAAACCAAGTGATGAGTTATTTTGGGTATCCATTATTTTTCTAACGTTACTTTTCTTAAAATGATGTTTTCGTATACATTTTTACGATGTGGGTTTCTATGAAAGAAACTTTCATGCAGAAAACCATTTATAACCCAGATGAATTTTGAGGGCGAAATTCATTTTAAGGGAGGTAGAATTTAACACCCCTAGATTTTATGAGAATTATTTCCATTGATGTATTTTGTTGTACGCTACACCAAGATTATCATACACTATACGCAACACAGTATTATCTTATAGTATATGCAACACTATTCTTGGCTTGCATTACACGCAAGAGCAACCTTCCTCGATAGCTTGCGTTGTACGCAATACCGAGTTTCACTAAACAACAATATGTTGTTATATAAACTAGTCGTTATGAATAGTAATACCCACTTTTTTAAATTTTATAAATTTTATCATTCCAAATAAAATTCATTTTTTGATTCGGAATATCGAAATTAACCTAGGGTGAATTTTTGGTATTTTTCTAAAAACTTTCAATTTTTGATGAATAGTGAAAACACTGTGTTATTGGTTAAAACCGACTTTTTATTTAAATAATCATTTATTATATTTAAATTTATTTTTTCTCAAAATAGATACATAATACCAATATATGTTCAATTTAATTCATTGGAGTCATTTTATAATAATTTCATATATATAAAATTTTTATTGAACTTTTTACCGCCTTTTACCCACCTCCAAGGAGCATTTTTAAATTTACATAAAACTTATCTTTACTGCTTATGTGAGTTGAATTTCTAAAATCTGTGAAACACAGTTAAAATAAAGGAGTAAAATGTGGTTCAATAAGAAAAAAATGATTTTTTTGAATAGTATCATTTAACTTTAATTTTCCACGGTTAAAAGTAAATAGGGTAATTAAGGGAAAAAAATGATATTATTATTACCCTAACAGATGTCGTAATTCTATTGGATAAGTATAATTAGACCAAAAACAAACTTAGTAGTAAAATATGAACCTCTTTGCTCCACATGGATTAGATTAGGACACTTATTATTATTTTATTTAAAGAAGAGTTAAAATAGATAAAATCAATGTTTAATAACTAAAACATTTTTAATATAGTGTTATACATAAGATAAATACGACTATAAGTATTAATTAGAAAGATAAAAATATTTTCTACGTAATGGTATTTTAGTTATATTTTTTATAAATAAAATAAAATAATTTATGTATAACACAATGATGATGCATTAATTACCTTATTAATGAAATATTAACATAATTGATATTATAAATACCCAAATAAATGTAATTTGAGCCTTTTTATGAATTAAAAAAAATTTATAGGTTAATATATCATATTAGGGTTCGTTATATGATTTTTTTAAATTAAAATTCTGTTATGAATTTTGAAAAAACAAAATACCAAATAGTGTCAAAATTGACATAAAAGATTTTTTAAAACAAATATTATATTATTAATTGATATAATTGTCATAAAACTCTAAGGATCATCCAAAAGACTTATATAAAAATATATATGAAATTAATGAACCAATTAATGTTCTATTGGCAGTTTATAGTATGTTTATTAACCATATAGTGTAAGAATACAAGAAGACACTTTAAAAGTTAAATTATTTAAGGTACAGTCAAATTAAATGATAAGGTTAAAATGCTAACCTAAAAATATCTAAAACATATTGGATGAGTGGATTTCGACCCATCACCACCCTAGCCTCGAAATATGTCACTTTGGATCCATTATAAACCGAATATTAATTTATTATAAAATAATATTTTCAGTTTTTCCTAAGGTGCCCGTCACCCATCTTATAAAAGGGCACTCCCATTTCACTCTAATTCACACTTCCAATGCCATTTGGATCGGCCAACCCCTGCCCAAATACCCTATCTAACGTACTCCCTTCATCCTAGAAGTCTTCCTTTAGTCAGAAAGCCATCCTATGGACCACATTTGATCAAATCAAAAGGAAGAACCTGAAGAAAAGGTAAATATCTCACCACATATTTCAAGTTCCTTTCTTCTTCAACTTCCTCCTTCATTGTTGTTTCCATTCTAAAATAATAACTCCAGTATATTTTATATAATTAGATATTATTATATAAATTTTACAATAATATTAGTTATTTTATCCATCCTATTAATGATAAAGCCACCACATGTGCGTACGTACGGATTACCGTCTCCACGTCGTGGTGTAGTTTGTTATTGAAAAATTTCAACATTTGGTTGTGTATAATAATGAGTATAAATTATATAAATAATAAATATAACATTATAATTATTCTGTATATATGATATAAAATCCAATTATATATGATTTTAATATCAAATTAATGATATAGTCGCTCGTGTGTACGTACGGACTACCGTCTCCCCGAACGCGATGAGATTCATTTTCCATTACTAACCATTCAAGTACAATTGTAAAGTATATATAATAAATAATCCCAAAATATATTACATAATAATGATACTAGATTTATGTTCATATATTTTTCATTGAATTAATACCATTCAATTCAATAATGAAACGAAAACAGCGTTCATGCGTACGTACGACCTACCTTCTCCATGAACAGTATATTTCATTCAATTTATCAATCTATCAGATAAATTTATATGCAGAATATTTATTATATATAAATCATGTTTTAAATTCTGTAATTAAGTACATCAGGATATAATAATAATATCAAGAACAAAAAGTCAAAACACGTACGATAAATGAAACAATTTTACCAAAAATGCTGCTTTAACCGGAAATTGACAAATGAACGGGTAATATAAAGTCGTAAGTGACTCATATATGATATCATAAATATCTTTACTGTAATGACACAAAGTTTCATTAATTGAAATCCCTCTTGATATAATTAAATGTCACTTTATGTTTATATAAAATTTCAACTTCATTGGTTTTATGATAAGAATTTTGACCATTGGTAATATAGCGGTTGAACAGTGATCACATGATTAGTATAAATATAGGGATTTAATAAATCCAAATTTACTCAGACAAAGGAAGCGATGGCCTCATCCAGTAGAATTGCCCCATACGAAGCCCATTTGTAAGAGCTCAAAAAAGAGGTGGCATCCTTAGGTTTCTCTCTTGACCAAGCCCAAGCTGAGCTTCATCATGTCAAGCTCAAACGGGACTGTTTAAGGGAGAAGTGGAAGTTGATAGAAATGACCACTCAAGCGATGTTAGCTGAGCACCCTAAGAGTCTGTCACCATCACACACCTTACCCTTAGGTCTTATGTGGCCATTTTGAGGGGTTATGTAAAAAATCACTAGTACTATGTTCATGTATATAATTTTTGTATATAATAATAAATATACCTCCTTGTCATTTTTGATACATTGTAAATAGTTTTTAAAGTAAAAATAGTGTTTTAGTAATTTTTTAATTAAGAATTATATTTTATTAAATTAAGGGGTTTTTTGAATTAAATAATATTTTAATAAAATAATAATAATATTATTAAATTAATCATTATTAAATATAAATTATCTTATAATTTTATGAATGCCATTATAATTTTTATTATGGTTTGAAAGCCATTTCTTTCGAAACCTGTGAATTTTCGATAAATGACGGTTTTTATTTTAAAAGTGAAAATTAACATATTTAGAAAATTATTTAAATAAAATTAATGTTATTTCTGGAATTAGGACATCGAAATTATCCAATAGTGAATTTTACATAATTTTATGAGACAGTCAAATTTTTGTGTAAAAATTAAATACCATTTAAATATATAATGTGTTTTATGACATCATAATGACCCAATAGTGATGTAATAAAATACGATAATCTTTATGTTCGGCCAATATATGTTTAACCATTAAAATAATGTGATTTTGGGTTTGTTTGACTTAATTTTCAAAGCATTAATGGACCCCTCAAGACTTATTTAACACCTTGACTTTTTAAATTAATTTCCATGGGAGTGTGACTCACCTCCACATAAGCAACCTCATTATTTTAAAAAGTTCGGACCATGGCCTTATAAAATATTTTTTTCCTCTTCCCATTTCGAAACACAATGTACAAAAACTATAGTTTGGTTTGTGGTTTGGATTAATTTAATATAAGGGGTCCCAAACCTAAATAATAAAGAATTCCCTTACCTTTCCAATATAATCCCACCCATGCTCCCACTTCCTCCTCACTCAATACCTTTGTAGTTCATCAAAACTCTTCCCGACTCTCTATAGAATCCTCCCAAGGTGCCCCAAGATCCCAAGAAGCCTCTATCAAGCCTCTCTCAAACCATTGGATGCACACTTCCAAGTAAGGGTTTTTTCTTCCTTTCTCATTTTTGTCAATTTTATTTTAGTTGTATTTCCATTTTAATTTCAATTATGAATGTTGGGGTATGGTTTCGAAACTCCCATATACTGCCCTCTTATTTTTTTAATGATGGGAGATCCCTTTATCTCTCATTAAATGCCTCCCATGTACACCCGTTACTATGCCGAAATTCCGAAAGGAACTTCTCTCTCTTCTTTTACATTCAAGCAATAATTTTGTATCATGAATATAAATTCCATTACAATTGTTGGGACATGTATCTATATGAAATACTTACTGTACATTACATGTAAAAATGATGAGGAACCCCTTTCCCTGTCATCAACTGTTTTTATGAATTCTTATGTCACGCTGTTGTGCTGCCAAAATCGCACCGATTTTCTAAGCCAATGCCATTGTGTAGTGGATACGTCATGTGTTTTATGACATCATAATTACCCAATAGTGATGTGATAAAATACTATAATCTTAATTTTCGGCCAATAAATGTTTTACCATTAAAATAATGTGATTTTAGGTTTTTTGTCTTACTTTTCAAAGCATTAATGGACCCATCAAGACTTATTAAACAGCTAGTCTTTTTAAATTAATTTCTGTGGGAGTGTGACTCACCTCCACATAAGAAACATCATTATTTTAAGAAGTTCTGACATTGGCCTTATAAAATATTTTTTCCTCTTCCCTTTTACAAAAACCATTGGAAAAAACCAAGGGATGGTTTTTGGTTTGGATTTATTTAATATAAGGGGTCCCAAACCCAAAATAATAAAGAATTCGCTTACCTTTCCTATATAAACCCACCAAAGCTCCCACTTCCTCCTCACTGAAAACCTTTTTAGTTCATCCAATCTCTGACTGACTCTTTATATAATTCTCCTAAGGTTCCCCAAGCTCCCAAGAATCCTCTCTCATGCCTCTCTCAAGCCTTTGTAAGCACACTTCCAAGTAAGGGTTTTTTCTTCCTTTCTAATTTTTGTCAATTTTCATTAAGTTTTATTTCCCTTTTAATTTCAATTATGAATATTGGGGTATGGTTTCATAACTCCCCCATACTGCCCTCTTATTGTTTGAATGATGGGAGGCCCCTTTCTCTCTCATTAAATTCTTCCCATGTACACCTGTTACTATGCCGAAATTCCAAAAGGAACTTCTCTCTCTTCATTTACAATCAAGAAATAATTTTGTATCATGAATCTAAATTCAATTACAATTGTTAGTACATGTATCTATATGGCCGCCTTATTGTCCATTACATTTAAATATGATGATTAACCCCTTATTCTTTCATCAACCATTTTTATGAATTCTTATGTCACGCCGTTACGCAGCCGAAATCACACCGATTTTCTAAACCAATGCCATTGTGTACTAGATACCATGCCCATTTCTCCATAAAGGGTATTCACTTTATGTATATTTAATTATTGATTATAAAGTTTCATGTATGAATTACACATTCCTTTATCCTGGAATAAATGATTATGTTTTATGAATCCATATTTTATGATCCATGTGGCACACTTATGCATGAAATGAAATGTTTAAGAAGGGTGGTCCCTCATTGTGCTCCAATGCATTGGGTAAAGTATAGTATCAGGATATGACATGTGGAATGAGTGTTGACTAATGCTTATTCTAGTGCAATGAGGGTCTACTCGTGCTTTATGTGAAATGAGGATTTACTCGTGCACCATGTCCAATGAGCCTTTGCTCATGCTAATTCCATGTTCAGTGTTATTGCCACATTCCCAAGTTATGATTATCATGCATTATCATGCCTTTATGTTCATGTTTCTCTTGTGCTCTATTTATATACCTATTGTCTAACATTTATTTTACTCCTCATGTTATTCCATGTGTATTCCATTACTGGGCTTTATAGCTCACCCTTTTCTTATGCATGTCCCCAGGTTAACCCATGCAATGCTATGTATGAAGGAATGTAGTGGTCATGTAAAGGATGTTTGCAATAAATATGTTTTATTTCATGTTTTAAGTTTTTATGTAATGATCGTAAGCCCCAATGACACTAAACCTCTCGATATTCTTTGTTGTATCAAGTGAAGTTATATGTAACAAATCATTTTTAGGTTTGTAATAAAAGCAGGTTTGTCATAATTACGGTTCTGTTACAAGTTAATAATATGTTTAAACCCACCATACAGGAGTCTCAGTCAAATATGGAAGAAATTGGACATAAGGTAAGTGATAATTTTTCAACATCATTTTTATCCGATATTTCTTATACGTAAGTATTTACTGGGGTTGTATTTTACATCCATGTACATAATTTTTTTTTCATATATTGTTTAATATTATTCCATGTTTGTTTATGGTCATGTTTACACCTCTTTTACTTTTAAATTGTGTTATGGAAGGAATCATTCTTTTTTTACCATACGTGGTACTTTTGTACTTTTCTGTTAAACATATGAGGAAAATGTTTTTTTAACTTTTACGACATTGACATATTTCTACAGTTTCATAACGCCTTATTTTCATGAAGATTACTCTACAATATTTCATGATTATTTTCAAGAAAATAATTTTCTTTTAAAATTTCATGGCTTTTTATGAATATAAAATGATTTTGAAGAAGAAATGATATTTTAATCAAGAATTAATTTCAAGTGTTTTATCAAAACCATTTTCCATCTAAGATGACATTATTTAATATGTGTATGATTCAAGTATAATGTCTCTATGATTTACATGGTTTCACATTTCTTACGATGAAATGATATCCATTTATTTTATATGGATTATGTTATGATGGGATGATGTTTATGAAACCCATTTTATTCATTGGGCTATGATGAATGATTTATGTTTAAGTTGTGGCACACATAAGAATGATTTCATTATATGATGGGTGGGACCTATATCTCCCTCCAATGAATCAGGTAAAGATTTATATCTCATGAGAAAGACATGCCTATAATGGAAAGTAAATCCAATACAGTAATACAGGGCTGGAACGACAGGTAATTGTGATTCAGTAATGGACTTTGTCCATTATGATGGTCTTAGTAGTAATGCCTTGGCTACTATGGATATCATATCATGTAATTAATTTTTTTCCAAAATTAAATGTTTTATTCTAATGCAATTTTATCATGATTGATGTTCCATTTTGATCTAAGCCTTATGTACAACCATGTTTAATGGTATTGCTCATGATTTTTATGATCAATCATTAGGTTCATGTTTTTATGTTCAAATGTACATGGGTTGTTTTATTTTCTCCATTATTACCTTTATTGAGCATTTGAGCTCCCCTTTTTATCTTTTCGTTTCCGCTAGGATATAAAAGAATGTTTTTGGTATGAAAAAAAAGAAGATCATTATGGGAGATGCTGAAGATATTTCACTGTGATTATAAGATTATGTTTCGAGTTTCAAAAGACACTAAACTAATACATTCATTGGACTTTTGTTTTGTAATGTATTACGTATTCTGCAAAAGTAATGTAATGTCCATGTACGTCAAGCGTTGGGTTTCTATAGTGAACATCCTATTTAGATTCTAGACAGTAAGGGACATGTCTTAAGGAATCAAATTCCATGACTAGTAATGGTTCATTTGAAAAATAATAAAATTGAAGATGAAACATGGTTTCCTAAAAAGATTATGATGAAGAAATACCAAAATCCTTTAATTATGTTACATTCTATATTTTCAAGGATGAATTTTTTTTATGGTGTAGAATGTTACACCCCAAGGATTTATTAATAATTTTAATATTGAATGCAACAAACACTGAGTCTCTAAAATCACCTCATTAATATAAACTTTCTAAATAAACATAATTTTTCCACCACTATGATTTTATTTTCTAAAAAACGACATACACATTTTCATTCTATAAGATATTTATAGTTTTATAGGATCAACAAACTTTTTTGTTGAATAGTAATATAACATTATCAAATGTAATTTACCCTTATTAATAGTATTGTATCCATATTAATAGTAATATGATCCTAAAATAGTTAAATCATCCATAAATGTACAACCAAAAATTTAGAAACCTTATTAATGAAATAAAATATTTTAGAAATTAATAATTATGTGTTGGTATTTTTGGGATTGATAACTATTTAATTAAAAATTTAAAATAAAATAAATTTTTATAAAATCAATACTTAAATAAATATATTTTTTCATAATATTTTATTATATTTTAATTTAACCTCTGTTTTTTATTGATTGTATTATATATTCAGTTTCACATTAATAATATATATATTTTCTAGTAAAAACTGATTTTATTTAAAAATTATATTTCTATTTTTAAGAATTTTTTTTAAAAAGTGGATCAATTTTTAATTATTCAAATAGAAAATTGGTTAGGGGGAATTTTTGGGACATTACAAAAATACATGAATTCTTGGTGAATAATAAATTACGATAATTTACGATAAATTCTAAATGCATTATTTATTGACTCATATGTGATGTAAGGTTGATTTTTAGAACACCAGGTTCGAACTCAGATGCACTTATTATTATTTTAGTCACAATAATCAGGACTATATATACTCTTGATCCAAGCTAATAAAATAATTATTAAAATAATTGGAAATAATTCATATCATCTACTAGAAATGACACTCATCACTCCCATTCTATTCAATCATATCATGCATTGTGTATTTTCTAAATTCTAAAAAAATCACATCTCAATCTCCTAACACGTCCAGAATCCCTTGGTCTCTTATTAGACCACATTCTCCCCATAAAGAGTCTCTCAAAGAAGATATATTCATGAGGAATATTCCACTTTTCAATTCATTTATTTTCATTCTTGTGCTTCTCTTTCTTTTTCTATCCACACATATATTCCTAAAAATGTGACGCTAACTAAAATACCTTACATGTATTGGATATTATTATGATAATAGAATAATTCATAATCATCTCTCTTTCACCACCTTTTATACTAGAAATTAATACACTATATGAGATGTTTTAATTTTCCAATTTCATGCATGATATGTTTTCAACTTCTATTACAATCTTCAATTCTAGCCATGAAATCTTATTATGGGTTAAATTGTTCATAATATATGAAGTATATTCTATTTAATGTTCTATAGAAAATTTTTACACAAGGTATTAATTTATAAAACCCAATGTGTTGGTGGTGATCGAAAACCACCATATTAATCCAAGCATTTATCATTAATATTTTATATAATGATTCATCTTGGTCAAAAGTAAAAAAATGACTAATATGATCATTTAACCTTTTATATAATCATTAATAACATATAAATAATGAAATAATTTCATTATTAAAAAACTCATTTAATTTCTCTAGTATAATATAAATTCTATCACGAAAATTTTTAATAAAATTTTTATTGTGAGAGTAATCTATATCATTATGTAATAAAATTATAAATTTAAAAAAACTCACATATCCCAATTTGTAAATTAATTTCATCTGAAGAATATATAATATATAAAACTCATCTAATTAAATTAATGATAAATGTATCATAAATAAATCCATACATGGATTCCATGCTATAACAATTTTATAATTAAAATTGAAATACGTAACATGGTGATTATCAATATGATACATTAAGATTAAAATTCCTATCACAAATTTGATAATCCATACTAATCACTCTAGAATTTCTGATCCCAACATTATCATTATATTAGGAATTTCCCACTAACATGTAAAAATTGATAGATTCCACCACATATAAAACTCTAAAGGTGCATCATATTAAAAATAAATACCTCAAATAGTATATCATGTATAGAACAACATGGAATGGGTTCTATTCCGCCATAAATCCTGCCTTCAATAGGAGTTATGTTTAAATAAAGGTCTTTTTTATATTACAATATCCCTCATTAAAATTATATGCGACATTAAAAAATATACATCTCTTCTTGACATATTTTAAATAAAATATGGTTATACCTAGAGTGTCATATAAAAAAATGAACTTATAGTCTAAAAATTATATGTATGTATGTGTAAATTGGAGAAAATATGGGATACGTAACATAAAAATGGATTTATACAGTCATATTATTCTTGATCACTATCATGGAAGACCGTATATTTCTAACATTATCATTACCACATACACATGCCCCTATGTATCATTAATAACACATGTGATGAATTATAAAAAAATATACATAAATAAAAAAATAATTGATAATTTATTACTTTAGTAATAATCTTTTATTTCCTTATATGTATCTTCTCATGGCTATATGTCTTATAACAGAATTGAAATTAACATGATCTTATAGTATACTAATTCCATGAAAAATACCAAAAATAAAATCTCAATTCATTATTAAATATTATAAAACATCTATAAAATCACTAAAATAATTGATGTAAAATCATCAAACCAATAAAATTGATTAAAATAATATGCTTTCTTCATATATAAAATTCATATATCCCAATTGCAAGATGAATCATTTATTGTGACACAATTATAAACTTTAGGAGTGGGGTCAACATTAAATACCTAATTCAATGCTACTGCATACACATGGACTATATATTAGGTAACTGATGAAATATAAATGACTCCTTGTGGGCATAAAGCTACATTAGGAATCCTCACCACCAACTAAAATCCTAATAAAATATATATAACAATTCAAATTTATCTTTATGTGTTTTGAAAAAAATACAACCCCATTTTTTCAAAAAATAAATATTTAATTAAAATACAAATACAATTATTCATCCAAATCACTTACCCTAATATATGATCCACCTTCATTCCAAACAATAAAATGGATCATGAAATTACAAGGATGAGATTTATATGTAATGGAAGTACAACCTGACATAGGCTAGTAAGATAACACTAGCACTAAATATATATGATTATGTGTATACTGATCTTATATATTCTTATCGATTCATAATCATTTTCTTGATTCAATATTGTGTTTTTTTATTTTTATTGACTAATATTAATAATTATATGATTTTCCTATTACCTCAAATAATAGTTTGATCTATCATACCAAAAAATGAAAGAACAAAATATAATCCAACATTGAAAATTGGAATTACATCCCCATGATAAGACTCAATATTGATTTTAGTAATATGAACATTACATTAAAATATCATGATTCTAGGTCTAAATAATATACCATTAATTATTTTCATACCCTCATGGAAGTCGAAAAATACATAGCGATCCAGAATAGTCTTCTTATAATATTCTCATCACAGTTATCCTATATTACATGCTATTGATCTCAATCAAAAATATCATATTAATGGTGTTAATCATCATGATTTATATTTCAAAAAATCAGCACATCCTTGGAATTGTTACTGAGACCTGAGTGTCATATATATATATATATATATTATTCTCACTAAATGTATATATTGGGGTTTTTTTATCATTTCAAACATAACATGGTGGAATTTATATTACTCATCATCATTGAATGTTTAGAAAATAATCAAAATCAAGGGAAATGAACTGGTCAACCGTAACACGTGGATAATAATAAACAAACCTCAAATGCATCTTGATGCACTAATTAACCTACACTATATGAAATATAATCAATTATTTGAAAATAATATTTAATTATAGTGTAGAAAAAATAGGGAGATCAATATCATCCTTAGATTAATTCTTATTGTTAAGGATATATTTGACAAAAAGTTTGGTAGAAGAAAATCCCACAATTAGATCTCAAGATCATTAGATTTACCATACATCAAAAAATAATGATGACAGATTTTTTATTTCATGGTATATATTGATTTTATTTGAGGTGATTTTTCAATAAACCAGTCATCTAATTTCATAACTCAATGCACATTTTATCTTGTGAATGACCCTATTAGTCCTTCACAATCTTGTCCTATACCTGAATCCATGTAGGGAACTAACTGCTATGTATGTTTACCACATTGATAATCATAAAGTATATTCCACTATTGATTAAACTGGGGAAAATAAATCAATTCAAGATAGACCTAATACATGGTCATTGGCTATCATTCCCAATTAATACATCACTATAAGTTATGGATGTGTAACATAAAAGTTAACCCACTTTTAGAAAATCATCCTTATTGGTAAATAATAAATTAAGAAAAATGAAAATCCTATAATTAATAAACAATTATATATTATAATTTTGCCTCCAAAATATTCTATATTATCTCCACCGATGGTCTACTATCAAATAGTGTCATAAAATGAAGCAATTCATTGAAATTTAATGATATCTTCATTGATGATCTGAATAACTGACACTTATTTCGTAATATCCCTCTATGTCATCTTCATACAATCTAAAACCTTTCACTCTATCTTACTACCAAAATGATATCACAAAATAATTACAATTATATATAATGAAACATAAATATTACGTATCACCAAGTTCAAATATGATTTTCAATTATCCTTCCTGTCTCCCATGATACGCAATTTCTTTTATCACAATTATATTTTAAATGTTACATTTAATAAATAATAACAAATATCCATAGAATAAATAATCATTAATTTAACGACATGTTGAAATTTTATTCGATAAGGTATATCAATAGAAAACATACCATTGAAAATTCCCTAATTATAATCCTATGAAATGATATATAAATACTATTATCATTCTCATAGTATAGTGGAAAATCCCCAAAAAAACCAAATAAATAATTAAATATTTTTAGTCGATAATCATTGATTACTACGTAATCACCAGATGAGGGATTTATATTTTACAAAATTTCATTGAATTTATTAATTTCATCTGGACCAATTATCATATAACAATCACATGACAATTACATTTCATTTTATTGTCAATTAACTAAAATATATTCATATATTAAGCATATGTATAAAAGAGTCAAACAAAATCCCCAAATTGTCAATATTAAGATGTAACCAAAAAAATTTGAGATATATTTCCCTATTTTTATGAACGATCATTAAGGATTCATCATTAATTAGAGGAGGATGAAGGATGTTAAAATGAATAAAAGAGCATCCATATTCCCATTTTCTCTACATCCATAGATGAAGAACCATTATGGGTTATTATTAATTACTTATTAAAATATTTAAATGCTGTCACATAATGTATAGTGCATGTATTCAAGGAGATTAATAGATTCCTACTAGCAGGTTCATTTTAGAACTGAAAATTGGGATACCTAAAATATTATCCCATGGAACTCTTAGTGGGATGAAAATACGTTTCGATTAGATTCACCCAACTCACACTAATTTGGGTTCTCCCATATCATTTTTTATACTTTTTGATTTAAAATATCCTTTTTATGTTAAAACAAATAATTGTAAATCATTAAATAATTCAATAATATATAAATTTTCCTCATATTTTATTTAAAATTACATAATAATTCAACATATTTAGAATCTATTATATTATGATACTGCAAAATCTATACAGTATGAAAGCACAAAAAATCACCACGATAATATTTCATATCCCTAAAAACATCATAAGTAATATTTATTTTACCATATCAGTTTATGTTATGTTATTTAAATTTTAATACCAATGACTTATACTGTTTATATTCAATATATTATCACATTAAAATTAGTACAACAGATTTTTATCTAAAGATATCACATCATATTCAGTAGTTTTTCAATAAATTACTTTAATAATGGTCTCAAAATAATAACAAATCATTTAGAATCAATTAAACATGAAAGGTATTTATTTGAATCCTTCTATAACAAATTCATCAGAAAATTAATATCTCTATGAAACACTGACAAAAAATATTCTACTAATATATATGTTAATTATCATGAACACATTCATATATTTTCAAATCATTTTAGTCCTACTCCCATGTTTCGCATCACTAGTATTTATGAAAATACCATTTTTTCAACGATACTGAAAAATACCTCAAGATAAAAAAATATTAATTTACAGTCTAACACCTAAGAAATCGTATAAAACAAATACACTATATTTATAGAGTATGACATCTTACACCATTATGAGTGTTCAATTTCTCTCATCCAATGAACACAAAATGTCATTTTACGGAATTCAAAATTCTTAATTCACCAAAAACCCAAACTTGTCAAATGTGATTTGATAAAATATTTTATTAGTTATGAATTTTATATATACAAGATGAACCATACATGGGATCCTTGTACGTAATTCCTGGAATGTGTTTTGTGTTTAAATTAATTATAACACATTTAATGTGATACATTGGTTTTAATACAGAATTAATTCGATGGGATCAATGTGTGGATTTTTATATATTACACATGTGGAATACATTTTTCCCTAGTGGATTATTTTTGTAGGAATCAGATCGAAAATGATATTAGGCCATTCCAAAAGTTATACATGACTCCCTATATTGTATAACATGGAAGACCTCATAGGTACATTACATTATTCCATTATTCCATTATTTCAGTGATGCCTAGGTTGTATTTATAAAATTCCCTAAAAGGAAACATATGTTTATGGTTTTTTTCTAGAACACCAATATAATAACCTGAGATCCCTATATATATAACACCATAGACGAGATATAGATATATTTAAAATGAATTAATAGGATGTATATAGTTCTAAATAACATAATCATATTCAATATTTACTTTATATTCTTATTGTCCTCATATATTTCCTTCCAGAAAACATACCATATAAGAATTGTGGAACCTGTTATGATTAAACATGGATTTCGTGGGAAACCCCTAGGGTACTAGATATTATCACACACACATATATATTTTTTTGTATGTTCATACATATTTTTGATATATATATACATTACTTCTTATATTTATATTTATAATTATACATATGGTTGCATTTGATCATAATCATTCAATCATAGGATAATGTTGGCATGGTCAGCCATACGTCCTTCATGGAACCTAAAACAACCTAAAGTAACATATTCATTTACGTATAATTTATAATATCTTCATAAAATAGATTTTATATTTAGGGATGGGATATGAATTAGCAATTATTTTTGGTTGTAGGCTGATATTTTTCACACATTATTGAACACCCAACATGTTACCGGAAAATATATCATTATAATAAAATTTGTCATGGATCATGATATATATTTTTTTCACGTATATATGAGGAAATGATAAAAGTATTGAGTTGGTTCTGACGATTTTATGGGGATATCCATTCTATATTTTGTACTTTAAAAAATTAATGGTATACACTAATGGTTTTAGGTCTTATATTTATGCATTCTAGCATTTTTAAGAATTCTTATTTATTACTTGATTCCATAACCTCACAGTAAACGGATCGAGACACTACTATACATATCCCACCACAAATTGGCCAGGGTCTGGGGACATGTTCCATGAACTGAATATTAATGAAATGTGAGGAATTAGTTATATGTACTAACACACAAACACATCTCCATGCCCATAATATTCAGAAATGTAAAAAAATAATAAAATTCATGTATATATATATAATTTGACAACCATAGTATGAACCACATACTAAATATCATAAAAAGTTTCTAAATACAAGCCGAAGGAAAAGAAAAAAGAAATCCTCATATGTTCAAATATAGGGGACTTATTTCACAAGAATCACCCATAATAAAAATTTCAATCTAGACCAACCAATATCATCATGATCCTAGTACACCAAGTACCCAGATTTTTTTTCCAATTGCATAAGTCTAGTCATGTGTAGGTAGATCCCATGATGGGGTGTGTATAAAAATACCTAACATGACACCATGAAAACACATGGAAAAAAGAATCTAGAGAATTAATCATCTCTTTATAAGTATATTTATGAAACAAAAATAACAAGTACATCCTTATATACAAAATGATTAAAAATATTTTTAAGGTAAATATCACCACTATATAGCCAACCTAGGATTCCTGTTTGAAGGATCCATATGACACTCATCCGAGAGAACACAGTCTATGGAATTTATATCCATATATGAAAATCATCGTAGATGTAACAATTGGCACCTCTCGAAAGAATTTAAATAGGGTGGGTTCATTTTAGATGCAAACTCTATTAGAATATAACAGATCAGAAATATCATATCATGATACACATATAAGGTTCAATGCATAGGGATCAATGGGTTAAAACATACACTCCTGGAAACATCCTCTTGGGTTTGAGATCATCTCTTGTGAAATATTTGTCATATCAATTCTAGAAAACTCCAATAGTGGAATCATGAAAGGAAATTTGGATCACGTCGAGATTCTTGAAGAGATACATGCTTAAATATAATGAGTTGTTATTTGAAGCACAAATAGACACTTAACTCTATAATAAGAGAACATTACATAACTACACATATAATTATGAAATTTAATATGGTTAACATTCAATTATGGGAATGATATTATATAATGAAACCTAAAAGGAAAATACTAGTGGAACATAATAAATTGATAATAGACCAAGGAAGGTCCCCTAATATCTCAACTGAGCGGATATAATAAAATAGAGGAATATAACATGTCCTCAATATAATACATAGAGTTTTTCGGGGGTTATACAATGTGCTTCCCATTGTCTGGTACATCCAATGTCTGGAACTAGAAATAACATGATGAGCCTAGGTGTCATTATTGGAATCAATGGTTAAATGGAAATTCAACTTATATGACTCTAAAAATTGCATCTGATTTCCAAATTGGTCAAAATATTGTGATCCTTGAAACAATTTATTTGATATGGGAAATTAACTTTTCTAAACAGAGACCCAATGAAAAAGTCATAGTTCACTATATGCCTTATGAATGGGGTTTCATCTGCCCTACAATTGTCTAAATTAAATACCTAATATTTATCTTAAAACATCAAACTCAATGCTAAGGTTGAAATTATAAAAACAGTTACTCATTTAGAAATCATATAAAGACTATAGGTCAGAGAGTATATTATGTATTTATAATAATAATATATTTTTTTATTATTAGTCACTTCGTGGACCAGATCCAGAAGACTTAATAAAGTTCCTTACATTGGCCTATAAATTACAGCATTAATTTCAAGGTCATAATGCGATATATAGAAGGTTAATCTACCTCATAGATAGGAGACAATGCAAAAAAAGTTTCTGATAATGATAATAATAATTATAACAATAATATTCATATTATAATTATTAAGATTAGAAAAATTTATTCAACTCATCCCCTCTGCCATCACATACACAGGGTGGGGGATCTGCATGCCTTCCACCAATTATCATGAGCCACAGCTCCACGGTATAGCCACCGATGTCAATGGGACCCAGAACATCCAGGTGTATCCACCTCCCTCACAGGTAGCCACCACCACCATTCATTGTTAGCCTCCTCCTTTGGGCTCACCTCAGTGTATCCACCACTTGTTTCCCCTGTTCCACCTACAATCACTACAAGAAGCCTTTATTTATCCACACTCAATGAACATGATCATGTATGAATTTAAATCATTTCCATCATAGAGTGATCCCTTTATGGATCATGAAGCTAGATCAACAAAATTAAACCATTCCACCATTGATCGATTTTATAATGATTTATTATCTTCTATTCATCAATCAACTGATGAATGAAATTTCATTCATTAAAAGAAGAATAATGGATAACAAAACTACAATGAACAAATTGGAGATTGAAGCTTTCCCAATATCCATGTTAGCCATGATTTTTTGTGGTATAAATGAAGAATGATGAACTACGAGTAAAAAATCAATACATATAAATTCAATCATAGGGAATGTAAATCACTATTGTAATGTCAACCACAAATCTGAACATTAATAATATTAGAAGTATTCACTCATGATATTGATGGAATAATAAACCATGGATAAAAAAAATGCACTACCATTATTTTGATAAATTGTTTAAAATGAAGAATTTAGTAACATCATTGTTGGTTAGATCCACAAATATTAAACGCACCAATCACTGACCAATGATAAAGTCATTTCTTGTCTGTGAGTTCTTCACACAAGGGTCCTCAATAGCCATCGAGGTCTCCATGATTTAGCAAGAAACACTAGGATAATCTGCACAATAGTGGGTTTATAGAGAAGTCATGTCACTATTGCATATACAAAAAATATATCATTTAGTTAAATTATTCTATTATTTTTTCATCTTAGACAATCTTTTCACACACTCATAAGGTAAATAAATGTTATATCATGCGTAGGGTAAAACTCATGATCTGAACTAAATGATACCTTCATATTTATGACCCAATTATCTATTTAATAGTTAATATTCCATTTAATATAAACAAAATGCATGTTATATTTAATATATTTAATATATTTTTTGAATATTAATTTTAATTATATTTGGCCTCAGAATCTCACATATATTCAGTTCTTATCATTGGAAATATTTGTAGTCATTTTCCAATGTCATACATAGAAAACCCTGTGGGATTATATTATTCACTACTTCAAATATTTTATACCCTGAACAGATGAACTAAAATATGATAATGATTATAAGTTATAAATTTGGAATCCCTCTCCCATGGGCACTCCAAATGATTCCATAAGTCGTTAATACAAACACCCAAAGGAAACAATCACACATAACGTGACATTTCCAAATGATCCAAGACATCACCGACGCTTGGATATAGAATGTCCACCCTCATGGATCAATTTTTCCAGGTCAATATTGTATAATGATCCATGAAAAAACATCCTTATCCAATACATGGTGACAACACGAATAAAAAACATAACTATTGTAGCTTTTGGGATAAGGGACATACAACCTCACTAAACAAAAAGGGGCGTATTAAAACTAAGGGCCAAAGTTCCCCAGAGAAAGCCTATAACAATGTATAAAAACCAAAAAATACCCATACCAAAATACCTATATCATAATTCCACTAAGGATTCATTATGTTTACTACATTGTACTCATCCTCCCATGGAAGTACAATAACCTTTTACAACCAATAGTCTCACCATAACTAGCTGCCATGAATTGTTAATTAATAGCTCCGATCAATAATATTGTGTCCTGTAAGCTGAATCATACATGGTCTAAATTAGAAGAAACATAGGTGGGGATGTGGTGATCATAATTGTAATAAAATACCGCCAATGGTAGACGATCCTACCAACTATTGCTCAATCAGACTTGAAAACCAGAAGCATGTTCACAAGAGCCTAAATAATCCATTATATATGGATTGTTGGCAAGGTAAAAAATCAATGACAAACTGAAAATGAGTTCCCAATTTCTTCTTTTATCCTCTCTTTAATCCTGATATTACGTAAGCTTGATAGTTTTTAATGATCATCAAGGGAATTAAATAAATATGGACTAATACATGTTGGTAATAATTTGATGACCTCTCATTAAATCATTTTTTCTAATAACCCATTGAAAATTGAAACAATAATAGTTTAACTTAAATACTCATTGAAACTCCCTTCGAACTCCAACCAATTCTAACAAATATTAGATCATCCTCACATCCACAAGATTTCTTTCATTGGGGAAAATCCACCATAATACATCTTCCTGCATCGTGACTAGAATCACCATTCATCCCGATCGAAATGATGATGTGATTACCTAATTCCAGGAACTCAATCTGGAAAGTATCTAGCCGAAAACCATTCAAACAATAGCTATCATTTGATATTCCCATGTTGATGATACCTATCTTGGTGAAGAATTTATGGGCTAAAAGAAATTTAATGGATGCATATTTCATCATTCAACCCAATAAGGTTAAAATTCAATGAGATAAATTGTACTATCACATCATGAAACAACAACTGATAGAAAAATTTATTTTGTGAATCTGCTACAATTACCACACCAATTATGGTACCCAAGCTCACGTTACATAAAATTCTACAAGGTACACTAGGAATCCTCTTTGTAATAATATTTATCCCATGAACTGGATATTTCAATCTAGATATGTATCAATGATTGTTGTTATGTGACCCGCACCCCTAGACCACATATTACATCATCCTCTGGTGCCTCGCATGCTCCAAATTTAATAACGATGACACATGGATGACACCAATGAAAAATACCCTGTCCTAATCCAAAAAATTTTAAGGATCCAGTCCAAATGTCACTCAATATTGTTGCAGTGTATAACTCGACAAAGGGAATCACCACAAACTCCAACAAAATTTATTTGGATAATAACAATAGACAAGGTTTATACAGCTCCCCACCTAGATCAAGGGATAAAACTCCTCAAATAAATCTATTATATGGACCATTACATTTTTTTTAAATATCAACCCCAAAAATTTTATTAAAGAAAAAGGAAACAGTGTACACATGAGGTGTAATGAGCTTACACCAACTAGAAATTAAATGGAAAAAACAGACATACAATCATACTCACATCAAAGAAATACCCCGAAGTGAATATTTCAAGTTAGAAGGCGCTGCTATTCACCATTCCATCCTCCAAAAGCAGGATTAGATGACGTAACCCTCTCCTTGTGTGAAGCGAGACCGAAGTCATCAGCCGCTGCGTGCCCCTGGAGCTCCTTGCCACCCATCTCTTTTGCATCCAAGTGTTTCCTCAAGCATGCAGCAAAATATGGAATCAGCATAACAGACCATCTGTGAAAGAAAAGAATCCCTGGCAAGCCTAATAGCCAAATGACATCCCTTCAATCAGATCCAAAAAGTAGAGGGATCTTCCATCCAGGGAAAGCTCAGGCCGAACTCAAACAGGCTGTAACACTTCTAAAAGGCAAAAACATGCAGCAAAGCTTAGCAGAGAAGAACAAGCATCAAAACATCAAAATTCCAGGCGCATGCATATCAAAAATCCAGAAAACCGAAGACCCTGCAATCCTGGAACAAAACCAAGCATTCTGCACTATGCACCATTCCAAAGAACAAGATCCAGCAACAAAAAAAAAATATTCCCATTTGTGTCACTTGCATCCCTAGCAGTATGCACTACGCTTGAACAAGAGCAAGCAGTACTAGCACCATCTAAAGAATCACTTTAATAAGAAAAATGAAATATGATCTTCATGGAGTAAATAAAACAACCAGTAGAAAAGCAAAAGTCAGCTTAAGAAATATTTCCTGTTTCTTTCATTGAAAATCTCCTGCTTTGCAGCCAAATAGGCGCTCTTAGTGATCTCTCCGTTCGTAAAGGAGTTGTATAAAATTTCATCACTGAGTCCCACCGAAGAAATATTTGGAGGATCCTTTACGGGTTCTGGATTGGAATTCTCAACTTGAGACTTCTCCTGGGGAACTTCTACATGTTCAGCCTTAGAATTGTCCACTGACCTGGTAATAATGGTACGTTCTAAATTTGAATAATCCTTACGTCTTCTAGTTTTCCTTAGATGTGGAGTGATGAACCCATCTTCATCAACCAAAGGTTTTTTGCCTTTTTTGGCCATGCTGTTTAGGAAAGATTCCTCAATCTGGACTGAATTATCAACTTCCTGAACATTAGAAACAGAGTCATCATGAACCTCCTCTTCTGTGTTTTCTTTAGATTCAGTGGGATCATTCGTTCCTTACTGGGAAAGTGAGTTCTGAGATTCTACATTCTTGGAATCATTAGGGGGCAGGGTTCCAATAGGATCCTCCTTAGGAGGAACAACTGCATTTTCAATCACAGCTTCAATGAAATCTGAAATTCGGATTTCAGAATTAGGTGCACGGTTGACTTCATCAGGTTTAAATCTATGCTCAACTTGAGAGGTACCAGCCTTATGGCTATTAACAACCCAGGTGGATTTCTTGGCCTTAGTACAGACTTTTTCCTTGCCACAGCAACTAGAAGGGTGACCGAGTCTAAGACAAAAGTGACAATAATCTGGGAGTCTCTCATATAAAATTTCCTGAAAAAAACCTAGCCTACCACTATGGATCCAAATCTGTGCTGGCAAAGGCTTTGAAACATCTACTTCAATGCAAATTCTAGCAATGGAAGGCCTGGAGAGAGACTTAGTAGCAGAGTCTAGTCTCAAAGGCTTACCAATGAGACTAGCAATAGGAAACAAAGCATTTTGATGAAACAAGTGTAAAGGAAGTTCAGGAAGTCCAACCCAGATCGGCACAACTGGGGATTCTATGTGCGGATCAAAATCCGGTTCCCATTTTAAAACTCTCATGAAGCAGCCACCAAAATACCACGATCGACGGACCCATAATCTATAATACTCAGCTTTAGTCCGGAATCTAAAAATTATGTGAGAAGAATTATGGACCATTACATCAAAATAATTGTTTCAAAAGAAATTGTAGTATCATTATGCCTTTAATGGGGGATAAATTTTGGGATATGTTTCTCATAAATTTATGTAAAAAAACATGGGAAGTTGACACAGACATCGTACAAAAAACCGAACTGAAGCCTCTCTAATCTTCCACTAGTTGGAAGTCATTCGATCCATATCCAACATATTTACCACTACATTGTATTTCTTCGAAAACCTATCAATACCAACAATCTGAAAATAAAAATTCATAAAAACTCATCCACTACTCCTTGACACTATCTGCATAGGGTGGCCCAGAATCTCTCTTATAGTTTTGGTTCACATATCAAGATCTCATTTAGGTAGGGGAATTGTCCCACTTCCGTGTATTTTCAAAATTACATCAAACATCAAAAAAATTGGGTTATCCCAGTGTCTCGCAACACCCTTGAGAAGACTCACATACCAGACTACCAGTATGGATTGGTCTCACTAAAGGGTACATTTTTAACCCAGGCACATACTAGTCCTCTACGAGCTGAGTAGGAGGGTATGTCCACTATGTAACATGGTGTATTACATACTATGGAATTCATGATACACTGTCAAAAATGGTGAAATCTTTGGATACAACCAGGAACAACTACAACTTCTTGGAGAAAACATGTTGCATGGAAAACCATTTTATTTGTCCAGGTCCGCACATGCCAAAAACATAGACCACTACATCATGTCAATCATCTACTTAAATATGGTATGTCTCTTTCTAGAAGATAAATAATCATAATTGATGAAACTGACATAACATGACAATCCAATTCAAACCATAATATTTTCCTACAAGATTTATCGACTGCTGAACACATTCACAATCATTTAGATGAACCCCAAAAAGAACAATGTGATTCAAAATAGGGGTAGAACTGCTCAATGACTTAATATAGGAAAAAGTTCCATAAGTGGGTCCCAAATTTGAAACATCATCACTTATTTGGTAATCCACATTCCATCATCTCATAATACTAAATGTATATCATCTTAGAGACATCATGAATTCTGTTAATATGATCCACATACAATGATTATATTTAGAGGGCTTAAAAAATGTTCTTGTAAACCGCAAACCAATATTTTTTGATACATGTACCAATATTTTTTCCTATAACAAGATTCTACATATACAGACAAAAATAGTTGTTTATAATGTTCTTGGGGAATGGATACATCAGTCACTGAATCGAAATCAAACATCATTGGCTGAGATACAAACAACACACAATTTACCACTATCTCCCTAGTTACGAAACAAAAAAAATAGATAGATTAAAGAAACTAAAAAGAAAAATCATAAACCCATATACTGTTATAATACATGATAATGGGTACACTCTATGATACCATTATGTTATGTCCTGAATCGATGGGGCATGAGATGCAGATACCCCAAGCTTACCTCTTTTTTGGGCGGGATTAGTGACAAGGGACAAGAAGGAAAATGACACACACTTGAGGAATTTTCCTTATGTAAATATATAAAAACAAATATATTTAATCCAATAGAACTATATAATGTAGGGAATCATTAAAAAATGTATTTGTACATCTATAATAACACATGTAGAGAAAGATAAAATGTAACAAAAAGTGTAAAAATGGACTAAATACTAGCAACCAAAAATTGATAAGTAATATACCATATTTCCAAATTGAACTGACTTCTATCAAAAGAATCAGTGATATACACCTCTATATTTCTATTCCAATCTATATCCACCAAATCCTAGTCCACCATGAACTCATAAATGGACTATCTTATGCCTAAGATATGACACATGCCTGAAAATCTCAAGCAATGGTGTGTATAATAATACCTAATAGAACACCACAAAAATAGAATGTAAATTGCATAAAGAGTAATAGTCTTCTCTACATAGTAATACATATACATCACCTATAAAAAGACTAGTCCACTACACTCAATAATGACACACAGTTTCTAGGTAAATATCCCAACTATAATTCTCATTTAATATTCCATCTCTATGATTCAATACAATGCTCATATGAAATAATGATGTTCAAGAGATAAAACAGGAGTAACTCCACTAATCTAAGATGTAATTATTTTCATGTACCAAACCAATTGATCGTATACTATTCATCAACGATACACACTCAATAAGACAAAACCCAATCAAAATGATCAGATATCTATACAATGATAGGGGAAAATGTCCACAGATAACTAGGGGGACACCAGGCGATACTAGAAACATACTCATGGAAAGGGGATCAACACCAATATAGTGTGATTCATGTCAACTAAAAGAAACCCAAGAATTTGCATTAGGAATGTAAATGATTATTGATTTGGGCCTCGTGAAGGGATAAATTCCCTAAAAAACTATGTCAATAGTAGGAGTGGTCTCAGGAAACTTACTCTAGAATAACAGAAATTTCCTTCAATACACATATCATCATGAAATAATCTATGGGTCATCTTCTACGATAGGAACACGATTCTATACAAAAAAAATCATTGTAAAAGTTCATCAGAATGTATTCATGTAATTCTGTTCTAAGGATGATAGCACAAGATCTCAACAAAGCTAAGATAATGGGAATGTGTAATCCACCCTATCCTCAATGGAGTGCATGAAACAGCCCTTGGTATACATAGAATGTATCAGAAGGTATGGTACTTTTTTGTATAGGTCTATCAAAATACTGACATACACCTTGATATCGATGTTAGTATTAAGTTATAAAATGTAAATCTGCTAATATTCATATATAAATTCACTCAATTTTAGAAATTCATCACACTATTGATATCCATGTAGAAAATTTCATGAAACTGGCTATTGACTTGCCACAAACTAACACTCTAGGAAAAAAGCAATCTTTAACAGATAATGCAATATAAATGAATTGTAGACCAAATCCAAATGTCATATGTTATTATCAACTATAATTCATGAAATTTATGTCCCAATACCGGGTATTATATCCTTGAGATGGTTCATAATTTTAAATTGTATAAAGGAGATATGTTATTTAAAATATTTTATAATGATAATCATATTATTATTAGAATATTTATGGACCCGATCCTTAATCCATAATAAGGTGCCCAAAAATGAATAGGAAATTACTGACATAAATTTAATTTCATAATTCCATAGGTTATTTTTCAATATGACATCATAAAAAGGATATACTATGGATGTGACCATTGATAATAATAAAAATAATTTATTATTATCATTATTGTAACTATATTATTGATATTATAAATAAAAACATTATTTCAACTTATCCCACAATCACATGCATAGGGGAATCAACATTCCATTCATCGTATTTTTAGGATCCAACACTTCATAATGCAGCCAATTCCATCATAGGGAGCCTCCATCGATAGGTGAATCCACCACCATCTCAGAGATCCATTATCGTTTTTTATTGGGATCCACAACCTCACTGCTCATCTAATCATCACTACTTTCTTTAGCTTCCGTTCCACCAACAACCTCAACCAGTCTCCACTATTGAACTACAAGCAATGCAATCTATCCAAACTAATTTGATCTTATTTCCATCATAGATAAATCCCATAATGGATGTCAAACTAGGGTTTCTTCTATCAAACCATTTCACTAAATATTAGTTTCAAAATGATTTATCATTATATTTTCACTAGACTATCGACCAAACTAATGTAGGTTATGAAAGTAAGAGGAAAGGAGATTAAAATTCCAAAGAAAAAATTGAGGAGTGAACCTCGATCAATGTTTTTTATCCCTATATGTTTTTCTTAGAATTATGAATGATGCAAATGAAATAAAAATTAAATTAATATCAATTTTCTCCCATGTAATATAAATTAGTATTTTCAAATGAACTGACAATCCAAAATTAAATCTTATTAGAAGTATTAAATCACATTCATCATGGGATAATTAAATAATTATAAAAAAACTAAATTTTATTTGGTTAATGTTTTGATGAAGAAAAACTTTTTACCATAATTTTTTTCTAGATCCCAAACACTTCAACACACCGATCAATGATCCATGATGCAACCCTTTCTCATCTAAAAGTTCTCCCCCAAGACTTTTCAATGGTCAGCTAGATCTGTAGTTTTTAGAGGCCATCCCTGATAAAAACTCCATAACTATGATTTTATAGTGATTTGAAATCACATCATCATATAAAATAAATTAAATCATTAAATTAATTTATTTTATAAATTATATGTATGTGAAATCTTCTTCAAAACAACTCATGCCAAAAAATTATATATAAAACATATGGTAAAACCATTTTTTTAAAATCAATATTTCCCTATAATATATGATATTTTCCTCTTATTAGGATTTATTATTCATTTTTAGATATGTTTTATGCCATTATATTTAATATGTTTCCAAAATTAATCCCAACCACACCGAGACTCAGAATCTCACATCGCCTTGGAACGTAGCTATGGAAATACACATTGAAATATACCCAAGTCTTACAAGGGGAATCCATGGACAATAGAATTTTATTTTTTAATGTTATTTTTTATTATTATCTCAAAATTCTTTGTCATTAATTTTCTTCTATTATTAATTTAAATATATAAACCATTGTTCTAATTAGACCACAAGGGTATAAGCTCCCCCATATATCATCATTTTAACCACAATACTTCCATACAACCTCTTCCATATGAGGAGGCACATTTTTGGAAGTTTATAAAATCATTTAGGGAATAAATTTTATTGGATTCCTTATCGAGATGTTAAATAGTTGAATCAGAGATTCTTTTCCTTTTTCAAAAACATTTTGTGGATTGTAGATAAGATGTATGTAATATGTCATTACAAGTAATTTTACTCATATATGGGGCTAGAAAACCCAAACATGGGGAAAATATCATGTTTTAAGGGATGATATTATTTATAATGATGTAATTTAAGTTATTTGTTATTTATCAATGATTTATTTATTTAAATGTATTGATTACTAATTAATAGAATTTACCTCTGTCTTATAATATATTACACATTGAATAAAATGGGAAATAAGTATTGTTCATGCACTATTTTTCAATCTTGAGTATTTAAATTTCATGTATTTGGCCATGCCATAATTATTTTATTATATGCATTTTCTGTTGAAATTTTCTTTTTTAGGGATTATATATTTGAAATTGTGGTAACGTTTTTATTAAGAAAACAAGATAAATGATTTTTTATTTAAGGTTCTACGTCGATAGAAATAGTGTTTTCCTATATGTCATGATGGTGATACCTTAACAAACCAATCCTCATATATTTAATCCATGTTATAAAAGTTACATTGTATGAAATGTTAGTTGATTCCAAATATATATATGTAAATTTTAATTAATGAATCAGTTACTTATACAAATTTTGAATAGTTTTCCATCTTATAAAATCATCATATATATATAGTTAAATTCTAATAACCATTTATAATAGTCCGGTTACAAATATATAAATTTTTACTTAAAAATAATGATGTCTTATACCATTATAATTTCTCAATGCTGACTAAAATATATATAATATGGAATATATATATTTATACACATACACATATATATAATTTTTGGTATATCTATTACATGGGCCCACAACTAGTATCTTTAAATTCATAAATTCACTACTAGAACCATGTATGTTAGTTAGAGATTATGGATTATGAGACAAAACCACTAAGGTTTTAATTAAACATTTATAAAAAAATACTATAATTATTCATTAAATGGTTATAGTCTATAATGATGGGATCCTTTTTGGTATCCTATGTATTTTATTCTGAGGTACTTAACACCATGGGGGAATACTCATGTTTAATATGAGATGGTTATTTAACCTACCATCTGCAATAATGTAATGTAAAAATGGAATGTGTAATCTTATTAACTGATTACCATTATTTGATAAAATAAATTTTATTACTTTTGTGATTAATTATTATGGGTATAACATTAATTAAATATCAAATTACATGCTAAAATATATTTTCCAAAATATCAATAAATTGAATTTTTCTTAAAATAAGGTAATTTTTATTAATTCAGTTATAAATAAATAATGATTTAATATTTCATAAGACATTATTAGAAAATTTTCTTATTTTGTTGTCTGGATTCAACTAAATATGTTGTGTTGTGTAGTTTTATTTTATATATGTACTTGATATATCTTATATATGAGATTAGTAAAAACTTTAAATAAATGATCATCAATTAAATTATATATTCAACAAAACATATTGATGAAATATTAGTTTAAACCCTATAATAAGGGTAGTTTAAAAATTGATACATTGGATGTGCATGTGTGCATTGAATGTATTCATTACTTGAAACTTTAACATTACAAAGAGTATAAATGTGTGGCATGTAATCATAGTGAACTTCTTAGAAAGACTTAGTTATTGGGTAAAGATTTATGTTTCAGTATTTGGCTCTCTTGGTTGAGGTAGTTCCTTCTTCGGTATGTTAGCATTGGAAATCACTTGTTTAATTTTTATGATTAGGGTTCCTTTTGGAATAATTTTGTCCTGAGTATAACTCCTAATGATGAAACAACACCAAGGGTTAGATTGGTAATCATTGTAATGTTAAGACATTCTCAGGATGTATGTGTCCTGTAATGTTCTAATTTAGTAGATAATACATGAATCATGCATGATCATCCCTTCTCTAGGATGTTAGGCCATTCTACATTACTAAATGGAATCTGACTCAAGAGTCATTGTCCTATTAATAATCATTTGGTTTAAATGACACTATGATGTTATATGTATAAATTATCACATTATAGGAATTTATAGCACTAATAATTTTCTTCTTATATTAATTTTGAACTAATATTTACACATACTTCCTTTCACAAAATTATGGTATACTTTTAACTAATTGCATATTTAGAGAAAATGTAATGTGAACATTTAAAGAAAAATTTTCATGACTTCAATTAATTATTTGTGTGTTTCTGAAAGTTAAATTCATGGGTCACCACTACAGTATACTGTACATAGGAAATTAATATTCAGGTTATTCCACTATGAGGAGATGAAATTGGATAAATGAGTGGGTTCTATGACACTGTTATTTGTTGTCTCTTATAGAATATATGTCTCATCGATCCATCATTAATGAAAATGAAATTTCTTATAACTTATTTGGTTTTTAGTATATGTGTCATTTCCTATTAATAACCCACGTTCTATGGGGTATGGAGAGTGAGTGATGTGATAATGGACTGTTCCAAAAAAAATGTCTAGGACACTCATGGTGTTGGTATAATTACTACAAATATGCTTGACTGTGTCATAACCTATAGATGGGGCATGGCCATAATTTAACATTTGGATTGGGTTATAATGGTTTCTATAAAATTATTATTATAGAATGTTTGACCTATATAGTTCTTTAGAAGATGATCGATATAGATATCTAAATTTGAGTTTAAACCCAGAATGATTACGAGATTAGGGCATAAAATGAATAGCAGATCATGATGTTCAATGTTGAGTAATGTGTCTGTGCTTGAAAATTAGCATGAAAATAAGTTGGTTGGTTGTGTACCCCATCAGTGATGAATTCTAATATTCCATATTGTACATCTATGGTTATGTTGATAAATCAATGGTTTATAGAATTTATGGCAACATGATCAAGGAATTTAAATAAATTATCATCTATTTATTAGAATATACTTTTAATGGGTTATTATGGAATGAATCGATTTCATTTTTACATTTTATGATGAATATTATCTGGGGGTTGATCCATTATTGGACTTGGTCAGACATCATTAGAAGATGTGGTGTTAAGGGTTATTCAGGGAAAATACACCTTGTTGATGAAGAATTTATTAATAGACATTTACATTATTTTAATACATAAGATTCAATAATGTCTCAGTATACTCTTTGTTTAACAATGTGCATGACCCCTATCATAACATAAAATTGAGTACATTTTGATAGCACCATCTGTACACTAAGAAAATCGAATTACATTCAGGTTTGATAGTGAAGCCCTTTTGTGAGATGGGTCATGGGATCGTGAGGCTAATCCCCAATTTTTTTGGAATATTTATATTGTCGGATTAAAGAACCAATTAAGGTTACTATAATAAATTTCTCCTTAATATGGTTATAAAATTTTATTTTCACTCTCTAATTGATATATTTGTGCTATGGAATAATGTTTTTAAATCCTAGATTGATGATACTTTGATTTTTAAAGACAGTTTTTTATAATAGTTGGCCTAATGTATTTCAACATTAATATTCACGGATTTTTAATTATTATAATGAAAATCAACATTAAATACATCATTATATGTGAAGAGTATAATGTAAGAGTCTATTGGGGCTTTTTAAGGAAGTAATTGGTGACACTAGTTAGAGGTCATTATATAAGGATTAAACTATATTGATATAATAAATAACAATTCACATACAAATCATTTACGATAATGTTTTATGAGATTATAATCATTCCAATATCTTCTTTAGGATGCTCGGGTTCTGTTTCAATAGGAAATTCCAACGGTGGGAGTATCATGGCTCAAAATTTTCAATGGAACATAGTATCCTATGGTGAGGAGTAACATAGGTAGGATGAGGAATAGATATTTATGTGATGTTTATAAAGTTGTTGGATTTCATCCATGCACTTAACTACCATTTTTGTTTTGAAAATGAGAATCACATACTTTTTTGTGACTATTTTTGATAGGTTTAAAGTAATTCATATAGGTGAGTTTTCAATGGGAATGGTTGTGCCACCATTTGAGTTGGAATTACTTATCAAAATATATCAGGTGATGTTAGACACATTGCACCTTTCTTAATAGGGATTGTATATACTAATATGTGGATATTTTAGCATCGTGTGTATTGGAATGGGTCAATAATTGTAAAATATTTTTGATAATTTTTTGGAGGATGTGAAATTTTTTAAAGCATTCATAAAAATATAATTTTGATAGTTGTAAAATGAGAATATAATGTTTTAAGAGATTATTTAGTTCCCATGTTATTACTTATTTATTTTGATGAGTTTTTGAATCAGCAATATTGACTAACATAATTTTAGTAGAAATAGGAAGTGGTGCATGTTTAACGCAAGTTTAGAGATAACAATGTATCCAAAATCATGTAGCCCTTCTATATAGGGATGTGATATTTTGAAAATACGCAGACCAGTAAGGTTAAAAATTTTGGCTAGTTTGTGGGTGATGAGGGTTTCAAATAGTTTTTTATAATTCCACCAATGGCTCATTACCGTGTAGGTAGTTTGATGGAAATTTAAAATGGGAAAACATGGGTTTCCAATAGGGTTTCTAACGATGGTCATATCCATGAATGGGTGTGTCCCTTTGGGTTTTACCACTTTAGGTCTAGCTCATTGTTATCCAAGATGTGTAGCCAAATAAGATTCTTATTAATACTGAAAAAAATTCTATTTTCCTCTATGAACATAAGTTGGGTTTCATTCCATTTCCTTACTTATCTCACCTAGAATCCCTCATCGGATTCTCCCTATTTCCTCCATCTTTCATGGGATTGTACCCCATGTTCCTTGTCTATGTAGAATATCATTTGGTCCATTGGAAACCAATAATTAATATTATGATTCTTATATCTTAATTTGTTTATTTATCATTATGAATTGGATTCTATTTTTTATGCGGGATTATTTTCTATATTTTTTTTGGAATTTATAGGATCGATAGATTTCTCTAATTACAACTGAAATGAAAGATCAATAATAGATATTTTAATGATTCCTAATACTGTGGTAGGTGGACAATGTAGTATCCCTTAATGTTTTTTGTTTTATAAAATGAAGTCCTTATGTCAAGTTTTGTATTCCCTATGAATATGTCCTAAATGTTCTAATTATTAATTTTTATTTCCTTGACTACTATAAATAACTCTTACGATCCCCTTTCATATTTTCATATCTGATTCTAATATTCAGATCACATTAATGGAGTTTTACATATATTCCACAGAAAAATAATTAGACTAATTATCCAAAAAACCTAATAATATGATTGTAATAAATTTTTAAACAAGAATCATTAAATGTTGGTATATGAATAGATTGAAGTGATTTCAGGCATGTATCCATACAACACATATGTTAGTTTTTATATTATTTACTTCTAGAAAGGGGGATTAAATGAGATATTAGACTTACATAATTAAATGATTTTTTTGAAATGTATCTTTTATATATATACACACTTCTAAAGTGACTTGGGAAAATTATTTATATGGGAATACAAGATGATCTTGATGAAGGTTATTTTTATGTTTATTAACACATGACCCCTTTATTAATATTTATCAATGAAATATTTTATGGAATCCAAATGTATCATTATAAATTGTTACCTGGAATGTATACTTACATTGTGTTTCATATTACATGAACTAAAAAATTTAATTAACTGAATCATAATTAATTAATTCAAATGGTATATACATGAATGTTTTCTCTCAATAAATTATATGGGATTTGCAATAAATTGATGGTTAATGATGAAATTTTTATTGGAATGGTCATTTCCACATAATCTATTTTATTATTGAATATATTGGTAATTTTTCATTAATATGTTATGAGGAAAAAAATTGAACCTTATACAGTTATCCTCAGATGGGATTATATGTTCAAATATAATAAATATGTATTTAGAGAAACTTGAATTCCTATTATGAGATTTAGTGGATGGACACTTGGGTTATTTGAGATTATATATACACAATGAGTTATATTTGGGTTCCTAAAATGAATTTACATGGATGGAATTAGTAATTAATTGAATTATAATACATCATGAGTGACTCATGTGTTCATACATAGAACACCTTGGATAAGAACATTTGGATTATTTATCTTTAATCCCCATAAGTTATACCTGGTCCCATGTTTAATTACGTTGGATTATATCAAAGGGGTAATTCTTATATACCATTTCATGTGTGATACTTTCTTCCCTATTTCATAGAAAATTTCTATGGTGTTGGGTTTTTATAACACACATTTAGTGATAAGTGTGTCCCATTTTTTACAAAACCCCTTATAATTCCTCATGATTCAATTTAATTAATTATATAATGCATCTACCATGTTGATGAAAATTTTTGGATTCAGTTATTTATTTATATACGTAAATTAAAGTTATATTTTCTCCTCATGCACATATTCTATGTGAATTATTGATCCTATAAGGAAATAATTTTGACATAAATTGAAATTATATCACATTTGTGAAATAGTTAAAAACATTACAATAATAGTCTTCCAATGACCGTATTAGTCTAGTAACTCTGGAAACATGGAATGATTAACACCGGTACAAAATTGTGCCACATTATCTCCCACGAGGTTCTTCATGACTATAAACCTTCATTGATACAACACCCATAAAAAATATCTTCATTACCTAGTATGGAAACAAAACAAATGTGTGAAATTAGATGCTCATTTAGGGTAAACAATGGAGACATGTAAGTATAAACATGAGTATAAGTGTATCAGAATGCGGTCAAAATATTGGAAGTTCATACCCTACATATCAAAGATCATAAAAATGAATTAAGAAAAAAAAATATTTATTGTTTATACCACATGATTGATAAAGAAAATAAAAACATAATCTATGAAATCATAACAATTGAATAGAGCATTGAACTATGATTGAAATATAATCATAAATAATGACTTCCATAATAGTCAATTAATCCCTACCAAGTCCATCTCAATAGAAAATTTACATTACTGAACCCAGTTCACAGCATATTCTAACCATGTATTACTAAACGGAGTTCCCTCCTGGTTCCATCACTATAATACTGAACTACGTTCACTCCTCATTGGAGCCATGTCTTTCTCATTATATATAAATCTTTACCTAATGAAATGGAGGGAGATATAGTTCCCAACATTATTATAATAAATAATAATATATAAATTTGACACAAAATCATAAAAAATAATATCAAAACCCATGAAATTATATGGGTTTCGTAATAATGTAAACATATCTATACCTATGGAAAAAATAGAGGTTTCATAATAATTTAATCAAAGCCTATCTAGTGAAAAAAAGCAGGTTTCATAAAAACTTAAACTATGAAAGAGAAACAAATTATTTAGAAAATAATTCCATCAATGGTAAACCATACAATGAAATAATATGAATGGAATCATTCTATCATTTCCACATAAAGTCATGAGTATATCCAAAGGAATTCATTTTAGTTTGGAAATAATTGTTTTATTTATTTTAAGAACATTTCTTGAGGAATATATCATTCTTCTATGAAAAATAATATTTAAAACATTAATACTTTTGAAAAAAAAATTATTTATAAATATATATAAAAACATATAAATGGATCTTGAATGAATTTTGAATATATTATTCCTTGAGTCTTATAACGAAAATCCTAAACCATTTAAAATTTATTTTTATGGAAAATTTAAATTAGACTCATATGAAATTTTTGAAAAATAATCCCCACTAAGAAAAAATTGTATAATGGATATTTAAAAATTGATATGCTTAAAAAAATAATCCTAAAAAATCATCATTCGTATATACACCATGAAAATGAAATGTGTGGTGATCATGGCATGTATCTCACAGATATAAATAGTGAGATGGAATTCTCATTCCATGTGTCTTGACTATCATTATATTAATTCATAAATATGGTAAAATTAATAAAAAATTATTATAATTCCATCATATAACTATATTCATACTTATAATACCATATATGGGTTGATTATTGATTTAAATTACCCTCTTGTTAGCAATTTTATGTAATGGATTCACTTTGGGTAATATCCACATTGTTTTTCTCATGTGTCTTAATTTGTTAAATCATTGGTCCATATAATAATATCATGATTTCTAGAATGTAAATCATTATTTAAATATACTTTATATTCTGTATATTTGTGTTATAATAATCTATAGAATATATAAGTATGAAACAAATACACCATTTAAAGAGATAGTAGGTCATACGTATGCATTATGCTATTTTCGTTTAATTGAAGTGTGGGAAGAAATAAATTAAAATCCATATATGTATATATATGAATATATATAAGAATATAATTTGATTTATTATATCATATATATCATATATATTCACTAATAATATCATTAATTCATTTCATGTAGTATATGAATGAATCACATTGCATTGAGGGGAAGTAGTACAAACTATCCCAAATGAAATTGTCATATTTACAAAAAATTTAAAATATAAATAAATATGTTTCACAATAAATATATAATCATTAGTCCATAATAAAAATAGTATATAACAAATATAAACTGAGTTTCTGTCGTAATTCCAACCATGAGAAGATACAAAGGAAAAAATGTACCATCATCATTTAGTGAGGTGGTAGTTTTCCACAAACGTAATCATTATGATCGTTAACTATTAGATTTATATGTGTGGAATTGTAGGTTGAAACATTAACACAACAAAATAGTCATATATATGATATTATTGTTATAAAATCATGGAATATTAATATTTTAGGGAATGTATAATGAATATAAAAGAAAGAGGGTTGAGGGAGGGTGTTACCTCTTAATATGGTAACTCCATTTGTATTGCAACAAATTGTTTCATTGGAAGGATTATAGACAAGGAATTATTCATGTAGGAAGTGAGAAATGTTTGAGAGATATTTGGGAATACTTTTTATGCAATTTGGAGTGAGATCTATGATGAAATGGGAGGAGGGGAAGCCTTTTATAATGGAGGAGGAGTATCACTCTTGTAATATTTTGGAAAAGGAAAACCCCCATGTTTTTTTATTGAATATGGATAAAATATTGTTAAAAATTTTATCCAATGGAATAAATGTTATTAATATTTCCATAAAATGTAATTTTGAAAATTTTATAGGTCATTATGGCCCTTAAGGTAATTTTTTAGTCCCTTATTAATCTCAATTTAACCTTAATCATTTTTATTATTTTTATTAACTTTCTTTAACATTACTCGTCAAAAAATATTCACCATATTAGAAATAATAAATAATTATTATTCAAACAATTGATTCAATAATTAAAAATTACATTAACATAAGTGGTATAAATTAAATTACATATATACTTTCCAATGAGATTAGATTGCACAAATTTTATGTTAAAAAAATAAAATTTTTATTATGTTTTTATAGTCAGTTTAAAAATGAATTTGACACCAATAAAATAACTATGATTTATTGATAAAAATTTAATCAAATTAAAAAAAATTAAAACATAAAATATAATTTTACTATATTATAACATTATATTAAAAGAAGATTTGTGTTAAATTTTACTATTTTTACTATTCATTGAAAATTGAAATAATAGAAAAAAATTAAACAAAATCGTGCTAAGATAATTTTTATGTTTGTATTTAAAAACTAAGATTATTTAGACATAATAAATTTATAAATTTGAAAAAAATAGATTTAATTTAGGTTCTCTATTAAAAGACAGTAAATGTATCTTTAAAATACAAAAAACAATTAGGTAAAATCGGGTCTGATATTATATTATTCCCACTGAATATATTAGATGAATGCAATTTATTTGTATGAATATATAATTTTCAAATTATATTAATATAAAAAATAATTTTAATTAATTTAATTTATTCAGATAAAACATCCGTGTGAGCATAAAAATACTTCTCTATAAAAATATTATGTCTATATGCAATTGGTTCATTAAAACTAATGAATTCATTTTGTAGTTTTTGATTGAATAGTTTTTCATAAATTAGTTTTTAAAATTTCAAAATTATAACCTAATGGAATGTTTATGTATTAATATATATTATTTTATTAATACATTGTAGTTTTGAAAAACAATATGTTTCATGTAAAGTATTCCATTTTGGTGATGTTTGAAAGGTATATTTTAAATACTGAATTGAAATAAATTAATGAAAATTAATTAATGTTGAAAAAAGGTCCATAAAAAACTCATGATGTTACATTTACACCCCTTAAAAATCATTTATATCTTGAAATTTGATATTCTGGTACAAAAAAATGAGTAAACATTTACTTCATCGTATCCTCAAGTTCCCATGTAGCATCCTATAACTATTGGTTTCTCCATAGAATGTTGACTAGGTGACTATTATTTTTTTTCATTAGACATTATCTGTATGATCTTGAATTTCAACTGGTTGATCCTCTATGAATTATCATTCTCCCATGGTATTACCTACCAGTTCGGTACATGTTAGGGGTCAGGTATGTACTTCCTCGGGATAGATACGTTGAACACATCATCAACTTGAGAGAGATTCATCATATGATCGAAGATAAATTGTATCATCTTGATATTATCAAAAATATCAAAATTACCTATTTTCCATGGTCATTATTTTCCTTTTCTTTCATAATATCATAACCTTATTCCATGCAGAGAATCATAGAAACTCCATTTCACAAATTCTAAATCCTAGATCATGTTTATGGTAATCATCATAACATTTCTGTCGAATTTGAGATGCAGTGACATTATGAAAAATGGCTCTAGAATTCTTTAACATTTCCTCAGTAATCGTAGTTCCCAATATATTTCTTTATCTAGAATAATCCCAAGGCATCAAATATATTCATTTCTTCCCATAGAGTTATTAGTAAGGTTCATGTAATTACTTGATTGATTACTATTATTGTAAGAAATATCAACTAGAGGAAGGTGTTGATCCCAAATTCATATGAAATCAAACAAAAATGATCTCAACATATCCACTAGGGTTTAAATTTTTCTTTCATATTGACCTTCTGTTTGAGGATGATCAGTTGTGTCAATCTCAATTCTGTATCATGTGCTTACTAATTACTTTAGCATAATTTTCGTGTAAATCTCAGATACCAATCTAATATAATGGAATGATGTACTCCATATATAATTACCACTTCCTTAGTGTATATCCTATAATGATGATCATGATTGAAATCTTATCTGATACCATCGAACTGTGATAACATAGAAAGGAGATAGACTACTACCCATATTTCCTTAAACCCATTGGAGGTTTTGGGTATTCCAATGATAGAATCCATAGTGATATTCTAAAATTTCTACTCCTTTATGTGTAATCATTGAAACCTCCCATTAGAAATTTTAATTTCAGCTAAAACATGGTGGAACCCAGAGCACTGGGATACAAAATCTATGATATCTCACATTATACAATCCCACTTGAACTATTATTTCAACTCCCTATACCACATTTCACTTTCATGAGGAATAAGGAAAGGATAAAAATGAACATAAAATAATATATCATTATTCAAATATGATAATAAAGGAACACATAAAGGGTTCATAAACCTTATACTTCTATCCTGATAAAGGATAAACATATAAAATTTTCAAGCTTCCTTTAAAACTCTACGTATTTTTCTTGCCTCCTTAATAATCCCTTTGAAAGAGGGTTGAACATTCATTTGGAGAAGATAATATTTTTCCATTTCCATCATAATTTTTAGATCCATAATTTTTAGATCTATAAATATTGGATATTTTTTTATACTCCTTTTGGATAAGTTGTAATGATCATTTTGGCATAAAGAATCAACAACATTGTTTGATTTCGCAGGGTTGTAATGAATTATGCAATCATAATCCAATATCAGCTTAAACCATATTCTCTAACGCATATTTAACTAATACTGTGTGAATATATATTTTATACTTTTATTACTAGTATATGTTTTACAATTATCTCCATAAATATAATTCATCTGCATCATTAATTAAAATTACCCCTCTACTAACTCAAAATCATGAGTAGGGTAATTTTTCTCTTGAACAATCAATTTTCATGAGGCATGTGGTATAACATAGTTTTTTTCCTATGAAAACAACCTAATACATTCATTGATTCATCAATATAGCATAAATACCCATCACCACTATAGGGTAATGTAAGAATCAGTTCACTTACCTTCATTTTCTTCAATTCCTTGATATTTTTCTCACATTCATCTATCAAGAGGAACATGACACCTTAATGAGTTTACATGGTCAGAGGATTATATAGTCATGAGAAATTCTCAACAAACCATATATAATCTCAAAATAAACTAAGAAATTTATGGATCTTAATCACCACAATTGGTCTTGGACAAAATTCAATAGCCTCCTCCTTTTTATGGATATACAAAAATACCATCTCATGATATTATGTGACCAAAAAATGAAGTATTCTTCATTATAAATTCACCCATTGAAAATTTCCCATACATTTTCTCCATATGGTCATTAATATAGTTATTAAGTGATCCTCATACTCATATTTTCTCTTTTAATAGATAAGAGTATCTTAAGTAATGGCTACATCAAACATATCTAGATAGTCTATAAAGACTAAATTTATTAAATAGTTGAAGAAAATAGAGGAATTAGGTATAATAAATAGAATAAAAATATATTAATAGTGTCCATATGATGTATGAATGTACATATTGATTGTATCTTCCTTCTTTACCATCCCTTGATGACATCGAAAATTATGGTAAATGTTGTAAAAGTATTGAGCTCTATGAAGTTTATCAAACTAGTAATCAATAGCGGAAGATGATACTTATTCATTATTTTGATCTTTCTCATGTCCCGATAATAAATTCATATTCATATTGGTTCATATTTCATGTTCACTAAAAGAACCCCTACACCCTGAGGTGACAATCTACACTGAATGAATAGCTAATGAATTTTTTCATCAAGTTTCATCCTTATTTCCGACAACACACTAAAATTGATTCTGTAAGATGCATTTTAAATTGGTGTGGAACTTGGTATAGGTTTTATTGAGAACAAAAAATCATGTCTTGGTGTATTTCTAGGAAATAATTCTTGAAATATATTCATGAATTCCAAAATAATGATAATATCATTGATGTAAATTTTGTCACCAACTATTTAAGATTAAATACCTTCTAAATGAGAATTAAGATTATCACACACGATATAATCTCCATAGTAAGTTCATACATATCATCAGAATGATCGAAGATCATATAATGGTCTTAAATATAAAATGTTATATCCATTATTTTATAATTAATGTGGAATTTATGTATATAAAGAGAAATTATACCAAATATGACATCAAAATCAACCAAATGATGAATGACTAGATTTATAGGAATCAAATTACAACATGAATTAACTAGAGAGGAATCATTGACTTTGGATGATATATTCATTCTATTAATGGTTTGTATTACAAATATCTTATCTAATCACTTTCGGTGGGATCATAACATCATTAGAAACATATTTGGATATGAAATAGTCAGTAGTTATTGAATTAAAATAGTCATTATGGGTTCTATAGTTGATGGAATGTGATCATTTTACCACATAATTATCGAATCCTTTGATAGAAATAGTAATTGAATGATATTTTTATTGTACATTGGCTTAATAGATTGGTTACATCGATCATAATCACTAGCCATTAGGTTGGGTCATAAGTGATCATAATGGTAATTATACATTCATGGGTAGCATTGAATCATGAGAGGTTAATTATATGAAAATTTATATCCATTATAATTTTGATATTACATATTACCATCATTTTGGTGATCATTTTACTGGTGACCTTCCTTTATAGGCTTAAAAAAATAATTGACCTTTTTGGTAGGAGTTGATAAATCAAGAGTGTGGTCTATTGAGTATCGATAAAATTTTTTGTTAAATAGGCCACTTAAAAAGATTTCATAATAATAATGAATACATGCCCATAAATCAAGGATGAATAGTAATAATACTTTGATAATTAAAATAATTTCTAAGATGATTGATTAATTCCCAGTATTATCAATGTGATTTATCGATACAACTTCTGAAGCTACTCTAATAGGGAAAATTAGTTATTACTTTTATCCAAGACTAACTATCAATGAAAAATCTAGTTTTCTGAAATACAATGTAATGAGGTTTAAAAAAATTAAAAGACACGTTGGATAAAACAAGTGGTTTAGTCTTAAGCAGAGACCTAAACCACTACACCGGGTGATCACATAACACTAAAAAGTTTGTATTAATAATCATGATCCACACCCAATATCCGGGTAAACAATATAACACATTATTTTCCAGGTCACATGACCTCATACACTATTCTGTGTGGGCATAAACTACCAGGTCACACAAGGACCTCCTCAACCCTTATCTGTGGGAGAAAACAAATATAAGAAGCCATGAGAGGAAAGATATCTTGTATCATTTTGTTTAATACAACAGATAATGTGTGTATTATTATGACCCACATAGTACTCAAAAAATAAAAATTGTACACAGATAGAAAGTGTGAAGAGAAAGTATTAAAAATGATTTGAGTGTTTCTCTATGTAGTATTAGACTTTTATGAAGAAGCTGATGCAAACATCAAGTCCTCTTGTGAAAAATAAAGTATCATGAGTACGGTGATCAGGTTTCTAGTTCGATGATGTATGTTGTGTAGTTCATGATATTATATTTTTTGGTAATGTGATGATTTATGAGGATCTGACCTATGATAGTTCAACCTTTTTGGAATCGAGAGTTCTTCGGGTCTTCTACAGTAGTATTGTTGCAGGAATGAATTAGAATTTCAAATGCTCCCTCGTCTCTTTCTCTGAGTATCATGTTCTTGTTTTTATTTTGGGGTGCACGTGTAGGAGATGAAAAAGAGAATTATTTATAGAACTCCTACATTGTAATGTATGGTGACATTACTACATAGAAACATTAATTATGTCAGTTTGATTAAATTACTCATATATTGAAATTATAAATTAAATTGAAATTGAAAAATAGATTAAATAACAATGTTAGATTTCATCTTAAAATGGTATCATTTAAATATGGTCTCACTGTGAAATAGTTCGTTCACCTTTTCCTTTGATTGTTGAGACAGTCGTGATGCAACAGGTGTGTTGAGATCTTGAACCAATTGCACAGACATGGTTTCATAATCATGGTGTATCAGGTAATGGTGTATAGTCCATTGTTAAAACATTGAATAGTGTCTAGGTGATGATAGTAAAGAATAGATGTCACATAATTTATGTAATCTGAAATAGGTTACTATGTATGAGACCCATTGTTAGGATTGCGGTGCTTGGAATACAATTCCAGGTTCACATTGTCTAGTTTTCAGTGTCAGGGTCACAATGTTCGGGACTTTGCCAAAATCCAGATCCAGTGGAAGACTCATGGTTTATCAGACGTAACCGAATATTAGTAAACTATATTAGGAAATAATATTCACATAATTAATTAAACATAAGAGTAATTATAACAAAAAATTTATACAACATGGTGAAACATAGTTTACATGAATCAATCTTCATTTATAAGATTTTGAATTATGATATTTTAGAAGTTTATAGCATGAGTTGAAAGCATTATAGAATAGAAAAACAAACAATTTCTACACATGATTTTTTATTGATTAAACAAGGTAAACATGATTTGTGATAATTAAAAAATTGTTATAACATGATGATTATATCAATCTCCCCTTTTTTGATCATAAAAAATCAATGTATTTAAATTCCCATTCTTATTATTCCCCTTTTGGGATTATCAAAAATAATATTAGAAAAAGTAAATAAACATGGAATTAAGGTAAATAAGAATGTAAACAGAAATAAAGCACATTGAAATAGAAATTTAGATAGAGTTCATTATAATATTGGGGCCACAAAACATTCAAAACATACCCCTCGAAAAAGAATCCTACACATATCATTATAGTTAATAGATTTCTCATTTCCCTTGGAAGAATAATCAGGATGCTCCACAGGAGCTGGAGTAGAGGATGGATATGGGATTGAGCCAATTGAGAGAGAAAGAAGATATACACCTTAAATAGAATGTTCTAGAGTGGGTTTGGATGAAGACCAAGGCAAGGATTGGTCAAGGATAACAGGTCTGATCTTGCTCAGAGCTTGAGATACATACATGGAGACTGAATAAAAGGTTGTGGATGGTGAATGGGTTGATCTAGGATGCAATGGTGTATCTGTTGGAGACACAATGACAATGATTTCCACATGAAGATAAGGATTAAATGATGGAATGAAATAAGTAATGATCTCACCACCACATAGTATTTACATCTCAAAATAATATTTGTTATCAACGAAAGTGTCCAATAGGGGAGTGAAATCTTTTAGCTTTTGGACTTGAGTCTTCAAGGCTTGAGTAACAGGGGGAATATTCCAATTCTCATGAAGGTACTTGAAAGGATTGGTCAGATCATGCTTAGAGTAAATTCTATTAAAGTATAAATCCACTTTTTTATTAATTTATTCCTTACTATCATTGGAAATATTTGAGTTAATCCTTACTATGTCATGTACATGGTCCCTATTCATGATGATAATAGATAGAATTTCCCTGTCAAAACCACATAAAAATTACTAAAGTTCTTCTTTAACAACAGTTCTGATCAGATCACAATCTATAGGTTGAGATGACTACCCAAAGGCATTTGAAGCTATAACAGCTAAAGATAGAGACTTTAGATAATTTATAACATTATTTAAACATCCCTTATACTCATTAGACTACTTTTAATGTTCAAAAATAATATCATGCATTTCATTTACTATCATGACGTTTCACTCAGCCAATTTTTCATATATTGAATTAAAATTTGGATTAATAAGAGATTAAACATTCTGTGGAATATGATCACTATCATCTTCAACTGGATGACCAGAACGGTCATGAACATATTGGAACACTTTTTGATTATCGCCAACTATAGATCTGAGAGACTTCACCTCATCACTCAACTTCTTGTTCTCAATCCTAATTTCTTGTATTTCATGAAATATTTTGGTTAAATTTTCCATTTGATCTTTTATAAGAGAAAGGAAAATTCTCTTTCACTTAGTATTGTCACAGTAACTGGCTCTGAGTTCTTGTTCTATTTCAATCCATCAAAAAAAGTATCTCCGAAAGTTTTCTGTTCACTATGACTCACAAAAGATGAAGGTTCATGTATATGTTCCTGAACTAGAGTAGAAAGTTGTTCAGGATCCTTAATAGATATTACTATTTGAGTAAAAACTAGCTTCAATTAAAACAGATTAAAATGATATATGCCATTAAATGAGGCCTACGGGGTACTGTCTATAACAAATTATCTCGGAAACCTATACTAGGTATCCACATTGCATTGATCCATATGATTGGGAACTTGACAAAATTCTAAACTATGGAGTTTCCCCCTCAATAAGTGCATATCTTATAAGACTAATAGATTCATTATCTTCACATACATCCAAATTTTCATATCTATGAGGATCGTCTATTTCCTTTCTAGCCAACTAAATAGTCTGTTCCATTATTTCCCTAGTTGATTGCATAATTTCATGATCATCTTTTTCTTTTAATTGTTTTACAATAGTATCTTCTATCTAAATATTAGGATCTTATACACAATGTTCCTTAAGTACAAAATATTATTATTCAATATCCACAATTCATTTTCCAAAAACATGTTCTTCTATTGTTTCAATACTTTTTTTTGAAAAAGGTACATCATTTTCAACTAAATGTTGTGGAAACATTAGACCAATGTATTCATTGTACAAGACAATAAATTCCTTAGGACCAACAAATACATATCCAACTTCATCAATTGAATAATCAACAACATTATCTAGTAATAAATAAGGATCATATATATTCCTATGTCTTTTAGGATTCTCAACTAGATTTAAATTTTCATACAAGTATTCATTTTACTCCACTAAAGACAATTTCCAATGATTTTAGAATTTTTTACATCCTTCTAAGTGTATCTTTTTAGATACAGAACTCATAATCATCAATGACCTCTTCATTCGGTTCAACTACTCGTTTTTTAGGCATCAATTCATATATTAATGATGAATTGAAAAAAGTGGTTGTATTTGATATTTTCTTTATATGTTCACAAATATGAAGTATTATATATTTACACAGATTAATAGAGTGACCATATTTCATAAGATATATCAATAATACATCTTGACTCATATGAGTATAAAAATCCCCATTCATTGGAACAATATAATTTGGGATAAACATATATAGAAACCTTGTCTCACCATCCATCTCAGTAGTAGTTACTGTTCTTTTCATCTTATTTCTTGTAAAAAATTTAGGGCCTCTTCTAAGATAAAAACATTACTAGGATGAGGATGAAATCTTTGGAAATCCTCAAATATTCCTTCATGTGGTATCCCTAGGATTCCACCCCACAAACCCAAGAAATTGTACACCTTTGAATATTGATCCAGATTTATAAAACAAATTCATCATCATTATTCAACAAAAACTAGACATACATATAAAACTGAGAAATGACTTTTGGATAAATTTGCCTTTTATCTTTTATAAACTAGTTCGACCATCCCTTCTCTTCCCATACTTTAAAAAAAGTGACATAATTGTTAGAAACTACATTGGATAGACTTATTTTTCTTGTACTGCTGATCTATTAGCAAAATTCATATTCAATAGTCCCTAAGGCATTACATTATTTTTCATTTTTTACTTTCATCTAAGATCTTCTCTTCTCAAGAGATGATAAAGAGGGGCACATCATTTTGGGCATTCAATGTGGGTTCGAGAGAGATGAAAGGCTGAAAGAGGACTCATTGTTTGAAATATATGGGTTTTGATTTTGTTTTAAGAGGTATTGAGTGAAGAAATAAGTGAATGATATTTGGTTTTTAACATTTAAGGCTTTCATGTTTGAAAAATTAAAAAAAAACGACATAAAAACAATAAAACCATCAACGATGTGATATGGGGAAAAATGAAAAAACCGAGTCTTTATGGTGAGACCAGAACATACTCTCAAGTGGTCATCATTACGGTGTGAATCCAGGCCATGTGATTTTATCATTTAGATAGTATTTATTCTATAGTAACCAAGAGAATGTAACTGTGAGACCGTAAATGTGAGATAGTGATTCCAAGATAGTATCTTTTGAAACTATGAATCATGAAATCATAAAATTTGAAACATTAAGTGTGACATAGTATGTGTGAGACAATAATTGAGAGTAAATAAAATTTTTAAATAAGACATATCTTTCTTAATTTATGTATGATGTAATTTATCCATTCTGAATTTAATGGTTTATTGAATATATCAAAAATATGATTTTCAGTGCCAATGAATTCCAATGTGATATCACTTTTTTGTAATGATATCTCAAAATGTGATGCATTCCATCAATATACATATTCCCATAGTGTGAAACATTATTAATTAAAATTTTAATAGTACTTGTATTGTCACAATATATAAGTAAATTCTTGAATTATTATCCATAGTCTAGTAATTTGCCTTTCATCCACAAAATTTGTGCACAACAACTACCAGCATATATGTATTTTCTTTAGCATTAGATAATGAAACAAAGATTTGTTTATTACTACATCATGACACTATAGATTTGCCTAAAATGTGACATGTTCCGTATGTTCTTTTATTATCTATCTTACAACCACCAAAATCATCATTAGAATAGAGAACTGACTCGAATAATTGGGTGTATGTTTGAGGTATTTGAAAATACGTTAAAAAACATTTACATGATACTCTTTAAAATTTTCATGAACGTGTGAACACATATATTCCATATAAATATTATCATGTTGGTGAGGATTTATGTAGAGTAAGCTTCCAATCATTCCTCTTTAAGTGGTTTGATCAATAGATTTTACATCTTCATCAAGATCCAACCTATAAGATATACTCATTGGATTATCACTAATTTTAATGATTTCCAAGACAAATCTATTAGAAGTTCATTAGTATATTTTATTTGATTTAAAATGACACATTATTTATTTTTAATGATTTTAAATCAATGAAATAATTTCAGTTCACCCAATAAACTCATTACAATTTCATTTTTCGATATTTTAGAAAACTACATAGTTAAATAAGTTTTTAAATATCCAAAAACAATATCCTCTACGTAAATTTTATCTACTAAAACAACATCAAATATTCATTTTATAAAATTTTTATGATCCGTTATAACTTTGGAAATAAGAATTGTACATAATCTACCAAAAAATTCATTTTGATCTTTTTTTAAACCATAAAATGCTTTTGATAATATAAAATTATTATTTGGAAATTGTGGCTTTTTTAAAGCATGGGGTTGTTCAAAAAAACATCCTCAACTATATACCCTTTTTCAAATACACTCTTCAAAACAATTTGATGTATTTTGATATCCCAAAGTGCAACATATTCATGCATGATTTTAAGGACTTCATGACTAGATATTGGTGAAAATCTCTCCTTATAGTTATTTCATTCTTCATGACTATAGCCTTGTGCAAACTATCTAGGTTTGTTTCTGACTATGTTTCCATCTTCATCAAATTTATTTATAAACACCCTCTTAGTTCCTATGGTAAAAATGAATTTGAGTTTATCAACATGTTTCCAAAAAATTTCCTTTCAAAATGATTAAGTTCTACTTGAATAGACATCTATGAGAATTTATCATTGATAGCATCATTTAGGTTTTGAGGTTCTCAATGTGATCGGAAAGCTTGATGTTCAACCTAATTTCTATGGGAATCATCAGTTTTTGTTCCATTATTAAAATCTCCAACAAAAAATCTAAATGATGGTTATTAAGAGTCCTAATAGCTCTAGAAAAATAAGGGCTATTGATTTCAGGCTCATCAGTAGGTTTGGGTTCATTTTGGGTGAATTTGGAGAATTTATAAAACTAGATATTTTAAATGATTAAATCATGAGATGGTTAGAGGATATAGCATTGATGCCTAGAATTGACAAATAATCCTCACGATTCTCTAGAGAGGTCTTACTATTTTGTGGATCTTTCACATAAAACAAGACATGTACATATTCCTCCACACATTTTGTTCTTTTGTTAAAAACACTATATGCCTTACTAGTTATTGATAATCCTAGATATATTCATTCATCACTCTTGGATGGGGATTTTTCATGAATTTACATTGTAATATTGATATTGAATTTTCCAACAAAGTCATTGATGTAGTTTACATTAGGTTTTCTATTGTTCCACAACTCATATAGAGTTATTTTATAAATAGGTCTAATCAAAACACTATTATTAATATAGCATGTTGAATTTACAATTTCAATCCAAAAATAAATAGGTATTCCATATTAACTAAACATGTATGTATAAATTTTTTCCATATCCTATTTACTATTTCAACAACTCAATTTGTTGCGGTATTCTAGGGGAAAATAAATTATAACTGTAGTCATTTTGTGAGAAAATGGATTAAAACACATGATTTTAAAGTTCATGGACATGGTAACTTCATAGATATCTAATTATAATTACAATATTATTTTATATTGTTTTTGTATAAAAAGAGATATGATATAAGGCTTCACTTTGTGATCCACTAAAAAGGTCAATGTATAACTAGAAAATTAAACTACAAGAAATAAACATAGTGATTCCAATTAAAAATAGAAACTCTAGATGGTCCATACATGTCTATATAAACCATCTTGAGTGGTTGAGATGTTGAGAATTATATCATTGTTCTGAATGAAATGTTTTATTGTTTACCCTTTTGACGAGGATTACACATTACATCATTTAGAAGCTCTAGTTTTGGTAGATCTTGGACTAATCATTTTCTTGTTATATTTATAAGGGATGGAATATTTCAGTATCCTACTCTTCTTTTCCAAAGCCATGACTCTTTGTAAAATACACTTAAACATGATGAAATTTGAGAAACTATGGAATCTTTGTTAATAGAATATTTATTTTCAACTCTTTTTAATGAAAATATTAATTAATTTTAGGAAAATAAAACATTGAAATAATCATTTTAAAATTTAACATGAAATCCATCATCACTTATTTGTGAAATACTAATCAGATTATATTTTAGTCTGTCAACTAAAATTACATTATAATTTCAACCGACTTATAGTTACCGATTTATCCTAGGGCTGTGATTTTTTTCTTTGGCATTATCACCAAATGTGACATGCCCACAATCAACCTTCATTAGGTTCATGAAATATGAATAGTCTTCTGTCATGTTTCTTGAAATCCCATTATCCATGTACTATGAGTTTTTAAAGGAGATCTTCAAATATTTTTCCCACAATATAGTCTAATAAAAAGTGAGATTGGTACACATATTTTTTGGGTCCAATAATATTACTAAATTTTATTTTAGGAACCCAAATATTCCTCGTATATTTATATAAGCATTATTTATTGTATTTAGAAATTAAACATTATTTGGTGCAAAAAAAACTTGAAACAATAGAGGATGTATCATAGTTTGAACTAGCAGAATGTTTTCCTGAACTAGGAATAATGTTGTATGTTATATATTTTGAAACAAAATTAGTTTTTCAGTGATTTTGTTTACCATGTTGATAGCACATATCATTAACATATTTATGGGAATTTTTTTACCAAGAATTTGTACCATGATATCTTTACCATTTGTAAACCTTAAATGATCATTATTTAATTTCTCATTAGATAAAAGTGATTCAATTTTTTCTATGAGTAATTAATCATTTTTCACTGTTTCCAAAACATGTTTATATTTAAAAGTGGATGAAATATCATATTGTATCTACAAACACGTCTATTTATCATTTAGATCATTAGATGTGTCCTTAGGCATATTTCAATATTCAAACATAACTTCTATATACATATTTTATGAATTAATTTAATCTCTAGAATAATATGAATTTTATATATGAGATTCTATTATTAACTCCCATGTGTTTTTCTTGAAACACATATAGGCTTTTTATCATGATCATGATGTGATGATTCTGAGTCACTTGAACTGTCCTCAAAGGAACTCCATGTTTCTTTAATTTCCATTTTATACATTCTAAATTTGTCTTCCTATTTCAGTTTATACCTGATCTTGTGGATGTTATCCATTAAATGTCCCTTTCACGTACATTCATCACACACTATCTCATCATACATGTAAATACATTTATAATCCTTCATCAATCATTCTTTTTTTTCATATCGTCCTTTGATGTAATGCTTTCGTAAAAATTTATTCCTTTATTAAATTTTCATAAACCTTCTAGATAATTGATCTATCTCTTCTTCAATGTCACATAATGATTTTTCACTGCTGGAACATTCTAGAGACACTTATAATTTTTTTCTTTTCATTGTTCTTAGATATAGTTGTCTTAACATTCACATATTCTATTTTGGGTTCATCATCCTCTTCATTGTTGTCTTTAAGATCTTCTTCATACATAATTAGTTTCCCAATGAGTTCTCTGATAGGTAATTTTTGGATGTCACATGACACTATAATATAGATTTAAGTTCCTCTCAATTAATTAAGTAGGAAACATTGAATCTTTGTAATTCGTTCCTCAGTAATAATATATCTGCTGAGAGGGATCATAGTGTTTACTATTTCATTGAACCTGAGATACATGTTAGAGAATTTCTCATTATAAATCAACATAAAATTATAATATTTAATATTATTTGTTTTTTTTCTCATTTCATATAACTATAATTTCATTTATTTTATTTAGAAAAAGTATCCCAAATTTCATGGGTTGTTTTACATGCTATAATTTTATTAAATTCCTCATCCCCTAAAGAGAATTATAAGGAATTCATTGCTTTTAAATTTTTGTTATAAGAAGACTTAGTTGGGTCATAACATGTAGATCTAGAAGGACAAGTAATCTTATACTAATCTACAATTGAAGGAAAAATATCAAATCCCATTCTTTTCTAAATACATTTTCATTTTAATTTTCCTTAGGGAATAATTGGTTCCCTTAAAAAATGGTTGTCTATTTGTAGCAGCTCCATCAAGCCTCTTATCCATAATAATTAAATACTTTTAAAGAGATATAAATTTAGAAATAATTGAAATGTATAGATCATTGAAGCATAACTGAAATCAAAGTTAACAGGGTTTTAAAATAGAACCTCAATAAAAATAAAATCTAATGATACCCAATGTTGGTTAGAGTAGATCACTCAAGAGGGGATAAATTTATTATCAATAATTTTTGTCAAATGTCATTTAAAAATATTCCCAAATAAAACTTAATACATACTAGTTAATCATTGTAATATTTTTATAATAGTTAGAGTGTTCAGATAACTTCTCAGAATATTGATTAATGATCAGTAATATTATTGTGAGTTATTGATAAAACATTTGAAGCTACTATAATAGTAGAAAAAAATTGTAACTTCTATCCAAGACTAACTATCAAGGTAAAATATAGTTTTCTGAAATAAAATTTAAATATGAGAACTGGTAAATTAAATGAAATTGCAGATAAAACAAATGGTTCAGTATCAGACCAAGACCTAGTCTACTCCACATGGTGGTCACCTTCTAACAAGAAGTTATTATTAATAAACATGACCCACAACATGTATAAAGTTAAAAAATAGTACACATGACATTCTGGGTCACATGAACTCTTCCACTATTCTTCATGGCCATAAACTACCAATCCACAGAAGGACCTTTTTCACAGTTATTATTGGGAGAAAAAACATGTAATAAGATATGAGAGGAAGGATATCTTGTATCCATCAGTTAAATAATGGAGATAGTTTGTGTTTTAATACAGACACATACGCTGCTCAAAATCTGAAAACAGCAGACAATAAAGAAAAGATGATAATAATGTATTATAAATTCCCTGACTGTTTCTCTTAATAGATATGGACTTATAAGATGAAGTAGATGAAAATATCGAATCCTCTTGTGCGAAATAGAGTATCACGAGTTTGGTTCTCTGGTTCCCAATTAAATGAAGTATGTTTTGTATCTCTTGTTCTTATTTTAGTTTTTACTGTGAAGATGTTTGAGGCTCTAATATATTGTACTTCATATTTATTGTAATTGAGATTTCATAATGTGTTCTTCACTTGAATTGTTGCATACATGATTTAACTTCTCAAACTGCCCCATCTCATTCTCCGTGTGTCATATTCTTTTATTTATTGCAGGATTCATGTGTTGGAGCTAATATGAACCATGATTTATACACATTATATCTTGTAATATGAGTAGGAATGTCTAAAATGAAACCATAATTATGTCAGTTCTATCAAATGATTCAAATATTTCCGTTATAAATTTAATTGGAAATAACATAACAAGTTAAAGAACAATGTCACAGTTTTTCATCAAATTGTATCATTTTGAAACTGTTTCATAGGGAAATGATATATTATCCTTTTCCTTTGATTGGTGAGACAGTCCTGATGCCAGAATGGTGTGGAGATCTGGAACCAATAGCACAGATGTGGTGTCATAATCCCAATGTCTCTTATAATGGTGTCTAGTCCTTGGTCAAAAGATTGAACGGTGTATTGGTTATGGAAGTAAGGAATATGTTCCATATATATTATAAAATATGAAGCTGGATAAGGTTTATATGTCATGGTTTTGGTATTAGGGGGTTTCGATTACGGTGTCAAGGTAACAGTGTCAGGTTTATGGTGTCAGGCTCACGGTGTTTGAGACTTTTCCAAAATCCAGAATTGGTGGTAGACTCATGGCTTCTAAAACTTAACCTAATATCTATAAACTGTCTTAGGAAATAATATTCATAGAATTAATTAGACTTATGAATTAATGTGAGTAAACATTATAGAACTCTATTTAATATAGTTTACAAGATTAAAAAATTATTTATATGATTCTGCATCAGGATCTTGAGAATGTTTATACCATGAATTATAATAATTAAGCATAGGGGAACTAACAATTTCTACACATGATTTATGATATATTAAATAAGGGGAACATGATTTCTGATCATTAATTTCTGATTAAAAAATTAGGATTCCAATAGTAACATTAATAAAAATTCCATACTGACTTATCCATCATCTATAGGATAATGGAAAACACATCATCTATTCTTTATGGGTTTTAGAATTTCTATTGAACCCCTTAGTCTTTTTCTTTTCAAAACAATTAGCTTGCTATGTGACTCCGACCTCATGTTCATCCTTGATGGAACAAGACATAATGTCTTAGTAGCTTGTAAATTATCTTATGGTGAATACCCATACAAGACATGTATTTAACCCAGTGAAGAACCTATAAAATTTACTTTTGGGTTGGATGAAAATTTTGAATGATTACCCCACTAGTCTTGTGAAATTATCCTTTAATGTACATAAAGATTCATTATCCATTTTCTTTAATTGATTGAGCTATTTCCCCATTTTGGTATGAAAAATATGAGGAAAGTATTTATTGAAAAATATGATTTTGAACACATTTCATTGCAATTATTAAATTTCATCTTGATTCCCTGTATTCATGAATAGATTCCATCATTGGTCCGCATTGCCTTCTAAATTATAAACATCGAGAATAACATTCCCATTCTCTGAACACTAATGGACGGAGAATATATTTCTAGTGGTACTGATAAATTTTTTCCAAAAATAGTGGATCAGAATTCCCAATGAAATATTGTGGAGGTTGCGTCATGATAGACTCAAAAAAATGTTGTACACATGTTTTCTCATATGGATGTTTATCATGATTCATAGAATAAAAAATCCAGGTGTCCATAGGAACAAGACACATCATTCTATCTCCCATATAATTCTTTTTTTCTAGAGGTCAATTTATTCATTGACTACCATAATCCCCATTAATGTAGTTCCTTTGGGATCTAACTATTAACTGAAACCAAAATCACAGAGCATGAAATAGTTATCATAATGAGGAACCCCATAATCCTAAAATTCCTTTATATGATGCTACATTAATTATCCTATGACACCATAGGTTTATCATAAATTATTCATAGGTATATTATATTCAAATCAATCATAATGGTTCATGAAGATTTTATGAGTTTCCAAAGAATATCCCCCATGTGTGTCAAACTAGTTGTACATAAGGACTTGTTGTTGTGTACCATATTACCTCGATTTAGGTGTGAAACATCTTATCAGAGTTGTTACTCCTAGTTATATTTATACTAGAACCATTTCCAACTATAGATTCGAGATAAAGATGTATATATATGAAACAAATCATTGTATCATTTATCAAAATTCTAGGTCATTTTTCTATTCTTTTCATTACCCTTATACTTACTCCTAATACATGTCCTTAGGTTTTTCACTCTGGTTTTTTCATTCTACATTCCAAAAGATAACTAAATTATTCTTTAATACCTGATATTATGACCCAGTGTTGACATATATTAACATTACATCACATTTATTGAAAAAATAAATACAATATACAAACAGTGACCCAAAACCCATATTAGTATACGGCCTTTGAAAACATAGAAACATGTCCACTCGCAAATAAGTGTGCTATATTATCTCTCAGTTTGATGTAAATGAAAAACACCCTTCTTAGACACATCACACACAATATTTATCTTCATAACCTATGGAATGTAACATAAAAAGTGGTGACCTACGATACTCAGTATGGGTGATCATGGGATACATTTAAGCATAAAAATGTGAATGGGAGAATGCGAATGTGAACCAAACATTTAACGATCAAAATGTGAAGATAAATGATAAGAGACAAGAATCATCGGATAATGTTAGAAAATTAATACAAAACCAATGATAAGGATATAATGAACATAATAATTGACGTCATAACAGAGGTATAAAATATAGAATTTTGGAAAACACATAAGCATATATTATGATTTACATAGCTTTAATAGCATTATAGCCAAGGCCAACATAGTGGAAAAAGAATTTTACTGAGCATGTTTCAATCCTCGTTACAGATCTATATTTCGAAAACAAGTTCACTCCTCCTTTACACCCTATAATACTGAACCGAGTTCACTCCTTTTTCCAACCATGAAAATTTAGTGTGATATAAATCATTTCCCAATGAATTTGAGAGTTATATAAGTATAACCCTTCTCATAATGAAATTATAAATACACGTGAAATAAATTCATAAAAAATCACATAATAACCCATGAAATGAACTGTGTTCCCCTAAAACGTAACCATATCGTGACATGTGGAAAAGTAATAGGTTTCATAATTATTTAATTGAACAATAACCTAGGAAACAAAGATTTTTTTATAATCCTGTAAACTATGAATGAAAAACAGATTTCCTTAAAATCATGCCATATATATTAAACCATCCATATAAATAATTTGAATGGAAATATTGTATCATTTCCCCAGAAATTCATGAGTATAAAAAATGGATGTTATCTTATATCTGAAATATTTTTGAAATATTTTTTTAAGTATTTTTTTGATTAAAATATAATTTTTCCAAGAAAAATAATTAGTATAACATATTTATATTGACTATTATTTCCAATCTAAATATAATTGAATAATTATAAATTTTTCTTGAAAAAGTTTTAAAACCATTATCCTTGAATCTTATAAAGAAGCTTATAAAAAATTAAAATTTCTTTTACAAGAAAACAAATAAAAGACAAATAATAGAATATTTCGAACATAATCCCCATATCAGAAAGAAAATAGAGACGAATATATAAATTCTAATAACATTAATAATAATAATAATCTTATAATAAAATCATGAGTAGTATATACACCATGAAAAACAAAAATAGTGGTCAGTATGGCAAGTTTCTCGTGTATATAAAAATTGAGATGAAATTCTCGTACCTTGGGCTTTGGGTATTGTCTTACTCATTCAAACCTCCTTTATAATAAATATTAATTTATTATACATATATAACAGAATTATTTTATTACATATAATATCATATATGGATTTATTATGGATTTATATTAACCTCTTCTTAAAAACTATATTTTAAGGTTTCACTTTGGGTATTATCCACTTTGTTTATCAGATGTATTTTCATTTGTTATATAATTTGAGATTATATATAAATCATGATTTATTCAATTGAAACAATGATTTAAATGACATTTATATTAAATATATTTATATTATAATAATCCATATAAAATAGAAGTATTTTTCATCCTAGACCAAGATGTTACTTAACGGGTGCCCTGAGCCCGGTGGGCCACATGGCCTCAATCACATATTTATGAACGCAGGTGGTTGCCGACTAGCATCGCAGACCTAGGGTGTTTCATTGGAATGATTATTCCCTCATTATAAGTGTGTAGAATAATGGAAGATATATAAAATAATTGTAAATAGTGGATACAATATAAATAAATAACAGAATCCAACTGATGAAATAGATAAACAAGAAGAACTGCAATTGTATCAACTTGAAAAGTAATGGTGAAATGAAATGTCACTAGAAAACTAGAAATAAAAGATATAAGACAACAAGAAAAATATTTTCCCATGTAAAGGAAAAAATTCTACTCCATGAATCCTAATATAGAACTCAGCCAACTTCTTTCATGCTCCACCCTACAAGCACACAATCAGGTATTAGAAGCTGCATGCATCCCTTTGTCAACATAAACATCCATGTAATCTACTCTGGGTACCAAATGATACCCGGATAGAGTGGGTGATAAATCTCCATGGGCCACCACCAACACTTTCTATAAAATCTAGCCCGTGTAATGGAATATAGCAGTGTGCAAGAATACTTATTTTATGTAAATAAAACAGTAAAATATAACTAAATTGCCATGTAACTACTTCATCCCTCGGCTAGTAACCTAAAATGTAACTAGCTCAATAATTAATCAATTAACATTAAATTTTAATAGGTCACATGTGGAATTCCCAACACTGACATCACCACATGAGTGTATAATTAGTGAAGGTCCCAAAACATAAAAAGGAAACCTGAAAATGATATCCAATGAGGGAATTCGAGCGTAAAAACCAAGGAAACATAATCTCATAGAAATCTAATAGAGTAGTATCTAAGTCTAGATAAGGGGTATGAGTGTAATCCAAGGATTGTAATCCATGATATTACAGAATATGGTGTCTACTGAGTCCAAGGTGATCGAAAAGGTAAAATAGGGTTACGCAAAGATAGGGCCCCTGGGCTTTCACTATGGAACCTACTAGTCAATGATGTATCAAAGTTATTTATATATGGTATCTTATTATAAAAAAGGGACCCAATAGTAGTTTACTAAGAATACAAGGAATATACAAGATCTAGAGTATTGGTGGGTATCAACATAAAAAGAATTATCCTTGAATCTTAATAGGGTTCCTGAGACCAAAGGTATTCCCCACTTAGAATCCACGGAGAGCTCGAGTCAGTCTATTATTATTTGATATTTTTATCATGTAATAATCATTTTCTTCACATATTTCATTCCAATAGTGTGGATGGTTAATGTAGAGTTGCAACCATTTATTTATCGGTCCATGCCTTGTCATCTATTAGTGTGGATAGGCCAAGTTGTGTTCCAACCATTTAATCAAGTATTTGTTAGCTATTAAAGATTATTAAATTATTGAGGTTCAATCCACTACCTTCTACCCACATAGAAGTGGGTATCATGGGTGTGTAACATTTATTTGATCCTTATAAAAATTCCATGTTTTATTCTTAGTATACATTCCATTTTACATTTTACATTTCTCATTTAATAAAAATTTGTAAACACTTACCTTATGTGGGTTATGTGGTGTGAATACATGGAATATGACATTATGAAATTATTTTTAACAACATGGCATTAATTATAAGGGGTATCAGCTTTAGAAAGATCAGGAATAGGCACAACCGAATGGTGTCTAAAACATTCCAAAACAATAAAACCCAATTATGGAATTACCTTCAAAAGAATGAGGATTGTTTTTTTGGTGTAACCATTAACAAATAATCCCATATTTGGAAAGAGCCTAACCCTTAAATTCGAAAGAGTATAATCACAGAATGTATATTTAAGAAACAATTCCCAAATAAACCGATGGGCTGCACAGAAACATTCCATAAATAACAATCATTATGGTTCTGTTGTAGACAACCAACTTTAGGGTTGTTCAAGCCATCTCCTATGGAATCGGCCCTTGATTTTCCTCAGATCGGAGTATCTCTATGAAAAAATTGAAAAATGATCACATAGAGTTTACTATGGTATGAGTGAAATAGGAGAAAAATGGCCAAATGGGACTTGAGTACTTACCATTGCGTATCCAACCTGACAAACAAATCATCAATCATGTGCTAGATGAAGGAGATCTCTTGATTCAATGCATGGATCTTCTAAATGATCCAAAATGATATTGATTTAGGTGAATCACACATAAACATGAATTACTGAGGAAGGGGTTGTATTAATAAGTCATTAAGGGCATTTTAGACATTTTATGCATGTTTTTATCTTGCAAATGGTTTGTCAGCACAGTTTGTCAAACTGTGCCCAAACCATGCAAGAAGGTTCTACCTGAACCTGGATGAAAGGGATTTTCACATGGTTTGGCTGCACAACCATGCTCAATCCAAGCTAGGTGACACTTTTTGGGAAAACACAATTCAAATAGTTAGGAAAACTGTGTACTAACTATGCTAAAACTATCTGAGTTGGCCAGTTTTCCAAACAAAATAGGTGTCTCGAGATCCAAACAAGCCCAAGAGTCCCTTAGAACATTTCCTAACTCATTAGGAATCTATTATTGGTAAAAATTAACGATTTAGACTACAAATTAAGAATGCATACTTGAGTGAAAAACCTGGTTCTTACAGTCTTCCCCATAAAAGAACTTTCCTAGAGTTCTCCTTCCAAGGGTAAGAAAACACGGTATGAGAACAAATATGACCACTGAGGACATATATCATTTTTCGTCATCGAAACATCATCATGTACTCATCCATGCTTCCAAAGCACCTATTTGAGATGGGAAGATATGCCATAGAGAGCCTTTGTGCTTCGGTCAATGATTCGTACTGGATATTCATTATAGGTTGCATCAACATATAACTCATCTTCCTCGAGATCAATGGTATGAGATAGGTATGTATGATATTAACAAAACATTGATACATGAAAGATGTCAGGCATGGGATAATACCTATGGGGTTGTATCAACTGATAGGATGCTTTACTGACTCACTCTATAATCTCAAACTCACTGACGCAATTAAATGACAACTTACCCTACTTTAATAACTGTTTATTCCCTATCCTGGGTGATACCCGAAGAAAAACTCTATGCCCAACCTCAATCCCAATTGTTCTTCAACGAAGATCTGCATAATATTTCTGTCTATACTGAGAGTAGTCATATAATAATTGATCAACTGATCCTATTCTGGAGTCTCTTGAACAAGACGAGGACCTAGTAGGGCCGCCTCACCTACTTCTAGCCAGCACAAGGGTGACCAAAATGGCCTACCATATAAGGCCTCAAAAGGCACGATCTAATTTGTATCTTTGAAACTATAATTATAGGAGAACTCTATAAGAGGAATATGGTTCTCCCATGAACCTCTAAAATCAAGGACACATGCTCGGAAAAAATCCTCAGAAACCTATATCCTCTATTCCGATTTCCATCGGTCTAAGGGTAAAAATCAATGCAAGAATCAAATGAGTTCCATATCGTTCTAAAAAACCTTCAAAAAAGGTGATCTTAAACATGAATCCCTATTGGAAAATATTTTATGTGGAACACCGTGTAGTCCTACGATCTCACCGACATAGAGTCTTCCCAACTAATCAATTGAGAAAGTCTCTATAATAATAATGAAGTGGGGTGATTTTTTTAGTTTGTCAATGAATACATAGATTTCATCTCTACCCATTAGAGACCTTTGTACGACTACTATGAAATCCATAGAAACATCTTCCCATTTCCATTCTTGGACTAGATGTGGCTGTAAAAATCCTGCAGGTATCTGGTGCTCTGCCTTTACCCACTAACTAGTTGAACACCTAGTGATGAACCATACAATATGATGATTCATCCCAGGACACCAATACTACTATCACATATCTCGATACATCTTCTAGATTTCAAGATGAACAACATACTGGGAAGTATTAGAATATTTCATAAACTCATCTTTCACATTAGCAGGATCCTAAATACATCAACGTAGATGTCAAACATAATATCGGTCCATAGACCAATCCAACTGAGGGATATATCCAGATATACTCTCAGTGAGAACCAAACCATCGGGATCGTTAAACTTCATACTCTATACCTTCTCAATGAGATAAGAGGTAACTGTTAAGGCTAATAGGTAAGACAGTTCATGAATGTAATGAAACTCCCGATGAAGTTCCTAAAAGAGGGATATTAACATTACTTCATCATTGGCATCATGTATGACCAATGTCTGAGTTTTCCGACTCAGTGAATGTACAACCACATTGAATTTTCCATGTGTATATGAAATCTCAAAATCAAAGGATTTTAGATATTCGACCCATAAAAAAATCAGTAGTTCTTTTCGCACTAGGAAAATATATATTTGATGCTCTTGGGATCTGTATACACCCGAAAGACTCACCCGATAGATAATGTCTCCAGTAACGTAATTCATGGAAAACTAATACTAGATCAAGGTCATGTGTCTGGTAATTTTTCATGTGTGGACTCAAATTTTTAGATCTGTATGAAAGGATTTTTCTTCCAGCATCAACACAGCTCCTCAGACAATGACATATGCATCACAAAAGATTATATAACATTTACCAGATGATGTAAGAATCAGAATCAGTGTCAAGGAAAGCCTCCCTTTCAACTCCTGAAATGACTTATCACAATATTCTGACCAGGTGAATATGACTCTATTCATAGTATTAATAGAAAGAAATGTTGATAGATGAGAAATGTCTTGTATGAAATGCACGTAATATCCAACGAGCCGAAATATACTCCTAATATCAAACACGTTATTTGGATACAAAGAGGAAACTATAACACTAACCTATTTAGGTTAAATATATACTTCTAATTCTGAGATAACATGGCCCAAAAAGTGGGCCTTTTCGATCCAGAATTTACATTTAACAAGATTGGTGTAATGCTGATGCTCTCTCAGTGTACTCCAAATGATCATAAGATGTTTGTCATGGTTGTTATGAGTGCATGAATACACCAAGTTGTAATCCACAAATACCACATCAAAAGAGTCCAATAGGGATGGAAAATCCTATTCATTAATGCCATGAAAACGTCACTTGAATTCATAAGACCACAAAACAAAACAAGATATTCATACAGACCATACCTACTACAGAAAGTCGTTCAAGGTATCTTTGATGGTCTGACTCACACCTGATGATAAGCTGATCTCAGGATGATCTTAGAAAACACATTTAATCCTTGGATCTTGTCAAAGAGATCATCAAATTGAGGATGTGGACACTATTTCATGACCGTCAGCTGGTTCGACCTTCTATAATTCAATCATAATAGCAATGTTCCATCTGCCTTTATAGCGAAAATCATGGCTGGAATCCTAGAGGATGTATTGGGCCATATTAATCCTTTGTCTTTATTTCCTCTATTTGTCGCTTGAGCTCTAGATGATCATTTGGTACCATCCTGTATTGAGGAATGAACACTGGAGATACTCATGGAAGAAGCTCTATTGAATACTCAACCTCTCTATTAAAATTTAATCAAGATAAGACATCTAAAAGAACTCCCTATAATGGTCATCTACTGAAGAGAAATTAGATGGAAGCAAACCCTGGGCACCCATGAAATCATTTGAAATCTGGGCAGTCAATCCACCTATCCCATGATGCTTTTCCCCCCTCTCCCCTCCTAGACATCCAACTCACCATTGAAAAGACAACTGATGCCCCTTTGGTGATGTAAAAGAAACCCTTCGACAATAACAGTCTACAAAGACATGATAGATTGATAACAATTCAATCATAAGAAGGACTCATATTCTATAAAATTGAGAAAAAATAGATTACACAAGAAAGGGTAACTTCTAAACCCAAGGGGACATTTCATTCACTAGCATATGTCGTCCGTCTATATTCCCAATGGTATATCAAGGATCATTACAACATAATGAAACATTATCTCTATTTCAAGACATTCCAAGATAGATATAGAAATATATAATAGTTTAAAGCGTCGGTATTAAACAAAGAAGTCAAATTAGTAGAGCATACATGAATAGTACATCATAATATAGATGGACCCAGAACATGATCATTAGGGATCAGATATAAGGCATGCAAGTGATCTGATCTACAGCCCTATGCAATAGATAGTCTACCTTGTTAATGAATGCTCTCAGGTCACTACTAGTGATAAGGGACTCAACTACCATGGCCACAACCTCCACCTCAGCCATAAATATCAATGCTACTCCTACTCCCATCTTGACGCGGTGAAAAAATAAATCACTCCTAAAGGTGGAGAAGAATCTCATCCTTTTCAACTCGAAGCTGGTGGAAAGGGCCTGTAAAAGCATTGATGATGACCCATATGGCCACAATCCAAATACTCCATATGGTCTCAATCACACTGGGGATTCATAGTCCCTATCATTCCACACCGATGACACGCTATATAGCTATAAAACATGATACTTTGTCTGCCACTGCCCAAAAAATATACCTAAAGGAATCATTTCCTTCCTCTAGAAGAACTACTGGCCTGATGCGGCACTAATCGTTTAAAAAAACGTACACACTCTGTCCCTCAGTTTACACTCAGAGATATGGAACTGATCAACTATTTACAAGAATGTATTATGGATAAATACATTCACCTGAGTTTTGATGGTGTACTGGAGCCCGTCCTCAAAACGTTTGGAATGAGATTGATCATCATTGGCTAGAAGCGGTGAAATGTGTGGTAAAATAGTAAAATGTGATGAATATTTTATATCAAACATAGAACACATCCCATGATTCATGAACTCTCTAGCTCTATCAGCTCTCTATTATTGAGGAATGAACTCATCATTAAATAAATTCTAGAAGCCAACCCCTAACATACCCTGATAACATAAATCCTTTGTAATAGCATCCCACCAACTCTTGGATGAATCATAATGACTGTATGTTCAATGCATGACTCTCCTCTATGAAGGAGTTTCTAGATGAAAAAATATGGACAATAAGGATTCTATCCAAGACTTTCCAACCAGCTATCTTCTATCCCTAAATGTAGAAGGATAATGATTCTAGAACTCACTGGTCATATCAGCCATTGTAGGTGCAACCCATAGAGCACCAATCATGAATTGTGTCATACATATGAAAAAATCCCAGACTTTGGCATCATTTCACTGATTAGGTACAATATTAATTGCCTCAAATGAAACTCCTAGAAGTAAGACTTGCTACTTAGGGTCTACCATGTCTAGGGCGTGGTCGTCACCACATTCCTGGTGAAAGACACATGGAAGTCGTGGCAACATTGGTCAACAAGTTCCAATCACACACATTATAAAAACATTATAAGTATGGAGATATAATCACTAGAAGAAAAAGACCTTATGAAAACTCATTACCCAAGTCATACTACCCAAAATACCCAGTTATACGGCCATCTATCAGTATCTTCTAAAGTTTATGATTAATTTCATATTGAAATTAACTCTTATGTTCACTCATTTACCTTTAACAAACATGAAAATGTAGGATAAGTATTTGCAACCAATTGATTTTAGATTTCATGATTCACATTATAATACATAGTCATTTCTTATGAATCAGTGCCCATACACCTACCACAAAAAATGACACCCATTTTCTTACATCATAAAGGCTTGACTAGGTAAATTACTCATTCCAAAACATGATGGACGATACACCTCCTGAATTGAGATAGGAAATCCCTCAATAGAATCCTATGTAATACAAGTACATGAAACTATCACAACTTCACTCAACAATCATAGGAATATCATGAAATGCAATGCAGTGAAATGCACTTATAGGGCATGTAAATAGGCATGACATCTGAATTTTTGGTGCCTACATTGATGCATGTCGCCACACTACGTGCCCTCATATCATTAGATTACGGGAGAAATAAATTCCCACTGACTAATAATAAAAAAACACCACACAACATGAGTGTAACACCCCGAGATTTTATGAAAAATATTCTTTTCATTAATGTATTATGTTGTACGCTACACCAAAAGGAGCATGCAAAACACGCATCCTTGACTTTCCTTGCATTACACGCAATCGATACCTTCCTCGATAGCGTTTGTAGTACGTAATACCGAGTTTCACTAAACAACGATATGCTATTTAAATATTATTAAAACTAGCTGTTATGAATAGTAATAACCACTTTTTGAAAGTTTGAAAATTTTATTTTTGAAAATGGACTTCATTTTTTGGATTCGGAATATCGAAATTAGCTTAGGGTGAAATTTTGGTACTTTTCGGATAACTTTCATATTCTGATGAATAGTGAAAATTACTAAATTTTAATTAAAAACAACTTTTTTAATAGAAATAATTAATAGTGATAAATTATTAATTTGAGTGTTTTTAAAGTATATTTAGAATATATTTTTACAATTTAATACAATGTTGGTCATTGGATTAATTTCACATTTAAACCAGTTATAAACAAGTGTCAATCTTTTGATAGTTATTATCTTTTAAAAACACGCTATTTGTTTTGACGGCGGGAATTAATTTTTAAATTTGTTAATGTAACTGATATGTTTTGAATTTGATAAAATAGACATAATTTTTGAATTCATAATATCAAATATAGATTAGGCCTAATTTTTTGTATTTTTCTGGAATCTATCATTTTTTTGATGAATAGTGAAACCACTAAGTGGTAGTTAAAAAAACTCAATTTTTCATAAAACATAAGTTTACCGCTTCTGTGAGTGGAATTTCGAAAATCAGAGAGACACAGTTAATATCAAGGACTAAAATGTGGTTCAAGGAGACGAAAATAATTTTTGGTGAAGAGTAACTTTTGACTTTTTTTTACCACGGTTAAAAGTAAATAGGGTAATTAAGGGTAAAAATGATATTATTATTACCTTAACACATGTCCTAATTCTATTGGATAAGTGTAATTGGACCAAAAACAACCTTAGGAATAAAATATGACCATTTAAGCCCACATGGATTAGATTAGGACATTTATTATTAATTTATTTAAAGAAGGGTTAAAATAGTAAAAATCAAAGTTTAATAAGTAAATAATTTTTAATATAGGGTTATACATAAGATAAATCCGACTATAAATATTTATTAGAAAGCTAAAACGATTTCATACATAATTATATTTTATTTTTAATTTTTATACAATAAATATTTTAATTTATTTGTGACACAACGATGATGTAGTAATTATCTTATTAATGAAATATTGACATAATTGATGTTATAAATACCCAAATAAATCAAATATGAGACTTTTTATGAATTCCAATAATTTTATAGGTTACTATGACATGTTAGTATTGATTTAATTAACTTTGTTCTAACTAATCATTCATTTATGAGTTTTAAAAAAATCAATTACCAAATAGTTTCAAAATTGACATAAAATAGTTCATAAAACAAAAATTATATTATTAATTGTTATTTTATTCCTAAAAATCTAAGGTTCGGCCAAATGACTTATATAAGGTTATATATAGTAATAATAAACAACTTGGGTTCCTTTTGTCTTATTATAGTATGATTGTTAACCTTATAGTGTAATAACAGAATAAGACACGGTAAAAGTAAAATTATTTAACTTAATGTTAAATCTAAATGATAAGGTTAAAATAGGAACCTAAACATGTATAAATTATATTGGATAAGAGGATTTCGATCCATCCCCACCTTAGCTTCGAAATAAATCAATTTGGAGCTATTTAAAACCGAATATGACTTTTTAATAAAATAATATTTTTAGTTTTCCAAAGGAGCCCCTCTCCTCCCTTATAAAAGGGCACCTCCTCCCTCTCTTCCTCACACCACATTGAGCCTTCAAGCTCGGCCAACCGCTACCAAATTCTCTTCTCCACATCCCTATAAACATCCTAGAGGTCCTGTTCTTCTTCAAAGACCAATTTTAGTGCCCTAAGAAGGGGACTCAAAGAGGTGCTTCAGAGAAGAGGTAATGCCCGTTACTGATTCTTTCATCATTATTTATTCTTCCACTTCTTCTTCTTTAGTTTATTCATTATGAAGTAATAACATCAGTATAAATAATATACTTATATGTTATTATATTTATGAAACATCCCTATTTCACCATCTATCCATCCTACGGAAAAAGAAATCATCGCGCGTGCGTACGTATGGAATACCGTCTCCACGCCGCGGTGTAATCTATTTTCCACCACCACCTTACTTGGATGGGTATAATGGTGTAAATAATGACTATATATGACTATTATAAAGTGATATTGATTCTGAAATAGTATACATACATTCCAATACAATTCTATGATCCTAGGAATGATATCATCACTCGTGCGTACGTACGGAATACCGTCTCCACGATGTGATGCGACTTGTTCTACATGATATTCATTGCATAATGATTATATAAATGAATTGAATGAATGAATATGATATATATTACACTAATACCATTCTGGAAATGAGTTATGTAAAACCTAAAGATAATAATAAGAATTTATTCGACAAGACATGCATAAGAACAAAAAGTAATAAACACCCGAATAAAAAGTAGTAATGAAATATTACTAATAAGAAGCTAAGAATATGACCATATGTGATATCATAAAAATAATTATGATTCTGTAATAAGTCAATGACATTATTTAAATCATTATACAGGAGGTTCGGACACTTATGAAGCAAATCGGACCTATGGTAAGGGAAAATCTCACAATCTCAATTTTTATCCGAGATTGTTTATACTTTGAAATTTACTAGGGTGTATTTTATCATCCACATCCATGTTTCATCAATATGTAATACTATTTCCATCCACCTAAAATTGTTTAAATCCATTTTTACCCTTCGTTGAGTTTTTAGTAAATGATATGAAAGGAATCATTTGTCATTTTTCGTACGAGGTACTTTTTTACATTTCCGACAAAAGTACGAGAAAAATGTTTTTTTAACTTATATGGAATGAAAGGATTTTTACAGTTTTATAAAGCCTTATTTTCATGAAGTTTCCTCCAAAATATTTCATTACTATTTTCAACAAAATCCTTTTCTTTTAAAATTTCATGATGTTTTGTGAAAAGAAATTGATTTTGAAGAAGAAAGGATGTTTTCCTCAAGAATTCATTTCAAGTGTTTTATCAAAACCATTTTTCATCTAAGATGAAATTATTTCATATGTGTATGTTTCAAGTATAACGACTCTATTATTTACATGGTTTCACATTCCTTATTATGAGATGATATCCATTTCTTTTATATGGATTATGTAGTGATGGGATGATGTTTATGAAACCCATTTTATTTATTGGGATATTATGAATGATGTATGTTTATTTTGTGGCACAAGTAAGAATGATTTCATTATGAGATGGGTGGGACCGATATCTCCCTCAAATGCATTGGGTAAAGATTTATATCTCATGAGATAGACATGGCTGGAACAACAAGTTAAACCAGTTCAGTAAAACAGGACTGGAACGAGGAGTGAACTCGATTCAGAAAGGGACGTTGTCCACTAAGATGGTCTTGGAAGAAATTCCATGGCTACTATGGAAATCATAACATGTGCTTAATGGATGCCACAATTACATTTTTTATTCCCATGATATTTTATCATGGTTTATGTTCCATTATGATCTATGCCTTATTTACTTCCATGTTTAATGTTGTTGCTCAAGATTTTAATTTTTAAACATTATGTTCATGTTTTTTAGGTTCCAATGTATATGGTATGTTTTGTTTTATCCATGCTTACCCTTACTGAGAATTTGAGCTCACCCTTTTTATGTTTTATTTTCCCCCAGGATAAAAAGAAAGGTTTTAGGTTAGGAAACAAAAACTGGAAGATCTTTATGGGAGATGTTGAAGATCATTCACCACGATTAGAAGATTATGTTCCAAGTTTCCAAAGACACTAAACTATTACGATCCTTGTGTGTCTATTTTTGTTATGTATTAAGTATTCCGCAAAAGTAATGTAATGTCAATGTACGTCAAGCTTAGGGTCTCTACAGTTGGTATTAGAGGAAAGGTTTAGTCAAACTTTGGAAACTAGGATGCGAAAACGTTAGTGAGATCCCTAGAGATATTTCTAAGGTATGTCTAGGGATGTACCTAAGGATAAGAATACGTATAGGATATAGTCCTAGAACTATGGTAACGATCATATAATTTATCCTAAGATGTTATATATTGAGGGTGGTCCCCCTTTATTATGTTGTTTTCCCTAGCATGATTTTTTCCTCACACTATTCTTTTTGGGTTTTAGACGATGGATGGAACCCGAAGGAACCGTGTTGATCAATGCAATGGACAATGCAATGATTGTCCTCCTGAACAAACAAATGTTATGGGAGATGGAGTGAAAAATCTTATTGCTATACTTACACAAGCTATGAATCATTCTGGACTTCCAAATGAGCAGAGAAGGGAACAATATTATATTGAATCCTTCATGAGGCAACGTCCACCTTCTTTCAGGGGGTCATCTGATCCACTTGTTGCTGAACAATGGATCAGTACCACTGAAAAGATATTTTAAGTTCTTCAATGTTATTAACATGATAAATTCATCTTAGCAGTATATCGTTTGGAAGGTGAAGCTGATCAATTTTGGAATCTTATCAAAAATACGAGGCAAAGAGATGAAATTGAGTCCATGGAATGGGACGAGTTCAAGAACTTATATTTCAATAAGTACTTCCCTTGTATTCTTCGAAGAAAGACGGAGAAGGAGTTTCTTGAACTAAAGAAAAAGAATGATGAATCTGTTGGTATATACGAAGCAAATTTTACAAGGCTTGCAAGGTATGCATCTGGATTTATCATCCAACCTGAAAGTAAAGTTGATCTATTCTTCAGTGGATTAAAACCAAATCTTCGAAGGGCATTAGCTATAAGAGACTTCAGTAGCTATGAAGAAATTGTGCGTTGTGATATCAAGGTAGAAATAGAAGTTGGTATTACTTATCCATCTCATAGTTTGGACAAGAAACGAAAGATGGAGTTCAATGAGAAATCTCAGAATAATGGTGAAAAGAAGATGAATGTTTCCTTATGCTCAAAGTGTGGAATGAAGCATGGTGGAGATTGTCTTAAAGGGACAAGTAAATGATTCAAATGTGGAAAGGAAGGTCATCGGGCATTTGAATGACGCAATGATGGGAAGAAGATGTATAATAATGCAAACAAATAAAGGGATACACAGAATGAACCTACTCCACTTCAATACTTCAATTGCAAGGAAATGGGGCATTATTCTAATAAATTCACTAATTCAAGGGTTAGTGATGATCAACATGAGCAACCAATTAAGGCAAAGGAAAAAAGGGAAGTCACATGCAATCACCATTGGAGATGTTGAATATGAAAATGATGTGGTGGAATGATTAAGTGTTTATGTAGTGGGATTCCAAAATAATGTTGTATATAGTATCGTTGAATATTGGAATATTTATGTATTGGTCTATTGTGGTTTTCAATAATTTTATGGTACCGGTAACCATGGAAAGTGATTGAGATATTTTTGGAAAAAGAATGATATGCACATAATGAAGGGAAAATGAGAAAATGAAATATTTGACAGTATTCGTGAGCTCATGATTGATATAAGGACTAAGTGATATCATGGATTGAGTATATAAAATTTTGAGGATTTTGGTATGTGGAGAGTGTTAACATTTAACTGAATTCATGTTTTCACTAAGGTTCAATGGGTATTCCAGAGAATACATGATTAAGGCCTTTGAATGTTTGGAATGTGACCAACAAGACATATCTTCTGATATATGGGGATCAACAATGGTATTAAATCTCTGGTAATCGTTTTCACTATATTATGAGAGTGGACTGCAGTATTATGGATAAGCCTAAAGATTCGAATGGATTATGTTGGACATAAGTTAGTATTGTTTAAGGATAGAAGTTTTTTCGATATTATTGATGGGATGTTATAGTAATATAGTTTTAGAAAAAGGACAACCTGCAGGATGGGCGACAACCCATCGCGTCGGACAAGGCTGTGGGAATCGAACCCACAACCGAAGTGCGACTGGCCTTTATCGCATAACACTGGCCTACAGGAAGTCACTATTTAGTAGAAACTAGTTTTATTATATTAAGAAGTATTATATATGAAGTATAAGTCCATTTTAGGAACCATATATCAATAATCTCACTATAGATGGACTTATGTATTTTTTGATAACTTTTCTAACCTTTTGTTTGAGACAGATGGAATGACTCATCATTCTATCACATGATCTTCTAACACATCATGAATAACAAATTCAACTTCATTTCTTTAAGAGTTGAAGCGGAAATTGTCCAAAGAATGACCAACGGTGAGACTATACTGAAATCACGAAAATATTTCTTCTAATTCCAATTTCATCAACTTTAGGGAAACGATCTTGAAAACCAAAAATGTTGTCCTAGTGCTCTTATATCTGATTAATCAGATGGTACCTTAGATCATCACAAATTTATGGATTTGTGATTTCTGGCTTTTCCATAGCCATTTTCTCTACCACTACCCATCAGAACATGATGGTTGGATTTCTCTTCCATATCCATATTTTCACCTATGTGGAAACCCAGTGATTAGTTTATTTGGGTAACCGTTACGTTTCATACTTTTGTTTTTAAAGATTGGTTTTGACATTCCTTTTTATGATATGGGTTTCTATCAAAGAAACTTTCTAATAGTAAACCATTTATAACCCGACGAATTTCGAGGGAGAAATTCATTTTAAGGGGGTTAGAATGTAACACACCGAGATTTTTTGAAAAATATTCTTTTCATTAATGTCTTGTGTTGTACGCTACACCAAAAGGAGCTTCCACAACACGCATCTTTGACTTGCCTTTCATTACACGCAATTGCGACCTTCCTCGATAGCGTGTGTAGTACGCAATACCGAGTTTCACTAAACAACGATATGCTATTAAAATATTATTAAAACTAGCCGTTATGAATAGTAATAACCACTTTTTGAAATTTTTTAAAATTTATTTTTCAAAATGGACTTCATTTTTTGGATTTGGAATATCGAAATTAGCTTAGCGTGAAATTTTGGTACTTTTCAGATAACTTTCATATTCAGATGAATAATGAAAATTACTAAATTTTAATTAAAAACAACTTTTTTAATAGAAATAATTAGTAGTGATAAATTATCAATTTGAGTGGTTTTAAAGTATATTTAGAATATATTCTTACAATTTAATACAATGTTGGTCATTGGATGTAATTTCACATTTAAACCAGTTATAAACAAGTGTCAATCTTTTGATAGTTATTATCTTTTAAAAACACACTATTTGTTTTGACGACGGGAATTAATTTTTAAATTAGTTAATGTAAATGATATGTTTTGAATTTGATAAAATAGACATCATTTTTGAATTCATAATATCAAATATAGCTTAGGCTTAATTTTTTGTATTTTTCTGGAAACTTTCATTTTTTTGATGAATAGGGAAACCACTAAGTGGTATTTAAAAAAACTGAATTTTTCATAAAACGTAGTTTTACCACTTCTGTGAGTGGAATTTCGAAAATCTGGGAGACACGGTTAATATCAAGGACTAAAATGTGGTTCAATGAGATGAAAATAATTTTTGGTGAATAGTAACTTTTGACTTTTTTTTACCACGGTTAAAATTAAATAGGGTAATTAAGGGTAAAAATGATATTATTATTACCTTAACACATGCCCTAATTCAATTGGATAAGTGTAATTCGACCAAAAACAACATTAGGAATACAATATGACCATTTAAGCCCACTTGGATTAGATTATGACAGTTATTATTAATTTATTTAAAGAAGGGTTAAAATTGTTAAAATCAAAGTTTAATAAGTAAATCATTTTTAATATAGGGTTATACATAAGATAAATCCGACTATAAATATTCATTAGTAAGATAAAAAGATTTCATACATGATGATATTTTATTTATAATTTTTAGACATTAAATAATTTAATTTATTGGTGACACAACGATGATGCAGTAATTATCTTATTAATGAAATATTGACATAATTGGTGTCATAAATACCCAAATAAATGTAATTTGAGACTTTTTAGGAATTCCACTAATTTTCTAGGTTAATATGACATGTTATTATTGATTGAATTAACTTTTTATTAACTAAACATTCTGTTATGAGTTTTACATAAATCAATTACCAAATAGTGTCAAAATTTACATAAAATAGTTTTTAAAACAAATATTATATTATTAATTGTTATTTTATTCCTAAAAATATACTGTTCGGAAAAATGACTTAGATAAGGTTATATATATTAATAATAAAAAACATGGGGTTCTTTTGGCTTCTTATAGTATGTTTATTAAAATTATAGTGTAATAACACAAGAAGACACAGTAAAAGTAAAATTATTTAACTTAATGTTAAATCTAAATGATAATGTTAAAATAGGAACCTAAACTTGTCTAAATTCTATTTGATGAGAGTTTTTCGATCCATCCCCACCTTATCTTCGAAATAAATCAATTTGGAGCTATTTAAAACCGAATATGACTTTATAATAAAATAATATTTTTAGTTTTCCAAAGGAGCCCCTCTCCTCCCTTATAAAAGGGAACCTCCTCCCTCTCTTCCTCACACCACATTGAGCCTTCAAACTCGGAAAAAACCTGACAAATTCTCTTCTCCACTTCCCTAGAAACATCCTAGATGTCCTGGTATTCTTCAAAGAACAATTTTAGTGCCCTAAGAAGAGGACTCAAAGAGGCGCTTCAAAGAAGAGGTAATCCCCGTTACCGATTCTTTCATCTTTATTTCTTCATCCACTTCTTCATCTTTAGTTTTTTCATTATGAAGTAATAACATCAGTATAAATAATATACTGATATGTTATTATAAGTATGAAACAACCATATTTCACCATCTATCCATCCAATGGAAAAATAAATCATCGCGCGTGCGTACGTACGGAATACCGTCTCCACGCCGTGGTGTAATCTATTTTCCACCACCACCTTACTTGGATGGGTATAATGGTGTAAATAATGACTATATATGACTATTATAAAGTGATATTGATTCTGAAATAGTATACATACACTCCAATACAATTCCATGGTCCTAGGAATGATATCATCACTCGTGCGTACGTACGGAATACCGTCTCCACGATGTGATGCGACTTGTTCTACATGATCTTCATTGCATAATGATTATTTAAATGAATTTAATGAATGAATGTGATATATATTACACTAATACCATTCTGGAAATTAGGTATCTATAACCTAAAGATAAGAATAAGAATTTATTCAACAAAACACGCATAAGAACAAAATGTAATAAACACCCGAATATCAAGTTGTAATGAAAAATTACTAATAAGAAGCTATGAATATGACCATATATGATATCATAAAAATAATTATGATTCTGGAATAAGTCAATGACATTATTTAAATCATTATACAGGAGTTTCAGACACTTACTAAGCAAATCAGACCTAAGGTAAGGGAAAATCTCGTAATCTCAATTTTTATCCGAGATTGTTTATACTTTGAAATTTACTAGGGTGTATTTTATCATCCACATCCATGTTTCATAAATATGTAATATTATTTCCATACACCTACAATTTTTTAAATCCATTTTTACCCTTCGGTGAGTTTTTAGTAAAGGATATGAAAGGAATCTTTTGTCGTTTTTCATACGAGGTACTTTTTGAATTTTCCGAGAAAAGTACGAGAAGAATGTTTTTTTAACTTATACAGCATGAAAGGATTTTTACGGTTTTATAAAGCCTTATTTTCATGATGTTTCATCCAAAATATTTCATTAATATTTTAAACAAAATCCTTTTCTTTTAAAATTGCATGATGTTTTGTGAAAAGAAATTGATTTTGAAGAAGAAAGGATATTTTCCTCAAGAATTCATTTCAAATGTTTTATCAAAACCATTTTTCATCTAAGATGAAATTATTTCATATGTGTATGTTTCAAGTATAATGACTCTATGATTTATATGGTTTCAATTTTCTTTATTATGAAATGATATCCATTTATTTTATATGTATGATTTAATGATGGGATGATGTTTATGAAACCCATTTTATTTATTGGGTTATTATGAATGATGTATGTTTATTTTGTGGAACAAGTAAGAATGATTTCATTATGAGATGGATGGTACCTATATCTCCATCCAATGCATTGGGTAAAGATTTATATCTCATGAGATATACAAGGTTGGAATGGCAAGTTAAACCGGTTCAGTAATACAGGACTGGAACGAGGAGTGAAATCGATTCATAAAGGGACTTTGTCCACTAAGATGGTCTTGGCATCAATGCCTTGGATACTATAGAAATAATTTCATGTGCTTAATGGATTCCACAATTACATGTTTTATTCACATGATATTTTATCATGGTTTATGACCCATTATGATCTATGCCTTATGTACTTCCATGTTTTATGTCATTGCTCAAGATTTTAAGGTTTAAACATTATTTTCATGTTTTTTAGGTTCCAATATATATGGTATGTTTTGTTTTATCCATGCTTACCCTTACTGAGCATTTGAGCTCACCATTTTTTTGTTTTATTTTCCCCCAGGATAAAAAGAAAGGTTTTATGTCAGGAAACAAAAATTGGAAGATCTTTATGGGAGATGTTGAAGATCTTTCACCACGATTAGAAGATTACGTTCCAAGTTTCCAAAGACACTAAACTATTACGGTCCTTGTGTGTCTGTTTTTGTTATGTATTAAGTATTCCGCAAAAGTAATGTAATGTCCATGTACGTCAAGCATAGGTTCTCTATAATGAGAGTCACCCAATGGTGAAATAATATTAACTATAATAGGAAATATAGAACAACAATTTCATTATGAGTAACTTGTCTTTTACCCAGAACATGGGTTCGTGAATCCCAGGCATGACTTATGACCTATTCCCTAGTGTTACTATTCACCTATCCATTATATCCAAAAAATCAGGAATGAAATGAAACCTCCTCTGATAAAACATCATGATGACTAGGACCTCGAATCCACTTAATGGGTTCCCCGAGCCTAGTGGGCCACATGGCCCCAAGTGCAACTTCCCAAACACTAAATGTTATAGACTAGCAGCGGTGGACTAGAGTGTGTCTGTGGGAAGACTATTCTCCATTATTAGAGTGTGGAATAATGTAAGAGATAAAAATTAATAGTAAATATAGGATTCAATATAAATAAATAGTGGAACCAAACTGATTCAATCAAAAAACAAGAAGAACATTAATTGTATCAACTGGACCAATGATGATGTAATGTGATGTCATTAGACAACTAGAAAGCATACATACAAAAAAATAAGCATAACAGGTTCCATATGTAATGTAAAACAAGATTACTCCAAGCATCCTGATATCCAACTTAGTTATCTTCTATCAATCTCCACTCTATCATCACAGAATCATGTATTGGAAGCTGTATGCTTCCCCTTTTCAACACCTACATCCATGTTATCTACTCTGGGAACCAAATGGAACCTAGAGAGGGCGTGAGATAAATATTAGAGGGCCACCAACCATAAAGTATATAACATCCTTCATGTGTAATGGAATATTGTATTGTGTAGGCATGTAAATATAAAATAAAGAAAGAAGTTCAATTTAACTAAATAACCAAGTACATGCTTCAGCCCTAGGCTGGTGTCTGAACATATAACCAATTCATCAATTAATAAATGAAAATTTAATGTTAATAGTTCACATAATGCTTACCCAACACCGACATCACCTCGTGATAGTATAAGTAGTGAAGGACCCAAGACATAATAAGGAAACCAGACAATGATATACAGTGATGGATTTCTAAGGTAAAAACGAAGGTAACATAAACTCCGTGAAGGCTAACTCAGTAGTATGTAAGTATAGATAAGGGAAAATATTGTAACCCATAGAGATAATTCCAAGGAATTCCATAATAAGTTGCCTACCGAGTCCAAGGTGGTCGACCAAGGTAAAACGGGGATATGAAAAGACTAGGTCCTATGTGCTTTCACCATGGAAACTACTAGTAAATGGTGGATCCATGGAGTGTATTAAATGTATCTGGTAAAAAATAATGGGACCCAATGGTAGTTTTCCAGAAATTCAAATAATAGGAAATAACCAAATTCTAGGTGGGTATCAACATAAGAAAACCGTAACATTGAATCGGAATGAGGCTTCTATGACCCAAGGTATTTGCCTCTCATAATCCATGGTGATAATGAGTCAGTCCATTTTTATTAGATATTGTTATCATGTAATAATTCATTTGGTTAACGTCATTCCTTCCATTAGTGAGAATAGTTAAAGTATATTTGAAACAATTTATGTATTGATCCATGCCTTATCTTTCATTAGTGTGGATAGTCCATATATCATTAAAACTATTTAATCTTGTATTAGTTAGCTATTAATGCTTATTAAATTATTAAGGTTCACTATTCTACCTTCCATTGACATGGAAATGGGTTTTATGGGCATGTTACCTTTATTAAATATCTTTTTACAAGGACATGTTATATAATTATTATACAACCGATATTACATTCCTTATTTCATATTTAATAATAATTTTTCAGAATTTATATTAGGCATGTCAAGGGGTGTGAATACATGGTGCATTAAATTCTTCAATTATCATTAAAAATAAGGCATTTATTATAATGGGAATCACATTTAAAAAGATCAAGAAATGTCACCCCTGAACGACGTCTCAAACGTGCTGAATCACTAAAACCAAATTCTGGGATAACTATTGACATGAGGTGGATTGAGTTTTGGGTGTAAAAACTAACAACTAATCATATATTTTGAATGATAATAACCATACTATTCTAATAAGTATTACCATTGCATGTTAATTTAAGAAACGTTTTCCAACGAAACTTGTGGGGGCCCCATTAACATTCCAAATACAACTAACATTAGTGATGAGTTATATACCACCCACCTTAGGGTTATATGAGCCTTCTACTATGGTATCGACCCTTGATTTTCCTTGGATCAGAGTGGATATAAGAAAAGGTAAAAAATACTCACATAGTGATAACTAGGTTGATAGAGAATGATAATATGAATTGCTAAAGAGGAATCATATAAAAAATGTTGCACATCCAATACGACAAACAGATGCTCGATTAGATGTTGGATGAAGGATATTGCTTGATTCCACGTTTGGATCTTCAAAATGATCCCAAATTTTATGGAACTAGTTAAATCCCACATAAACTCTGATCAGGGAGGAATGGGATGGAATTATCGATCATTTAAGGCATTTTCAAAATTTTACACAGCTTTTTATCCAGTGTGCAGTTTGTCCGCACTATTTGTCAAATTGTACGAGATGGTTCTACCCAAACCTGGAAAAAATGGGAATTCTCACGGTTTGGTTCCATGTTAAATCACAAGCCGTGCGAGATGCCATTTTCTTGAAAAAACTCAATCCCCACAGTTTTTCAAACCTAGTGCTAACCATGCGCAAACTTTGTGAGTTGGGTTGTTTTCCCAAAAAGTGGTGTCCTGAGCTCCAAACAAGCCCTGTACACCCTAAGAAGCAATGTTAACTCATTAGTAAAATATATTAGGTCCAATATAATGAACAAGATGTAAAATTAAGGATTTAAACTAGAGTGAAAAACTAGTTTCTAACAATGTATCAAATGGATAACATCTTTCATGGAACTGTAAGACGTATGTATGCTTGATTGTTATTTTCATTATATTGTCATGTTGAATGACATAAAGTAAAATAAACATATGTATATATATAATTATTATATTATCTTGTATATATAATATATATCATATATATTCACAATACTGATCCTTAATACATTCCATGTATTATATAAACGAATCGCATCACTTTGAAGGGGGGGGGGGGGGTATTCCACACATCCCCCAACAAAATTATTCTATTATCAAAAAATGGAATGTATAATGATATGTGATGTAAAATAATTATATAAGAATGAATAAAAGATAAATATAATATATAATATATAAAAATATTTTTAAAATCAATATTTCCTCCATGAGACGTGATGACAGAAAATTGAACAATCATCGCTTAGTGAGGCAATAGTTCTTCATACATGTAAGTTGTATGTTCATTACCAATTAGATTGATTTTTGCTTAATTTTATGTAGAAAACATAGAATTAAGACATTAATGTATATTTAGGATATTGTTTTTATAAAAACATGTAACATGAATATTTTGGGTGCTAAGAAAGAAAATAAACGAAATGAGTTTGATGGATGGTGTTACATCTTCATCAGGTAACATCTTCTAGTTTCCACCAAAGGGCTACCTTAGAAGGATTTCTTACCAAGGGAGTAATCAAGGAGGAGGTAAGGGATGGTGGGTAGATATATGGGTATTATTTTATCTTGATAATTTTTCATGAGCTGTGTGACAATGTGGGAGGAGAGGAGGCCTTTTATAATGTTGGCAAAGATGCATTTTGGTAATATTTTGGAAATTGGAAAGCCGAATGACATTTCTAATATAGAATGTGGATATAATAATGATCCAAAATGAAAAAAATGGGTTTTTAGGGTCAAAATATGTTTATCCAATGGATTTTGGACAAGTTTATAGGACTTTTTAGGTCTTAAGGTAATGGTTTATTCCCATATCAATATTAATTTAACCTTAATCGTTGTATTTAATTTTATTCACAATCACTAATATTTTGGGTCAATAACAATGTTGAACGTATTAGACAATATAAATAATTATAATAAAATATATGGAATGAATTTTTCTAGATTTAATATATATATTTGGAAGAATTTAATTTAATAATATATCCCTGGATGGGACGACAATGCAGGGTTTTAATGTAAAAACATTTATAATTTCCTATGTTATTATAGTCAATTTCAAAATGAAATTTATTACAATGTCCAAAATTGTATTGATTCATAAAAATTTAATATAATTAAACATGAAATCATACATAAAATATAATTTAACTATATAAAATAATTGGTTGAAAAATCTGATTTGACTTAAATTTATTCATTTTTCTCTATTTATTCAAATATAAAACTCCATAGAAAAATTCCAAAAATTCACCCTAACAAAATGTGTATTTTTCAATTTAAAAAATTTTGTATATTTTTATATATATTAATATATAAGAGTTCAAAAATTTAGATTTAAATTAGGGTTTCTATCAAATGGTGGTAAAATTACAGTAATAAAATTATGGGGTTTTATGTGTAAAATTTGGTATGTTCTTATCTTATGCATATAGAATTTATTATAAGAATATAAAAAACATTTAATCTATTATACTATTTATATATTATATTAATATCACTCTCTAATTCAAATTAATATATCTTATTATTATAAAATTTCTTTTTGATCATAAAAAATGTTTTCTCTCAAAATTTGGCAATTTATATTAAATTGGTTTATTGTAACTAGTAAATTATTTTTATATGTTTTGTAAAACAAATGATTTTAATATATAATAATTTAATAATATTTTCTTGTTTGGTAAAACATAGTGTTGTGTGCAATGTGTGATAATTCGGTGTGGTGTAAAAGGAATGTATGACATAGTGAATTGAAAAATATCAATTAAAATCAATTCATTCAAAAAAATGGTCCATAAAAAACTACGGGTGTTACAAAACCTCTTATTATTATGCATTGCCACTTGGGGATTACATATTGTGTCCTGGATGTTATCAGATGTTTATATATATGCAAATATGAATTCATAAATTGATTAGGTATATAAATGTATAAATTATAGTGTTTATATATAAATATAAACCATATGATAACACTTTAGATAAATTGTATATTAGGATAAAGAAGGTATTATTAGAAAAGATCCCTTGGAGGAACTTGATCCTAACATGATTACATTTATTTATTTGAAATTTTTTTCTATTGTAACATAGTAATTATTTTATATTCATATACTTTATTTGAATTTTATTTTTCTATTGGGTTTTACAAGAACATTATTCGTGCTGAGGATTATTAAAAAAATAAATCTCCTACATATTGGATAATTCGTGGATCATATTATATATTTTTACTCGGGAAAATGGGAGCTTATGGGCACAAAATATATTTTTTTATAGGGATTCTCAAGGTGATAGAACATTGAGATTTTTTTCATTACATTATTCATGTTACATATTCTCTATTGTATGTCTTCTGTTTATGCACTGTATCATGTTCTTGAAAGGTTATTTATTATTTTAATATATTTTTATTTTTTTATCATTATCCCTTAATATATTAATCATCTACTTATGTATATATATATGCACTATTGTGATAATATAGACTTGAGGGTATAGTCACCCAAACATTCCATCATTATGACCTCATTGCTAGTCATCATCCTCTAGATTATGGGGTGGGGAGATTGAGGCCATGTGGTTAACCTTCTTGGGGAACCAATTTATTGGGATCTAAGATTGTATGTTATAGCTCATACCACCATAGTATAAGATAAAATCAATATGTAAATAACTAATAAAATCAAACATAAAAAAGTAAACTATTATTAGAAAAAATAATAACATTAAACAATAAATGGAAAACCATATTACATATAACAATAAGTGTCACGAACCCCTCCCCACAATGTGTACCCATCCAGTGCCGACAATTAGAGAAGGGGGATAATGACCCCCAAGACCCACCTCTAGTAAGCCCTGAGTTGGCGACTAGCACCAAGGGAATAATAAACACACAAAGGGGAGGCATTACCCTCTACGAGAACATATGTGGAAGAGAGAGATAAGATATAAACCAACCAACTATAACTCAGAACAGAAATATAAAGGAATCCCCAAGTGCACATATGTACTATTATAAAAAAGTACTAGAACTGAAAGGGAAAAAACTGCAAATATCCAAAACAAAGTTAAACAACAACAACCACATGCCCGGACAGCTCCTTTAACCCCAAGCTAGAAAACACCAGACTAATCTCCCACCTGCACCAAGTGACCTAAAAACAGTTTCTATATATATTGGGTGAGTATAACAGTGTACTCAGTAGGATCCTACCTTAATCCTCTCGTGCAAATGTAATGAATGCAAGCTAAAGAACATTGAACAACATGTGAAACTAACTCATCACCTTAACAGGTATACTAAGTTCCCAACCTCATCCTGTCTACTCTAACCATGTAATGCATACAAGAATATATCTTATAATAAAGAAAATCAAGGGTACCCTGCTACAACTTCCCCACCGGTTTACCGCTTTCCCCAACGTCACATGACCAAAGCATTTCACTCCAAAAAGGCTTGCCCGCAGAAACCTCGGCGAATATCCACGACATACACCTTGTGCAACAAAACCACCACGTCCACATAAGAAATGTAACCAGGTAGTTTCTGGGAGCCACTACTGCTTGCATAACGTGTATCATACGTCGGTTATTATACTTTAAGCACTTATATCCCATACACCATGTAAGGATCCTCTAGCCATCATATCCTATACACGTTACACCTATAGTAGTCTATAGGGTACTATATCCAGAATATATGTGTTTGAGAAACCACAAGACCTTAAATACCTCTACAAAATTATATGGGTAAAACTAACAACTGTGCCTACCAACACATGTATATACCTAAAGAACAGAGTGGGGAAAAATGGGGAAGTCATCCAATCATCCTACAATAGAAATGGTGGGGAAAACATCCCCAGGGCACAGAATCCCCGGGGTGTCATTTTCCCTTATTGATAGGGTGGAGTAGCATATAGAAAAAATAAAAGTATAGAATATACTATAAATCACAACCACACTATGGGAATAGCCTAGTATTAGAATCAACAGTAGCTAATGTCTCTCAGAATCATGGATTCCACTTCTATGACTTTGTGTCCTATAAGAACAAATCCATTTAAGGAGATTTAATAAATTATTTCATACCCTTTTTACTAGATGAAATTTATGTTAATTAATTCTTTAAACATTAATTAACCATGAATAATTCCACATTAAATTTAATTACCATCACAACCAAAGCCCACTATCCCTTTAAAATTACAACCTCATCATTATGTTCCATCAAACTCCAACACCATGGGTTTACCCCATTTATTCTATTATTCATTACCGAATTACATTCCCACATTACCAGGAATTCTAAAAAACATTCTATTCTACTAAACACAGGGGGGGATAAAAACGGTGAGTAGTTGTGCTACCCGTCGAGTCTTTACTGCATATTGAAAGAGTGTAGACCCATCCGACCATAATATGCTAAACAGGGAAAGCACGTAGCATACCCTGCCCCTCTACACCTCTTTCGAAAGAAGGGTAAGAAAGACCAGCTGCATTAGGTGGTGGGGAAAAGTAAAATATATAATCAACCAAAAAGAAAAAGAAAGCGTACAACAAACACATCGATCCCATTCCATCATCCCTTGTGTCCTCCCTGACACCCACATGCATAAACTGATGCATCTCGCCACCCTAGGAATCATTTTCTACCACAACCAAAAGGCCTCCATGCCCCCACATATCACAAAATCCCACCATAATCCCATCACCACCTTCCTGCAAATAATTTTTTTTTCATTTTATATAAGCCAACTTATAGGTATCTGGTTCCCCAACTTACAACCACAGACACAAACAGATGAAACACAAACATCATACAACACAAAAACAACACAGTATTACACATCATAATAACCTAATTCATCTCCACATCCCATGAAAGAGTCATCTTCTCTAGTAGCTAATTCCCATTCTGGATGCCTCTAGAACCTTTCAATTTGAACCCCACTCCTAAGATGATCAAGAACAGATTTCTCTGGAGAAGCCTGCTTTCTCATGCTACCCTTTTTAAAATCCATAGTCACCTCACTATTCCGCTTTGAGGTGGATCTAGTTGGCATCGGTCTCGGAAGATAGGATTAATCCTTCCATGTTCTTCTTCATGGTGTAGCAGACAACAGTCTGCCAGCAATGGTTATCATCTTCTTCCCACTTTGAACAACATCGCTGAATTAGCGGATGATTGAACCGTTCTCATTTTATTTCCCTCCACCAACACTCACCCTTATGATTCCCACTCGGTTCCTCAAAACAATATCATTGCACCCAGATTTGTTCCCCGACCTCTGGTCTGGAGTGTTACACTCCATCGAGGGTAGGCGCCTCTCCTCAGTAGTAGTTTTTACAACGGGTTCAAATTTATCCCCTAGCCTCTCATCCATACTCTCCACCAAAGAACAACGCCTGAACACACTGGTGTTACCTTCCATAGTCCTGGTACCTGTTTTATGCCCCCAAGCAATCAACCTACTGGTCCTCCAATACCTCCCCTCCAACTGCAGCTGATTCACACCCCATACATTCAACCTACTAGCCCTCCAAAATCTCCGCACCACCATCACCTCATACAATAATATCCTCCTCCATGCCCGTGGATAACATGTCTAAAGAGAATGCTTCAAACCTGTTACTCAAGGATATAAAAGGATTAGCCAGTGGATCCAGGTATTTAGAATCCTTGGCCCTAGCCATGGAGACCTCCTCCGTAGTGTTGGAATCCCTTCCCTCCTCAATCTGCACTGAACCCAGACCGACCAAGGAAGAAGCAAGTATAACTATGTACTGTTGTAGCCTTTGCAGAACCCCAGAGTCCTTCATATTAGTCACAATGGAAGCCTTGGGGTCCTGGTCTCCCTCAATAGACACCTTATGAGACCCAGATGAAATGTTGTTCACTGCTGCACCAGAAAAAAGTGATCCCCGACCTTCATCAAGTGGAAATGCAATTCTCGAATCCAGATTCGCCATCACAACATTCCCTACACCATCCTCAGCGATCACAGAAGCAGGTTGCTCATTACGGTGGACTTTCCTCAACCATGACGCATATCCACCTCAGAAAAACTCAACCGAATTCCCCAATCTCTTTTAAGATCCACAGAAATAAGTCCAATTTTCGTAGACAACCCTTTGTCTACATCGATATTCCTCACCAATGGTAATCCAAACAAAATAAAAGGGATGTGAGACACATCCATTTCCACACACACCTGGGGGTTCACCGGATGGCGGACTATCTCAGTATGAATATCAGAACATAGGTGTCTCCCAACCAGATTTCCCAACATGATAATAACCGAAGGATTTTGAAACGGACGAGGCAGGTTCATTTACATGCCTCTTTATCCATACCAAACATTTATCAATTAATTCCAGTCTACATTCATTAACAATTCCCATCAAGAAAGAACAGCTAAACTAAGCAAGCATGGATATCACACTATCTAGAAAACAAGGGGAAATAACATACGATCGATATCAATTTACTTATCCTTTTCAAATATTTATTATGTAAATTCCAATTAGTTCCTATGGGATAAACCAGTATAACAATATAGTTTCACATAAAAGAAAATAGAAGTAATGAATCCCCTACCTCAAACAGTTCTTGACTTTCTTTATCCACACAATGAGTAACGATCCTCCTCTCGCGACAACTGCATCCACCCGAGGATTCCATGGTATGACGACACCAACTAAACCCCACGAAAAACCCATTAGAAGCATGGAGATTACATTATATAATATTGAAAGGAGAAAATGATAAGATGAACCCCAAAAGAACGACAAAAAGTCATACCTTATATCGAATATTGATCGATACAACTTGGTTGCATCAAAATAGAGCAGAACCATTCCAAGGAGGAATGTTTAATTATGAATCTCCTATTGAATAGAATGAATGGTTTAGAATGTCATAGCTGAGAAAAAATAGGATGAATTAGGGAGGAAAATATCTCATCCTTTTAGAAGATTTAGCAGAGAGGCTATTTATGATTCGCGTGATTTCCCACTAAAAGCAAATCGCATTAAACCATGTGGTTTGAACAAGTAAAAAATCATCACGAGCCTTAGGAATAATTAATATAGGGGTATGGCCTTTGAATCGGCCTTAAATTCCTTAATATAAGGCTTTAAAATCATTTTACCTTAATGGAAACGTCAAAGGGGTGAAATAGTAGGATGCCTGAAACACTGTTCACAAACTCAAAATTTAGCAAAGGAAATATAGGTTACTATTAGAACCTCACCATTCGAGAAACACTGTTGAAGAACTCAAAATTTGGAAAAGGAAAAAAAGGTCACATTTCGATGGTCACTTTTTAGGAAACACTGTTCATGAACTCAAAATTTGGTAATGGAAAGAAAAGGCCACAGTTAGATGGTCACCATTCTTGAAACCCTATTTAGAAACTAAAAATTTTATAATGGAAATAAAAGGTCACATTTAGAAGGTCACCATTCTGGAAACACTATTCATGAACTCGAAGTTTTAAAAAGGAATGAAAAGGTCACCATTCTGGAAACACTGTTCATTGGCTCAAAATTTGGCAAAGGAAAGAAAAGGTCACAGTTAGAACTTCACTGTTCTAGAAAAACTGTTCATGACCTCAAAATTAGGCAAAGTAAAGAAAAGATCACAATTAAAAGGTAACCATTTTGGAAACACTGTTAATGAACTCATTATTTGGAAAAGGGAAGAAATGGACACAATTAGAAGGTCACTGTTCTAGAAACATTGTTCATGAAATCCAAATTTGGCAAAGGAATGAAATGTTACCGTAAAACGATATCGATAGCAATTTTCACCAATGGAACTATTCATAGAATTGGATATTTAGAAAAGGAAAGAGAGGTTACCATAAGACGTTATTGATAGAATTGTTCACCGATGGAACTGTTCCTAGAATTGGAAATTTGGAAAAGGAAAGAGAGGTTACCGTTAGAGGTTACAGAGATAACTGTTCAATGATTCAACTGTTCATGTAAGGTTACCGATGACACTGTTCACCAAGGGCCACTGATGAAACTATTCACAGAAGGATACAGATGACACTGTTCACATAAGGTCACTAATGCAATATTCATAGAAGGTTACCATAGCACTGTTCACAACTGTCTACCATTGGAACTGTTCACTGAACTGGAAAATTGGAAAAGTGTTGGGGATAAGTCCCCTTGACCTCCTGAATCACCTCAAACACCATATTTTCTCAAAGGAATTGGACGGAGAGGTCCATTCTATTACTTTAGAAACCTATCAAAACAATCTCATCCCGGAGAATTCAAAACCCACATAAATTGAAAACGAAACGGTGCCTAAACAACCACCCACCGAGATACCTCTCAAAATAGAGAAAGACACAAAATCCACAAAGGGATCCATCTCATAAACATGAAAGGTTCATAACCACATAAGATACATCGATACATGAAAAGTGTTAAAAAAATTAAATAACTACGGGTACAGAGAATATATATGTGACTCACATTCCCAGGTACTCTTCTACATGCCACTATGTCGCCACAAGACACGAACCAAGGGGATAAAACACCCGAACATCACCTTCTCCTTACGGTCTTGGATCACCACAGGTTTCTCCTCAAAGGTTTCATCTTCATGAACATTGATATCTCCCAAATCGATGATGTGAGAGTCATCATGATGATAATGATGGATCTGTGATACATGGAAAACATCATGTATCCGACTCATCTATGGGGGAAGTGCTACTCAAAACCCCAAAACTCCAAAACGAGATAACACCTCGAAAATTCCAACAAACAGGGGAGAAAGCTTACTCTCACGACCAAAAATTAAATGACCAGAAAGGGTAGCCACCTTCAAAAAACACATGATCCCCAAAATTATACTCTAAGGCTATCCTTCTTTGATCAACATATTATTTTTGACGATCTTGTGCTATCTTCTTCCTCTCATGAATCACTTTAACCATCTATGTTGTATTCCACAATAGTTCCGGTTCGAGAACTGCTGACTCTCCGAACCCAGTCCAGCATAACAGAGAATTGAATGGTCTGCCATTCAAGGCTTCAAAAGGGGAAATACCTATGGTGGAGTGAAATAAATTATTGTAAGTGTACTCCACCAAGGGTAAGTGCTTCATCCACAAACCTTCAATATCAAGAACACAAGAGCGTAACATGTCTTCAAGAGTCCGGATGGTTTCCTCTGTCTGACCATCAATTTGTGGTTGAAATGAAATACTAAGGAATAGTTGAGAACCGAATTCATATTGGAGACCTCTCCAAACCCAAGATTTAAAACGAGGATATAGATCAGAAATTATCATCCTTGGGACTCCATGAAGTATCACCACAAGCTCTAGATACTCCCTCGACAAAACATCTACTAAGCATGACTCCTTGATCACTATGAAGTTGGAAGATATTGTTAAACGATCCAATACCACCCTAATATCATCATGTCCTCCCAGGTCTCTAGGTAATCCAGTAACAAAGTCCACTGAGATATCCTCCCACTTCCACGTAAAAATATCTAATGTCTCTAGAAGTCCACCAGGAACATGGTGTTTGATCTTCACCGTCTGTAAGACCAAACATCGAGACCCGAACTCTGCAACTCAACAATTCAACCCAGGACACCAAAACTATCTCCTCAATGATCGATACATACTTGTCACACTAGGATGCACTGCTAAAGGTGAACTATTAAACTATTTGAGAACCAACTCATGTATCGTTAAAGGATTAAAAACCATTCCATGATTCAACACTCTATCTTGGTCGTCCTCAGTCCAACCATTTGGGGCCTCGCCACAAACAACTCGGTCTCTCCAGACCTCCACCTCAAGATCTCACAACTGGGACTCTTCCACCTTCTGCATCATAAGTGATTGTACCTTCATCTGAAAAAGACAACCTCTACCCCCAAACATCTTCCATATCAAGATGAAATGCTGATATCTCTTTCATTACTCTCCAGGAATCACCAGATTAACGCACAACAACACTATGTGACTTTTGACTCAACGCATCAGCAACTACATTCTCTTTTCCTGGTGCATACAATTTTTCAAAGTCATATTCATGTTATAACTCAATCCACCTATGCTATCATACATTATAGTCATGGTAGGAGAAAACATACCAGAAAGTATTATGATCAGTTAAAACCTCAAAGAGAACACCAATGAGGTATTGTCTCCACAACATCAGAGCAAAATACATAGATACCAACTCAAGATCTTGTGTGGCATTGTTACGTTTATGGGGACCTAACTGTCAAGACCCATAAGAAACAACTAATCTCTGCTGCATCAGAATACAACCTAACCCCTGATGTGAAGCATCGTAAAAAACTACAAACTGAACTACCTCAGCTAGAAGACAAAGAACTGGGGAACTTAATAACTTCTCCTTTAGATACTCGAAAGATTCATGGCACTGATTAGTCCATATGAATGCCTAATACTTCCTGGAAAAAGCTATCAGAGGAGTCACAAATTGTGAGAAATTGGCTACAAACCTCCTATAGTATCCTGTGAGACTAAGGAAAATTGGAAATGTGTTTGGGATAAGTCCCATTGACCTCCTAAATCACCTCAAAAACCATATTTTCACAATGGAATGGGCCAGAGAGGTCTGGGACATTACACTATGTCCATCTCGAAAATATAAGGAATATAAAAAAATAATTTATTAATCTTATGTCAATATATTCAACCCAAATCATATGTATTAGAAACATGATTTTGATTTCATTTTTTATTTCCCTATACATAAAACCTACTTGTACATCCAATGATTATATGCCACTCTACCTCAGGATTAGAAATCTACATAAAAGAGGTAATTTATTGTTGGTATGGGTAAACTAATATGTACTAGGGTAGAAATTATATAAAAAAATAATGATATATTCTATAAAAAATAACGAATATAGAATAATTAAAATGTATTATGTAATTAAATGTTATTTATAATTAGAAAATGATAGATGAAATGATGTAATAATATAAATAATTACAAGAAATAGTATAATATATATTTAATATATATTTAATTAAAAAAATGTATAAATATTTGAGACACTGTTTTCATGAATAAACCACAACTATAAATATTATCTATATTTACCCTAAGAGACTATTGTTTTCAAACTTCTTGTGGAAAATTTCATCACTAGCCTAAAAAAATTCTCTTTGTATCCCCTAAGGTGAACATACATAGTTTAAGAAAAATAATGTTTAATATTACTATAATAGGTCAATAATTTAAAACAATACATATAGTAAATTCATTTATATAAAGAGGTGATATTTGATGTAAGAATTATAGAACATTGTGACCATCCAACATGGCATACCCTATATCCACAACGAAAAACAATGAGGAAGATGGAGAATTTTATATATTAGTATGTTAAGGTCTGTTTATAAGTGACAGTATTTAATAAAAAATTAAAAATTATTCCTAAAAATTATTTCTGTTATAACCAGGAATGGGTCAATTTATTTTATGGTATATTTTTATGAAAACGTCAAATCATAAAAATTATCTTCACTGCAATAAATCATTATCTAGTTTGCATGAGTGATATATATAATATATTTATTCAAAAATTATAAAAATATTAGTTTATTAATATCTATCCCATTAAGGAAGATACCAATATCAGTGAACAATACATTAATATTTTTACTAGAAAACCTAATGGTTTCACAATATATTGACAAACTCTTCAATAATTTGACGTTATTTATAGAACAATATACACACAACAATGAACAGAATTGAATAGTTAGTGTTTATAAAATAAAATTAAATATATAACATATACTTAAAATTTAATTTAATTATAAAAATTGTTAAATAATTAAAATAAATAAAATGTTAATGATACTTGGATAAAAATTGATTTGTTTCAGAATACTTTTTTCTTATAAATTTTACTAAAATGATAAATTTATAATTAATTGAGGATTAATTTGAAATAATTTACTTCATTATATAGTTTATCATTTCGTAGTTAACCTAAGGATAGTTTTTAATAATTTACAAAATTAGTAGGTTTTTTGTTAAATAGTGAAATCCAATGATTTGAATAATAATTTAACATTAATAAATTAATTATGAATTAATAATTATATAAAAAATATGAAAACTTTTTCTAGGTAGAATATATTTTCAATGAGAAATAGAATGAATTTAAAACAATTATATTTAATTTATGAACCATTTTTGGATTTTTGGAATATATGTTATATTTTATTATTAAAAACTAAATTATTTAGTTTCATTATATTTTGTTCTCATAATGATATATCAAATTTTTTATTTGATTAAAAATAATGAAAAAAATAATTTCTTCCATAATTTAATGAATTTCATAAACATCGATTTTACACATGCTTTTGGTGTAAAACTATTTTATAAATATAAATAAATTTTTTCACTAAAATGGTTTTTATGCATTTTGTGGAAGGATCATAGAATAAATGTTTTCCAGCCCTAGTAATTGAATAATTTGGAATAGATTCTATATTTTCAATCATCATATTAAAAATTATGTAATATTATCAATATAATTTTTATACATAATGAATAATGACCATGGTAAAAATCATTTCACTATAGTAATTGTTAAAATTATTAACAATGGTATTTAACATAGAGATAAAGAATAATCTTTGACCAAACCATATCAAAATACATTTGGTTGATTATATTTAAAAAAACCAATTATATATTTGAAACATTTCAAATATATTTCAATTTTTATATGAAAATGTTTGTCTATTATATTAATGATAATGGTGTTTACATGGGGGCCACTCCACTCAATTTTAAAAGTGAACCTCATACTCTGAGTTTTATATAAAATGAGAACAACTAAAATTAAAAGTATCTAAAAAATAAATTCATGAAACCCTTATACATAACATATTGGTTTTGGTCTTCCCATATGACCTATACATAAAGCATTCACATGTTTTCTACAAGGGATTATTCGAGGAAGATTTATTTTGTTCTTACTCATACATTTTTAATTTCATTCTTTTTAGACCACATCTACCAATTTCATAACAATATTATACTAATTAAGTCATTACCATTACTCTAATTTTTTTAATATTTTTTTACATCCTTCTTCAATATCCATTACCTAAAATTCTAAATTATATCATTGATTATTTATATATGAAAACTACATTCTCAATAATGCAACATAAACAATTTTTCACCACCACCTCACACAGATGACTATATTAATGAATATAATTAATATATATGATATATATGATATATTAATTATTTAAAAAGATAAATTTTTATTTACTATATTTATTTCAATTTATTATGAAAATAAATCATCACCCATGTGAATGTGTTGCATAAAACCACCACGGTGTGATATAGTAATTTATTTTATCACCATCCTCCATTGATGGTTATAAAAGAGAATATAATAAACGAATAAATATTAATATTTATTTTTATGTGATTAAAAATTTAGAACCCTTATAATGATAATTTAAAAGAACATGGGGGTTAAATCATGGAGGGAAAATGAAGAATTTTACACTACAATATATATAGTAATAATTAATTTTTAAAAAATTCGTGATAATAAATTAAAATGGAATTACATATATTCTGTTATGTATGAATTTTATTATGGTATTGATTAATATTATATATAAATATTCTTCTCGTATATGTTAATAGTATGTATAAATTTATTGAAATGGTTTTTATAGTGAGTATGATGAATGTTGATATATTAGTTAAGTGTTTCCTAATCTAAGTTTCCCATCATTGATATATGATCTATGTTTAACACCACAATTATTTTTTGTCTTAAATATAATTAAAATGATTATATTAGTGTTTTTAATAATATAATATGGAGATAAAATTCCATCTATAAATATTTCATTCATCATATTTTTTTCAAATGATATGAAAAATTGTAAAGCTTTATATTGAAATAATGATTTTTTATCAACATTTTATATTTTTCAATTTAAACTATAGGAAATTATCTTTTTTCATCCCTCTAAACCCCATATATTTTATCTTACATTTTATATTTATAGGGGTTTCATATATTCATTTAATTTACCCCATATTGGAATTAGAAAAATAGAAACAATATAGTTAATAACATATTTTATTATTTATCATTTTTTATTAGAGTAATTTTCTTCTATATCCATGTTATAAATAAATTAATGAATATTTTTATCTAGGAAAATTCTTGAGAAATTACATTTAAAATTCATATTTATTTTTTTCAAAAGGAATATAATTCATATATTCATATAAAACATGTATGAATCAATTATGAAATTTAGTATAATAGAATTGAAATACTTTTTTTAAAATACATAACATATAAATGGAATGTATAAAAATATTAAACATTATTAATTATTTAAATTAACTTAATAGTTCTAATATTTAAAAAATTAAAATCCTACCATTACTTTTTTTGAATTTTTAGATTATCAGAAATATCAAATTAAATTGATGTGACATCTAGTTTTTCATAGATTAATTATAATAAATTTGGAAAAATTAATTTTCATTAAATTAATATAAACATGGAGGAGGATTTAGTTCATAATTGGTGGAATTCGTCAATTTCAAGACAGAATATTATTTTGGTCAATTCATGGACCCAAATGGATATTGGTCATAGTGGAAATGAAAAATAGTCCCAAACCATGTAGGAATTTGACTGTGATCTCAATGTGATTATGGCCATTGGTTGTACCATGAGGGTTGGATGGAAATGTAATAATTTTTATATAAATTTTATAGTCAATATACTTGAATAATATATTGACACCCAAAATTATTCTCAATATACCTAGCCCATATTCATGAATTAAATTGGAAAACTAAATAATACTAATGAAGAGGCTTAGTAAGTGTCCATGAAACATGAAAAATGATTTATACATGATATTTTCAAGATTTAAAAAAATTGTACATTATTGGATGGGTTCAGGGTGGATAAAGGTTATTTGACAGTAAAAATCATATAGTAATTGGGAAGGATGAGAAATGTTGATGTTGATGTATGTAAGGGAACTGATAAAGCTTCCAAAAAATAGCTTTATACTGGTACTGCATTACAAGGATGTAATTTTAGAGAAGTCTGTAAATGAAAATTTACCAAAATGGGAGTTTGATAAAAACTATATGTTAGATATACAAATGAATATAAATGTAGATTAATGATTTTGGATAAAAATTATGTTATCTTTTCTCATTGAATTAATATATGGAAAATCTTTTTTTATGAGTAAAATTTGGCATGTGGTAAGATATATTATCATTTTTCAGTCCTTAATAAGGATTAGAAAGAAATGGAAGTATCCCCTATCCCCTGGAACACATACATGTTGCAGGATTAATCATCATTAAAATTTGGAGGGAATGTCACTATAATTTTGAATATGGATTGATTTATTTCACATGTGAGTTTTTTGGTTTCCCAAATATCCCCTTTTAGATGTTTTTTTTGAATAAAAATTTTTTATTGTGGTAAATGGAGTGGGGAGTGAAACCTATGCACTATGGAACTACATAAATTATTTTTATTAGAAGGGGGTGTGAAATCTATCCACTATAAGACATTTGTTTTCAATGTTTATAGGAATGGTGATTAAATCCTACCAATTATGGGGCATAGTCAACTATCAAAGAATCTAAATAGATCCTTGATATTATAATATATTTTATATTCTTATGTTCATTCAAAAGTCATATATCTTAGCATAATTATATTCTCTAATTGATTGTGATTGATTATTTATGATAATTGGAAAATATATAATCATTATTTTTCTTTGAAAAAGCCTTGTTCCATGAGACATGATTTATAGTATAATACATCTGTGTAATGTATTAATATTTTATTAAATGTATTAGAACCATAATAATAATATTTTTTATAATTAGGATCATCAATCTATATATACCATGTTTAACCTTTTTGAAAATAATATATCACCCTATCATTTATTTTTATTTTCAATAATGATTTTTCCATGTAGGATATGTCTGGGATGGTACAGTATGAGAATAAAATTTTATGATATTTTGAGGATATATACGGAACATATTTTTTTTGTTTATAGTATTAAAATACATAAAAACATCTCGATTATTGATCATTTTTTGTTATGATATTTATTTAATGTTCATATAAATTGATAAAATATTTATCTAAGGGATTCTAATTCCACATTGGTTGGTATCAAAGTATTTTTTTATAATTTTATATGATTATGATAAGATACCATTAATAGCTTATAATAGGATAGTTGGGTAATAACCCAATATGTATATTTTTAATTCCAAATAAGACATACATCACACCTAATATGATGTTATTGAGGGAAATTCATTGGTTAACTAAAATTTTATTTACAATAAATATGAGGGATTTTAAAAAAAATTATTTAATTTTATGGAAAAATGGATTCATAATATATTTTCATAGTTTCTATCCTCATATAAATGATTTCCATAATCATATGAATGCCCTATCATCATTGACACATAATACTCAAAATATGATTTATAGATTTAGTGAATAAATAGAACCAGATGGAATCATTTGAACTACAATTGATATGACAAATGAAATGGACCAAATCACATGAAAAATAATGGATTATTCTTTATAATAAACTATAAAATGGTTATGGAAAACCAACTCTATGATATAAAAAATAATAACATAAATTATGTTATATTTCCAAATTACACATACATGTCATGACTCGTCCTCGGGGCTCGTGCTGTGACTATCCCAAGCCTGCCTTATATAGGTCAGGGGCTCGCGACTAGCACCAAAGGAGAATACCTGATAAAAAGGGAAGGAATTGCCTTTTAACTTGTAACAGATGCATAGTTTGAACACAAGAAATATAGGCAACAAGTACTAAAATTGAAAAGTAAGGTGTGCTGAAAGTAAGTGGTCCTATATACAAACCCAACTGAACAAAAAGTACAAGTATAAGTTAAAAAAACAGTTCCTGGATCATCCACCGGGGTATCCTACCTGAAGGGTAGTTACAGAACTCGAACAACTCATCCATGCGGTACGTCCCATCTAGTCCATCTCCGAGCATCCTCCTTCTGTCACCCTCAGCCTTGATCACTGTTGTTTGTCGTCTGCACAGAACACAACAAGGTGCGGGCGAAACCCGTGCAAGGGTGAGTATAAAAATACTTAGTAGGTGACCCCGAGACCACCAAATGACTCCCAGAATCCACAAAGGATAATCCACAGTAGAAAGATAAAATCATGAATTATCAACCAACCCTACTTAGTTATATGCCCATACATATACCTAAGTTACCAGTCACAGTCCGGATCCAACTCTTGAGCCCAAACACAACCCAATTCACAAAGGAATTAATGTCAAACACCATGATGATAATGGTGGAAAGAAATGACCCACTCACATAGGTATACGTCTTTTGTAGATTGAATGAGATGATCAGATGTAGTCATTGAATCATCCAAGATGTCAGACCCAGATAGGATACAATACCAGCTAAGCTGTCGGACCCACAAAGGATACAGGACCAGCTATTCTGTCGGACCCACATAGGAAAAAGGAATAGAAGTCAGAACTGTCAGACCCACAGAGGATCCATGTACAGTAGTCAACACTGTTGAACCCATGCAAAATTCTGGTTTAGTATTCATTGTTGTCGAACCCACGGAGGATTCCGGTACAGTTTCAATCGCAGTCGCAGCCAGCCCTAGGGTTCCCGCACATAGCACGCTCGATTCCAGTAGGGTCTGCTCCTAGATCCAAGTTTCTATACATAAAAAATCACGAATTCATGAGTTGATGTATCCTGTAGTTCTGTCTCATCATAAGGAACTCAATGCGATAGACGACGCATCAATCAGACGCCTGGTCTGAGAGTTATTGGCATTTCTGTTCCAGTGGTCGGACTGGATTTACACTTGCACCAAACCCGGCCATTTTCCAAAATTTTCCTAAAACCGAATTAGAGTAACTAAAAATAACCTCCTAATCCCGAGGGTCCCAGTGCCGCAGATAGCACGTCGATCGGACACGTGATCTAGGAGTTATTTGCATTTAAGTGAAGACGGGCAGGGCCCGTCAATCCTAGTGGGCTGGCGGGATGGCCCGACTCGGCTCCACGGGTTTGACCCGGCTGGAGGGTCAGCCCTGGCCCAGTGGTGCGCGTCCCACCTGGGGACCCGACCAATGTTGCGGGCCGGTCCGGTTCTCCCGGCAGTGCCAAGTGGCGAAGCCTCCTCCCCTGCCCCGCGCACGTGACCCAGGGTGTGCGCCGCAGTTCTTCCCACGTGGCGCCTGCGGGCACGACGATTCTCCTTCCTAGTATTCCATATTCGTCCGGTTTTTTAGTCGAGCATCCCACAGTTGTGGGACACGGTCTTCTTCAATGTTGGAGGAAGTAGAGCTCTTTGAAGTCGTGTTGACACAACGCCCTCGGTGTACTTCGTGGTGGCAGTGCTTCCCTTCATCACTATGGTTGTAGAAGATAGAAAATGTTGCTTCACGTTCTTCAGTGACATGGATCTTTCTTTGTCGAGAGGATGGTGTTCTTTCCAGGATTTCTCCAAAGCTCTGCAATGATTATTCCAACCCCAAAATAAAATATTCTGTTCACTTATTTTAATGTTGGCATAATACATTTAAATGAATTCAAACACTCCAATTAATTAATTAAGTTGGTTCGATTTATTAAATGCATAGAGTTGGAAATAATTCCAAGGAATTCAATTAAATAATTAAAATGGTTTGTTGGCACATTAAAGGGAAGCTTTAGAGTTAAAGGGCGTTCACGGGGAGTTGAAGAGTTTTATGCTCGTGTGGGCCCCACCACATAAAATCCTCCCATGGGAGGTTATGTGGGGGTGGCCCCCACCTCCTACTCCCCCTTGGTGGATAAAACCACCACATAAATAAAATCATGTCACACATAATTTTTATTGAATTTATTTAGAATCCCTAAAAAAATAACTTCCACTCTTGATAAAAAGAAAATGTGGTAAAGGTATCTTTAACCGAATACTAGCACTGTGAGTTTATTGGTGTCCTGGGATTTCAATTCCGAACACCAGTTCAAAAGATAAAAAAACATGCATGTACGTTTACTAAACGTACCTGAACAAAACTTCATAAATTGATTCTAGGAACACCGGACCTCAAAATCAAGCGCCATCGGAATCTATGTACTCATAAAATTCCGATGTAATTAAGAAAATAATTTGCACAGGATTTCCGAGTCTTTACAATAAAAATATGAATTCACTATTTATAAAATTATATGACAACATATTTGTTCCATTATTGTTCCACTTAAAAAATCACGTAATTGTAAGATCCTAGTCATTTTTTGGAGATTTCATGGGATTTTTTAGACGTATTATTTTTCATCATTTTGATTATAATATGTTTGGGTCTTGATTTATGTGAATTTGGTAGAAAATTATATAGTTTTTAAAGGATTTGAGGAATCTCATTGTATAATCACTATTAGTTTATAGTTATACAATGTTTTGATTGGGGTAGCATGGACTGTGCATGTTTTTCACATGGTAACAAAATTATTAAATGGGGGTCACATGGTTTTCGAATGATTAAACTGATTATGGAGAATATGTGTGCCTCTAGGATCATGGTTGGGATCATGGTTAGTTTTAAACATGATAATTAACAAAAAACTATTACCATGAGAATTATACTATCGAAGATTGGTTCTAAAATATGTCGAACCCCAATATAAACCCCAAATCGATCAATTTTAAATCCAAATATAATTCAATCATTTTTAGGCTTCCAGACACTTTCAAAGGCCTAATATCATAAATTTTTTGACATTTGAATCCTTTTGGTAGATATTCTACTCTTCAGGTAAGTGGTTTATTCCTGATTCATATACCATCTCTATCTTATTCTTCTCCCATTCAATTATTGTTTTGTTATCCTATTTTTGTAGGATATGGATATACAAATTTTGAATATAGATATATTTTTATTAGATATAGATAATGATTTATCTGAACTTTTTTCATTTGGCCATGCATTTAGATTTTGGATCTACACCGTGTTAATCATTGAGTCCTTGATTTATTCACATAAAATTGTGGATTTTAATGAGGCAATTTCCTATCAACAAATTGCGTTATGTGGCATATTATTTAAACCCCATATTATCATATCAATTACATTTATCTAATCGTATAATTTCTATAGTTCTATTAGCATTGAATTTTGAAATTGAAATAATTATTTTTGTTAATTAATTAATTATATTATTTCAAATGAGGGGTAATTAGTTATTTTAATTGGGATAATAAATTGTTGAATAAATTATATATATATTGAATTATTTGAATTGAGATAATCATTTTTTTAATTAATTATAAATACATTAAATTAACTGAATTGAGACAATTAATTATTGAATTAATTATGGAGATATTTAATTTTATGATGTGAGATTATTAATTATTGAATTAATTATAAACTATTGAATTATTCTAATTTTTTTAATTAATTGTTCAATGAATTTTTCAGATTTTAATTTTTTGGATTCAAATAATTAATTTTTATTTAAGTATTTTTTTAATTGGATTGTAGTGATTAATTATTATTTGAGTAAATTAATGAATTAATAGTTGAGTTAATTAATGGAATTTATATGATTAATTAATTGATGAGTTATTTAGTGCTATTGAGATAATTAATTAATTTCCATGTTATATAAGGGGATGGATGATTTATTTGACTAATTAAACGAGGAATTTATTTTTAATTTTTAATTTATGAATTTAATAATGGGAATAATGAAGAATTAATTAATTTTATTAATGATATTATTTATTTATTGAATTAAATAACTAGATCGATGTGACTAAATAATTTCTGAGATAATTAATTGTAGAAATTTTAATAATTAGTTTTGAAATCAATTAATGGATTTGTCAAAAAAATTAATTGGTAAATAAATTGATAAGATTGAGTGTGATTAATTTATTATGGAATTAATTAATTTAATTGATATGAATAATTAATTGGTGAGTTAATAGATGAGATTGAATGTGATTTATGTATTGTTAAACTAAGTAATGGAGTTGACATAAAAATAATAACTGGTGAATTTATTGAAGCGTTTTAATATGATCAATTTATTGGTTAATGAATTAATTCAGAAATTTTTATTGTTAAATTGATATAATTAATTGTTTAATGATTTAATGAGATATTGAGTTGGTGAAATAGAATTAATTAATTATTGAATTTATTATTTTTGAATTTTTGTTATCAATAAATTCATTAAAATTGATTAATTAACTGATTAATTCGTTAATGGTTTCTTTTGAGTATATATTATTGTTGGACTCACCTATTTTGATAATCCGAAATCATGTTTAATTATATAATGGGTTAAATATTTTAAAATCGATTTCAATCTATTTTTTAATCTCATTACTTTGGTAAAATCAGTTTACAGTATAAAATGTCACTAAGACAAAGGTCACTGTTGATGGTTACTGTAGAAGGGTACTGGTAAGAGGTCACTGTTTTCGGCCCTTGTCACAGTCACCATTGAAAAATCTATAACTAAACCTTTCCTCTTGAAGTCATTGGTGGAAAGGTCACCATTGAAGACCTTAAAGACGGAGGTTACCATTATAAGAACTACAATTATAAAAGTAATGTTGGAAGTCACCCGTAGAAGGTTACTAATGTAAATCCAACTGTTGGAATACATACCAAATCATACAAATTCTGAGTTAATGTGATAGGTCATTATTGTGAAAAGGTTTCTATTACAACGAGTTTCTTTTAGAATTCCACTATCAGAATTATTTCTGGAAGCCAACCATTTTTAAAGTCTACCGCAAGACTAGCCTACTGTTCGAAGTCTACTTATAATTAATCTTGTTGTTAAATATGCTAACAATTGATAGGATACTGTTACCAGTCTACTGATAACAAATTCTTTACCTTTTCAAATTCTTATATTTTTCTAACTTTTATATTTTTGCTAACTTTAATTCTTCTGACATTATTAATGCGTATTGTAGACATATCTGGAGACAATATCTTGATAGTACGAGGTACACGAAATATTGCACATGATGTCCTTAATCATTTTGTCAGACCTCAAATATGAATGAAATAAATACCGAAGAAGAAAGATATATAGAGGCCCTGGTAAAAACAAAATGTAGAGGGTCTAGAAGTTAAATTCAAGAGAAATAAATTACTAAAGAACAAGGAAGAACTATTTAAGCTCCTTCACTATGAACACCATGAACTTCAAGATCATTTAGGGAAGACAACATAAGGCTCCGTTTTGTGTCTCATAAAACTTCAATCATGTGATGAAGTAGAACACTCAATTCCTGAAAGCTAGTACCTTGACTTCCGACACTCTGTTTTGGAGAGTACTTCCAGATATCGACTCAAACATCAAATTCCTCACATCAAGGAATCCAGAACTGAACTACAAACACATAAAACCTTCTAAACACTATCCTATTTTAACATCTCTATTTTGTTTCATTATTTTTACATTGATGATATGTGTTCATATCCATCAGTCTCACACACTGTCTCAGGTGCTTAAACTAGCTGATACTGAATGTCCTCACATAAAACTTTATCTACATGTGTTTCCAATGTAAAACTATGGGAGAAGCCTTGTGTGACATGGATGAATGTTTCCCATGTATAACTGTGGAAGAAACATTGTGCGGATTGGTAGCTTATTTTCCCACATAGAACTATGGTAAAGGTTGTAGAACCTAGACAGTTTGTAAAAACTGTTGTAATCATTGATACATGTTGTGTATCATATTAATTTATACAATCTTTTTAGTGGTAGGTGATCACCAAGTGGAGAGGATTAGGTATCTTCTTGAGACAGAACCTCTTGTTTACATTATAGTTCTTATCCTAAAATACTTGGTTTTATTTTATCCACTGCATTTATTTTCCAAAAAAAGAATACAATTATTATATTAACTCTGATATTTAGTTTTGGTTAGTGTTTAAATGTGCTTAATTCAGTAAAACTATTTCAAAAGTTGAATTTGTGATTAAATAGATTCAACTGAGGGCGAATTAACCTTAGATAAACTTCTTTAGAAATTAATCATTTATATATCTACAACCTTAATTGACTGGGCTATTTTGAATTGAGGGATTTTAATCCTAATGTTTTTAACATAAATTTTAATTGGAACTCAATTCACCCCCCCCCCCCACTCTTGAGTATCTACATCGACTAACATTTGGTATTAGAGGATTTTATTTCCAAGAGTTCAAATTCTTTTCAACTGTGACTTTAGTTGTATCTTAATGATCTTAAAATTTCTATTATATCTAAATTTAAAGTTCTTTAAATTACAATTAACTATAGAAACTAGAATTGAGGGTTCTTCTACTAACATTACACCTTTCTTTAATTGTACTAACTATGATCAGTTGAAATTAATAATGAAAATGTATCTGGAGAAAATGGGACCTGAAATCTGGGATACCGTTGAAGAAAAACATATATCTCATGTTATTACAAGAGACACGTGGTCTTAGTTGACTAAAGCCACATATAATAATAAATTTAAAGCAATGAATGATTTGTACTATTCTCTAGATGATGAAGAATTCAATAGAATATTTACTAGTAAAACTTCATATGAAATATGGGATACTTTTGTTATTTCTCATGAGGTAACAACTAATGGTATAGAAATGAGATTAAATACCTTCACTATTAAATATGATAATTTTTTAATGAATCCTTATAAACTTATTTCTGAAATGTATCTTAGGTTCAATGAAATAGAGAATACTGTGAGTCTTCTTGAAAAATTAGTGGAAAAATGGACCAGATTATGAGGTTAATTCAATTCTTACCTGACAGATGTTGAGGAACTTTTGTTTCTATCTGAGAAACATGATTCATAGGCAAACTACTAGTGAAGGAACTAATTAGAAAGCTTATTATGTATGATGAAGAACTTAAAGGGAATCTAGAAGTAGGGGAAGAATCAGGGAAGAATTCAGTAGCATTCAATACTTCATCCTCAAAGATCATTGACAAAGAAAATGTTCATGTTCTAGTAGACAGTTCCACTAGTGAAGAGTCTGATTCAGACAGTGATGAAGAGATTTTTCAGCTTTCCAGATGGTTCAAAAAGTTCTACCGAAAGAAGAAATTTTTTTGGAAGTAAAACTACATGGGATATTATGATAGTAAAGAACAATGGATAAAAGATTTAAAATGGAATGACAACTGAAATGAAATAATCTGATATGAGTACAAATGAAAAGGTCATGTGAAGGCAGACTTCCCCAAGAAACAATTTAAGGAGAAATATGAAGATAAGGGATTTGGTTATAAAATGGCTATGAAAGATATTTGTACTTCTTCAGAAGACAGATCTAGTGGATCTGATGCTTTGGATGGTGAACAAAAATATTTGGCCAACTTATGTTTCATGACAAAAACATCTAAGGTAACACTTAATTCTCATATACATAATGCCTATTATTCTGGGAATAATTTTGATTCACATAATGATGAAAATATGAACAAGGTTGAACTATTTGAATACTATGAAATGCTTTAGGAAACCTTTAATGAGCTCAAGGAAAAATATAATTCATTAAATAGACAAATGCTCTAAATAAAAAATTTTAGTCTGATTTGGATGCTGAAAAAGGGAAATTCTCCCAACTGTTAAAAAAATACAAAATTAAAGTTATGAAATTAGAAATTATGAAATGATTTTTGGAAGTTTTCTTCTAGTAGGGATACCTTGACTTTGTTGATAGGAAAATAGATTGCACTGAAATATTAAACTGTTATAGGCTATCAACTAGGAAAGAGAAAAATTAGCAAAAACAAATTTGTTCCCAAATCTAGACAGTTCACAGCTAGTTCTAGTTATAGACCATCTTGTGAGAGACAATTTTCTAAAGGAACTAACATAGTATTTATGCCACAAAATATGTATGCTGATGTTATGAATCCTATAAAGAAAATATGGGATCCCAATGTTTTACTTGCTAACTTCTATGGACCCAAGAAAATCTGGGTACCAAAGTTACACCATGACTAATATGTTTTGCAGGGATGTTTCCAAATGAGTTCTTGTAAGACCTCATGGTTCTTGGATAATGGATGTTTAAGACATATGATATGATATTATTCTTTCTTCTAGAGCCTAATAAAAGATGATGGTGGACATGTAACTTTTGGTGACAATGTGAAGGGAAAAATGGTCGGCTTAGGCCAGATTGGTATCCCTAAAAAAATATGAATTTACAATGTACTTTTCATTGATGGATTAAATTACAATTTACTTACCTTCTTTTAGTTGTGTCATTATGGTTTTAATTTAATGTTTGAAAATGATGCATGTAATGTTTTTAATTCCAAAAATGATTTATTATTCACTACCTGTAGAAATGAATATGTGTATGTTGCTGATTTAAATTTCGAATCCAAAAAAAATGTTTCATACTTAAATGCATTTCATAAGGAATCCTTGTTGTGGCACAAATTATTAGTACACTGCAATGTTCACTCACTTAGGAAACTTAATAGGAACGGATTAGTTAGAGATATACCTAATTGGAATTCCCTTTTAGCAAAGTAGTTAATCCTTTTCAAAAGGGAAAACAACACAATGATTCTTTCATTCCAAAGAAAGAAGATTCTACATATCAACAAATTTAATTGGTTCACATGGACTTGTTTGGACCATCAAGAGTTTCAAGTTTAAATGGAAAGATCTATGTTTATGTTCTTGTAGATGATTTTTCTAGATATAGTTGGGTAAAAATTCTATCTCTCAAAATTGAAGCTTGTTCTTACTTAATTAAGTATTCTTATTCTGTAGAAAATCATAATGGACTTCAAATTAAGACCTTGAGAAGTTATCATGGCCAGGAGTTTGAAAATTAGGAGTTTAAATATTATTGCTCCCATAATGGATATAGTCACAATTTCACTACTCCTAGGACTCCTCAATAGAGTGGAGTCATGGAAAGAAGAAATAGGACACTTCAAGAGATTACCTGAACTATGCTTAATGATTATAATTTACCAATTTATTTTTGGGCTTCAGCTGTAAATACATCTTGTTATACCATCAATAGTGTCTTAATTAGACATGATATAAAAAGACCCCTTTTGAGCTCTGGAATAATAACAAGCCTAGGTTAAATTACATTATAGTCATTGGTGGAAATGTATTTATTCTTAACACTAAGGAAAACCTTAAAAATAATGCCTAAAAAAGTGATGATGGAATTTTCCTAGGTTACCCAATATTTAGTAAAGCCTATAGAGTATTCAATAATAAAAACAAATGTGTGGAAGAGTCAGTTGATTTAAAATTTGATGAGACTGATACACATGAACCTAAAACTTCTATTTAACATATTACGGAAGATATGCCAACTTTGGACCTTAATGATAATGATAGTGAACCCCCTCTATAAGTAACCAGTTCTGGGAATCTTCTAGAATCTTCCCCTAATGAGTCTGAACATATAGACAAACACGAGGAGTCTAGTTCAACTATTTTGAGAGGTATTATAACTCTCTGGAATCATTCTTTATATGTTGTAGTAGGTAATTTAAATATAGGGACACAAACTACAGATTCTCTATGAAACCAGGTAGAACATCAATCTTTTATTTCACAACTTGATCCCAACAATTTTAATGATGATATCAATGAAGAATATTGGGTGATGGATATACAAGAAGAATCTAAAATTTTGAAAGAAACAATGTCTAGGAACAGGTTGAAAGGCCTAAGGACACATTTACAATAGGCACTAAAAGGGAATTTAGGAACAAAGGTGATGAGTCGGGAAATATAGTTAGAAACAATAATAGGTTAGTTGCACAAAGGTAGAGTCAAGAGGAAGGAATAGATTATGAGGAGTCCTTTTCACCTGCATCAAGGTTAAAGGCCATTAGGATACTACTTTCTTATGTAGCTCATCTAAATTTTAAACATTATCAAATGGATGTTTAATGTGCTTTTCTAAGTGGGTATATTTTTTAGGATGAGTTTTATGATCAACCCCTGGTTTTACAAATCCCCAATTTTCAAAAATTGTTTTGAAACATTCTAATGTGTAATATGGTTTAATGCAAGCTCTAAGAGGTTGGTATGGTAGGCTCAACTCTTTTCTTATTTCAGAAGATTTTTCCAAAGGAACAACTGATCCTAATCTCTCCATTAAATGAATTTACAATAATATTTTGATAGTACAAATTTCTGTAGATGATATAATTTTTGGATATTCTAAAAATTCTTTATGTACTGCTTTTTCAAAAATAATGCTTAATGAATTTTAAATGTGTTTAATAGGAGAAATTAAATTTTTCCATGAACCTAATATTTTTCAAAATAAAGATAGTATTTCTTTAAATCAATGTAAATTTTTTATGGGTATTTTATAACGTTTTTCATTGGATGGTAGTAAAGGTAGTGGTACAATAATGAGTACCACTTGTATGTTGGATGGTAAGGAAACTGGTGAACCGGTAGATCAAACCAACTATAGAGGTATGATAGGGAGTATGATCTACATTATAGCTAGAAGAACTAACATTTTGTTCACTGTATGCATGTATTCTTGTTTTAAAGAGAATCCAAAAGAATCTCATTTAAATGTTGTTAAAAGGATTTTCAAATATCTCAAATACACTCCCAACATTAGACTATTTTATCCATGAAGACCATCATTGGATTATATATGTTATTCTGATGCTGAATTTTCTGGTTGCAAGTTAGATAGAAAAATCACTTCTAGAACATGTCACCTTTTAGGAAAGTTACTAGTATCATGGTGTAGTAAGAAACAAAATTCTTTTGCATTATCTACTGTAGATGCTGAATATATAGCTGCTGGAAGTTATTGTGCTCAATTTATGTGGATGAAACAAACTTAACTAGACTATAGATATCAATTCAAAAAGGTCTCACTGAATTATGATCATACTAGTGCCATTAACATTTACAAAAATCTAGTATCTCATGATAGTACAAAGAATGTTGATATGAGAAATCAATTTTTGAGAGATCATTATCAAAAATGTGATAGCACAATTGAATTCATTGGCACTAAACATCAATTGGATAATATATTCACAAAGCCCAAGAATTGTCAGAGGTTAAACTACATCAAACATGAGTTAGGGATGATATATTTCAGTATAGGGAACCTTATCATTGAACCTCACTATTGAACCTCACTGTTGCACCTCAATGTTTGAACCTCAACATTAAGACTTCATCATTAGAACCTCACTGTTGGGTACCTCACTATTGGACTTTACGGTTACTTCATATTTTATGCGGGAATCTGAAACATTTTATTAGTATTTTTTTCTCAATTTATTTTTGTTTTGATCCCTAAATGATAAAATTATATCACAAACACTTTTCGATCCAATCTCTTCCTCACTCTTTAACCCATGCTCTCAAAATCCATAAACCCGATCATTCTGATGAACCCTCAAACCGCTTCGAACCACATTGGAAAGAGTCAAGAATCCTTCAGCTGATTATGGATATTCACCAAGTCCTACAAGACCCCTAGTTGAGTCAAATGGTGGCATTAATATATCAACAGAGCATGTTATCCCACATATATAAAAGAGAATTATTGTGGCTGAAAAGGAGTTATGTGATGATTGGTTGCTCTCGAGAAAGTCGTTGGTGCTGGAGTCACTAGATACTCAAGGATGAGTGGAGTACTTTTCAAACCATAATGGAACATACTACCTGAGGCTAGTCAAAGAATTTTACGACTATCTGAAATTAGAGAAGTCAGATGATGAGAACCGACTGGTGTCAAGAGTAAATGGAACTATGTTTATGTTTTCATCTCTTGAGTGGGTTGAATTACTAAGGGTAACTCATGAGGGTATATGTAACTACTACTCTAGATTTATTCTTCTAGATTGTGAGATTATTCGGTATGATGAAGCATTGTAATGGAAAACAAGAAATGAGACCACATGTTAGATTATTGCTGCTGAAATGAATGGAGAGGATAGACTTCTATTCAAGTTTATCCAACATGTGAGAATTACCAGAAGAGGGGACTTTGTTGTGTTGAAGTATCAGGACATATTCATATTGTATTTACTGAAGCATGGATATAAGATAAACCTATGTAGGTTGCTGATGGCTCAGTTGGTAGACATGAATTTGCAATGTTCTAAATAAAATTCTATATTTCATGAGAAACTGATTTCTGTAATGGTGAAGGTTATGAGAATTTTTGGAGATAATGAAAAAATAATAGTAGAAAGAACAATTTCTATATCTCCTAGATAATCTTCATGTTCATGAAGATCGGTTGGAATCCCGGGAGAAGAGAATGGGTAAATGTTGAAGGTAAGAATTATGAGAAGTTTGACAGTAAAAATAATCTGTGTAGGCTAAAGAATTAGTGGGATCTAGGTATAAATACTTATGAGGCAGAACATGAATATTATTAAGAATAAGTAGAGGAGGTTGTGGAACATGAGAAACACGGTACTCCTATACATGATAGGAGTGATCATGATCTACAAGCCACTCCTCTTGTTAGAATTATTTCTTTTAGAGATCCCATTACTCCAAGAGAGTTACCGAAGAGAGAACTTTTCATAAGGGACAATGATGATGAAGAACCCAATGAAGAAGAGTATGATGAGGATCATATCACTGTTATAAATACCTCAAAAGAGTAGGAAGTGGCTGAGTCTTGTCATTCTGACCATGAGGAATATGGTACTGCTACTGATAAGGATAGTGAAGGAGAGGAATCTAGTTTGATTCCACTTATAAGAATCACTGAATGGATAGTAAGTGAACTGGAAGAAGAATTTCTATCTAATTCCCTTGTTATGGAGATTGTGAATGACTCAGTAGAAGAAGTGGCTCACTCTATAGGTGGGTCAGTTGATCAAGCAACAATAGCTGCTGAGGATGCAAGGTAGGAAGAGGCTGAAATAGTTTTCCATGAGGTTGATCCAAATGAGGGGGAGCATCCTACAACAAGGGAATCTGTATCTATTGTTCATGAAATTGAGTGGTGGTCTAAAGTCCTATAGATTCTGGTGTTGGGAGTAGATTCTGAAGACGTGGAAGGTGAAATTCCCACTGCAAGACCATCAGTACCTTCTATTTTAGACTTCATTTTCTTACCTCCAGTAATCACTTTCCCTCAAGACTATTTTATTAAAGAGGATCCGGAATACTTCAAATCCGAACTATAGTGAATGTATATGGATAGGTCCTCTAAGATTGAGAAGGTTGTTTCTCTAGTTTTGGAGCATTCAACATATGAGTAATCCAAAATTCAATTCATCATTCAGTCTAATCTGCTCCAGGATGTCATGATCTGTCTGAGTCAAATGAGTTAATTTACAAAGTCTATGGAAAATGTGAAACAGTCAATTATAGGTTTGGACTCTTATATGGCATCATAAGTTAAATGGGATAGAGATCTAGGATATTTCAAGAGTGTGGTTCAGCAGTTGGTAACTTTGATTGAGGACTTTAAGATGTCCATGGAAACACATGTGAAAGGTCCAGATGATGATGTGACAAGACTGATCAGTGGCCTAAATAAATTCTTTAAGGTGACAGTGGATTTCTCTCTGGAACCTCTAGGTGCATCTTCTTCCACATCAGCCTCTACTCCAGGTGACATTGAATATTTCAGATCCATTATTTGAGAAGAAGTGGAAAAGTACTCTAGTTCTAGTACCACAGACTCTCAGGTCATTTATATTACCAGGTAAATTAATAACCTTGTGGGAAATTATTTAAGAGAAGCTGATCAACATGAGAAGTCCATCAAGGAACAAGTAGAATTTTATTACAAAATGGTATAAACTAAGAATTAGATGGATGACCACTTCATGTTTCTATTGGTGTACTTGAAAATTACACCTATCACTCAATAATTTAAGGATCAAGTGAGAAATCTTCGTGGGATGACTCCTACCTAGGAGATACTTACAGGGAATAAAGATGACTTTATCTCAGCCTTGAGGAGAGGTGGATGAATCATCATGGAATTTAGAAATCGTTTGTTACCCTTCGTCCATGTAAACTATACACCCATCATTGTTCATCTAGCATTACCTTCTACCTCCACTACATCATCCTCGACCAGTGTTGCTCTTATGATGCCTCCAGCTCAAGACATCAAAAGCATGTCTCCAATTATTCCTTATAATGTCACTTACTCCAGAGACACAGATGCTTCTATTGCAGCTTCTCTGACCTTCCTTGTTGTTATACCTCAACCTTAGTCTCTTCCCCACCCAATAGACCCTCCATCTTCCTCTTCCGAATGAGGGAGTCATTACCTATTTCTGATGTGAATTGACTATGGTTGTATGTTTTGATAGGTATTTTATAATTCTCTTTGAATCATTTAAACACCTTTCATTAATAAAAATATTCACTTTTGTCTATTTGGTATTTTTTTGCTAATAAAAATGAGGGAGAAAATACCACAAATATATTTCAATATCTGTATCACATTAATCTATGCTACTACATGTCTGATAAGATTATCTGTAACACCTATTTATTTTATTAACTTACCTCTGATTTTAATTATCTCTGATAGTCTAGTAATTATTCAAAAGTATAAAAGCATAATTTTTTATTATCAAAAAGGGGGAGATTGTCGGACTCACCTATTTTGATAATCCCAATTCATCTTTAATTCTATAATGGGTTAGTTATTTGACAATTTATTTCAGTATTTTTTTAATCACATGACATTGCTAAAATCTGACTATATTATAAAAAGTCTCTAAGTCAATGGTCACAATTGAAGGTTATTGGTATGAGGTCACTCGATTAGCCCACTGTCACGGTCACTATTGCCAAACCAACAACTGAAACTTACCACTTGATGTCATTGGTGAAAATGTCACCATTGAATACCTTACTAAGGAAGGTTACCATTATAAGAACAACAATTATAATGTTACTGTTGGAAGTCACCAGTACAAGGTCACTATTGTAAATCCTACCATTTGAATACTTACTGAAGCATACAGATGTTCAGTCAATGTGATAGGACCCTATTGTGACAAGGTTGTTGTTATAAAGAGATTCTTTTAGAAGTCCACTCTTAGAATTATTACTGGAAGTCTACCATTGGTAAAGTCTACTGATGGAAAATTCTACCACTAGATAATCTTAGTATTGGAAGTCTACTACAGATTAATCTTACTGTTAATGATGCTATCGATTGACAGGATATTGCTATCAGTCTACTGATAACATATTCTATACTTTGTCAAATTCTTATACTTTTCTAACAGTCATATTTTTCTAAATATAAATCTTCTGAATTAATTAATTCTTATTATAGACATATCAGGAGACCATCTCTTGATAGTAGGATGTACAAGAAAGATTTCATGTGATGTACTTACTCCACAATTCGAACCTAAAATCTGAAAGAATAAATTCCAATGAAAAAGGATATATAGTGGCACATAAAAAAAACAAATTGTGGAGAGTCCAGAAGTTGAATGCATGAGAACGAAATTACTAAAGTATAAGGAAGAACAATATGAGAATCTTCAAATTGTACCCTAATAACTTCAAGAATATTATTTCATGGAAAGAACATGAGGCTACCTTCTGTGTCCCAGAAACATTCAATCATGTCAAGAAGTAGAACAGTAAATTCCTAAAAATTAATACCTTGAGTTGTGACACTCTGTTTTGGGGACAACTTCCAGAGATAGACTCAAACATTCAATTCCTCACTTCAATGAGTCAAGATATGAACTACAAACAAAAAGAGCCTTTTAAACTCTATCTCATCCAAATTTCTCTATTCTGTTTCTTTATTTTTACATTTCTGAGATGTGTGCGTGTCTGTCTGTCTCACACACTATCTTTTATGCTTAAACTAGAGGATATTGAATATCCTCACACGAAACATTCCCTAAATTTGTTTCCCACGTATAACTGTTGAAGATTCCTTGTGTGGATTGGATGATTTTTTCCCACACATAACAATGGAAGAAGCCTTGTGTGGGTTGGTTGCTTTTTTTCCACGTAGAACTCTGGAAGAGGTTGTAGAACATGGACAGTTTGTAAAATTTGTTTTCAACCCCAATTCAGGTTGTGTATCAATTTTATTTATACAAACTATTTGGTGGAAGGTGATCACCATGTGTAGAGGATCTGGTCTCGGCTTAGCACTGATCCTCTTGTTTACATTATTGTGCTAATCCCCAAATACTATGTTTTATTTTATCTTCTGTTTATATTTTTCAAAAATATAAAACTGTTTTTATATTCACTATGATAGTTAGTTTTGGTTAGTGTGTATATGTTCTTAATTCAATAAACCGGTTTCAAAAGAATAATTAGTGATTTTATTGATTCAACTGAGGATTAATCAACCATAGAGAAACTTATGGAGAAATTAAACATTTATATATTTATTGTATTAATTGACTGGGATGTTTTGAATAGGGGGATTTTAATCCTAAAGTTTTTAACATAACATTTAATTGGAACTCAATTCACCCCCCACTTTGATTATCCACTCGGAACAATAATTATAATGAATTGGATTAATTAATTTTGGAATTAATTAACGGGTAATGTTGTGATGATAGATCTGATGGATTGGAAAATTAATTGGTGAATTAATTATTAATGATTGTTTTTATTATGAAATTTATTATAGGGACTAATTAACTGCTAAATTAATTAATGATATTGACATGATTAATTAATTGTTGAATTTTTTTCTTCAATTGATGTGATTATTGATTTATAAATTATTCAATGATATTGATGTAATTAATAATTTTTTCATTAATTAATTTTATAGTTGTGATTAATTAATTTTTGAATTAATTAATGATATTTAAATGATTAATTAATGATTTTATTGTGATTAGTTAATTGTTAAATTAATTAATGAGATTGACATGAATAGTTAATTTCTCGATTAATTTAATTGAATTGTTTTTACTAAATAATTATTGAATTAATTAAATATATTGGAATGATTAAATAATTTTTCAATTATTTAATGGAAATGTTATGATCAATTAATTGTTTAATTTACTAATTAGTTTGATGTTATTTATTAATTATTTAATGAATTAAGGGGTGGTTTTGAAATCTGTTAATATTGATGATAAATGGTAAAATGGACATTCAAATGTGAATTATGATAATGAATGTTAATATGGACATTAAAATGTGAATTTTGATAATGAATGGTAACAAATAAAATCATATAAGTTATATAAAAATTATCTTTAATAGGGGAATTATTTTGGTCATTGTGATATTGAATGTTAACATTTACATTACTATATTGTATAGAAAAAGAAATCGTAATATTTCAATTCATGTTATAATTGAGATAATTATGTGTTATAATGGAATTCATGTGTATATTGATATGAATAATGGTGACAATGGATTTCTAAGATATTATATCCCATGGGAATTTATCGGGCTCCTACGTGGACCGAAACAAGTATTGATGTATGAGTGTCTACTTGAACATAGGGGATTAAGTGGTTAAATAAATATTAATTGATTTTATGTTGACTATTAACTTATTCCTATTAATTATTTCATTATAAAAAAATACACTATTATTTGAAATTATAATGTTTTAGACACCATTGATGGTGTCCTAATGAGTTTTACTCACACCCTACTCATGGTGCCTCATCGGTACCTGAGTAGATTTTATGATATCGATATAAGATAATTGAAAAGGCACGCTGTTAGATGGTTAATAGGGATGGATTATGAATGTGGGATCCAAATGTAGTTCGACACACACTTTGTAATTTTAAATGTCTTAACTTTTGAGTTTCATTTAGATAAAAGTAACATACATTGCCCTGATTTATATTAATTTTCAATTTAGATACTTCACATTCATTTTTTGGACATTTTATGTTACTGGTATTATCTAGGTTATTATTATATTTATTATGGTTATTGTTTATTTATTTCCAATGTAGTATTACTCTGATAAATAGGTTATAGTCTCCCCCAAATTAATAATATGCCCTCAATACATGTCTGGAGTCTCTAGAGTATGGGGTGGTGCACTTGAGGTCACATATCAGAACCAGTTGGGGAAAAGACAAACGGAACTATGATTAGAAGGTAACACTACCCAAATTATTAATTCAATGGGAAATATATCTTTTTTTCTCATATAATAAAACTATTTATAGAATGTTATTTTTTTTATTGCGTATAAGGTGAAGGTGATAAATGGTGCATTCTAATAGAAGATACCAAGAAAGGATAGGTAAATGATTATATAAAATTATAAGAGTTCATTAATGTAATTTTCTATAAGAATTTAGATGAAATAATTATACTTAAATAGATATCTATTTCTTAGATATGTAGTTTATGTATGTAATATTTGTTATTAACTTTAATGAAAACATCGACAACATTACATGTTCTTATTCTTATTACTCCATTTTCCCTAAATGTAGAATTTTTAGATTATTTAGTGAATTATGATCAGGTCTCTAAAATTCATTAGTTATAAGAGTAATATATAGTGTGGATGAATCCTACTTTATTATGTCCTTATATAAATAGAGAATAGAGAATCTTATAAATTTATTCTTTGTGAACAATATGAGAAATATAGAATTTTAATGCGATTATATTAATTATATTTATGCCAAAATGATGATATATATCCAATTGTGAAATTTTTTCATAATGAGTCATTTAAATAACAAACTCATTAAGGGAACAAGTAATTTTATCAATTGTCTGAAAGAAGTAAATCTAAAAAATTATTATTGATGATACATGATTTATCTAATAAATTATGAGAAGAATGATCAATAGAAAAACCAAACATCTTATAATGATGTATTTTTTATAAGTATGGGCCATATTCCCATTATTAGATGAATCCAAGTGTTAATGATGATTATCATTACTAACAACCGCCAAATATAAAAGAAAAAATTTTAGTTTTATACAATAAAAAATGATAAAGTGGTGTGAAATATTGACATGCATCCACTACCAAATATTAAATTCCATTATTCCTTATTATTACATAATCTATTTTATATAGTAAGACGTTGGTAATAGTATAACATAATTTTCTTAAGGACAAGATATTGATTTATTAGTGATTACTTATAGTTGTATTATAATTTAATCTCTTGTGTATATCTCATATCTAATTGTATTTTGGTGGAATATCTTCTTATAGTTCCTTTTATACTCCATATAATCATTTTTTATTATTGTTATGAGAATTTAATGACTCTATTTATATACAACACATATCAGTTTTCATGGAAGGGAATTCATATTTTGTATTATATATAAAATAATAATCATATAACGGTGTGAGGATAATCATGAACATCCAATGGAAATTAATACAATTATATAGTTCTTTATATATAGTTAGGAAGGAAAATTATCTCAAATGGTATGTTATAAAATCATCATAGATGATATTATTTGATTTTTACTACTCTCATGTGTTTTGAAAATAATTTCATAGTTTACCCCATAATAATCATCTTCGTTTCTATATAGAAATAATAGAAATTGTAATTAATATTTTAGAGAATCAATATCAAATGAACCCAAATGAGTTTATAAAATTGATGAACAATTTGTAAAAATATAGAAATGAAATTAATATTTCCTCGTGATAAACCATGGGCGTATGTATTCCTTTTTAATTGTAAATATTATTAAATTTGAAACTTCAATGATTATAAGGATCCAATCAAATTAATTATTAAGAAAAAGTATCATCAACCCCATATTATTTACTTATTTGATCAATTGGTAGTAGTTATATACATTTCCAAAATTTATTATATATATATATATATATATTCAATTTTTGGTAAAAATGAAGATATAAAATGATAATCTTCTGTCTTATGTGTGGTAAAAATGAATTTATATCGATTTATTATGTAATTACAAACTCCTCTTTTATATTAACACTTATAATGAATTGATTCTTTAAATATTTCATTGATCTGTTTGTTAGTAATATCTACAAATGAGATTCAAATATATTCTATTAAAAAGGAAGATAATGATTATCATTATAGGAATATGTTTGAAAAAAATGAAGGATAATTTTTATAAAAAAATTAGAAAATATTTATTTATTCCAGGAAAAATATAATTATTTGGTCATGTAATTATAGATGAGGGTATATATGTGGATCTTTTAACAAAAATATTTTCTGAAAGAGGTCTCAAACCAATCAAAATGTATTATATCCAATGTTTCATATATTGGATGGATACATCATATAATTTATGATAATTTATTCTTTGATATCAATTATAATATGAAATTTGACGTCAAAAATCCCCACTTTTCAATAAAAAAAATAATGATATTAAATTATCATTGAACTGATGATAAGGATGGTTAGTGTACATGTTCTCACTCTACACTGAACTGGACAATGATATTTAAAATATAGAAGAATAAAATAAATAATGGAAGTCATTGTAATGTATTATTAAATTTTAGTAGTGTATACCACATGCTAATTCATAATTAATGATAAACATTTTGGGTCAATGATATTTATGATGAAATAGAAAATGTTTCATTGAAAATATTTGTTTATTATAATTATAATGATATGTGTAATATAAATCTATTTTTCAGAAATGATTAAATTATATATTTATGAAACATGATAAATATATTATTAAGGAATCCATTATGCTAGGCTGATGTTGGATAAATTTAGACATATGTAAATAAGCTAGTTGAATTAATGGAAGATGTAGTGAAATACAATAAGTATAACATTATGGAATCTTATAGTCATTTGAAATATTATGTTAAAATTATTCATTGATAAGTATATTTTTTTATTGTTTAAAATTAATTCTTAAAAAAATATTGAATAAGGTTATGATATTTAAATAGAACCAAAGTTGGTTCCCAATAAATTTGGATACATATATTATTTTGGACGTAATTGGAATGATATATTATAAATTTCAAAATACACTAATATTTACTGAAGTTCACAATGTGGTCACATATCTCTCTTAATGATATACATACGAATTTCAATATATATGACCAAAATATATAATCTATACTATAGAAGCATGATCCTTATTATGAGTAAAAACTACTAGAAAATTTAGATGGAGTGTATAATGTGTTTTTGAATAATACCAAACCCCTTATCAATGATTCATAGGTCAAAATACATTTGATGAAGCTATTTGAGATCCTGATGATATAAGGATGTAGAACTATGTTTATTTTATTTATAAGTAATGGAATTTCTAGGGAGGAATTCCTAAATGATTATAACATTTGACACCCAAAAATTTAAACATATATATATATATATATATATTAGATATAGAAAATGGAATTCATTCAATATATTATGATACAAAAAATTTAAGCAAAATTTAACAATTATTTTTTATAAAAAAAATGAAATATATTACAGATCAATTCATTGTCACATAATTTTTTAAATCAATTACGAAATCATTAGAATTACTGATTTATATATTTATGGATAAAATTTAATTTTATTTGAGAAAATATTTTCATAATTTATTTTCTGTTTATAAATTACTAATTAAATATATTAATTTTATATTTTATATTTTAAAGAGACAATCATTTTATAATTTAAATACTAGAATTTTATAAACAAGATATTTTGATTTTTTCTGAAATTGTAGATTTTTTACCTATGGTGAAAAAGATAATTTTTAAGAATATTAAATCATTATTAAAAATATTATCAAATTATCTTGTCTGAATTTTTCTACCATATAAATTTCATAATACTTATTCTAAAATAAAATTAAACCCTTTTGTAGATTTTCGTAAATTCTTCCTATAGTCTAAATGAACCATTATATAGTATACCATTATATTCAAGTAATTAAATTAAATTTTATTAATTATACTAACTAAATTTTCAAAATAATAATAATATTTAATCATACAAATATAAAACTAATTCTTTATCAATTGATTAGAAAAAATAATCATCATTTCAAAGAAAAGTAAGTGTTTTATGAAAAACATTATCATTCTAAAAGTAAGTCTCATCACGATTTGTAATTGAACATAAAGATTAATTTATTCATATTCAGAAGATGTTATTTTAAAAAATGTTATTTTTTATAATTTATAATTGAAGAAATATCATATATTTATGTTTAGAGGATTTTCTGAAAATATAAATTATTTAATGATTACTATAAAATACATGTTTTATTTAAAATTCACTTTTTTGTATAATGAATTTAAAAGATACATTTTGATTTATAATTTTTTCAAAGGAAAAATCATCCAAATATATTATATTATATAAAACTAATACAATTCTTAGAAAATTCAATTTTTTCGATAAAAAAAATTATATACAAAATAGAAATTTCACTTTCGAAAACATGATGGTTATCATATATGTTGGTTTAATAATAAAATAACTTTTTAAACTTATGTTAATTTAATTTGATAAAATATATTACCTATTTATAATGAGAATAATTAATATTATATAATATATTAAAATTAATATTCTTTATATTTTTAATAGTAAAAATGGTAAAAATATATTTATCATGGTTATATTAAAAATAGGATTACCGTGGGTTTATGCTAAAATGAAAATTGTTAAAATTTCCTATTAAATTATCTAATCCCATTTGGATTTCCATTTCTAGAACATATTACAATTATTGTTTAGTGATGATAAAATTTTAATGCTTTTGACCTGTGAAAAATGTGTGAATAAATTTTTATAAAAAAAATAAATTTCTGTTGACTCCCTCACTTATAAAATGTCACCCAAATTCCTCTCTTCTTCACACTACCAAATCCATTGGATTCATCAAATATCTTCCCATAAATATTCCGTACATACATAAGAACATCAAATTCACCTTTACTTGATTAGAAATCCAATATATGATAGTGTCACTTATAAACCTAAGGTGATTTTCTTAAGAAGAATTATATTTATTATCCATGTATTTATATTATAATTTTTCATACATCTGCACACAATATTCTGAAAAAACTATAAAATAATAACTCAATTATATCTTATAAATATATGTGTTATTTGGATAATTTCATAACCTATATCAATCTTCACTTCGATCAAATGGGAAACAATTTTGTTTATCCATTATATATAATGGTACTGGTTCACAAACCCATTTAATTTGTTTTATATCGCAATATCCATCATATGTACATTATTATGAATTTTTTTTCATATTCATAAAATTAATATACATATATATTTATAATATCACATATGCCTTATTAACATTAAATGTATTTGAAAATAATAATATTTCTTATGTTTATGTGTGTATAACCGCCTCTATGTAGGTTTACGAAATGATTTTAATTTTATATTAGCATGAATAGAAATAAGGATATATTATAATAATATCATATAAATATCATATTCAAAAATGGATCTAGAAATGTTAGTCATTATTTACCTTTTATATATTCCATTTTTAATGGAAAAACTAAACCATTATGATGCATACATAATAAATACCATCTCCATTAAATGCATCACTCATTCTCCCATACCTAGAAATAATTGAATATTATATATACTTATATAATTATTATATATTAAATGTATAAATTTTTTTATATTATTTATATGATATAATATTGAATAATGAAAAATGATTCAAACTATAGAAACAATTAATACATTAAAACAGTGAAATTATCAACAAAAATAATTATTTTAATATTGAATTAATGATAGAATGTTCATAAAATACTATAAGGAAAAAATATTTGGTATGAAATATATTATTTTACATTGAAATTATATTAATTATAGATTTATATTTATTATTCTGGAGGTATGAACTTCAATTATGGAATTTAGAATTGAGGTATGGGTTTCTCATCTCCCATTTTCTTCTAATAGTGTTTCCCCATATACCACACATTGTTCTTTTTTGGTTGGTGTATATACTACTCCATTTACATTATATAACATTAATTCCTTATCTTAATTTTATTTATTTTTTCAGTTGATGTCATTTATATCAGGATTATTGGATTCAAAAGTCAGTAATATTATAAAGGGTTATGCTACAATCACATCAATTGTCAGGATTTTTCATTATAAGGTTTATAATTGGGAAATTTATAATATATATTTCAATAAAATCATTAATTATAATCCAATATATTTATTATATTACAATACATGTATTCGACTAATTTTCCTCTCTTTAGGAGTAATGTACACCAAAAGAACATTGGTAATAAAAAAAGACCTCATATTGACATTCAGTAAAAACCCATTTTTTTTTCAAATCTATAATTTATAATAATTTTTTAAATATTATATTTAATTTTCCCCAAATTACTTACATAAATTAGAATAATTTGTTTTAAATTTTTTTTCAAATTATATTGGAAATAATTTTTTTTCATTCGTTAATAGATTAAAATTTTGTCCATTTTTAGTGTGAAAAGAATGTCTTTTGAATTATACGATGTGTACCTAATTACCTATTTAAACTACCAAAAATTACAGGAATGATTCCATTACATAAATACAAGGAAATATTAAAAGAAACATTTTTTTGAATATTTAGGATATTTTTGGTTATGGAATATAATTTTAAAATTTTAAAGTAAAAATTTCTTAAGTACGTTTTAAGGGGATTTTTTCTGATATTTATACTAATAATGTAAAAAATATATTATTTCACATTTTACCCAATATGAATATTTAATAATTATAATATCTTTCTTATTTTTTGGATATTTTTTAAATAGATTTACCAGGAATCTACAATTTTGATACAATATTCTATATTTCTCTAAATGGTTTTTATATATTTTTTTTATTCTAGGAGGTAATAAAATTTGATATTCTTGTTATAAAAAATTATTTTTTATTATATTTCACCCCATTTATATGAGAAATTAATTGGATAAAGTATTTGATTGGTGAGCCCCACTATATCCCCTAGATGAAATCATATTTCTCATGAGACACACTATATATTGTATTTGGATAAAGAATTACGAATTTATGAAACATTTCATGACACGAATCCTAGATGGTGTGGTCATGATTCCAAAAATTATTCCTTCCCTCAATTTTCAATAAGTTATTACTGTTCCAAATGACTGTTCAACTTGTTAGGATATTTTTGGTTATGTAACAAGCACATGGTATTTTTTATAGGGAATTATTTGGTCTAAATTTATTCAATCTATATTATGATCTTGTAATTATATGTATGGAATGTTTTTTCATTATTTCAAATTTTATATGGATTATTGTTTATATATTCATGACAATATTTTTTTGTACGCATCCTCTTAATGAGATTTAAATATTACCCCATTCGTAGGATAAATTTTCTCATGAAGCCAAGAAGTGTATTATAATAGATATAAATAAATATTATAAATGTAATTATAGTGGTTTAAAATAATATATAATGTTAAATTTAAAATTTTTTAATTATAAAATTGTATTCATGTATTTATCTATCAATCTAAAACTACTAAACTATTCATATATTTAGTATGTGATTCCTTTTATATAGATCCAATGAAAAAAATTAATCATTTACTCCATGATACTAGGTTTTGGGACATTATAGTAGGTATAAAATTTAGTTATTAGAATCTCTTGAGAGTTGTTTTAGGAAAAGACAGAATAAGGAACATAAGCCTACGATAGAATTTGTGGCGATTTATTTATGAAAATTTTATTTTTTTGACGTGGAAAATATTTTGTCAGAATTTTTCAAATAAATACATCTATATCTATAAAACAAAAGTAGGAATTGTTCAATAACATTTTTACATAGGTATTGTATTCAAAAAAAGTATAATTTGTCATTGAATTGATCGTCACATAATGGAAAACAATTGGCCTTACTTATCAATTTTTCTGGCATTCTTTTGGCATATTCCTGTGATAATTAAAATTTAATTTATAAAAAATTATTATCTATATGAAAATATTTTTATTTTTTAAAAAAACATTTTTTAAAAACCATTCTTCAGATGTAGAGATTATCTATAGGTAAATTTGTAAATTTATATTATTTATTTCACTAGTTTTTGGGTTATAAAATATATTTTATAATTATATAATCCATTTTATTTTATTAAATTGTTTATCAATTATGCTTAGTAGAATAATTTCAATTGTATCCTTGCACATACTATATATATTCATTTAATCATAGGAAATATAATGATTATGTTACTTGATTTGTAACTATAGCTCATATAATTATAAACATATCAGTGGAGCTAGGTAATGTTATGAGTAATAACCCTATATGGAGAAACATACCAATATACCATTAAATTTAGTTGTTATAGGTTACTTCTTCATCCAAAAATATTATAATTCAGTAGGAATTAAAATATTTTTGATGTTGGGAAATGGAAGTGTTCCTTAGAGAAGACATTTCACAATCTTTAAAGTAATAAAATTGTAATTTTTTTCTTATTAGTTTATCATCTCTCAGATGATGTTTATATTTGGTTTCGATTAATTAATAATATTTAATATAATTAATAAATATATGGAATGTATTGAAATGATTTTAGGGCTCTCTTCTTGAAAAATTATCATCACGAGCAATGAGGGGATATAGAAAAAAAATTACCTAGTCCATGAAAAAAGGATCATAAAAAGTATGTTATGTATGATGAATAAATAAGATATATATTATAAAATATTTTATAATATGTCTGTTTTCCAAAGATATGTGTTGACTATTTATTTGATTACTATAACTAAATCCTTTAATGGGAACTGATCACCAAAACCATTTCACCATATGATGACATAATTTTTTGTTCTATCAAAAATCAATTCTATATTTCTTGGGAAAGAAAAGAAAAAATGATATAGAGAGGGATATTAAAAATCATTGAAAAATAAATACAATAAAATGGGTTATGTAAAGGTTATAATCCTTTGTTTCAATAAATTTGGATTGAAACATCAGGGAACAATATTGTTGGGAAATGGATTTTTCTACTAGTATTGAGAAAAAGGACAAAATCAACATTAATCAATGGAAAAAATTTAATAATACATTGTGAAATTATTCAAAAATAATTATATAGGATGCATTTAAAATGATCATTCCACGCATCAAGTCAATATTCCCCAGAAAAGGCCAAGGGAAGAAGACCATTCCTATAAAATTACAACAACATCAGTTTAGTCCCCTAATGATGAGATTGAAGGTACATTACTCATATCCATAAATTTTGAAAATATTTTTTTTATTTTGGATATTTTGACTCATTTTTATCTCCCAAGATTACCATTAAAATTAGATATTTTACTAAAACCTTAATGAGGGAGTTATGAATCATGAGTCCTAGTTGACTTATTACGACAATAAATACTTGTTAGTCAGTTACCTTTATGAATCATAAAAATTTCATATTTTTAAAACTCATCATGATAATTATGTTTTATTTTGAAATTACATGTAGGAAAGATTTGATTTCGCAATTTAGTGCACAAATGAATTTATAATTGAGTGAAATTATTTGTTTTGAAGACGATTTGATATTATTAATATCTAGATGGGAGAATTCATCATATGATATAAATATAAATCCTCTCATATTAGATCTTCTAAATGAGATTTATGTGGATGAACATAAAAAACAATCAATTTATGGAAATGGTAATATTAATATTGGGGAATTTCCTTTTTTATAGGAATACATTGGTTTTTTTCATGTGGAATTACATATATATTGACTTGAGAAATATGTTTATATTTACATTTATTTAATGCAAAAAAAAACTATGAAGTACTAAATATTGAATTACCAATATATAATTAGTGGAGTTAAAAAAAATGTTGGATTTGTTTGATATGTAATTAAAATTCCATACTATTTCACCATGGGGAGCCCCTTTTTTATTTACTATGAATTATTATTGATCCATGAGGATATGCATTAATTATAGGGATATAAAATCTATAAAAATAAATAATATTAATCATATATATTTCACTGATATTTTATTAATCTATACTCATGGAGATCAATTTTTTCACTAATTCACCTTTATTATGTTTATCATCATTTGTGGGTAAATAAATATGATATTTTGAAGAATGCATCTTATCAAATTTATGGGCATTACTAGTTCAATATAATGTTTTTTGGATCAACTAATATAATATATGTTTTTGTGGATCTAATTAATATATAATTTAGGGAATATCTCTAAAATATTATTTTCTTAGTTATCAGTGATAAATCGGTGAAATTTTATAGCTATAAGGACTATGAGAATCACATGAGAATAATTTTTATACTCTTAGTGAAATTTTTTTATATGGAATATTCATAAGGGGAAAATTATATAATATGAATGTTTCATTTCATGGAGATACATTATTTAATAATTTAATCCTAGATGATTCTACGAAGACAATCGCAGTCAATAGGTGGCCTACACCCTTATATATGAGCGAGGAATCTATTTCAATTGGATTGGTAGAATACTATCGGTGTTTTTTCAAAAAAAATTATTCTTATACTTATTATTTTCCAATATTACATTTAGTGTATTTATGTTATTATGGAAAAATGAATATGAATAATTTTTATAATATTAAAGGAGGATTTATATGAATGTGAATATTGTGACTCTTGAATCAGAAAATTAGGTTTTGATAATACATTGGGATACATCAATTAAGGGATATGTCTATATCCCTCTGATGAATTATAAATGTATTATATATGCATAGAGGTAGATAAATATTCATTACCAAAACTAAACATCCTATAAAAATGAATTAATAGCGGTAATTTTTTTTACGGGATATATACACTACCAATTATGCGAATTTAGTGAGATATATAATGATCATAAAATTATCAAATAAATATTCTCACATAAAGATATAAACATGAGGAAATGGAGATGGATCAAGCATCTGAAATACTAATACTGATCAATACAATAACACCCATAGATATAAAATAATATAGTGGGTGTATTTAGATTAAAAAATTATTAAGATCATGAAAAAATAAGGATTTTTTGGGTCCTATATTTTTAATGATAAAAAGATATCATCATAATAATTATAATTTTTTCAAAGAAAATGAAATTAATAAATGATTGAAAAATTTGAAAACCTATTGAATGGAGATGGAATAATAAAATTTGGATATAGATTATGTGTTCCAACCATAAATGAGTAGAGAAGGGAAATATTGGATGATTCTCATTAATTAAATTAATTTGTAAAGCCTCGTAACACCATGAGGTATAGTTATTTAATGGAATATTTTTTGAGGGAAAATATGAAGTGAGAAGTTGATAATTATGTGTCAAGATGTTTGGTTTTCAATATTTGACAACCTAAAGACATTATTATAGAGGATTAATGAAACCTATAACTACAATTTTTTTTAAATTAAAAGATATTACTATTAAATTTTCACCTGATTACCAAATCATCCTAGAAAGAGTAATGAAATATAGGTTATTATTAACCACGATAAAATATAAATGTATTTATTTAATATATGAGAATATTTGTTTCTAGAGTGCATATATATCTCTATATTAATTAACACGTAATAAATTAAGGAAATACACTATTTATTTTGTGTAATCATGATCCATGATTTACATCAAAATTATAGAGGAGTCTAAGTAATGATTGGAATCTTATACATTATTTGAGAACTGATTACTACCCTCAATCCAATGGTAAATCCTAATGTACAATTAAAACATTAGAATTTATGTTTTGGTCATGATATTTTTAATTTCAAATCTTGATGGACGAAAATTTATATTGGAATATTTCACCTATTGTAATAGATTCCATTCAAGAAATGAAATTTCCCCTGGGAAGAATTATATGGAATTCTATATTGTACATCCACATTTTGGGATGATATTTCAAAAATTAATAATTTAGGCCAATAACATTTATAGGAGACAATAGAAATGGAAATTACTATTAATTCCCATATAAAAAGGTTTCAATTAAACAAAAATAACCATGTCTATATCAAGGTGAAATATCTGGAATTTGATGTGTTATATAATGATTATATGAAAGTACTCTATGGATGGGTTTTATTAGGGTAATAAATATTGCGATGGAATCCCCTAGTATATTAGTCTTTTTCAAATAATGGATTTAATTTGATTTATAGAAAACCATTTTGAAATACCACTTGGTAACTCTAATGTATTTCACATGATATATACATATCTTTTTTTTCAATAACATATTCTCCAAAACCAATAAATGTTTTCACCTTGTAATAAATACAATTGGAATTTGATCTATCTTATTTTATTGAGCATATGAATTTTCTAGACACTATGGAATATGGTTGGACAAATTAGATGACTCAGATTCTAATGTAACATTAGATAAATAATAAGATAGAAGAAGGGATGTGGAAACCTGAAGATATTATGATGATGAACTACACAAATATATTAACAAGATGATATTATGGATATTTCCATAATGATATTTCTAAGGAGGGAATAATATATCAATATAATAAATAAATATAAATTTATTATTAAATAAATTCATTATCTTGAATAGCGTGTGGGGTACACAACACCAAATCTAATTTATGGTTAATATAGTATAACATTATCATCTAGCCATTAAATTGTTTTTTATGAATAGTAATAAATAATTTTTTAAAATTATATAAATTACAAAATCTATAAAAAATCAATGTTTATATATTGAATGTAAATAAAATAAAAATCATTTAAATGAAAAATAAATGTTTTCTAAATACAATATTTTACAAAAAATTCAGTCTAATAGTTATTTATAGAAAAAAGAATTATTTTCTTACCACATAAAAAAAATTATTCTCAAAATTTAACTTCATTTCTGAACCCAAAATATAAATCATTTCATATTGTCAATATTTATGAATATCCAAGATTTGTATTTCTTCGATGAATATTGAAACATAACATTTTTTTGTGAAAAAACAATTCCTTTAAAAAATTTAAATGTTATGTTTTGATATAAAATTAATTGAAATAAAATATTATTTCAATTATATTATAATAAATATAATTTATTCCATTTTAATAACATTAATTTTCATTTTTAATAAAAATAATTTCTACACATATAATATTATTCAATTCAAAAACCATTTTTTTCATCATGTTTGTGTGTTATATATTAAATTAAATATTCCCAATTATATTATTGTAATTCATAAAAATGTGTTAAAAATTCAGAATATGAATACATATTACTATAAAAATAATTAAAATTAGTTTTCTTATTCATAATTAATTTCATAAATTATAAGAAATATGTGAAGGTTAAAATGGGGTTACCAGGGGATTAATATAATATGATTGGTATAAATGACTGAGAGACAACTCACATTATTATTTACTGGAAATATATCAACATTATTGCAACCATAGTTCTTTAATAAAATAATTTTTATTTATTGTTCTTGTGAAAAAACATGGGTGTCATTTTTTAATTTGAAAAATATCATAAGGATTATCCCCCTTATAAATATATACCCCAAACATATCCTCTTCACACTACCAAATCATTAATTAATCAAATATTAGCCCATATAAATTCTTAACATCCCACCCACATCCAATATGTATTTTGTTTCTCAAAATCCTATCATGGAAGGATTTATGTATGAACATGATGATTTTTTCAAAAGAATTAGAAATGTTCATATCTATTCGTCTTAATTATACTTTTTCTTATAAATACAAAAAATCTAATAAAAATATGAATTTTTTTTAAAAAAATCCCAATATTTATTCTGTTAGTATTTTCTTAACCATATAACAAATTTTCATCTAATCATCCACGAAATGGAAAATGAAACTGTAGATCTCTTATATGGAAAACTAATGAATCAAGAATAGATGTAAATCATTTTCCATCCATAATACTATAAGATGAATATAATAATGGATAAAAAATATCCAGAAGATATTTATGAATTTAATGTACTTTGGTTATTATAATTTCACGAATTCCATCTCACTTTTCAATTCCTTATAAATTAGTAACATTGCTCGTGCTTAGGTCTTTACTACAAATTCCAAATAGTGATGTGAAATTCATTTCAATTTTGTATTGAATTTAATAATGAAAATGTTATATTTATATAATATAATTAAATATTTTATATATTAATGGTTTAATAAATTTGAAATAACATTTAACCTTTATTCATTTCATATGTTTGAAAAATAGAATCATGGTTAATGCATACATATGGCATACGGTCACCATGAATGATGTAACACATTTTCTGATGTATAAAAATAATTGAATTTTATTTATAAATATACAATAGTTATGAATAAATTTTATATCTTGGATAAAATTATATACATGATTCAACCGTGGTCCATGTAGAAGGGAAAAAACTACAGAACAAAATCACAAATTAAAATAGATTAATTATTACTCAAAATAATGATTTTAAAATGAATTATTAACAAACATGGCATTAGAGATAATTATTCAATAATATGTGGTATGAAATATATTACTATATAATTTTAATTTATTTTTAATAATTCAATATTTAATATATGGGATATACAAACACATATGAATGAAATGAGAAATGAGGTAGGGGTTTCTTGTTTATTGGTTTCTTCTGTGAGATGTGTGCCATATTCAACACATAAATTTTATTTTTATACATATAATACATTTTTATATGATATAAATTGAATATATTATTATTAATTGTATTTTAATTTTAATTTGACAATATTTCTTTTATTATGATTATGATATATACGTTACCAATGTGGTATTGGTTTATACTACAATTTAATTCTTTATCATGACTGTAATTGATAATGTTTCTGATATTGAAATATTATAATCAATATATTATTATAAACATTAAATTTCCTCTAATATTTAATTTTTTTATAATACATATCTACCAGTCACTTTTCTCTCCTTCTGAACAAGAGAGTCCAATATAATTTTGTTAATAAAAATTAACTTATTTTTTCACATTATTCAAAAACCCAATACCCTATTTTCTAAAATTATTTTCAATAATGATTATAAATCATCGAAATTATTTATTAAAAAAAATTAACCATTTTTTATTCATTTTTAAAAAAAATTTAAATGAATAATAGCGATGTTTTCTCAACGACGAACGTCCAATCCATTTTTAGTATTTTGAAGGGAATGATTATTCAAATTATTAAATGTGTAAATAATTAACCACCATATAGAAAAATATTATCTTTTAGGATTAAAATAAACATATATAAAGATAATTTTTAAATAATACTTCTTTTTTAATATTCATGAATTATTATGTTTTTTAAATTAATTTCCAAAATGAAAATGACATTTTCTTTAGAAATATTTTAATGGAATTTTTATGGGTTTTCTATTCAACAAAAACAAATCACAGTGTTTTACATATACCATGTTTATAATATATTGTATTTTTATCATCCATATCATTTCATTGGATGGTTAATGAAATTTTTTAACGAGGTTGTAAAATTTTGATATCATTCAACATATTACAATGATTGTTATATGATTATATTTATTGATTTAGGAAATTAGTAAAATTTAATTTTCATGTTTTTCACTATGGGTTATTATTTTTATTATGATTAACCAAATTCATATTAGGAATTAATTTAACATATTATGTTATTGTAGGGGACCACTATACCCCATGATACATAGATAGCTATCATAAGACATACTAGTTTCTATTTTTGGACAGGGTATCACCCTTTTTGTAATATATCATGAAAAAATAATTTATGGAATGATTATGATTTTTGATTTTATATATTACACTATTATGATATTATTTATTGATGTTCCTTGTGATTATATAATTACTTAGAATAAACTTTGTGAATTTTCAAGATCATGGGATTATTTATTTGCCTATATTTTGTCATAAATTATTATGACTATATTATGCGAAAGAAATTCATTTATTGGAATTTTAAGAATTTATAAACCCTGAAATATTATTTATTATTTATTTATACATCATAAGTTCCACTTTAGGAATATTATTAATTAAAATTAGAGCCCACTCATTTCTTATGTTTCCTTTCCATAAGACACCAGGATGATTATTATGATTGATATATAGGGATATGATAATGGAAACTATATTTTTATCAAAGAAACTTATATGTAAATTTTTATGTATAAATTTATAATACAAAATTAAATTATATATCTAGTTTTACAAAACTAAAAATACATAAAATAATATAGGTTGTGATTCATTGTATCTAATGATTATTTAGTTATGTAACTACCATCTCTATGTTAATCGGGTTGGGGCATTTATACATAAAAAAATATGGGAACCTAGGATCATCAATATATGTGAATATGGAGAATAATGTGTAATTTAAAAAAAATATTGAAATTAGAAGTGCATTTTTTTCATTTTAGAATTATTGTCCTATTTTATTCTAATAAAAAAATTCATTTCCTATAAAGAAGTACAATCAGTTATCAATTAAGTTTTGATTTAATATGACTGTAATTAAATATAAATTTTATATCTGTCACCTAATAATTATCATAGATATAAATTTTATTCATTATTATTGTGTAAAATATCTTTCTTCCTTAGAAATGATTTTTTTTAAATATTATTTTTAAGCATTGGGGGTTGATATTTGAATTATTTATTTTCAATCTTTAATATAAATTGTGTTAAATGTCTTCCATGTTAATAATAATAAAAAAACATTTTAAAATTTTCAACTATTTTTTTATCGATTGTGAATGTTTATCAGAGTTAAAATCTTGAAACTATAGAAAGGGTAAAAATATTAAATAATTGAACTAGCAGAAATGATAATGTTTAAAATATAAATAGAACATGTATAAATTTTATTAGGTGATAATATTTTGACCTTAACTTGTCATGACATTGAAATATTTTCCATTTAGGGCCACATTCCCCTGAAAATGAATTTATGTTATTCAAATATAATGTGTATTTAGAAGGTTTCCACTCCTTATGTTATATGAATCCTCCATTTCTCATAAATTAATCTGATAATAAGAAAATATTTGTTATCATGTAGAATTCGTAACAAATTGGAGATAAGGAATTATAAAAGAACTAAATATTGTAATAAATTTTAAAATATGATTCCCATTAAGATGTTTAATAAGTCTAAATTTATCATATGCAATTTGTGTGAGTAAGATGAATGAAGGTACATGAGGTAAAGCATTCGATATATCAATTTCACTTCATTAAGAAATTATCCATATTCACGTCCATATTTTTGGGTATATATAATCAAAATAAATTTATCTTTGGATTTTTTTAATAAAAAATATATAGATGTACAAATCTATTATTGATTATTTCTTTATAGATGTTTCAATTGAAATGTTACCAATTGTGTAAATTTTTATGATATAATTTATATTTTTGTATGGAATATTTACATTTCAATTTTTAATTTTAGATGATTTTATGTTCAATATATCATTAAAACAATAATATTAATATCATATTGTTCATTATTAGTATTTTACTGTTTCAAAAACAATTTCCTCCATCATACTCAAAATGCCTGATATAATTATTTGATGAAAATTTGACATTATTCATCATTTTGGTTGGGAATCTTTTCCATATATATCTATGTTATCTAGGTTGTCTTAGGAATATTTTTATCTATAGATAAATATTTTATAAATTTAATTTATAATACCTTTAAAGTTAATTAAAATATGGAAAATTTTATAATACCAATTTTTAAAGTAATTTCTATTACTCATCCATTTATTTCCTTCAAATTTACATATGTCAAAATATATTATATGTTATTCTATTGATCTGATATTTTTTATTTTCTTAGAGATAGCACAAAAATGTGATATTATCACATTCTTCTGTTGCATAATATTGATGATTTTATAATAGTGTTTCAATATTTTTAATAATCTATTAAGGATTTTAATTCGTCATTGGGGTCAGGATCATATCATACAATCCATTTAAAATGTTTTATTTCTTCTTATGATTATTTTTTAATGAAATTTTATTATTTCTCATATGTTAATTAATATTTTAGGATATCATGGACGTTTAATGATATTATGGAATATATATACATGGTTCCCATTATTTCATTGGTGGCCCAATAATTACATATAACTCTACTAAGTTAGGTAAATAATTTTATCTCCTGAGATAATGTGAATGAAAATGGGGAGTAAACCCAATAAATAATTGATCAATATCAATAATGTTTATAGTTGTGTGACGTGAACCAAATAAACTATTTTAATTTGTGTACAATTTTTATGGGAATGGGGAGTAATCCAAAACCACTATAGGATTCAATCAACTTTGATTGTCTTGGACATGATAATTTTTCAGGGAATAATGATACTATTTTTATTTTAATATAAATAATTAATATATTTTGATCATGATTTTCTCTCATCGAATATGATTAATTATTGGTGATTATACACTATTAAATATCATGGATTTTATAATAAAAAAGCATTGTACAAAGGATCATGATTTAGGTTCTATGACTCGTTGGGAATGTTTCCATATATTGTGATCATACTAACATACCCTTATCAATGTCCTTTACTCATATATGATCAACGTGTGATATCTCCCATGTTTACCCATATAGAATATATAAGATATTCATTTATTGTCATTCCATATCTATATGTTATTATTAGATTTTTCATATATGTTAGGTTCATGAAGGGTTATATGTTAGAAAAAATATGTGGTAGATTCGGAACACATTTTGTTAAATATATAAGTTATATATCTAGTATCCAAAGAAACAAATACTTTATGATTCTAATGTGTGTGTTATGATTTAGTTTATTTATTACTTATATGAAATGATATAATAATTATAAAATTGGTGCCCATATGGATTTACTAACCCCATACAGAGTCAGTAAAATGATCCTAATCATAGTAATAATCCAGGAAAATAAGTATATAGAATACCAATAACATATTTTCATTTGAGGGGTTATTAGTCTCATATTAACTATAATCATACCCAACAATTTAAAAAAATGGATAATACACTCTAAATACTCATATAATCATTAAAATCACTGATCTCTTACCCATATGTTGGAGTAATAAATATAATTATATTCATAGTTGGTTGATAAGATCACCCAATCCAAGAATTTGTACAGTATTCATGATTTATATAATATTTTACCTTGTTTTCTATATCCATATAGATATCCTAACATCCCTGAAACCATCCATTAGAGAATTTGATATTTTATATAATATATGAATATCAGTTTTATATTCAAAATTATGATATGATAATGTATCTAACCTTATCACATGGCTAGTAAGCCAATATATAAAAAAAAAATATTTTATATATTACATATATCACAATATTTCCATCATTCAAATTTATTCACATAGTTAGGGATCTTGATATCTCAATATTAAATAACATCTATTCATAATTAACTATATTAAAGAAAAAAACCATAGTTATAAAAATAGAATTCAATATTCTAGTGATAATGAGATTGATCATTCATCAATAAATCTAGAAGTAACACTAGAGTATCTGGATTATCATTCAAAGACATGTGAAAAAAGCATTTTCTTAACTCGTAACCCATTTTAATGAAATTAGTCATTATTTTAATATCTATAAATCATAGAAGACGCACCATTGGCCCTTCCAATCTATGAACTCTTAAAATGAAACAATAAATGATAAAATAACTCATTTTTTAACCTTGTATAAATTTCACCTCATGAAAAAGTTATTCTTTATATGGCCAATATGATAACCATTGAATAAGAAAATTAATCACTACTCATACTGAATCCATTAATAATATTATTTCATCTATAAAATATTCTTAAATTACACATTCACACCACTCTATGTGGATTTTAATAATCAGTATAAGGTTAACCCATAACAATTGACCAATCATTAGAAATTATACACTATATGTGGATTATTATCCAAACTCATCAAATATCTTAGTATTTAATATTTACAAATTAACAAAAAAGTTTTTACTATTATATGTTATCCTCAAAAGATAAGATATGTAATTTATATTTCAATATATCATACATAGTAACCCTGACATACAAAAAATTCAAAAAAAAATTACATTTAATTCAAAGATAATATTATAGACCATAATACCTATAAATATATCCATGTTATCCAAAAATATACTTTTATCAGAAATATTATTATCAAACCTATTTCAAAAATATAATACTCTTATTAGGAAATTATAGACTTATAATTAATTAATTTCCAATAATATATTTATTAATTCAATATTTCTTTCAATAATTCAAAATCAGGTAAAGCTTACAATTTTTTTATCTCTCTAATGCCCCGTTAAAGTGAAAAATAATTTCCCATTGAATATTATCATCCATCCCATAAAATATATGAAAAAAATTCCTAATCATCAAAAAATAATCCCAAAAAATGTATTTTAATAAGTAATGAATATTTTGACAATACTAAAAACTGCGATGGAATAAACTAATTAATTCCTCATGAAATATTTTTTTATAAATAATAGAAACCAAATTATTTTTATTTTAATTTCAACATTAAATATTGAAATAAAATGAACATAAAAATCACATATGATGAAAAATAAATATAGGATCAATGTGAGCAAAAAGTTTTTGAGAATGGTGGATACAATTTCCAATATGGAAAAAAAATTAGTAGATACATTATGTAAATGTGATTGTTGAGTGTGGATAAAAATCATAAAATGGGGACCCATAAATATTTCCCACCCATTATGGAAAAACAATCAATTGGTTATTAATGTTGTCTCATGAAAATTGGAAAATAATCCCACTTATTGTGGGGTTAGGATATTCCAACAATCATATGACATGAAAATACCATGTTCCTAAAATTGTTTGGAATTATAATTTACAACTTCTATCCTGGTAAAATAATTGTTGGATGACACTAAATTTAATATGAAACATTCATATGGAAAACCAATCCCACAACCACCACACTATGATGAATCATTATATTTATGATTTTTCAAAAACATTATCAGGGAAAAACACTTGATTAGACTATAGAGAGATTTAAAATTTATCATTATACTGGTCTAAATTATAAATTAATATTACCTGATGATCACACTCTACATGAATTGATAATATCTTATTCCACACAACCGGAATCCCAGATTATTAATAATCTAACATGATTGATCATTTTTCTTTCAAACTGAATCATTATTGGGTTTCTTATTCTAAAAACCCCATTGTTCATGAATTATCCTCATTACCTTCAAAAATTCCTTTAACACATATAAATTTGGGATGTAAATTATTTCTATAACAAAACCATCCATGGATAAATTATTATAATTCATTTAAATTGAAATTTATACAAATATGAAACCTTAGATGGGGTCGTCAATTTACATTAGCAGTTTTAAAAATTAATAAAAAGTATCACTACAAGTTTTTTCTTCCTATACTATAAAAACAATGAATAAAATACACTAGGAATAATATTTAAAAAAATAAAATATCAACTCTTATTAATTATACATAATAAACCACATTAGTAATATTCAAAATTGGAGTCCTTGATTATCACACACATATATTTTCACATATATCTATAGATAACTATCCTAGAAACAAATGTTTATTCAAAAATAAAATCCTTTATTAATTATTGATTTCAATAAGTACTTATAAAATTAAAACAAATTATGTATTTTTTTTGAAATTATATTCAACGTTAAATAAAAAAATGTTATAAATATGATTAAATACAAAAACTAAAAATATATATCTCATTATTCCACATAAAAATACTATATTTTTTATATTAATTTCGAAAAATACTGTTTTATCATTATTTAATATTATTAATTATTATGTGATTGTTAAGTTTTTTTAAATTTTTTTTATGATGAATAATGTTTTATCAAATGAATGTAACTTTTTTGTATTATTTGTCCAGAAATAAAAATTAAATCACGCAAATTATTAAACATGTATATTCGTTGTCGTTGAATGAATAATTTCATGTCAAAAATATTTTATACACCACTATAATTTATTTAAAATAATATGATCCCTTTTTAAATTATCAACAAATTCTTACATATTATATTATTGTAATCATTATTTGAATCAAAATATTTTTATTAAAATTAAATTAGTTGTTATTAAAAAAAGTTAGAATTCTATTTTGATCATTATATTAAATAGTGTATTATTTACTCCCATATTTGTAACATTATTTAGTGTAAAAAATATAAAACCTATAAATCATTAACCACTATCAGAATAATATGGTTAAATAACACATCCGCAATTAAATCATTTCAAATATAGAAAATTACCTCCATTAAGATAATATATTTCAATAATATCTTTTTTATTTTTAAATTTATAGTTTTTAAAGGGACACAGTCTCATATTATAAATAGTAATAGTAGTAATATGATATTGATTACAAAATGAATGCGGGTTATGGATTTTAATGGATGTGAATTGTTAGACTCTCTTTTCTCAATCCTTGACCAAAACAATGAAACAAACTCTTTTAGGGGTTATTAATGATATTTTTCTAGAAATTTTTTTGATGACTTGTGAACAAATAAAAGACATTTTGTTATGATGTATAACAAATCCGTTTTTAGAGATTTTTTTATTTTTTCTCCACCATAATCTCTCTCAAAAAGTAAATGGACTTGATTGATATTTTCCCCCATTTTGGATCGATTACATATGTATATTACGTATTTATCTAAAAGAGAGATGGTAAATCTATCTATTAATTATGTTACTTACAAATGTTTAATATATTTTATCATTTGAAAACATACATCATGGAATGTGTTACACTAATTTTCACTATATAAAAGAAAAATAAGTATTAAAATTTGTTCTACTGTTCATTTTTATTATATGAAATTACCTTAATGATTTGGATTTTCAATAGTAGTAGTTTTTATATCTAATATAAACTCAATAGGTTTTAATTGTATATATTTTATTTTGAGATATTTTATTATTTAATAGTTATTAACTTTTTTATATATAATTTAAAAATTTCATCAATTTTAAGGGGACTAGGTGGCACTAAATTAGGTTTTTATTTGTAATATTACTAATTGAAACTCAATCTCATCAAATTAATTAATATATGAAAGTAATTCAAATAATGTGTGTCATTAAATGTTATAATTTCAAGAACTATAATTAAATAAAAATTAGTTGAATACAACAATTTTGAAATAGTTGTGGTATTCTATGATAAAGTTATTTCTTTATTTACATGTAATTTGGTTATTTTTTGCAGAAAAATAGGATTCATTCATCAAGTGATATTTACTTTTAAAATATCAATCACCAAATTTCAAAATGTAAATCAATATTTATGATAATCCCTTGAAAACCGACATATAATAAGTGAATCATATAAATATTTTTATAATAAAATGAAATTATAATTATTGAGATTATGAACATTTATAGTATCCAAATATATTATCATTCCATTTAAATAATTTTTTTCATCTTTTTAAAACCCCATGTTTTTAGGAATTTGATTCATGACATATATAAAATAATATATTCGTAGATTTGTTCAATAGAGCATAAAGAACCAAATCAATTACTAAAAAACTACAAAAATGTGTCTCATTAAAAATTATGTTTCCCATTCATTGAAGGAAACAATAAATCAATGTAACAAGATGAAAAATATAATTACAAGGATGTCCCCAATTCCAAAAAACAATAATACGAAATAAAAACATTTAAATATTGACCAAAAAATAGATAACAAAACTTCTAAATTTTATACAAATATATCATGATTTAAAATATTATATTTTATAACCTTAACATGTGAACACAAAATAATCTTCAAAATTTGAATTATTTTTATCACAATGGGATCTCATAACCATTATTATCCTTTATATTGAATATTATCTAATCTATTTTTATTTATTTTGATGTAATGGTTTAAAAACTTCCTCATCCTCAAGTGTAATTTCTTTATAAATAATATATATTTGTATAAGGTTCCCCAATATGTGGAGATTATAACCATACTATCATCAATATCTTCCAAACATCCATTAAACATAATAATATTCATTTTTTTAATAATATCCAACATTATTTGCGAAAAATATAGAGTAATACCATTAAAATATCTATTTTGTATTGAATATCTCAATCCAGGGATATAGAAATATCATCCATTACAATTGAAGTCTTTTCTACCATGAGACATTGGGAATGTTTCCTCTATTGGTCAAAATAATGGTCCACACAAAAACTAACCATATCAAATAGTTTCCACCTATACTACCAAAATTCCATAATATCACATTTATCATTCACATATGAATAAATATCCATTTGATGAGACTAATCCAATTTAGAGATCACTAAATCCCTCTATTCTTTTATCCCATTTTAAAGGAAAAACCAAAAGTTTTCCATAATTTTTTATTAATTTTTTCATTTTGAAAAATCATATTTCTTACCAACTATTGATAAATAATTTTCCCACATATCTCTAGGAAGTCCAGTATAATTTTGAACCCTGTTTGTGTTTCCCGTAACAATTTGACACACATATTTTCTCATAGTTAAAATTGAGAATTTTCAACCACAACCTCTCACCTTGAATCCACTCCTCATGAACACCCTTTTATAACCATGAATCACCATCCACATGCACACACTTCCTCTTGAAAAAATAATCATCATTATACCACCAAAACAATAGTTTTACATGTAATAATTCCAATGGAAACACCCATTTATATGACCAGTAATGCTACGATCAATAATTTATTGATGATGTTTTTCATAGTATATTTAATTATTAGTATCATATATTTTTTTCAATACCAAATTATCAATAAGATTCAAAATATTATTTACCTAATATATTATCCTTGAAAATTTACAATATCAAAACATTTGGGATTCCCCATCATGATTAACAATACTGTAAGATATACTAGAATTTCATCATAAAACTTATAGTGGAAATGATTATTTTTAAGAATGATATATATAATTTTAACCTATATAAAATTATTCATAATAGTATTTTGTATCCAATAGGGGTCAATATATTAATTTTATGAGAAATTCTATATGAATATAATGAACCAAAAATCCTTTCTGTCTTTTGAATATTTTCTAAAGGAAAAGGTAATAAAAGATTCTTTTCCCCATATATATGAATTTATAGATTGATAACCCATAAATTTATGAAACAACAAATAACCTTATAATCATTCATGTATAAATTATATTCCCTTTAAAGGAAACACCATTTCACGACATAAATTTTATACATTTAAAGAATTGTGGAAACTATATTATTATTTTCCACAACATGAGCCATGGATCCCATTATGATAATTCTCCATATAACAAAATCCCTATAAGATTAATTATATTATAATCACTCTGCACCTATATTTTGACCTTATATGGATATCTTCATCTATCATCCTTCATTTTTTATGGATAAAATAGTCCTCTATATAAGTTATCAAAAATTGATTAATATAATATAATCGAGTTTATAATTGACATACTGTTTGAAAACCTTTATACATATCCATGTTCTATAACAAAAATATATCAACACATTATTCAAGGAATATATTGATTATATAAATTGAATAAAATTTTAATAAGAAAAATATTTTAAAAAAATATATTAAAATATTCTTGAATACCAACATTTGTATATCCATCTTGAAAAATAATATAGTAATATAAAAAAAACCCCTTTTATCATTCTTCCAATATCAATGAGAATACATCTCCATTTCTAGGTCAACGGATGTTGTATCCTCATACCTAAAAACAACTTCATCATATATCAACAGTTTTTTATATTATTCCAACCATACAGTATCATCAACAATATTATGAATTGATTAATATATATCAAATATTATGTATTTTAATCCCTCTATGAGTGATTTCAATTTATACCTTAATTATAACAAAAAGTCACATAATCTAAATGTATACTTTAATATATGTTTTTCTATATTTCCAATGTTATTTTTATTCAAAGTTATTGTCTTGAGATAAAAAATTATCATGAGAATACCATGAAACGCAAAAATGATTCCCTATTTCTTTGATACTCGATTCATTACTTGTAATTATCCTAGATAATCATTAAAAAATCAATTAATAAAATTCATATATATATGAATTGACATTTCAACACTTTATCACAATCATATACTAAAATAGAGTTAGGGTTACATATTTTTATTGAGAATCAACATGTTGTATTTAATAATATAAATACTCCACTAATGTTACATGACGATTTATAATAAGATAGAACTCAATCTCTATCAATGTTTGATACAATGATCCATTGATATACTATGTTATAAACATGTATATAAATTATATCTTCTGATATAAAGTAATTATAGCATAAATATTCATTAACCAAAAATGATCATCTCCGAAAAAAATTAAATCCCTTCATGATATATATTCAATCACCACATTAGATATAAAATCAATTTTATAAAATATAATTTTACAAACAATATTTGAATCTAAAAACAAAATAATTATTTTCCTTACTAATAAATATATTCATACTAATATAATATTTTTTAACTCACAAATATAATTTACTGAGAGGATAAAAAACTTGTGAATGGTATTTGTTTTGTATTCCTCCACCAATCAACATTAATTTATTGTTAGGATGAAATTAATAGTATATTAAAAAAAATTCTTAACAAGAAACAAATTATCACTAATATATTACACTGGGGATTATAATTATTTATTTTGAGCGGACTTTTAGTTTTTCATCTTTAAATTTCATTTAATTTAACTTAAAACTGTTTTTTTTTTAATGAATCTAATTATTATAATCTATACAGTGTCTTGATCATGAAAAATCATCAAATCACGGTTCTATTTTTAGAGGGAAATTATTTAATTAATACATCTTCTTCTTGGAACACTAAAGTTTATTTTCATCTAGGTATATAAATAATAATCCATATAAATTATATTATACCTTTTAAATGAACTTTTTATAGAGAGGTACACATTTTTTGTGACCGGAGGTGTTGTAATTTTATCTAGGTTTTTATAATATTACACAAAAAATCATGGAAAATAAATAGTCTAACACTAAGAAAACAGCACAAAATATCATAGTCATCATATTATAGTGTAACCATCTTGATTTGAAATATTAGCTCATGTATTGTTAAATTTTGGAATAGATTCATCGAATGATCATTATATTTAAATCATGAAATGATTTTTTAATGATATAATAATCTTATAAAAACTCACTATTTTTTATAATTTTTATTTCATAAATTTCATTCCTCACAACGAAAAAAATCCCCCAAAACATAACCCATCTGTTGATGAACAATTTTATTCTCCTGAAACATCCAAATACCCACTACCTCATTAAATCCATTGAAATTAATATTATATTTATTTTGATTCATGTTTTGGAAATGTGATTTCAAATTATTCTTTGGATTTACATCAAAATTTTACACTAAAACATAAATAAAATCCACATATATATTATTCATAAATTGATCGATTTCAATAAGATCCCATGATAAAAAAAATTCGTCACAAGATCTATTATTCTCAAGAAAACCTCATGGTCAAAATTTTCATTGTTTTTCTATAATAATTTTTTTAGGAACATAAAAAGTTAAACTTTTCACTATATTACTCAGTAACACATATAAAATTTGTTTATAAATATGGTAAAACATCCCAATACATACATGTAAAATAATTTATAAAAGTTAACAAATTTCTATAACAAACACATTATGAATCACTATTTAACATTTCTTTGAAACAATACTCAAGATACCATATCCATTAATGTAAAACATTTTAATTAAATTTATTTTTTCATTTATATCATTGAATTCAATAATCCAATGATTATAAGTGTTATGTTTTTATATGATTTCATATCCTTTAAATGAAAAATATTATATTTCATTATTTAACTTCTATGGAATATTAAAAATATCATACAAAAAATAATAATGAATCTTATTAGTTGAAACATTTGTTAATTATTTTCTAATATTAGTGGCACATTTTTTATTTTCATCATTTTGATGACAACTTTCTAAAAAATTCCCTTTATTTATTCACATCACATCATCTTGGTTCTTTAGCATTGGTATTATTGACAGAATTTTATACCATTATACTAACATTTTATATCATTTAATTTTATTTGATATCATATAAATGATTTCATTAGTTTATAATTATATATAAATATACTTGTTTCAAATTTAATATATATCAGTATTCTAGAAAGTTTTTTCATTCAATTCCTTTTAGCTTTAAGGATTAAATATTTTCTTCATTGAACATATTATTTTTTCAATTTTTAATTATATCCATATATTATGTTACTGAGGATTGTTTATCAAAAGTATGTCCAAAAAATATTCTATAATGTGAACCCATTTTTTCACATCATCCTTACACAATATTAAATCAATTCAAAAGATTCTCCAATATTCACTAGTGCAGAAAACGTTTTTTACGTCGGTTATTTTTAATTTTTTATGTCGGTTTCTAGCCGACATTAATACGCGTGACGTTATAAATAAGGGTTTTGACGTCGGTTATTTAAAAACCGACGTCAAAAAGCATAAAATCGCGATGTTTATCACGTCGGTTATTTTAGAACCGACGTGATAAAGGGCCTGGAGAATGGTTTATCACGTCGGTTATTTTAGAACTGACGTGATAAAAGGCCTGGAGAATGGTTTATCATGTCGGTTATCTAAGAACCGACGTGATAAAAGGCATGGACAATGGTTTATCACGTCCGTTCTTAAACAACCGACGTGATAAACAGGGGTGAGGGGGTTTATCACGTCGGTTCATATAGAACCGACGTGTTAAACTGGGGTGAGGGTGGTTTATCACGTCCGTTCTATAAGAACCGACGTGATAAACCGAGTTGAGCGTGGTTTATCACGTCGGTTCATATAAAACCGACGTGAAAAATCGGGGGAGGGGGGTTTATCACGTCGGTTATTATATAACCGCCGTGATAAACCGAAGGGAGGCTGTTTATCACGTCGGTTATTCAATAACCGACGTGATAAACCATTTTCCAGGCCGTTTAGCACGTCGGTTATTCAATAACTGACGTGATAAACCATTCTCCAGGCCTTTTATCACGTCAGTTATTAAATAACCGACGTGATAAACCATTCTCCGGGCCTTTTATCACGTCAGTTATTAAATAACTGACGTGATAAACCATTCTCCAGGCCTTTTATCAGGTCGGTTATTAAATAACCGACGTGATAAACCGTTCTGTAGACCTTTTATCACGTCGGTTATTAAATAACCGACGTGATAAACCCAATTTTTTTTAAACAGAATGCAGTGATCTTCTCTCCACCAGAATCAACCAGAAAACAAATCAAGAAATCGTACCACATAAACATAAGTACATCAAAATTAAGCATGTACATAGATAACATATAAAACATACCCACTAGACAGCATCCACCCTCATTTATACCCCATGGACAGCCCTCCCCCACCCCGTTGGAGCCCTCACCCTCATGTATACCCCCTGGATAGCCCTCCTCCACCACGTTGGAGATCCCACCCTCATATATACCCCTTGGACAACCCTCCCCCACCCCATTGGAGCCCCCACCACACTCCTGAACTGCCCCCGACACCCGGACACCCACAAACACCCCTCTACAACCCCCCACCCACCTGAACAGCACCTCCTCACCCCCTCACCCCACTTGACAGCCCCCACCACACCCCTGGGCATCCCTGCCACCCCCCAAGACTGTCCCCCTACCACATCAGACAGCCCTCCCAGACCGCTGGACACCCCCAACCCCACTGAACACACCCCCACACCCTTGGAACCCCTCCCCCACAGACCCAAATCCATACCAGAAGAACCATCAAAAGTAGACCAAAACAAGAATTCGAGCAAAATTAAACATTCACTTATATGAAATTCAAAACTTACATTGTCAACTTCAAAAAAAACTAAATCAAACCTAAACAACTACCAAATACACAATTAAAACGACAATATTAAAAATTACATTTTGCATTATAAACAACTAAAATTCTATCAAACCTGTAAAATAATTTGACCACTCCACTTGTACGCGTTTGATGTCTTCAGCAGTATAGGGTTGAGGGTCATCAAAAAGCTACAAATGAAAAAGATGATAGTTAACGTGTATAATGAATAAATCAAATTGAAATATGATGGAAAAGTTTAAGAGGAAATCGTACCAGGTCAAATTTCACAACTGTCCCAGTTGTTATTATTTCATACATAAATCTTGACATATAATATCCGCATTCGATGAGGCCTTGTTGTTCATGAAAATTCTGTTTTGAATGAGTGTAAATTCAATATATTATTTTTATGTAATAAATCAAAAAGTACAAATTATAAATGGAAATTTACCTTCGCATTTACATATTTGATCTTTTCATTTCTCTTCTTTGTGTTTTTTCTAAAGTAGACCCATGCACTGTAAGAAAATAATACGAATGGGGTAAATTTAAAATTTATTATAATATATAAAACTATTGAGAAATTGAAACTTACTTTTCCAATATATTCTTAAAACTTTCCCGCACATCACCATGAATAGAGCATATCCAATAAAGAGCTTTCTCCCTTGGGAAAAAAATCCCTAACATCCAATGATCACTGATAAAAGGAAATTTAATGTTAGTGGTTTTTTATGTTAAAAGATAATTAACTATTTGAGAGAAATGTGTTTCATACCTCTCACAAAAAGGCATCATCCAACATTGTTGGATTATATTCTTTTCAAATCTTTCAGCAATATAAACCATTCTTTGTTCCTCAGTCAATGCACATGCTTTAGGGGAAATCAATTGCGGGTCCATGAATCCATATACATCTGTCAGTTCATTCCTCTCACAAATTTTATAAAGATACCTAATACAAAACATATATAAGTATACATTTTTAATAAATATAACGCAGGGAAAAGGTGTTAAGACTTACATGGAAAAAATTTGCACCACGTTGATGGACAACTTATCTCCATTAACAAGCTCCATGATATCAGATTTTGTAATCCCCACACTTATTTCACTTCCACAAACATGAGATTCCATTGGAAACTCATAAAAACCCAACAACAAATGTGAATATCTTGACAATCTGTCAAGACCACTGGAATCTGTATCTGATGTCATAGCTTGTTGTCTTTGTTGTTGTCTATACAGTATTTATTTACCTTTGAAGTATTCCTGTGAAAAAAAATTGAGAATTATAGTAGTTTTCAAATGATAAAACAACTTTAATAAAAAAAAAAGATATAACATTCATACCTCTATGGTAATGAGTCTAAGAAGTCTGGATGGCCAAACTAAAAAATGGTCGATACTCTGTCAAACTGTCACCACCTCATTTGTAGGTATTGGTACCCTAGATGATCTATCTATAATATCATGTACAGTGACCCTCTGATTCTCTACCTCTAATTGTTGATGATGAACTGTATCTCCTATACAATATACCAACACATATGCTACTATATGATGTTGGGAATCATCAACATACAACTCGCAATATGTAGGAAGCTGCGGTGGAGGCGTAGGATAAAAAATGGGGTCCGCAGGCTGAGGTGGGGGAGTGGGAGCTACTGGCGGAGGTGGATGATAAATAATGGGGTCTGTAGGGGGAGGTGGAGGAGTAGGAGCTGCAGTCTGAAATTGTCTTTTCATTTCTGCAAACATAGACTCCACCGAATCTCTAATCTTGTCTTCAATCGTCGCATTAATATTTTGAACATAAGCCTCCAAGGATTCTATTTTTTTTATAAACCCCCTCATTGTTAGAAGTTGAAGAATGTGGAAACACTGTTCTTACCGATACACCTGTCGGATATCCTCTTACACGACCAGGATGTTCGGGCCTTCCCAATGCTGCAAATAAAATATCTTCCCTCCTAGTAGCTATAAATGTCCCCTCTGAACTTTGCTCCTCAAGAGAGTCATGTATTAATTAATTGAACATTTCTGTAATGATTGAAACTTATATGAAGAAAAAAAGTTAACTTAAATAAATTAAATAGATATCGTACAATCCTCTCAGCTACGATTCTCGATTCTTCCGAAAGATATTGCCCTTTTTTTCCCTTCCGAGATCTCTTCCATTTTTCATGTCTAGATGGAGGGGATGGAGGGGCCACCTCTCCAGAGCTTGAAGACTCAGCTCTTAGTTGTTGAAATTTTTCCTCTATCATTTTTTCTTCCAATAATGTATACCCTCCCTGAGATAAACTATGAGGGTATACATTTTTAGATTGGATCTCCTGGTGAGCTTTCCTTGTTTTCTGTAATTTAAGAATAAGAAATCATTAACAAAACATTAATAAAATAATTTATATAAGAAAGTATATAAATGTTTACATTGCCCTTACCAGAAATGACACTTTTTTTCTACTTTCAAAAAAACTGTCTCCATGTGTCTTCATCTATAAAAGGATATATACGACATGGATTGTCATGACTCTTATGACCATAAATGAAATCAGATGTGAGGGTTGATTTGAAATCCCTCCATCTCCTGGCATCCAACGATAAGCATTTCTTCCTGACTCCTCCAGTGTCAGGAATATCAAATTTCATCTGATAAAGAAGAGGTTAAACATATTATATATACCAGAAACATTAAATGAATGGTCAAAAAATGGCAAAAGATCTTACCAAAATCGTCTCCCACAACTGAGAGATAATCGCTTTATCCACACCTCTCCAATCATCATACAGAATGCTTACTTTGGTCTTAGCCTAAGTTGCAACAAAACTCTTAAAATATTTGGCATTCGGACCTCTAGGAATAGCATCATCATCAAACTCAACTACTATCCTCTGATCCTGCGTACGGGCAAGTGATAATTTTGGTAAACGTGTTCAACCACGTTTACCAACCTTTGAACTCTTTGTCGTAATAGGAGCATGTGAATGTTCATCCCCAGAGGTATGACCAGCAATATGCTCCTCCCCAGAATCATGTGGTTGATCATCTAAATGATCTGTCATTATCCTTCAAATCAAAAAAACAAACGTCAGTGAACAAATATACAAATTCAACTATTTTAATACTACTGTAATCAGAAAATAGAAAAGTGTACTAGGTTACATAATAGTAAACATTGGTAATATGGTAAGCATGTTAAACAATGGTAAAGATGGCAAAGATGGTCAAGATGGTCAAGATGGTCAAGATGGTAAAAAATGGAAAAAATGGTAAACCTGGTAAACATTGTAAACATGGTTAAGTAATTGTCAGTGAACAAATATAAATTTCAAATATTTTAATACTACTGTAATCAGAAAATAGAAAAGTGTACTATGTTACATAATAGTAAACATTGGTAATATGGTAAGCATGTTAAACAATGGTAAAGATGGCAAAGATGGTCAAGATGGTCAAGATGGTAAAAATGGTAAAAATGGTAAACCTGGTAAACATTGTAAACATGGTAAAGTAATTGTCAGTGAACAAAAATAAGCATTTTAAAATTTATGTAATGGTTATAAACTGTTGGGTCGTAGAGTATGGAAAGGGGGGGTGAATTGCCATTTCAAAAAATAATTAACAATTTAAAACAATTATCAAAGCCCAACGGCTAGTTTTACTGGGCACACCGGCGGGCCGGTGGTGTCTCCCCAGCTGGATGGTGGTCCACCTGCTGGCCGGTGCTGAGCTCCCGGCTGGCCGGTGCTGAGCTCCCGGCTGGACGGTGGTCCAGACAGAGCAGGCTTTCTGCCTGGGTTCCATCGGCTGGCCGGTGGTCATCCACCGGTTGGCTGGTACCCATACCGGCTGGCCGATGCGCTAACACCGGCCGAACGGTGGCTCTGGCAGAAAGCAATGCTTCTGCCATAGACCACCGGCTGGCCGGTGGGAATCCACCGGTTGGCCGGTGTCACCAGGCAGTGGGCAAGCCTACTGCCTGGGTCCTCCGGCTGGCCGGTGGGCAAGAACCGGTTGGCCGGTGCCCATACCGGCTGGCCGGTGGGAATCCACCGGTTGGCCGGTGGACTTAGAGAGTCCACTATCATCCTTCTTGGACCAACTCCTGGGAAACCTTTTTCCTAGCATCAAAACACTTGAGAACAAGTTAGAACACGATGAGAGTGATTGTGATCATTAAAATCCAAGAGAGAGGGGTACAACAATAAACATGATAAAGTAAACTAAACAAACTTAAAACAAACAATAACATATACTTATTTTATTTTAAAACATGTTTTAATAAATAAAAAACATACAATATCTAACATTTATGGAAAAAATAAATGTAAACAAGAAATAAAAATATGTTACCTGTAATTTTAGGAATGTACAGATGGATTGTTTTCCCAAATTTCTTCGTCGTGATCATTCCTTATGGCACAAACTATGTATTCAACATGATCGTCATTATGTTCTGTTCATATTTCCATTGAAGTAGGGATCTCACATAAATTAGCATATTCATCAAGTTCATCCTCACCAACATATTGTTTTTTCCCTTGTAAAACAACATCCCAATGCATATCTGATTGATCTACTACATAAAAAATTTGTTTTTCAAGTGTTTCCATTATAAAAGAATCAGTTGTGTCTTCTAATCTATTCAGATTAACAAGTGTCATTCCAAATTCATCGTGTCTGACACTATTGTTACCGTTAAACCATTTACAGTTAAAAACGGGAACTTCAATTTTAATGTAATCAACCTCCCATATGTCTTCAATCACTCCATAATATGCATTTGATGCAGAAATTGGGTTTTTGTCCTTAGCACTCGAAAAATGCATTGCTTCTGCAAACACCAATACACCACTATTATGAACTGCACTTCTGTTGTCCTGAGCTTTTGTATGAAATGTATAACCATTAATGTCATAACCAGACCATGTTATCACATTTAAACATGGACCAACCACTATCCATTTTAATGTCTCTGATACATCTGATCTACCAAGCAAAGTCTTTTTAATCCATGACAAAAAAGTTTTGTTGTGCTCATTCAAAATCCACATTTCTTTCTTCTTTGGATGACATTGTTTCAAATCATTAATATTCAATGTGATATATGGTTGAGCATCAGCTATTTTCTTCAAGATGTATGATTCTAACTTCTTCATCTGTTCAGCTGACAATGATTTGACTTTCAAGCCGCGAATCCCCTTTCCCTCATTATTAACTCTTTCATGGCGAGATGGAGGCAAACCTATGTGTTGCGCCGCAGCCAAGTAGCTCGTACAAAACTCTGCTACCTCCTCAAAAATATAATTTTCAATAATGGAGGCTTCAGGTCGATATAGATTTTTAACATACCCCTTTAATATTTTCATATACCTTTCAAAAGGATACATCCAACGAAGATATACAGGTCCACAATGCTTTATTTCTCGAAGCAGATGAATCATTAAATACACCATTATATCAAAAAAAGTTGGGGGAAAATACATTTCCAATAGAAAAAGTATTAAAATTGCATCCTTTTCCAAAATGTTCAAAGCATTCACATCAATCGCCTTTATACAAATTGAATTGAAAAAATAACACAACTTCATTATAGTCTTTCTGACACGAATGGGCAATATTCCATGCAATGCAACTGGTAGAATTTGTTGCATCATGACGTGACAATCATGTGATTTCATACCTATCAACTTCAAGTCCTTCAATGAGACAAAAAATTTTACATTAGAAGAATAACCTTGAGGCACTTTGGTATCATGAAGACACTAACATAAGCTAATTTTCTCCCTCTTCGATAATGTATGACAAGTCGGGGGAAGAAATGTTCATCTTCCTTTAGGAGTGGGAGCTAACTCCAAACGTATTCCCATTGATAGTAAGTCTAATCTTGCATTCAACCCATCTTTGGTCTTTCCTTTAATATCTAACAATGATCCAATCAAAGAATCACAGATATTCTTCTCAACGTGCATGACATCAATATTATGTTTAACTTCATGATACCTCCAATATGGTAGCTCAAAAAATATTGACCTTTTCTTCCAAATATGTCTATCATTACCAGATTTCTGTGTCTTTCCCAATGTCACGTCAATGTTTTTCACCCTCTCAAAATACAGATCATGGGATAAAGGTTTTGGAGCAATATCAAATTATTGTGAGCCATTAAATGCCTTTTTTAGTCTTCTATAAGGGTGTTCCATAGGAAAAAACTTTCGATTACCCATGTACACTGTTTTCCTCCCATGATGCAATTGACAATAGGACGTCTGTTGTTCGCAAATTGGACATGCTTTATGCCCTTTAACACTGTATCCAGACAAATTTCCATACGCTGGGAAGTCATTTATAGTGAATAGAAGCACTGCATGCAGTTGAAAATATTCCATTTTATAAGAATCATACACCCTAATACCATCAGCCCATAACAGTTTCAAATCATCAATCAACGGTGACAAGTAAACATCAATATCATTACCAGGTTGCTTTGGACTAGAGATCATTGTACTCAACATGAAATATTTGCGCTTCATACAAACTTCAGGAGAGAGGTTGTAAATTACCAATAAAACAGGCCATGAACTATGTGTGCTACTTAGTGTTCGGTATGGATTCATTCCATCTGTGCACAACCCTAGACTGAGATTTCTTATTTCATTTCCAAATATAGAATACTGGGCATCAATTTTCTTCCATTGTGGACAATCAGCTGGATGACATATTTTTCCATCACATACCCGCTCTTCAGCATGCCATCTTAACCATTTTGCATCATGTGAATTATCAAATAAACGTTTGAAACGATTAATTATAGGATGATACCAAAATACCTTTGAAGGGAGCTTTGTAATCTCTACATCACCCTGTGATTTTTCTTTCACCTTATACCGTGATGTCCCACATTTTGGACACTCTGACATAAATTCATATTCCTTCCTATATAAAATGCATTCATTCGGACATGCATGTATTTTCTTGTATCCCAATCCCATCGGGCATAATATTTTCTTGGCTTTGTAATGTGAATCTGGAAGATCGTTATCTTTTGGAAGAATGTATTTCATCAATTGTAGTAGCTCTGTAAAACTTCTGTCACTCCATCCATGCTTCGCCTTTAGGTTAATCAATCTTAACACCACCGACAGAACCGTAAAATCTGTACAACCGGGATATAATGGTTTTTCAGCATCACCATATAGACGTGCAACTGTCGGTTCTATCTCAATTTGTTCTGCTACAATATCGCGAATCATTTCTTCAATTCCATCGGATTTACCATCTTACGAATCATCATCATCAGTGACATTCCGTCCAGTTTCACCATGCCAAATCCAAGGGCTGTAACTCGGATTAAAACCATGACATATCAGATGATCTTTTATCTCTCTACTTTTCAACTTCTTCATATTCAAACATTTCAGGCATGGACAGAAAAAAAATGTCACTACTTGGAATATTTCGTTTTGCAAATTCCAAAAAGGCATCAACACCTTCCTCAAATTCATTGCTCATTCGATGTGTCGTAATCCAACTTCGACTCATTATTACCTATAACAAATATCAACAAAAAATATATATTTTTAAGATAAGTCAAAAGATGTTTATATGAAAAAAATCATAATTTGAATGTAAAACAATTTAAAATATAAAACAAATATTGAAAGTAGTAGTAGTTTTCATAAGTACCCAACACCAAATAGATATACATCGTAAGTGTCATGTTAAAAATATGAATATAGACCATTTGTTTTATGTTTAATAATTTTGTCATATTATCTGATAATTCTGATTATATATTAGAATTACTATATCCTTTTGATCCGATATATAATCTAAGGACATTAATATTTCTTTAGAAAAAGTAATGTTAATGTCATGGTAATGTAAAAAAAAGTATATGTCGAACTATATATATGTAATACCAATGAAAAAATACATATGTGTTTGGCCTGGGTTTCACACATAAAACAACTCATCTCACAGATTACATTTTTGAATCATCCTACATAATACTTATTTTTATAACTTAGGGAATGAAAATAATAAATGTTTTGATTTATGATACTCATTATGGGTAAACATGATATATATAAATATAATATCTAATCTCATAAAAAGATATCCATGGGGGTATAAGAGAATACACAAAGCACATGATCAAAAAGATAAGTGAAATAGTTCTATATAATCATAGATCATAAAACCTGAGTCCAAGTATAAATATTTTAGCATAACAGAAGACATGATTTATATGATAGTGGGAACATGATTTAAAAAACCTTATTCACAAGATCACAACTTTGGTATGTGGAATAACATAAGAGTGTGGCACAAACATAATCATATAAGTCATAACATATGTCAAGGGAAAACATAGTTTCATTCACCTCATATTGGGATATGTTAATCAACTTTCCTATAATTTATTATAATATTTCTTACCAGGGACATCACATAACACATTGGACATGGTATAACCATCTGTATCCCATATTGATCTATGATATATAATGCATTGTCGAATGCATTAGAAGGATATTATGGACCCAAATGTCACATAATGACTAACCATATATATGGGTGAATCGTGATCATCAAATCATTTATAACACTTTCGTAGATCAATTAACTAACAAAAATGAAATGGGGGTCATAATTGTTTTTACAAAACATAATAATTATTAATACATAAAAATGTGTTTGGATGGTAAGATAAGATAATATACCTAATTCAATCTAATTATCATTAAATTATTTCTACCTAGATAGAAAAGACCTTTATAAAAAAACATAATTTAACATGAGAATGAAAATAAAGTACCCTTTACCTTTTTTATAATGAAAAATCTGAAAAGGATGATAATAATATTTAGGTATTATAATTTTTTTATGAATTATTAATAATAAAAGAAATCACCTCACTTGGTTTTGTTGAAAATCGGACATACCATCGTATTCAAGAAATCAGATACACTTTCCATGAAAAGGTCCATCATTTTTAGGAGATGACTGAAAGAAGAAATGTATTATCAGACTCACCATGAGTCCAGAATGAAATATTTGATTGTAATAGGTATGAATTGATATTTTTATGAATGCAGATGAAAACAGATGATGGTTTTCTGATCTAGGAGTTCTAAAAATCATAATTTTTTGAAAAAATATTTATGATGTAAGAATGTTGAATGGAATTTTAAGGATAGGTATTACCGATTGTACCCGGTCCAATTTCATTCATGAAAATAATTTTCTGGACAATCATATTGAAAATATGATTTTAAGAAAATAAGTACTACCAATCTTCATCCAGAAAGACACATTCCAGCTAAGTAGGAAATAATAATGTTGCTGGAAGAATGGAAGGTTACAGTACCATCCATTATATTTCAGATTTTTCTGAAGCTAATCCACAATGTTTAAATAACCATTTTCAAGTTGAATGTTGCGAGTTGAATGAACATAATAACCATTTGAAATAAAAAAATCCACAAGATTCAAAAACGAACGAAAAGCACATCAAGAATCGAAACAAAAACGAACGAAATAAATTCGTGGAAGGCTTACTTGAATGTCGCGAGTTGAGATGATAGATCCGAGAGCAGTGAAGAAGATAAACAATGAAGCCAAGATGAGTGTAATGCAGGCGATCGACGAGCCGATTAGGGTTTACCGCGTGAGAGAGAGACGATCCGGTGACTGTCAATCGAAAAAATCGTAAATGACAGAACACGGGCTTTAATTTTTTTAAATGCTTTATAACGTCGGTTATTATATAACCGACGTTATAAACTATCTTTTAGCTTTCTTACATCGGTTATCTTAAAACCGACGTAAAAAGGCTCCCGCGCTTTGGTTTTTTACGTCCGTTATCAAATAACCGACGTAAAAATTGCGTCGATATCGGGTTTTTTACGTCGGTTACAAAATAACCGACGTAAAAAACCCCCCGCGCATTGGTTTTTTACGTCGGTTATTTGATAACCGACGTAAAAACCCAATATGCGCGATTTGTAACGTCAGTTATTAAAATAAACAACGTGAAAAATCTACACGCCGCATTGTTACGTCGGTTATATATAACCGACGTAAAAAACGATTTGTGCACTAGTGATTAAAACTGTTTCTGAGAAAAACATAAAATCTCATTTTTGATTTGTTAGAGTCTTAGTGAAATATATGAGTTCCTTTTGACTCAATAAATAGTCTAAAATAACATTATTATTCACCAAAACCTCTCATATTATTCTAATATCTTATTTAATACACAAAATGACAACAAAAATTAAATATTCTCACTAACAAACCAAACACTATAGCAACAAAGTGATTTTAAATTTGAATGTTTTATTAGTTTTTCTAATGTAAATCTTGAAAACAAGAACATCATAATTATCAAAAAATGATTCCCTTTACTAATGATATTTTTTAATAGAAATTTCCTTAGACAAAGAATTTCATATTTTTCTCCAAATTAAGATCGTTTGAAAAGAAATTGAATTCTAAATTGTATTCATTTTTTCTTAACTATAATCTATTTCCTGAGGGGACCTATTTTAGAGACTCAGAGCTTGACGTACATTTAAATTACATTACATTTGCGGAATACTTAGTACATAACATAAACACACACACAAGGATCGTAATAGTTTAGTGTCTTTGGAAACTCGGAATATAATCTTCTAATCCTGGAGAAAGATCTTCAACATCTCCCATAAAGATCTTCCTTTTTTTAATACCTAAAACCTTTCTTTATATCATGGGGAAAAGAAAACATAAAAGGGTGAGCTCAAATGCTCATTAAGGGTAAACAAAAGAAATATCAATCACATCATATACATAAGCACATAACTTTTGGAAATCTTAACCTGTAAAAGAGATCATAATTTCATAACCTGGGATAACTCATGACAGTGAAATGTAATCACAATAATCATAACATAAAACATTAAACTTTGTGGCAAACACACATAATCATAGAGAATCATTTCTTATTAGTCAAGACTCATTGCCAAGACTATCTTAGTGGACAAAGTCCCTTTCTGAACCGAGTCACCCTCGTTTCAGTCCTGTTTCACTGAACTGGTATAACCTACCATTCCAGCCATTTCTATCTCATGAGATATAAAATCTTTACCCAATGCATTGGAGGGAGATATATGTCCCACCCATCTTATAATTATATCATTATTATATGTGCCAAAAAATCATAAACCATACATCATAGCATAACCCGTGTAATAAAAATGGGATTCTTAAACAACATGACATCATAAAACAATTCATATAAGATAAAGAAATTCATAAAAATACTTCCATTACAACATAATCAAAACCATGAAAGAATAGCGATAGAAACAGAACCCTTTATTATCTTAGATGGAAAATCATTTTGATAAAACACTTGAACTCCATTCTTGAGGAAAATATCCTTTCTTCTTCAAAAACATTTTTCCTTTCTTAACATGTCATACAACATTAAACTAAAAGAAGTTTATTAATGATAAACTTGAAAACTTGTAAAGGAAGCTTCTTGGAAATAATGTTTTAAAAATCCATTCATGCCGTATATGTTAAAAAAACATTCTTCTCGTACTTTTTTCGGAAAAGTAAAAAAAAAGTACCTCGTACGAAAAATGACAAAAGATTCCTTTCATATCTTTTACTAAAAACTCACCGAAGGGTAAAATAGGATTTAAACAATTTTAGGTGAATGGAAATAATATTACATATTGAGGAAACATGGATGTGGATGATAAAATACACCCCAGTAAATACCAAAGTATAAACAATCTCGGATAAAAATGAGATTGTGATATTTCCCTTACCTTAAGTCTGACTTGCTTTGTAAGTGTCTGAACCTCCTGTATAATGATTTAAATAATGTTATTGACTTATTCCAGAATCATACTTATTTTTATTATATCATATATGGTCATATTTGTAGCTTCATAGTAGTAATATTTCATTGCTACTTGTTATTCGGGTGTTTATAAATTTTTGTTCTTATGCGTATTTTGTCAAATAAATTCTTATTCTTCTCTTTAGGTTATAGATACCACATTTAAGGAATGGTATTAGTGTAATATATATCATATTCATTCATTCAATTCATTTATATAATCATTATGAAATGAAGATCATGTAGAACGAGTCGCATCACATCGTGGAGACAGTATTCCGTACGTACGCACGAGTGATGATATCATTCCTATGATCGTGGAATTGTATTGGAGTATATTTATACTATTTCAGAATCAATATCACTTTATAATAGTTATATATAGTCATTTTTTACACCATTATACCCATCAAAGTAAGGTGGTGGTGGAAAATAGATTACACCACGGCGTGGAGACAGTATTCTGTACGTACGCACGCGCGGTGATTTCGTTTTCCATAGGATGGATAGATGGTGAAATATTATTGTTTCATACTTAAAATAAAATATCAGTGTATGAGTGATACTGATGGTATTACTTCATAATGAAACAACTTAAGAAGAAGAAGTGGAAGAAGAAATAGAGGTGAAAGAATCGGTAACGGAAATTACCTCTTCTTTGAAGCGCCTCTTTGAGACATCCTCTTAGGGCACTAAAATTGGTCTTTGAGGAAGACCAGAACCTCTAGGATGTTTCTAGGGAAGTGGAGAGGAGAATTTGGCAGGGTTTGGCCGAGCTTGAAGTCTAAAATTTGTGTGAGGAAGAGAGGGAGGAGGTGCCCTTTTATAAGGGAGGAGAGGGGCACCTTTGGAATAACAAAAAATATTTTTTTATTATAAAGTCAAGTTCTGTTTTAAATAGCTCAAAATTGATTTATTTCTAGGCTAAGGTGGGTATGGGTTGAAATCCTCTCATCCAATAGAATTTAGACAAGTTTATGTTCCTATTTTAACCTTATCATTTAGATTTAACATTAAGTTAAATAATTTTACTTTTACCCTGTCTTCTTGTGTCTTTACACTATAAGGTTAATAAACTTACTATAAGAAGCCAAACGAACCCCAAGTTGTTTATTATTAATATATATAACCTTATCTAAGACATTTTGCCGAACGTTAGATTTTTAGTAATAAAATAACAATTAATAATATAATATTTGTTTTAAAAACTATTTTATGTCAATTTTGACACTATTTAGTAATTGATTTTTTTGAAAATCATATCAGAATGATAAGTTCAAAAAAAGATCAATAAATAAATACTAAAATATCATAATAACCTAGAAAATTAGTGGCATTCATAAAAACTCTCAAATTACCTTTATTTGGGTATTTATAACATCAATTATGTCAATATTTCATTAATAAGATAATTACTGCATCATCGTTGTGTCATATATAAATTAAATTATTTAATGTCTAATAATTATAAATAAAATATAATTATGTAGGAAATCTTATTTTATTTCTAATGAATATTTAAAATAAAATTTATCTTATGTGTAACCCTATATTAAAAATGTTTTAGTAAATAAACTTTGATTTTAACTCTTTTAACTCTTCTTTAAATTAAATAATAATAAATGTCCTAATCTAATCCAAGTAGGGCTAAATGGTCATATTTTATTCCTAAAGTTGTTTTTGGTCGAATTACACTTATCCAATAGAATTAAGACATGTGTTAGGGTAATAATAATAATATTTTTACCCTTAATTACCCTATTTACTTTTAACCGTGGTAAAAAAAAGTAAAAAGTTACTATTCACCAAAAATTATTTTCATCTCATTGAACCACATTTTACTTACTGACATCAACCATGTATCTCGGATTTTTGAACTTCCACTCACAGAATCGGTAAAATTAAGTTTTATGAAAAATTCAGTTTTTTAACTACCACTTAGTGGTTTCACTATTCATCAAAAATTGAATGTTTTCAGAAAAATACCAAAAATTTGGCCTAAGCTATATTTGATATTATGAACTCAAAAATGATGTCTATTTTACCAAATTCAAAACATATCAGTTGTATTAACTAATTTAAAAATTAATTCCCGTCGTCAAAACAAATAGTGTGTTTTTAAGAGATAATAACTATCAAAATATTGAAACTTGTTTATAACTGGTTTAAATGTGAAATTACATCCAATGACCATCATTGTATTAAATTGTAAAAATATATTATAAATATACTTTAAAACCACTAAAATTAATAATTTATCACTATTAATTATTTCGATTGAAAAAGTTGTTTTTAATTAAAATTTAGTAATTTCCACTATTCATCAAAATATGAAAGTTATCCGAAAATTACCAAAATTTCACCCTAAGCTAATTTCGATATTACGAATCCAAAAATGAAGTCCATTTTGAAAAAATAAAATTTACAAAATTTCAAAAAGTGGTTATTACTATTCATAACGGCTAGTTTTAATAATATTTTAATAGCATATCGTTGTTTAGTGAAACTCAGTATTGCGTACTACACACGCTATCAAGGAAGGTCGCGATTGCGGGTAATGAAAGGCAAGTCAAGGATGCGTGTTGAGAAAGCTCCTTTTGGTGTAGCGTACAACACAAGAAATTAATGAAATTAAAAAGAATATTTTTCATAAAATCTCGGGGTGTTACATTCTACCCCCCATAAAATGAATTTCGCCCTCGAAATTCGTCGGGGTTATAAATGGTTTACTATTCGAAAGTTTCATTGATAGAAACCCACATCGAAAAAAGGAATACCAAAACTAATCTTTAAAAACAAAAGTATGAAACTTAATGGTTACCCAAATAAACTAATCACTGGGTTTCCACATAGGTGAAAATATGGATATGGAAGAGAAATCTAACCATCATGTTCGGATGGAGAGTGGTAGAGAACATGGCTATAGAAAATCTAGCAATCACAAAGCCATAAATTTGTGACGATCTAAGGTACCATCTGATTCATCAGATATAAGAGCACTAAGACAACATTTTTGGTCGTCAAGATCATTTCCCTAAAGTTGATGAAATTGGAATTTGAAGAAATACTTTCGTGATTTTGGTATAGCCTCACCGTTTTTCGTTCTTTGGAAGATTCCCACTTCATCTCTTAAAGAAATGAAGTTGAATTTGTCATTCGTGATGTGTTAGCAGATCATGTGATAGAATGATTGGTCATTCCATCTCTTTCAAACAAACGGTTAGCAAAAGTTATAAGTCCATCTTATGTTTAATCGCATATGGTTCCAAAAATGAACTTATACTTCATATATCATACCAGATAATAAAATAAAACTAGTTTTTACTAACAAGGGTCTTCGTGTAGGCCAGTGGTAGGCGATAAAGGCCATTTGCACTTCGGTTGTGGGTTCGATTCCCACAGCCTTGTCCGACGCGATGGGATGTCGCCCGTCCTGCAGGTTGTCCTTTTTCTAAAACTATATTACTAAAACATCCCATCAATAACATCGAAAAAACTTCTATCCTTAAACAATACTAACTTATGTCCAACATAATCCATTCCAATCTTTAGGTTTATCCATAATACTTCAGTCCATTCTCATAATATAGTGAAAACGATTACGAGAGATTTAATACCATCATTGATCCCCATATATCATAAGATATGTCTTGTTGGTCACATTCCAAACATTTAAAGGCCTTAATCATGTATTCTCTTGAATACCCATTGAACCTTAGTGAAAACATGAATGCAGTTAAAAGTTAACACTTTCCACATACCAAAATCCTAAAAAAAATTATACTTGAACCATGATATAACCTTCTCTTTATATCAGTCATGAGCTCATGAATACTATCAAACATTTAAGTTTCTCCTTATCCCTTCATTATGCGCATATCATCTACATTCAAAAAATATCTGAATAACATTTGATGGATACTGGTACCATTAATCATACACTTTAAAAACTCAAGGAAAGACAACAGTGTAACAATCCTTAGATGTCTCTTTATTCCATAGTACCATGAGATTACTTATACAAAATTACACTTCATAAACATGTAATCATTCCACTACATTCTTAAACCATTGACCGAGCTTCAACAATTCTTTCATCTCACATATCATTTGTAGTCTCATCATCATCAACAACATAAATACTACCCATACAACCATACTGATTCTCTTCATGAGACTTTCCCTTTGGGCATTGGTTTACATAATGCCCGTAAATTCCACATTTAAAACATTTAACCATTGTTGATGTTGTAGAAATACTATTATCCTCATCTCTGGTGTTAACTGAACCTTTTCCTTTGCACTTACTGGATTTTTGTCCTTCTTTTCCACACCCAAAGCATCTTCTAGTTTCTTTGAAACATTCTCCTTGATGCCTCTTCCCACATGATTTATATAGGGGAAATTGAACTTTCTTTCCTCTATGATCATCATGAAACTCCATCTTTCTCTTATTAGCTGAGTCAGGAAACATACCATATTTTACTTTATTGATCATATTATGAGATTGCTGATTCTGCATAATAATGATGTTTGGACTTCCAAATCCCATTTCATTTGGTTGCTCGTGAAGAATATCATTCCATTGTCCATCATATCCTCCATTATCGTGAATCATATTGGTTCCAGCCATTTTCTAAAACCCAAAAGAATAGTGTTAGAGGAAAAATCATAATAAAGGGGGAGTAACTTCAAAATCTTACATATTTGGTTAAATTATTAGATCGTTAGAGCAATTATAGGACTATAACCTATACGTATACTTATCCTTAGGGACATCCCTAGACATACCTTAGAAATATCTCTAGGGATCTCACTAATGTTTTCGCATCCTAGTTTTCAAAGGTTGAATAAACCTTTCCTCTGATACCAACTGTAGAGACCCGGAGCTTGACATACATTGAAATTACGTTAAATTTTCCGAATACTTAGTACATAACAAAAACACACACAAAAGGATCGTAATAGTTTAGTGTCTTTGGAAACTCGGAATATAATCTTCTAATCCTGGTGAAAGATCTTCAACATCTCCCATAAAGATCTTCCTTTTTTTAATACCTAAAACCTTTATTTATATCCTGGGGAAAAAAAACATAAAAGGGTGAGCTCAAATGCTCATTAAGGGTAAACAAAAGAAATATCAATCACATCATATACATAAGCACATAAATTTTGGAAATATTAACCTGTAAAAGAGATCATAATTTCATAACCTGGGATAACTCATGGAAGTGAAATGTAATCACAATAATAATAACTTAAAACATTAAACATTGTGGCATACACACATAATCATAGAGAATCATTTCTTATTAGTCAAGACTCATTGCCAAGACTATCTTAGTGGACAAAGTCCCTTTCTGAACCGAGTCACCCTCGTTTTAGTCATATTTCACTGAACCGGTATAACCTACCATTCAAGCCATGTCTATCTCATGAGATATAAAATCTTTACCCAATTCATTGGAGGGAGATATAGGTCCCACCCATCTTATAATGATACCATTCCTATGTGTGCCACAAAATCATAAACCATACATCATAGCATAACCCATGTAATAAAAATGGGATTCTTAGACAACATGACATCATAAAACAATTCATATAAGATAAAGGAATTCATAAAAATATTTCCATCACAACATAATCAAAACCATGTAATAATAGGGATAGAAACAGAACCCTTTATTATCTTAGATGGAAAATAATTTTGAAAAAACACGTGAACTCCATTCTTGAGAAAAATATCCTTTCTTCTTCAAAAACATTTTTCATTTCTTAACATGTCATACAACATTAAACTAAAAGAAGTTGATTAAAGATAAACTTGAAAACTTGTAAAGGAAGCTTCTTGGAAATAATGTTTTAAAAATCCATTCATACCGTATAAGTTAAAAAAACATTCTTCTCGTACTTTTTTCGGAAAAGTCAAAAAAAAAGTACCTCGTACGAAAAACGACAAAATATTCCTTTCATATATTTTACTAAAAACTCACCGAAGGGTAAAATAGGATTTAAAAAATTTTAGGTGGATGGAAATAATATTATATATTGAGGAAACATGTCTGTGGATGATAAAATACACCCCAGTAAATACCAAAGTATAAACAATATCGGATAAAAATGAGATTGTGATATTTCCCTTACCTTAGGTCCGACTTGATTTGTAAGTGTCCAAAACACCAGTATAATGATTTAAATAATGTTATTGACTTATTCCAGAATCATACTTATTATTATGATATCATATATGGTCATATTCCTAGCTTCTTAGTAGTAATATTTCATTGCTACTTGTTATTTGGGTGTTTATAACTTTTTGTTCTTATGCGTGTTTTGTCGAATAAATTCTTATTCTTCTCTTTAGGTTATATATACCTCATTTACAGAATGGTATTATTGTAATATATATCATATTAATTCATTCAATTCATTTATATAATCATTATGAAATGAAGATCATGTAGAATGAGTCGCATCACATCGTGGAGACGGTATTCCGTACGTACGCACGAGTGATGATATCGTTCCTATGATCGTGGAATTGTATTGGAGTATATTTATACTATTTCAGAATCAATATCACTTTATAATAGTTATATATAGTCATTATTTTCACCATTATACCCATCCAAGTAAGGTGGTGGTGGAAAATAGATTACACCACGGCGTGGAGACGGTATTTCGTACGTACGCACGCGCGGTGATTTCGTTTTCCGTAGGATGGATAGATGGTGAAATATGATTGTTTCATACTTATAATAACATATCATTATATGAGTGATAATGATGTCATTACTTCATAATTAAACAACTTAATAAGAAGAAGTGGAAGAAGAAATAAAGGTGAAAGAATCGGTAACGGAAATTACCTCTTCTTTGAAGCGCCTCTTTGAGACCTCCTCTTAGGGAACTAAAATTGGTCTTTGAGGAATAAAAGAACCTCTAGGATGTTCCTAGGGAAGTGGAGAGGAGAATTTGTCAGGGTTTGGACAAGCTTGAAGTCTCAAAGTTGTGTGAGGAAGAGAGTGAGGAGGTTCCCTTTTATAAGGGAGGAGAGGGGCACCTTTGGAATAACTAAAAATATTATTTTATTATAAAGTCAAGTTCGGTTTTAAATAGATCTAAATTGATTTATTTCGAGGATAAGGTGTGGATGGGTCGAAATCCTCTCATCCAATAGAATTTAGACAAGTTTAAGTTCCTATTTTAACCTTATCATTTAGATTAAACGTTAAGTTAAATAATTTTACTTTTACCGTGTCTTCTTGTGAGTTTACACTATAAGGTTAATAAACTTACTATAAGAACCCAATAGAACCCCAAGTTGTTTATTATTAATATATATAACCTTATCTATGTCATTTGGACGAACCTTATATTTTTAGGAATAAATTATCAATTAATAATATAATATTTGTTTTAAAAACTATTTTATGTCAATTTTGACACTATTTAGTAATTGATTTTTGTGAAAATCATAACAGAATGATAAGTTATAAAAAATTTAAATACATCAATACTAACATATCATATTAACCTATAAACTTATTTTAATTCATAAAAAGTCTCAAATTACATTTATTTGGGTATTTAGAACATCAATTATGTCAATATTTCATTAATAAGATAATTAATGCATCATCGTTGTGTCATAAATAAATTAAATTATTTAACGTCTAAAAATTATAAATAAAATATAATTATGTAGGAAATCTTATTGGATTTCTAATTAATATTTAAAATCGAATTTATCTTATGTGTAACCCTATATTAAAAATGTTTTAGTAAATAAACATTGATTTTAACTCTTTTAACTCTTCTTTGAATTAAATAATAATAAATGTCCTAATCTAATCCAAGTGGGCCTAAATGGTCATATTTTATTCCTAAGGTTGTTTTTGGTCTAATTACACTTATCCAATAGAATTAGGAAATGTGTTAGGGTAATAATAAAAATATTTTTACCCTTAATTACCCTATTTACTATTAACCGTGGTAAAAAAAAGTAAAAAGTTACTATTCACCAATAATTATTTTCATCTCATTGAACCACATTTTACTTACTGACATCAACCGTGTCTCTAGGATTTTTGAAATTCCACTCACAGAAGCGGTAAAATTATGTTTTATGAAAAAATCAGTTTTTTAACTACCACTTAGTGGTTTCACTATTCATCAAAAATTGAATGTTTTCAGAAAAATACCAAAAATGAGGCCTAATATATATTTGATATTATGAACTCAAAAATGATGTCTATTTTACCAAATTCAAAACATATCAGTTGCATTAACTAATTTAAAAATTAATTTCCGTCGTCAAAACAAATAGCGTGTTTTTAAGAGATAATAACTATCAAAAGTTTGAAACTTGTTTATAACTGGTTTAAATGTGAAATTACATCCAATGACCATCATTGTATTAAATTGTAAAAATATATTCTAAATATACTTTAAAACCACTAAAATTAATAATTTATCACTATTAATTATTTCGATTGAAAAAGTTGTTTTTAATTAAAATTTAGTAATTTCCACTATTCATCATAATATGAAAGTTATCCGAAAATTACCAAAATTTCACCCTAAGCTAATTTCGATATTCCAAATCCAAAAATGAAGTCCATTTTGAAAAAATAAAATTTAAAAAATTTCAAAAAGTGGTTATTACTATTCATAACGGCTAGTTTTAATAATATTTTAATAGCATATCGTTGTTTAGTGAAACTCAGTATTGCGTACTACACACGCTATCAAGGAAGGTCGCGATTGCGTGTAATGAAAGGAAAGTCAAGGATGCGTGTTGAGAAAGATCCTTTTGGTGTAGCGTACAACACAAGACATTAATGAAATTAAAAAGAATATTTTCCATAAAATCTCGGGGCGTTACATTCTACCCCCCTTAAAATGAATTTCGCCCTCGAAATTCGTCGGGTTTATAAATGGTTTACTATTCGAAAGTTTCTTTGATAGAAACCCAAATCATAAAAAAGGAATACCAAAACTAATCTTTAAAAACAAAAGTATGAAACTTAACGGTTACCCAAATAAACTAATCACTGGGTTTCCACATAGGTGAAAATATGGATATGGAAGAGAAATCTAACCATCATGTTCTGATGGTGAGTGGTAGAGAACATGGCTATGGAAAATCTAGCAATCACAAAGCCATAAATTTGTGACGATCTAAGGTACCATCTGATTCATCAGATATAAGAGCACTAAGACAACATTTTTGGTCTTCAAGATCATTTCCCTAAAGATGATGAAGTTGGAATTAGAAGAAATAATTTCGTGATTTTGGTATAGCCTCACCATTTTCCGTTCTTTGGAAAATTTCCACTTCATATCTTAAGGAAATGAAGTTGAATTTGTGATTCGTGATGTGTTAGCAGATCATGTGATAGAATGATGGGTCATTCCATCTCTTTCAAACAAAAGGTTAGCAAAAGTTATAAGTCCATCTTATGGTTAATCGTATATGGTTCCAAAAATGAACTTATACTTCATATACCATACCACATAATAAAATAAAACTAGTTTCTACTAACCAGGAACTTCAAGTAGGCCAGTGGTAGGCGATAAAGGCCAGTTGCACTTCGGTTGTGGGTTCGATTCCCACAGCCTTGTCCGACACGATGGGTTGTCGCCCGTCCTGCAGGTTGTCCTTTTTATAAAACTATATTACTATAACATCCCATCAATAATATCTAAAAACCTTCTATCCTTAAACAATACTAACTTATGTCCAACATAATCCATTCCAATCTTTAGGCTTATCCATAATACTGCAGTCCATTCTCATAATATAGTGAAAACGATTACCAGAGATTTAATACCATCGTTGATCCCCATATATCATAAGATATGTCTTGTTGGTCACATTACAAACATTCAAATGCCTTAATCATGTATTCTCTTGAATACCCATTGAACCTTAGTGAAAACATGAATGCAGTTAAAAGTTAACACTTTCCACATACCAAAATCCTCAAAATTCTTTATACTCGAACCATGATATAACCTTCTCCTTATATGAGTCATGAGCTCATGAATACTATCAAACATTTAATTTTCTCCTTATCCCATCATTATGCGCATATCATCTACATTCCAAAAATATCTGAATAACCTTTCATGGATACTGGTACCATTAATCATACACTTTAAAAACTCAAGGAAAGACAACAGTGTAACAATCCTTAGATGTCTCTTTATTCCATAGTACCATGAGATTACTTATACAACATTACACTTGATAAACATGTAATCATTCCACTACATTCTTAAACCATTGACTGAGCTTCAACAATTCTTTCATCTCACATATCATTTGTATTCTCATCATGATCATCAACATAAATACTACCCATACGACTATACTGATTCTCTTCATGAGACTTTCCCTTAAGGAATTGGTTTGCATAATGCCCGTACATTCCACATTTAAAACATTTAACCATTGTTGATGTTGTAGCAATACCATTATCCTCATACCTGGTGTTAACTGAACCTTTTCCTTTGCACTTACTGGATTTTTGTGTCCTTCTTTTCCACACCCAAAGCATCTTCCAGTTCCTTTGAAACATTCTCCTTGATGCCTCTTCCCACATGATTTACATAGGGGAAATTGAACTTTCTTTCCTCTATGATCATCATGAAACTCCATCTTTCTCTTATTAGCCGAGTCAGGATACTTACCAAATTTTACTTTATTGATCATATTATGAGATTGCTGATTCGGCATAATAATGATGTTTGGACTTCCAAATCCCATTTCATTTGGTTTTTCATGAAGAATATCATTCCATTGTTCATCATATCCTCCATTATCGTGAATCATCTTGTTTCCAGCCATTTTCTAAAACCCAAAAGAATAGTGTTAGAGGAAAAAATCATAATAAAGGGGGAGTAACTTCAATATCTAACATCTTTGGTTAAATTCTTAGATCTTTAGCGCAATTCTAGGACTATAAACTATACGTATACTTATCATTAGGGATATCCCTAGAAATACCTTAGAAATATCTCTATGGATCTCACTAACGTTTTCGCATCCTAGTTTCCAAAGGTTGACTAAACCTTTCCTCTGATACCAACTGTAGAGACCCGGAGCTTGACGTACATTGAAATTACGTTACATTTGCGGAATACTTATTACATAACAAAAACACACACACAAGGATCGTATTAGTTTAGTGTCTTTGGAAACTCAGAATATAATCTTCTAATCCTGGTGAAAGATCTTCAACATATCCCATAAAGATCTTCATTTTTTTTAATACCTAAAACCTTTCATTATATCATGGGGAAAAGAAAACATAAAAGGGTGAGCTCAAATGCTCAGTAAGGGTAAACAAAATAAATATCAATCACATCATATACATAAGCACATAACTTTTGGAAATCATAACATGTAAAAGAGATCATAATTTCATAACCTGGGATAAATCATGGCAGTGAAATGTAATCACAATAATCATAACTTAAAACATTAAACTTTGTGGCATACACACATAATCATAGAGAATAATTTCTTATTAGTCAAGACTCATTGCCAAGACTATCTTAGTGGACAAAGTCCCATTCTGAACCGAGTCACCCTCGTTTCAGTCCTGTTTCACTGAACCAGTATAACCTACCATTCCAGCCATGTCTATCTCATGAGATATAAAATCTTTACCCAATGTATTGGAGGGAGATATAGGTCCCACCCATCTTATAATGATACCATTCTTATGTGTTCCACAAAATGATATACCATACATCATAGCATAACCCATGTAATAAAAATGGGATTCTTAAACAAAATGACATCATAAAACAATTCATATAAGATAAAGGAATTCATAAAAATATTTCCATCACAACATAATCAAAACCATGTAATAATAGGGATAGAAACAGAACCCTTTATTATCTTAGATGGAAAATAATTTTGATAAAACACTTGAACGCCATTCTTGAGGAAAATATCCTTTCTTCTTCAAAAACATTTTTCCTTTCATAACATGTCATACAACATTAAACTAAAAGAAGTTGATTAAAGATAAACTTGAAAACTTGTAAAGGAAGCTTCTTGGAAATAATGTTTTAAAAATCCATTCATGCCGTATAAGTTAAAAAAACATTCTTCTCGTACTTTTGTCGGAAAAGTCAAAAAAAGTACCTTGTATGAAAAACGACAAAATATTCCTTTCATATCTTTTACTAAAAACTCACCGAAGGGTAAAATAGGATTTAAACAATTTTAGATGAATGGAAATAATATTACATATTGAGGAAACATGGATTTGGATGATAAAATACACCCCAGTAAATACCAAAGTATAAACAATCTCAGATAAAAATGAGATTGTGATATTTCCCTTACCTTAGATCCGACTTGCTTTGTAAGTGTCCGAACCTCCTGTATAATGATTTAAATAATGTTATTGACTTATTCCAGAATCATACTTATTATTATGATATCATATATGGTCATATTATTAGCTTCTTAGTAGTAATATTTCATTGCTACTTGTTATTCGGGTGTTTATAACTTTTTGTTCTTATGTGTGTTTTGTCGAATAAATTCTTATTCTTCTCTTTAAGTTATAGATACCTCATTTCCAGAATGGTATTAGTGTAATATATATCCTATTCATTCATTCAATTCATTTATATAATCATTATGAAATGAATATCATGTAGAACGAGTCGCATCACATCGTGGAGACGGTATTCCGTACGTACGCACGAGTGATGATATCGTTCCTATGATCGTGGAATTGTATTGGAGTATATTTATACTATTTAAGAATCAATATCACATTATAATAGTTATATATATTCATTATTTACACCATTATACCCATCCAAGTAAGGTGGTGGTGGAAAATAGATTACACCACGGTGTGGAGACGGTATTCCGTACGTACGCACGCGCGATGATTTCGTTTTCTGTAGGATGGATAGATGGTGAAATATGATTGTTTTATACTTATAATAACATATCAGTATATGAGTGATACTGATGTTATTACTTCATAATGAAACAACTTAATAAGATGAAGTGGAAGAAGAAATAAAGGTGAAAGAATCGGTAACGGAAATTACCTCTTCTTTGAAGCGCCTCTTTGAGACCTCCTCTTAGGGCACTAAAATTGGTCTTTGAGGAAGACCAGAACCTCTAGGATGTTTCTAGGGAAGTGGAGAGGATAATTTTGTAGGGGTTGGCCGAGCTTGAAGTCTCAATGTTGTGTGAGGAAGAGAGGGATGAGGTTCCCTTTTATAAGGGAGGAGAGGGGCACCTTTGGAATCACAAATAATATTATTTTATTATAAAGTCAAGTTCGGTTTTAAATAGCTCCAAATTGATTTATTTCTAGTCTAAGGTGGGGATGGGTCGCAAAACTCTCATCAAATAGAATTTAGACAAGTTTAAGTTCCAATTTTAAGCTTATCATTTAGATTTAACATTAAGTTAAATAATTTTTCTTTTACCGTGTCTTCTTGTGTTTTTACACTATAAGGTTAATAAAATTACTATAAGAAGACAAAAGAACCCCAAGTTGTTTATTATTAATATATATAACCTTATCTAAGTCATTTGGCCTAACCTTAGATTTTTAGGAATAAAATAACAATTAATAATATAATATTTGTTTTAAAAACTATTTTATGTCAATTTTGACACTATTTAGTAATTGATTTTTGTGAAAATCATAACAGAATGATAAGTTCGAAAAACGTTAAATAAATCAATACTAACATATCATATTAACCTATAAAATTAGTGGAATTTATAAAAAATCTAAAATTACATATATTTGGGTATTTATAACATCAATTATGTCAATATTTCATTAATAAGATAATTACTGCATCATCGTTTTGTCATAAATAAATTAAATTAGTTAATCTATAATAAATATAAATAAACTATAATTATCTAGGAAATATTATTGTCTTTCTAATTAATATTTAAAATCGAATTTATCTTATGTGTAACCCTATATTAAAAATGTTTTAGTAAATAAACATTGATTTTAACTCTTTTAACTCTTCTTTGAATTAAATAATAATAAATGTCCTAATCTAATCCAAGTGGGCCTAAATGGTCATATTGTATTCCTAAGGTTGTTTTTGGTCGAATTACACTTATCCAATAGAATTAGGATATGTTTTAGGGTAATAATAATAATATTTTTACCCTTAATTACCCTATTTACTTTTAACCGTGGTAAAAAAAAGTAAAAAGTTACTATTCACCAAAAATTATTTTCATCTCATTGAACCAAATTTTACTTACTGACATCAACCGTGTCTCTAGGATTTTTGAAATTCCACTCACAGAAGCAGTAAAATTATGTTTTATGAAAAATTCAGGTTTTTAACTACCACTTAGTGGTTTCACTATTCATCAAAAATTGAAAGTTTTCAGAAAAATACCAAAAATTAGGCCTAAGATATATTTGATATTATGAACTCAAAAATGAAGTGTATTTTACCAAATTCAAAACATATCAGTTTCATTAACTAATTTAAAAATTAATTCCCGTCGTCAAAACAAATAGCGTGTTTTTAAGGGATAATAACTATCAAAAGATTGAAACTTGTTTATAACTGGTTTAAATGTGAAACTACATCCAATGACCATCATTGTATTAAATTGTAAAAATATATTCTAAATATACTTTAAAACCACTAAAATTAATAATTTATCACTATTAATTATTTCGATTGAAAAAGTTGTTTTTAATTAAAAATTAGTAATTTCCACTATTCATCAAAATATGAAAGTTATCCGAAAATTACTAAAATTTCACCCTAAGCTAATTTTGATATTCCGAATCCAAAAATGAAGTCCATTTTGAAAAAATAAAATTTACAAAATTTCAAAAAGTGGTTATTACTATTCATAACGACTAGTTTTAATAATATTTTAATAGCATATCGTTGTTTAGTAAAACTTGGTATTGCGTACTACACACGCTATCAAGGAAGGTCGCGATTGCGTGTAATGAAAGGCAAGTCAAAGATACATGTTGAGGAAGATCTTTTTGGTGTATCGTACAACACAATACATTAATGAAATTAAAAAGAATATTTTTCATAAAATCTTGGGGTGTTACACCTTTCCCATTTTACAATACCATGATAATTTTTGAATGGTCATTAGAATTTTTAATATAAAAATCATAAAATACATACATGAAGAATATGACACTTCTCATCCTTCAGTCCAGTGTTACAGGTATTTCTATACCATGAAAAATATTATCCTTTATATTCATGAGTTGACCATATATTGATGATTGTATTTCTTATCAAAAATTGTTCTTTTAAACTATAATTTTCTATTTATAATGTGATGAGATAGATTATGGATTGTGTATCCTAAACAGATGTTTGAATAGATAGTGCATATATATTTTTGGAATTGTAAATTATTACATGGGAGCCCATGAATACCAAAAAAGATAGATTCAATTGGGAAACATATCATAAAATTGAATGTGCATATATTCATTGAAGAACTTATATGTTCTGAAATAGGGTTCCAATAACATCTTAAATTTTTAGGACTGGAAAATAGTTATTTCAGTAGTGAAAAAAATACAAGAGAAATTATAATTATTATCATAAAGTATAATAGAATTTTTTAATAACAATGAGGTAGAACAAGGTTATCGAATTATGACATTATAGATGACAACTATGTCAGTATATGGAAATAATTTTATGAAGGTTATGAATGGTCGATGCCAAATTTAAGAGGTCAAAATTTCATTTCTAGAAGAAAAAGTTAGATATGAAAATAAAAAAGGAATTTCATGGTACTGAGTCATTGAATTGTATAACGTATAATATCAATATTAATGTAAAAATTCAGTTCAAAAGAATTTAATTTTTTCCAAATTTATATCTATTGTAATTATGATTTATATAAATATATTAATTCATTACATCACATAACTTCGCATTATGGTATGAAAATGTCTAATGTAGATTTTTGGGACCTTATTTCACAACTCGGAGACTGATAATTTGACCACACAATGAGTGAAGGTCTCTGAATGTAGGCCTTCATAAACATACGACTTTTTTGATAAATCTGAAAATTAGAAACCATGATATAAATTTTAATTTTACCACAATGTAATTGTATCCTTCATACCAAATAGAGAATATAATTATTTGATACCCATAAGACAAGTGATGTGAGGAATTAATTTAATACATATTTATGACATCATTTTAGTTAAATAGGAAATATATATCATACCAAAAAACACCCAAGAACCATAATGGTTTTGAATATTTAGGGACTAGATACAAAAATACCTTATTTTGTGAAATATATTAAACCTCTACCATCATTTCCTTGAATGAATTTAGTGTTCTTATAAATATCATACATAAAATCATTCTTCGTAATATGGGGGAAAAAATATAAGAAATGGTGAACTCAAAAACTCAGTAAGGGTTATCATAATAGATATTAATCAAGTATCACATGTGATAATTTTTTGAGATTTAAGGTAATTGAACTTGATAATAACATATAGTAATCATACAAAACCAGTTAAATACAACTAGTAATAAATCATGTTTTGAGGATTTTAATAACAAAATATATAATCTATAAAATTTTTGAATAAAAAAAATCAACCATATCCAATGAAAACATAACATACGAATGTGAAATAAGTTAGTGGCATAAATATGGGAATAAAAAATCATTTTTATAATAATGCCTCACTTATTAGGCTATCCTAGTGGATTAGGTTCACTATAGATTCCTTCTTTATATTTTTATAATTGTTCATGAAGAAAATCATAGTGAAAAATGTCACATATTGAATAGCGATAACTAAATATTTTATTCTATAGTATGTCGTGAGATATATATTTTTGACTAATTTATTGGATTTATATGTAATTTTGGATCCACAAGTCACATAACTAAAACAATACATATGTGTTCCACTCAATATAAAACATTAATAATATTATCATATCATTATTCCATAACCCTTGGAAGTAAAATGGGTTAAAAAAATTGCACCATTTCATAATAACATAAACTATTGTAAAGAAAAATGTTTCAAAAAGGGTTTATCATATCTAAATTAATTTATGGAAAAGAAAATGGTTTTATGGAATTGTCCTTAAATCATCATCAATATAATATATCATGATAAATTAAATTTATTTTATCTTGAGATTTTTTTTTAGTTTAATTTTATCAATTCATAATGAAGGAAAAATAGATATAAAATAAATTAAAAATATCAGTCTATCATTTTGCTGAAAGCATGAGAAAATAACTATTTGACCAAATAATATTTAAAAAATAACAAATATCTGGAAATAATAATTTTCATAGAAAATTATAGTAGAAAAATTTAATGGAAGAAACATTGAAAATAATCGAGATCATGATTGAAAAATACATTCCTATCATATATGTTAAAAGAAAACATTCATTTCACAATGTTATAAAAATTTAAAAAATAAATTTATTGAAAAAATTTAGAAGAATTAGTTTTCTTTATTTTATAAATATATTATATTTAATTATAAATTAAAATATTAATATATTTCATTTTTATTTAAGAACATTCATTGAAAAAATTAATTAGCAAGAAAAAGGAAGAAAACATCTTTCAAAAAAATAAGAAATATTGATGTCACTCATTAGAAAAAATATAGTTTTTGTTAAATACCAAATGATTGTGGAAATTAGTAATATATAAAAAATATAACATATAGTATATAATATTATATAATATTTTATATAATGGTATATATAAAAATAATTTATAAAAATGCATATTTACCAATGAAAATAAATAAAATAAATGATATTGCTACAAAAAAACCTCACCTAATGTTTAGACTTTGTTTGAATTAATTCAATTCTCAATTATATTAAATAAAAATTTATTATATATATATATTCATTAAAAATATTAGTATTTGGAATAATACAAATCATTAATTTTATATATTAACACAATCATTTTTTCAAATAAAATATTCTTTAAAAAGAACATTCAGGGGAAGACCTACTTTTTTCTAGGAATGATTGAGTTTAAATGATCTGATACACTTAACTACATATTAGATTCACCATATGTTGTAGAATAAATAATTATAACATATGTTTAATTACACATTCCTTAGATTCCCAGATTGGGTGATTACATTATTACATTGGAATAAGATATATATAATCACATGAAGAAAGATTGCATAGTTTTTTAGACTTTGTAAAGTGTATATATAAATGAATATAACATTACTTTTGAAAAAATAAATAAATAAATGATGTGATTATAAATATATTCCATTATAAAACTCTTTCAATTATTCTTTCTTCATGACATGGGTAAAGGATTGAAAGTATTGGAGATTTCATATTCTCAACAAGGGTTATTTATAGCGGGTTCTATCATTAGTAAAAAAATAAATATAGGAATTTAAATACATAAAAACAAATTTCATTTAATCAATAACATGAGTGTAAAGCTTAAAATGAATGTAGGAAATGAAGGACCAATAATTCTACATAAATAAAAAAATTCTTGAATTTTATCTATGTATGTTAATAAAAATAATCACATTGTAATTGATAAATTATTTCCTAATGAATGAATTTATAATTCTGAACATCTAAAATTTTTATGGAGGTGTTATTACATATCACGACCCTTCCTCAGGACCCGTTCTGTGACTACCACAATCCCACCTTCCATAGGCCAGAGGCTGGTGAATAGCACCAAAGGCGTAAATCTCTAAGCTAGAAAGGAATTGCCTTTATAAAAAGAAATCATACACAATCAGAGTACGAAACTGGAAGCAAAACACTAAGTAAAATTGAATACAAAGGTAGTGTTGAAAGTATATGGGCTAGTATACAAACCCAATTAAACAACAAGAACAAGTAAAAGTAAAAAGGGAAAATAGATCATGGATCAACCAACGGGGAATCCTACATAAAGTGTAGGTACAGAACATGAACCACTTGTCCCTGAGGTACGTCCCATCTAGTCTAGCTCCGAGAAGCCTCCCATCCATCACCCTCAGACTCGATCACTGTTGTCTGTCATCGGCACAGAACGCAACAAGGTGTGGGCGAAGCCCGTGCAGGGGTGCGTATAACCACACTCAGTAGGGGACCCTGAGACCCCCGAAGGTCTCCCAGAATCCACTAAGGATAACCCACATCAGAAAGATAAAATCCAGAAGTATCAACTAACCTTACTTAGGTATATTCCCATACATATACCTAAGTACCAATCAGAGTTCAGCTCCAACTCTCGAGCCTAAGAAAAACCCAGTCCATAAAGGAAATAAAGTCTATCACCGCGATGATTATGGTTGAAAGACATAACTAAGATCACACAGGTATACATCTTCCGTAGATTGAGAGAGATGATCATATATAGTCAGTGATACATCTAAGTTGTTGGACCCACATAGGATATAAGACCAGCTAAGCTGTCGGACCCACAAAAGATACAGGACCAACTATTCTAGAGTGAAAGAGATGATATGTTGTAGTCACTGATTCATCTAATTTGTCGGACACACACAGGATACAAAACCAGCTATACTGTCGGACCCAAACAAGATATGGGACAACCTATTCTATCAGACCCTCACAGGATACAGGAATAGAAGTAAGAACTATCGGACCCATGGAGGATCCCTGTACTGTAGTCATCATTGTCAAACCCATGAAGGATTCTGGTATAGTAGTCATTACTGTCAAACCCACGCAGTATTCTGGTATAGTAGTCATCACTGTCAAACCCACGGAGGATTCAGATACATCTCAGTCGCAGCCAGCTCTAGGGTTCCCGCACATAGGATGCTTGATTCCAGGAGGGTCCTCTCCTCGAGCCAAGTGTTGATACATAAACTATAATGAAGTCCTAAGTTGATGTGTCACGTAGTTCCATCTCATCATAAGGAACCCAACGCGACAGACGACACGTCAATCGGACACCCGATATGAGAGTTATTGGTATTTCTGTTCAAGGGGCCCGATTGGTTTTTAGACTCAAACAAACACGACCGTACTCCAAATGAGTTTGAACCTCAAGTGGAGTATGCCAAATGAATTGTCTCGCTCCAAAAATTCCATCTCCACTGGAGATTCGATGATCAAACACATATAGCCCATGATATGGCCAAAAATTTGGAAATGGCCATTGCGGGTCCGGGTCAGGTCCGACCCCGTGGAAGTGACCCGGACCGACCCGGTCCAGACATGGGTCTAACCCGCTTTGAGGGTCTGACCTAGTCTGAGGAAACATCCCGGCCTGATGGGGTGGCCCAAACCAAAGGGGAGGCCCGACCAGAAGGCGGACCGGCAGAGGGACGCCCAGTCAAGGGCGGCCCGGCCGATGGTGGCCCATCAGTGGGCGGCCAGCCCGAGGGCGGCCGAGCCGGTGGTGGCCCGGTAGGCGGCGGCCCAGCCAACCGGCCAATATGGCCTGGTTGTCCATGCGTGGGAGGGGGTGTCGCACCCCCCTGTTCCACTTCAAAGAAACCGGCGCTAGGCACCAGTTTTTTTGACCCGCAGGACCCAAAGGGTCCCACCTATCTGTCTGTCTCCATGGAGGCCGGACAGGCCGGCCACCTCCGCACCTCCACCGCGGCACGATGACACCGCAGTCCTGCTACTCTCCTCACAATTCAATGGCATCGCGCCACCACCGCCATGACCCGACTTGGCCGCGGCCTTCAGCTCCACTGCACAGTGTGATGGCCCCAGGCTTCTCCATCTGCCACGTCCCTCCTGGCCGCGGTTCCTCTCCGGCATGGTGCGATGACCCCACGCCCCTTCGGCACTGCCGTAGCCCACCTGACCGCGTCTCAATTCCTCTATGCAGCATGCCGGTGTTGCGCCCTTGCGATGACCCAGCGGCCTTGCGTCACCAGCTCCTTTTGGCAGTCCACCTCCATCGTCATCAAACAGAAACAATCAAATGGGGGAGGGTTGGGCTGTGTTCGTGTTGTCAAAAGCCTCCTCGTCATATGATATCATTTCACTTTCGAAACCAGAAACTTGTATGAAGAAGAACCGAATTTTAAACTCATATTTATAAAATAAATCAAATCCCCCTACCTTGTAATCAGTGTTTGCTTGGCAGAGTCGCGGGAAGGCGGAATCGTTTCGTTGATGTCGGGAAAGAAGAAACTGAGTATAGCATTGACATTCTTCATGGGCATCTCTTCCCTTTCGATGCCTCGATTAAATAAAGAATAATATGGCATCGTCATTCTTCAGTGGAGATGGGCATTCTTCGCATTCTTCATTGAGAGGATGGAGTCCTCTCAATTCTCCCAAAGCTCCTATCACAATGTTCTCCAAACAAAGGATTATTCCAACCCCCAATAATAAAATATAACACCTTATTATAATGGTGGCATAAAGAATAAAAAAGGATCAAAAATTTGAGACTAATTAAAGAAGACAACCCACATTATTAATGAGGGTGGTGGCTCAAAAAATAATGGGGGAAAAGGTGAAGAGTTTCACCAAATTTAATTGGGGGTTTAAGGGGGTTAAAGGGAGTTTGAGAGGTTGGGTGGGCCGACCTAATAATCCTCCCAAGGGAGGTCAATTGCGGGTGGGCCCCACCACCATAGCATCCTCCCAAGGGAGGTTAGGGTGTGGTGGCCCCACCTCCAAACTCCCCTTTGAGGTTTCAACCACCAACATAAAATAATGTTAAATCATTAACATTATTAAATTTAATTAAAAACCCCCAAAAACTAACTTCTACTCACGATAAAAATGAAATGGAAGTAAAGGTCTCACTATGAAATTACCAATTCTCTGAGTTCAATGGTGCCCTCGGATTTCAATTTTGAGCACCAGTTCAAAAGTTATAAAACGTCGCTCAGACATTTACTGAACGTACCCCAAGGAATATTCGGAAAATTATTATCAGCCACCCTCGACCCACTGCGGTCGAGGTTAGCCACTTCCTAGGTGAAATACGCCCCAAAGAACCCAACAGTGCCCTCATATTTCCAATCTGAGTTACCGTTTAGAAGTTATGAGTTTTATAATAAAATAATTTTCACTTATTTATTTTAATTGCGTCCAAAAACTAACTCTCTCTAGTGGCCCTTGTCGACCCATGTTACTATCTAATTAAATAAATCCTACCTCAAATGTTCAGTGGTGGTCTCATATTTTTAATCTGAGATACTGTTTGTGAGTTATAATAAATAGGAATAAATAAAATAGCTTTAATTAATTATTTTATTAACGGTTATGCCATTTTCAGGTTTTCTCACAGGAGGCCCGTTCCGACAAAACTTAAGTCATGCCTGGTGTATATCCACAATCCTGAGCGCAACGGTGGCCTCAGATTTCTGATCCGAGTAACCAATTAAGAGTTATTAAACTTTTTCAGGAAACCTACATACGTGCGATAATTTATGCTTAACAAAACTTCGACGGATCATTCTAGGAACACTGGGCCTCAGAATCGCACACCGTCAGAAATTGTTCGCTCATAAATTTCCCATGTCTTTAAAAAAATCATTCCATTGGATTTACATGTCTTTAAATTCTCCCTACCCCTGAGCTTTACGTCCCCATAAGCTACAACACACACTAAGGGAACAAATGGGGGTACTGAGCATGCATCTGAGCCTACCGCTCTGATGTGATCTCCTGGAGGTTCCCGTGCTACCAGCGAATGAGCACTAGAAAAATTGTCTTTTTAGCTTCTAACATTTCTATATGGATGTTTTCTTTATATAGTTTTTTAATGTAATTTCATATCATTTATTTGTTTTTCCATGTTAATTTATTCACATTGTTTCAATATTTATTCTAAATTACATATCATTACTTAGCATTTGAGTTCTCCATTATTATTTTTACCTTCCCCTAGTTCTGAAGAAGATATCATTAAATAGGAATGAAAGGATATTTTTTTATCCATTTTATTATATATCATCTTTTTATTTACTATTTCACAACGCATTATGGTCATCACATACGTATTTGGATTTCCAAGACTATTAAACTGATTTTTCCTTTGGGATTTAATTAACTATAATCATGAAAATGTTATAAAGTATTGTACCAAATCTGGGAATATATGGTCAATGAGTTACATTTAATATCAAATGGATTCCATTATTTTTCCTTTGAAATCCCTGAAAATTATACATTGAATACTCAAAAGTAATAAGAATGGTTAGGGGTTCTAATTTTGTTTGAAATCGTTAGGCCCACCAGCTGAAACCGTACAGCTGATACCATAGAAATGGAGGTATGTAATTTTTTTAATATGTGAGAGGATATTCATGGCCTTAAAGGTGATAAATATGTCATGAAAATTTTATTTTTCTTGGGATAGGAAAAGGTAGCTAAACTGTGTGGCCAGCATATACGAGAGGTTTCCTTAGGTAGTGTGCCCAACATGGATGGAACACAGCTTTGCCAATCACGAGGAAAAAACATTCCCCTCATTAAAATGAGAAAATTAACCATTTTTACCTCAAAAGATTAATTTTTATTATGATTTTTTTATCTCCTCTTACCCTCGTGTAGTAGAGCAATGTAAGGGATCGTCATCTCTTATCCAAGGAATGAGGAGATCTCTTCAATTAGGTGTCCTTTTTAGGCATCATCAGATGATTTGGATATCCATCGATGAGTTATCAAATCCTAATTCTTTCTTTTATCATTTATATTCTATTATTCTATTATATTTTGGTGTTAAATAATTTTACATATTTTTATGGTGATTGAACATTTCTTATATTTCAATAAAACAAGCATGTTTCAATCCTTTATTTTACAGGGGTAATGAATTAAAAGTGTTAGATAAGTGGTCTATATAATTTTACAATAATTTCCATCCATTTACAAAATACATTATTTTTTTGGGGGATGTTAGTTTCATGGGGTGCTTTATAAATTTTGAAATTAAACATGTAGAATTGAAAACCCAATGTTTAGAGACCCTTGTATATTAATTTAACATTATTTACGGTCATGGAACTCAATTATTTATCCATGAAAATTTGTGTGTTTTGTAAATGAATTTAATTTAATTAATTTTATTTATTAAAACCCATATTTGAGTTGTGATGTATAATAAAAAATAATCGGTCGATGAATTGGGTGTTTTAGGGATGTTCCCTAAACTATGTTACACCAATTTTTGACCATCCCATCCCAAAAATTATTATAGATTGTGTATTATGGAATGATATTCGTGATCCAGTATGTCATACATGTTAGCATGGAGTATATTATATAATGTAATGTATGGAAATATTTTCCATTTATAGTTTTCCAACCCCTACTAATTTAATATGATGCGTTTTATTAGTTAATAATCAAAAGGACTGGAAAATTAATTAAATGAAATGTTTACATGAATTTCCATCTTTTAGTTTCATTATAATGTTTTATGACATGATTAATTATATTTTGACCATTATTCCTAACTTGTTTTGTTATGTGGGTATCACCCTCTTAAATTTCATTCCATGTGATGTGTGATGTTTATAAACATGAACATCCACGTTGTTAATCGGAATGATTAAATTATTTATGATACACCATGAGTGATACTTGGGGATCTATTTATGAAATTACTTGGATGGGATCAAAGGATGTTATAGATTATATGTACCATGGGAGATACATTTTTATTAATTTATGATCTCCATGGATGGTCTCATAGGTTACTTGACTTGTGATACACTGGGAATGATACATAATATTCCTTAGATAAGCTCTGTATTTGGGTTTTCTACCTCTATATGAGTGATACTAGTTCCTTGGGGGAAAAACCTTTCAAATTCCATAGGGTAATAATGGTTACACATTTACAAAAACCATGCTTAGATCCATATGTATGATACCTATGATGGAATCTATTGTTTTTTCTTGTCCTTGCACCAATTGAGGAGTAATATATCATATTCCATTTGTATATTTCATTCGATAGATTCTTATAAAATTGGGTAATTATTGTTACACAGGTGAAATTCATTTTATTACTATTATGATTACATTTTGTGCGATCGTGTTTCTTCATTTCAATTAAAATTATTTATTTCATAATAATAGGTATTTTATTCCAATTTTTTCCCAAAGGATGTGGCTTCCAAGGAAAATCACATGATTGGGTTGGGTCTATCTCTCAATACGTGTTTTGTGTACCACCGTATTACACTAATATCATATCAATAGTTTTTCACATATTTTCTAGATGCATTTTTCCTTACTTCAAAGAAGTTATGCTAGACTACATGTCCTTTTGGAACATTAAAATACTTTTTAAATTTTATTTATTTACTTCTTAACATGACATTAGTATACATTATTGTATATATTTTATTTTGGGATTTATTATACAAT